>JACCIB010000012.1:0-1341666 GCA_018906965.1 Philotrypesis tridentata
CGTCTGGCTCTCGGGTGTGTCTGCGCGCGCGTATATCATTATTATTATCGCGTTTTTAAAGTTTTAAAGGTTTCGCAAACGTGCAGTGTGTACAACATATTATATTATATATACGTGCGACGCGTGGGCGCGATTTACACGCGCTCCTTTCGGCATTTGTGCGTTTACGATTATTACCACCCCCATAGGATCCGATACGATCTGGCGATCGGCACTGTAAATTCTAATTTTCTCTGAGCTTGAAATGCGCGCGTGTATGTACTATGATATATTCTTATGTGCATAAGCTTGACGTATTTACGCGGTATGTTTTTTCCATGTACACGTGGATACGTGGACGAATTTGCGTTTTTTTCTTTGCGTCATTGAATGTATAAACGAAGACTCGACATAACCGTATACGTTCGAGTTTCCGAGTCTCTTTGTAATACACTCACACACACAACAGAGAGAGAAAAAAAATATGTAAGTATAGCGGTCATTGCATGTATGGAGTATATAAAGCCAGAACGGGGTAATCGATGGCCGCATAAAACCGCGAATTCCGACTAAAGTCGCGTGTCGCAGACTATATCGCGCTCGTGTGTGCTCTAGCAAGAATAGTAACAATGCCGTTGGCCTCGCGTTACTTATACATACGCGAGAATTTCCATATAGCGCAGATAATGAGCTATGGGATATATGTATTATACATAAAAAATGCATATACGTATAGAAAAATCATTAATCGATCAGCAACTACATAAAATATATATATACAACGCGAAGCAATATATAGTACGCGGATTTAAGGTCGAGAGTCGAGACCGACAACAGGTGCGTATCGTTGTATATACCTGCTCTTCTTCTTCGGCCGAGACGAAATTGATTTTCCGTGTATCGCGCAATAATTCAGCGCCGATTCCGAGAAATCGCGTGATTGTCCGCAATATCGAGCGGTAATCAATATATGAGTATCTCGGAGTCCGAGAGAGCGAGAGAGAGGAAATCGTCGTGAGATTGCCGGTTTTTCTCAATCAGAAGCGCGTGTAATTACGTGCCAGACACGCGGGGGAAAAAAAATTCAAATTTCCCGCGCACTGTCGAAAACCTATACACAACGTATACTCTCCGCAGTGTCCCTCGAAATTAATCGGTATATGTACACAACACTTTATTAGCGCGTCGGATCGCGACAAATTAAGCCGCCGCGTGTGCCGCGCGATCGAGAAAACACGACGCGTTTCTCAAGTGTATAATATATAATTATACCACGCGCGCGTGTACCGCACGCGCGCCGCGTGCCTCTCGTCGCGGCTTTTCCCCAAAATAGCCGCAGACGCGCGTAATTACACGAAAAGGCGGAATAGCGTGTGTATCTCGGCGCGCGGCGCAGCGCCGGGGGCAATTACCGCGGAAAAACGCCTACGAGGACACGAGACACCGCATTGCCAGACAGTTCAGTAGCACCGGCGTGTAGCGAGCGGCTACCGCGCGCTGCACCGAAAGAGAGACGGAGAGATTCGGATGCGTCTCACGTGTGTGTGTGTGTGAAGACGCGAGTGTGTACGCATAGAGTCAGGATTTATATAGTATAGGATCGGCGACAATTATTCATCGCTCGAAATTGGCGCGGCTCCACGGCAGACGCAAAAAAGCGAGATTTGCACGCACCCGCGAGTTGTAATTTCGGGAGAGAAAGAGAGAAAGAGAGAGAGAGCGACGGCGCTATTTTCGAGCTCTAGACGCGTCTCTCGCGGAGAGAGAGAGAGAAAGAGAGAAATTCCGAGGAGGAACGAGGCGATGCGTGAAAGTCGCGACTGCGTATAGCACTTACGGACGTAATATCGGATCGATAGAGATAAGAGAGGAGGAAATGGGTCTCGTGTGACACATATATACGTACATAGTATACGCCCTTGACTTTTGATTTACGATCCGGAAGCTGGGGAGGAGGACGTCGCCTGTACAGTACAGTATATACGCGGAGATTGATCGGGGCATTCAGTTTTATGCGGAAATGGCTTTAGCTTTTATTGTGTTTGCGAGAGAATTGTTCACAAGCTCTTCCTTTCTATATACATTGTATATAGGTGAGGCAAATTTTTCAAAAGTATGTAAAATAATATCGTGGAATATGTAACGCACGTGTACAACATGTAATTGCGTACAGATATATATAGATGTCGAGAAAATCGTATAACGTCGTATAATGAAAGGATCGTAGAAAAAAGCGTATACGTGACTTAGTGTGTAATATGATTAATTGGATCTCCCGAGCGTAAAATTCAATTATCGAGTATACACAGAGAGCGCGTGTACTGCGAAGCGGTACAACATTTATCGAGATTACGCGCAATTTGAGTGCATAATAGCGGCGATCAGCGGAAACAAAATTATCCCCCCCCCCCCTCCTCATCCTCCCGTATCCCACCGAATAGCAGCGAATTCCATAAGCAGCTGCATCCCGCTCCTTTTCCCACAAATTCTTTCATCCAAGCGAAATAAATCACGAGATTCCTAAGACGTTTTTCTCTATAATACCGCCCCGGCAACTCTCTCTCTCTGTCTCTCTTTCTCGAGAACGAGAGAGAGATGAGACGACTTCTCTCATGGTACATACAAGCCTTTTTTCGTGTCCCTCTCTCTCTCTCTCTCTCTCTCTCTCTCTTTCGCGACACGAGAGTCACGTCCAAAGACACGACACGACCAGACGTACAAGGCTCGCGTTCGCAGCCCGATTGTGCCGCGCTGCTTCGATGATGCCTGCAGACTGCAGCGGAGGGAGAAAAATCCTCGCGCACGCACGCGGCGCCGCGGGCTTTTGATCTCTTCCTCCTCGCGAAACTTTGTGTGTATAATTGACGCTCGTCGCGCGCGTGAGAGAGTCTACATCGATTATTATCATCGCGCGCCGCGTCTGCCAGCGTATAAGCACGCAAGAGCGAGAGATAGAGAGAGAAGTAAAGGAAGCTTGCACTTTAATACCCCCGGCACATCTGGAGGATTTTAGTGATCGTAAAGCCGGCGTTTCGCACTGCAACGGGATTAGGTGATGCCTCGTAACGCACAAGCCTGCTCTTTGTTCCGGCTGTTCTCGTTTTTCTTTCTGCTCTTTTTCGCGCGCGCGCGAGCGCGCAAAGCGACGAGCTCTCCGCACACGCCGTAGCGAGACACGCACGCGTGTATTATATGTGTATACGTATCATATGTACGTAACGTCCGAGCAGCGGAGACTTTGTTCTACGATGAAAAGGTGCCTCGCGTACATATGTATAATTGTATATAGAACACATACACAGTAGACGCGTACACATACAGTTACCTTCGGTGCAGCAGCAACGGCAGTGCGCACGTGTACATCGTCATCGCTTATATTATTGCGCTATAAGAGACGCGTCGATTTTGCCGCTGCTGCTGCAGCTCTGGACGCCGCGTATATAAAAACAGCGGAGCCTGCAATTGTGTGTATAGTAGTGCCTATAGCGAAAACAACGTGAAAATCGCAAGCTCGTGAATTAGTGTATATATTGCATAGAGTGTAATTGGACGATGACGGCCTCGCGTGTGTGTCATATGCATCTGTTCCGCGGAGAGAGACGCGAGAGTCGCTTAATTATCTCAATCGACAAATATTTACTAGACATTACAGCGAGAGAGAGAGAGAGAGAGAGAGAGAGAGAGAGAGAGAGAGAGAGAGAGAGATGATGCAGCAGCGCATCGTCTCTCTGTATAGTACGCAGCAGCTCTGACGCGGAGAGTCTCTCTCTCTCTCTCTCTCTCTCTCTCTCTCTCTCAGGCGGTGATGTGTATCGCGAATCCGAAAAATTCGACGCACTCGAAGTGCATGTATATGTAGTCTCTCGCGAAATTTATTCAGTATATATACTATACACGCGAGAGCCGGGGAGGAGAGTGAGAAGGCAAAGGAAACTAGCCTCGTAAAAGTCGAACAAAAGCTCCGTATAACCCACCTACTATATATACACTCTCCTGGCGCGCGCAAGAAGAAGAATATGCATGTACGTATGACTCTGCTCTTCTCTCTCCCGAGGAGGAGGAGGAGGAGGAGGAGGAGGAGGAAAAATACCGGTCGCTCGTTTTTCTCCCGTCGATCGCCTTGAAAAGGCTGCTACACTACTCTCCCCCTGTAATTTACATTCGCACGTGTGCAATCCTTTCCAGCTCGCTGCGCGTCAGAGGGAGAGAAGAGAGAGAGAGCTCGAGAGAGAGAGAGAGTCTTAGGCGATTTGCCGAGGAAAACTGGTTAAATTACGATCGGGGGAGTCTACACTGTATATACTCGGCTATGCGGCTCTCTCTACACATTGTTGTCTTGAATAATTTATTATTATACCGCGCATTCCGAATTATTTCTTCTCTTTCTCTCCGCATGTCTCTGCCTTTTCTCTAATATCCTCGATCGATTATACGCACGCACGAGCGCACGCACGAGCTCGGCAAACACCACACTCGGATGCATAATATATATATATTATATATACGTGTGTGTGTGTGTGTGTGTGTGTGTGTGTGTGTGTGTGTGTGTGTGTGTGATGCATCGCGCGCGAGCTGCACGGAAACTTTTATTTTCTTAACGACGCGCAAGCGGAAGTGCGCAACGCTCGATAAGAAAGCTCTGTTTTTTTTATCTCCGAGTCACACAACGGAGAGAGAGAGAGATGAGAAAAGACATTTCTTTTTTCTCGAGGAGTGTCAGATTCTATCTATGGGGGGACGACGACGACGACGACCCTGGGGATATGTCATGTCCTCGACACCCTGCACTCGCACACATACACACGTATATATATATATAATGCTCTCGAACCGGCGAGAGATTGAAAGCAGACGATAATACAATATTGGCTTAGGACCGGAAAGTTATAAGTGAAACAACTTTTCTCTCTCCAGCGACTGTTTACTCGACAATCATTTTCGCCGCTGTTAACTCGATTTCAATAACCGCATTTTCTGTAATATGTGTGTACAATCTACATAAAAGAATATAAATTTGTGTATGTACACACGACGACGAGGACGACGACGCGGCCCTGCGGCCTTTTTCGGATATTACGCATTATAATGGCTTTATTATGCAATAACCCACTTTCCACGCGAACGTATTTACGCTCGTTAAGGCTGCTCAGTGTCAATTCGTCGATAAAAGAGCACTTAACGACTTTAAGGATCCATCGGCTTTATCTTCCCCGGAGCTGCATATATAGTGTGTCCCCGCTGCTATGCTTGCGCCTGTCCTCCTCCGAACTTCAAATATAGCTCTCTCCTCCTCGCGCGCGACAGAGCAGTCCGGGTTTATTAAAGCGAAAATTTCCAGACGCCGAAAAAAGAGAAGCTGCGCGCCCGCGCGCCAGACAGAGAAAGCGAAGACGACGACGGTTACAAAATCCGAGAAACTATACGGTGGAAAAACTCAATCTCCTAAATGCGCACGCGCGCACACGTGTCCTTAATACACCGGAAAAAAGGAGGAGGAGCATTACGCGTAAGTCTCGGTTTCTCGCGTTCTCGGAAACGAAATAAAAAAAAAACGAAGAAAATATACAACGAAAAAACAAAATCTGGCACGACCGCGCGCGCGCGCGTACATATACGTTTCGCCTAAAACACACTGTTTTTCTCTCCCGAGAAAGAGAGAGAGAGAGAGAGAGGGATCGCCGCACGTTTACGAAAGATTGGGATTTTGAAAAGCTGCCAATCAAGTGGAAAAAAAAGCCCACTCACGAATACATATATATCTTAACACGAATAAATAATCCCTTCGGATCTCGCGCGCGAGAAAGACGAATGGAATAATATCCAAAGAAATACATCTCGCGCCCGAGAGCCTTGGCATTTTTCAGCGGGAATTAATCTTCTTTATAACAGTCGGGAATTCATTTCTTCTCTCTTTGGGGGCGGAGGGGGGGGGGCAGAGAGCGAGAGGAGCTTTATGATGTTACAAAACGTCTTAATTTAACGCGAATCTCGAAAGATACGACACGATTTCGCGTGATGTATACACGTATTTATTTCAAGGGATACGCTATACTCTGCTGCATCTCGGCTCTCTCAGCGCGACTCATCCGGTTTAGCGAACGCTGCGCATACCGAGTCGTTTATTTCAGGATCTAAGGGAGGCTTCACCGCGCGCGCGCGCCTCGGATTCTCGCACCTCCGCAGGGATATTTCGGCTCGTGCAGCCCCTCCTATATATGTATAATGACGCATCTCGCTAATGCTCTTTTCTCTCTCGCATCACCTCGAGCGCATAGCCTCTCGCGATAATTGACAATTTTCGTTTCCGTCGACGCGCATGCACGCGCGGGCATGTGCGGGTCGAACATTTTTTTTCGTTCTGAAAAAAAAAATTGAGAATTTTCATCTCGGATTTTCTTTTTAAACGGTCTTTTTGACTTTTATTTTCATTCACTCGTTCAATATGCGTGTAGCATGAGATATTTGACCCTCCGGATCGACACGAAAAAATCCATGAACGTGTGCTTTTTAACGGTATAAAATATCTATGCTGAGTTTCCAGCGATAAAATTAGAAACGTTAATTGCCACGCAACAAAAAATTATTGAAATCCAGATTCAAAGCTTAAAATCAAGAGCGTAACGGCTTGGCGTTTTATTTCTAAAAGATTGTAGAGCACATTAGATATTAGCACGAATAAATCTGACATACAAGGTGGTAATAAAAGTGTATTGCCGTAATAATTCTGCAAGTGATTCGTATAAGTAATGACCAAAAAAAATCGCAACGCTAGTTTTGTCTATTGCAAACGTATAAATGCGCTCATAATGTGGAAAAGGGTACACGACCTGCATTTCTTGCAGAACATTGTAACGTTAAAGACATCTAATGAGACTTTATGTCGGTATATATATGTAATTTATTGTGATGTATTGTGAAAGAAATGCAAATTGCGTATACAATTATATGCTTGAAATAGAAATAATGAGTGCTATATTTATACATTTTTTTGTCATTATCCAAGTCACTTCGAGTATTATTACAAATAAATATAGGCTTAAATTGTTTACATACACAATACACATATACCTACTTTTATTACCAACTCGTTAGTATACGTCCGAAGTATTTATACTGAAGTATAAACTCCAAGCTACCTCTGTGATTTTTCTTGGTTGTTTTTAGAAACAATATTAATAGTTAAATTCTTTATCTGAAACATTCGCTTAATCATTCTCAGCATGATTTCATCAATATTTTCATTCGCAGCTAGAAAAACAGCTAAATCCACTTTCTGATGGGATACGCGTGCAGGTATGAGAATTAATATATCCTGCGCGTGTCCGAAACCAGTGAAACTTTTGAAAGTATACCCATGATTTGAGCTATTCGAGAAAATTTTTGAAAAAAAATTCAACAAGACGTATCGCATTGAATTGAAGTTTTAAGAGATAACGAATTTGTACCTGTCGAGATCTCACAAAGAGCCGTATCTCCTAGCATTGCGCAGTGTATACGCATTGCACACGGAAAATTCGATACGCACATACTGCCCATTACACAAGCGCCGGAATTCCCGTATTGATTTATAGATAACATTACGAATGAACGACTCAATCGGTCCCCTTAATTCTTCCCGTCACCTCCCCCTCCGTCGCAGTCGACCCCTTTTGGCATTATCATCCCTTCGCCGGAACTACAATACTCGTGGCCCTTCCCGTCATCTGCATAAAATCGTTCTCGGCTCGTCGGGAATCAATTGTCGCTCTGTAGGCTGAATCACGAGATTTATCGAGTACACGTGAAGCTGTAATTTATCGTTTTTTTTTCTTCTCTCTGCGCAAAGCTTAATGTGAATCATTTTTGCGGTATCGATTCGTGCCATTCGAAGGCTCGGTAATGAGGCTCGAAAACTGTGACGTTCGTCCGCGAGCGAGTCCGCGAATTACTCAACGGATTTACACATGTTTCGAAGATTTTACATTGTAACACGTAATTACAAGAATTGTGCATACCGTTTTCGATCTTACACAATCCTGTAGTCTGTTGTTTGCACTCGGAAAGTCGACTTCCTATACGTATATAGAGATTGTGCACATATTGCGTATTAAGTGACGCCTCGATAAAACAAGAATAAAAAATGTCCACGATCTAGTTTTACAATCAAAGTCCGTACACGACTGGTGTTATCGGCTATTTTTTATTAAAAATCAATTATAACGGAGACCCCGAGATTCGATCGCAAGAGAGGCTGCTGCAACGCGAGAGTCACATATCAAATCTGATGCTGGGACGGATTTACTCGAGTTATCTGCTCCTCTTTCGATAATACGTACACAGTCTGCACAGACACACAGCCGTACACACGTATATTATATGCGTATAAAGCTCCGTTTCTTTGTGCAGTCGACGCGAGAGGAATTCAACTCGTCTCTCTCTCTCTCTCTCTCTCTCTTGCTCTCGGTGTTAATAAAACGTTTTAGCCGATTCAATACCCGTGTAATTTCCAAGCGACGATAAGACAGCTCGTCTGTCCGCCCGTATACGAATACATATTATATAGTTAAACGGGCACCAACATCTGCCGCGGCGAGGAGAGCGACGAAGAAGAGCCGCAAGAGAAAAGAAGAAGAAATCGGAAGCTGAGAGAGAGAGAGAGACTCCTCGTTTTATTTTTCTCTCTTTCTCTCTCGGCCACAGCGCAACGCTGGCTATCCGCGCAGCGTCCGGCGCGGGGGGAAAACGATGTATCCTGGCGCGCGATGATCCACTTTTACGTGAGAAGAATACATACATAATAATCTATGTAATAGCGAAATTCTTCGGTTTCCATGTAACGCAATTAGCAAGTCACTCCGGAATCGAGAGAGTCATCCTAAGAGCGCAATAACTACACACGCACGCGTATACAACAACTGCTTCTCGCCCGACGTACGCGCATACGATACGTACGCGCGCAGGCAGAGCCCGAGGTTATAAAAGTGCATTATGCTCGCATTCTAGTGCAGAACACATGGGCGCACGTGTGCACGCCGAGAGAAAATGCGTCTCTTTCTCTCTCGCTCTCGCAGGAAAACCGAGAGGCGCATTCCGAGCGAGAGCTGGCCTGCGACGGAATGCCGCGCGCAGCTCAGCTCCCCAGACCTTTTTCGACCACCTTGTGCTGCTGCTGCTGCTGCGCCGCTGCTTCTATACTCGCGTATAGGTATACCTATACGTATATATACGATCGTTCCTTCTTTTATAGCGAGAAACGTATACATTTGAGATCGGGATCGATTTTTTCTTCTCCCTCCCTCCCGCTCTCTCTCTCTCTCTCTCTCGCTCGCCTCATCTCGTATGTAGATCGAGGTCGGATTCGCCGCGGAACTGAGAATTTTCATCCTTAAATCGCGTGTATACGCGCGCGCGCGCGTGACATCACACGCACACGCGCGACGCTGACGTCAACGCGCGCGCATACTCGGTATTCGCATGAATTATGAATTGCCCATGTACACAGCTGTCGAATGTGTGTGTACGCGCTCGAGACTGCAGGGGTCTCCGCGATTATACGCAGAGAGAGAGAGAGAGAGAGAGAGAGAGAGAAAGAGAAAGAGAGAGGAAGACGAAGAGGAATAAAAAATTTCGCGAATGGAAAGTCGCGAATTTCGACTCTCGGCGCGCGTTATATACGTGCGGCTACTGTCTAAAAATATGTGTCGGATGAGAACGTTTTAGAATGCGCGCCGCGATCCTTTCTCTCTCTCTCTCTCTCTCTTGCTCTTTCTCTCCTCTCTTTTTCTTTCGTGCGAATTGACAGCGGAAAAAATACAGCCTATTTTTCGCGAGAGAGAGAGAGACGTCGGTGTGTCTCGTGAATTTTTAACGACGGATCCATCCGTGCGCGTGCGATTCGGCACCTGCGGTCCCCTCGTATATACCGACCGAGCTTTTTCCCCCTTTCCTACTCTCCCTGCACGAATTTTTGCGCAATGCAGCTGGTTAATTAACTCGTGCTCGTCCTCTCTCTCTCTCTCTCTCTCTCTCTCTCTCTCTTTCTCCGATATACGCTATCGGATCCGTGGGTAAATACGCTCTCCGGGCCAGAATCGCGCGGAGTCATTCATTTCTAAATTTAAAGCGAATCGCGCCGCTAAATCTGCCAAAAAGATTAGCCTGCACACACGCGCTGCGGTCTCTCGTACACAACGCTATACACACGCACTCACGCACACATTCATAACGGAGATATAGACAACATCGAGGGGGGATTACGCCTTGTTATTTCACCGCTAATTCGATGCGCGTGGAAATATCCTTGTAGAATGCCAGCATCTCCTCTCCGCATCGCGCACGAGAGAGAATCCGACGGCATTCCATCGTGCAGAGCTCTCTTACGTGTACCACGTCGATTTTTAGGTTAGAAACGCATTTGATATGGAAATTAGCCGTTTTGTTTACCGAGTTATTACTGCGCTCCGTTACGCCAATACGCGATGTTTACACGCTCCGACGAAGAAGTAAGAAGTTCGAGTCACCCGTGTGTGTACGAAAGAGTCTCTCCGTCTCTGTCTCTCTCTCTCTCTCTCTCGTATTCCGCAGTGAAGAGCACCGTCCCCCAAGAGCCACGGAGCGGAGCAAAGAAAATAAAGTCCGGAGCCATCAGGCGGAGAGCGAGAGAGAGCAAGCGAGCGAGCGAGAGAAGAGATAGAACGACAAAAAAAAAGACAGGAGGAAGATGCGCCAGACGGTTAGGTTAGAATCATCGGTATCACCGACTGGCGGTGCGTCTCGCTTCGAGCTGGGCTCGATCGACGTTCAACTTACCGGCGATGGTCCTGCAGGTGAGGAGCAGCAGCGCAATTCCCAACCAGAGGTCCGTCCGACGGGCGCGACGAGTCTGCCCAGCCAAGAGCGCAGCCATTTTCTCAGTCTCTCAAGATCTCTGCTCGCGCGCGCGAGAGAGAGAGAGAGAGCGAGCAAGTTTAAGCTGCTGCTGCTGCTGCTGCTACACAACCTATTGGCGGATGTATTCTCTGTCTCTCTTGCACTGCACTCTCACGCACACATGTATGATACACCAGTACAGCAGTATATATATATCTTTCTCTCTCTCTCTCTATACGTTTATATATATATATTCTGCGCTGCTCCTTTTCTCTGTCTGTCTGTCTCTCTCTCTTTCTTTAAAGTACTAGGTCTAGCGGAGGCTGCTCTCCATCGTCGTTCCTTCCTTGGCCATCAGCAGCATCGGCGACGGCGGCGGCGGCGGCGGCGGCCTCTCCTCGTCGTTTCTCCTTCACGCCGCACATGTGTGCACGTCCCGCCAAGTTTCCTAATCTATACTGCAATTAATAAGCTCGTGCTTTTCCCCCCTTGCTGACGAGCTGCCTGCCTGCACTCGCAGTAAAGATGCAACGTTACGAGCGTAGTGTATAGGTATATATACGCATGCGTGTAGAGTCTGCACACACGACTGGCCGTACCGAGCCGAGCGAGAGAACTGCTGAGCCGCGGGAGCGCTCGCTGTGTGCGTGCTCTGGCTTCCCCCACTCCGCGCCCGCTTCTCTCCTCTCTCTCTCTCTCTTTCTGCTTCTTCCTTCGTCGTCGCCGTCTTCTTCTTCTTTTCTGCAGGCCAGCAGCGGCGAAGTATAGTGGAGTGTGTGTGTGTGTGTGTGTGTGTGTGTGTATGTGTTCTACACCAGAGCACGGCAGATTTGTACAGTGGAATCGGAGATGAAGGCGCGAGGGAGAGAGAGAGAGACAGAGGGCGCTGCTCGCGGGCCTCCCCCTCCACTGCCTCGTCTCTCTCTCTCTCTCTCTCCGCGTGTATATATATATACATATAGCTGCGTGTGTACATGCGTGTGCGAGCGTTTACGTGTGTACTAGAGCGGATAGATCGCGGAGAGAATGAAAAGATACGTGGGTGTGAATCGCTGTACGGAATAAGCCGTGCAGGTGAACAATTTCAAGTGAGTGTTAACGTATACGCCTCTCGAGAGAGAAAGAGAGAGAGAGAGAGTGTTGAGATGTAGAGTTTTGACACACGGCACATATTGCACTCGCGATGTGTGTGCGTATATGTAATATCTCGGGGGAAGGTGCGATAAAAGAGAAGAAAAATGGGTATAAAAGTAAACAGAGCTAATCGCAACCGTATATACGAACACATCACGCGCGAGCGGGCTTTGACTCTTCGCACGTATACGTAAAACGTATATATACAATGCACATTGCACATACTTGTATGTACAATATACATATGTATACATCCGTGATTTTCTGCCGTCTATATACCGAGAGGATGCGCGAGAGGCCGGTGAAAAAAAATTTGCGCTGCACATACAGCGCGCGACTCAGAGACCTTCGCCTTGGCAATATACGAAGAAGAGGAGAGAGAAAGAGAGAGAAAGGAGATTCGCGCCGTCGATAGTATACAACTGTATACGCATATACGTATATACTATACAACTCTGCACACCCGCAGACGACGACGGCGGCGGGAGGGGGAGAAACAACTCGTATTTTCGTACCCTGTCGCGGATCTTTTTTCTCGAGGATGCTGCCGCCGCCGCCGTAATTAGCGCCGCGCCGGACGTCCGTTTGCGAAATGCACGCCTTGTCTATATACGTACACATATAAATACACATGCGCGCGTCAGACGCTGATGCGCGCATTGCTCAATGACTTGTGACCGGATCGATCGTTTAGGCTCGGCGCGCGCGGCTCTCTGCCCGATAGTCCATTCATGAATTTATGTGCGCGCGCGCGTTGCGTAACGCGGACTATAATACGACTCTGGCTCGTATATTCGACGATTAGCCGATGCTTTAATTATGAGCGCGCTAAAAGTTTATAGAGCGAGGAATGGCTATATACGTACGAAGAGCTCGCGCGCGCGCGTATTATACTTACGTAAAGATTCTCTCTCTCCCTCTCGGTTTTTTTTTTTTAAATAAAGCATTCTAAATTTCAACGTATAATTACATTCATCGTCGCGACGGAGTTGTTTTACATATATACGGCGTATTACGCCATACTATTATATACGGTACAGTATACATCTATAAGCGTTAAACGTATGTACGTATATCGTATTATAAATGTATTTTTCTTGATTACATTAACGTCGGAGACACGCATAGCTCGCGATGAATCACCTGGAAATCAGTGCTTCGATAACGAGTGTATAACCTACAGACATTTCCACAAGTATCACATATACGCACAAAGCTTCGATCGACGAGGCGACGAGAAAGAGAGAGCGAAGAAAAAATTAATGTCAAGTCGTCGGCCGCGGCTCATTTTTTCTTCTCGGAAAGTTTTTCAATCGCTGGAAAGCGCTGCACACTGTGCCCGCGCCGCTATGCCGATAATTTTCCGAGCGTTATGCAGCCTTACTGCCTTTTCTCGCGAGCGAGGCGCCTATATATATACATAATACATATATGCAGAAAAAAGAGCGGTATCGCAGCGATAATTTTACGTTGTTACAGCGTCCACTAACCCATTATACGATATACATGTAAGCCTGTAATCTTTTCTTCTCGCTCTAATCGCTCGCATAGCTTTTCCATAAAGAAAAAAATGAGCCGCCGCGCGCGGTGCACACGGCGCGTGTAAAAATTCGAGAAAGCGCACTGCACTCCGATGCATCTCGTTGTATACGAGTATACCATGTATTCACCGTGTATACATAGGAGTATACACTATACAGTATATACAATATAGAAAAAAAAATATTAAGCACAATGTAAATACTATAGCTCAGCACTCGAGTAAAGTCGGTTGAGCACATACAGCGTAGTCCTAATGGATCGTCCCCCGACGCGGATGTGTCCTGGAATAATACAAAATTCGCAAATGTTGAATTCTCCTAAAAATTAGCACTATTCGGGGGTCCAGAGATCGAAAGTTTTTTTTTTAAAGCAAGAAGTTTAGGACCGGTCAGACTTTCTACTATAAGCCGAAAGAATATTTTGGAGCCATTTTACGTTTATTTTTACAAAATATTGATACATCAAAATACTCGAACAGTAACAACTATATACATACGAATGTTCCCGCGTGCACAAATAAAATTTCTATAATTACACCACAATAAAGTACAACAAAAGAGCTTTAATTTTTCCTCTGCATTTTTTTTACTATACCCTTCGATTTCTTACTACAAACTTTCGATATCTGGACCCCCCAAAAAGTGCACATTTTCAGGAGTATTCGGCAAATACGACGATACATTAGCTGCACACGGAGCCGCGATCGAAATTTTCAACTTGTACGTACTGTGCGTTCGCTGCGCGGTGCGCGTTACACGCATCGCACGGAGAGGATCGCCGCCGCGCGGCATAATCGTTCAATACCATCTCGCGAATGGGGATCGCGCGGCGCGGCGGGCATTTTAATAAGAAAGGGTGTGTTATATACCGGGATCGCGTGCTGTTAGGCCGCGTTATGCGCACTTACACTCGTACACGTGCACACACGTTAAATATAGTATGTATAGAGAGAGAAGGAGCGATCGAGATGCACGCGAGCCTCGAAAAAACGCGAAACTCTCAGTCTGCAGCCGGATGTAATATTTGTTTGCTTATGCCAATTTGCCGATAAATTTTATGTTATGTACGTCGTACACGTATAAATATTTGTGTAAATCGACCTGATTTCGGAAGCAACTCATACACGAGTAAGTTGCAAAATTTTTTATTGGAGGCGCACTAATGTACTAGACCTGATTTTTCTCGGTCCTTTTAGGTCGTTCTGAAAGAAAAAGCTCGCTTACATAGCCAGACGCAGGGTATACTTTTTTCCGGGGCAAGAACGACTCGAAAAACGAGAAATAATTGAAAAAAAGGAAGAATTTATAGATTTTTTTCTCTCGAAAACTCTATGGGCTTTTAAAAATATTTCATTAGAACAAAAATGACTTAAAATTAGTTTTTCTCCACACTGCGCCGAAAGTACCACTTTCGCTCCCGGGTGCCAGGAGCGAAATTGGTAATTTCGGCGCTAGTGTAAAGAAAAATAGTATACGCACCACGAGAGTAAATTTGGACAGCCCATATCTCGTGTTGGTCCCCGCGCCTTCGGCTCGGGTGTCAATATACACGAGATGTGGACTCTCCAAGTTTTTTCCTCCCTAGGCACGTAATATACTATTTTTTCTAATTTTCGCAAAATCGAAAACTACATCGGATCGATCTGAAAAAATTCTAGAGCATTCTTCCATGAATTTCACGACATATTTTTGTTCTATAATGAAATTTTTATTCCGAAATCGGACGCGTATATCGTATACTATCCGCGAGAAATTCAACTCTTGCAGTAGCGTACATAATATACGTATATACTTATACGACATTCATCTCGTCTCGGGCGTCACGCATATACATAATGGCACAATATTTTTTATCTAATCGCGACTCAGTTCGAAAGAGAGTGAGAAAAAGAGAGAGAGAGAGAGAAAATATTAAGAAAAATACACTGCGGGGCGACACATAATGCCGTTGGGTGTGAGCATACATTATATTTGCGCGATGCTTGAGCAATGAGCATAATAAACAGAGGCGCGCGCTTGCGTGGACAAAGAGGCGCAGCTTTTAAAAATTGCAGCTCTCGCGCATTCCACTCGTTTGTCCTACACAGTACGCGTATAATACATTGTGTATAATACTGCAACACAATACACGCAGCCTAGTGTATATAATAGCTGTGCGCAGTGTGCACACGACGGTGTGTCTAGAGAGAAATCGAATTGAAAAATACAGCCGGACGCGCCGGGTAAACAATAATCTACAGGCCGCGCAGTCGCAGACTGCAAAACACAAGCGCGTATAGCCGAGACCAAAAGCCGCGGAGTGAGAGAAAAATACATGTCCCAGTGCAGGGAAGGCGCGCGCGCGCGGAATAACAGGTAGTTCATATATAATCCTAATTTTAATTTTCTCCTTCTCTCGCTACCCTGGGCATTCTCCTTTTTCTCATTCCGTCGGCCTTCTTCTCTCTTCTCTCTCTCGCTCTTTCGGGTAAACGAGGGGCAGTCGAGAGAGAGAGAGAGAGAGAGAGAGAAAGAGAAGCGAGAAAAATATATAGCAGCCTCCTTGTGCTCAAGAGAGAGAGAGAGAGAAGAGAGTGGCGTCGCCGCCGCCAAGTCGACGGCGCCGCACATGCAGCCCAGGCCTATACGTGCAGCTATAGGGGCGCCACGCTGCCGCGACTCCGATCTCCTCTTCTCTCTTTCTCTCTCTGCGCAGCAGCTTATACACCAAAGAGCGAGAGAGAGAGAGACAGCGGCCACTTCCTCTCTTTCTCTCTCTCTCTTTCGCTGCTGCTGCTGCTGCTGCTGCCGCGCGCGCGGACCTTTTTTCTTTCCTTCGTCGTTATATTCCTCTTATTGTTATTCCAGCGAGAGAGAGATGCTGCGGCCGGGGCCTCGCCGTCCCTGCGCGGCACTTCCACGCGCGCACGCATTGTTTATTGTGAGAAACGTGGAAAAACTACCGCAGTAGCTCATTGCCGCTGCCGCTGCTGTTGCTGTAGTTTTGCGGCTTTTTGCCGTCGGGACGAGAGAGGGAGAGAGAGCCAGGGGGAGAGACGAGAAATCGGTGCACACACGGCGGAGAGCACGTGTCATGCGTTAAACATGCTGATGCGCCGCGGGAGTAGCCGTGTAATTATTTAATGATTGCAGGGAGGGAAAGTGTTGTGCGCAGATGTGTGTGTGAGAGAGAGTGTGCGCGTGTACATACGATATATGTATATATTGTATATAGCTATATATATCGCGCTGCATGTCGCCGCGCGAAACATCGTTGAATATTAATGTCTCGAGCGACGAGGCCGCTCTTTCGAGGCTCGTGAGTCTGCAGCAGCGGCGCGTGAGAGAGAGAGACGCCTCTGCAGCGTGTAATGCGCGTGTACCGGAAAGCTCGCGTAAGAGAGAAAGAGCGAGAGACTCGTAAAATCGCTTTTCAATGTGCGTTGTGCAGACTTTTTTTCGACCGCGCGTGTACCATATATACTAATTTCAGACTCTGTAAATGTATACGCGCGTACGCTTATATGTATATACTATATAGGTTGCAGAAAATGAGGCCATACACTGGTACTATAACATATATAAATCTTTTCCCCCATTTTTTTCTTTCTCTAGTCCAATCCTTCCCGAAAAAGCCGCTCCTACACCTATACAGAATAATCGCAGACCGCCATCCACCGCCGCGGCGATTCCGCCTTTCCCACGCGCGCATCCGAGCCGATTTCCACCGCGACGCGCTGTGCACTTACCGATTCCCATTGCGTATTGGAGCGACTCTGCGATCGTTTCTGTACAATATATCCTCGATCCCTCGCGCGTCTGGCGCTTCACGTGGCAGCGCGTCGTATATACACCTATAAGTCGTGCGTCGCGCCAGGGAAAAGTCGAGCGCGCGACGACGGAACGAATCCGTGGAATCCCGGCGCGCCGACATCACCGAGCGGTCAATGCGATTCTCTCTCCCGCCGCAGCTGCGCCGGGCCGACGTATATACAGCAGAGTAGTGTGATAATTGCCTGCGCGTATGGAGTAGCCTATATATAGTCGCGCGGCGCCTCCGGAACGGGATCGGTTTTAGAGCGCGTTCACTCCGCAGCGGGTGTGTAAACCGTATATACGTATATATATATATATATAGACATATACGGAGACGCGGATGCTAATTGCCGATCTCATTTCGTAAGAGGCGCGCGCGCGCGCGCATTCGGCGCACGCACTGCACGAGTATTATAGTCGATAATTCTCCGCTCTATTCTCTGCGTTGTACGGGCGATTTATTACGCTTGTGTAGAGAGAGAGAGAGAAAGAAAGAGAGAGATGCCGGCTGTATTGTATATAGGTATACATATACATGTACGAGGCGGCAGTTTAGTTCTGCATCAGAGCGAGAGATAGAGAGAGAGAAGTGCAAAATGCAAGGAGCGATGTTATCTCTCGGCGCCGGCGGCGCTAATGCAAATTCGCCGATTGATTTCCGATAGGGAATGAGCCGGTTATGAGACGCGCGCATTGCGCGCTTGCGAAATCCGTCAATTATACGCCCGCTGCAGCGCTGCATATGCGCGCCATACGCACTTGTGCGCTTCACATATGCGTTATATAGAATGCGCGAATGCAGTGTATACGCGTCGTGATGCTGCGGCTTATTATTACGCGATATTTTTAGAGATGATATACACACCTACTCTGCGCAGCCACGGCTCGATTCGCTGTTCATTATACATATGTGCGTTGATATACGCGGGCTTGTCGTGTCTGCGTATACGTAGATATGAGTATTAAGTATAGATATATTAGATGTATATGAGTATGACCAGGAAATTTCGGAAACAATTACTCGGACGGAAAAATTTTTTTGAAGGCACACCTGTACCAGACCTGTTTTTTCTCGTTCCTTAGGTCATTTTGAAAGAGGAAAAGCTCGGATTCATGGCTGATCGTAGGGTATAGCTTTTTTTCGGAGCGAAAACGACTCGAAAGATCGAGAAATAATTCACAAAAAGAGAATCCATAGATTTTTTCCTCGAAAATTATGGACTTTTATAAAAATGTCTTATAATTGATGAAAGAATGCTCTAAAATTTTTTGATCCGATACAATTTTTGATTTTTCGAAAATCCAAAAAATTGAAATTTCAAAAAACGTCCTTAAAAAATCGGGAAAATTTTCAGAGCATTCTTTGACGAATTTTAAGTCATTACTATTCTAAGGAAACATTTTTAAAAGTCCATAATTTTTGACAAAAAAAATCTAAGAATTTTTGTTTTTTTATTAATTATTTCTCGTTTTTCGAGTCGTTTACATTTCACTCCTGAAAAAAGTGTAGCCTTCGATCGACCATACCCGCGAGTTTCTTCTCGTTCAAAATGACCTGAGGAACGAGAAAAAGTAGGTCTAGTATAGGTCCTCCAAAAAAAATTTGCAACATTTTGGGGAGAGTTATTGCTTCCGAAAATCGGTGGATACGCACACATGTATAAAAAATCTACAAAGAAGCGAGACGTTCGATCGTCGAGCAGAGGCAAAAAGAACAGCCGAGCCTTTGAACTCGGTGCGCGCACACGTCAAGGTTTTACCGTCCATAATACAGACGCGCGCGCCGAGATGAGCCGCAGGAGAAAAAGCGAGATGATCTATACGCCTATAAGTAACGCACACGTTATATCTTACGAATTTTATATCGTATTTATGCGAGTGTATTATACGCGCCGGATACGCATCGCGATCGAGCGCCGATGTCTGCAGATGCGAGCGAGCATCTGAATCAACACATTTCGTGTATTATAATGCGCGACGTCGGCTCGCGCACTCTGCTCCCTCCGTATCTCACTTTTATATATACGTTACATAGATAAATTTTTCTCAAGATCGCTTACATAATGTTTACCGAATGTCGCGCGTTATAACGTATTTTTTTCGAGCTCACGTGCAACAACAAGTGTCGGCGTGAATTTACGCACGACTTTTATGCGTCGTTTCCATATAGGCGATATTATGCGTTTCTCGGAGCCGATGGCGAAAAATCTCTCTCCCCCCGAGAATTTTCAACCAGTTTGCGCGCGTGACTCGTCAGCTCGAAGGGTCTGCGCCGAGGTCTGCGCTCTTTGTATGCAGTGTCTAATGGGAAATACGCGTTTGGAAAAAAGTGGTACGCTGGCGTTTCGCTGCGAGCGCGGCAGTACAAATTTACATACGTCAGTCGTCGAGTTTTGTATATGTAGCGTAAAACTTTCTCAGTCGGCGTTATAGAGTGTAAATTAATTTCGAATGTATATATGAACGGCGATCGGAGTAGTTTACAAGTGTGGCAATTCTTGTAATTCCGAGCATAAATTAGATTGTTTTTTCTTCTGCTCCGTTATAAATTAAATCGTGTAAAATAGTTTCCATATATACTCCGGTATATACATATATATACGCGTGCGCGTGATCGAGTGCGTGATAATGTTCGCCTGATGAATATTTATGTACCGGTTGAATGGCTCTTTACTTTCGAAACAATAACTATGTGGAATATTGTGTATTTAAACTGGAAGAAAAAAAGAAATATACTTCGCTAAAGAAGTGGATTTACATTTCATCGTATGGCTTTATCTCTTGACAAGTGGCTATAATTACACTTGTGGTGCGTACGAGAATCCGCTTTTGCGAATACGTACGTTGCGTGACGATGAAAGTTGACTTTTTTTTTCTTCGCGCTCGTTTATTTGTATAATAACATACCTCGTAATATAATTATATTATACGTAAAATTTAAAAGTCATTTCTGATGGTTTTCCGATAGTATACATTATACTCCCGCGGCAACTGACAAGGAAAGTGTCTGCTGCATTGAGCGAGTGTCACACATTGGACTGAAGCTTCAGGGACTTGTGTACTCTTGATCCAAAAATAAGGAGATACTTGTTTATGTAGATCTGAATTTATGCATGCGGTATTTATCTACACGTATTCAAAGCAATGCCTACGGATACACTCGACAGCCTACACTGAGAAAACGGTTCTACGAAAGATTACAATGCAGACTACAAAAATTACAATACTTTCGCGTATACGCAGCCATACTATAGTGTCAAAGCCATAAAAATTACTATACTCTGAAAGGTAAAATTTACATGTTAATCTAGTAGATTTTATTAGAATTTTAGTAAATTTTATTGGAAAATCTAAGAATATTTTTAGTTTTCTCCAAGTTCATTCATGGAAGTACAGGCAAATATCTTGGCTTACAAGGCTTATTCAAAGTAAAAAAAAACTTTTTTCGCTATACTTTGAAAAATCAAAAAGCTCCGCAGTGCTCGGAAAAAGTTTCGAGAACACCGCGACTCTCAAAGCTAAAATCCTCGTCTAAATTACCCGTTCCTACAAATATCTGTAGCGTAAATTTCCACCGATGCAGAAACTGCAACGCTCGATTACCGCACTGTATAACGACTCTTCGCGCTGCAACTGCTGCCAATTTAAAAATTTTTTAAAAAAAACGTTCCCATCACACCCTCTACGTGCTCTCGCGCACGTCGGCAGCAAACTCGACACAATAAACGCTGAAAAGCTCGCACTGCAACGGACAATCGAGAAAATTACAGTTACTAAACGACTAGCGCAAATCGAGGGGCAGCGCAGCAGCGGCAGCGTCAGCGCAGTAGCAGTTGCGTGTAATAAAATATATACCTCTATGGGTCCGCACAGCGAGAAAGAGAGAGAGAGAGAGAGAGGCGCGATTACAGCTGCGGAGAAGAAGCAGTAGTGAGGCGCTTTAATTAGCGATAAGCTACCGTATAACGTACGTGCGGATTTCGAATGCGTGTTTTGGCCGCGCGATGTGCGTGCTTCCATAGCACTCCCTATATATACATTATACATATACATATGATATAAATATATATATATATATATATATATATATATATATACAGCCGCTGAAAAATGCCTCGCGTGAGCGATAAATTTAGCTCACGCGTTGGAGGGAGTTAGAAAATTTTAATCTTTTTCTTCCTTTTTCGATTGTACGCACGCGCTGCGCTCTTTCTCTCTCTCTCTTTCTCACTGCTATGGCCGCGCCGCGTTCGCCGGAGAAAAATGTACAAAAGCGATGAAGTTATAACCTTACGGAGCATTTGGGCGATAAGACTTTTCGTATAAATCACGCGCGCCTGATGCGGAGAGTTTTTATACGGTTATACCCGCTCGAAGGGGGGGGTGTGAAAGTCGACTCGAATTTTTGCCGTAGAAATATATATAGAGCAGACGAGAGATAGAGAGAACGTGTAATTTGCTTAGCGTTATTAGAATTAAAAAAAAAGGTTTTTTTTTAATGAAAATCAAGCGGAAAATCAAGAGCTGCAGACTTTCCCTGTACGTTGCGCAATAATCGATCGTTTTATACCGCAAGCTTTAAAAGTTGTAACGTATCTAGTAGTGTAACAAAAGTCACGTTGTTCAAAATTTTTCTACTCGCGCGTTTCAGTATCACGTATACACAAGCGAGCTTGAAACTTTCTAAAACGATCATTACCGAAGGGCATATAAACATATATAGCATTTCATCGTGGTTTATCGCGATTCCATTTCCGTCGCCACGGCAATTACGAGCCGTCAACTATATTTTTCTGTGGGTCCGTTATGCGATTTCGGCGGCAAATTTGAATTGCCGATTCAGCAGAAATTCTGCGATAGGCCGATGTATATCGAGCTCGCGTCGCATATACTGAACTGCAAACGGCTCGGGTCACGATCTATACGTATTACGTATATACAGAAATATAAATACAAACGAGACGGTTATCATTGCACACTGCACAGAGCCGAGAAATTCCAGCGTTAACGCAGCGATGCTTAAAATTGAATAAAGCGCGACGAGCGAGAGAGAGCTCGTGGAATTTTCTCTTCGAAATCATTTTGAATAATATATCGCGCACGCCGCGCGGCGGCGTCGGCGGCGTCGGCGTCGTCGTCGTCGTCGTCGTGTTTTATAACGGCCGACAAAACGAGCGCTTCGCATTATTAATCACGCGCACGCGAAATATTCTAAAAGAGGCTCTCTCTCTCTCTCTCGCTCGCTCTTTCTCGTGTATATAGACGAAGCTGCTCTCGCGCGGGCAGAGAGGCGCTGATTAATGATACGAGCGAAGAGCGAGTGATGCGCGCTGCAGGGGAAAAAAAATTAATACTTTCTCGTGACACCCGAGCGAGAGAGACGAGAGAGAGCCGAGTGACATTAGGATTGAGCAATCATCATCACGCACTGCAATGATGCATATAGCGTGTATATAGTCGCTTGCGCAGCACGCGAGCCTCGTTTGATATTATACTATAATAAACGCGTTGTTATATACATATATAGTTTCTCGTCTCCGAGTCCGTCGCTGTCTCGTCGTCCTGTGTTTACTACTACTACTAGTATATATAATATACATACTGAATATAGTGGATTTTTCTGGATCGCGCGCGGCGGCGGAGATGAGTAATCGGTTGCTCTTCTCAGAGAGAGAGAGATAGACCCGATGCAGAATCGCTAAATCAAATTTTAATTATCCCGCGAAATTTCGGCGAAGCCGCGCCGCAGCGCCGCTTGAGTTGTAGAAATAGAGAGATATATATATACGTGCGGACTGCGGTATACCTAGAATAGTATAATAAGCCATTAAAAAGCAATCAGTGCGCGCGAGTGTGTTTAGTTATATATATAGATAATATCGGGAAAAAAAGTGTGCAACTACACACTGTGTTTTTCGAAAATATTGCAACGCCAACGTTTTCGAAATTTTACCCACATATATATAACGTATACACCGAGCTCTCTCCGCATATACATACCTTTACATATATTTCTCTCCCCCCCCTCCCCACCTCCGGCCCTCCGAGCATTATTCCGGGAGTAATTAAACGCGTCAGCCGTAAATCTCGTGCGGAGCCGCTCGGCGCACACGTCAAAAGCATCGAATTAGCATGACGAGAGAGAGAGCCCCGTCGGCCCCGCTCCCTCGCTGCGCGCGTATATATGTATTATGTATATGTAGCGTACGGTATATAGGTATAATATACGCAGGGACCTCCTTTAAAAAGGAGAGAAAAGGAGCCCCGGCAAATCGAACTTTGAAATATCGTCTTCCCGAGAAACTTATATATACCAGAGACTGCAGCAGCAGCAGCAGCAGCAGCAGCGCAGACGCACACACGACGTCGACGACGACGCTCGCGCGCACAAATCTTCTCTATACGTATTATATATACTAATTGTTCTTTTTTTCGCAGGCCATAAATAATAAAAGGCTCCAGCCCCGCGCGACGTGGTATATATAGAGCTCGCCCTGTGTGCGTCTGTGCGTAGAACGGAATATCCTCTTATAGGAGAGGGCGCAGGTATAGGTATAATATATATACAACGCGAGGAGCATCGTCGTCGAGAGAAAGAGAAAGAGAGAGTCTAGACGTCTATGACGCCGGGATTATCGGGACTTTTCGAGGATTTGCGGTCGGCTCTCAACGACACAATTGCGCCGCCGACACTTTTGCCTATAATAATGACAGCATTATGATCATGCGGTCTCGGGCGTTTATGTACGAGGTATTATAGAGAGGCCTCCCCCCCCCCCTCATCCCCCCTTCGCTATTCGTACAATACACATCGCGACGGCGGAAGGGCCAATTTTCGGACTGTGCGGCCGTGTTCTAAAGGCCTTTGTGCGTCTCGCACATGATATATAGGTACATATAACTATACGTATAACGTAATGTATGCACCGTCAACGACGCTCATCATCTCCGTATATACGCGAGTTTCGCGCAGCCTCACTCTCGTTGCCCTCCGTACTCGTTGGTTTGCAAAATATTCAATCGCATACGTACGTACACACGTATACGCGAGCGCGTGTTTATTAATCGTAAAGCGCGACGACGTATAATACGTCCACCCCGTACGTAGCCGTACATATACGTTCGCGCACGTGGGTGGCGATTTCGCCGTCTTCGATATTATAAAGAGCCGTTTAATGAGCGGCCTTTACAGTTTATCCATTCGCGCGCGACGATCAGCCGAGCGGCGATGGACGATCGCCGGAGAGAGATACAGACGTAGCGAGAGGAGTGTGTGCGGTATAATAATAAAAAGTAATCTATACAACTCGGCGCGCGTTGTCTAGACGGACTAAACTCTTATTTTATGGTAATTCGACGGGCGTTTACGGGTCAGTTCGGAGTTTCTGTGTACGCGCGTGCTGATGTCTACTTGCGTGTGTATATATATAGACGATGGAGAGAACCGCGTGTGGCCTTGCGAAATCCTGCGTACGAGAGGGGGAGAGAGAGAGAGAGACGAAGAGTAATAAAAATAAATAACGAATCGCCCCATATAGCGTCTATGCAGCATTGTAACACGTATATAACGTATTGCACGCGTCATATACACAAGGGAGAGAGACGATAGGCGTCTCGCGCGCGCAAAAATCGAGTTTTCGCATCTAATTTGGCCAATTGGCACTTCGAGCCCCCGAGTGTCACTTCTCGGTAATCCAAATTGATGCCTCCGAGAGCCATCCACGTCAATTGCAGCCTCGCCATTAATATTCGTTGCTGTCGACTCGGCTCCGCGCGCGAGCCGCTGATTCGGTGAAATAATGGAGAGAGAGAGAAAAAAAATTCGTGCGATATTACATTGTGGGATGTACGTCGACGTCCGAGAGAGAGAGAGAGAGAGAGAGAGAGAGACTGAGAGACGGAAAGAGCGTTGGCGTTAATATTTAAGGATTAATCGGCGAAGGATCGACAGAGAGAGATTATAGAGAGAAAATTAAATTGCGGATTATTCAAATTTTACGCGAGCGCGCGTGTGAGGCGATAGAGACGCGCCGGATGTATGGATTTTTGAAAAATTGTCGAAATCGTTAGACGCACGTGCAAGGGGAGAGGGAGACGGAGAGAGAGGAGGTTTACGTCAGAGAGAAATGTATATAAGGTATTGTTGGGAAGTATATATTACACGCGAGAATAGCAGAGTTCGAGTCGTTCGGGTGGAGATTAACTCCGATTTTATAATGTCCTATATCTTCGATTTTCACGTTCGATCACACCGAGTCTTACGTAAACTTTCTCAAAATAACGCACGCGACGACGGCTGGGCGCGCGCGAAAATTTCAAAATTTTCTCATAAATACTGCGCAGATCTTGTAAGGAATGCTCGTTTTTCTATCCTTATACAGTTTCCGCTGAAACTCGATCGAAATTAATGCTCCCGATCGACTTTCGATTTTCCTAACGATATTTTTTATATACACACACGCACTTCGCGCATAGTCTAAAATATTTTACAAAACCCCCCCGACGATCGACCGATTAGAAAGCGCGAAAAATCCGCCATCGGAATCGTTCCCCAACTCTTCAGTACATATATACGACTTTTTTCCCTCCTTATAATCGCACTAATACATAATCCCACCCCCCACTCCCGCACCCGACGTTCCCTCTCGCGAAACGGACAGCATACACATACATACATAGCGAAGTTATGCGCCGCGGGTCATTACGCTCCGAGTAATTTTGGCGCCTCTCGCTCTCGCCTCTCGCTATATACAGCTATATATACGTATATATATATAAGCGCTGCTCGCTTGCGCGCGCCTGCGGTGTGCGTATATCAGGTGAGACGTCGCCGTCGAGGCGCTGACCGCTTTTTGCCGCGACGATCTATGTTTGCGCGCGCGCGTGTCTGCTTTTCTTCTTCTTACAGACGCGCACTCGAGACACGAGTGTATCGCGGCGCGCCGCCGCCGCCGCGGCCTTTCTGCATGGCCTGCTGGAATTCGCCGATGCCGCGCGTATATAGAGAGGCTACGCGTAATTGGACTGGATGTATACATCCCGAGAGAGAGAGAGAGACAGCCGCGCGTTACGTGTATACGGAGACGCATATGTATGTCTCCGTGTAATACGGACTTTTACGGAAAACGAGTACCAAGCGCACTCGCAATGATGCTGTATAACTTATATATGCGTGTATCGTATGTGTATTATGTGGATAGTATATACGTATGTATTTTTGGTTTACTGCGCGTTATTAACCTACTTGGGATACATTCATCGCACCTTTTTTCGCGATGATTAATATACGCGCGCGTTTGCTTACACATACACGCTCCGTCGGCCCCTTGCGCGCGCGATTAATTAATTCGAGTTTATATACGAGGTGTTGAAGATTACCTTGCGTCAGCGCGGATTTTCCTCTCTCGATAATATAACGCGCGCGGGGCCGTCATCGTCGATGTATTTCCAATACGTACACACGCGTATATATGTATATTGTATACAATATATTATATTACATTTACGATGTACTCGCGTGTATACAACGTCGTTATATTTACATTTTTCCAAAGCGCGAGAGCTTCCTATATAATACTTCGAGAGACGCGAGGCTCTCTGGCGCGCGGTTGACCTTCGCGTCTCTTTCAGAGAGATACGCGTTCGAGATAAACTCTCGCGCGCGACTCGTATATATATATAATTATTGTAATTCAGCGCTCTCGCGCGCGCGACGGACTTTTTTACGAACTTATATCTATGTAAGTCTGTATATGTCGAATTTCAATGAAAGCATGCACTTTTCTTTGGTCTAGAAATCGAAAAAATTGTTTTAAAGCTAGAGATTTTGGACCGATCAGACTTTCTTCTGCGAGCCGAAAGATAGTCAAAAGTGCAGAGCAAGTAGTAACCATATTTCTGAGCCATTTTACGTTTATTTTTTACAGAAAATTAATCTGTCGAAATAATTACGTCCGTTAAAAAAAAAAAAATAATAAATAAAAATTTTTCAGCTTACAGAAGAAAGTCTGAAAGGTCCGAAACCTCTATCTTAACAAAAAAATTTTCGGTTTCTGGACCCCCGAAAACTGAATTTTTTCAGGTGAACATTGGTCATATAGAAATACACGTGTGCATCGAACGCGCGCAGCGCAGAGATCGTCAGAGAAAAAAGCCGCGGTTTCTGGGCTTTACACACAAACACACACAATACACGCAGTGGACGCATCGCATATACACATCCTTGTATTTTCTCCTTCAGGAAGCTTATCTCCTCTGTTCTCTCTCTCTCTCTCTCGAAATTAAAAGCCCGGAGCGCCGGACCTTCCTTACAAACGCTACTATGCGGCAGCGGCGGCGGTCGTTCCGTTTTTTCTCGTCTTCCAAAGCGTGTGGCAAACGAACGATCTAATTATTCCCGGCGTTATTTGACGCTGCGTATATACGAAACGCGCGAAATTTCGAAAGTACGCAGCTCTCGACGAAGAGAGAGAAAGAGAGAGAGAAAGAAATTGCCCTCTATAACGACCCAGCGATATTATGCATCTCTCTCTCTCTCTTTTTAAAGCCACTTTTATTGCGGGCCGTCGCGAACGAGCGTATAACTGAATTTAATTGCCGGCGTTAAAGCCGATAACGCGGCGTGTCGGGCCTGCGCAATTTCCAATATTTATAATCTAAACTGCCGCGCGCAGCTCTCGTTTAATACGGGCGAATGAAAATTTTACGGCTTCCAGAGAGAGAGAGAGAGAGAGAGAGCGAGTTGCGAGCCACCGCCGACGATATCCAAGCCGCGCCGGGGCTACTGTGTGCGCTCGATCCAGCCTCTAATATGTATTAATACACGATGCTCTCTCTCTCTCTTTCTCGATTTGCCAAGGCTTTTAATCGAATGGGAATTACTGCATCGACGCGATCATTCGTTAGATTAAAATTATACGCGTGACTATACTTATATACGTATAATAGGCGCTCGCGCGTATGTTAGATACGCAGCGAGAGAAGATTAACAATTCTCCAGAGTCGGAGCAGAGAGAGAGTCAAACGATATAAATCTCACCCTCGCAAGCGTTTTGTGCGTATTTTCATGTGTGTGTGTGTGTGTGTGTGTGTGTGTGATATTGTGGTAGGAGAAGAGAAAAGGGTATCCGTATATATGCACACGCGTGAGGGGGAGGGAGGGAGAGGGAGCAGCGGCGAGTTCTCTCGAGAGCCGAGGCAATTATAAATCCGAAAATGAGAAATAAATTCCCGCGCAAAATCAGATTAGCCGCGCGCGCGCGCGCGCGTCCCTCTCCCGCGCGGTCTCCCCCTAATATATAGGTATACACATTACACGCAGTACACACACACACACACACACACGTTCTACCTCCGAGAGAGGAGAAGAGAGAGAGAGAGAGAGAGAGAGAGAGAGAGAGAGAGAGAGCGAGGAAAAGAATAAGATGGACAGACAGATAGGTCCGCGTATACACGTACGGCGACGGACCTCTGCAATCGACGTCGGGAATCTCTCTTTCTCTCTCTCCCTCTCGGCGAGTTTATTCAATAAACTCTGGCAGCCCCGTGCGCTCTGCAGCGCTGTATTTTTCGCACGAACACGGCCGAAAATCACCGATTCAATTGAATATTATATAGACACAGAGAGAGAGAGAGAGAGAGGTCGGCAAGTAATTCCATGCTATTATCAAATGGGCCTCTTAACCGCCCTCTCATTAAGCCCAGCAGTTCTATACTTAGATAATACACACGCTCTCCGCTCTGCGCGTGCTATGCGCTGCACACAGTGTATCTCGCAGTGTATGCAATGTCTTGTCCGCGCGCGGTGCGTCAATTCTCTCTCTCTTTCTCTCTGTCTTGCGCGCGCGCAACAATCGAAGCTTATAAGGCAAAAATAAAGCACGGCGAGCGCGCGCGCATGGGGCAAGAGTATATTATATACGGGCGCGCGGAGGACTTTGTGTCCGGGCGCAAAGAGGCACGAAAAACGAGCAAAAGAGAGCGAGAGAGAGAGAGAGAGCCTGCGGAGTCGAGAGAGGGAAAAAAAGAGGCATCAGGAGAGAGAGAGGGGCCCGAGCAGTGTATAGAAGGGCCCGTCCGACGCCAGCGAGGCGCGACAATAGCGCGCGCCGGCATCGCGCGCGCTCAGACTCTCGTCGCGCCGAACCGGATTTCGGGATTAAAATCCCATATATAGTCGAGCGACCCCTTCTCTCTCTCTCTCTCTCTCTCTCCTTAATCCTTTTTTCTCTCCTTCGCCGCGAGCGCGCCTCTATACTATATACGTGTATTGTGTATACAGGTACGTTTGCGCGTGTATGCACGCTGTATATAGGTATACACCACATATATACCTGTATTATATACAATAGCAGTATATAAGGCCCGAGAAGAGAGAGAGAGAGAGAACGAAAGAGCCGGCTCCTCTCGAAGGAGAAGTGGCTTTGACGGAAGGGCCCCGACGAACCGCGAGCGAGCGAGCGAGCCAGCCGAGGCGAGAAAAAAAGCGGAGGAAGGTGCCGCGCGCGCCCGGGGAGAGAAGAAACATGACAATGGCACACACACACACACACTGCCCGCGCGCGCGCGCGAGATCGCTTATATTCTTTTCTTGCGAGAACAAGTGGGGTCGGAGGGGGTGGGGGGGAGGCATTCTTATTCGGGGAATTCGTTAGGCTATAGGTGGAATGCTTTATACGGCTTCTATTATGCGCGCGCGAGGACGTCGCTATATATGTTTTATCGCTCGCGATTAGCGCGCGACGCGCGGTGTATAATACACGTGTATTTTACGCGTGTATTATAGGTGGTACATTAGGAAATGAGAGGCTGATTTTCGCGGCGAGAGAGCTGCGGACTCGCGCGCGGCAAAATGAGCGAAAGTAGCTTTGCCAGAGAGACGCTGTGTACTGTGTGTGTTGAACATTTTCTCGGAAGGAGAAAAAAACCGAGTCGATTTATTATTCGGCCGAGCGAGGCGTGAAATTAACGCCAAGTGCCTGTATATACGTGTAATAATCGTGTTTTCTCCCTTTCAACGATAATTATTGTAGTATAGGAAGAAAAAAAACGACATTTTTTAAGTGCGCGTAATACATCACCGATTCTAACCGCGAGAACCTTTCCGAAATATTATGTATAACGGTTAAAAAAAAGGTATCCCATACATGTAAAACGGACGAGAAGAAAAAAAACAACCCGACTAAACGCAGTGCGTGGAGCACCGCGTCCCGAAGAAATAGAGAGACCAGCCCCCCGAGACGCGTATCTCCAATGTGTATATACCTCCCGCGGGCCTCCTGATGGAAAAATCCGAAAATGAGGTCCGTCCCGGAAAAAAGTGGGCGTCAATAGCGCGCCAGGGTAAATCGGCCGAGAGAATTAGAAGTATATTTCATCCAGCGCGAGAGAGGACTGCTCTCACTCTCTCGCAATGGGGCGATCCCTCGTCCCCCCCCCCCTCCCGCCTCTTTTTTCGTATATAGGTATATATATATAAGCAACTCTTACAAACAAAAGGCGCCTCTCGAGAAAGCCGGGCCTCGCCGTTTACAATACACATATACATTATACCTGTATACACGTAATGCGCTCTCGGGTCAGCTCTTCGCGCGCTGCACACACCAGACGTCTCGGGGGCCCTATATACACTCCGCTTTTTTTCGGAGAGCCGAGGAGATGAGCCGACCGCAGCATCCCTTTATTTTTCGGATGTGCGCCAGGGCCGTAGTACAGACTGTATTATTCTTTCGCGTTTCGTTGCGCGGTTTTTCTCGGGAAAAGAAATAAAGTCGCCTCGATGCGTATTGTATACAGCTGCGTATACGCGCGTATATAATGTATTATACGCAACGCCGAGTAGTCCGGGCGGGCTTTTAACTCGGCTCAATTGACCGATACGCGCGCGCGTATATATGGGGAGAGTTTGTTATTATACGGGCTGAATTTCCCAGCGGCTCGCGAGAGACAGAGAAAGAGAGAGAGAAGCGCTTCTCGGAATCTAAAGATGCCGTGTACAGAGAGGAGCCTTGTGCTGCGCGGAGTAAATGGTATATATATAAGTATCACTTATACGTGTGTGTGTGTGTATGATATTAAGAGTCGAGATGCGTGGAGGACAATCTGGACGTTGATTGTTGTGGAAAAAAAGTATGCTGAAAATGATATGCAGTATACCCCGATAGGCTATACGTATATACTGTACGGATCATCGCCACAAGTGAAAGATCGTCGAGGACTAAATTTTAAAACATTCGAATCGCTATATGTATAAGCCGTTGAAAATCTGTCCCGTTATACATTGGATAATCGATGGTAATAGCGTCGTAAAAGCCGCCGGGAGACGCATAGGGGAGAGCTCGTTTTGTTCTCAGGGCTCTGTCTCTGTCTCTTGAGAGAGAGAGAGAGAGAGAGAGAGAGAGAGAACCTCGCAATGCACAGACACACGCGCAGAAGTGGGCGCGATTATTCAATGCCGCTCGTCTAAAAGCACATATCCTCTCGATTCCGCGAACGCCGCGGCCGTGTGTGTAGCAGCGGATTAAGAAATCCATTCCTCATCTCGTAAAGGCAGAAGCCGGCGATATACAGGCGCGACACGTCCGTCTGCGTATATATACGTGCGATGCGTGCGATGGCTAAACCGCAAAGCCAAAAGAGTCCTGGGTCTCTTTCTCTCTCAATATCTCGAAGAAAAAAGTCGGGACGAGTTGAGTACGGTCCCCTTTATCGGGGCTCCGGGAGTCAGGTGTGAATCGCCGATCAAAGGGGCCGCCAAGGCTTTATCGCTGCTTACCAAGCTACTAATTATACGAATCGCGAACTTTACGGCCCTCGCTTTTTTCGTTTAATTAGCCCGCGTTCTACCCCCCCCCCCCTCCGCCTCTATCTCTCCGTTTCGTTTGACGAGCGGAGGCTACACTTCGATACATTACATTGCGATTGTGCGACGCGAGAGCCTGTAATGGTTATACATATCGAAGGAGTCGACAGCAATTTTTTTTTTTGGTCAGTACTTACAATACAGTTCGAATAAAAGGCCGCTAAGCTTTTTCAGAAGCCGCGGATTCGCGTCGACCTTTCTTTTACCGCCTGTGCACGGTATAATATCCGAGTTCTATATGTATCGCCGCGCACCAGCGCCGAGGGGAGAGAAGAAAGAAAAACGTGTGCGTCACGGGACGCGCGACAGAAGTGATAACTTCAAATTGATTTTAATAGAAACTAGCAAGTGTTGCCTCGCTCGTAATAGAAATTACAATATATCGAAGTAGAGTTAATAGAAAATTGGAATCAGAAGTGCTGTGGGTATGCAAGCACACTAATAGAAAGAAAATCGGCAAACATCTTGCAGCTTCTATATTGTCTACATTCTTTAGTCATGCATCAAACGTTAGTTGCACGCCGTCGTCTATCTTCATTGTCGTGGTGTAGGACTATATATATCTGTGGCTTGCAGGAAGAACCACTTACGTGACATTTTGTGAAAATTTTTTTATGTCGAATTCGAGGTGCTCTTAGTACCCTTTTTCATTGTAAAATAATAGGACTTTCAAAATGCACAAATATTTAAATGCTAGCCGATTGCATAATCACTTAACTGTGTCTCTCGTAAAAATGTTACCGCAGAACCACTTAAGTGCGCTCATTTTTTTTATTTTTGTGCGAGATACACTGTGTGGAGTACATTAAAGCTGTATAATATATATCTAATTACCTATACCGATATATTCGTTGGTTTTCTAAAATTTAAAAAAATTTTTTTAATGTTTTTAAATTTTTCAAAAATTGTCAATTTGCAAAAACAAAAAAATGACTGAAATCACTCTGATAAAATTCGTACGTATTCCTTAGCTGATTCTAAGAACTTATTCCTCTTGAAAATTGTTTCCAAAAGTGCGTGTTTTCTGAATAAAAAATTTGTCGTAAAAAATTTTCAATTATATAATATGCGCCAGTTTGATCACACCGAGGTTCAAAATCAACCCCCAAATCACGTATCTTTTAGGTTTGGACATTTATTCCATTGGTTAGAGGAGTTCCAGATACATTGCAAATGAAAACGTTCTTGAAATCTCGAACTAAAAAACAAAAAATTGTGGAAAAACCATGCTCTTTTCCTTTAAGCCGTTTTTTCTCATTGTTAATAACAATTTTCGAAAATTTCAATTACACCATTAGAAAGGACATAAGTTAAACTTTAAAAATATGCCCCACCCGAATTTTTTAAATTGCAAATTACATTAGTTACGAGCCATCAAAGAGAGTGACCGTAATAATTATCTGCAAAGTTCCCGCAGAACCGCTTAACACGAGTAATTTGTTTAGCTTGCGTGTCGAGAAAGAAACTATTTACAAATGTAATACTACGGTTGTATTCGTATTAGATACCTAATCAAATGAGCCAATACTTAGATCTATTCTCTGACATTTCGATCTTACGTATTACTCCAAACATTGAAATCGCTTTTTCTCGAAAACACGAAAAAGTCACTTAAGTGGTTCTTCCTGTAAGCCACAGATATATATATAAACTCTATGTGTGTGTGTATAAGTATACTCGCAAAGTATACCTATATACCTATGTATAGAGGTAGAGGAGACACAGAAACACACAGTACACCTACACACGCATGCATACATATGCAGAGGGAAAGCCCTGAACGCTGTACTGTATACAGCGCCTACAAGGGCCCAGAAGGGTCTAAGAGTGGGGAGTATAGAGAGGACATACAGTATAGAGAAGCTAGGTCTTGCTCTAAGTCCACTGCATAGAAACTATCGGTAGTGGGGATCGCTGCACTCCCCTCGCTCTCTCTCCTTTTCCCCTCTTTTGCTTTCCACGCTTTCCCTATGCTATATACCTATACATACAATTTTTTTTTACGGAAAACATGTGGTCGAGGGAACGCTTTTTCGTTACTTTTTAGTTACCCCTCAGGCGAGCCATAAGAAGTTATCACTTCAAAAAATTTCGCAACGCGAGGTCCTCTCCCTCCGCAGTGTTATATATAGCTATACGTCCGCATCCTGGCAATACTCTTGTACACAAAGCCCCGAAAAGTTTCGTCTTACGTCCCTGGACTCTCTCTTTCTCTCGAGAGAGAGCTGGTCCTTATTCGGTTCGACGCGCGAGAAAGAGAAACACGAGGCAAAAGCGAAGGAGCAGCAGCAGCAGAAGAAGAAGAAGAAGAAGAAGAGGAGGAGGACGACTAAGACGAGGGTCCGTCCAACGCAACGGACAAAGATCCATCGGGACCGGTTCTCATCTCTCTCTCTCTCTCTCTACTCTGTGTTCGGCAGCTTCCATATCCCCCCCACCTTTCTTTTTGTACATTCCCGGGAGAGGCCCCGCAGTGCGCCGGGTGTGAAAACCGACACCCACCCGCTTGTTATTTTGTCAAACAGTACGGCCAAGGCTTCTTCTCTTTCCTCGAAATTATAGGAATCATGCACACGACACAGAGCGAGACCGAGAGAGAGAGAGTCGCAAATTGCCTCCGCGTCGCGCGCGGCTCTCTCGTCTATATACTCTCTTTCCTCGGCGCGCATAATCATCGCGCAAGAGAGCGCGATCGGTATTCCGATTTCGCTCGATGAATTTCATCGATACGCGCGAGCGCATTGCGCACGTGCATAATAAGCGTATACTACTTGTACTTGCTATATACGTGTATCGACGAGATGGGATTGCCGTCTCGGTGCGAGAGAAGTAAGAACAATCGTCTTAGTGGTATCTCGAGGGCAATTTCCGAAAGCCTCTCTCTCTCTCTCTCTCGCAGGAGGAAATATCGGTATACTATAGTATACGATATAGGACTCGCTTGTAATTTCCTGCGGGGCAATTGAATCCCGCATTCCTCGACGTAATCGAACGGAGTAATGACTCGAAAGTAGCTATAGACGCGAACGCTCTCGGCCAAGTTGAAGGCCGCGAGGCGCGAAGATTGGGCGGACGGGCCGCACCGAAAATGGAGGAGTCATTACCTGGTGAGCCGCGGCTACGCTGTGCGGACGGTATTATGTATATACGTATATACTATCTCTCGCTCTCTTCCTCTGCCAGCGAGAGCAGTGCGCAATGCAGAATAGCGCATGGTATATACCACGTATATAAATCACAGATGTACAATGCGTAGAAGCGGAGAGAGAGAGAGAGAGAAACGTAATTTCTAACTTGATACTCTCTCATTCTCTCCATTCGCCGCGTCGTAAAAGTCCTCGCAATTTCTCCGCAAGCTCTATACGCCGTACGCTCGCGCAATTTTCGTGAGCGCAAACCGCAGCAACGATTATTTCCAATTGGCCTTTCAAAGCGTCGAGAGAGAGAGAGAGAGAGAGAGAGAGAGAGAGAGAAAGAGAGAGAGTGAGAGAGAATAAAGAGAGAAAAAAAGTACAAGAGCTTTTCTCGAAATCGCATTGGTTCCGCAGGTGCAAAACTCGCCTCGGCTCGCTTTTTTCTCCTCTCCTCTCGCGTCTCTCTCTCTCCCCTCGACGCTGAAAAGAAACCGGGTGGAGAGTCTGATGCTTCTTTACGAGACGCTTACATATATATATAGTATATACCTTCCTTTTGCGGAGAGCGCGCGCGCACGCGAGAGAGAGAAAGAGACGAAGATCAAAATATGATACACGGCGAATTGCACCGTGAATTCGGAGAACTCCGCGCCGCGATGACGACGCTCCGACTTTATGTAACGCGCGCCGCGCGCATCAAAGACGTACCAGAAGACGGACGCGTATTATATAGGTATATAGTACATCACACACGAGTGTGCGCGCGCGCGCGCTTATAGTCCATACATATACACGACAACAACACCGCCGACAACAATAATAATACAAAGTCCGAGTTAAATTTAGCGAAACTCTATATCTTGGCTCTCGTGTATTTACTACGGGCTCTCTCTCTCTCTCTCTCCCCAACGCGTTCATTCATTCGCGCGTTTCCCCGTTTCTTGCATAACCCGCGGAGTATATAAGCGTACAAATATACATATACAAGCACATGTATAGCCGAAGCTGCAGCGCACATTACACACATACACGTCGCGCTCGCGCTCGCGAGATAAACTCCCGGGGTGCGCTCGCGTATACACATATATATAGTATGCACGCAGAGAGGGAATTCCGGTCGCCGCGCGCTACTCAATGGGATATAGAGCGATAAGCCCCGGCGATCTACGCGTCAATTCCAACCAGTCGATGCAACTCTCTCTCTCTCTTTCTGTATGTATGCATGTACATATAGCGTATCAATGAACGCATCAGACGATAAAAAGCTACGGGCGGAGCTGCAGCAGCAGCAGCGGCGGCGGCGGCATGTGCCTTATCTTGAGCCGCGTAATTTTAGAACGAGCGCTTCCGCTCTCGCGCGCGGCACCGAAACCGTTACGCGCACTCTGTATCATACACGTGTACGCGTGTTTGCGTGTAATCTCGCTGCAGTTTTGCGCGCGAGTCTGCGCCGCAGCGGTATAGTACGCACAGCTTGTATATATACGCGCTTGTACACATGTGTGTATATAATTTTATATACACTATATGGTACGTATATATAAGCGCGAGTCGCGCGCAAAAAAGAAGCCAGGAATTCACAGAAGCTGTTATTCAGCGCAGATTTAATCGGCCGCGCTCTCTCTCGCGCGCAAGTGAAGCTGGTAATTAAACCACATGGCCGTCGTCGCGCCATATGCGTCTTCGTTTTTCGAAATCCATAACGAGCCTATTCAGCACGAAAATTCCATGGACTCTTTGCTTAATTGATCGATTTCAACCTCTCTCTCTCGCACTCGCACTCGCGCTCGCGCTTCAATGGTGTACACATGTATTTTGTATAATGTATATATACTATATACGCATGAATGCAGAAAAAGGCCGTTTACCACAGCGGCGCACACAGGCCACAGCTCGGCAAAAGTTGTTATAATAACGAGCTGCGCGCGCTCTCGCTACAACGGAAAAATATTTAACAAAAAAAAAAGGATTGAACGACTTGTAAACGCACCGAGTACTTAACGATTAACATATTATACTCCGCTTATAAGTACACGCGTAAAGTACGAAAATAACAGACTCTCACTCACTCTCTCTCTCTCGGCCTCAGCCCACGAATATAACTTGCCACACAAACATTATAATGTCGCGCATCCTCTCGAAAAAGCAGCGCCTCTTCCCGTAAAAGGCGGCATCGGCCTTAATAGTCTCTCTCTCTCTCTCTCGTTGCCTCGTCGATTGATTGATTCGAAACTTAATCGAGCTGATGAGGCTTTTTCCGATTTATTATACTATTCGCGCGTTACAAAATTCAAATCTCCTTATCTCGAATCGGTGCGCGCATGTGCGCGTGCATATACCTCCCGATGCGCAACGCGATGCGTGTACGCATACATATACGAAGCTCTTCTCCTTTTTCGTTTTGCGCGCAGGAGACTTTTTCTCTCCCTCGCTCGCCGCCCGCGTATATAGGCTGCCAGAGGCGCGCGTGAGAACGCGATGAGAGACGAGTGCTGCGGCCGCGGCTGCTTACAAATAAGGCTGCTTCTGTGCGCCGTCTACACTTGTTGACCATAATCGGAGTACAATGTGAGCGTATAGCGCTCTCTATACGTATACAACGTATATAGACGCTGGATGGATTTGTTTTTGCTTTTCCGCGCGTGTCCGTGTTTGTTTAATCGACGAGAGCCGCGTAATTGAAACGATGATGCGTATACTTCGATGCGCCGCGTTGTCGAGGCCTTTTTTCCGTTCCTCTCGGAAGTGGGTGAATACTGTGCAGAAATTATAGGATAATCGTTACTCGTATATTGTGTATCGGAAAAGCCGACAAGAATATTCAGATGATTGGTTGGAAAATTTAAGAAGAAAAAATAATAGTCTCGCGTGCTAGTCCTCTGGGACAGTGGTTTTTCTTCTTCTGTGCGACACGCAGAATACGAAAAAAAGTAGCGTTTCCGCGAAAATGGTTGTGTGATATTGTTAATAACCATTGTTAATGACAATGAAATTTAAAAAGCGAAAAATATTTTTTTTTTTTTACTCATTGTATACTCGGGAACCTAAATATTTTTCACGAATGATTGCTGCTTAGTGGGGAAAGAGAGCTTCAATTTAAGCTATAGAACATTAAAATTGGATTGTTAGATTGGAAGTCATTGGTATTTGAGGAAGTTTATCAATTTTTCAAAAATCGTTATATCTTGCAAAATCGATATATTGCTCGAATCGATCTAAAACTATTCTGGTGCATTCTTTGGCAAATTTTAAGAAATTTTTAATCTTACCCTCTTATTTTAGAAAATGCATAGTTTTGCAATGTTTTCGTAAAAATTTATCAATGATTTCACGAAAAATTTTCATTTCAGGCACCGTTGCTATGATTAAGTGACAATAACTCTCAATCTAACAATCCGATTTTAATGTTCTTTTGCTTAAATTGAAGCTCTCTTCCCCTAATAAATAGCGAGTATACGTAAAAAACATTTAAGTTCTCGAAAACTATGCAGTGCGGAGAAAAAAAACATTTTTAGCTTTTTAAATTTCATTGTTAAAAATCAAAATTGTTAAAAAAAGCAGAGTCGCACGACCGTTTTCGTGGGAACACTATTTTTTTCGTATTCTGTGTGTCCTATAGAAGATTAAAAAAACTGTCTCAGAGGCGTAGCATGAATTTTTTTTTTTTAAATTTCCAACCAATTATCTGAATATTTTCGGTGGATTTTCCCATATACTTTCATAAGTAGAGCTCGAAACATTTCAACTTTTTAACTAACAACGCGAATGCTCATCACATTTTCAGTATCTCTAAGAGTATACGTGTACACATAGTTAGTTAGAACATACCGACTGTCGTAAAATCTATTCGTTACTCCGTTTTCGAACCTTCTTGACATGCGTCTTCAACGTCTATTTAACCTCATTCCATTGACAATAACGCTTACCTGAAAAAAACGAGTTGCAAGATGAAATTACCAGAGGTGAAATTAGCAAAAAACCAGTCGAATAGACGACTGCAGGTACATAATGATTGTGTGCACATGCGCGCTGCAAAAATCGGCAGTGTGTTATTGTTGCCTTTTTTACGAGCTTCTAAATCCGCTCTGTAGTTACGAGTTTAGTTACCGATGGCGCAAGTGTACAGCAACGTCGACGCCATTTCCAATCCTCGCTCCAAAATATTTGATTTTCATTAATAGCAAGTGCGAAAATTCAATCAACTGCGGTACTTACAGCTTCAATCGAGAGATTTTATAAACTAATGTTACTTTTATTCAAATTGACTTTTAACGCGCGAATTTACGTCACTAACGAAATGCATATTTAGCATGGTTTTATGGAAGTTCTGCACGCGTGCACGCGACATCGCTAAAATTTTTGCACAAAACATTTGATAAAAAGCGTTACGCACTCTCGCGCGATCCAATATTCAATTTTTTGCAAAAGGTTGTCGCTGCAGTTTTTTAGCCATTACCATGATTACTATACCTATATATCTTTCGCCATCAGGATTCCCATATACATACACGTATACGCATGTTGCGTTGTCGTTGTTGTGATGTTTTTTTACGGTGTAGCTTAGTCCGGTTTGAAAATACAGAATGTTAATGGGAAATTCAAGAATACATTAAGCCTAAGAATTATGGAGACTGAATCAAAAAAATTTAGTTCTAATCAGAGCAGAGAAAAAGTAACCAATAAAGTTTATAAATGCAGCTTTGAAGGATGTAATCTAGAACTTTTATGGACTGATACATTAAGATTTCACATCAATGTTCATTTGAAAGTAGTATGTTATGCTTTTAGATTTTATGCAACTTTTTCTTTATCGAGCAGAGATCTTTTAATGGCAAAAATAATGGCTGTGATAAAACATACACCAATCCTTCACACTTTAAAAGATGTGAATTAATTCACAAAAATGCAGTCAAACTGAAAAAGTTTAGCTAAGTGCAGTCAGTTGAAGAAAATTTAATTACTGTTATTATCGAAACTTTACGAGTTTTAGTGATTTTTATTACAGATGTAAACATTGTAATAACAAGTATTTAAATTATATTAGCATTTAAACACATCGTACTAAACAAAGTCGCTCTGATACTGTTATAGTTCGTAAAATTTGTTTTCAAAGATTTAAACAATCGAATTTACTGAATGAGTACGTGAAACATCATTAAGATAAAAAAAAGGAATTGCCTGTTAAGCACAGAATAGTGCCCTTTTGAAAATTGTCTGTTGTAATTTTTAAAGTTTCGTAAATAAGTTAAACAAAGTCTGAAAAAGATTGTGCATTATACCATGAAGATTTTTATGGAACAAATTATTGTTCAAAATGTGACGATTCTGTAACTGAAGTGGTCTTTCCTTTTTATAGAAGAATGATTTATTATTTATAAAATATTTAAGTGATTAACTATGCTAATGACAAAATATCCATGAAATGAAAGCTTGAATTAAATCACAAATATATAACTGCTATTGTATTAACTTTTTACAAATACCTTTACCATTTGCCGAAAAAAACAAACTTCTTTTTAGATGGGATCAGTTGAAACTTTGGAAATGCCATGATATGATTTTTCAAAATTTTTTATTTAAGATTTACACGTGTAAGATGTTTGTAAATTACTTCTCTGCCTTTTTCGTCTTGGCAGAAGCCTGTTGTGCCCTCATAACCTTAATGACAATCTTCTGTTCTTCAATGAGGAAGGCCCTGACAATCCTGAAAATAATATGCTTGTGTGATAAAACTGTTTAAGGAACATTTTAGAACAACAATAGGGTGGTTACAGTCTTACTGTATCACCTGTGAGAACTACTTATAAATTTCATTAGAATTGCTGTGATTTGCTGTTCATTATGATTAATGATTGTTCATTAGAATTGCTGTGATTATTTTAAAAATGAATATTCAATGTCTTTCTTACCTTTCCTTAACACATTTGTGGCACATCACTCCACCATAGACACGCTTGACAGTCTTCTTCCTGCGGCACATGCGAGAGCGTTCCATAGGCCTGGCTGGCTGGATACCCCTAAGCTTGTCTTTGCACTGACCACATCTGGGGATCTTCTTGGGCTTCTTCAGGTATTGGTAAACCAGTTTACCACCAGGAGTACGGACGCTGCATACAAAATTTTAAGTTAGCTACTTTATACATCAAGTTTACTCCGAATCATTTTCTCAAATCTCTCATGACTTCTACAGTTTCACAATAACAAGTTTAGCTTGTTTGCAATAGTTATCAATGCTGAAACTGATCTGAACTTGTCAATAAGTTATAAATTGTAAACAATTTTGATATCAAGTGAGTGTACCAATTATTGGAGATTAAAGTACAGGTTATGTTCACAACAATACACCCAAGTACTAGGACATCTGAACAACAACATTTCAAGAACTTCCCGTACGTTCACCTCGTAATCAACAATCGACAAAGTTTTTTCAAAAAGTACACGTGGTTTACACCGATAAAAAGCAGCAATCAAAACATAACCTGCAATCCTCTTAACCGTTCACTCCGCAAAATTTTCTCACGAACAAAGTACACTCCGAAAAATCCGTTTTTCGCACGAAAACTCCCCCATCGTCGACGAGCACTCCGGCGATTATTCAATAATTATTACTCACACTCGTCTCCTGTTGCTTTTTGTGTTGTACGACAGCCGTCGTCGGTAGGTTAGACGCTGCACCATCTTGCTTCTGGAAAAGAAATTTTGCCGTTACAATAGTGTGGGGGCCTCGATACGGGCAATAACGGCCGCGCCGTCTCCTCTAATTCAACGCTGCGCCGTTATTTTTCGCATTAAACGCCGGATTACCGCGTACAAAACGGATTTTCCGACAATTGCAATTTGTTAACAACGAACCTTGGTCAGCCGAGGAAAGGAAAAGGAAACGAGCGCCGCTGCGCGGCGACCTGTCACGCCTGCGCACCGCGCGCGCTTTTATCTGGGACGTTTGATTCTCGGAAAATTGGCCAGCCGCAGATCGATCTCATAATATTCCTAATTCTGGTTCGCTGTAATATATTTACGCGTTGCTTTCGTTTGTCGTAATTTTCAGAGTTATCGTCTCTGCGAATGAACGAATCAGGCGAAAATACAGGTTGGTTAACTCTTTGAAATATAGCGATACATCCTAATTACTTCCGCAGTGAATCCGCTCTATGTGTTTGTACTTTTTTCGTGGACAACGTAAACGGTGTACTGCGAGAACTAATTGTCACCAGAGCGATTTAATTGAGCAGACGGAAAACTTCAGTTCAAACAACAACAACGGAGAATGTTCACTTTAAGTGCATTTCATTGCTATATTTTTAACTAAAATATCGCGCGGACTTTGCGAAATCTTTACTACAATGTTACACCGAAACTGTGTCAGCAAGACATTCGTCAGGACATTCTTCAAAAACTTTTTTAAGACTAAATTAGAGGTATTTAAAAACATTGTTATTGAATGATGAATTGGTTGTAATTTTAATATTATTTCTGTTGCAAGAATTCAGCTCGAAAAAAAGCAGAACAAGCATTCGGCAGGTATGACATCGTCGAACCAGGAGTTGTGTCCGCAAGAAGATTGGTCCCTCCGTACATTCCGAAACCAGTGTACGCTCACACAGGTAGACCACCGACAGGACCCACGGAGCCAGAGATTAAGAACAGCAATCAAATAGAATGTATGATACACAGCTGTATGCTGGCTAAAAGAATATTACAGGAAATTAAGCCCGCTGTCAAAGTAAGATTGTTTATACTGAATCGTTGAATGAAGTCTGCGTAAGCTGATAATTAGCCTTTGATATACTTTTAGCCTGGTGTAACTACTGATTTTCTAGATGAAAAAATCCATGAAATGATAATAAATAACGGAGCTTATCCAAGTCCATTAAACTATCGTGGATTTCCAAAATCTGTGTGCACAAGTGTTAATAATGTAGCTTGTCATGGGGTGCCCGATGATCGTCCTTTGCAAGATGGGGATATTGTCAATATTGATGTTACGGTAATGAATATTTCTTTGAATTTTCTAGGATTATTAATGGAATACATACTTTTGAACGAGCTTCATTAATTAAGGTATTTCTGAATGGACATCATGGAGACTGTTCTGAAATGTTTGAAGTTGGAAATGTAGATGAAGAGGGGAAAAAGCTAATCTATGCAACAGACGTCTGTCTTCAAAAAGCCATTTCTATTTGCAAACCAAATGAAAAATTTTGTAGTATAGGTAAAGTTGTTGAAGAAACAGCTGCTAGTCTGGGATATAATATACTACCAGCATTTGGTGGCCATGGTATTGGTTCTTACTTTCACGGGCCTCCAGACATCATTCATATAGGTATTTACTTACATGGTGTAAATTCTATTCGTTTAAAACAATTACTGATCTAATTTATTTTTTAATAGAAAATAATTATGAAGGAGTGATGAAACCAGGAATGACATTTACTATTGAACCAGTGTTATCTCAAGGAAGAGAAGAAGTTGGAATTTTGGATGATGGTTGGACAGCAGTCACACTGGACAATGCTAGAGCGGCTCAAATAGAGCATACTGTACTCATCACTGATGATGGTTGTGACATTTTAACTAGACCATATTGAAAAAAATTGTAAATACATCTCAAGTACAAAAAGTTTGAAATATTTATTCAGTGTTTAATAAAATGCTTGTTCACGAATTTGAATATTAAATTTTATTTATGAAAAACAACTTAAAGCCGGCTTATAGATAATAACTTTAATTCGCTTTAATCATTTTAACCTCTTCCCATTGTAGCCACCTCCCAATTGGAATCAACAGTAACTGGGCCTTTCATCTCTACTCCTTTCTCTTTAGTGATGATTCCAAGGTGGTACTGCAATTAAAAAGATTCAAAATTAGCAAATTGCTAACAAACAAATAGTTTTGCAAAGAAATATTTAGTCACCTTAGGGAAAGACCGTGCATCTCTGTAAAACAGTACTTGCATAGCCTTGTAAATAAGATCCGTGGCTTCTTTCTCAGTCATATTTGGATTAGCTTCATAAGCTTTGTTAAGAAGAGGTGAAGCCATGTAGGAACCATAACCAGTGGCAATCACAGGATTACAAAATGCAGTTCCTAATTTATCAACTGTTCCTAAAAATCTAGGAACAAAAAGCATTTTTGATTAGATCTGTCTTTTCAAATTGTATTCTTTATGCAGTTCAGTAATAGAACTGGTTCTTACAATTTATCGTCTTCAATGCCACCAATGATGAAATTATTCCACAGAGGATTAAAGTTTGATCTTTTGTTGTACATAACTCTAGTTAGCCAGCAGTAAAGAGATTTTGGTTTGAGAGTGAACCCATCATCTAGACATTTCTCATCGAGGCTAAAATTACAATTTCATAGAAATTAAAAAAAATGCTTTGCAACGTCAGTCTTAAAAATGAAAGTTTAATACATACATCTTCTGCTGAATAATACTCCTAAGGTACTGGTAATCGGCGTAATCACCACCAGCTCCAAGAATAATGTTATCATTGACTTTTATAACACGCTCACAGTTCCTATATCTAGCTAGGGAACCGTAAGAGGCTAACACATCAGCTGCGATGACAATTCCATCCTTGAATTGCAGTCCTAACACCGACGTACCCGTGACCATCGGATTTCTAAACAAAAGAAAAATAATGCAGGCTTACTGTTCAAATCTCCATTTTGAGGTTAAGTTAGGCATCTCGTTTTCGATCCTTGCGCTGTATTTTTCTCGCGAAGCTACAAAATAAATCTCCACATCAATTTGCAGAAACCTTTTCCTACGATTTCCCACTCCCAATCAGATGTCGTGACACGGGAATTTTCAAAAATACAGAATCAAAACGATCGTCCTACTTGCCAGTCATTGCAAGTGAAATTTCAACGCGAATTACGGACTCACTGTGATCTCTGCATGCCATTCGTGTCGGAGCTGTGCGACGTGGGACCAGGAAAATTGTAAATTGCACCTGGTGCGGGTCCATTCTGCCAAAAAGGAGTCGGACTAAAGTAGTCGGCTTTACTCAGGAACGACATGTTGTTGTTGTAAAACTCGAATGTCATCCTCTGCTTTACCGAACCCCTGGATGCAGATACGAGTTTCCGGCAGGCGTTCGTAAAATCATCAAACGAGTCTGCGCACAATAGAGCGGTAAGTGCGCGCGCGACTCTCGTCAGCTGAGTTTCAAATCGTGAAGAGACTTTCGCGACGAGTAAGAAGTGTTTTTAATGATTTTCTGCATATGTAAGTAAGGTGATGGATTTTAACGTTATCTAGATAAGTAAATGGATTTCGAATGTCGGCGAACCGAAGCTCTATTATATGTCAAGTGAAATATAGGTTATGTCCAGTGTTTGTGATACGACGTGATACCTTGTATAAACTTTTGGAAGTTTCACATCGCGGCAGGATTATGCATCAGGTATGAAAGAATTTTTTTTTCAAGATTATTACATAGTTAATTTAATAAATTAAATAGAAGCGATTGCATACATAAAATAAGTCAAATATATACCCTAAATCGCAGAAATTAAGATCCTCGTGAACGGGCTATTCCATGCTACGACATTGTAAAGTTGATCACAGACTTAAAATTGTTGGTTGAAATTTTTGATTGAACGTTCCGTTGGTGCAGAGTTGACTTGCGATTAAATGTTGATTCAAACAAAGATGCATATATAAAACGTTTTGCATGAAATCTAGTAGTTCCTAGATATATATTGTTGAAAGTGGGATATAACTATAAGTCTGCCCATAAACTGATCTCGAAGTCCAATACACGAAAATCCAATATATATATATATATATATATATATAAGGGATTGCGTGATATATGCGTCGGAAATTGGGCTGATTATTATTGCAGCAAGTGCAGCATTGCAGCAAGATCGCGAGGTGTGCCGTCGATTTCGTAACGGTACTCACACAGTGCATCTGCTATTAAAACTTTGAAATCAGGCGAATATTTATTTACGTTTCTACTTTTTACTTCTAATCAATCAATTCCGATCAATTTGGCATGGGAAATTAAAAATCACGAAGCCAAATGAACTAATGCAAATACTGCACTCTACACTCGATGCGTCTGACCAATTCCGGTATGTTTCTACTAGTTTTACGACACCTTCCACTTACCCGAAAAGAAGATGAGAAACTTCATTGTTCTGATAGTAAGACAATTTTAAAAACAGTAATAATAATAAAAAAGAAATGAAAAATTACGGTTTTAGTATACTTTACATATAACTCAAAGACACTATTTTTTTTTAAATTAAAAACATTCGTGTATTGCGATTCGAATACTGGCTGGGAAACAATCGCCAAGAGAATAAATTGTCGAGGTATATTACACTACAATAATCTCAGGTGTACAAACCGCGGAAGCAGCCGAGAGAAAACCTCCACGCCCCCATTATTTCATTATTTACACAATATATCGACAACAAAAAACGAAAAAAAAGAGAAACACAATGATGCTTCTCGTTTCAGTTACTCTTTTTATACGCGCATTCCGATAAATGGTACAATAACACTTCGATCGTGTGTATTGTCTGTATATTTCGGTAACAACGACGCCGAAAAAAGTTATCAAGTTCAAGGTGGAATTTGATTATCATTATTATATGTTTATGCGTTTATCGAGGTCCAAATGGAATTAAAGGAATTCGCCAAGATCGAGTGTCAATATTATAAATGAATGGTATCTTAGATTGCGGGTAAATAAAAAGGACCAGCCAAAAAGCGACTTACTTAGCGATATCGCAAACTCGTCGACCTATAGGTATATATACATAATCGCAGCCGAGACGTTCACTTGCCAAACTGGACCCGACCGTTGCGTCGATCCTCCCAAGTAATGTACCGATTGAGGGTCATTATACTGATACCATTAATTACGAATCGAACGATGTGTTGCTATTTACAAATTGATAATCTCTCTTGTTTTATTTTATTTTCTTTTCTTTGGGTGGGCTTTTTTATTTGATTCGATTTAATGAACAGTTCACAAACGTATTAGGTTTTATTTTTTATTATTATCGTTAAATACATGGAAATCAATAATTTCTTCTGAGTATATTTTCGAAAATTACGTATAATATGAATTTATAGCATAATAATAAGTATTTAGTATAATGACATACACAGTTTACATTATTACTTTCATGTCATTGCAATTCTGCAATCACTTAACTACATATCATAATTCCACGGTATTTTTTGTTATTTGACACTTATAATTATTATTATATAGTTAGTAGTATTGTTCACAATATTGATACAATATAATTTGATAAGTTTACTTACATAGATAAATCTTTAAAATAGAGTTGATCATTCAACAAATATACAATTGATGCATATAATTTTCGTTGCAGCTTCAGCTGACATCGTTTTTTATCTTTATTCAATATATTAGCACGATTGTGATACCTTTTTACGATTATATATGTAGATAATATGTATTTATAAAGCTTATTTACGTTTTCAAAATATGTGATTGCCGTTGACGAAATTAGCAATCTTTTCTATGCATAATAGATATATTATAGATAAAACTTTGTACATTATCGTTTGTATTTCGTGTAAGTGTAAAGAACGTATTGTCTATAATTTTTTAAACAAATATATATGTATCAAAAGTAATAAAATGATGAAATAATAATTTAATATAATATTAAAGTATTATGATTAATATACTGTGGTAGATTTTTCTGAAAATTTTGTATAAGATGATGTCAAACAGTAAGAAATAACCATAAGGCAGCGATGGGATTATTGTTCATGACACAATGAGATGAGCTAATGTCAAAATTATAATCTATCACAGTATTAAAATATGTGCAATTAATTAGACTATACTCTTACATTCATTTACGCGCAATACAAATATTCTTAATCTTATTTTTAAGTTTGGTCAATTATTAATATTTTCCCTTCAAAGATATTTTGTTTAAATTAATAAATGTAACATAAAATTTGTATGTATGATATTTGATCGCGCTGAAACTTTTTGAGAAGTGTTAAACAACTAAAAAACAGTTTTCCGGTTTTCCTATAGTTTTTGCTTATATATAGCGAGTTAAATATGGTCGTGCCGTGCATTTTTTTATGCTTTCATTGCAAGGTTAAAGTAATTTTTTTACATATATGAATAATTACAGTTTATGAATTGTTCGTAATAAGATAAAGTATTATTAATATTGGATTATACGTTCATGAACTATACAATACATAATGTTGTATTGGTTTGAAAAATAATTGCGAAATATGTATCTAATTTTGATTTCTTTTTTATACATTATTAATAATATGCAAGGGAAGAACCATAACATTTGTATGTACCCAAAGTGTAGAGTGAAATTTTACATGAAGATAATGTTTAGACTCGATTTCAATTGTAAAGGTATATATGTTGTTTATAGTGTTATTTTTATCATATTTCGTGTACATTCTTTATTTAACATTTTGAAGTTCTCATTTTATCTGCGCTGGGAGCAAATGTAGCGTTTCAGCCAGAGTGTTGTAATAAATGTAAGATTTATCATGGTAGGAGTTTAGTTTGCAGAAATGAAGTGTAAAAATTTGAACATGCATCGTATTGTTCGTCTGCATGATGATTATAGTATTTAATGATTGTGAATGAGTGCAAATGTGTATTTATGTAACTGTATGTATACTAGTGTGTATCTGTATGACGGTATGTGTCTGTTAACGTGTGCATGTAAGTATTCTAGGTGTTATACATATGCATTTCAACACATATGAATGTATGAGTGTACACTGTACACATAATAAAAGTGTGTGTATATGAGCAGTCGTGTGGACATAGATAGTGTGAGTGTTCAGTGTATGTACATGTGTATACCTATGTATGTGTGTGTGTATGTTTCTATGTGTGTGTGTATGTATGTATGTATGTATGTGTATAGGTAGGTATGCATGCATGTATGTATGTCTGTACGTATGTATGCTTGTATGTATGTCTGTACGTATGTATGCAGGTATGTATGTATGTATGTATGTATGTATGTATGTATGTATCTATATCTATGTGTGTATAGTGTACATGAATAAATTTATGAATGAATGAATATATATGTATGTATGTATGTATGTATGTATGTATGTATAAGTATATACTGCATATATGACTGCATGTGCGTACGTTTGTGTGTGCACGCGTGCGTGTGTGTAGGCGAATAATTTTATTTATATTTTTACTGTGATAAGTATATAATGATCATATGGTGTAATTTTTCTACATGTTATTATGCAGTGTACTGCTATGATTTTGTAACGGGTATCATTCGTACCTGCAGGAATGTAATGTGTATAAGTTTATATCGTGTAATATCGCAGTTTATGTCATGTAAGTGTTTTTCGTATACCATGTTTTTATGTATACATTTACGGTGTGCAAATCTGATTGTATATTGAGTATTTAATTCTTATTCATTTTTTTACATACTTATCGAGCTCATTACTTATTTGTTTTCATCTTTATTTTTCTTTTTTTTTAAGTAAATAAATATATATAATGTTATAATTTTTTTCAGTGAATCGAATCCACTATTTTCTAACTGACGCAGATCAACGGGAATTTACTGTTTTTTAAATATAATTGAATTATATGCATAGCTGTGTACAGATTAAGTTGAAGCACTATAGAGGTTTGATGATAACCACTGATGCAAACATAGATGTTCTTAAAATAACTGAGAGTCAAGTTTTAGAATTCAGAACTTCTAGATTACTATAGCTCTCAATTATCACTATACTAATTGACAATTCCCGCGATTAATTTTTATTGTATAAGTCTGTGAAATATATAAATTTGGTTTTATTTTAGTAAATACTGCATTTAATTATAAATTCATTTGTATGTGCGTGCTATTGAAGTAGTTTATGTCATATTGTATCTTGTTTGCGTAAAGTGTTACGTATATATTTGTTTATACAGTATTTAACGTTGTATCTTAGTATTTTTAGTGTGTGTAAGTGTGCATATAGTGTAATTAAGGCACATTTGTGATTTTGTGTGAGATTTGTTATGTGTATTGTGTAAGTAAAAAAATTAGTGTTTACTTTTTATTGTGGTGCGTAAGTATGCTAAAATATTTCATTTCATTTGATACAGTAACAAAATTGATAATTGTCATAGGTTTTTATGAAATCTCCAGCCCATTTTAGTTGGTCCGTAATTTGTATACCAAATCGAAGAATGTATCTTGGTGTATAATTTGTTTTTGTATGTATTTGTTGGTATTGCTTTTGTGTAGAAGTTTTATGCAAATTTGAGATCGATTTTCTATTTTTGTGTGATGTAAAACTTACCTGGTGTAGTTGTGAAGATGTGTAAATCAATTGTTGTTTATCTGCTGATTTTTTAAAACCTCTTACGGAGTTAGTGTTAATGATGTGCTGTATTATGTCGTGAAATAAATAATGAAGTGTGTTCATGCAAGTGTGTTAAATTTTCCTAAATACAAATGTAAGTGCTTCGGTTTTTAACAAATTGTTATATGCAAACATGATTGTACAAAGCAATAATAATAATAAATAATTCTTGCAAATAGCTGTTACTAATATTACACGCTATGTGTAGCGAATGTTCATCAAATGCGGGGTTAATAATGCCTTATATCGGGTACAATTAAAAGCAAGTACTATTTTACAATTCTTATTAGCATAGAAGAATGGCACGTGTAATGATACTGATTGTAATTTGCCAAAATTTAATCTCGTTATAATATGTATATAAAATTTTTACAAGTTTCTTTGAATTCAAGTATTAATCTATCGACAAAAAAAATGTCAATCTTACAGATCAACCCTAACAATTATTCACTTTGTGACTATCATATAACGTTTATCTTATATAAATTATTTATACTTTGTTTGTACTGTACTCCATATATAAAGCTGCGTATAAAATTTAATTTGCTGATTAATTTTGAACTTCACATCATTCAAAACTGAGAGAAGGTTTAAGAATCTGTTTTACACATTATAGCTGATGATCGCAAAAAAAGGAGAATCTCGTCATAGCCGATAATTAAAAAAAAACTACTTACAATACTTCTAACTTCACACAACTATCCAGCGTGTCTTAATATAGTAAAGGAATTAAATATATATATATTTTATCATCATTGGAAGTCGCGATTATTCTTACGTGATAAAAAAATGTCTATGTATATATAAAAAGAAAAATCCATGCTATGCATACATCGAAGTATTTATACCATTTCATTCTTTCTATCGCACTTCTCTTAACGAACGTATATATATGTACCGGTGAAATCCCCTGACGCGTGAAAATGATAAAATCGCCGTCGTACACAAATAGTCGTGTGGGTATATGTTTAAATGCGCTCGCGTATATGTCTAGCTGTGTCGTTGTAAATGACGTTCCAAGTTGTCTTAGCCGTTGTGGTTGAAGATGAGAGCGATCGCTACGGCCAGGACAAGAGCGAGTGAACTTGTGTGAACACCTGCTGAGTTGGGGTCTCGTTGAACGGTGTCGTAGATCGACTGAAGCAACGGATAGCTGGACGGGCTGGAGTAGCGGGAATTGTAATTCTGCTCGTATTTCCTGGTGTTGCCCAAGCCAGTTCTAGAGTCCAGGCACGAACCGTCGTAGTCGTCCATCTCGATGGAGTAGGCCATCACACCACCCAGGCCGTTTCTCAGAGCGTACTGGGTCTACGACAGCGTAAGATTTATGGTTAATTCGTTTCTGCACTCTGGACGATATCGAGATTTTGGTTAACATGCACGGGAAGCTGATTGACGTACCTTTATCTTAACGGATTGTGCGTCATCGTAAACGATCACTCGAGTGTCTTTGGTGGCGTAAGGTACCTCTTCGTCGCTTCTCCAGTTGTGCCTCCACGCGCTACTCTTTATCATGTCGCACAGCTGAAATTCGAGTAAAAATTACTCATGACTATCAGGCGTTCAGAGACTACATAAATAGATCTGCTAACGTACCTTGTCGTAGGAAAAGCGCTCCTCTTGTTGATCTCTACCCTTGTTCCATTCGTCCACCGCGAGTTCTTTGTTCGTCATGAACTGCTTGCCAGCGAACGGTATTGCCAAAATCAGTTTGTAAGTATTGTGTTGAAATATCGACTTGAGATTGGAGACAGTTGATCTCTGGAATGTATAGTATGACGATTGTATTATCTTACGGCATAGCGATACAAGTACAATTTGTCAATGTAAGAAAAATATTTACAATGTCATAGTTGTCACGACTGCTGATCGGGGTCATTCCTTTCACCTCGTACCAATTCTGGTTGTAATCGGTGGCCATGATGAAAAAGTAGTCCACCACATCGTGCAAGTTCCGATCGTATGTGTCTTCAAAGACTCTCTCGTACGCTGGGAGAACTGTGGCCAGAACGAATCCCTCATCCCTTATCTGTTGCTTCAAAGTCTGAAATAGGATAGTGTGAAATTTTATATCTATAATAGACTTGTGCGATCATGTTATATAATTATCTTATTTTCTTCAGAACTTACCTTCATGAATTCGGTGAAATAGGGTTTCTGCTCCCTTCCAGGATATTGCCAGTCGATGGATATTCCATCGAAACCGTACTTCCTGTCGACAGAGCAAGAATAATTACAACGACGACGATGAAAAGCAGAAATTACAATAAAGAATCTTACTTCAGATAATCGATGACTTTCTTCGTAAAAGGCACGTGATTGCCGGTATTGCGCACCAAATAGAAAAAGTCCTCGTTTCTCGCAGACAGGGAGAGAATGAGCTTGGCATTCTTGTTCCCAGTTCCCAGCAGAATCCTCTTCAGTTCCAAGAAACTTGGCAGGGCGCCGGGCTCTTGGCTCTCGAGCTGATCTTCGATCGGTTTGATGCCCTGATGCTGGTCGAGGTAGGCGCCATTGTAGACGATGTTGGTGCAGAGCTCGGCTTTGATGCTGTCCTTGGTGAAGGGCGGCTTGTCGTTGTCGTGGTACGTATTCCTCCTGATGTTCGTTACGTTCAGGAAGCAGAAGATCTCCTTCGTGCGCTGCTGATTCCTGTTGAGCAACTGACTATTCTCGTAGTCGCTGTTGTAGCGAGTGTTGTCGTTGTACCGGTCGTTAGTGTTGTAGCGATCGTTGGGATTGTAGCGATCGTTGGCGTTGTAGCGATCGTTGGTGTTGTAGCGATCGTTGGGGTTGTAGCGATCGTTGGGGTTGTAGCGATCGTTGGGGTTGTAGCGATCGTTGGGGTTGTAGCGATCGTTGTCTGGAATCACACGCGTCGGAAAATATAAGTCTCACGAATTGAAGCTCGCGTACATTCAATCGCTCGAATCGGGCTGGAAGAGCAGCGTCGGATGGAAAGGTCAGGCAATCAAGGGTTCAAATTCTTCGACGGATTTAATTCGCCTTTGACGCCTGCGGCTGTGCGCAGGCTGACGAGCGCAACCCTCGCGGAATTAAGCTCGTTAATCCTTCGATCTACACATCAGCGACGAAATTTCATTCGTTGCTCTGTTTTTTGCGCTTTGCATCAACGACTCTCTGACGCAGACGCGAAAGCTACGGGACGTTTCCGCGACTGGACGCGTGCGTGTATATACCCATGAATATACTGACGCACAGGCCGCATCTGAAATCGAGAGCATTGCGCGAAACTCATGCCAAGTGACTCATTATAAGCACTAAAGCATCCGTGTCCGTGTGTATGAGAGATGCGCGCGCGAGAGACTTTCTAGCGTGCAGTCATTGGCTTTAACGAGCTTGAAAGAATTATGCTCCTGTTTAACATACGAGCGGCAAACATCCTCTGAGCGCGTAATTTTCTCTTGCGACGCGTCGCGTCTCGTGTACGAGCTTATTTCTACTGGAAATCCCGGTATAACTGGATTTTCCATTATCTAAATCTGTTATTAGGGTAAAAAGTGCGCCAAGGTTGAACGAATTATCTCGTGAACTCCGAGATGCCTTGATGTATGCATTCGGAACGAAAATGTAGGAATGTACATGGGAAAATCACGTCGTACAATCCCTCGCGCGCGTGTCGAACCTTAACTCCACAAGGATACATTATACCTGTAATGTACGTATATATAGTATTGAGTTCGTTACACTATTCGTCGCGTTTTATTTGTCTCACGCGCTTGGCTTCGTCGGGGTCTACGACACCCCCTGACAGATCGATGTCTCATGTGCGTTGATACGCATATATATATATGCGTATATAGACCCGAGCTTTTTACGTTTACTTTCTCTCTATTTCGAGATAGTGTGCGATATCACGCACGCGAATACCGAATTACAGCTGCTTTCTGATGTATAGGGGGGCTGGATGTATTATTGCCTTTCAGCGACTTTGCGGATGTTATTGCTTAGCGTCGAGCATTCGGTATGTTTAGATAAGTTTTGAGGTTATATCAATTAAAGCTTGTTTATAATTTCGGCTAAACGTGATGTATTACTTTTCGTTTTCACCAGAGTGATCGACCGCTGTAACGATGGACAATATATAGAAATAGAGAGATTACAGAGCTTTTGAATCGATTTTCCTGTCGAGATAATACTCATTCTCGAAATTGCTTCGATATACGGCAAAGCACTCACGTTAAGGAAATGGTATTTGCGTAATCGCAGACTACAAAAGATTAGAACTTTCGTCCAAGTTTCGACTCGGGGTCTATAATGAAACGAATGTTTAAATATTTTGGTCATTTTTTCGTAAGTTAAAACAAAAATTACTATGTGCATCACGCGTAGATAACAAAAATACAAGAAAAAATACCAACAAAGTCGTTCAAAGCACGATTACTTCCTACAGCCGGTTATCCTTGATATTGATTGATCCGCGTAGGTTCACATTTTCCTTTCCCCTTATTACAAGTCTCCATATATAACGAAGGCTAAAATCGCCGCGTCAGTGCCGTAAGGGTCAAGCAAATACAAAAAAAAGTTTATTGCCTTCGCTGACATACTTATACTACGCGCTTCAAATTTTACGAATAAACTTACGTTGTCAATGGCTTTGTATATATAAATAAAGAAAGCATCTGTAAAAGCTCCGAATCAATTAGGCAAACAGGCAATCAATTTGCCCCTTAACGCGACGGCATAATCATGGCAGAGAAAATCCCACCCTATATATACCTTGTATTCATTCCTATCCCTAATCACCTCTAATACAGCTGTATAAGTGAAAAGCCCATCACGGCTCAGTCCATCTAATCCCGTACACACGACATCGGGGGAGGCCGTATATATAAGTCTACTTGGCTGCAGGAATCAAGAAACGAAAATTGCCTTACGCGAAGAGTTTTTATACATATTATATGCGGATATCTACCAATTTTCGGAAACAACATCCCTAAAAAACATCCCTGAAGGCTCACCTATCAGGCCTGTTTTTTCTCGTTTCTAAGTCATTTTGAAAGAAAAAAAAATAATCACGTGCACAGTCGAACATAGGGTATACTTTTTTACCGGAGCAAAAAAGACTCGAAAAAGCGAGAAATGATTAACAAAAAAATGAATTCATAGACTATGGACTTTTATAAAAATTTCATTGCAATAAAAATATCTTAAAATTCATCAAAGTGTGCTCTGAAATTTTTTCAGGTTGATCCAATACACGATTTTTTAAATTCTTTCTTGTTTTTCGAGTCGTTTTTGCTTCGAAAAAAAGTATACCCTTCGATAGCAGGTGTGCCCCCCCCCCCCTAAAAAAAATTTACAACTTTTGGGGAGAGTCGTGCCCGAAAATTGGTGGATATGCACAAATATTCCCTAAATAAAAAGAAGAAGAATAAATAAAAAATTGTTTTCAATAGGCGCAATCTCAGGAAGATCGAAAAATACACAATAGCGCACAGTGTGTGTGTGTGTGTGTGTCGAAAATGGAAATCTCGCAAAACACGATAGCTGTCGCCTCTCCCCCCATGACAATTCAATCCATCGGCCGCGGCGTATACAGTGCCCAGCACATATAGCGCATACGCAACACAATAAAAGGGGGTAACCACAGAAACATCCGTTCCCGGGAAACAAGAGAAGCCTTACGCAAGCTAAGAAAAAGAACAACAGAGGAGTAGAGGGAAGAGACCTCCCAAGCCTACGCCAAATGGACGATACGTCGCGTATATATATACATGTAGGAAAAATCGCGTCGAAACGAGCATTCGCTCGTGGCACTGATGGAAGCTTTCTTTTTCTGCGCGGCTCTGTTGTCGAGAGACACATCGGAATCGTCGGCCTTGAACCAAACTTTTTGGATTACGTCATCGACGAAACTCAAGCTATCTCTCGCTCTTCTTCTTCTTTCCCTTTTCATATACGCATACACACCCACGTATATATGTATATATATACCGTTATATACATACATACACACTTATGCACATCACACATGCGCAACAGCAGCTGGCGATTCGCGCGTTTTACGTCTCTCGATCACGCACCGAAGCGATAATTAATATTTCGCTCGTTTGCGGGAGAGCGAGATGCCAAAACCGCGGACTTTCGCGGCAGCCGCACTATATACGCGTATAATACTTACACCGGGCGAACCGAAGAAAATAACAGTCGTTACCGTATATAATTATTCCCAGCCGCGCTCGCCGCCGTCACCCTCCAGCGAGTTTAATCGCACGACGCGGCGAGGCAATAAAGAAAAGGAGAAATTATACGACGACGACGACGACCCTGTGCGCGAGGCCCTATGCGTGAGTCAGTCGAGTCCAGTCGGCTGGAACCGATGCATCTATATATACATAATGCGCGTCTCGGGGTTTTGGAAAATTCGGCTTCCTTCCAAAGCGCAGCGCTCTACTGTATGTATTATAGAAGGACAACGACGAGCCTATGCGTCAGTAATGGAAAAGGGGCTGCGTTGATTTTACGATCTTGAGATGCGTCATGACACTGGACGGGGATGATTCGAGTGGGGGTGGAAGTTTCTTTTTGTAGTGGTGTAGCTTTCGGCTGCTTTCGAGACGGAAGTATAGCGCGCACGGAGTGACTTATATATTTTCGAGCGAGCGCTATAAGGCAGAGACTGTAATAATAAGCTCATTGAGGCTAATCAACATCTATTTGGAGATGCTGCTCTTTAAAGTAGGTTGGAGAGAGACAGGTTGAGTTGGATATGCTAACGTATCGTGTGGCGGTGAAGTATATACCTGTAGGTAATTTTTTCATTGGATTAGCGGACGGTTCGAGTTTAGCCGCTTGGAGAATCAAATTTTTTCGTACACATGCGAGTATGGAGTCTATTTTCGTCCGATTTGGGAGTTACTATGGAGAGTGAATCTCATCTGGAGAGATATGACGGATAGTGATTTTTTTTCGGACTTTGACCTCAACGTTCCCCCCCTATACTTTTTTTTACAGTCGAAAACTTAACTACACGTGCAGTTCATTATCATAGTCTGCAATGCGAGAACGACTTCGTTCTCATATCGTATAAGTGTTTTCGAAAATGATTTTTAAGGTAGAGTTTAATCAAATTTTCACTTATTATATTATTTGAAATGATTTCTGAAACTGAAGTTGTGGTACGGAATTTTATTAGATACTTCACTCATTGGTTAGAATTTTAAACGAATTCTGCAAGTTACAGATTAAAATTTTGTTTTTAATCTACTTTAAATATCTTACTTGGAAATTTGGAAAAATACACATCAAAAGAATTATTGCAAATTTACAGTTTATCCATTCATTACATATTATTGGGTGCAAGAAAATAGAATAAAGCACTACCTTCGCGAAGAAAGAAAGAATTTTTTTCACGAGGAAGCGATAACTTGATTCGTACATTACAAGATTATCATCGAAGCAAAACTTCGGGACGGAAAGCTCGGATGGAAAAAGCGCGAAACACGTATACAACAATAACTATATCTATCATCTAACGTCTTCTACATCACGGCATATGAATCTACCGTTCCGTTCCGTCGTAACTGAAAATAAAAAAAAGAACGAAACGACGCCAAATCACGATAAACCGCTCAGGAAGTGTCAGCACCACGCGATGAACGGAAAAAAGGTCAACGATGGTGTCTATACCCTACGTACCGCATCGTGTCCAAGCATTTCGCTTTCTACACATAATTACAATCCTCGCGTGTGTACGTACAACGCGTGCGCGCATTTTACGCGCGCTATACAAAAAAGCGAGGGGCCTAGAAAAATTTCAGTAACCATATTAACGTACCGAACAAAAGAGAAAAATACATCGACTCATCCCTGCGTCAAAATCAACATAGACCGCTCGTCGTCGTCGTCGTCGTCGCATCATTCAATTCGAAGCGCTCGCTCGCTCGCGCTCAGCAGTATAGAGCGCGCCGCCTCTTATTAAACTGATTAGATGGCTAGATTGCGTCTGCGCGCGCGTGGTAGGGGCGCCAGCTCTCGGCGACGCTTTATATACATGTACATCAGAGCACCGCCACTCTGCCGACGATGAGTCACTTTACTCCCAAAGACTGTGTGTGTGTGTGTGTGTATCTGTCTTTTTTTTCCTGGCAAGTTAAGATATATATATATAGGTATATGTAGCTGGGCGGGCGCGTCGGAATCTCGAACCCCCCCGAAAGAGGGCTTGGTCTCCAGCAGTTTCGCAACTCCAGGGTGCCATGCGCAGCTCTGCAGCAGCGGAATACTTTTACAAAGCTGCGTAATTCGTCGGGATGTGTGCGTGTGTATATTGCAGGGACTCGTTATTTACATTCGTCGCGGGGGTTAGTGTGTGTGCATTTGCGTCGTTGAAGTCGAGGGGTTGGTTTTTCTCGTTGTTGCCAATATATGGGCTCGACTCGCCGGATATTGTCGAATCGCGTCGAGGCGCGCGGCACTTCTTGAGATGAATAGTGAATTATGTGCGGTGTTGTAAAGCGAGGGGTTTTGGCTTGAATTGCGATCGGTACTATGTAGCGACCGATGAGCTGCACGCTTTATTTATCGCGAAACGCGCGGGTGGGTATAATAAGAGTGAGTAACGCTTTGTATGGTGTGTGTGTGTGTGTGTAGAGAAATGGCTGGTTGTCTCGGTAAATAAAATGAGCTGCGCGTGTCCGAGAGACGAATTTATGTGTCTCTCGGAAGTGTCTGTCGGTGTGCAAAGTTTGAGATCGGAATGTTCAGGCTTTGGAGAGAAGTTTCAGTATCCACGAATAATTTGGTTTCGAAATTTGCATATAATGGCAGATAATATTACTCCATGCCTTTACTGAGATCTATAAAGTATTTTCCTACACGTCACCGTTACCGGACAGGTCAGCATAGGTTTTCGACCCCCTGAAACACACAGCTGTAACTACAACGTGGAAAAGCTTTTATACTGATCGTTATAGATATTGATATTCTGGCAGCATGTACGGAAGTAAAGAACAACTATATACGGCTAACCCGATTAGCTTCCTCTCTTTCTCGTATCTAGAGTGAAAAAAAAACGAAAATTGTAGAAAGTTAACGACACTAATGGCAGCCGGTCATTACTGCCGGAACAATAATTTCAATGTGCATTCATAATCGCGCTTATTGTTCAGCAGAATTGTGGCACAATTGACGCTCGTAAGAGTATGTCCACATACCGAATGGCTTTTCATTGCGCAATACGCGTGCCACGCGAATATAATATGTATGTACAAATATATTTATACGTATATGCACACAAGTATATGCTGGTCGTCGACAAAAAGAAAATTGTAAAAGCTTTCGAAAAATCCGTCGTATATATCTATATTTACATATAACACACGTGCGATGCAAATCGTCCCAGTCTATACCGCACGCGTAAATATACATATATATGTTACGTATATATATACCACACACGCGAGGGGGGTTGAAAACGAATTTTCGTTAAAATACCGTATAACGATCACGCGGACGTTTAATTCCAAGTCCGACCCTTTATAGTCGCGCGCAATATATATATACCTATATTATACGTGTGTGTTCCAAGGAAGGAAGGAAGTGACCGCCTGCTCACGGAATTCCCTCTGCTTCTTTGTGCGATGCCCCGCGCGCGACTTTCGTATATTACTCGGATGTGCGCGCGTTTCCAGAAACTTCATATACGCGTAGTTACGCGTAATTTTTTTCCATATAACACGGGAATATAAGCTTCTATACTACGTTATATTCGAGACGAGAGGCCTTTTATACGGTGTGCGTCACGTGCGGGGCGTTAAAATTCCTTGACACCGTATTTCACGAACTCATGGTGTCAGTGTGTATAATAACGACACGCGATAATTATTGTCGATTGTCCATTCGCACCTTCACAGCTTTCTCACGGTGTTTCGTAAAGGTAAACAATGATCCACACCCGAGAAGCCTATACGTGAATACACTTATATACATACGCAATTACGCGCCGGTGCGCGATGCGCGTTACACGCATAATTCTCGCGCATTCTGTACATAATTTTATATCTATACATATGTATTTGTATACCTGTATGTAGCGAGTCGTGTGTATGTCCTGCCAGTCCATTAATCGAATGAAACTTTTTCACCCGGGACACACACACACACACACACACACAGCGGCCGCGTCACGCATGGGAAAACGTCGAAATTACAACTTTACAAATAAAATGCGTTAGAGGCGAACTATACGCTGTATATTGCGGCCAGATATCGAACCCCCGCACGCGCAGTTAATGTATATCGTATATACGTATATGTTACGTGTATATAGAAGCAGGGCTGCGCACCTGGCCGTCTATATAGAACCGAGAAAGAAAGAGAGAGAGAGAGAGGGCTTTTATCGCGTCTTCTCACGCAAAACCTTAAAAAAGTATTCGGGGCTTCGAGGATAAGCCGATTTTATAAGAGGTTTTCGCATACACACATACACGCGCGGGGCAAAAAAGCAAGGAGGAGATGCCTCGGTGACGAGCCTCGTGTGCAGTATAATGTGTATGCGTGTAATGCGTAATACGCGAACTCGAATGGCGTTTCATTGCGGTGAAGCTTTACAATGTAACGCATGTACACGTATACATCGCTGCACAGCGTCGACTTATCTCATCGCGCCGTTTTCGCGAATTTGCATATTCTATACTATACATGTATAGTGCGCTCTCTGCAACGATCCGCCTGATAAAATGATCCGAGATATAAAAGACGGAGAAGACACTGTATATGCGAGACGCCGATATCCAAGTTCCTGTAATAATAGAGACGCGCTGCACATCGCGCGGGGCTGCGGGCGCGAAGAAGCGACGCGACGGAGAGCGGAAGTTGACGTAATCGGCGGTGTATATATGTATATTACATATGTATAGGCAGAGTGCCGCGCGCGTCGCGCGTAAATAAGATATTAAGAAAATTTAAGAAAGACACGAGAGGAGCAGTCCGCCCGTCCGCGGCTGCGATGCGCACCGCTCGTTACGAGGATTCGAGGCGGCTAAATTGCGTGAATTGGACGCGTCGCGGAGAGAGAGAGAGAGAAGCCATGAGACGGTGACGAGGGGCCTCGCCCCGTCGCGGTGTCTTATTCGCCTTGTTTTTTTTTCTTGTTTTTTTTTCGCCAATGTTCGTGGCTGCGTTCGCAAAACAAAGACTGGACGCGCGTTCGTATGTAATATATATCACATATAGATATAGTCCGCGGTGGTATTGTACGCGCGGAGGAGGAATTTATTTTTGAAGCCACGGGTCTATTGTCGGATATATACTTTTCCGAAGTAGCCTCGGAGGCCTTGCGCGTCCGATGTATCGGTGGTGTAAGCACAAAAGGAAGAACGATAAACATTGCCGGTATATTTATGCAATGAATTCGGATCAATGACGAACGAGCTATACGCGAGCGAGCTATTTGTCCGTTGAATTTTCTATGCACGATATGTATGTATATACAACTACTCGTTATAGTTAGGACTTATTTAGGATGTAATTTTAGCGTGTGGGTGGTTTCCGAGGCTTCGCTGATGCGGCCTGTGGATTGGGTTCGTTGGAGAATTTTTTTTGCTTCTCTATAGTGACCCGCTGAGGCCTCGTGTAATAATAAGGTCCAGTGAGGATCTGAATCGTATAATTTACCCATGGGTGACCTTGAGAAAATATGACTTTGTGCAGGCGATAGTTATGCGGTGATGATATCGTTACGGGAACTAAATTATATTGTGGTATTGTTGTAACTATAATAAATTATTTGAATTTTAATTTTAAAGATGAGCTATTAAATTTTGAAGAAAACACTGCTTTTTCGCTGTACTTTGTTGCTTGCGCTTTTGTCCTCGTGACCTTCCAGAATCGAAAATTAAGTGAACACAGAAAAATTATGTAGTTAAAATGATGACTTAAACTAAAGTTGTTTACTGCATTCCATATCCATGTTAAGTGCAGTGAATCGTATTTCTATTAATTAAACGTTCGTTTAATAGATTATTTTAACAATTTATAGCATTGTACTGACAATTAATGAATTGTCGACTACACTTTTGAGGCTATTTACAATGTCTCTTAAGTAAGTAACTTTTATTACAAAATAAAAAATTACAACGCCTCCTATCCCATCCCCGCGCAACGAGTCTCTACATACAAAATCCCCGAACGAGAAAAAATACGAAATTTATTTTTACCAGACGTGCGCGCATAACTATCATCATCGCCGAATCTCATGACTCAATTCACAAAAACCACTTCTCTATATACAAAAGCGCCGCTATTACATCGGCCCCACATGCGCGGCTCTCCGTATAACACCGCGCGCGCGACCTTCGCTCTCTTCCAACTCAAAATTAATACACACTCTACTACATCTCTCCGCGCGCTCGAACCGCGCGCGAATTCGAAAAAAAGCGCGGGAAAATTCAAATTCAAAAAACAAGGCAAACGTGCTGATAACTCACTGTTGTAGTTGCCCGTGGTGAGAGCTGCCGCCAGGCCAACAACGGCGCCGAGCAGCAGGAACGCGCTCCTCAGCATCTCGTCGCCGGTGCGATTGTCCTCTCTCTCTCTCTCCAAGTAGTGCAATCCCCGAATGCGTCCGACCACCTCGCTGTCTTCCGCGCGAATGATGGGCGAGCTTGCCGATGCTTCGCGCGCTTCTGCTATATACGCGTGCGGCGCGTGTAGATTGTACGTCCGTTGAGCTGAGAGAGAGAGAGAGAGAGAGAGACGCGGGCCCGCGCGCGCCGACGACGACGGTTCCGTTTGCGCCTCGCGCGTAGGAGGAAACGGCGCTCTGCGCTTATATTTTTTGGAGAGAGAGAGAGAGACTTGGTCGGAGAGAAGGGGAGATCATGCATATGGGGTGGGAGTGAGCGAGACTAGTGCTGGGGAATGGTTCGAATTACCGAATGGCCCTGTCGCGAGCTGTATACGCGGTTGGATGTGTGTTGGGGGAGGCTTTCTTGTTTACTGTGTTATTATTGTTATTAATTTTCGTTTTTTTTTAAAGATTGTGGGAAACGTACAGCTTTCTGCACTGGGGTCGAGGTGCAAGGGCTTCTCGGGGGTGTAAAATTGAATGGCGTGGTAAAATTTTGGTTGACAAGCATATAGTTTCCGTTGATATAAAGACTAATTTATGTGAGGTTTGACGGTCGATAAAGCGGTGTTTTCATTTTAATATTCTTTATGGGTCAGATTTGAAAGCTTAACGATTTTCTGTCAATGAACAACGCAGTATGGGGAAAAGAGGAGGCGTATTCTGTGGAAAGTAATTATGATCTTCTTATTCGATATTGTGCTGAAAGATTAACATAATTTTCTGGGCTAAACAAATGTTAGTTTCGTATGGTAATTAGTAGTCATTACAGTTTGTCCGCAAATAAAAAGAATACTCCTATTGAAAACATTGCTTAAATCTATATACGTTTTAACTGAATGTAACAATATTCATTACTTCCGGTAGAAAATTAATGATTTTTGTTGTTTAATGTGTTTGTTAAAAATAAAATGCATGTGTACTTTTAGTTTAGACTTAGCATATGAAAACCATCTTATAAATATCTGCAAGTATATAGTACAAGAATATTTTCAGTTATCCCAACAATTGTTCATATAGTACAATAAAATATAATTTTTAAATTCAGAATTTTCAACTTCAATATAAAGTGAGCGTCGGCCAACGCATTCACAACATTCTTTACCAAAGTCAAAATTACAATATATTTCGTATATCCAGTCGACAAAAAACAAACATTGTTTTCCCTCACAATACGTCTAAGCTATGACAAACCTATATGCGTCAATGTAGAAAAAGGGTCATCGAATCGCCCGCTCTTCCTCGACTCTAGTCCCTTATTTCGGTCTCCCTTGAATTATTAAATTTGATAAATTATTCGGGTTAATTACCGACGCGTGCCGCCGCCGCCGCCGCCGTCGCGGTCGCACAAGAAAATTTAGTTCTCAGCTTCCTGAACAACGAGGCGATGCCGAGAGACGCTCAAGTCAATTTGACTTCCGTTTCAAATGCACTACTCGTCGCTTTTCCAGCTCATCATAGCTGCGTGTCCATAGCCGTTTGATCTAACCGCTGTATACATGTATATACATTCTCATAATTTGGTCTTGCTACGTGAAAAGTGCATTGTATATGGGAAAATTCGCGAAAAATATTCAGATAATTGATGGAAAATTTTTAGTTGGCATATAGGGTATCGATTTTTGAAATCGCAAAATCGAAAAATTGCTCGGATCGATCTGAAAAAAATTCAGTTGTATTCTTTGGCTAATTTTGAGAACTTTTTACTATTACCAGTTTTCTTTTTTTTTGGAAAGCGTGTAGTTTTTCAATTAAAAATTGATCAAGTTTTCAAGAAAAATATGCATTTGAGGCGCCATTGCTATGATTGAGTGCCAACAATTACTCGCAATCTAACTATCCGATTTTAATGTTATATAGCTTAAATTGAAGCTCTTTTTCCCTATTAAATAATGATTATATCGTAAGAAATATTTAAGCTCTCGAGAATTATGTAGTATAATAAAAACATGTTTTGCTTCTTAAATTTCACACACAAATATTAAAATGGTAAAAAAAAACAGTGTTACACAGAACTGTGTGTCCCAGAGAACAAAAGAAAAACGCTATCCCAGAAGTATAGCCCGAAATTTAAAAAGAAAATTTTCCAACCATTATTTGAATATTTTTCGCGGATTCTCCCATATACATACTATGCACCCCCCCCCCCCCCACTATCATCTCCAGAAGAAAAACGTTTCGCATGCAAACCGCGACATTTACCTATATAACATTCGGTCAGCTCCGTGAGTCTCCGCGAATATCTCTCCATCGTCTATATCTCCGCACCGCAAAATAGAATACCCCTCTCTCTCGCCGGCGCAAAAATTCGCGAGAAATTGTCTCTTAATTGCTTTAGTCATGCAATTATACCTTTCGGCCCGCGACGCCTCGCCATTACCGTCGAATAAATTCCTCGTAATTAAAGCGACCGTCGTCGGTATATCCCCATCGCCACCGCTCTCGCGTCTGACCCGTAGATCACCGTGACCCTGGGGCTCTCTCTCTCTCTCTCTCTGTCTCTCTCGCTCCTTGTATTATAAGTACTCCGCTCTCATAATCGCGCGCATCTCCGCGGAAAATAAACCGATGTAGGTGCGTGTATACCTATACACACATCGAGCGTGTATTTCGCTCGTCGTGTTATAATTTCATTTTCTCGCTCGCTCGAGAGGAATCTAAGGCGGCCGTCAGCAGAATCCGGCCGCTTCCAGTAAAATCGGCGACACGACGCTCCAGATACAATGACGTAATGCAGCAGCAGCATCGATCCGGAAAATGCCCGAGGAAGATGTCATCTCTCTCTCTCTCTCTCTCTCTCTTTCTCTCGAAGCGGACGAGAGCCGCCGCCTATATATACTGAGAGAAAGAGGGAGAATATGGGAAAACAGAGAAAGAGAGAAAGCCCGGCGCGACGGTGCCCGTCAGGACGACGCCGGTCTGACTCACTCCCCCTCTTCCCGATCTCCCTTCGCGCTGTGTTTATATACCTATACATTGCGCGCGTATACAGTACGCGAGAGATGAGCGTCCCGACCGACGCCGCGATAGATCGAAACGACGCGTCCGAGTGTCCTTTGCGCGCTGTATTTATATCGCGTATATACATTGCGAATATTATAGCGAGTATGCCGAGGAGAGCTTGCGATTCGCTGCTTCTCGAATTGCTCTAGATTTTCGAAATGCGCGCGCGGGCTATGTATAATAGACAAGCAGTACTACATTGAGGAAAAAAAATCGTTACTTTATTATCTAGTCCGAGCATCGCGTATATACATGTTATATTACACACCTCTATATTATATACGTCAGTCTATGTCTCTCGGACCGTAAAAATGACAAGCGCACCCCTTCCCCCGGAATTATTCATGAAAATCCAGTACAGACAGTATATATCCCACATCGCGTCAAAGTGGAAAACATTCTCAACGAGCATTATTTCAACCCTCTGTCCGCGTATATATATGTGCGATACGCGCAGACGAGAGACAGAGAGGGTGTCCGACGACTCGACGCCACACGGCCATGAGTCACTCCCATGGTAAGTATATACACACGGCCGATCCCAGTCGAATTTCACCCCGGCGCCGTCGTTACAGTTTCTCTCCCTCTTTCTGGCTCCGCCACCGCACCGTCCGTATATACACGTATACGCCGACACGCAGAAAAACACGTTTATATACGAGAACTTCCGGCGCGTGCGCGCATGCGCGCAACGCATCCTCTCCTCTCCTTCGTCATAACATCGAGAGTAGATTTTGTATTTATATATGTACTTACTTAAGTACGGCGTTAAAAGTTGTTCAATGCGTTTTGTCGAGATGGGTTTGTGTCGCCGTGTGTGCATTAGCGTTTTATTGGAGCTCGAAGGATGAATCGGCTGTACATATAGATGTGTGGCGATCGAGTCGTTAAAACGTTACTGGGACACGCGGGCTTTGCGTTGCGGGGATTTCGACGATGGGTTCGTGTTCTCGGTGGAAAGTGAGTTATTGAGCTGTGATACTTCGAGGGGGCGAGCGTTTTCCTCGCTATTATAGCAGTTCGTTCGATATTTCACTTTTTTATTTTTATTCGGTAATTAATTTATTACAAACATAAAAACTAAATGTACTATACTTATATAAACCGCGCATTACATTTAGAAAGTGTATAGGTGTCGGAGAGCTGTTTATTACATAATTGTTGTGGTACTTACAAAAAATTACATAATGATAGGAGGCCAGTACAAGTCATACATTTGTATCGTAGAGAAGTTACTTTTTCGTCGTTTTTACTGTTTGGACTCGGGTTTATCTTTCGTTTGCAAAAAGGAGAATATCCGTGAAAGTTTGTTGTTCTCTCGAGGCGTGTGTCGAGATGAATTTCGGAGGATCTGTTTATTCGTACAAAAAAAGGCACTGCTATACGACACTTTTATTACTATCGATAAATCGATATGAGAATATGGTAGTCTTGTACTTGTTCGCGATCACTCGATGCGGTTTCTGTAAGCTATCTCTTTTTCGATGATGACAATGCAACGAAATTACATTTCATGCACAACGAGAGCTGTCGACGTCTCTTCGACACTTGCCAAATTTCGTTTCGATCTAACGCCTGAGACTACGTTTATGAAAATATGAATGTATAAATGTGCATTTTATCGATATTCTTCGATAGAAAAAAATGTTACAACTAAGTATCAATTTCATTTTTCTCCCATCGACTGAGATGTCGAGAAAAGTCTGCTATGCTCACGTATATAAGTCTAATTTTAATAAAAACTTTTTTACAATTCGATACAATTAATTATAATTTATGGACGAACCTAATCTTAGGATAATACTTAAGTATAACCATATATAAATATAACATTGCGTATATATAGCTTTTTACCAAAACACATTTTTACGTAATCCAAGTGAAAAAAGACACGATAGTGACCAAACTAGTACATGTAATGATGATTGGAAGTACTTAAACGATTCCATTATCGTTGAAAGCTATCAAGTGATGCAGCATTACATAAAAATAGTTTTTTTTTAATTTCATCCACAGTGTCATACACATGCAATGATAAATTCTCATAATGCGAGTATCAGACAATATCAAAGTTGTTCGACTCAAGGACTTTGACGATCGGATTTGATCATTAATTAATACGTCCACTGCGCTCGTATCATCAATCATCATTCATTTATAATTTCACGGCTTTTTATTTGATCGATTTATCTTATTGTTCATTGTCGTATCAAGTCATTACAAAGGCGAATTACTCTTTCGCCTTACGCGGAGCTTTCTCTGAGGTACAGCGTTATTATCGTTGAAAGGCAAAGTTTTACAAGCAAGCGGGCACGATACAAGGCATTTCAAATGTTTTCTTTGTTTGTTTGTTCGCGTTATAAAAATAGCTGTCACACAGATACTCGTTAATAAATATCCATACCTCAGAGGTATCTTGTTTAAATACGTATATATTTATATAAATATATATATTTATGCCTATAGTTCGCCACTGGATTAATGTTGCTGATTTTTTCACTCTTTTGAACACTTCTTTGACATCGACGGAGAGTGCGCTGCAGTCTTTGAAACAGAAAAAACTCGTTCGTCAGCAAACGGGATATGAAAGCTTTTCCTGTCCTTTTTTTCTTCCTCGATCTTCCAATACAGTTCCTTTCGTTCTCTCGACCCCGCGGATTCGAACTATACATATTGCACGGTCAACCGAACGACCCTCCAGACTAGACACGGTTCAGACCAATATTATAATTCGTTCCCCCTTGTAGCTTTCACATCCCCTTAAGCTGCGACTCCCGACGGGCCGATCAGACCGTCGTTTTACCCAATAGACCAAGATCATCGCTTCGTCCCTTGGGGTGGGAAGACTTACAGCGAATGACACAAAGTGTTGAGGCAGACCAGCAACAGGAGGACTAAGGCACTGCCGGACGAGAGGCCGCTGGTACCGCTCGAGTCGTGCTCCAAGGCGTAGTTGATTGCCTTCATCAGTGGGTACTGATAGTCGCGTATGTCGTAACGATCGCGCTTGTAGGCGGGCACGCAGTCGCCGCGAAAGTCGTCGGTGTCGATGCTCCAGACGAAGACGCCGCTGAAGCCGCTCTGCATCGCCAGGTGGATCTGTCGATTAGTTGTTGGATTAGTTCGGGACGTTGACTCGTGACGCATTGTGATACATATACATGCTGATGACGAATTAGTTACCTTGGCTTGCAGACTCGTGGCGTTGTCGTAGACCACAACCCTGTTTCCCGTCACTGCGTAAGGTGTCTTACTCATGTTGTCCCATTCGAGCTTCCATACGTCCCGTAACAGCAAGTATTTCACGCAAATCTGGAATATGAACGGCGTTGCCGTATCGTGTCTAAGCTCATTTCGAGAATTTTAATACGATCATGCATGTACACTGACCTCGTTGTAGCCAAAGAAGCCTTCCTGAGTCGTGTAAGACCCAGTCCAGCTGGTGGTCTGACTTTGTTTACCGATGGGGCTCTCTTGTTCGGACCTCAGTGGATGAGCCAGGACGTAACCTCTTCCGTAAGTTGGAAGCCCTAGGACGAACTTCCTCATGGGCACACCAGTGGTCCTGAGTATCTGGATAGTCTCGTTCTGCGAAACAAAAAGAGAACAAGCAAACATTGTCAATCGAGTGTCCCCTGGTAAAATTTTAGGATGTACACACACACACACACACCACACCAACAGCAAACTGTGATACGTACCACTTTGTCGATCGGCGCATTGGGCAAGATGACCCGATTGCCCGCGTGATAGTCGTAGGCCATCACGTGAATGTAGTCCACGTAGTCGGCCATCGCCTTCAGATTGTAGCGTCTCTCCAGACTGTTCTCGATGTCCCTCTCGAGCGGGGCCGATATGGCCACGGTGAGCAGGAACTTTTGCTTGTCGAATTCCTCCCTCAGTTCCTGAAAGTCATTCAAATCGAAGCCATGTGTACACGCGTACACGTATATATATACACAAACCTTCGCGCAACGCACGCACTCGACTCCTCTTACCTTAAGCAGTTTCACGAAGTTGTACCTGTCGTATTCCCCGCCGCCCCGGCTACCCGGGAATTCCCAGTCGAAATCGAGGCCTTGGAAATTGTGAGCTCTGCAAGTACATGTACGGGAGATAACCGCGTGTTACATGGCGTGTGTAACGCGTGAAACCGGTATACGTCGAGCGCCAGGCGCGCCACATCGCCTGCTCTCATCGCGCGTCTCACTCGCGAAAAAAATAAGCGTGCGCAGGTACGAACCTCAAGAAGTGGACGACGCTCGTGATGAATATCCGACGGCGTTCCGGTAGCCTGGCCATCTCGGAGAAGTTTCTGCTCTGCTGCTCCCAGCCGCCGATGGCCAGGGACACCTTGAGCCGCGGATACTTGTAGCGCAGCTCGGTCAGCTTGCGGTAGCCGTCTTTGCCTGTGGAAAAGGTTTCTTTGCATATAAAGGAATTATCAGGACGTGTTACGATATTTGGTCGCGGGCGGATTCTAAGTCGAGAGATACATATAGTGATGCTGCACGTCACACAGAGAGAAGAGAAGGTTACTTTACGAGATACTGGAGAGAGAACACTTTGTGTATATGTGAATGTACTGGGCTACTTTAGGGGTTTGTCTTCGCTGCGTTGCTTGTACCTTTTTTTTTATTAACGAGTAAAACGCAAAGATTTATGGACGGGATACGCTAAAACGTATATATTTACAAAATAAAAGTTCCAGACAAGGTGCGTACGGACATTGCGTTCGCACACTGTGATTGGCTTGTTTAATAAGACACAAGTGTATAATTCTAAAAAAAGACGAAACACAGGGTTAGTTAATAATTTTAATAAGTTGTTATTAAAATTACGTGATATTATATATTTACAATGGTGTTTCGAGCAGTTGATTGCGCTATTAATTTTTACGTTATAGGGTTATTATTATTGCGCAAATGAATATACTACTCGAAACACCCGATAAAACTATTTATTGGACTTTTTAAAACGTCAATAATACGAAAAGTTCTATAAAGATCATTTAGTAAAACACACAAAAACATCAAACTAAAGATTTATACAAAGACAACATAATAAATAGTTTTGAAAGTTCTTAAATAAATAATATTACATGTATATAACAATTCAAATAATAGAAAACATATGCATATATCAGATATAAACAAATCGATCTTAAAAAAAAAAATCATGCGTACATTATAATCAATCATTATAATAAATCTCGAAAAATCTCACCATTGTGCTCGGCAAGATCGGCAAAGTGATCGAGGCTCGCGATTTCCCAATTACTTCCGTTCAAGCCCGCGAACGCGTAGATAAGGTGGGTGCAGTACTCGGCGTTGATGTCGGAGATCTGGAAGAATCCCTGATCGTTCCGGAAAATCGACCAACTCTGGAAGTAGCAGGCGACGTACTTGGTGTGGTTCATCTTCCTCTGGCCGATGTTGTCTGCAACGAGAGTATAGCGTTCGATCGTTCATCCACGTGATTTCCATGAATATATTACACGTACAGTAACGCGTCCCCTTAATTTTTGGCCAGAATTAATCGACCAACGAGGAAACTTAACGAACCGCTATTGGCCAAAATTACCGGGTAAGTATATTAAGCCTGTGCTCCAGTCGCGTGTCCAACTGGCGTTCGTCATCGCGTATACGCGTATATCGATTCGCGACGAGTTTTCTTTATTTTTTGTTTTTACTTTTTTTTTCGTTCAAGGGCGTAGCGTACGGGAAGAGGCTATACGAGCGTCGGTATGCGTGTGTTTACATACTTTCTTCGTGAAACTAGGAAGAAGTCTACGAAACTGCGATCCATATACATTATACATATATACTAATTTCTACGTTCAACTTACGGCGCTCGTTTCTTTGAAACCGTTAGCTTTGACGTATATACCCCTTGCGCATATTAGACAATTTTTACAATCAGTGGAACCGATGTGGAAAAAGTAAGGAATGTATTAAGAAATTGAAGGATAATAATGAGAAAGAGATCGAGATGTCATATAATTTTGCAATTGATTTTTTTGGAAAAATTTTTTGTACAATTTTTTAGCAAAATCCGTGCTTTTTCACTCGAATTGATATTTAATATTAATTGTCTTTATTATATAATTATTTATTAATTACGCGATTCGAGCCTTACGTATTTATTTATTATTATAAACGAGCTAATTGCCCATAGCAAACTAAATAAATGTGTAAACGCAAGAGATCAAGCGGTTCGTGCCAATATTAACTTTATTTTGAGTTATTGACGAAAATAAAATTGTAGCAGATGAGTATATAGATATACTTTTGTTAAAGAGCACATTACGCATAAAATTGCAATGAATTTTAATCAGACTATCGATCTAATATATCCAGGAAAATAATGTCATAACAACGAAATGTAGCGCGAGGGCATAAACTACAGAAAAACGTAATATAAAAAAAAACATTTATGCCACTCTAACTCGAAAACCACAACTTCGTTACGTGTTTTTAAACTCTCGCGGCATAAAATACCGTATGGAACTGGTATGCAAAGTTCTTTTTTACAAAACTCGTTACAGCACCCGCCTTCGGCTCGTGCCGTATAATCTTTCGTTTCGTAAATAAACCCTTTCCGTTATGGCCGTTGCATAATGTATGGCGTATTCCTTTCCATTCCAAATTCAAAAACTGTTTAATCCATACAAGAATAAATTTTCATTTTTAACTCATTCGTAAAACAAATCCGCCCACGAGCTTTAACAATTACATTCTCATCGGTCATTCCAACTTTGACGGTATACGCCTATTACACATACTACGCGAAAATTTCCGCAGATCATCCGTAAATTATCGCGTCCCTCTCTCTCTCGGCGAGTCGAGAATCATGGCGTGCAAAGCGGCAGTAGTACAACATCGCGCGAAATTGAAAATTTTTCCTTTTCAATCTCTCCTGCGATGTGCGCGCAGTTCGCGCGGACTTGCCAATCTCCGTGTTCCGAGAAAAGAAAAACCATAGCAATATACGTGTACGAAAAGCTTCCGGGAATCGTATAGCCGCGGTAAAGGAGGAAAAAAAAGACGCAAGCGCGCGTTTCTCACACATCGCGCGCGCGGGGACTCGGAAAAAAAAACCTTACGTACAATACACATTCGTGTGTGTGTGTGTGTATTCCAAGCCACTGCGCGAGGGGGGGGGGGTGGAGTTCATTTGACTGCGTCGCGATGACGTGTATGAGTACACGCGCGCACACGCGTATATATATATATATATACACACGAGGCAAGAGCGCAGAGCCCAGAATTAAGGGTAAAATTATCGATCTATCCTCGGTGCGGTATATATGCGTCATTCGCCCCAAGCGGGTTTATATCCGTTCACCCCGTGTGTCTGTGTGTATGTCTATATACGTATACAGGACAACAGCGATTATTCCGCGGCGAGGAATGCCGCGCGCGTATATACTTGCTATAGAGGGTGCGTTCGCCCAAAAAAAAAGGAAAGAAACGGGGTCAAGTTAATGGTCTGGACGACGACGACGAGAGGGAGATTGTTTTGGGAGAGGAGCGACGAGAGAGAGAGAGAATCGACCCCTCGAGCGCCGCGTCGTGTGATGTCACCGGGCGAATTGCGTAATCGGCTTGTCTTTTCGTCGGCTTTCGCGTCGTCGTCGTCGTCGTCGGGGGGGCATATACGCAGGGGATAAGTGTATCACCCCGGATTTTTCGGATACCTACACGGATAATTCTCGGAAGCGACGAGCGCAGGGGCTTGCTTTTCGCACTGCTGGGTGTATATATATATATATATATACGCTTCGTGTCTTGTCTCGTAAAACGAGACGAAGCTTTGCCACATATACACTGATCGCACAGCTCGAAATAGAGATCCGTCATGTGCACAGCCTTGTCTAGTGTTTGCTGCTGTTTTATAGTGCACTATATGGACACTGCGGCATTGGGTCACGCGAGAGCGAGAGACTGAATTCTCGCCGATCAAGTTTATGCGACACACACACACACAGAGAAAGATATGTACAGTGTGAATTTCAAGCTCTACAAAACGCGCAATCTTAATTAAGCGCATCGTTTTTCTCGAGAAGAAAAAGGAGTTTAAAGAGGTGTATGATATGTATAATGTATTATATATAAATATATATATACGAGGACACCACGCAGCGGCTGCGACCGTAATAAAATTATCGCGCACAGAAAGACAGAGAGAGACAGAGAGAGAGAGGCGTAATTGCCGAGCGAAAAAAAGCAAAGATGATACGCGCAGAGTCCGGCATGTGTGCATGCGTGTGTACATAAAACGCGGAGGGAAAGAGTCCGCGAACACGGGAAGTCGTTAATTACAGGCGACGACTCTCGGGGCCCTACCGCATCAGCGCGGGCTTGATTGAATTTGTCGCGTGGCTTTCATCCCGCGCGCGCTGCGCATGTATATATATAAGTATATATACGCGCTCTTCTGAAAATCCGCAATGCTTTCGCTCGCACTCTCTCTCAACATTCGCATCTCTTTTTCCTCGTTCTCGCTAGATACGCGTCGAACGTACGCGATATCGCGCGAGTAGCCATAAAATACCGCGTGTCCCATCGACGTACATATACATGTGTGGATAAGTAACATACGTGTATATAGGTATATACTCGCACACAGATACGCTAATTATAGGCTACGCTTAATTCCCTTAATCAATGGCGGCGGCGAGCGACGTTATATACATATAGTTCTAATCTCGTTACGCGAGAAGGATGAATAATATTCGCGTAGGCGCATCGCGTAACATCAATCGCGCGCGCGCGCGCGGGATAACCCATAGTATGCCGCAGTGAGGCTGAAATTAGGCTCTGGAAACCTATTGCTTGCGCGCGCTCATTTCTTTTAATCTCGTTACGCGCGATGATGCTCCACGTGTGTTATAAGCCTCGATCTGCGCCCTGTATACACACACGCACACACTCCTACGTTATAAGCTTCTCTCTCTCTCCTCGTTTGTTTTACGGCTCGCGTCGCCCGTATAATTAAACAATCTCACTCTCGCTCTTTCTCCGCGGTGAGGTAGGCTAAATAAACAAAAGCAAAAGAGACGGCCCGTCAATGGGGCGCTCGTTGTGCGCGCAAGGCAGACGCACGTGCAGCGCGCGCGGAGATTAGTATTCATGAAATTCGCAAGGGCGGCCATATAATTTTTTATTATCTCGGATCGGATGTGCGCCGCGGCTGCAGCGGCGGCGGGCGAAGGTGCAGCGCGCTGCACACACGCAGAAAGAGAGAGATAATTATCGGAGACATAACCGGCCGTGTAATTAATTGTCACTCATAATTTATTTAACTCCGCTTCCTGCGCGCGTATATTTACTGTATATATACGTTGTGTGTGTGTGTGTGTGTGTGTGTGTGTGTGTGTGTGTGTATGTATGTATGCGCAGATCTGTACAAGCGTCAGCGCGACGGTTGCGACGACGAGGATATAATTTAGAATCGCGCGCGTGTATACACTTTCTTTTCGCAGTGTGTGTGTGTGTGTGTGTGTGTGTGTGTGTGTGTAATATAGGGGGAGAGGATATGGATGTGCGAAGACTTTGGCGCGCGATTTTTCATTCGAGAGCTTCGATTGAAAGGGAAAGTCGAAAGGTAATTTGGTGCGAAAATCATTCGTCTCGATTGGCGCTTGACGCTATTTAAATGGGGGAAGGGGGGGGGGGTGAGAGAGGAAATCGTATACGATGTGGCCGGACATCCCCCTCGATGTCGTCTCAGCGACGAAAAGCCCATTAAAGTGTAAATCCTTGGGCGAGTGTATATGTATACATAACGATGTACAAAGCCTCCATTACTCTGACGCGTGTCTCCTATTGAGCGCACAATGTGTAACGCACGTCTTATACTGCGAGAAGAGAGAGAGACAGAGAGAGGAGAGCAAAAGGGTCCTTTTGATGCATTTTTTCTTCTCGGAGAGCCCTGCCCTCGTGCGTATACACATACGTCTGCGTGTATAAAAAATCTCTCGTGCGTAATCACGTCTTTTTTTCTAAATTAAATTCTATATATAATACACACGGCGTAACAACGCACACACACACACACGGGAGACTGCGCGTCCTGCTATACTCAAGTCCTCGAGATATATACGCAACAAACCCACAACAGGCTCGACTATAAATTCGAGGCGAAATTTATAGTCGTGACTCGGCTCTTGGATTTTAGTTTTCAGCTCTGTCTCTCTTTCTCTCTCGTCGCTCGGGCTCTTGTGTGCGCGGCTCTTTCTCTCTCTCTCTTTCTCGCGAAACGCTATAAAAATCCTGCGAATTCCGTTTAGTACCCGCAATTATTTCACTAATTTTTCGTTTGTATACATACGCGTATATGTACGCGTATGCGCGACCCATAGAGTAGAGAGCGAGAGAGAAAAAAAAATGAAACAACTCCGAAAATATTCGTTCGTCCTTCCCGTGGCGCAGCCCGCGCGCGCGTGCATGTCTTATATATGTATAACCCCTATATCAAAGCTGGCACTGGCGCACGACGAAAATTAGGTATAAAAGACGTCACTGGATTTAATGACAGCTGAGATACTGCGATCCAAGAGCCGAGAAAGAGAGAGAGAGAGAACGCGCGCGCAGACTCACACACGTATATATACAATATACATATATTTATATATATAGTATACATATAACACACGTATCGAAGCATATGAATTCGAGCTCCGCCGTCTATTTCCGTCCGCACATCACAGACACGCGCCAGACGACCTTTCACAGATAGCGTCGCGGCATATATCTCCGTGTGTGTATACCTATATATGTGTGTGTGTGTGTGCGCGCATCCAACCCTCGAGATATATAAGTTTCCGCGCGCGTATACATATAACGCGATGGAGAGACGAAGGCGCCAGAGAAGACGAGGAAAAGTTTGTATTATCGATGGTGTGTCTGTGTCATGCGTATACGTGTGTTTATCCACGGTTGCCTCGTGCGAAATAATCGATACGTATATATATACTATATATATATAGAGAGACGACTCGTTTTATACTCGGAAAAATTTGCTTCTCCACTCACTCAACTTCGCAATCGCACTAATTCGCTAATTTACTCGCCGAATTATACTCTTGCTCGCATCCTTTCGCGGCTGGCGCAACGCGCGCGACTCCTTTTGCCTTATTATTTTCCGCGGCGCGCGCGCGGATATGAGGTTAATGGCCTCCCCCCCCTCCCCTCGCGCCCCACCCCTCCTCCCCACTTTAATCGATTCGACTGAAATATTCAGTATTAATCAACAAGTATATACGTTTCTGACTATTTTTACATGCTTCCCGGGAGAGAAACTTTTTCTCCGTCTCTCTCTCTTTCTCTCTCGCTGGTATATGTATATGCAAGTGTTCACAACACCGAGTCTCCGCAGCGAGAGCGTCGATTTATCGCGGGACGAGATTAACGACCTCCTTTTCGATCGCGTATATAAACCGCGAAAACAAAATTCATCCACAGCAGCAGCAGCAGCAGCAGCAGCGGCGGCGGCGGCGGCGTCGGCGACTGCGACGGCGGCTGCAACGGCAGCAGCAGAGATGAAAGTCACGAATTTAATTTTCTCGCGTACCCGAGGACTCCGCACAATAGCGTATTACAACACATCGCGACTTCGATCGTTCAAATCTCGCGGAGTCCGTGTATATATAGAGACTCTGGTGGCGCACGCAAAATATCCTTAGCTCGAATTTGGTTTGCTTATTGTTTGTATAACGGGCTGCAAAGAGTCGATTTGTAAATTTACATATGTATAAAAACATATGGGTAGAAGTACACGAGCTATGAACAGTATTCTTCATGTAGCTTCGACTTTTTTTTCTCTCTAGCTCTCTCGAATTTTAACGCTCATCACGTCTTGTGCACGCAGAGGTTCAATATTTGTGCAATCGATATACGGAAGCGTGGAAACCCCACGACGGCTACTCTCTTCTCGCATCATATAAAATATCCGATTTCGCGCGCTTTTTTCTCCACAGCTATATATATACTTATATGTATAAGTTTATACATGTGTGCATATCCGCAGGAAATATCGGAAACGACTCTCCCCGAAAATTGCAAAATTTCTTTTTTTTTGGCACACCTTCCAGGCCTGTTTTTTCTCGTTCCTTAGATCATTCTGGAAAAGAAAAAACTCGAGTGCATGGCCGATCGTATACAGGGTATGCTTTTTTCCGGAGCAAGAAATACTCGAAAAAAATGAGAAATAATTAACAAATAAAGAATCGAGAGATTTATTTCTCAAAAACTATGAAATTCAATAAAATTTTCATTAGTACAAAAATGTCTTAAAATTCATGAGAGAATGCTGTGATATTTTTTCCGATTGATCCCATACAATTTTTGATTTTTCCCGAAAAAATCGAAATTTCGAAAAACGTTCTTAAAAAATCTGAAAAAATTTCAGAGCATTCTATTTTATTCCGGAAAAACTATACCATACGATCAGCCATGCACGCGAGTTTCTTGTCTTTCAGCATGACCCAAGGAACGAAAAAAAAAACAGGCCTGTGGTACAGGTGTGCCTTCAAAAAAAATTTTCGCAATTTTCGGGGAGAGTTGTTTCCAATATTTCCTGGATATGCGCGTATACACACACTGCAGACGCGCCGCTTCCGATGATCGGCGACGATTACTCCCGACACTTTTGCCAATGTTTTTCCCGGTACGGCGCGTCTCGCTCGCTCGTTCGCGTCTCGAGGGGTGGCGGGGTGGGGGGAGGAAAAAACAAGGAAGACAAGCGAATTATATACAGCAAGAATTAGAGAATGAACCGAAACGTCTGACAGGGTTAAGGCTATTAAAATTCCGCGCCGCGAGATTAGCGACGCTATCAAATATATTCGAAAACCGGTTGAACCCATCGCCGGACTGACGTCATACAATCAGTCCGCAAGTTTGTTTTGAAAAAGCCGTCTGCCGCGGACAAAGCTTATTTTAAATTTCCGTTAATTCGTCGGGGCGAGAGCGAGAGCGAGGCGAGAGAGAGAGAAAGAGAGCTGCAAGCGATAGCGCACGTTATATGTCGAATTCTCCTTTAAAAAAAAAGTGCACTTTTCGGGGATCCAGAAATCGAAAATTTTTTTTAAAGCTAGAGGTCTCGCACCGGTCAGGCTTTCTTCTGTAAGCCCCCAAAGGTCGTCAAAAATACAGGGGAACATGGAACATGAGAATTTAACACGGGGAAGGGTAAGGGAGAAGAAAAAGAAAATCGGCTATTCGGATTTTTATTTATTTATTTCTTTTCAAACGGACATAACTTTTGATCAGAGCATCGAATTTGGGTATGTTTTTTTTAATTAAAGCTTTTTTGTTGTACTTTATTGCAGTGCAATTCGAAATTTTATTTGTACCTCGGAAACATTCGTAGTTGTTATTATTCCAGTACTTTGACGTGTTAATTTTTTGTAAAAAAAAATAACGTAAAAGTACTCAGAAAATATGGTTGCTAGTATAATTTTTCCCATAACGCCTCTATACATTGTTTATCATCTTTCAGCTTACAGAAGAAAGTCTGACCGGTCGAAAATCTCTAGCTTTAAAAAAAACTTTCGATTTCTGAAAACCCCCGAAACGACCCCCGAAAAGTGCATTTTTTTAAGAGAATTCAAACATATGCGTACATATATTTACATTTTCGGAGAGCGTTGCAGCACGCGTGCTCGCGTGCGTATACGTATACATATATATAAGCATATGCGCGCGCGCGGAGAGAAGGACGAAGGACAGGTGCAGCGTGTGCGCGGCTGCTGCTTCTTAGAAAAAAAAACCCAGTTGACCTCTGCCGGCGTGACACGAGGCTTATGTCGCTCGCGTCAGTGTTTATTCGCGGGGCAATTTTCGCGGACATCTCGCGCGCGCGCACTCGCCGATCGATCACGCCCCGTTCACGGCGTAATGTAACGATTTTAACGATAATTCGACCGTCCGCGCGTTCGATGTGCCTCTGCGCACGTATGTGTTGTGTACAACAGGGCGAGCGTTTATAGTACCACTAGAAATTCTAGAGCGTCGCGCCGGGCTTTATCTACTTATCTCTCTCTCTGTCTCTCTGTAAGGATGAGAGACAGCTCGGAGATTGCGATGTGCAGCGGAGCGCGACGCATCGCGAGAAAATGCATGCGCAAGTATATATATAATAAACGACGCCGAAACATCTGTCACTGTCAATTAAACGGCTCTCTCTCTCTCTCTCTCTTTCCCTCCCTCCGCAGCGCGTCCGTATCTTAAGCGACGGCGGCGGTGGCGGCGGCGCGGCCCGTCAATGCGTACACGAAATAACTGCAAGTCAAAGATATAACAACCGGAACCGGCCAATTCAAAGCGCAGCTTCGCTCTGCAGACGTTTATTCGGTCTGTGTACGTACGTGTGTGCGCGTGAGTGTACTGCTTCGTCACACGTATATACATTCGGTCTGCACACAAGCTTACGCGTAAGACGCGCGCGCGAACCCTTAAAAGAAGGTATGTATGCGACGGGAGAGAGAAAGAGAGAGCGAGAGAGAGAGAGAGAGAATGACCGAAAAAAAAGACAAGAAGTCGCGCGCGCACAGTGAAAACGGAAACCAGCGAAGCCAGACGTATGTCGGCGTCCGTCCGTCACCCTCTCGATCCACCGTCGCGTATAGGTATATTAGTATATACTACTTATTCGCCTATGACGCTCTCTATACGCGTCGTATATACCTATATATAATATATATACGCAACTCTACGCAGTTCGAGCGCGAATTTTGAAACTCGCGTCGCGCATACAGCGTAAATATAATAGAATACGGGTAAAGGCGAAATTCTAACGACAATTGCTTTTCGTTTTCTATCACTACATTGACAAGATAAAGATGTTACTACTCACTGAGCGAATAGGAGACGGAGGCCGAGACGGCGGCCGCGCCGAGGATGAGGAAGCACATCGATCCGATGATCGGCGTCATCTCGCTCGTGTCTATATTAGCTGCCTGATGTAAATAATAATATACGTATATCTCTCTCTCTCTCTCTCTCACTCTCCAAACTTGTGTATACACGCAGGTATACACGCGCACACGCACTGTATGTATACGCGCGTGCAGCGGGTGAGTAAGTGCCGCTGTCCGCAGTGCGCTGTGTGTACAAATATACGGCGAGTGCGGCGCGCGCGCGAGAGAGAGAGAGCGAGAGCTGCCCAAGTTCTGCGTCCTTTCTCCTCTGTCGGCGCGCACGTTTCTGAGCTGGCGGCTGCTGATGTGCGCGCGAGGCTCGCGCGCGCGCGCGCGCCCGATGCCCCCCGGAGAAACCGTACTGCCAGCTCGCGCGCGCACGTACAGCACTGACGTCGACGCGACGCGCCGCGCGCAGAGCTCTGCCTCGCGCTGTAAACCATCAGCGATATATGTATATATATATATATATATTATATATACATGTATATCTGTATATGCACGCGTAGATATGTATATGTATAGACGGGCGCGCGTACGCGCGCATGACGCGAGGCGTGTCTCGACGCTCTCGCAGACGGCGAGAGAGAGAGAGAGTGAGTGAGACGCGCGGGAGGAGGGGGAGGGCGAAAAAAAGAGCGCTCGCCCTCGAGGGAAAGTTATGCGGAACAAGAGTTCGCCGGGCGCTTTTTTTATTCGGCGGCGGCGGCGGCGGCGGAGCCTCAAGCAGCTCTCGCTCTCTCTCTCTCTATGGCTGTTATTTGTCGAGGAGCCGGTGAGTGAGCGAGCGAGCGAGCGCGTGGGTGGGGGTGGGATTTTTTGGGGAAGGCCCGCGGATCGCGCCGTGGCACTTTTGTATTATTATCCGCGTCAATGCGGAGAGGGACTCTTTATTCGGACGATTTTGTATGGGAGAGAGAGACCGGCTTGTATATACATTATACAGCACTCGGATATCTCGGGAGATCGCGACGAGAGAGAGCCCCGCGCCTGAATAGAAGATTTTTTGCGAGTATTACGTATAGCTTCTCGAGAAAGAGAGAGAGAGAGAGAGATCGAAATAAAAAAACTCAGTCCGCGAGGAGAGTTCTCACGGCAGTTTCCAGAGGGCTGCAATTTTCCGAAAGGGCCCGCCAAAGCCGTGGGCGATAATGTCCTTAGAGATACAAACAGAAGTGTGTATAAGCGAGTACTCGATATAAACACACCGTATAGCCCCCAAGGGCCATATGTTACGCAGCGACAACAGCAGCACACGCCGCGCTGAGGAACAGCAGTGCGCGCGGTCTCTCTCTCCCCGGTTTCCCGCGCGCGCACGTGTGCCGGCTGTTACGGACATGCACACGAGTCGTTAATGTTCGCCTCTTATGGCCCTATATCTATATACCTATACGTGTATATTATATACCTTTAGGCCGAGTGTGCTGTGTGCTTACGTATATACATACACACGCCCGGGAGTACGGCCGAGCGCGCACGGCGCACCTGAAATCCTACGAGCGATCGATCGAATTTTTTTTTTCCCAACCTCCGGCACTATACGCCCGGACACTCCATAGTATGTATATACGCGTGATGCTTATAATTTTTCGTCGAAAGCGAAACGCCGCGCAGCGCTGCAATGCGCGCGGCGCGTGTTTATATAGAACAACTTGATGTTTACGAGCGCCACGAGAGCGAGAGGAGAAAGTCCCCGACTGAGTCAGAAATGTGTGAATGAAGTGTAATTTATCTTTTTACGAGGTCGTTCCTCGCGCGCGTATACGCCTTTATACGCGAGGGTTGATTGGCACTTTCGGCCTCGTGTGTCTGCGCGTAAACTGTAAAACGCTCGAACGAGTGTATACATGTGCGACTTTTTATTGCAGCGGAAAGAGCGATTGCGATCGAGCAAATAAACAGTTGTTCATATACGCTTTTTGGGAGGCGAATAGTCGAGTGCGCTCGCGTGAGCGCATAGCAGGTGTGTATACACGAATACGAAAGTCGTGTCTCTGCAATGCACTCGCGGACTCCGAAAATTTGAATTTGGCGCCGCGTATATGCGCGAAGCTTCTGCGCGCGCCACGCGCGAGGATTTAAAAATGTCGGCGCCCACGAAGTAAACAGCATGTGCCGAAGTGTCGTCAGTTTTAGTTTCTTAATATACGGACTTGCTGCGGTATCATCCTTAAACATACGTTCTCTCGGCGAAAGTGCGCGTATTTGCGGGTAGAAAATGCCTCTGGTGATAGTGACCGGCATCCCCTGCAGCGGCAAGACCAGCAGAACGAAGGAGCTGAAGGAATTCCTCGAGACGCGGAAGGGAAAAAAGGTGGAGATCGTCAGCGAGGAAGAGGCGATAACCAAAGCGAAATTCGACAAGAACACGTTTTACGCTGGTAATCCATGCATTCGAACGTCTATTATTTTTCACGCTCTCGACTAATCGTAACCGCGAAGCGTTTTCCACTCGAAGCGCAGTGTACGCGCACCGTAACGTTCATAACCTCGAAAACTCAGTTCTCTCTCTCCTTATAACTCGTATTATGTATTTTCAGACTCGAAGAAGGAGAAGCTCATACGCGGCGACATCAAGTCCAACGCGCAGCGGCTCCTCAACGCGGACGACGTGCTCATAATCGACGGCAGCAACTACATCAAGGGCTTCAGGTACGAGATCTACTGCATGGCCAAACTGTACAAAGCCCCGCAGTGCACCGTCCAGTGCGACTTGCCGGTCGAGGCCGCTTGGCTGTCGAACGAGAAGAGGCCGCTGGAGGCGCGCTACTCCAGGGAGATATTCGACGCCCTGGTGCTGAGGTACGAGGCACCCGACAGCAAGAACCGATGGGACTCGCCGCTCTACGTCGTCAATCCCGAGGACGAGCTGAGCTGCGAGGCGATCTACGCTTCGCTCTACAACGTTAAAGCGCCGAAGCCCAACATGAGCACGCAGTCGGTGAGTTGTGTTGTTTTGTGTAAGGTCGCATGCTTTGAGTGCGTGTAGCAAATAAAGGTGAATTCGCTTTTCAGCCGACTTTGGCAGCCACGAATTACCTGTACGACATGGACAGGATAACGCAAGAAATCGTCAACGTAAGCTTACAGCGATTTGCTATTTGTACACGTCGTAGCTTTGGCTCGACCCATGAATTTCTGTACTGCTTTGCAGGAAGTCGTAGCGGCAAAGCAGCTGGGAGTCGAGAATAACATCAAAATTAAGAAGTACAATGTCGTGCTACAGACTTCTGGAAGTGTGCCGCAATTAACGAAGTTGAGGAGACAATTTTTGACGTACAGTAAGATGCAACAAATTGAGACTGATCAGATACCCTCTTTGTTTATACAGTACTTGAACAAAAGTTTGTGAAGTAAAGATAATTATTTATTTTCAATGGCTGTCTACTTATTTAAACAAGCGGACGAGAATGTGGGATAAAATTAGTAGCCAGTGGTGTTTTAAATATAAAATTATATTAATTACAATATTACAGATAGTCTAAATTACATTTCAATATACTGCACTTTAGTGGAGGCTAACTGTAGATCTCAGAAGCTCAAATAATAACTTTGCTGTTTTAAATTTTAAACAGAAAAGGCAAACAAATTCTTATTTGTCGCACTTTTTTCTTGTTACGATCTCTTAAATTTTGCTCTACAGTTCAACCGATTTGTAACAAACTTTTTGTAAATCTCGCAAACCGAATTCGTGTAGTAAATCACACTAATCTTTAAGGAATATTATACAAAGCACAGATATTTTTTTGTCGTAGCAAATAAAAAATATATTTAAGTTAAAATGGGAACGTATAAAAGGCACTACTTATAAAAATGCATTATCGATCGCAATATGTCAAGTTAGTATCAAAAGAATTGTGTTATAGAATTAACTATCTTTCAGAATTTCTTTTAATTAAGCGCATTTATGCTTTTTTAAATTTATAATTATAAATACTGATAATGCTTCATTTTCCATTTATGAACACTTTGTACTTCAATCATCAATTATGTTACTTAACAAGCAGCACGCGTTTAAATGAACACGTAATTTTAGTAAGCATTACAATTTTTACAGAGTATTATTCATATGTAAATAATGATTACAACATATTGCCACATAATACAAAAAAACTAATCTTTTGCTTTTATAAAAGCTGTGTCTTTAATTAAATAAACATAATTTATCCCACCTATATTTTTTGATCGACAATGCAATTATGAAAAATTAATGATTATGCTACATCATCACATATCAGGCTCATCAAGGAAATTTTAAGGCGATGCTTGCTTCCGGTAGATCGATTAGATTTGTACTTTCAATGCTCGGTTTCAATACGAGTAAGTTTTTAACTTGATTATGCTTTTTAAATCAATAACTTAATTTAAACATAGATTGAAACATAAAAAAAATCTAAAGCTATACCGAAAATAATGCATCTACGTCGAATGACGAAAAATAGGTATCCTTCAATTTTCCTTTTGACTGAAACACAACCAATTAGCAAACTACTAATTTTCTTGTTCTTCTCCAATTCCATTGTTCTCAGAACCATTTGACTGATTCATTGGTTCTGGCTTTCCTGGCCTTTTTGGTTTTTGGCAAACAAAGTAGACACTGTTGTATTCATATTGCAGCATACTGTTTACATTTTGTGCATATCGAGTTTTAACGTGCGTTTCCTCTTTCTGAAATGATGTATATTAGTTATGAAACAAGCATTAACATCGTATTTACACTTTACCGAAACACAAACCTCTATTTGAAAGCCAAGGCCGCGAATGACGTCACGTACTTCGCTATAGCTTGGTTCAATAGATTCTTCCATTGGCATATCGCTAAAATGGTACAGAAGTGGACCAAGATTGATCCATATACCACCTGGCTTTAATATTTTGTATATCGTTTCAATAAATTGTACTACATTGTTTGCACAGTCTATAAAAAAACACGTAGCTACACAGTCCCAATGATTTTCTTCTGTATAAACCTATTAAACATTAAACATTCTATTAATTAATATGCTCTATATTACTAAAATTTTAAGTAAAATTAATTTTTTTATTTATCAACATTAAAGTAATTGTAATTTTATTACTTTATAATCATACCTCGAGAAAATCGCCAGCTGCCATGGAGAATTGAGCATTTTCAGGCAGATCACTAGGATTCACATCTGGAAAGTAGACTTCTTGAATTTGATGTTGAGGTTGTAAATTATTCATGTACTGATGAACCCAGGGATGAACTTTATAGGAATTGATACCTCGACATCTGTAAATATAATTATTATGAAGACAATATCCAATGTTCATTTGCTTTAATATTAGTGCAACGAGTGAATGGAAACAAATTTTAAGTATTTTTAAATGAAAAGGTAGATGCGTGAATACTTACTTGTTTAATACAAAGTGGGATACAAAAAGCATGAAGAGTGAGAATTCATTTCCTTGACACGTGTATCCCCTCCTTGCGATTTCATAGGCAAGCCTCCCAAGTCCTGCTCCAGGTACCAGAATTTGGATTTCCGCCGGCGTACTGGAAATTTACCTATCATTCCATTGTTTTTCTGAAGTGTTATCTATCATTTTATGACAGAAGACGTGAAGGTGAATAAAGTATGGAATTGGACACACAAGCGATGAAAAAAATACAAAACAATCATACCAATGTTCTGGAGGGAACTGATTCAAGATTTCGTCTATGATTGGCTGATAGCAAGTCCTTCTTTCTTCTATTCCTACTGTGCTCCAATCTCGAACCAATTGCTTGATTGTAGCCTGAACCTTTTCTTGATCCGCCATGATAGGTCGGTGAGCAAGGGTCTAAAAGTTATTTTATAAGTTTTAATTCTAATAAATCTTGTAGTGTTGTAGTTTTTTATAATAGTAATAGATTTTGAAAGTCGTTTAGAATAACATTTTAGCAATAATTCAATTTATTCTACTAAATAAATATTCTAAATTAATCTTACTACTAGTCTATTCTAATAATTTTTTGCCTATTTGTCAAAATTGCTCATATGATAAGTGCAATCAGAAATAAAAAATAATAAAACAAATAAACATTACCAAGCAGAAAACAGACAGTTAAATGATGTAACGAATCTAATCTGTTACAGCTGATACTGCTTAGTAGTGCAATATGAAAAATACATGCTGCGCACCATAGAAAGTGGTCTTACACTGTCAGTTGATGAATTTGCTGGACTAACATTCTCAAAGATATGTGCTCCATCCTTAATTATAAGTTTGATGATATCATCATTATTTTCTATACATTTTTTGACCTCCTGTAAATGATCTCGGTACTTGCTCAACAGCTTCTGATGATGTGGCGGTAGACTAAGCAGATATCGCTCAGTCTTTTTTACTCGCTGTAGTGAATGAGGTCTGTGAAAAAAAATGCAACAAAGTTAAAAAAAATCATCCATTACCTAAACTCATGACCAGTTGACCTATCTACAACTGATAACTTTCATCATACTGAAACCGAGAAAGTAGACTTGAAATTGGTGATACAATCAAATGCACCGGTGTTATCGCTCCAATAAATCATGTCATGTCTACCATGACACTTTAATCGTAATGACATCCTAAAGCTGATCTATTAATAAAGAAAAACCCGATAAGACGATTTTATGCTATTTGTCAATGGAAATGAGATATAAAGACACAAAGACAAAAGTACGAAACATGTTAAATATTCAGCATATTACTACAACTTTCTTCTTGAAACTCCTATTCTTTTTATATTGGCTTTGCTTTTGCTATCAACTCAATCAATCATTCAGTGATGCAAGCATTGCAGATAAGACACGTCTATGTATCATTCCTAAAGGGCATCTACCTCAAACAAGAAAAAAAAAGTGAATAACCATGTTTTCAACAAGACTACTTTTCAAACGAACTTTGGCGAATTTTAACATTAACCTCAGGCGTGATCCGTGAGTCGTTTTGAATGGGCGAAATCCCGCAGAAGGTCGAGGACGAAAAAAACGGCACCTCCCCCCACGGGGAACCGAGACCAATACCTTACTTAGATTACAGACACCGGCCGGTCGCCACCCTCTTTTTTTCGCGCACAAAAGAATTCTCACCGCGTGTCTCGCTATCGCGCGATAACATCTCGCGATAAGCTTAAGTACACGCGAGGCACGCGGATCCGGAATCGCGCACGTGCGAAAAGAAAAATTTTTTCGCGTGCTCGCGACCAACACGCGCGCAGCGAGAGTCACACAGAAAGAAAGACAGGGAAGGAACTATAGAGGCGGCTATACAATCCCCGAGCGTGTGAGAGAGAGAGAGAGGTTATGTCCCGAAGTACTCTAGTACTCACTTGTAGTACTTGAACGCGGAGACGATGCGCTGGAAGTGCTTCTTCTCCTCCTCGTCCTCGTAGCTGTTGTTCACTTTCGGATAATCGACTTCCATCTTATTCGGCCGATTATGTGTCTTGCACTGCCTCTCTTCTTGAGGGGGGCGCGACGACGTGCCGCTCTTCTCTCTCGGCCTCTCGCCTATATACTCTCGATCTCGAATGTCGCGTGAGAGACGGACGGACGGAGAGAGAGAGAGAGACGCTGTACAGCCCAGGGATAAAGTTAGAAGCGCCTTTTGTGTGCGAACGTGTATACAATAAGTAGACTGTAGAGCTCGCACGCGCGATATAATACGGACGGCACGACACTCGCGGTTTCTTTTCGGTTCGGTTCAGCACTAAATGGCTTTTTCCCTCTTTTTTCCACGAGCAAGAGAGAGAACAATGTCTATCGTTGTTTCCCCCCGCGTGCGCGCTCTTTCTCACTCTCGTTCCCTCTCTGCGATTCTCTCGCGGCTACATCTAGATAGGAACTATCGTCAACGACTATCGTGAACCTATGATACCCATATATATATGCTTACGGTGATGCTATATACATAACACATGAGATGCAGCCCCCAGCTGTCCTGATGAAACTGAAAAATTGCACTCGACAGTATAGAATAGTAAGGATAATCCGATTTTACCAAGTATCTTGCGTATCCGTGCGCAATTTCGAAAATCCAATGAAAATCTTTGCAAGTTTGTCGAAACAGCGCTCTTATTTCGTTCAAATTCTTGCAAAACTATCAAATTGCACGACCTTGTAGCAATTTAAACGTATCGAACAGATTCTTTTCTCCCAAAAATCGTGAACGTCACTTGTAATAATAAAGTGAAACATAAAATAGGAGTTTTGTATCGTTATACTAAAAGTGTTGGTAATTTTATTAATAATTTCATGGCTCAACTTTTAAATTGTCATTTATTCAGTAGGGCATTCCACTTCTGCACATTCATTGTGTAACAAATATTTATAATTGGCAAAAGATACAGAAAAAGTAGGCTATTTGAAAAATTTATTTTAAGTAAATCAGTTTCTAACTTTTTACAAGTAATTATTGAATCTTCCAAAATTATTTTTGCATAAAGAGATGATTAATATTTTACGTATATACAATAGATTTCTATAGAACTTTTAAACATTCTTTTTCGTACTGTAGCGAAGTTATACATCAATATTTAACATTTAATACTTATTATCTTATCTTTTACAAGATGAACCCTGAGCAAATGTTTTTTTATAAAAATAAATAAGTACAGCACTAACGACAATGAAAACAAATACGTGACATTAAAAAGTCATATAAATACTAACGAAAACTAAGATGAAGTACAAAAAACATAAAAATAATTTTCCATTTATATTATTTACGACTCATCTACCTGTAGACACAAGATCGTGCAAGTCTTACCCAAAACTTGAGCTAACTCTGCATCTGTTATAAAATTACTAATTTTTATTCTTTATGACTTTTATTCATTTTCCTTTTTCACAAAGACCATATCACTTCTATCCAAAAGTTCATCTAGCTCTGCATCCGTATACACTGTGAAAGAGATAGTTTCAGTTACATTTTCGTATTTTCTAGATCTCTCAAATATGGTTTATGCAAATAATAAATAATGTTTAAATAATACCTTCTTTTTTCGAATCGGCGACTTTAAAACAATCTTCTTCTAAAAGCTTCTTCAATTTTTGTACACCCTCCTCGGAGTCACATAAACTATTTTCTTGAGCAATGACAGCTTTTTCTAAAAATCGTTTGGCATTTGCACGTTTTATTATTGATTCTTCAATTGTGCCTTTAGTACAAAGTCGATATACCACAACTGGCTTAGTTTGTCCTATTCTATGGCATCGAGCCATTGCTTGAAGATCATTTTGAGGATTCTGAATACAAAAATTTAACATATTACAAATAATTAAAATATTTGAAGAAATTTTTACAACTAAATGAAGCACATGAAGTATTACACTTACCCAATCGCTATCATAAATAATGACTGTATCTGCTGCAGCTAAGTTTAAACCTACCGCTCCAGCTTTTGTAGTTAATAAAAATAAGAATATTTCAGAATTGTTCTGAAAGTTATAGATGTTATTTTTACGCATTTCATATTTATCACCGCCATCTAATCTTACATATTGAAAGTTCGTCAATGACAAATAATCCTCTATTATATCTAAAACTAGTTTCATTGTAGAAAATAATAATACTTTGTGCCCATTTTGATGTAACTTCTTCAACATTGCATCCAACACAAGCATTTTACCAGAAGCCTTAATGAGATCTTCATCTACTTTATAATCCCCAGCATCAATCAAAGGATAATGAATTATGTATGGATGATTGACTACATGTCTGTACATTGCAACTGAAAATAAAATACATTAATAGAACATCGATTTATATTTAAATTTATGTGCAATTATAAAATGTAATTATATTTACAATGATATACTGAACAACTCAATCTGACTAAATATTCTACATTTTGTTCAGTTACATCTGTAAATTTATTCCAAGTTTGAAGATCACCAGTTTTGACAACTTTATTCCCAATCATTTCAATTTTATCTTCAGGTTTTTCGGAAAAGTTATTAATCCCAATATCATTTCTCCAATAGTATTGGCCTAGATCTACTTTTTGAGTACACTTTCGTTTTGGTCTCACACCATCTACATCTACAATTATTGATTCCTGTTTTTCCTCCTCTTTTTTAAGTATGGCTAAGTCTTTGTTCAAAATAGCTGAGTAAAGATTGTATTGAATTACAGTCAGTGGTGAATAAACTATAACTTCTTTTAATGGTGGAATATCAGGACAAACAACTTCTTTTAAACGTCGTAGCATGAAGGGTTGTAATATTTCCCTTAATGCTGTTATAACTTTTTTTTCTTGTTCTTGTTTTAAGAATTTTGTTTTTCCTACTTCACTTTGAACATCCTTAGCATTAAACCAGGATTCAAATACATCCAAATTGTTGAATATATCTGGCAATAAAAAATTTAACAACGACCAAAGTTCAGTTAAATTATTTTGCAATGGTGTACCTGTCATCAATAAACGATTAAAAGATTTAAACGATTTTAGTACCCTGTGAGAAATAATTCATTATACAATTATTAAATTTTAAACAATTAAAACATATAATTATTTTATCCATTAAAATAAATGAAATTACCTGAAGAGTAAACAGTTAAAGTTTTTGATTCTTTGAGCTTCATCAACAACAATGTACCTCCAATTGAACTTCTTCAAAGAACTTGTTTCCTTTTGCGGCATTTCATACGTTGTGATAACAATTGGAAGTGTGGAAAAAGATCCAACACGCACTTTTTGCTCAAGCTTTTTTTTAAGCATAGGTCTTTCATGTGCATATCCATAATAAACAACAACTGGAAGTTGTGGTGCAAAGCGTTCAAACTCTGCTGCCCAATTTGCTAATGTAGAAAGAGGAACTACTATCAAATATGGCCCAGCTATTTGTTTTTCAATTAAATAAGCAAATAGGGCAATAATTTGGATAGTTTTTCCTAAACCCATTTCATCTGCTAGAATGCCATTTAATCCATTTTCATACAAAACTTTAAGCCAATTTAGACCGTCTTTTTGATAGTATCTTAATTCTCCTTGAAAATATTTTGGTTGTACAAAATCTGTTGCAGGTTCAGTATTTTCTTTTTCAGCAATATTTTTACTTGTTTCTTCTGACTCTTCTTCTGATGTGGACATAGACGACAATTCTTCCATTATTTCTTCTTCGCTGAGATTCATCTTCTTTCTGCCTCTTTTCGATTTCTGTAATTAAATTGTAGAAATTAGGTGTTAATAAAGAAATGCATAATCACAGAATCTAAGTTTTTAGCTGCCAAAGGTATGTTTCCTCTTACTTTTTTCTTTTCTTCGCTATCATCATCAGCGTACTTTTTGTTTGGCTTGCGAGTTCTTTTCTTTGGAAGCGGGGACTCCACATCCTTTGCACCTTTTCTTTTTAAAGGCTTTTTTATCTCTTTCTTACTTTTATCCGATTTCTCAGTCTCAAATTTTTTCATAATAAACGTAGACATCGCTTTGCTTTTCGACAGCAAATGCATCAGAGCCTTATACTGTTTCTCCTTAATTTCCTGCTCGTAAGCTTCCTGTTCAGCGATACGTTTCAGCCTCAGTTCTTCGCTCATTTTTTTCTTCTTCTCTTCTTCCTCTGCTTTCTTTCGTTCTTGCTCCGCAATAATAATAGCCGGATCAATGAACTGAATGCCCTCACCGATCGTTTTCTCATTTTCCACTCTCGTTGGCTCTGCAAAATCGTACATTTTTCAACGTCGGTAAAATCAGTTTGAAAAAGAAAAACCCCGAATTTGGCGGTTCCAATCAAAATACCAAATTCATCGTCAAAAACTTCGTATTATCCCGTATCGCGCGTGCGTGTGAAAATTCGTCGCGAAATGAAAAACGCGCTCACCGTCGAGAGACATCAGCAATCTTTTGTTTTCGCAACGAAAATAAAAAGTTCGTATTAAGTAAAGAATTAAGTATGTAAGTGTACCTGAACTGTTGGAAGCAGTGGATATGCAGTCGAAACCCGAATCTTCGCTCGGATCCATCACCTCGCCGTGGACGGTCTTGGTCTTCGCGGGATTGGAGGACGGCAAGCTAATGCCATCCTTGGCAGTCTTACCTTCCTGGAACATCGTCTCCAGGATTCACTCCCGGTGCGCGTGTTATCTTATCGCTTGCTTTCGTCGACTTTGTGACCTATTGATTTCTCGGCGAGAAAGGAAACAGCGAAAAACTTGTTTAAAAGTCAAAACAACACATCCAGCGATCCAGTCGCTCCGCGACGATGCTCGAGGAAGCTGACACAATCAACAACTGCACCTGGCGTGCTCACGTGTTTCCCGCCAACATATATGCCAACTGCCGCCGAGGGACTAACGGACGAATGGCGATGGCGAGATCGTACGAACCTCTTCACGCCTGCCAACGAGGGAATGTCGCGAGTGGGTGACCGTTGCTCGGTTCACCTCGCTGCTCGCTTGCTGTCTTCCCTCTCTTTTCGAAACTGTGGTTGGCCACTATTGCGAATCACTTGTTTTCGCGCATGATGCGCGATGGCCGGGCGCAACGCAACGACTGTTTAAAGATCGAACGCGCTCCGCGCCAACAACTTTCGAAGGTGAATTTTGTTGTTGTTTATTTATATATCTATTATATCGCCTTCTCAGTTCACCAACTTATACTCGATCTACCGCTTATTTTTAAAATATATGTATTATGTATGCTCTGAGAGCTGTTACCAGCTGTTACTCGTTCAGGATCAGTTTCTGCTGTTGTGACGCTTCGTCTTCTTCGCTTTCAAAGTTTCGTTTCAGATTTCGCCATTCGGAGTAGAATTCAACGAGACTATAGAGAGGGAAGGTGAAGGAGAAGGCCAGAAGGGTCAAAAGTTTGAAAATTATTTTTAAGTGGAAAGTGTGAGGCAGGGTGGAGCGCATAGAGCGCAGTATAACTACAAAGGGGTGGTGGCGTTTAGGATTTCAAGAACTACTAAAAAGAAAAGCTTTCTGTTTTCGCGAAACAGATGTTAGGAAAAATGTGACGAATTGCATGTTTTAAATAAAGAGATGAATGTCTGAGAAGCGAGAGGCTCGCGTGTCGTAGAAATATAAGTACTTCGGTTCCGCTCCAATCTGCTGCGGGCAGAGGACGCGACCAGACGCGTGCGTACGGTAATATAAAGGAAGGTCGCATATTGTTTTCAGGGATCTAAGAAATAAATGGCTGTAAATAATTGTATAGTCGTCTTTGAGGGTCGGGTCATACGCGCAGTACAATACTTATACAGTATACATTATATATGACGAAATCTACAATTTATATTCACTTTTTTGCCCCCAAAAGTTGCGAAAAAAAAATCTCGGGTTACATCGACCGGGTAAGGTTTTTTCTGTTCTACAGGACGTACAGAACAAGAAAAAAATAGTGTACCCACGAAATCGATCTTGTCACACTGTCTTTTTTCGCCATCTTTGTGATTTTATGCAGAGATTATTACGTATTTTTTAATAAAATATTCTGTATTTATTCGAATTCAAGGCTAAATGGGCATATAAATAGGCTTAAAGTACGCTAAAAGAGCTGTCATTTGAGCCCAAACTTGTCTAGACTGGATGCACTGATCAAAAGTCACGTACTTTTGAAATAAACGAATTTTGCCTTAGACTCCTTTTAGGATGTTTCGAAAATTCTCGATTTTACATTTTTATTCTTTGAATCCTCGTAACTTTTGATTCAAGGACTCGATTTCGACTTTTAATAGCTGAAATTAAAGCTCTTTTCTACTACTTTTCTGTCAATGAGTATAAATTAAGCTTTTTTAATATAGTGAATTATATATATGCTTTCAAAAAATGATCTACTTGAAAGGCATATATATAGCTCATTAATAAAAAAAATTTAACTTAGACCTATTAGAAAGAAAGTAGAGGAAAAGAGCTTTAATTTGACCTATTAAACGTTAAAATCGAGTCACTCAATCTAAAGTTACGAGGATTCGAAGAAAAAAAATGTAAAATCGTGGATTTTGGTACCAGCCTAAAGGGAGTCTGAAGCAAAATTTATTTATTTCAAAATTACGTGACTTTTGATCAGTGCATCCAGTCTAGACAAGTTTGGGCTGAAATGACAGCTCTTTTAGCGTACTTTAAGCCTATTTATATGCCCATTTAGCCTTGAATTCGAATAAATCCTGAATATTTTGCTAAAAAATGCGTAATAATCTCTGCATAAAATCACAAAGATGGCGAAAAAAGACAGTGTCATAAGATCGATTTCGTGGGTACTCTATTTTTTTCTTGTTCTGTATACGTCCTGTAGAACAGAAAAAAACCTTACCCGGTCGATGTAGCCCGAGATTTTTTTTTCACAACTTTTGGGGGCAAAAAAGTGAATATAAATTGTAGATTTCGTCATATATATGTCATTGGAAAAAAACGTGTGCGCCATGGGACGCGCGACAGAAGTGATAACTTCAACTGATTTTAATGGACACTATACTAATATATCGAAGTAGAGTAAATAGAAAATGGGAATGCGAAGTGTTGCAGGTATTTAAAAGAGAGAATGTAAAGTCTGGAGAATGTGAGATGACGATTATAAGCATCGAAATTGGAGAGAGAAAGGAAGAGAGAGAGTTAGAGTTTAGAGTTAGCTCGAGAGTTAGAGTTTATTGTAGGCTCAGAACTCGGTGATCCATGCAGCCCTGGCAAAATGTACATATATACAGATAAGGTGCGCAGGAGTGAACGAGCGCACCAACAATACAATAATTGCACAAAATAAATAAATAAAAATAACAATAAAATTACATAGCAAAATACAGTGGCGAGTTATCAGATTACTGTAAAGCAAACGGAGCTTAACTAAACGGATATACAGTGCTAATGCGAAAGATAAAATACATACAGATAAAAAATACAAACTTATAAAAATACTAATCCCATAAAAAGTCTCATTACAGTGTCACAATTCGACGTTTCCGTGACACACTTCCTTATTACCGCAGAACTAGCTCTGCGACCAATAGTTTCTTTAAACACAGTCGCATATATAGTTTTCTGATTCGCTCAGGTAGGCTGTTCCATAAGGACGCAGTGTCAACAATAAAAGAGCTCTTAAAACACAGTCCGTGCGCGCCCACGGAATTCTTAAGCATAGCGCAGAACGCCTAAGGGTCCCTGTCACTTCAGCTGAAATAAAATTAACACGGAATGCTAAATACGTTGGAATTTGGTCCCTAAAGCTGCGGCGAGCAAGTTTAACGCTACGTATTTCCTACGCGTTTCGTAGTGCATTATGTCAAGCTCACGATAGACAGGCGTTATATGCTCAGATTTGCGTATCCTCACAACAAAACGGAGAGCTGCATTCATGCATCGACGCAATTTAGTGGTTAGCTCCTCCGAGATCCCCGCAAAAAGGCTCGCACAGTAATCGAAATGCGGAAGTATATACTAGCGACTTTACAAGAGTGAGTCTACACTCATACGGTAGCGAATCGTTACATTTTCTGAGTCTCGCAAGCGTGCGGAGAAGCATCTGTGGGCCACGTGGTTGCAGTTGTCTTTAGCTCGTTGTAGACTATGAGTGGTTTATCAGCTATAGCCGCGGGGCTGGACGATTTAGTTCAGGAATACGGTTCATATACCGTCGCGAACCGAACCAGGCTGCTTTGCTTTTGGCTACATTTATAGCAATTAAGGCCATTATCCGCCGCCCATACAGCTATAGACTTGCGAGGTCTTCGTCTATCATCTCAATCATTTGGTACGCATTCTCAATACTTCCGTGTATATAAATAGTGAAATCATCCGCATATGCACGATGGCGACAATGCCCGAGAGCAGAGAGAGATTTTTTTCATTTGTAACTGATTTATTCACTGGCAAGGTAACGATAACCGAATGCCAGGCTGCAAATAATACAAAAATATTACACACTGATTTTCAAAAGTAGCAATTAATAACAATATAATTTTAAGTTTTGTACAATTTGATGCAACAAGTAAGCGTTTTTACTACATATAATATATATACTATAAATTTAGTGATTACAATACATTTTATTTCTTATTTCCTAAGTCGAATATTTACATACATTTTGTTTAAAATTTTACTCGCATTTCCTCCAGCCACAGAGCTGCTCAGGACTGGAGATTACAAATTTTTCTCGCACGCAAATTTATACGCAAAGATTTAGTTTTCTTCTAAGTAATATAATTAAAAAGCGCGGTCTTGAAGGTCTCTAATGACGTTTTCATTCTAATTTTCGTTGGAATTTCGTCCCATATTTCCATCGCCGTAATAGTGAAAGCGAACGTTTCGGTCGTTGCTCGCGGCCTATTGAATACTCAGGTCGGTGTCCTAGAGGAGGTATGGATCTCACAACTAATAGGGGGAAAAATCTATGTAGATATAGGTAGGCATCTCTGTCGTCATGATCCGATACATTTGAATTGCTATGAAATATTTCCGACGAGCTACCGGGGGGAGCCACCCCAACCTCGCGATGGATGGAGCCAACCTATCGTCTTTGCGCAGTCTAAAAATATATATATCTAACTATTGTATTAAATAATCTACGTAGCTTTTCCTCCAGATACCGGGGCAAATTGCAATAAACGGCGCAAACATAATCGAAATAGGGAAGAATTAAGGCGGCAGCTAGTTGTTTTTTGAGGTTACTCGAGAGAAAATAGGTGCGAAACCTGAGCCCATATTTAGTACTCCGTGGACTTTGGAACAAACCGAAGATACGTGACGATTCCAGGACAGATCCTTGGAAAGTTTTAGGCCTAAATTCTTCACGGAGTCTGTGAAAGAAATTTCCTTTCCGTCGATAATTAGTGGCGGTAATGAAGTCGTATCAATACGCATATGATTCTGTACAGAACCGAATATCAGAGCTTGCGTTTTTCCAGCGTTAAGGCGGATACCGTTTTCGACTGTCCAGGCAACGACTCTAGCTGCATCCTCGGCTATACGTTCGATGTAGCTGGGCAGAGAGAGAGAGAGAGAGAGAGAGACAGAGAGAGAGAGAGAGAGAAGAGAGAGAGAGAGAGAGAGAGAAAGAGAGAGAGATAAAGAAAGAGAGAGAGAGTAAATATGTAATAGGTGGAGTTTAACATTTATTGTGTGTGGAAAAAAAAATGAAATCGCATTTTAATACAAAATATAAAATAAATTTATTATTTTATATTATTACACCGCTTACTCGCCGATGCCAAACTGACGCAAGTGCGTCGCTTGGGTTCATGAAAAGTGCGATGAATTTACTTTGTCCCACACAGACAAACACACTAACAGAAAGAAAAGCGACAAAGACTTGCAGCTTCTATAAAACCATGATGTATATCTATAGACATCGGTATATGTAATATGTTTATATGTAGTTAATACTTAATAGTGTGCGCGCGCGCGCGTGTGTGTGTAAGTATACTCGCAAAGTCGCAAGTCGCAAAGTATGTCTATGCAGCCTACCTAAGTATACTTATATACATATAGAGGCTTTCGTTTAATTTTAGTCCCCTCAGGCGAGTCATAAGAAGTTATTACTTCAAAAAATTTTGATTACATAGTGACGCACACAGGTTTCTTTACAGTTAATCGTTATTTTAGAGAATCTCTCTCTCTCTTTCTCTCTTTCTTCCACAAAAACAAAAGAGAAAAATATCTCCTCCCAAATATCGAATCTCGGCGATCGCTGTCGAGCTTAATGACTCTCCGTACGTTTACATATGTATACTATACGTGCACGCATTATGTCCTCACTTTACACCCGAGAAGCGATATCTTTCCCAAGTGCCGCGCACATTAATTCTGGACTTTAAAAAGAAATGCTCTCGCTCGGCTCGCTTCAGTTTCTGCGCGGCTCGACCGGGCACTTTCGCTCCTGAGAGGTACGCACACTGCGGCAATATCGTTTCCGCGCAATCGGCGCAACGTCGGTTTGGCGCGCGAAAACGATATATAGTATATGAGATCGCAGACCGGCGTTGTCCGTGCATTTTGAGTAGGAAGTACTGAGTTTAAAAAAAAAAAGAAATTACAAGAAACGCCTCGACGAAGATGTCGCGCGTCGACGGCATCCTGGAGCGGGAGACGATCGAGAGGATCGCGCGGGAGGCCTGCGAGGACGAGTCCGCGGAGGTGACGTCTCACCGGCTGGAAGCCTACTCGAAGCACGCGGTCGGCTTCGGGGGCAGTCACAACGCTCTGGAAGTAGCCGTGAGGCTGGATTCCAATCCGGAGCCGGTGAAACTCGAGCTGTTCGTGAAATCCATACCTCGCACCACCGGCTACCAGTCCGAGTTCATCAAGCGGAGGCGGATCTTCGATCGCGAGGCCCGCTTCTTCAACGAGCTGATGCCGCAGCTGCTGGAGGCCGCGGAGATCGAGTCCTGGGCGCCGAGGTGCTACCTGGCCAACGACGAGCTCGTCGTCCTCGAGGACCTGCGCGCCCGGGGCTACGGCGTCCTCAAGACCAAGCGCGGCTTCGAGGGTCCGAGTCTTAGATCGCCGCTCAGAGCCATGGCGAGACTGCACGCGGCCTCCGTCCTGGCCGAGCATCGCCTGGGAAAGAGCCTGGCGGAGCTGTACCCGGAGGCGACGAGCGAGACGATCTACACCAGGGACTTTCTTAAGTACAGCAGCGCTCGGCTGGAGTCGCTGATCGAGAAGGTCGCCGAGAAGGCGGGACGCCGAGCCGACGATTACCGCAAGGGCATCCACCAGGCGATCGACTTGATCAACAGCGGTAAGGACGGCAACGAGAGCGCTGTCGTCTGCCACGGGGACGCCTGGCCCAGCAATGTGATGATGACGACGACGACCGAGGACGACGAGGAGGAGCCCAAGTGCCTCCTGATCGACTACCAGCAGGTCCGTTACGCCCCGAGGATGTTCGACGTGGCCGAGTTGATCTGCGCCAGTACCAGCAAGGACGTGAGGGACCGGGAGGAGAGGTCAGCGCTCGAGGCCTACTGGTGCGAGCTGTGCGAGATGCTGAGGAAATCCGCGCCGGAAGTCGCGAGGCCCAGCTTGGAAGAGCTGCTCAAGGAATACGAGGAAGCCAAGATCGCTGGGCTGTTGAACGCGATCCTGTGCTATCCATCGATACTCCTCGGCGAGGAGGTCTACGAGGAGCACGAGGACGACCTGGCCGTATTTAAGAAGTTTATTTTCAGGGAGAACAACGACTGCGTCATCGAGCACATGGACAAGGACGAGCATTACGGGCGGAGGATCACCGAGGTGGTCCTGGAATTTTTGGACAGGTGCGAGACGTTGGATTGATGATGTATACGTATTACGCTGATTTGTGTGTATAAAGGACTCGATATTCCCGCATGTAAATATATACGTCGATTGGACGGCTGTGTGGAGATTGAGATTATGTGAACTGACTGGGGTGGCTTTGTTACACATTGGGAATACGTGAATGCCTTGTGTAAGCGATTTTATCGCAATTTTATAAATTGATGACATAACAACCCGATCGATTCCGCTGACACGTTCTATGCATATCTGTATTGTTGAAAGAATTTACTTGGTACTGATGTGTAAATTTAAAAAATTTATTTTTTATGTCAATAAATATATATTGTGTACACTTATTTATATCATATACTCTCTAAATCTAAAACAGCGAAAAATGTACTATTTCTGAAAATTTTTGACTATTTGCACGAAGTACAAAAAATATCATTTTACAAATTAGTGAATATTCACTAATTAATACAGTGTATTGTTGTAAAAATTATAGTTAGTTATAGCACGTAGTAAACAGTCACTGATTATGATATGAGTTATCATTTTGCTCATTTCATTGTGTTTACTATCGAATTAGTAAATATTTACTGATTCAAGCAGTAGAAAGAATTTGCTTTAAATTGGCACTGGAACACTGATTATCCAGTGCATAATCACTTTAGCAAAAGGTGAACTTGAAAAATGATGAAAATTTACTATTTTTTCAGTGAGTCATAATGACTTTAAAGAGAAGTGAAATTTTCGGTACTTTTACATTTTTAACAATCTGGAAATTCACTATATTCAAGTGAAGATTCCATCATCCAGAAAAAATGAAATTTTATGGACTTAATCGTTTTGCAACATGAGAAAAATTTACTATTTAATTAGCTATCAATGAACTTGTAGAATAAGCGAAAATTTATGTCCCCTTTATCCTCCTGTTACTGGGGCCACACACTATTTTGAGTAATGTATTTGCAACATTGTAGGTATAGTGTATTTTCACTATTTCAGCTAATATATATTTATATATTCACTATTTGCAATGTTCATATTTACTATTTTAGGTAGTCCTTCTACTCTTTTTCAGTTGGTTCATTTTATTAACCTGTTTTTAAACTGTGATTATTCACTAGTTTACCAGTTGCACCATTATAACTTTTTCAAATTGCTAATATGGACTAAAACTCAGTGGATTTTCACTGGTTTAGATTTAGAAAGTATATATTTAAATATCTCTGTGCCGCGTTTGAATTATAGCATATACGGATTTTGAAATATTATCCAAATTCCATTCCCTTTGAGATATTTACATTATAACATAAATTTGAAACTTCGTTTATAGAATGGAGTATAAATTATGTAATGCAGAGAACAACGCGCAGCAGTTTTTCATTTTTGATCATTTTATTTTTACTATATATCGTTAATTATTAAACAGCAAGTTTCCTTTTTTTGTCTGCTATTTTGTAGCCCTAAATTTGAATTAACAAGAAAAACATGGTATTTTCGCCTTTGACTCTCCTGAAGTGCTTAAGGGAATAATAAAACAATTTAAAATGATATCTTAAATTATATTCAAGGGTATATGCAACAGATTTATTTATTACTTCAAACATTGCGGATCCTGGCTGTGCAATAATTTACAGTTTTAAAATTGTGCTATTTTTGTTGGCACGAATATCAATCGGGATAAATGATATTTTATCTTCGAGCCTTATATACATCTATTTTAGGAATTCCAAATTGCAATTCTCAAACTTCAGTTGCCTTCAGAGCTTTAGACTTAAAGGCCATATATAACATATACTCACTTTATGCATAATGCATACCGACGTTCGACATGCATGGACCATGCGGACGTGTGCGTACATTATGTATGTTAGTAATCTTAGTGTTACGGGACGGGTAAAGTAAATATATTGTTATATTTACTTGTACCATTGTATTTTGTAAAATGACGGAAAAACGCTAGTTATTTTAAACAAGACTAATTTTTATTTGATTCCTATGTCTTATGTGAGAGTATGAATCATCATGATATAAATCTTTTGGACAAAACTGGAGAGGATAAAGAGGTTAGGAATTTATGATATTAGGATAGGACTATAAAATTATTTTATTAATAATATACTTGTCTATTATTAAAATGACTAGATTTTGAATTAAAACTATTAACTGTAAGTGTCTTAATAATTTTAAACTCATTTAAAACAAAATTTTGCAGGCTCAAATGGGGACAACAGATGAGTGTTTGGACTCATCGAGTTATGTTGCATGGAAAAAATTGCAACTCAGCAAAGCAAAACTTAAAGCATCGAGTAAGACTTCAGCTCTTCTAGCCGGATTTGCGATGGTAAACTATTTATGGAATAACTTTGATTTCGTAAAAATTAGATTTTTTTATTTTTGCGTTATTTTCTTCTCACTTCTTTCAGGTTGCAATGGTGGAATTACAACTGAATAACTGGAATGATATTCCCGAAAAAATGATCATCCTTTTCACTGTTTGTACAACATTACTCGTGGCAGTTCACATGTTAGCTCTAATGATTTCAACATGTATTTTACCTAATATAGAGGCTGTGTCCAGTATGCATTGTATCACCTTTATAAACGAATCTCCTCATGAACGACTTCACTGGTACATTGAAGTAGCTTGGGCCTTCTCTACTGCATTAGGACTGTTTCTATTTCTTGTGGAAATAGCTATTCTCTGTTGGTTACGATTTTTTGAAGTATCTACTATAGCTGCTTGGTCAGGGACTATAATTCTAATTCCAGTGCTAATAATTTTCTTGGTATTTGCCGTTCACTTTTACCGAAGTCTGGTTTCTCACAAATACGAAGTGACTGTATCTGGAATACGTGAACTGGAGTTATTGAGAGAACAGATTGAATCTTCACATCTTGAAAGTGCAAGTACACTTAATAACAGAGTGTTCATTGCATAGTGTTAAGTTTTTGAAGTTTAATGTTACATAGAAATTAAATTATTTATTGAATATTTTATGAATATTTCATATTTATAGAATATTGCTCTGATATTATACAAAGAATCTCTTAATCAAGCCATTGTTAATACGTCTATTCTTGATAAAATCTTTACACAATTAACTAATTAAGTTTTTATACTGTAAATTATTTAAAGTAAACTTAAATAAACGATTATTAAAATTATAAAGATTTCAATTTAATTTTAGAAACTGTGCACGTAGAATCCTTCCGTAAGATTTATTAGAAATCAATCAACTTTCAAATTATTTCCAAGTTACTTATAAATTTATTTCGTCTTATTTTCCTTTACGTTATTATTATAATAATCGTATTCCTCCCGCCAAATATACAAATCGCCAATTCGCCATAATATGCATTATTGTTCAATTTCAATCCCACGTGGTAATGAAACAATATGGCCGCTCCAATGAGAATCCGTGAAACTTGTGTCTTCTTCTTGTTTTCCTGGAATTGACAGGATTTTACTGGTCTATCGTAATCGTATATATACCTAATGGCATTCTTGGCGCGAGTAGAACAGTACAAAGGCGAGAGCTGAAGAAAACAGCATTAGACGGCCGCCGGTTCTGTGTTCAACGGAGCTTTTATACAAGCATTGAAGTGTCCGGCACGAATTCTCTTTTGTTTGTCATTTATTGCACTTATGATAAGGAGTGCGGTTAGGATATTACGCGGTTCATCCGAAAGCAGCAAAATGCACAAGGAGACGCTGTATATAGAAGTTTGTCAGAATACATTTAGGTACGTAATTGTTCAACAATATTTATTATCAGTCGTTGATTCGTTGAATTACTTGTATATAGTCACAAAAATGTCCTTTGTCCTTTTTTATGTAATTCAAGCTTCAAACGACACGTGAGGTATTATTGCCCTAGGCATTTTAATATTTTTATATATAAAATAAATTTATAAATAATTTATTTTTATTTGTGAACATAAATAATCAATTTTCGAGTTGCAAACTTTATTTTATAAAATAGCACTTTTGTTTACAGTACTGAATCAGAATATGAAATAAAAAAGTTAGCCTGGGGTGAACTGACCAAAGATGGATGTGAAATCATTTTAGACAGATCAATTATGGAACCAGATTTTCGTGAGAAAAGGTCAAAAAAACACATACATTCCATTTATTGTTCAATTCATCAACCGGAAAATGCAAATGTGATTTATATTTCTTGCGTATTGATGCAATTTTTTAAAATTCATATAATCTAAGATGTTGATTTCCTATTTACACAGATAACAAAACTTAATTTAGCTCAAGCGACGCTACATCGTTGGTATATTTATCACTTAAATGAAGAAGAAGGTGCAACTGAAACTATGGAAAAAGATGGGGAAGAAATTTCCGCTTCTACACGTTGGATTCTACCTTCTAAAGAATTTTCAGATCTTTGGGAAAACTTACATTACGAATCGACTATTAAGGAGAATGTAAATTAAATATTTACTACGTGTAGAAATATGTATTATATAAGTCTGAAAATTTATTTGGCTATTACATTCATAATGCTCTTTACAGTTACTAAAATTTGTTGAAACTGCTATGATCTATGCTGAACAAAAAGTCAATCCACATGTGATAAGTTGGAACAAAGTAGTTCTTTTACATGGACCACCTGGTACAGGGAAAACAAGTTTATGCAAAGCATTAGCTCAAAAACTGTCAATACGTTTTAATCGTAAATTTAGTCGTGGTGAACTTATAGAAATAAACAGTCACAGTTTATTTTCAAAATGGTTTTCGGAGGTATGTTTGTATTTTTATTTTTTGATTGAAAATGAAAACATAAATTGATACTATTGCTTAATTTTCAGAGTGGTAAACTAGTTATGAATCTTTTTAATGAAATCAAAACTGTTTTAGCAGATGAAACTGCTCTTGTGTGTATTTTGATAGATGAAATCGAATCATTAGCACATGCTCGTCAGGCATGCTCAAATGGTACAGAACCAAGTGATTCCATTAGAGTTGTCAATGCACTCTTAACGCAACTTGATAGTATTAAGCGTTATCCAAATGTTTTAATTTTAACAACTAGTAACTTGACAGGTGCTATTGATTTGGCGTTTGTTGATCGTGCTGACATAAAACAATACATCGGCTCACCTAATCATCAAGCTATTTATAAAATTTATAGTTCCTGCATTAAAGAATTGATGAAGGTAGGCATTTTTATTATGAATTTACTTCTTTGATTGAACTACGTTTACAAATATTTTTATAATTTTAGGCAAACTTTTTTGAACAAAGTAAAATTCTAGAATATTACGAATTAATGAATCCTGATTTTCAACCTGGGGCTGAAACAAACGTTAGTGTAGGGTTATACAATTTAAGTGTTGAAAGTCAAGGATGTAGTGGAAGAACTTTGAGGAAAATACCTTTCTTGGCTCATGCGCTTTTTATGCCAAAAGATAGTAAGGATTTGCAACGTTTTATACTTGCAATGCAACTTGCTATTAAAAGACAGAAAGAGGAAAAATTTGATTCTTAAATATATACCCAATATATACGAAGTTTATTATTTTATTCTTAACAATTCTAACTTTGGATTTAAAATTTCTATAACAGTATACGATATAAAATTTTTTTATTAAAATTATAGAGTATAATTTTTTCAAGACTCGATTGAAATATAAAGTTCATGCGTGAATTAATTATTGAATAATTAATTTTCTACTATATAAAATGTTTATAATACTTAGTATACTTGTACGTAATTTTAGTGTGTATGATACTGTTGCACCTTAAATGTACTTTATAGTTGAAAAATTTTTATTTTTCATTAATGTTTTATAATAAAATATAAATTTCAAAATTGGTTTTGTAAATACAATTCCATTGTTCTATTTAAACTCTAGTACCTAACATATTAATATTTTAAATAATGTGCGTATGATCTGTAATGTAATAATTATAAAATTTATAAAAGTTAATCGGGCAGTAAATTTTCGATGCAATATCCAATTTTAAATACATTAAATAATATATTTTTAGGGAGAAAACAAGATTGCTTTTTTTGAAATGAATTTTTATTAGAATATTTATAATTAAAACTATTGATGTGATTATTCTACAAAGTTTTGAAAGCGGAAAACAAAAGAATCATTCTTAAAATTTAAGTATACATTTTTAAAAACAAGTAATATATCCTCTAAAAATTTTGAAGCTTTCTAAGTTTCATACAATAATTTTGACTGAATGTAATGATGGGGTAAATTAAAATTAAAAAACGAATTTTATAAACAGTTTCGAAAAATGGAGACGAAGGCAGTATTGCGTTATATACCTAAGTATAAGTGCAAACATTTTCAATGAAATTCAAGCTATACGACTAAATCTGTATTTTTTATTTTATAAAACACTTGAAAGACAGTATTGCCAACTTACCTGTTGTCGGGGTAAAAAATATAATGTATATAATAACTATACATATGTATAATGTATGTAAAAGTAAATTGCGAGGGCGAGAAACCGCGGAGTGTTTATATATATTATATATACAATATACATACTATACTTCGTACATTCACGATTATGTTCGATTTTTACATATAATAAGTATATTCGGACTTTCATATGACTCATAGGATTTCCTATTGTTCATTCTTCTTGCGCGTATAGCGCGTTCACATACTTACTACCAGCAGTGCACTCGTTGAGCGTGAATTACGTTGGCTCGCGGTCTTTTATCTCGTGCCGCGTAAATACTTAGCGCATTGTACACCTTATCTAAATCGTATATTTTATTTGAACTTCAATTGACGGCGTATAAAAGAATAAATATTAAAAAAGCCTATATCGATCTTCTAACAACATAGTAATACGACGATAATTTGAACTCTATCGCTGTCGAATGATAATTGCCTGTAGTACGTATACGCACAAGCATATGCGCATTTGCGTGCATACTTAAAAGAAATTTTTCAAAAATGAAATTTTCAATTTTCAGGGAAATCGTCCCCAATGTGCATAAACGAAATTATAATATAAAAAAAAGACATCTCTATTCGCTCGGCATCAGCATCGCAGCAATTTAAAAACGGCGCAGAGCGCGCGCGCAAGCGCATATAAGTATAAATATATATTCGCTCGTGCAAAATATCCAAATGGCCAGCGAGAGGAGAGTGATTTTATCTCGCGCACACTGTTCCTATATACATGCTCGCGACGCGCGATTATATAGCCTAGTCTAGACAGCCAGCCAGACAGGGCGGGCGAGAGGAGCCGGATTTTCTCGCCCCTCGCGCGACACCGACCGCAATCCTCTCTGTATATTAGTTGCGCTTGTCCTGCGAAAATCCTTGCTTCTCGTCGCGGACGCATACTTACTCTTATATTGCCACTGTGTGTGTGTACACACAGGGTCGAGGATTGTGTACAGTATAGCATACACCATTGAGCCCAGGCGGAGTGTGACGAGTTCCGCGGGTTACGTAAAAAAAATGCCACTGCCATGGATTTAACCTAGCGCGAAAAATATATCACCATCCGGATCGCAACGAAGGTAATAAATAATACATTCGCACATCGTGCCCCTGACGAGAGAGAGAGTGAGAGAGGGATAGAGATATAGTGTGCTCGCGATTTTCTCAAAATCCGTGCAGACGTCGTGTGTTGCGCGCGGTAGAGAGAGAGAGAGAGTGAGAGGGGAGGGGGGGCAAGAAATCGCGAAAACGGACAAAAGTTTGCAGAGCAGTAGCAAGTGCGCGATTACTTATATATTGCGACGGGAAAGTGCGCGATAGAGAGAGGGGAGACACGACGTCCACTTGAAGCAGCAGCGAAGTATCATAATAAGTGGCACACAGTCTTTGTCTTTTGCGAGCTCTCGGCCGTGTTCGCGCGAGACTCTTTTTCCGTGCTATACATAAGTACCTTTTTAATAAAGAGAGCGCATCAGCAGTGTGCGCGCTCGCCGAGGAGGACGATTCCCGAGGCTGATCGAATGGTGTGCGAATTAATCAGCGAGAATATATATACATATATAAGCGCGCGCATAATACACAGGAGCGAAAGAGAGAGAGAGAGAGAGAGAGAGAGAGAGAGAGAGCTGAGCAGCAGTGGCGCGCGCGCGGGGCGAATCATGAGCGCGGCTTCGTTGGTAGGCGTGCAACTTAACCTGTCAAGTTTTGGCGAGCTAGCAGCAGGAGCTCGCCGTCGTCGAGGAGCCGAGTAGTAGTGCGCGTATTGTATACTGCTCGCCCGCAGCCCCTCACTCACCCCGTCGCAACGCAAGGGACTATAGGTACGAGCGAGAGACTGTATACGCAGACGTGTGCAGGAGGATCCGGATAAGGCGCAGCGAGGGACTCCGAGTTGACTCCGATACGATATACTGTGGTGCAACTATACGCGCGACGCTATCCCCGCATATCAGCGAGTATAGAGTCGCGAGTTCGCGAGAGAGAGAGAGGAGAGCGTATACCCACGCGCGCCGTCCCCCCGAGAACTTCTCCTTGGCTCCGCGGCGGCTCATCCCTGGGACTGGTGCGACAAAGCCTAGCCCCGTCGTCTCGAGTTTCGCGCTGTGCTGCGCGCGCGACTTTTTGTGCCCGAGTGTGTGAGTGCGCGCGCGACTTGTTAGTCGTTATATACTTCTGGTTGATAGTATTCTCTCTCTCTCTCTCTCTCTCGCTCGCTCCCTCTCTCTATCTCTCTCTGTCTCTCTCGAAGACGAGGCCGCGACCGGAGGGACAACGACGTCGACGATTTCCACACATACACACGCACACACAGGCGCGCTGCTCTCGAGAAGAGGACTCTCGGTCGCAGGCGTTCTTATGCGCCGGTGAAAGTTACTCGCCAGGTGAGCCTGTGTGATAGTGTGGTTCTGCCTAAATCGCGGACATCGCGCGTCCGCGAGCACTGCCCTAACGGTATTTCCTGTGCCGACCTTTATTCTCATCTCTCTGCTCTGCTTCTCTCTCTCTCTCTCTCTCTGGCGCTCTCGCTCTCGCTCGTTCCTTCTCGCTCGCACTCTTTCATCCGGATCGCTGCTGATGATTGTCTATCACTTGTTCTTGCCTTATATTACTCTTTCCCTCCCGTCTTCGGCTCTCTCTTTCGCTCGTCTGCGCTCCCGTCAACTGTTATATACTTATACGCGCGAACACTGCACAGCTTTCTTGATCCTGCTGCCTGCCAGCTTATCACCAGTTCTCCCAATTCAGATCGAACTCCGCTGATGCAAATCACAGAGCCTATTTTGCAATGTCATTGATAGGCTTACCGAGGGCCTCCTATCACCTTTTGTCTGTCACCTCCGCACCATTGCACTGATTTCGATGCTCAGCTGAGCCCTCCGCTGCTTGTACGTGCTCTCGTTTATGACCTGGTCTTGTTTTTTGTTTTGTGTTGCTGCGACAGTCTTTCATGTGGTTCTTTCGATTGCAGGGCACAGTTAAGGTGAAGAGTTAGACGCAAACTGTTAAAGAGCAATATCTCAAGATGTCAAGTTATCGAAGTAGTCATGGTAGTAATCAGGGTCCACCTGGCCTCAAGCAAATTGACCTCGATCAAATTTGGGGAGATCTCAGAGAAGGCATTGAGCAAGTTTACAATAGGCAGTGCATGTCCAAGCCTAGATATATTGAATTGTATACGTAAGTTGTTTGATGCACTTATTTATTTATTCTTTTTCTTTAGTTTTGTGTACAACTTATTTAGAGGACATTCTTGATTCTCAAACTTGCAGGCATGTTTATAATTATTGCACGAGTGTACACCAACAAATAAACTCCAGCAGGCAAAGTTCAAAAAGTAAAAAAGGTCAAATTACTGGTGGTGCCCAACTAGTGGGGTTAGAACTTTACAAACGACTGCGTGAATTTCTTCGGAATTATCTTATTACTTTACTCAAGGTTAGTTAATGCAATACTTATGTTTATTCAATGTATTTCAATAATGCAACTTAATGAGAATATACTTACATTATTGGACTGCTTTTGCAGCAAGGAATTGATCTTATGGACGAAGATGTTCTCCAGTTTTATACAAGACAATGGGAAGAATATCAGTTTAGTAGTAAAGTATTAAACGGTGTTTGTGCATACTTGAATCGTCACTGGGTACGCAGAGAATGTGAAGAGGGACGTAAAGCAATTTATGAAACTTACCAACTAGCACTAGTGACGTGGAGAGATAATTTGTTTAAGCACCTTAACAGACAGGTGAAATTGCATCATATCTTATTCCTTTTCTTTTTTTTGTGTACATTATCTCTAACTCAATAACATCTGTTTTAGGTTACCAATGCTGTTCTGAAATTAATTGAGAGAGAAAGAAATGGAGAAACAATAAACACACGATTAGTTAGTGGTGTTATCAATTGTTATGTAGAACTAGGCCTAAATGAAGAAGATCCAGGTGCTAAAGGACAAACTCTTGCTGTATACAAAGAGTCATTTGAAAATCGATTCTTAGAAGATACAGAAAGTTTTTACACTCGCGAAAGTTCGGAATTTCTTCGTCATAATCCAGTTACAGAGTACATGAAAAAGGTAAAATCGTCTTTTTGATTATATTTTAAATATGAAATTATTATTTTATTAGTTAATATGCTTATTTCTGTTATAGGTGGAACAAAGGTTACAAGAAGAACAGAAGCGTGTCCAAGTTTACCTGCATCAAACCACACATGAAAGATTAGCAAAAACATGTGAAAGAGTACTCATAGAGAAGCATCTGGACATTTTCCATGCAGAATTTCAAAATTTGTTGGATTCTGATAAAAATGCTGATTTGGGTAGAATGTATCAATTAGTTGCAAGAATACCAAATGGTCTTGGAGAACTGAGAAATCTTTTGGAGAGCCACATAGCCAACCAAGGTCTTGCAGCTATTGACAAATGTGGTGATTCTGCAGCTAATGTATGTATTCATGTTAATTTATTGTATTAGTTAATAAACAGTCAGCTTACAGATATTTTTTGGTTGCTTGCAGGATCCTAAGATTTACGTTAACACGATTTTGGAAGTTCATAAAAAATACAATGCTTTAGTTCTCGTTTCATTTAGCAATGATAGTGGTTTTGTAGCAGCCCTAGATAAAGCTTGTGGAAGATTTATCAACACTAATTCTGTTACTAAAGCAGCAAATAGTAGTAGTAAGTCTCCAGAATTGTTAGCTAAATACTGTGATGTACTGCTCAAGAAAAGTAGTAAGAATCCTGAGGAAGCAGAACTTGAAGATACGCTTAACCAAGTTGTAAGTTTATTGCAAGTTATTATTAATAAGGTGTGTAATGTGTAATTTTTAAAACTAAAGGTAAAACTTGTCTTCAGATGGTTGTATTTAAATACATTGAAGACAAAGACGTGTACCAAAAATTCTACAGCAAAATGCTTGCGAAAAGATTGGTGCAACACATGTCTGCTAGCGATGATGCTGAGGCTTCCATGATATCGAAACTGAAGCAGGCTTGTGGTTTCGAGTACACTTCTAAACTTCAGCGAATGTTCCAGGTTAGATAAACAACTTTGCAAACTTTACAGGATGAATGGCTTTGTTTTGTAACATTTTAATTTGCAGGATATCGGAGTTTCAAAAGACTTAAACGAACATTTTAGAAGACATCTTACAAATTCGGCCGAACCTCTAGATATAGATTTCAGTATACAAGTTTTATCGTCAGGTTCATGGCCGTTTCAACAATCCTTTACGTTTTCATTACCAACAGAAGTATATACTATTATGATATCTGTGCTACATACTATTTTCATATTAGATTGAGTTTCTAATTAAATTCTTATGATTTTATAGCTGGAAAGATCAGTACACAGATTTACAACCTTCTACAGTTCTCAACACAGTGGGAGAAAGTTGAATTGGTTGTATAATATGTCTAAGGGTGAACTTCATACCAACTGCTTTAAAAATCGGTAAACAGTTTTTTTTGTATTCATTTGTTTCATGATACATAAAGCCTTGAATATTATTATTAACTAAGACCAATTTGGGTTTGCTATATAGATATACATTACAAGCATCAACTTTCCAAATGGCGGTTTTGTTGCAATATAATACCTCAACATCATGGACAATACAGCAGTTACACGAATCTACCCAAATTAAAATGGACTTCCTCTTACAAGTAATATACATATTATATATGTACTAAACGTGATTTTGTGTTTATTCGAAATTATACATTTAAACTTATCAAAAATTTTCATTTTAGGTAATTCAAATTCTATTGAAGGCAAAATTACTTGTAACAAGTGATGATGAATCTGAACTGGGCCCCTCTTCAACGGTAGAACTTTTTACTGGTTACAAGAAGTAAGTTTTTATTTTTATTTATGTTTGCACCTGCTATTTCGAATTTACTCTAACTAAATTACTTTTATACAGTAAAAAATTGAGAGTAAATATCAACATACCAATGAAAACCGAACTTAAAATAGAACAAGAGACGACACATAAACACATAGAAGAAGATCGAAAGCTCCTTATTCAAGCAGCAATTGTCAGAATTATGAAAATGCGTAAAGTTTTGAAACATCAACAACTCGTTGCTGAAGTTTTGAATCAACTGAGTACCAGGTTTAAACCTCGAGTACATGTTATAAAAGTGAGTATCGAAAATAGAAAATGTGATGCCTTTTTGAATTCACTTTACTGTTAAAACTTTTTTTTTTTAGAAATGTATAGATATTTTAATTGAAAAGGAGTATCTGGAGCGAACGGAAGGTCAGAAGGACACATATAGCTACCTAGCGTGATCTTCTGATTCGGGAATGCGATGCAAAAGTCATGAGGCAAAGATGGTCATACTCTTCAATTGTTATACACGCGTCTCGAAATATTTATTTACATCGCTGATTTGATATCCTGCTAAGGATGCCTTTGTGCCGTGTTATCCCTCTGGTCGCATTTAGAACTGGTTTTTATAATACGTTATAATAAAATTACTTCATAGTCACGTCGTTAGGTGCGTTAAATTATTTTTTTCCGTAGTGCAACGATCTCTGATTATGTACATCTACTAATCTAACTGAACTCGTAATATAGAGATATTTGGCTTATGCTTTAAGATTATTACTTTTCTTTTATATTGCCAAAATAATAAAAATATACTTTTTAATGCTTATTTTTTATCATCGATCTATGTCGTCGTTAAATCATTTTATAATGAGAATTTTTATTAGTAAGGCTTAACAAAAAAAAAAGAAAAAAATGAAATTCCGTTTTGAGACGTGCGAAATAAAAAGAAATCGACGTGACTCTAAGGCTGTAATTAATGTATAAAGTCTCATTTGAAAGAAAAGTTCATTGTCTATTCTTACATTTATAATCCAAAACTTATCTTAGGTAGTAATGTAATTTATGACATTAAATGTTGGAAAGTAAGCGAATTAAATTTTCAAAAAGATTTTTTTAATTCTATTGTCTTTGTGTATTTTTATCTTTTTAATTTACTCTCATTAGCCAAGTAGCATTTTTTAAAAAAGGGAATAAAGGATAAAAAAATGGTTATTTAAAGACAAAAAACTAACATTTTATTTCGAAAAATTAAAAAATGCACAATACCAGAAGTTTTTGTTGTTTGGTATTGTAAGGTTATTGATTATTTTTTCAATTTTTACATAATTGTAATTATTCATTATGTTGACTTTTAGAATGGATCACAATTAACATTATTGTTTTTTAAAAAGGCTAGACAATAAGTGGACGAAATTATTGTTCTTTATTTCCTTTTTCAGTGCGAAGTCGTAAGTTGAACGTATAAGTAGATTGTCCCTATCCTATGATTTCTTGATCATGACTTAAATTTGAATAAGGAGCAAATGTATGTTTGATAATATCAAAAAAATATGCACCTTATCTGATTAAATATACAAGAATAACGTTGAATTCTAAAATAACGATTGAAGAAACTTTATCGTTATTTTTAGAAGTTACTTTAAACAAACTATTTTTCCCATAACGATTCTTCGCTCATAAAGTGGGATAAACCTTTATGCTGTAAAAAAGAATAAATCGTACGTAACATAACATTTCTTCGACCATACATCGTGTATAAAAACAGAATATAAAAATTATATAAGTAAATAGAAGATTTGTGAATTTTTGGTGTGTGCAAGTGAGGAAGTATACAAACGAAAAATAGTAATGCAATGTATAATTTTTGCTCGTGTTACGAAAACCGATGACAAAACTAAAAAAAAAGACCAAAAGTCTGAGATGAATGAGTGCGTATTACTTTTCTTCATCGTTACCAATCAAATTATATCGAAAAACCGTATCAGTCCCTTCGTGGTTAAGAAATACATTTTTGATGTCCGTAAAGAGTAAATTTTGCGTATTTTATTAAATAAATGAAACGAAAATAAAGTAATCGTGATTTAGAAAGAATGAGAGAAATGAAGAAAGCAGGAAGAGTCAAAAAAATAAGAGTGGAATGTAAAATTGAAGGCTTCTGAAAGGCTGCGCAGTTATTATTGGCTTATGGTGAAATATTTTAGAGTTTAATCGCGATACATAACTTCGAACAAAACGTATACCATCAAGCCGACTCTTCGCCAATAGTACCTGCTTTTTTATTGTGCAAGATCGGTATTATTTACACACGTATAATAACAAACGACACTCGACGAAATGACAATTGTTTAACGCACTGCTGAAGACAAGTATTTCTTTTTATTTTTTTTGTTACAAAAAAAAGAGGACAAAGAACAAGACCATCTTTTTGTTGTACACAGCTATACGCAATTTTCGCCCCTACACTGACAAGGGATTTCATTATGTCGATTCGCAATAGAAATGTTTTTTATAAAAATGTCATCTCTTACCAGAATCGCGGCGCACTCACTTAAAAGTTCGGTCAAAAGTCAGAAAAACTTTGTGTGCACCAGCGTGTACAAGTGAAAAAAAAAGTTGTAATACTTGTAAACTGAGAGGTATGAAAGATGTAGCGAGAGCGAAAGTTTGAAAGAGAGCGAGAGACTTCTTATGTTCTTATTCGTAAGAGATTGATAGCCTTCGTATATATTCGAAAAAAGTCATCTTTTAGTATATATAGCAGCAGCTAATCCGTTTTTTGTACTTCTCCATGTCGTCAAAGAGCGCCCCGTCGTCGTCCGGCAAAATTCGATTATAATATTATAGACCGCGGGCGCAGTTTTCTGCTTTCTGTATATTATATGCGTATAATGTATGCAAGTATAACGAAAATTTTGCGTATACACTTTCCGTTTCTTTTTACGTAATGAATTAATATAAATAATGTTATTACATGGAAGCTTGACACAGTTTTAAGTTTTTCTACACACGCGACGATCGACTTCCACCGGCATTTTCTGGCTAAACTGTAGCTATGTTATTCAATCGAAAAAGAAAAAAAAATGAATAGGATGAATCGACAGATCGGCATATTCGACGATCCCGAGTATAAAAATTCATAATGTGCTTATTGCAAGCGGCGAACGGATCGACGCAACTGACGCCACTGTTTCTTTGTATACATGCATATGTACAGTGCGTTGCGATTTTGTTGTTACTTTTTGTTTCTTGCACAAAAAGAAAAATAAAAACTTATGTAAATAAATCTTAAAAGTCATTTCAAAAGGTATAATATGCGCTGAGCAGAGCCAGGGGCAGTTTTGGAGGAAAAAGCGTTACGACCGCGCGATCGTTCCCAATTGACTGCCTTTCGGCCGATCTTTCTTTCACCTCGACTTTCTTCCTCGTACCTAATTGAAAAATATTAATTTTTGCGATGCGATTGCTGTACAGATAAACCAAGTTGTGTACCACACGAAATCGGACTTTTTTTACTCTTTGTACGCGTAATCGCGCGATAAGAATTTCAAGAGATTACAGTAACAAGCAAAATTTTTCCGAAAAAGAATTATTCTTTAAAATACAACGATTGTGCACCATAGCTTAATACTAAAGTACATTTATAGTAAAAAAATCGCCACGTACTTCTTACACGCTATAATATCCAGCCAACATATTCAAAATCATTTTCTTCGTTTTAAACTTCTTTCGTTCGTCGAGCGATCCTCGCCCAGATAAGCTCAGCCGATCGTATAATTCCGCGGGGGATAAAAACGAAAATTTTCTATCAAAAGCAGAACCGCGCGTGCGCTTGGCCCCCGCGGTTTGCTCTCTTGCATCTCATCCCAAAACCTTAAAAATTACTCGCAAGACAAATACACGGGCATCACGCCTTACTGGGCTTCCACTCGAGCAGCCTGTTAAAGTCTTCCTCGATGAACTGTATTTCTCTGCTCGCTTCGAGATAAGCCTGAAATTTTTAACGGACAATTTAACGGGTGCGCCGAACGCGCAGTCGTCGATCGATCTCGAATTCGAAAATGTTCACCGACTTTCTGCTTCTTCAGATTGTCCACGAGTTGCGTCTGCTTCTTGAACGCCTGGAAGATGTCGGTGCGCTGCTTTTCCGCGCTTTTCAGGGCCAGCCGTTTTTCTTCCTGCAGTTTTCTCACTTGCTCCCTTAATTCCTGGAGAAGTCGAAGTCTTTATCGGACAAAGGGCAGCGACGAGAGGTGTACACATTTAATTGAGACATCAGTTTACCTTCTCCTCGGATTGACTCGTTCGCAGGGAGGTGCGCAGTTTCTCGTTTTCCTCGAGGCTTCTGTTCAGCCTGAGATCGCTGTTCGCCGATATTTGATTCAGGGATTTCAGATCTTTCTTCAGATTTTCGATTTCCTGAAATTGCATTTTTAAAATTTTTTATATTTATCTATTTAATAAGTATTGACGGGTGTATGCATACGCCCATTTGCAAAAATAAAAATATCGTTATTGGGTATAGGTGACGAAAAAAAAATTGTAAAGAAAAAAATATAATTCTACAAAGCAAATGAAATAAACCAATCTTTGAAAGTGCTTGTATATTATCGATTCAACGATTGCGATTATTTACCTTTTTCAGCAATACTATTTCCGTGCTCTGAGTCTGGATTCTCGCCTGCAACTCGTTATTCGACACCTCGGCTTTGAGAATGGTTTCTTTCTGAGATGCCAACTGGCTGTGGAGCTTCTCCCTTTTCTGCTCGTGCTTCTTGATCTCGCCCTCGAGCTCCTTGTAACTCTCAGTCTGCGTTAAAAAAAAAGAAGGAAAAAGCATAATTAATCAATACATCACATTTTTCGAAAATTTCTCTACCAAAAAAAAAAACGAGAAAAATCCCCACTTTCTTCTTAATCTCGTACTGAGCGGCTTGCAGATCGGCCTGCAGCTTGGTCACTTGCGCCTTCAAAAATCGTATTATCGTCTCGTTCGTCGAGCGTTTTTTCTTCAGCCGCAAGACGTCCTGAGCATCGGTACTGTCGTCGTAATCGCAGCCATCTTCGCTCGTTCTAAAACAATTGTACACAAGATTAGCACTTTCAATTGCTTGTGTGCGCGCGAGAGACGCGCCCTGTCAAAACGTATAATGTATGCAAGTATGTACACTCACTTCTCCGTGAAATTTTCATTCGTCAGAATAGTCTCGGCGTCGCCCTCCCCGCGGGAGTCCGATCGCTCCTCGTCGGACTCGCTCGTCGGCAGGGATTGCAATTTTTTGTACCTCCTCGAGCGCGCGTAGGGTGGCCGCCTTGGATCGCGTATCGCCACCTCTTGATTACTGATTATCGTATCTACCTCGACCATCAGGCTCTTGACCTTGTCTTCCAGCTCTTTATTCAGCTCGAGAAAGTCTCTTTCCTTGTTCAGCAGACTCTGGTTCGACATTGTTTCGCGGAGCTTTATCTATGTAGACGGTCTCGCCGCTTCTGTGTGTATCGATCAAATTTTAACGATTATTACAGCAACGATTGAGAGCGTCCGTACTTAATTGGAAATCGATCGTTTACTTGGCATTGTTTATTTATTTATTTATTTATTTATTTTTTTTTTATTTGGTCATGATGCACGAGGCCGAAGAAAGTTCACATGCAGACCGTGCGATAGATTTGAAAGAGCGTCATTGACGACGATCAACAACAGTGTCCGGGCATTACGCATGCGTGGTTGTCAAGGTGTTTCTCTGAACCCCGAAGTGACGAATGCAATTTGAGTCCGGCACTGCGATGCGAAAAGTGCACGCAATTTGTGTATATATATGACCAATGCTCCTAGAAAAGTACACTTTTCCGAAGGGAGGGAGGGGGGGGGGGGATCCAGAAATCGAAAATTTTTTTTAGAGCTGTAAGCCGAAAGTTATAGTCAAAAGTGCAAAGGAACGTGGGAAAAGTTAGTGCGCTACAATGAGGTACAATAAAAGAGCTTTAATTTGAAAGAATATGCCTGGATTCGATGCTCTCATCAAAAGTTATGTCCGAAAAAAAAAATAAATAAAAATCTGAATAGTCGATTTTCTTTTTATTCTCCATATACCTCCCCATGTACCATGCTTCCTATATTCCTCTGCATTTTAACTATCTTTTAGCTTACAGAAGAATGTCTGATCAGTCCGAAACCTCTAGCATATAAAAAGAAATTTTCGATTTCGGGACCCTCCGAAAAATGCGTTTTTCTATGGGAGAATTGGTCATATATCTTACAAGATTATTATTTTGGAATGGATAAGTTTAGATAATTGAGCTTTTTTTAATAACTTTATTTTCCATCAACTTGGCGGAACAGAAAAAGTCTAAACGATAAGGCTTGCTAATAACGATCTCGTCGTGAATGTGTGTATACTTTTATTATCCGGGGGATTATAGTCCTAATCGTTAAATTATATCTGTATAGGAAACGATAATTTTCAATGTTACAAAATAAATGATATTGAATAATGTATCAACGTTATTGGTATACAATATTGTTATTTTAACTAATTACTGTAAGATATATGCAGTTTGATAATTGTTTGATCGAGACTTTCAAATAATAATTTAAAGATGATTGAAATGATAAAAATAATTATAAAATATAACAGTCAATTTAATATTGTTATAATGATAAAATACACTTGCATATTTGAATACTGTATTATTTTATATACGTAGCTACATAGAAACAATTTCAGCGATAGTTCCGAAGTATTCATGATTGAATGAATAATTAATTCAGTACAACCCACGATAAAGAAAATAAATCGTATATGCATACACCTTGTCCAATAATTATAAAAATTCATTATAATGATTGTTATTATTACATTTTAATCGGGCAAGGGCAGTACACATCAAAATATTTGATTTGATAATTGATTTGATCGCGAGTACAACCATACAGAACATTCGAATAGCTCATAATCAGATTTTGATAAAGTTATCGGTAATCAGTGAGACGATTACTTTATTGTTGATATTAGAACTAGATAAATTTTATTATTATTATGTATTGTAATGTTGCGATTTCTGTGGGGGGAAAAGATATAAAAAGAAAAACAACGACCGATTTAAGATGCAGAATTAATCGACTATAGCGAAATGCAGACAATCGTGACTATTCTTCTCCTCGGCTTAGCGACTGCCGCTTACGGTTAGTCAACAAAAAGTCATTCGTGTGTACATAAATGAAATTCCGTGAAAAACTAAATTGAATTACGAATGCGGTCATTTTTATTTTTTGTAGCCGGACCAGCGTCGCGAGTCGTGGGTGGCACGAAAGCACCGGAAGGCAAATATCCCTACCAAGTGCAGCTCAGAGATAATGGACGGTTCCTGTGCGGTGGGTCCATCATAGGACCGCAGCACATCCTCACTGCAGCCCATTGCGTTGACAGGTGTGTACTATGTACATCGAACACTTAATCATTTTTCGAAAATTTTTCGAACGATCGGATATTGCTCGATCCGTTAAAAATTGTGAAAAATTTTGATATTCAGTCGAAAGCCCACGAAGATGACGATCCTGGCCGGTACAAACGTCCTTGACGACGAGGAGACAGGCACCGTCTATCACGCCGAATCTCTGCACGCTCATCCCAAATTCAGTATGATGTTCATCGTCAGGAACGACATAGCCGTGATTCGCCTGGTCGAGACAATCGTTTACACGCCGACGATTCAACCCATCGCTCTGCCCACTTCGAACTTTGCGGACTACCACCAGACCGTCGTTCTGTCCGGCTGGGGAAAGACAAGCGTGAGTTTACTTTTTCAGCATTATTTTTAGTAGGCATTTTTTTTCATCGAGAAGCTATACGATAGAATACTCGTAACATTTTTTTTCACAGACGAAAGAACCGCCAGCGACGGACTTGCAGGAAATCGAATTAAAGGTTCTCACCAAGATGCAGTGCAAAATTTTCTGGCTTTTAGTTGGCGACAGCCACCTCTGCACACTCAACCACAGGGGAGAGGGAGCTTGCAATGTTAGTTTATACCGAATATATTTTTTTTTTATTTTTAAATGTATATTCGAAAGGAAGCTATACTATAATGTCTGTCCGTTTGGATTTTTTTCAGGGAGACTCTGGTAGTCCACTGATTGACCACAACGGAGAACAGGTGGGTGTCGTGTCTTTCGGTGTACCTTGTGCTCACGGAGCACCCGATGTCTTCACGAGGGTATTCCCATTCGTTAGCTGGATTAAGGCTCAACTGTCGTAAATAGGATACCGATTTTCCGCACTGCATTACGCCGATATGCATTTGTGATTTTTTTTTATTGATATTAAACATTTTTTATAATAAAATATTTATTTGAAGTATCATCGTTCGTTTGTTTTATTTATTTATTTCTTTTCAATTTTCGGTTCAATTGCATAACAGGAAACGTAATGTTGCCGCTCTCATTAATGGATATGTACTCAGTACAATAAAAGAACTTCTTGTGATTTAGATAAAGTATATAATTATATATAAATATATATCCGACTTATAAAAAATTATAGATAACTAGAGCTTTCGATGCAAGACTTTACATTTCGTACTGTATTGGACATTGATTTTTTTGTATTGATTGAGGACCATTAAACTGTAAAAATAAAAGTTTTAAGATTAATGTTGGTTATACGTAGTAATTTACGGTAAATAAACACTTTACAACTGGATCGTATCGGTGTTTTCGGAGACGTAGGTAGACCTATTAATAAATACAAAAGCATTTTACAACAAATGAAGTTTTTCAACAATTTTTAGCTATACCAAGTATTTTTTAAGTTCGTAACTACCAGTTGTGTATTCTTTTAATCCAATATAATGTCTTCAGGACAAAATCATTTTTTTGTAAAGTGAGTGTATAATTTGTGTTTTTACTGCAATAAATTATAACAATGATCACTGACCGGAAAAAGAGAAGAAGACAAAAGAAGAAAAAATTATTTTATATTTATATACTGTTTGCACAAATGTTTCAACGTTTTAAATGTAACAATTTTATTCGCCTTTTTGTTATATTTTACTTGCCAAAAATCAAATTATATCTTATCTTATCTTATGTTATTGAGCACCTTGCTTAACAGAGCTTATTTCTTAAATACATTTTTTGCAACATCGAGCTTTATTTTAAATTTATATGAAATGGTAGTAATTATTAATAATACTTTTATATTTTCAAAATTCAGTACACTGATATAATGCGATTATAATTAAAATTATGCGATTGAGTGCAAATTGTTGCATTTTAGAAAAATATCAATATACCAAATATTTAAAAAAAATTTTTTCAACACTCAAATCTTTGCCGATACAAACAAATTTTATTTATTTACTTATTTATTTAAATTGAATGAGCACTAAATTGAATGAGTAATACGTATAAAAAAGAATTACAAAGTACAAAAAGTTAATTCATAACAAAATATACTAAATAAAAATTAATTTACTATTCTTTGGCTTAAAAACCAAGTAAACATGGTAATGTATCGTACAATCAGTGTAACAATTACGGGAAAAGATAATGTTAACTGTATTTTTATTATTTCCAAGTTTGCCTTGATAAAAATTGCCAAATTTAGAAAGTGGCAGTAAAAAACACTTGTTCATCATGTGTGTTTTTGAAGAACAAATAAGTATAAGTTATTCAGTATTCGCGTATAATACTGTAGTTGAAACCGCGAGTACCGACGCGTAGCAATAGCGAGTAAAATTTTCAATTCATTGCAATGAAGTTAATTTATGCATTTCTAATTGTACTAAGCGTTTTCGTGTCAATCCAAGGTATAGTATCGTCACTTTAATTAAACGTTATTATGTTAATTACATAAGTGCACTAATTACAAATCTTTCCTATAATTTACAGGCAGCTTGATTCCACGTGTTGTAGGAGGGAAAGAAGCTCCCATCGGCAAATATGCTTACCAGGCGTTTTTAAAAATTTACGATTCTTTGGAGTGCGGAGCTTCGATCATAAATAAACGTCATGTACTGACCGCAGCTCATTGCGTTTATGCGTAAGATTACAATTTTTAAATAGTCACGTAGTCTTTCTTTTCTCAAACGAATTAGCTCAATTGAAATTTCGCTCAACTATTTGTTATCAGACAAATAGCTTTCCCCATGACTGTAATGATTGGCGCGACCACGAGACGCCCTCGTTCCGGCATCGCTTACCACGTAGAAGAAATTATTCCACATCAGCATTTTAACAGGAGCACCTCGAGAAACGACATTGCTTTGCTTCGCGTAAGCAAAGATATTCGATTTACGAAATTCGTTCACCCAGTCGACCTGCCTACTGAAGATTTAGAGCCCGGCGTCGATGTGAAGCTTATAGGATGGGGTCAAGTTGGTGTAAGTGTATTTACTGGAATTATAATATTCATTATTTATTTTGCTAATGCGAGTTTGATTGTAACTGTATACAGATTTTTTGTTATGTTTTTTTTATGTAGGAAAAAATGCCCGACTCTGATGTTTTGATGGAACTTGATCTGACGACAATCAGTAATGATGAATGTAAAGAAACGTGGGAAAAAGTTAGTGAGATTAATGTTTGTACTTTGACGAAAGCCGGCGAAGGTAGCTGCATAGTAAGTAATCACGTTTAGTGTATATAATATATTATATTCAGCTACAAAGGGTGTTAAAAGAAAATAGCGGGTAATCCGGATAGGATGTCAGGAGAAAAACGGTAAATACAATAGTGGTTCCCAACGCCTTATTGTCAAAGCCATATATTTACAATCTATACAATAGATTCAATACCTGATCAATACAGTATTGTGTCAATAAATCAACATAGACCCGGTTGTTACATTGACCTTGATCTTGATTTTTTAAGATTATTTGAAAAATTGCGAACGTTCAGACACTCTATGATATAAAAGCGTAACTTTTATACACGCATGTTTATACATTTTTAACGTATTTTACATTTTCATAATTTCAGGGAGATTCCGGAGGGCCTCTCGTAACGGAAGATAACGTTCAGGTCGGAGTAGTTTCTTATGGAAAACCTTGCGGTGTAGGAGTACCAGACGTTTACACTAGAACTTACAGCTACGTTGACTGGATAAGAGAGCATAGCAAACTACCTACCGATTAGAGCCGATTTCCCGATGAATTTCCCCGTCTTTCGAAAATTCCCAGAATAGAAGAACGCTTAACTAAAATTATTGCAGCCAACGTAATAATGTTAATCTCTCTGCTGGGTATAAAAATATTTTTAGAATTCATTCTATTTTGAATACTGCACTTTCCAAGAACGTATATGTCCATTAAAAAAAATTGAATACGTATATACAGCTTGTTACACTTAAGTAGCCATTTAATAACACAATCGTTAACACCTAATTAGAGAAGAGATAATATTCATTAACTATCCAATTATATATTGGCGAAGTAACGTAATCTCATCGTATGGCACTATAGCCCTGTCATACTTGTCATCGGTTTACGCTTAATTAATCAAGGTTGGCAAGCGGTAATCAGAAAGTGGGTCGCGTCTGATCACATATACGGAGAAGGTGTTCAATATTGCATACGCGTACACGTACGAGCCGACGAGATGATTAGAGCATTGACGTCTTTTGATTTATATATATATGGGGCTAGTTCGTAAAAGCAATAATATACGTAATCATTTCGTTTATGTCTTTCGAGCGATTATACCTGGACTAATAATAAGCATCGACGCGCACGCGATACGTTATCTAATCGATATGCGCAAATCCAAAATTATCTACCACAAGTACGATGTCAATCTGAATTACCTTCAAACACCTGGGGAGCCTCGCGAAATTAATCCATATTGTCTCTGAGACAGGGAAAAATTTTGTCAAATGAAATCCCAAGTACGTGAGTTTTCGTTTACGTTCGTGGCAATTTCCTTGGCATCGTTTCGGATAACCGCGCAAATATCTGTTTTGACGATAAGCGAATCTTTGCAATTATTGTAACATTCTTTATGACACTTTTAATAATTGAGTAATTGAGTATACAACACAACATATAAGCATTACAGAATTAGTTCTTCTCGTGGTTCTGTCAGCTATATATATGTGCAGAACGAAATTACCATAAGAATTAACAAAAGATTGTTATTTGACTTTCTCGAAAACACATAAAACTTTACACTTTCAGAAAATTTAAATCCAATGCAGTTACAGGACAACCACTTGAGTCGAAATCGCAAGCGTAGGCAGAGCTCCGGGTATAGAACGAGGCAGTTAAACGAAATTTATGAATTTAGCATTATGAGTCTGGAGTCGTTTTTAAGCGAGTTATAATTGAAGCTTGGAAGAATGATATGCTGCCGCGAGCGATACTTATGCCAACCCGAAGTTCTAATGTTATATTACAGCCCTGGTGATTACTGCGTAATTGATTTTTGTCTTATACTCGAGATTACGAAATTATTTTACTAAATTTTAGAAGTCAAAGTTATTAATCTGTGATATAGATTATCAATATGATCAGTAATAACGAACCCAATGTAGATTATTGCTAAGGCTGTCGCTAGAATAATTTTTTGTTTTCTAATCTCAAGCAAACAGAATTGGGAAATGCTTTGTCAAGTATAACTTTCCTAGACCTTCAAAAATCCGTTATTTTTAAAATAAAACTATATTGATTCGAAGTGACCTCTGCTCGTTTTGTAAACTTATATGGAAAAAACAAAAAGTAACCTTCCAATATATAATTATGTCTATAACCGTATTTCACGGGAATCGTGAGCTTAAAGTTCATATTCAAATATCTCTTCAAACGACGCATTCAAAATCTTATAGGTACATGCTTTAATTGGTCTTTCGCAATTTCACTTTTACTATTTGATGCATAAGCGCAATCAAAATGCTATTTAGCCTTTTGACACACCCCCTCTTTAAATTACGGATAATTCTTAGAAACACGTTTTTACCGTTAAATGACAGACATAAAGTTTTGTAATAAAGTAGTAAAATTATGAAATAGTAATGCAGATCAACGCACTCCATTTGACTAATCAATGTGTAATTCGCATAGTTTTCTTTTGGCAACGGATGATAACGATAACACGATCAAGTGTTCCACAATATTTCTACCAATTTGTGAAACTGTAATAATTAGCGATTGATATTTACTTATGATTGCCCTTTGCTTGGAAGAGTAAGTATTCAAATCATATTTTGAATTTTTGCAACAACAATTCTGCTTATGCGTAGTCAAAAGTGATCAGTTCTTGGTTAATACTAAAAGTCGTAATCGGTATACGAATAAATTCATGAATCCTATACCGCTGCAGGTGATGTACACCGTGTAGAATCATTCGTTCTTCACGAACATTATCGAGTAAGTTCGTAAAAATAAATAATTTACGATCTCGCAATGGAATCATAAAATGTTTATTGATCTACTTTTAGAGGCCAGGACGTGATTATGGAATTAACGACGTTGCCGCGCACTAAGAGTTTGAAAAAATATTATTTTCAATGACAAAAAATACAACCAGGTAAATTGCCAATCGTGGGAGAACAAGCACAAGCAATTCTTAACTTAAATTATTATTCTACACTTTACAGGGGCGATGCTGGGAGTCCATTATTGACCGAGGATAATTATGTTCTAGTCGTCATTCTCTTGTTTGCATACTTTAAAACCCTTGGACATCTCAATGTTTTCAGGAGAGATTCTCTTTTTACGCAAATTGGAATTATTTTTAAATTAATATGCAACTTATTGTGCAACCCATTTAATATATAGACTTATATACAGTATTATTTTATTTTTGAACTTAAGCACTGGATTCAGTTTTTAATAAAAATAACGAAAGATGATATTACAGATGAAACTTGACTAACAGGTATATGCCTGCCATGAGATTATCTCTTATGACGTTACGTAAAATAGAATGCAGGTCATTTAACTATGTCATTACAGCAGAAATTACATCAATTATAAAAGTTAATTGAAAAATCAGTCATATCGTAAATCAATAATGTCATTTATCATAAAACCTGAAATATCAGAGTAACATTGACTTACTTATGCATTGCGCCTTAAAAGTGTCACTTCGTTCGCAAAGAAACATACAATGTTGCCTACGTTGAGGCGCTTCGATGAATCTATAAATATTATGTATTTTGTATATACTGATAAGGAACATATATAGCAATGTATTGCTCATTCATAACATTTTTATTTTCGACTTTTCATTATACTTTTTTAATTATATATTTATATAATAGTATGAAAAATGGAGGAGCCAAATTTAGCAATCTTCGGATTTTTTTTACAACTCAGAATAACAAAATTCAAAAGATTTCATTTATCTCCACAAAATACAGGATTAATATAATCGTTCTAAATATACCTATCGAAAAATCGGGCTCTTAAATAAAAAAACAAATACGAGTATAACAATTTCCTTCATCTATTAAATCCAAAATTAATAAAAAAACCTTTTTTGTTCCATTTCCATAATTTACGGTACAAATTTACATCTTAATTAACAAACTCGAAGCGACATAACGACTTCATTCAATTCCACATTTTTACATTCACGCGTTTACGACTTCCCTACATGCGCACAAGGCTAATTAGATTTTTCAATACACATAACGTCGTAGCCTAGTATACACGCATAATTAAAGCAATAGAAACATTCACAAGTGCCGTTTATACTCGAGTCGCATTCGTATATGTCGCTCGACAAGCGCCGAAATCAAAAAAAGCGATGAAAGCACTTAGAGCCAAAGTGCTCTATATATGCACTTGTATATAGTGTAGCAGTTATATAGAAGCTACGAGGGACTGTGAAAGCGGTCCGTTGGTCGCGCATATGTGCGGCGTTCGACTATAGGATTAGTGTTTTGTGTGCAGCCGTGTTATTTTTGTAATTCCCTTTTCGTATATGATTCCCCAGATGTTTTTCCTATGGGTTTTTTGAACTTGCTCGATTTGAGGACGTGTGGCGTGCCCATATATATATACGATCGCATTGATTTCACTTTTTATATGTATAGTATATGTCCAATTCTCTTAAAAGTTTAGAGGGTCCAGAAAATTAAAATTTTGTTTTTGAAGGTATAGAGGTTTTATACCGATCAGACTTTCTTCTGTAAGCCGAAAGATAGTCGAAAATGCAGAGGAACATAGGAAATATGGAACATTAGAGAAATTGGCCCAGCGCGTAGATTATTTTTTCCTTGACATTAAAAACAAATAGAAAAAACGAATTCGTCGTTTCACCGATCTATGCCCTATCGACCAATGAAATTTTTGGATAAAGCTCTGAATTGGCTCATAAGTATACCCTCGATTCGATAATAACCATTTTTTATAGATCGAGTGATGAGAATTTAACATGGAGAGGTATACGAAAAAAAAAGAAAATCGGCTACTCGGATTTTCATTTATAAATATATTTATTTATTTGTTTAAACGGACATAAGTTTTGATCAGAGCATCCAATCTGGGCATAATATTTTAAAATTAAAGCACTTTTGTTGTACTTTACTGTAACGCAATTTGAAATTTTATTTGTACCTCGGAAACAATAGTTGTGATATTATTCCAGTATTTTGACGCATTAATTTTTTGTAAAAAAAAATCGTAGAATATGACTCAAAAATATGGTTACTAGTAACTTTTCTCACTCCTCTACACTTTTGACTATCTTTCGGCTTACAGAAGAAAGTCCGAAACCTCTAGCTTTAAAAAAAAAATTTGACTTCTGGAACCCCGAAAGGTGCATTTTTTAAAGAGAATTGGTCATATATGCTAGACTGCAGCACGCGCATACGGTTTTCAGCCAAACAATCACGCAAACCTTAATTATCGCTTTCTTTTCCTTTTCGCTCTTATAACAATACCTATCAAAGCCAATTTTCGTGAGCGACACTAAAGATCGTCGGCTATATATATATCTACGTGTGATTTCGATTTGAAATGCGCGCTTCGCGCAAATACGAGGTCTAAGGCGCCAAGATTGTTCATTCGTGGCCACATGCAGGCGGCATATCAGACAAGAGTGTAAAAAAACATTGGCAAACGCGAGCGACCGCGAGAGTGCTCGCGTTAAAATAAGTCCGTCAACGGGGCTCATGCGGAGGGTATTATCGCACCTCGCGCGCGTATATCGCTTACGCGAAATAAAAAATAAGGAAATTTTCTTGACAAACAAGGCTAATTCGTTCCCCCCCAGTAAATCTTCGCCAGTTAAGCTATCAGCCATCCGGTTACCTATATCATAGCTACGCCAGATACATCGTAACTTTCGTTTAGAAAACATTATATGCGACTGCTCGATGCCTCTCTGACCCGAATTCGTGCCTATCGCGAGGCCTTATAAGGACGAGTTGCCGAGCTTCCGAAAATATTGCGCGACCAGTTGTTCTCCCGGTGAAAATTAACGGTTGCGTCTCTGCAGTATTTTTTCTTTTCGTTTCTTGCTTCTTCGCCAACATTATGCGAGACCTTTCGTCGCGCCTATTCGCGCCTGCTTTGGGCCTGTTTTGCGCGACGCTGTGCTTCGCTGCTGCATCGGCGGGTAATTAATCGATTTTTCGCTTTTCTATAATAATGTACAATGTATATACTGCCAAACAAAATAGTCGCAGGAAAATTCTAATTTATATTCGAGCAGAAAACTCGTGGAAAATCGTCGGGGGCACAGCAGCCGAGGACGGCCAGTTTCCCTATCAAGTCTCGCTGAGGCTCAACAAGCGACACTTCTGCGGCGGCTCCGTCATCAACAAACGCTGGATTTTAACGGCGGCTCATTGCCTGGCTGGGTAAGGCGCGCGCGAGCGGTTATAAAGCTCCCCGTATATTCTTAAGATAGTTCTTCACGAATATATTTGTATGTGTTATATTTAACTTGGAGATCATTTTTAGTTTCCACATCGAGCTCCGAAATCGATCGTGACAAATTTTTTTTAAAGCTATAGAGCTTTCAGGCCGATTGGACTTTCTTCTGTAAGTCAAAAGATGATAGGAACTGCTGAGGAACATGGAACATGAAAATTTAACATGGAGAGATATGTGTGATAAGAAAAGAGAAAATATTCTATTCGGATTTTTATTATTATCTTTTTTTTACGGGCATAACTTTTGATTAGACTGTAATCGAATCTGGGCATATTTTTTAAAAATTAAAGCTCTTTTCTTGTAATTTATTTTATTGCCATTCAAAATTTTATTTGTTCCTCGGGAACATTCTCAGTTGTTACTATTCCAGTATTTTCACGTATTATTTTTTTGTAAAACAGAAAAGAACGTAAAATGGCTCAAAAGCATGGTTCCTAATAACTTTTCCCATGTTCCTCTGCATTTTTGACTATCTTTCGGCTTACAGAAGAAAGTCTAACCGGTCCGAAACCACTATAGCTTTTTACGAGAATTCGACATATACATTAAAAGAAAATATAAAGACTGGAAATGATCATCTTCTAAAAGACGCGCTGCACAGATACTCCCGAATTTCAGGAGGACTTATACCGGTATATATCAGAAATGAATCTTGTCTCTCGTCAACATTTTTGCGAAAAAAAAAAACACTTTTTCTTCAACGATCCTCTCGAGAGCTTGACTCATTGCATTCCATCGCGCGACGCATACATATAAAAACAGGCGCGGAGAGAGATATTCCCTCCGCAGAAGCACCTTATACGAAAGCTTCTTCTCAGTTACTTCGGCGTCCCCAGGTTCAACGACACGGCCATCAGCGCGGTCGTCGGTACGAATTACCTCGACAAGGGCGGCGACACGTATCAGTCGAAGCGCATCGTACCCCACCCGGCCTACAGCTCGCTGCTGATCAGAAACGACATCGGCCTCATCGAGCTCGAGAAGGACGTCGCGTTCGGCGACAAGGTGCAGCCCGTCAAGCTCCCCGACGAGGACTTCGAGAAAGCCGATTACCCAGCCGAACTGTCCGGATGGGGCACCACCACCGTACGTGTACAATAACACAATCTATATATACATATACCGCGTGTATGATGCCGCACATATGCTGGTAATTTTCGGGCGCGCGCGCATTATAGGGAGGCCGCAGTCCGAAAATTGCGGCGAATCAAATTTAACGAGTCAATTGTGTTTGCGACGCAGTATCCGGGAACGCCGCCAAACGAGCTCCAGCACATCACGCTCAACGTCATCCAGCAGACCGAGTGCTTAAACACGAGCTTCCGCGTGACGAGCAAGAACATCTGCACGCTGACGAAGAAGGGCGAGGGCGCCTGTCACGTAAGCGTATATATTTGTTTACTTATCGCCGTACGTATACGCGCCGGATTGTACATAATACAATAATCGCAGCTATGCTGAAATTAATCGATATTATGCCAATGTACATATAAGTATATATGACGAAATCCGTATTTTTCATTTATTTTTTTACCCCAAAAATTGCGAAAAAAAATCTCGGGCTACATCGACGTACGGAACAAGAAAAAAATAGTGTACCCATGGAATCGATCTTGTGACGCTGTCTTTTTTGGCCGTCTTTATGCAGAGATTATTACACATTTTTTATAGTAAAATATTCTGGATCTTTTCGAATGCGAGGCTAAATAGGCATATAGATAGGCTTAAAGTATAGTAAAAGAGCTGTCAAGTGAACCCAAATTCAAATGACAAACGTTCAGACTCCCTTTTGGTTGTTTCCAAAATTCTCGATTTTACATTTTTTTCTTCTAACCCTCGTAACTTTTGATACAGTGACTCGATTATAACGTTTAATAGCTGAAATTAAAGCTCTTTTCTACTAATTTTCTGCCAATGAGTCTAAAGTCAATTTTTTAAAAATAGTTAGCTATATTTATGCTTCTAATGTAGATCATTATTTGAGAGCATATATTATACATTTGCAGATTTAGTTTTGCATTCGAAAAAATCCAGAAAATTTTACTAAAAAAATTGGGCAATAATCTCTGCATAAAATCACAAAGATGGCCAAAACGACAGTGTCAGAAGATCGATTTCGTGGGTACACTATTTTTTTCTTGTTCTGTACGTCCTACATAGAACAGAAAAAACCTTGTCCGGTCGATGTAGCCCGAAATTTTTTTTTCGCAACTTTTGGGGTCAAAAAAAGTGAATGAAAAATACGTATTTCCTCATACACACGTTTTACATATATATGCATGATTTCGAAGGGGGATTCCGGGGGTCCGCTGGCCGCCGACGGCGTCCAGATCGGCGTCGTCTCCTGGGGCACGCCCTGCGCCCGGGGCAAGCCCGACGTCTTCACGCGGGTCTACAGCTACGTCGACTGGATCAGGAAGCACACCGACCTGGAGGAGGAATAGTGATTAGCACATAGCTGGAAAATATTCGATAATAAAGATTAAAATTCCGTTTTAAAATTCCGCTCGTCTCTCTCGCTGCGCGAGACCATTATTCTTTTTTCTTTCTCTCTCTCTCTCTCTCTCTCTCATACCCTATTGTACTCTCTGTGCGCTCATTTTTGCGAAACCGCCGCGCGCGGCTGCGAATTCCGCGGTGCGCGCAATGCCATTATTATATATACACTACGAGCGAGAGATTCTTATGCGTCGAGCTGGGACACGAAGCGATAACGCAGCAGTTGTGTGTATATATATCTAGCGAGCCGCAGAAGCGCTTTTGTCAAGCGCGCATTTTTCTTCGAGGAGATAGTGCACGCGCGCGCGTAGGCCGCGGCTTTAATCGATGGTATTAAAGGCGAGATAGAGACTATTATATGCGTATTATTATCAGAGCGAAACCTTTGGTTCGAAAATATAACGCGGTCGCGAGCTGCGCTACTGTTTTTCTGGTGCGCAGCCATATATACATAGCACGCGCCTGTTTGCGCCGTATGCGCGCGCGTATAATATATTTTCTGATAAGGAAAATCGACGACGACGCGTGGAAAATATACTCACTGCGATGTGTGTAATGTGTGCAGTGTAGGCTCGAGGACGCGGAGACTCTGTTGCAATAAATAAAAGCGTCCGACAAGACGGATTTCCCGCAAATCGGTATATAACACATACGCGCGTGCAGTTGTCGTCGAGATGCATCGGGTGTTCATTATACGAGTACGTTTCGATGTGGTCAGCGCGTTACGAGATACGCATATACATGCAGTTGGAGTTTAGATAAAAACGATACGTTCGCAGACGCGAAGAAGAACCTCTTATAAAGTATACCGAAAATTTCAGCATCGAGCATCCGAGGTGAGCAGGTGTCGGAAAGAACGCGTATCGCTTAAGTATACACCGGCAGACGGCTCGTTGGATTCTCCACGCACACACGCACACACTCATCGCCGACGGCAGAAAAAAAAAACAGCCTCGTCTTCCGCACGAAATGGAGGATGAGCTTTACGACGACGACATTCGTCAGTTTGACCCGTGTCAACTTCTTGCTTTATTACACACACACAGCCAGCGAAACACGGCTATGTATAATGTATATATACAAAAGCGTCGCGCGCGCAACAACACATCGGTCTCTCTCGGCGCAACCGGTTGGGGTAGCTCCGAGCTACATGCGATAAATAACAATCATCGGCCCGCGCGCGAATCTACACGCGGCGCGGTGTGCGTAACGGTTGATTGAAATTTCGCCGGTGTGTGTTATAATAGAAAGGCGGAGCGACGAGAGAGAGAGAGAGAGAGAGAAGAGCTTCGCTGCGGCTCCGAAGGTCATCGAACCGCCGCGGAGCCAACGACGTCGGTCTGGACAGGTGCGCGTCTTCGTCGTCGCGAGAGAGACGTCTTCCCCACAGGTCCGAGTTTCGAGCAACATCTGCACGTTCGCCGGTTGGATGTATTGTAGACGTCGGACGAGGGGATCCTGGTATAACTGTGCGAGCGTTCGTGGAATCGCAATTTTTAGAGTCGCTGAATGTATACCTTGGCGATCAACGTCTCTATTTTCTTGTCGTGCGCGCAGGCAGACGTGGTGAGAAGCGATGGTGAGCAGATCGGTATACTGCCTGTCGGATACTGAGTACCTACAAGTATAATCCGAAATTATTTTGGTTCTAGCTTAGAATTGATTTCTTGAAATGTACAGAGATAACAACCTGAGAGGGGGAGGGGGGTTAATAGACTGTTCGATTTTTAAAGCATTCGAATTGTAAATTAATCATGTTCAGTAATCTGGCCTGAACCTTTATTTCATTGATACCGAATTTTAAGTAGATTTTGCTTATTTCAAATAAATAGGAAGTACACCGTATCATTGAATTGAGTCAGCTAAAGCTTATCGTATCATCTTCGTATTACTTTTATTCTAAATTTAGATCCTATATATTCTACTCATGCACGTGAATCCTACAACCCGGAATTCTGATGTTTCATTTTCCCTCTCATTTACCTTTCCCTAAGGAATAGTGTTTCACAGCTGCTGCACTTTTTCAATTCGACGTGTACATACGTCTTACAACAAAAAATGAACCAACTAACCAATCTGCGAAATAAACCCCCATCCCCCCGACGTACTACCCGATGAATATTTAAAAAAAAGCGATATTCTATACACTCAGCAGCCCAAATATTGTTTCTCCAAGAAAACCTCGAATTATAAAAACCTCGGCGATACGTCGCGCGCACTCACTCTCCTAAAAAAACACACTTCTCGCTATCGCTCTCTGCACACAAGCGCGCGTACACATACGCACACACGAAAAAAAGGGGGGGGGGAGAAACCCCGCGCGCGGCTCACTTGCTCCTTGATAAAATAAAAGTGCAGAGGCGCATAGCCGCCGTATGTGCACTCTGCCGCGAGTGTATACATACACACGCGCGCAGTGAAAAGTCCAACGACCTGCGCTGTGCTGCACAGAGAGGCGCGCCGCCGCCGCCGCCGCCGCGTCGCCGATAAACGATAAAAGACGTGAGAAATGCACCGCCCGCGCCTACGTGCGCTAATATACGTGTATATACTTACGCACCGCCACCGTCGTAGTAGCTCGAGGATTATTACTTATTACGCGTTTTTCCCCGGCGGCGCGGGTCTATCGATCCTCTTAACGACATTTATGCAACTATATTACTCTCGCGCACGTGTAGCGTACACTGTACGTATACAATACATGTATAATTGTAAACACATAATAAGTACTCCGCGCGGCACTTTGCGTTACGCGGACGCTTTTTTCTCACATCGGCGCCGCCGGTGTTAACGGCCGTTCAAGGTCTATGCCAAAGAGAGAACGACGAGAGAAATACGCGTCTACGGTTACGAAAATCCAACACCGCGCGACACACGCGCGCAGCGGACGACGAGGAGGAAGAGGTATATATAGAAAAAAAAAAGACGCGCCGAGAGACTTTAATACACTACTGTGTGCAAAGCGTCTGAAATTTCGCGTGTTCAGCGGCTATGGGACTCGGAGCGCGAGAGAGAAAGAGAGAAAAGAGCGCTAGATAAGCATCTCACGTACACACCACGAGCGCGGCGCGGACTTCCCTCCGCGGAATGCGACGCGCTCCTTTCCCGTGCTTAGCATTTTAATTTCGTGCACGCGCTCCTCCGGATACGTACTTATATACCGAGAGTCGTGTCGCGCGCGCGGTTCGCTCTTTGTCTTCTCTCCCAGCCCAGAATATACTTACTTTACTTGTATATATGAGTGTATAGGTATATACGCATAGCGCAGGTATAGAAAACACGCGGCACTCTCTCTCGAAACTTTGGCCTTCAACAAGTGTGCGCGATGCCGCCGTCGCGCGTATAGAGAAAAGAAGCGCAAGTAAGTATATATAAGACACCGCGAGATATACAGCGGCTGCACCGGGGGTGAGAGTAGCGCAGAGTGTATATAGTCGTCGGCAACGACGAGCACTTACTGTACAGCGTAGTCGCGGGCCGCGCCGGGGAAAATAACATATACGAGTGACCCAAATCCGAGGGGCTGCGCGCGCGCGCCGTTGCGTACATACATATATAGAGCCATAGTCGGCAACTCAGTCGTCGCCCCATACACCGACTCTCGCCGAATTTTCTCCCCCCTCGTCGTCGCGCGCGCGCGCGTCCCCCCCGAAGTAACGTTACACTCGAGTATAGCAGGAGACTCGCGGAGTAAGCCGAAGGATCTTTTCGAGCAGAGAGAGAGAGAGAGAGACGAGTGTATACAGTGTGCGAGCAGCGGCTCGAAATCGTAAAAAAGGGTAGAGAGAAAAGAGAGACGGCAGTCGAGAGGGAAAAGAGTGCAACGTCGAGGGCGAGCCGTCAGCTGGTATATACGCACCTGCGAGATCGATATCGTGTCCAGCGGCAGCAGCAGCAGCGGCGGCACACAAGAGCAGTGAGTACACGAGAGAGTATTATTCGCGAGTCGTCCTCCTTAGCGACAGGCGCGCCTGACACACTCTTTGTGGCTTGTGCTGCGCACTGTGTATGTATACGATTCGCGAGCCTGTGTTTATAAGTCCGTTTGACTCTTTGTCTCGTGATGTTTACGTTATAGATGTGGATCTGTGCAGCGCAGGGACGAGAGATGCGGAGGTTGGACAGCCGCGGGAGAGAATAATAGCGCCGAGGGTGTCGTCGGGGGTGTGGTGCGGCCCGTGTGCAAGGCCGCGAGCAAGACGCGATGGCCTGGCTGATGATGACCTGGACTCGATCAGTCCTGCTCGTCTACTACTGGGAATTCGAGAGATACTTCGTCTACGCCACCGGTGTCTGAAACTGCTGCTCTCCGCGCGGGAAATTGAGTCTCTCGAGTACACAAAGGGATTTATTGAGCTTCCGATACATATATACACACAAGTCGATCTCGGACACCGCAGCAGAGTACTGAGAGTGCGAGAAGTTTCGCTCTTTTTCCGCTCATCGTACGCACACTTTTTATATACTTGCGTATAAAGTATTTATACGAAAATCACACCGCCTACTTTGTCTTCATGAGCTGCTGTCCCTTCATGTAAGTATTGTGATGCGATCTGTATCGGTGTCTTTTTCTGCATGTGCACGTCTGCGTGTGTGCTCATTTCGAGGAGGATCGATAATTGTGACATTTTTCTTCGTTTGCTTTTCTTGTTTTATTTTTTTATATTTTTTTCGAAAACATCTGGGTTTACGGCCTCGCAAATTAGAGAGTAGGAAAAGAAGAACGAGGGTAAAATTGAGAAATAGCTTCTGACCGTCAGCTGATGATAGTAATGTACATATTACCCGCATATATATTACATTACCTATACACATTCTTACCCATTATTATACATATAAATAATATATCTTGCAGATATATGTATAATGTATATGTTGTATTTATATCTCAGAGGGAGCGCTATCAATTACTTGGACGAACAATAAATCCCAACTCCAATCAACATTCTAAAACGCATGGTCGTCGTCGAATAAATCTGCGCGCACACCGCATACGCGGAGCATGCATACGGCTTCGGAAACGAAAACACGTTCGCTCGATAAATATTAATGCTTTTTTAACGCACAACACAGCGTCCGCACAGACTATGCAGACGCGCTGCATATCCAATCCTCGAAGACATAAATATATATAACCGCAGCACACCCGACGGCGCATAGCAAAATCGCGAGAGCGTTATATACATATACATTATACAAATGTATATATTTGTATGCAAATGTATATGTAAGTTGCCTATATAACTGCTCAACTCGCCAAAAACAAACAAAGAAGATTCGCTGTTTACACTCCAGCCTCGTGAGGTGAATCAGGCTACACGCTATATATAATATATATGCAACACTGCGGTATATATGTATATAAGCTGTTGTGCTGCACTGCTGGCGCATCAGCTGCGGCAAATAATAAGTATCGATGAGTCGCGAGACTATGCGCTGCCTATATGTATCTGTAGAGTTTAGAGGACGATATATGTATATTAAGTACGTGTGGCCTAACCGTATATACAACGCGGCATAGTTAGAAAGATTGCAAGGATGAATGGGCCGTTATAGTTCGACTTCCCTCTACGGAAGCCTGTACATTACCGCAGGCGAATGGCAATAGCTTTTTCTTCTTTCGATGCCGTCTGGCATGATTACAACTTTTTTTTCTTTTTAATAATAATGCATATAGCTATTGTTGCGAGGAAAGGTATATACGATCTATACGACTGCCGACGGCTGATGAATGGCGAAGTGTGCACGCGTACAGTCTATACACGTATATAGCGACGATAGAATTGTGAATAAGAGAATCGATTGGCTACGCCTTTATATTGAGGCTTGAAAATTAATTGACGAAATGATCTATGCGCAATCCAGTGTCGGCGTTGCAAAAAGCCCATATGTTTATGTGTATTATATATAGTTATATACGTGTACGTATAGTGTATACTGTATATACGCGCAGTCACTTCTCTCGGAACGTCGACTCTCTCGAAACAGCGCGAGTTAAGTGTTAACAATCGACCATTAAAAAAAAAACTTTGCTTTTCCAACGAAACTAGTTGAAAGTCGTAAAAACTTTAAAGAGCGCGCTTATGCGGCGGATGAGAGAATCGGCCGGCGCTTTGCATCGGCAAACAGCTGGCATTAAAAATGTCTGTTACAATACGCGTTTATAAAAGGACATATATATATATATATATATATATATATTATATATGCACGTAGGTATACACAGGCAGACACGCAAGGCTGCGGAAAACGTTTGAAATAAAAAATGTAATGCAAATGACCTGCTGCTCTCGTTGCGCAAACGACTCCAATATATGGTAATACACGAGTACGGCAGACAAGACTAGGCTGCGATGCACATCTCGCGATATATAATAGAGAATTTCGACGCGATGGCACACACGCGAGAAAGAGAGGAGCCTCTTCCCCGCGAGAGAGCGATGCATGCCATGCGCACATAATATATACACGTGTGCAATTATTTCTCGAGCGAAAGAAAGACGTATTGCAGTTTCCAGGAAGAAAACTGTGCTGTGCATGTGTCGAGAATTCGTCGGAAAGATTACAAAAAAAAAGTGCTGACGCATATATACGAGTCGTTAAAAACTGCATCCTCATACCGTTACGCGCGTTGACGAAAAAAATTCGTACTTGTACTCTGTACACATACGTCCGTGCGTTCTTTAAGAAACAATAATTTGTTCGTATGTATCATATACAAAGCGCATTGTGAGTATACGAGAACGCGAATTTTTTCGCCTTCGTCACGCATTAGTAAACACGCGCCATATTCGATGTATACGTATACCGCGCGAGTATAATACGAGCTTGATGTCGTTACATATACCTATATAGAAACTGTATATGCTATACATGCAACGCGGAGAGCCGAGAGATTCATTTTTAACATAACTCCAATGCACTCTCGCGACGAGAGAGAGAGAGAGAGAGAGGGAGAGAGACTCTCGATAGCCGCGAGAAAGTCACGACTTCACGAGAGACGATTCATCCGATACCAATCTGCGCTTATAAAGTTGTACATACAACGCTGCTCTGCTTTCAATGTCGTTATACTTATATGTCTGTACCGTGTATAAGTACGCGCACATCGAGAGGAGATAGGCCCGCGCATTACAGAGTTTACAGCGTTTCCGACGATTTTACGTAATTGGAAAATGAACTTACGTAAGCGGCGCATTAGGCCCGCGAGTCATAATCAAGGCATTAATCGGATCATTGGCTTTATCGACTGTCGTAATAGGCGTATGTGTGTGTGTCTAATTATGCGCGCAAGAGAGCGATTTGATTACGAGAATGCATAAATCACAGTCGAAAAAAGTTTGGCAACTCTTTCGGAGAGAGCGAGAGTACTTACACTGGTGGGAGGGGGGGGGGGGTTAGAAATAAACAAAGAGTGTATAAACGAGAGCGCGCCCGGCGCTCTCGTTTATACACTCCGCGCGAGCGTGATGAAAGATGAGGAAGCAAAGAAGAAAAAAGTGTAATTACTCGTGTAACGCGTGTGTGTGTGTATTTGTTGATCAAATAATCGTTACCGCAGCGCGCGCGGCGCGGCGCAGGTCGCTTAAGAGACCGCAATTACGCGTATAGCTCATAACGAAAAACAAGAGGGAAAGCTCCGTACTTTGGCGCGCGGACGAGAAAAAAAGGAAAAGCAGCAGCAGCAACATCCTTACCTCGCGGCGCGGCTCTCTCGCCATCATCGTCGTACATCCCATTCGTCTCCCTCGCACCTCGGTATACATCGTATATAGCAACTCGCGGCGGCGGCGGCGGCCAACGGCCGTTGGTCTCTATGTATATATATACAGAGAGAGAGAGAGAAGAGAAAAACGTGCGCGCCACTGCAGCTGCGTGAGTGTGAAATGTGAAACGCCACACACGCACGTAACACACACGCTGTACCCTCTGCGCGTGTGTGTGTGCACTGTGCAGTTTATACGCGCAACTATAGGTATACTTACGTGTAACATCATATATATAGCTAGTACTAGCCGGTTACAGAGCGTTGCATCGAACGCGTACAGGTATATGTATAGACGGCGAACGATCTCCCATAGCGTCAGCTGTGTGTGTGCGTGCAGGTCTATACACGCAAGAGAGAAAGAGAGAGAGAGAGAACGCAAGAAGAGGAGGGGGGGGGGGAGACACGCAGCGCGCGCGGAGATAGCCGCCGAGAGCGCATTGTGCGGCAGTCGTCGTGCGCGAGCGAGAGAGAGCTGCGCTGAGCGAAAGAGAGAGAGAGAGCACTCTCGCGTGCTGCACTCTGCGCGAACACCACATATCAGAGCCTGCGGGGCTCGCGCGAGAGAAAGACTGTGGCGCAGTGTCTGTGAGTAGTGTATGTGCTCCGTTGGCTGCTGCTGTTCCTTTTGCATATACAGAGATATATACAGCCGCGGAGAGAGAGAGAGAGAGAGAGAGAGGTTCTCCTTTATCATCTCTCGCGCTGCTGATGCAGTGTGCGCGCATATATATACGCGCGGAAAGACACACGAGATCGAGAGAAGAGAAGAAAGACGCAGGGGATACAGCGTAACGTGTGTTGTTTAGTGCATCTCTCGCGTGCGTATGTGCGCGCGCTCACGGATAAATAGAATAGAGAGAGAGAGAGAGAGAGCATCAGCCGTCGTACAGCAGCTCTTACATTGACGCTCCGTGCAATAAGTGTCCCTTTTGTCTGCGCGGTTCACTCTCTCCCCGATGCTAGCGAAAGATTTCATGCGGAGGAAGAAGCACCAGCAGCACTCGATGTACTACTAGGCCCCTCTCTCTCTCTCGCTCTCGCCGCAGTGCAACAGCAGAGCGAGATAAGGCGATACAAAATGCCAGGAGAGAGATTATGACAGCGGCGACACTCCTGCAACTGTGCACGGCTGCAAGTTCGCAGCATCCCACGCTTCATTGTCGTCGTTGTCCGAGCTGTACTTACGGCGGAGGATAAGGAAAATACACGGCAGCAGCAAGACAGAAGAGAGAGAGAGAGAGAGTGACATCGCATAGCTCTGCACCTCTCTGCTGCATACGTACACCAGCTATATAAGCTAGTCGTCAGCAGCGCCTTTGTTGTGCTTTTTCTTTTTTTTTATTTCTTATTCGCAGAGGCGCCCCTACTCCGAAAGTGGCAGCCTGCCCGGGAATTCGTCGTCGCCATGGAGGCATTGCGCTTAGCCATACAGTAAGTTTAGAATTTCCTGGAATTCGCGGACTCTCGGGCTTCCACTAACTATCTCCGCTCCTCTCTTCTTTCCTCTCGTCTTCTTGGCTTCCTTATAAACTGCACGTTGCTGCGTGCCGCCGCCGCCGCTGCCGACCCTTTCATCCTATCTCTCTCTCTCTCCCTCCTCGCTATGTGCTCCTATTGTTCTTGAGCTTTCGTTTTATCAGCTCAGATTTTTGCAGCGACGGCGGCTCGCATAAACCGCATTCGCCTTACTTTCGCGCTGCAGCTGTATGCAAGACGAATCGTCCAGTAGATTTATGCGCATTTTCTTTTGTTTGTGCGGGATGTTTCTCGCCTCTGGACGTCAGTAGCGACGATATTTTTTTTTTTTTTTTTTTTTTTGCACGATCCGAAAGACATTCGCACGGGAGAAAATGCAAACGAGCCTGCAGCTCTCGGGTTTTATTGCGACGGAGAAAATATCTCGAGGATAGTTGGCTCTCTGCGGGGAAGGTGTGTGTGTGTGTGTATGTGCTCTGTGTGTGAAAGTGGATCTCTGGATTCTCTGCAGGTCTTTTGGGAGAAACATTAGCAATTGCACAGCTGACTGTTGGAATGCAAATGTTCACCTTTCAGACTGCGTATGTAAATTGCGTTTTCATAATATTAACTTGATAATTGTGAGGCCAAAGTTTTTTGATGAGCTTTTCGAATGAATCGATTTGTTTTAATTGCGCTGAATCTGGGTTTAAGGGACATGGACTTTTTTAATAGCTGCTGATTTCGCAATCTTCACGAATGTCTAAAAAATTCATTAATCTTTCGATTGACCACATCCTTCAAGCGTTCAACGTCAAATTTGCAGTATACTTTTTTCCTCAATGCATCTGCACAGTACTGTTTTTACTCAAGGATATAGAACTTTTATTATCATATAATAACAGCAAAAACTTTCCTCTGAACAGTGTGCTCTTGTGAAGCTGGCAATGTTAATGCACTCATATTCATGCACACTGAGTGTCAACTTATCAAACATACATTTTTGTGTTTATATCTTAGTATTATTATCTCAGGGCTGACTACTTAAATGTCACAATTATTAAGTATAGTCATTATTTTTAAAAAATGAGTATCATTAGCAAATACGCGATATCATAACTACAGTTTAAATACTTAATTGTAATAGAGCTTTATAAATTTGAATTACGTAGATTAATAATTTTTTTCTTTTTCTTTTTTAAATTTGCAGAACACGATTGGGGGAGAGGATGGTCAGCATGAGCTCAATGCTCGTAGAAACAGTCAGCATCAATTATGAAGATTTTAATGAGAGCTTTTTAACATGTGGCACCTGCCTTTGCGTCTATGACGGCAGTGAACACACTCCAAAGCTATTGCCATGCTCCCACACGGTAAGCACAATGCATCATTTGCTCTTATGTATAATTAAAGAGTATTTCAATGTATCTTCTTTTTCAGAAGAGTAGAGTTATTAAAATTTTATTTATTTCTAGGTGTGCCTACATTGCCTCACGAGAATCGCGGCCTCACAAACACGCGAAGCTGGAGCCTTCCGATGTCCAATATGCAGAGAATTGATTACAATACCTCGAGGTGGAGTTCCAGCATTACCTCCAAGTTTTCTTGTAAATCAATTGTTAGATTTGATGTCCAGACAGCGCAGAGAAGTAATAAACTCTGTCAATTAACCTTGCAGTTTCTTATTAGTAAAATGATTATTAATCGTATACTGTTTTAAATTAGGTTATTCCAAAATGTTCAGTGCACATTAATCAAGAATTATTGTTTTGTGAAACTTGTGACACAGTATTTTGTACAGTTTGTACTGGAGGAAATCATGCAGGTACTTTACCTGGATGTACTGAGCATACAATTATTCCATTTAGTATAGCCATAAAACGTATGTCCGAAATACTACTGTATAAAGCAAATGAATGTATATCAAAGGTTTGTTTTAACCAATTTTCATTATATCTTAAAGCTTTCTATACAGAATATTTACAACAAAATTTTTTATACTTTTCAGCTAACCCAAGCACAAGATTCTGTTAGTACAGAGCTTCAGAGGTTAGATACTGCTAAACAAAAGTGTTTGGAAGCAGTTGATGCAGAATTTGCAAATATCATTGCTAAAGTAGAAAGGCGAAAAACCGAACTTCATGCTGCAGTCAATGCAGCAGCTAGAGATAAAAAGCACGTTCTCGAGGAACAGCATGCACTTATTGAAACCGAAAAAAACAAAGTCGAACGCGAATGTGAAGGCCTACAATATCAGGTAATTGATTTCCTTGTTTTGGCAAAGTGTTTTTAAAGATTGTTCTGATTGAATGATTTACGTCTTTAAGGTTGAAGTGCGAAACATCACTCAAAGAATAGGCAGTTTATCGGACCAGTTAGATGCTGCAGTTGCACTCAGTGAGCCTAGAGAAAACGCTTTTATTACTTCTGAATTCAACCACAATGATGCTCTTGGTAATCTAGAACAAGCACTTAAAGCATTTGGAAGAGTTAGATCTAGTACAACACTGCCAAGTAAGTAATAGTTGCTTTGTACATTTGTTAAGAAAATAGGAATTATGTTTAACAATGTTTATCATTTTAAGGTTTATGTCGAGCTAAACTAAGAGACCCTGCAGTGGTGAAATTGCAGACTACCGTATTAATAGAGACAGTAGATTATCATGGACACCCTAGAAATGCAGGAGGCGATCCTATCGGAGCAGAGCTGAGCTTAATTGACGAAAGTGAATCACAAAATCAAAACTCTTCCTCTGTGACAGAGGTCAAAGATCTTGAAAATGGAACATATGAAGTTATTTTCAGACCAAAAGTAGCCGGTCGTTATGCTTTAAGAATATCTGTTTTTGAAAGACCTATAAAAGATTATCCCCTGTTCTTCGACGTAACGGAACATAACGAACCCATTAAAGTTTATGGGCACAGAGGTTCTGGTAAAGATGAGTTCCACCAACCAGTTGCTGTAGCTGTTGATGACAATGGAACCATATACATCGTAGATACTGGAAATTCTCGAATCAAGGTACATTTTAAACTATTTATAGATATTTCATTAGAATTCGATAGTAAAAAAATGATATGCAAATTTAGGTACTGGACGGTAATTTAGAGTTTATAAGACACATTACCAACGAAGGACTAGAAGGACGAAGTTGTACAGGCATAGCAATTTCTGAACAAGGCTTAGTTGCCGTGAATTGGCGAACTAAGTCAGTGACTGAAATGACAACTCTTGGTGATACAATTCGATCATTTTCACATAATGCCTTTCAAGTATGTACAATTAAATGAAACAAATTTTTTGTATATGCATGCACTCATTTTTTTTCTTTCCTATTAGGAACCCATTGACGTGGCTGTAGATAGAAGTTATGGACACGTTTTAGTCGCCGATAACGGACAATGCTGTGTGTTTGTATTTGACTGTGATGGAAAAATTCTTTTCCAGGTACATGAAGTGAATGACGACGCTTTCTTAATTTTATCATAATTTAAAACCTACTAAATTTATGTCTTTATAATTTCTAGGTTGGAAAGAAGAACATGTTTAAGTTGATAGTGTCAGTAGCGGTTGGTCCAGCTGGCGAAATTTTAGTCGCGGGTTCCCGCATTCAAGTGTTTTCAGCAAAAGGTGATTTTACGGAAGAAATCAACGCAGAAAGCAAGGGTATGCATTACTATCATAAAATACATAAAAGCTTTACGTTTTATAAATGTACTAATCTTTTACAATGAATATTTAGATAAAGGCAGATATGGAGGAATGGCCATTGACAGCGAAGGTAGAATATTAGCCCCTCGGACCGAAAAGGGACGAACCGTAATTCAGGTTTTAAAACTTGGTGGTGGAGTGGTTTTCTCAGAAATTGATTCTCACAATTCAAAGTTGCGTCGTCCATCAGGAATTGCAGTTTTACCGAACGAACATTTGATTGTGGTCGATCTTGGAAATGATTGCATTAAAAAGTATAGATATTGGTAAAGTAACAAAACTTGTTTAAAGTGCACTCGCGAATTCGCGCATAAGATTAAAACAATTATCTTATTTTCCACTTGGCCATACAAGTACAAACTGCCAGTTTCTCACTATGTGTAAGTGAGCTTTATGAGTACCCATGCGTTTTTATTTTTCATTCAAAGTAATTATCGCGACGATAATTATTTTTGGATTGACATTTTTTCGACGCTTGTTTGCGTTAGCTACGTTACCATTTAGTAACAAGCGAGTAAGCAATAAAGATTTGCTATATACCACTGCCTGTTTACATTTTGAAAAGTTATACTACAATTTATGACATTGCATACATTGTCTTTTGATTTGGTATCGACAAAATTTTATGTGAATTTGTGTCATAAAATCCAAATCGTGAATTATATAAAATAAATTCAACTTACAGTTATGAAGATGATTAAGAACTGTTAGTTCAATTTAAAAGAAACGCTGTACCATACATAATTGGCAGAATTGTATCATATGAGTATTGTACATAATATTTGTTCAGTATTATCGCATCGACAAATTATTATTAATGTAAAAACGATTCTTAATGTAAAATTTCATAATATATCTCAAATTGAGGTAAAATGCTCGCTCGCTTCGATTTAAGTAACTGAAAAGGTCATATTTGGCCTGTATTGTAAATTGTGTATGAAATGTACTAGTCTTATTCACAATAATAGAAAAATCTTCCTTAAGTTGCCAGGTAAAAACGCTTAAGGTTATTTTAGCTGGAGTGCATAAAATGCCATTTCGCGAAGCAAGAATATTAAAAGACTTAAGCATGCGCTGGTTTTAGTTCGTTTTTTTAAATAACAATTTTAAAGTGCTGTTGCTTTTTCTAAAAAGAAACATAACCACTTTTGAAAATTGTTATAGTAATTTTTGTATAACATGTAGCTGTAGCTCATATCAGAAAATTGAGCAGTCAAATGCATAAAAATATGGTGATTTTTAATAAGATAGACTTGGAAAAATTACTTAAACTTAGAAAATATTTTTTATTCCGCTTTTTGAATAGCCTTACAAGGCCCATACTTTTGTACACGCAATTACTATATTATATTGTATCTTCTAGAGTGAATCCATGAAAAAAAAACTCATTTTTCTAGTTTGAGAATTTCATAATCAAACACGTTATGTTGTTCGCATGCGATTTACACGCTTATTTTCGTATCTAAGTTTGATAAGAATTTTCACTACGGATAAAATTATTGTTTGGATAACAAGTATTTTTGAATGTTTTATTGCATTTATTAATTTAAAATAATCGTAAGTTACATTCCTTGAAAATCATTTGGTCGGAAAGTTACAGCCATAATTTAGTTAAATATTTTCTTTTTGTAATTTTGTATTTTTTTTTATATTAGCTTTTTCAAAAAAACTTGTGATTCAGTTTTTACATTATTTTCTAATAAGCAGTACCATGACAAAGTGAATGTTAACTAATATTTTTCAGACATTGAATTAGAAATAGAATCTTATAAATATGAGGAAACTAAATAAAAATAAAAAAATATGTAGACAGAAAATTCTTGCTATACATATGAAAGTAGGTAAATGCTGAATACAGCAAGACGCACATTTCGTGAAAAAAAAATGTTTGTTCATTTCGTTTAAGTTTCCTCTTGTATTTAAAAGAATGAAAATTGTTACTATCGTTTCACGTTTTGGTCAATGTCAAATGCTACGTAGCGATGAGTCGAAGAATTCAATGTTATGGACATTTTTCTTAAAGTACTGCCAGAAAAGCAGCTGCCGAGCGCTTGACTTAAAAAATAAAATCAAGCAATATTTCGTTTACTGTTTGATGAAAATGCATATTTGAATCAACACACTGTGAATTTGAAGTCTCGACTGACATGCGTTTACTTTGTATTATTGATATTTTGTTTTCTAGTCACCCCTTATTTATAATTAATTATTCGACTGTTTGTTGTATTATCCTGTATTCGTGTGCTGTAAAATAATGAAACTACAATTTGTAAATAATCTGATCTTAACTCGGCGAATTAAAAGAAAGAAATAAAGTTCCTTAATAAGTGAAAATCGAATTGTCTTTTGCTCGTTCTCTTCCAAAAATAAAAAAGTCTCCGCTCCGTCTCTCTCTCTCTCTCTCTCTCTCTCTCTCTCTCTCCCATCGGGCGAGAGACCTCCGTCTCTCCGACCAATAAATCAATCGACGATTTATGAATGAAAGTATTGTAACAACGTGAAATTGAGTAATCGAATTATCGCTTGCGCACTCGACATAATTGATTATCCCAGTGTCTAATTATAAAGCAAAAAGATCGATCGGCCCTTTTTGACGACTCCGCGGCCGCGATTACAAAACTTTCGGTTCGCAATCCCATCGAATCACATCTCTCACCGACAAACAAGACACGCCAAGCGCTCTATCTATACACTATATTCTCCCATGACCCATCGCGCATTACGTGTTGTATATACGTATACGTGTGTACGCACGCAGAAGCGCTATATATAGGATACATCATACATCGTACCCAGTATACAATTATATACATGTGCACAGCTCTCTAACATTGAAAGCTTTGTTTGCAAGCTATACATACAGCCGATATCACGGTATGTATACATGCAGTCGGTCAGAGCGCATCAGCGTCGCAGTCGCAGCTTGTTTAATTGATTATCAATGGTGTGTGCGTGTGTGTGTGCGCGCGCGCGTATTTCTCTCGTTCAGCGCGCTCTCCGCGCGCGTTCTCCTCCCGCACGCGCTCTCGAGCACACACGAGCGAAAGAGAGAGAGAGAAGAGAATATAAATGAGAAGCCACGCACTCCGCTTTATAACGCAGGGTTGAGCGCGCCAGACGATCCTCCACATTGCGGAGCCGAGAGAGCGAGAGAAGAGAGCGTATAGGTATACCTATATACATATAAAGGGGAGAGGAAAAAAAGAAAAGGAAGCTCTCTCGCTCTCTCTCTTGCGCGTGCGATGGTTATACGCGTACCTATACGCTGTATATACTCGCCGAACCCGCACCCCCGAAAAATCCTCTGCTGCAGGTAGTACCTGCGCTTGCATACCTGACTAACGAGCGGATTCATTCAGCCGAAAAAAAGGACAATAAGACCGTGAATGCGGGCGAGAGCAGGGGGGAGGGCGGAGGAAGCGGGGGGCGGAGAGGGGACCACCGGGAAACAATTCGAGGTTTAAAAGCCGAGGGAGGCCAGGGCCAGGCCGAGGACGAGACGAGATGAAAGAGAGGGAGGGTGGGAGGGAGGGAGAGAGAGAGAGAGAGACGCTAAGGTTAAAGGGAAAAAGAAGGAACGACGAGAGTTTGGCTGCAGCAGCATCAGCCCTCTCGGTAGGAGAGTGAGAGAGGGGGAGGGTGGGAGAGAGAGAGAGAGAGAGCGCGAGAGACGCGCGTCACTCGCATAGTACGTGCGGCCGTGTGTGTGTTGGTGAATGGAAGGCGGCGCTCGCACGTAGTAGTACGAGGACGCGCTCTCCCACGAGCGCGAGGAGAGGGACGTGGATCGAGCAATGGCTGGCGCGAGGAGCGGTCACGTGACGCGGCCGACTCTCTTCTCTCTCGCGCGGCGCGCGGCTCTGTCCTTGTCGCTCTCCCGCGACGAGCTCCATTCCTACGCATATATACACCTCGAACGTGTATGTACGCATACTGCTCGGGGGGCTCCGCTCGGATCAGCGCGCGTGCAGAGCAAAGCGCAGGCAGCTACTTTACTCGCGAGAACTCTCTCGTAGTGCGTGTACAACACTCCCGTACGTATACGTGTGTGTCCACGTCTTTGTGTCCGTGCGCGAGCGAGAGAGAGAGAGACAGCCAGTAGTTGCGCGAGTGTGTGCGTGTGAGCAAGTGCTATAGCTGCGTACTATAGCGTGCGTAGAGTGTACGTACGTACGCCAGCCAGCGGCTCCGCTGTACTGACACAGGACGCGGCGACGAGAGTACTTTGTGTGTCCCCGCGTCGTCTCGCGCGATCTTTCTACTGCGAACCTACAGTCCGCTCGGCCGCGCGCGGCGTCGCGTCCTCTCTCTCTCTCTCTCTCTCCTCCTCGATAAGCCAGAGCAGCAGCCGCAGCAGCAGCAGCAGCAGCAGCAGCAGCCACCGGCCAGAAGCAGAAGTAGCAGCGTCCTGACGCCCCTGCGGCGGTGGCGACCGAGTACATTCCATTTCGTGCGCGCCGAGAGCGAGCTCTGATGCGAGAAGATGTCGGCCTCGTCGCAGCGGATGCGCAAGTCCTCGCCATGCTCGAGCGCGAAGCAGGGCCCGATGCGGGCTACCTTGCCCGTCAGCTCGCTCTTGCGACAGAGCAGGCAGCAGCAGCAGCCGCCCCAAGCTAGCGCCGCCTCGCTCAGGAAAAGCAACAGCAGCAGCCCCACCGCCGTCTCGCCTACGAACGCGAACGCGTGGCGAGCCCGCATCTCCCCCGAGACGTCCAGCTCCGGGCAGCGCAGCCCCGGCTCGCTCTCTTACAAAGGTTTGCATCCCCTCCCCCTCCACCCCTCGCTCTCTGTCTCTCTTTCTTGCTCGCTCTCTCCAGTACTATCGCCCTCTCACTCTGCTTTACTCATAACCTGAGTTTGCTCTGCCGTAGGCTATTTTGCAGCTAAATCAAAAACCCTGAGCGGTCGCTGCAGCGACAGCCTTAGTGGAAGTCAGAATATCCGGAGGACTGCCTCACTGGACACAATCTATCTTAAGGGACAATGGCCTCGTGACTCACACTACATTCACACCAGCCTCCTGGTGGACAAAGCCACTCAGGTATAAGAAACTTGATTTACTGCTTGATAATGCAGAGGGTCAACACTAATTTCTGGCTTTTCTTCTAGACCGAGGAGTGGACTAACGAGCCACGAAAGACTCACAACCGTCACCCAACAGAACAAACTATGACCGATGAGAAGCTGGAGAAGTATTTCAGGCATCGGTATGTACAGATATTTAGATTTTCAGGAAATGTCTTTGGAAATTTTATTCACTGTACCAAACTATAACTCATTGTTTTGCAAAGGCTGCAACGAACAAACAAGGAAGGAACAAGCAGTAGAGAAAGAACAGCAGCATTTGGTCTCATCATGCCTGGTGGTCCACCTCCAGCACTTCCTGGAGATCACTCAGTACTTCTGCCCAGTATTGCTTCACAGACATCTACCCGTAAGCATTCAAGTACTTTCAATTGAAATCTATACATGTGACAATTAATTATTGTTATTTGTTTTTGTCTAGATAATCAATTCAGTTTAAGTACAAAAGCAAGTCCTATGAATATACCTGTCAAACCAATAAGGCCTCCAATGCGCTCCTCAATTGAAGGGTTGAATCAAGAAATTGAAGGTTTAGTGCTTAAATCCACAGGCAATTCAAGTGATCTGGATCATCAAATTGAGGATAAGGTTTGTTGATTTATAAACAATTATAACTGTCCATAAACTAGAAATTTATTATCAATTATATTGTTAAAATTATGTTTTATTCAAAACAGTATGCAAGATATCGTGATCAGATAACTCCAGAGGGTCATAGGGCACCCTTGGCTGATCTCTTCAGAGCTAATCGTAGTGTCAACAGTGTCAATACACAGACACCAGCTACTGATCTTCCCTCCAGTTCTTACTCTTCAGGTAATATCTCCTCACGATACTTTATTCAAAAGTTTTTAAGTATTTTATCATACATGTTTTATAATTTGTAACTAACAATTGTGGATGCCTGTAAAATGACAGGGCCTCCATCTAGGAACTCAGAGTCTCCGCTGATACCAGGTTCAATGGATGTATCCCGTCCATCTAGTGACCTACTGCAAGGTTGGCTCACAAAAGAACGATTTTGAAAAGCTTAATTTTTTTAATTTAGGCTGAATTCATTATTTTTAATTTTTGTTTTTATTTTTACTAGAGTGCACACCTGGCTGTATGCAGTATAATATAACTTTAATTTTATTTTTTTTTACAGGGTAATTGATTTGAAACGTTGCATGAAATTATTTAAATTGTAATATTTATTGATATTTTATTTATTATTTATTTATTAAATTTGTAAAATGTGCAATTGATATTTGATAAAGCATGCTTTTCTTGAACAGTTTTAGAAAATTCTATAGAAATCTAATTACATTTAGTTTCTAAAATCTTAATTACGTTTATTTGAAACGTAATGTAAAGTTCTTGCAATTAACATTACAATACATGCACATTAAAATACTTTAGTTTTAAAACCTTAATTTCATCACGCACGGTCTTCATGGTACATCTATATTTAAAACTAATAAAAATTTAACCTTTCTTTTATTTTTGCAGGTGGAAGTCGTGGCTCCACGCCAGAGCAGGAAAGAGAAGGACGTTTAGGTACATCTCCTCACATCAACAGGTTTCTTGCTAGGGAACCACCCGATGGCTGTGAAAAAGTCAATACTAAATTTGTTGAAGATGTTAGGTAATAATTTTTCATAATTAAAATAAAAATATAGCAAGTAATTGGCGATGAGTATTCAAAAAAATCATGTACTTACAGGCGACCAATGGCTGATTTGAGCAAACTCGACTATTGCTCAAAGCCTTGCGTAGCATTCCAATTGAAACCAAGCCTAGGATCGGCATTCCTTCCGCTGCAACAGCCTGTTAGCCCGACAATGGCTACCAGTGTGACACCCTCATCGCACACGACGCCGACGACACCTCCTCCAAATCCATAGTCCCTGGCTGTTCCTTGCAGCGAAAAATTGCGTAAACCTGACTGGTATAAATATGATATATACATATATATATATATTTTTCTTTAAACAACACTGTGGCTAGGAAGTGAATATCTTCTACAAGAAAACCAATACATATACTTTTAAAAATACGACTACCTAGACGGGCAACGTAAAGTTACCGATAAGAAAAGTAGCTGATTCCCAGTGTGGCTCAAGCGGTAAATCTTGGGCCAAATGATTGTGTAATTAAAAATTTTTAATCGCATCGACGTAGACAAAAAAAAACAAAAAAAAAACAAAAATAAAAACGTAAACGCGCAAAGTATTCGAATGGCTCTTGACCTCCGTTAAAAATATCCAACAAAAAGTGTAGAGAAAACAGCAAAGGAAACACAATAATGATGAGTACGAGGAACAATAATTTGTGATAATTAAAAAAAACCAACGTTTAGGAATAAACATTGTGTTCTACAAGAATTAAGACTAATGAAATTGTATGTATTCTAAATTTAGTGCTAAAAATGTCCTAAACGACTTTAATTTTCTACGCAGGAATGAAAATATTCAGAATGATAATTAATAACGAGAAAAGTATTAAATTTCAATGTTGGAAGCATTAATACAAAATTACACAGATTTAAAAGAGCGCGAGAACGAGAGAAAGAGAGTATGCAAGAGGGAGAAAGAGAGAAAAGTACGTATGCACTGATATATGTACATACATAAAAGTACCCATTCGCACTGTTGTGATGAGCAGCTCCGAGAGCTTTTGAGCAGTTTCGTTTTGCGACGACAACGCGATTATGGAAACGTGTTTGAATCTTCTCTTTACTATATATTACAATTTTTTGTATTATTATTTTATACGCTCATACATATTCGATAATTTTTTTTACTTTATACTGTTATAATTATCTTGTAAGGATTACAGATGTGTCACTCACATCAATGGTTTTTTCATAATTGTGTAATAATCAAACAAAAATAAGTACTTTTATATATTTTCCTCTTCATTATGATTGGTATTTCTCAATATCTGATGCTAAAGGTGAACTTGCTGATTGCATGTTATAGTTGTGTATGACTCGAAAATTGCCCGAAAAACCATTGTGTTATTGGGTCCAATTGACAGTGCATCCGAATGCAAGCGTGTATGTGGCGAGAAAGGCAAAGAGAGCGGGTAGAGGTATCGGAAACGCTGGATGGATAGGATGCACGAATCCCGAGAGTTCGGTGCATTGCCGTGAACGGGACATCAGTGCAAGCTTGCCTGATATATAATGCAAGAGAAAAAAAAATTGAATGCCATAGGGCTGAGAAAAAGAATCTGGGTTTCAAATCTGTATTAAGTTAGATTTTTAATCCGAGTATGTATAAGCGAAGAAAGCGGCATATAACTGAAGTGTGAGTGCACGAGCTTTGACGGGAAGTAAACAATAATAAAGTCGAAAATAATTCTATACATGTGACAAGTGGAAAGTCGAGAGACGGTGGAGCTGACAATATATAAAGCGTATTGATAAAAAAAAAGAAAAAAAAATGAGCGAACAGTGCGTTACGTTGTACAAGGCACGAGTGGGCGGCTCACGTATATAAGAGGGATGGAATATATCTGGAGCAAGAAAGAAATGATGAAGAAACGAATGGTTCGAAATACTGGCGCGCGTGTGCGTATATGCAGAAAATATATAATGTGTGCGAGTGCGAGATGTCCGTGATAGCACATGCGAGAGAGAGAGAGAGAGAGAGAGAGAGAGAGAGAGAGAGAGAGAGAGAGAGAGAGAGAGAGCGGGAGAACAGAGTTGCACTGCTATGCGTAAAAATTGACTCGGGGTCTCGAACAGAAGTGCATTTCAAACGCATGGGATTTTTTATTTTGTTCTCTCAAAGTCGCCGACGCCGTGAACAAAGTAACTTAAACGAACTGACTGTAGTTTGAAACTAGGCAAATCCCAATTACTTTTAGCCGATACGAACGCGACCCACAAATTGAACTATTTTTACAGAAAGAGGGAGCTAGAACAATAATAACGCATAACCGATGTGTATACCTTTTATATACCGATGCGTTTAACAAATATAGCAGATATATTTTTTTTCTCTATCGACGTAATTTTTTACACTACATAATGTACTCTGCTCAACGGAATAACTGTAGCGCTTTGCGTCGGGAGACTTTGGAAAATAAAAAATCTCATCGTGCGTCCGTCACCGATTGATATACTTCGCTCTTGGTTGTTTATTGACGAACGTTGCGGATCGCGCGACGCGCAAGAGAGAGAGAGAGAGAGAGACTAAACGCGCGTCGGCGTTTGAGACACTTTTGAAACGAACCGATTGAACCATCCATAAAATAGCGTTTATTTCTTATTATAAGCGATAAAACTGCTGCGGTACACGTAATACACAGACACATAGAGACTCGACTCTCCTCTTTTTCCCCCCTACTCTGATGTGTTTTCCACTTCCGATTTGCCAAAAGCAGTGAGTGAGAGACAAATCGGCGCCAAGTGGAGCCAACTAAACTCTTTTGTTCGTCAAATGGACCAACTTGATTATTTAGTACCATTTGAATGTTTTTCTTCTCCCCTTTTTTTTACTTCTCATGTTTAATGCTTCACGATATATTTTTTACAGCGATATTACATTACTTGCTAAAGTCGTTCTTACTTTTCCTTTCTTTTAAGTTAGAACCTTACTAACAAAAGATTAAAGTCGATCTTCGAGCAGGTTTTTTAACTCTCATTCTTAAAATGGAGGGAAAATTTTTTCGAAATATAAGGAAAAAAAATACTGTAGCAGACTACTGTCTTGAACTATTATGAATATTTAGCATTAAAAAAAAAATGTTAACACATAAGTACCTGGCACTGGTCTATGCTCTCTTTTATCCAGCTCACTTTTAAAAATGTTTATGCCTTACAAGTAGAAAATTTAACGAGCGGCATAGTGTGCTGTTATACGTTGCACGAAGGTTAATTCTGCAGTCTGAGCGAATCTTGAGACGTTGTAAAATTAAACGTCTGATCTGCGGGAAGTGAATCGTTTTACAGTCTTCGAATGCTCATTTTTTTATGACGAGAAACTTTTTCTCAAGGTACTTACATTTCTTTTTAAACTATAGAATTCTTTCTTACGCGAGCAATTCCACATTATTGTACCATACAAATTTTAAATAGATAAATTCTTGCCAAATTGTCATTTCGATTTTAAAAATTTTATTGAGAAAAATATATATTTTTGACGATTTCAGAGCAGTTACGTTAAGTTAATAATGATACCAATTGTAATCAAATTTTGTTTGTAATTATTATTACATTATATATGATTTTAAAATTTACGTTATCATATTATATTTTATTTATAAAAGAAAAATCCAAGAATAGGCACAATGAGGGTCTAGAATTTTGTCTACTTTAAATTCATTGATACTTATATGCTTAACCTTCTTTATGCCAATTTTTGTACATTCACTTTAGTATAAGTTGATGTTATGATAAGAATTTTCGTGCATTCTGCAAGTAGTATTTGTTTCTTTTTCTTAATATATATTCTTATAATCATTTCTTAAGACACCAAAAATTGAATAATCAAATTACCCTACGCCGAGCGGATATGTTGATATACAAACAATTTATGTATTATTAAACTTTAATAAAACAGAAATTTCTTTGTATTTAAAAATTTTTTAAATTTATAAAAGTAAGTTTTTGGCACTTGGGATTACTATGAATTGAATTCTAAATTGTCTCGTTACATTTACGCAAAAAATTTTTATCAGTCTGTAATTTTAATTTCCAACCAGCTATCGCTTGTTCCTTTTTGTACAGTAATTTTTCGCATTTTGAAAATGTGAAATTGAAGACTACATTTGTTAACTTTCGTGCATTGGCATAATGTGTTTACATTATTACTGTTAGCTTTTGTTGTGAATTTCAAGAGAACGGCGAGGAACAAAGCGTGTAAAGACTGCTAAAAGATTACCTGTTGATTGGATAATATATCAAAAAAGAAATGAAAAAAAAAAATAAAATAATGAAAAACTGACGTAAAATTAGTCTGCCATTTCCAGTTTGAAAATACCTATAGTCAAAGTGTAGGTATAGGCTATAGTGAATCGTTAAGTGAACAACAGGGTGTTCACAATTTTGGTATACTCTCGACATATCTTCAAATAAAAATAAATTATCTGAGCAGGTTTCAGAAAAGCAGAATGATTATCGTCAATTATAAGAGTTGATGTAACCCTAGGACTAATCAAATATTTGAGTCAAACAATCAAACCCTATATTTTTTCATTGCAAAATAATAACGAATATCAAAAGTAGTGTTATGCAAATGCACTATTATCACAGCTTAGTTTGTGTTTTTCAATTTACAATTAGCGTGCGACGATTTCAATGTTGTTCTTATACGATAAAAGAATTTTCAAATAAGTTTCTCGCCTGAGAAGTTCTAGGGCTATATCAAAAATAGTTTGTCGAGTTGTAAAACTATTGTAAATTATAAGGCAGTTCGTATGCCAAACTAATATTGTGGTATAATCGAAAAATCTTCGCTGCAAATTTATCAATCAAGTATTATAATGTTTAAGTTGTATGCGTGTGCGCCTGGCACGGCCATCAACGATCTTCAGTTTCACTATACAGTAGTCGCTAGTAAATCAAATATTTTGAGAAAAACAATACTCTAAGCAGACACGATCAAGACTAAAGAGAAAACTTGCTGCTGCGTCGATTCGATATGATGTTTGGTTCAAGGGGGAGTGTGCTTAAACATAGCCCCTTAACTTTTGTTAATTACGAAAACCGATCTCATCGACCCTAACGCATTTTGTTTCACAAATATAGTGGTGCCCATTTACCATATTTTTTTAAAGATATACGGCTGTTTCTTGACGATCAGTTGTCTTATTTTTTATGTTGATGTAACACTGTATGTACTTGCTCCAATAGAAGTTAACGATAAGCACTTTTTATTTTTATCATAAGTGTAAATGAGACAAAAGTGTACCTTTTTATATTACTGTCAAGTCGCCTTAAATAAATAAAATTTTAAAAGTATATTGGTTTTTCTCACTTTAACTTACCTATCATAAAAATCGAATATCCAATCCATTTTATCTCTAACTTAACACTATAAGATCTATCAGAGTTTGTTAATGAAATTATACAACCAAATTAAAAAAATGTTTTTGTAAAGTATACTTTAATAATACTCAAGCGACTAAAAACGTCGCATACTTGCGCGTTACATTATTCAAGGGAAATAAACAGCTCTTAAATATTAAATGTATAATTATAACTATTAAAATACATTTAATTGTCTATACATGTATATAAATTCTCCTTGTAAATCAAACCATTATTAAAAAAATAAAAAAGTTATAATTTCAACTTTTCTAGGCGAAAATACATTTATTTTACTAATAGTTTGTTTGCTTATCTCCCTTGAATGTAACGTTTACAGAAACATATTTACATATACATCAACAATATTTAGCATTTCTTTAATATTTACAATTTTTCTAAAAATATTTTTTATAAACCCATATATTGTGGTGACGATGAGTATGTATTTCTGGCAGAACTATTTCGTTTAGCTTCCTCATTATTTGTAAAATCCCTGCAAAATGGATAATCATGAATGAGAACGATAATGGGAATATGTAATAAGCTAGTTTGAGTACATTGATTTCTAATAGGTTCTTACCCAAAAAAAGGCATCAATGAAATTAGAGTTTGCTTGCTAGGGCGAGACGAAAATGCAGGTGAACAATGAGACAGTCTATTTACGACCCGTCTCAGCCATTGTTGTAATTTTTGCCTTCTTTCTTCTACAAATTTGGCATCCTTAATAAAAAAAAAAGAAATATTTTATGACATAGCAATATTCCTTTAAAAATATAATAATCGAATTGCCTGAAATTATTATTACCTTATTTCCGATCGTTTTCTTTGGCGGAAACTCAAACGACGTAACAATCGAATCATGTTTCTTTAATTCTCTGTAGAGCGAATAAAATTGTGCGTATCTTCGATATATATTCCATTCGGTATCTCTTATACGCACGTATATCTGTTAAAAAGTAAACAAAGTGCTCAATGATCGCTTTGAAAATTCGTTTTAATGAAAAGTTCGTATGACTTTTTTATTCTTACTTGATATACGTGATGTATATCCGATGGTTGGCCTGTAAGAAATGCAGATGGTATCCATATATGGATTAGGCAAGGTGCTTCGGTCGGCATGTCTTCTTCATTGATTGGACCCCGAAGACATTCTAATTCTGCCCGAAGTAATTTTACTAATCTATCCCTATTGAATCATACATAGTATTATTAGTTTTACAAATGTCCGAATGGAGAGATGTAAACAATATAATTTACGATAGAGCGCCTACTTGTTCGTAAGTTGCATGGTTAATCTGGCATTGAATTCCATTAATTCAGCATGCATTTCAGCAACTTGAACTAATTTACTCTGATATTCTTGAGATTCTTTATGGTAATCCAGAGAACAATCTTCCTCGTTCACGTTGCTCGCGTCGGAATCCTTTTTAAGCATCTGCACTGCAGTTACGTATTTTCGCAACTGCTGTCGCAGCAATTCGTTTTCCCTGCGCAAAAAAAATAATAGACCATCGTTATTTTGGAATAAGGCGTCTCGATGAAAATCTCAGTAAAGCAAGCAGTAGCTAACCTATTAAGCGTTTGAATTTGGAGCTCGTGTTTCTCAAGGTAATTCTGATGTTGCCTTTGAAAACGAGCCAATTGAAGTTTGCTGGTTATAGCATCCTCGCGTGCTTGCTCCAAAACTTCATTTAACGCTAAAAGCCTCACTCGCAAACCTTCAACGTCCAGCGTATCGGCATCGGCGTGTGCATTATTGGCAAGTGGCTCGGTAGCTTCGACCGCAGCCTCCGTCGAGTCGCTATCCTTCAAAACGAATCAAGTCTGATTAGCATCGTGGAATAACCCAAACGTACACAAAGCGGACAACGCTTGTCTTTAACGAGGCACTCACTTCTAAGTAATTTGGTAAGCTATTTAACATATCGTCGAGAGCATTGTCTAGGGGCGATACAGGTACCAGAGCACCCATATTCTCAGTGTCAGTCAATGGAGTTAAAAGCCTCTCTTCCTCGAAGGTTTCCCTGCGAAATATACACAAACACGTCTTCGCGTCAAAATATAGCTACGACAAAATCTTCAGCAAATAAAAACTCGTCCGTATTGTAAGCAGAAAGCCGACGCGAATGACAAGTAAACAAACAGTGGAGATAACCGAGCGTTCTCGGATAGTCTCACCTCTCGGCCCAGCTGATGGGCTTAACGTCTAGAACGACGTCATCAGTCCCGGAGCGTAGCTGCATTCTGGAGGAGCACGACGACGAGGTGGGGGACGGCGCCGGAGACGCGTCCTTGGCGGTGATCGCATTCGGCGAGTTCAAGCAGGTGGGCGGCGCGCTCGTCGACACCGCGTGAACCGCCAATTTATCCGCGACGCTCTCCTCGTCGTCCTCGTCGTCGTCGAACGATATTATGTGCGTCTGCACCTTCTTCCGCGTCTTTGAACTCGACGTTGAGGGCTCTGCAAGCGGCGATATCAATTAAAAAAAAACTGTCCTATTAAACATTACATGTACATTGTACATAAAATGGTAACGGCGAGTTATATACTTGACCACAAATTTGACTAGATAGTAAAAAAATTTGCTATTAAAGTTTACTGTAATCATACCGTGACCATTTCATACACCGAGAAAAATTGAATTTCTATGTTTTAATTTAATTTAATATAAATAATAACGATAATTCTGAAATACGAATTTATTTAAAAATTTTTTTGAAATCATTTAAACAATAATAAACATTACTTTATAATTTTTTAACATATCTTTAATGTATTAAATTTTACTACTGCACAGTTTTCTCAGTGTACACGTAATTTTTACATTGCACCAGGAGCGTTTTCTCGATACGCGTATACATTGTATAATTGTATGTACCCAAAGACCAAATCTGTGAGCGCAAGTGCGTATACCTGGAGGCGCGATTATCGGTTCGGAATGTGAGTTCTGGGCGCGGGCGAGCTTCGCCTGCTCGCCGCAGTCGTCGAGCTCGGCATTGTCGATCCTGATGGCGAATAGGATGGTGGTGAGGCCCGCGGCGACGTTCGGCAGCAGGGACGACTTGTCCTGATCGCGCAGGAAGGCCCAGTGCTCGTAGTGGGCCTCGCTGGCCTCGGGGCTCACGACGGAGTGCAGGTGCCGCTCGAGGGACCTCTCGTTGAGGGCGGCGCGCAGCCAGGCCCGGCCGCGGCCCTGGTCCGTCTGGACCTTGCGCAACACGCTGAAGCGCTCCTGCTCGTGCCAAGTCAGCTGCTCGCGCACGCACGGCCAGAACGCCTCCGCGGACTCGGCCGCGGCTCGGCTGCAGCCACCCGACTTCACCAGCTCCGACACGTGCCTGCAATAAATACCCACACACATATATACGTGTTATGCATAGATAATATAGTTATATAGTTTGATGATACGAGAGACGCATGTGTGGTGATAGAGGTGCGGCGGGCGGAGAGAAGCCGCTGATAAAGTTTTCACAACAGAATTCAATGATTTATGCAACCTGTTATCTCCACGTTCCTCCACTCTCTCTCTCTCTCTCTCTCTCTCTCTCTCTCTCTCTCTCTCTCTCTCTCTCTCTGTCTCTATAATTAACTCATCTATATAAAGTTATACGTCCGCGAGAGCGAACTTTCAGTCGAGAGAATTCGCTTGACAAACTGTATATATGTATAATACACCTGCTGCATTTAGCAGATCTCTCTCCGAGCTCTTCACACTAAAATAACGAAATTTTCCTCCCATATATATCGTGTATGACCGATTCTCCTATAGAAGAATGCACTTTTCGGGGGTCCCTAAAACGAAATTTTTTTTAAAGCTAGAGGTTTCGGACCGATTAGACTTACTTCTGTAAGCCGAAAGATAGTGAAAAGTGCAAAGGAACATGGGAAAAGTTACTACTTTATTTTAGTAGTAACCATATTTTTGAGCCATTTCACGTTTTTTTTTCAAAAAATTAATACGTCAAAATACTAGAATAATAATAACTACGAATGTTCCCGAGGCACAATAAAATTTCAAATTGCAGTACAATACAAAAGTTATGCCCGTTAAAAAAAAATAAATAACATAAAAATCCGAATAGCCGATTTTCTTTTTTTCTCCATATACCGCCTCCCCATGTTAAATTCTTATATTCCTGCATGTTTCCATCCTTCAGCTTACAGAATGAAGTCTGATTGATCCGAAATCTCCAGCTTTGAAAAAAAATTTTCCATTTCTGGACCCCCGAAAAGTGCATTTTTCTATGTGAGAATCGGTCAAATACATAAAAAAACAATTTGCACTTAATTCGACCGCGTTATTATACGCACGCATAAAGAAAAAAAATTCAAATCACCTGAGCGCGCTCTGCAGCTTCTCCTGGCTCCTCGGCTTCAGGCCGTGGGCGAATATCCTCTCGAAGGTGTAGCAGAGCTGGGTGACGCAGGCGTCGGATTCCGTGGCCAGTTCGGCCTTGCCGCCGAATCGTACGTGGCAGAGCTTCGCCGCGGCGAGCAGCTCTTTCTGCAGCCTCTGCCTGTCGGCTTCGTGATCGACGACGTGGTCACCGCTATCGTTGCTGCTCAGATTGTGCGCGCCTGGCACTATTGCTGACATCATACGGAGAGCCTGCAGATAGAGAGAGAGAGAAAATAACAAGCCTGCGTAATGTAACGTTTAATATATATACGTATACAATATGCATATATATACTCTCTCTCTTTTCGCGAGTTTACGTAATTGCGATATTGCGGACGCGCATTATATACACACGCCGAGGCTCTTCCGATAAGACGAGACAGTTTATGCATATATATATAGAATGCGCGCGAGAAAATCCGACTGGTTGTTGATTATTGTATGCAGGTTCTCTATACATTATCGCTCGCGTATATATCGCACACGCATCGCGCGCGCGCGCGCGCGTGTTTTTCTTTTTGCGCTCATTACTCGCCCTGTTGTATATATCGATGCACTTATGCGTGCGCGCGATTTGTCGCTATTAGAAATGTGGGTCGCGCTCGAAAAGTTGGCGAAAGCGCGCGCTATCGGCGTATACTGCACGGCCCCCCCGTCCCCGATGATAAGGTCTCCGAGAATTGAAAATTTTAAATAAAAAGTCGTGAGTTAAGTATATACGAGTGAGAAGAGCGAGCAGTGCGCGCGCGCGTGAAAAGAACATAAAGAAAAACTGCTTATCATCGAAGATGTAATAGGTCTAACGGACATTCAATCAATCACGCACTGCGTCAATACTATATAATAGATATATATTATGTGCGCAATGGGGTAGGGATGTATATATACACGCGCTTGTACTGACTTTTCAGCGATTTTTAAATTCTTCGATTTTTATATTATTTTTTTTCTTTACTATAACTATTCGCACTTGTCAGCTCGTTTCCTTCTCCGCCGCCGAGCGAAAGCGCGTGCATATAAATATCGAGGTCTTTTATTATCTGATGTCCCTCTGCAACGCTTGCATTCAATTTTGAGGCACATCATAGACAGGAAACGCGTATCCGGTATTGAAATACAATCCATCGAAACCGCGCCGATCTACCAAATAAACGACGCTTCTAATTTCCCATGGAGATTAATAATAATACACCATCGGACAAGGCTCGTCTGCTCCGAGTCCCGCATAATTTTTTTGTTACTCTGCGTTTTTTGTTTTATCTAACATCGTTGTTGGTATTGTCATACGCGGGGATAAGAAGAGCGTAAAAACTCGTATCGCCTCGCTTCCGTTTAGTCATGTCAATTTATTGCAGTACGCGGACATGCACACAATGACTGTAATACTAACTGTATAGGCGTCGGAGAGCGGTAGAGTGTATACTGTATACGCACACACGCGATCTGATAAGCGAGACGAGTAGGTAGGTCGTCGTCAACGAAAAAAAAACAAGAATAAACACGAAAATGCACATTGATTACCGCGACGAGCGTATTCGGAAATCGAAGAGCTATACTGCGTGTGTGCTACGATGATAAATTAACACGCGTCAGTATACATTATGACAAAGTATATAGCGGAGTATCGCTCGCGATATACCGGAGCTTGACCCATATTAAACGTTGTGTATAAAAGAGGCCTAATGTACAGAGTCCGTCAATCGCGAACAGCTGAGAGCTGCGAATGAGCTGAAAGCCCCCACACTATAAGTATAGTGTGCGTCTAATGGCTGTTGTTGTAAAACAATAGGCGGCGACGAAGGAAAAAAAAAGGCTGAATAAAACATGAGCCGCGACGCCGAAGATGCAGTTTCCGAGAGTCAAGGCGAAAGAGCTATATAATATAACAATTGCACAGTCGCGTGTGTCTGTACTGTGTATGTATACGCTAATACGAACCATCGAGCCAGACCGTCTCGACGAAGCAGAGTGGCGAAAGGTCTCCTCCTCGTGCAGAAAGAGAGATATAGACGACGACGACGACGTGCAGGAGCGAGTAGCGTAGAAAGTGAGACTACTCGGACATGTATATATGTGTATTGTGTATATACATGTATGCACACAAGTACAGCGCGTGTCCCTCCGCTCTCTCTCTCTCTCTCTCTCTCTCTCTCTCTCTCTTTCTTTCTGTCTCTCGCTCTGTTGTTACGCTTCGACTGTCAGACAGTGTACGTATATACGAGGCCCTTCGATTATTCCACAAGCCCAGCTCCGCCGTGTTTTTTCTCCCGAATCATTTTGGCGGGGAACATCCGGGAATCGGCAGTAGCATCCTTTCGATGACACACTAGTCTGCTACTGCTGCTGCTGCTGCGTCGTGATGCTGCGTATTAGAGATGTGGTAACGCGACGACGCACACGAGGTAGCGAAAAAAGAAAAAGAAAACAACTCAGCTGACACCAGACGAGCGACGGGACGTCGACGACGATGCGATTACGAGACGACGCGCGGAGCCAGAGAGCCTCGTCCGCGGAGGGGGCGGAATCCCTCCGTCCTTCGTCGCACTCCTTGTCACGAATTATTCTTCTCGCGAATTATTGTAGTACACGCTGCTGCACGCGCGTGCGAGATATATCTATGCCCTATACACACACGACGAAAATACACCTCGCGCACGCACTGCGTATCGGATCTCGCCCCGTGCGCTACTAACAACGCATGAACGCAAGCCACAAGAGTCAACTCATATTCCTATACACACACACACGCGCTTGACTTCGTAATTCCTGTAGCTCCTTCTCTCTCTCTCTCTCTTCAGCCGAGACTGCTGTGTGCTCGCCTCGCGCTGCTGCGGGAGTACACAATGAGTGTGTATAAGTGCTATATATAACTATATATACTCTTGTATATAGTACGGCTGTGTATATACTATATACTCGCAGTTCCGTACCCGATCCCGATGTCTGCTTCACCTTCGAATTTCGATCTACCACCTATGTATCGCAACTCTACATAGATATATTTGCGAATACCCGCGACTCCCGCGAGTATGTGTGTGTGTGATGCAGCTTTGAAAGTATATAAAAATTTAGCAGGAGTGGACGATCTCAGCGCCTCTTGCGAACGTTGGACCGTACTGACGGGACTGAGATAATGTATAATGTTCGTATTCGATTTGTACACAAAAACGAAGTTGTCAGGTGACTGTCGGGTGATTTTTCTCGAAATTTATTTTAACAATTAGACGTTCGGCTGGCTTTTTAGTGCTTTGTCGTCGCCCGTCGCTCGCTGGACCGTGCGTGCGTGCACGAAAGCGTTTCGGAGCGATATGCTGCTTGCTCCGAAATGAAAACAATGACTCCGATACATCTGGACAATCGCTCAGTTCATGGTCGCTGCAGAAATCTGATCTCAAAAGTGTCGACTCTGTGAGCATTATTTTTTACATGACGTAGATATATACGGGATTTGACAGGTTAGTCGCGTATATAATGCCCGAGTACTGAAGCAATAAGTACCGAGGCAATTGTTCTGCTTGTCAACAGTACGTCCGGTCCCGAGAATCAAATTCTGTCTGCAACGTCGGGATGGGATCGTTGACCAGTCGGCAGAATGCAGGTGTCGAAGAGGTCGATATCGTTTCCAATCATGCATACAAATATCCACCTCGTTCAGGTAAATATTCTCCTTTGTTATTTTTTCTTCTTTCGTTTATTCGCGCGCACAGGAGGAGAAATCGTGTGTGCACAATAATTTTCTCTGCAAGATTACTGAATTAAAATACCGTGTAATTTAAAGGGATCACTGTATCAAATGTAGTTGATTATTGTTTATGTATAGTTGTATTAATGATTATTTATGCAACAGGAAGCTACTTTGGTAGCCATTTCATTATGGGAGGTGAGAGATTCGATACACCTCAACCCGAGGCTTACCTTTTTGGAGAGAATACAGACTTGAATTTCTTAGGGAGTCGACCGACTCCAGTAAGTATATAACTGCAACGATAGAACTGAGTTTTATTCTTGAATCGCAGATGAGTCTGATAATTATGGTATATTTTTAGTTTCCGTATCCACCGCCACAAACAAATGATCCAACAAAAACCCTCAAAAGTTTGGTAAATATCAGAAAAGAATCTCTACGTTTAGTTAGAAATGTAGAAAAGTCTCCACCTACACAGCAAACAGGTGTTAAACATTTTGGTGATGGAGATGCAGATAAGAAACCAATGCATTTTAATATAGAATTTATTTTTGATTGTGATGTCAGATGTGCTATTACTATATACTATTTTTGCACAGAAGAAGTTACAACAAAAGGAGTCACGTAAGAAAATCCATAGTGCTATGTTGTTAATGTATTTTAGAACTCAGAAATTTAAACAAATATCTTTATTTTAGATATGTACCAAGAGATCCATCAATGAACTCTGATACATACTATTATAAAAAAGGAGCAAACCAATTATTTAGTCAATCTTCTCATATTTTTGATCCAACTCATTATACTGAAGAAGAATTATCATATAATACTGATCGTGAAGTACATAACTTGCATTTAAATATCATACATTGAATAAATACAGTTAGTGTATAATATTAATTTTTTTTTCAGATTATTCCCATTGCAATTCATTGCGTTGCAGAAGAAGGTTCTGATGAACCCAAACAATCTCATACAACTATAGCTGTAGTTGAAAAACATTCTGATGGATCTTATGTATTAAAAGCACTGAAACAAAAACTGTATGTTGATGGTTTATGTTATTTACTGCAGGAAATTTATGGTATTGAAAATAAAAATACTGAAAATTCAAAGGTAATTCAATTTAAATTCATTTGCTTACTTAAATAGTTTTGTAAAATCAATATTGAACTTGCAACATCATTTTACAGCAACAAGGAAGTGATGAAGATACAGAAGATAATGGAGCTGAATGTGTAATTTGTATGTCTGATGTGCGAGACACTTTGATTTTACCTTGTAGACATTTGTGTCTGTGTAATGGTTGTGCAGATTCACTTAGATATCAAGCTAATAATTGCCCCATTTGCAGAGCTCCATTTAGAGCTTTGCTCCAAATTAAGGCTTTACAAAAAGCAACAGGTTCTATAATAGCCAATCCCCCATTACCAGAAGTATGAACAAATGGTGTAATTATCATTTTTTTAAATGTTATTGCAATTGCTTAAACAATTAATATCTATATTTCAGGGAAGTTGTGAAAATATTCCAGCAGGGTATGAAGCAGTTTCATTAATTGAGGCCTTAAACGGGCCATATACTCCAAGAGCAACTGTTCTTCCACCAGAATCTCCAGATACTCCAGATACAGACACTGCTAGCGCCACGCAAGCTGCCGAAGTTCTTAATCGGTATGGGAACGTATTTTTTTATTTTTTTTTTTATAATTGTAGTGGTGTTATGCTAAATCAATATAAATTGTAGATCTGCAGAGCGAACTCCAGTATCAAAACACGCTTTATCCAAGGATAGTGATTCGTCGCCGAGAACAAGTACCACTCCATGTCCAACTCCGGAATTCCGCATGTCAGTTTTATTAGCCAAAGGAGAAAACTCTGGCTCACAAAAAGACCTGCATAACCGTTCACCTGCTACAAGAAATAAAACGTGCAGTCATCCTCGTGATAAATCCAATCTCAGAACAAGAGATACTTTGAGACTTGTGAATGAGAAGCAACCTGTGTCGCTGTACGAGGTAAAAACGTCATATCTTTTGTATTAAATTTTAATAATTGATCACTTAGATGCACGATATTTTTAATCTAAATACGCGATCACAGGGGCAAAATCAAGATGAAGATAGTGAAGCCGAGAAACTGTCTCCTTTGTTGGATGCTACAACCAGTACTGAGGCTTTGGATACTTCAAATCGTAGTAGGATTTGTGACATAGACATGGATGATGAATTGCCAAATGGAGAAAATGATAATCAAGTTGATATGGCATGCCATTCTCATTAGGCTAATCTTCTCAAAATTTAGATCTGGAAGGACTTTTAACTATGAAATTTTCGTACATACAATTTTATAAATATATAATTGAACAGCATACCGTAAAGTTAAAGATACATATAAACAAACAATATTTATACTAACGTTGGCGGATTCAAACGTTAATTTAAGAAATATGCGTGATTTTCTATTAAAGAAATTATTTTAACAAATATTTCTTTATTTAAAATTTAATCAAAGTCATAGAAAACTTTGAAACTTCTAAATAGACGCATTTTAAATAAAGATATTTAATAATTTAAATAACTTACTGAGCATAAGTTACACTTGTCATATCAGTAATTAACAAAGGTTTTAATAATTATATCTTAAATGTAATTCAAGATCTTCACTCAATTCTCAACTTTGGCTTTTCAATTTCAAGCTTGAAACCGAGATTTAGATTGTTCTTTTAAAATCACAAATTATCTGTGTGCAATAGTAAAATTATTGTTATAGTTGAAAATATTTAAAAAGCATAATAGTATTTTTGTTATGTAGAAAAAAGACTGCCACTCAAGCAAACAAAAGTATGTGTTTTTAGAAGTAATCTACTTATTTTGTAAATATTAGGTATTGAAAGTAATAAATATAGTTTAACGATCGATAAGATTAATTATTTCAATTATACATAAATTATGGACTTTAAATTTAATCTCGTGTCAATAAATAGTATTATTTTTATAAATAGAAAAGATTCAGATCATAAATTTAATTGGACACTGTTAAAAACATTATTGTACTACATAATTTATTGTAATTTTAATATTTTTCATTAAAAATTCTACTTAAAAGCATAATAGATTTAATGGAAATCTCATGGAACAATGGACTGTATGATAAAAAGATGTTTTGTAGATTTAATAAAATTTTATTGAAACTTGAATACAAAGTGTATCAGTTTTTAAGCAGCCAGAGTTTCCCTGAATTTTTTCCAGGCATCCAGGGGTCCGTGCTCTGGTAAATACTTAACGTTACAACCGTCAGGGGCTAGTCTGCCGTCGACCTTGAGTTGTTCATACACCGCACGGTCGTACTTTGTGAAACCCCATTTCTTGGAAACGTAGATCTTCTGACGACCTGGGAACTTGAACTTGGCACGACGCAGAGCCTCGATAACGGCGGCCTTATGACGGTCGGACGACCTAATGCTCATAATGGGCTGGCCAATGTGAACACGAGCTACAGTACCTTGTGGTTTTCCAAAAGCACCTCTCATTCCAGTTTGGAGCCTGATAAATTTTAATTTGTTCTTTAGAAATAATATACAATATTTTATTTTCACTTAATAGCAAATTTAAAGATGCAATAAACTTTTTAACTACAAAATTAATCTTTGCGATTAAGAAATAAATTGATGCATGCAAGAATTACAATCTACCTTATGTTACTTATTAATCTTTACTTTTATATCTTTTACAAGAATGATTTGATTCAATTTTTTTTTTTCATTATATATAAATATCAATTTTGGAAACTAGTTTTTAATTACCTATCAGCTCCAGCACACGATAACATTTTGTTGATCCTAATGACATGGAAGGGATGGAGTCGCATTCTTATGTGGAATTGATCTTTACCAGCATTCTTAACCATGTATTTGTTAGCGCAAATACGTCCTGCTTCTAAAGCTTCTGAACTAAGCTGTTCATACTCATCGGATACAAGATGTACACATAGTGGAAAATCTTCTACCGAAGCCTTCTTCTTTCCCAAGTCGAAAATACGGATTTTTGGGTCTGGCACACCACGACAGAACCGAGACTTTGGGTACGGCTTATTTTTACAGTACCGATAGCTGTAACAACACAAACAATGCTTTATTAGAACACATTATACAGATGAGAATATCAAGATGTTGATAATTGTTGTCATTGTATGAAAATGGAACTGAAGATGATTTCAAGCTAATATTTTGCAAGAAGGTGCAATTTCAACGATTCAATCGTTAAATTTGATCGTCAAGCAAAATTTAGCAGTTTATTTAAAAATTCAAAGACAATAGAAAAAATGTCGAATCACGACAATTAACATTAATAATCCAATGCTCGAACAAAGCAACAATAAACCACTTACCATCTTGCTGGTCGGCGCCCCATTTTAACCTAAAATAGTAAAACAAATCGTTTATTAAATACGAAAATACTATTGAATACACGCAAATCCCATGTGGCTTGTTGAATATATTCACTCAAGGTTTTTAAATAACTTATGATGCCTAATAAACATTTGGAATAAAATACAAAAGCAACCTACCGACTCGTGCTCGACTCGGCGAAAGGAAGATGTCGGAAGCTGATCGCGCAGCTTCTCACTAACTTGAAGTTGCAAACTATGGAACGATATATAGGGTGGCATAAATTTAATTTATCTACCGATTTATCCATTCGGAAATAATAACAAGTATGCTTTGCGCTTCACGAGACGATGTAAGAATTTAAAAAACATAATAATTTGAAAATAAATTTTGAAAAATTTACGCGCATTAGTTTATTTCAAATATGTATCGAAGCAAGAGTCGAACGAGCTTCTGCCAGTCAGCTGATGATCTGGCACTTAGTTCAGTTCTTCCTCTATTTTGTGCAACGAGAGCGGGGTTCGTTATGGGATCGGGCAAAAGTTGGTCCTGCAAAACATAGGTATGGAGGTGTGAATTTTCGTGTAATAACAAAGCAAAATATTGAAATGGAGGTAGTGGAGTTAGCTGAAGAAACACCTGTAAATACACAATTTACTGTTGCTGATTTGGATATTGAAATTCTTCCAATTATTTACGAAATCATTCGAAGGTTCGCGAAAGTTGTATAAACAATATAACCTGTACTACAAGTATCATCTATTTTATATAGTTAAAACATCTATACACTCTGATCTGCTATAGATCTTGACATTGTGAAAGTATTTTTAAACTCTTTTGCGATTCAGTTTTATTATTTCGTAATTCTGTCACTCTTCTTTAACTTCTCAATTTTTCTTCTGGTAATTGTTAGTCTGATTCTTTTCCAATTAAATTATTGGAAGATCTTTTGAATAAATAAATTTCTCATTGTAGTGTCGAGAAGGACCCCCATGATACATCCCAAAAGGTGAAGGAATCTGCAGACACAAGTCAAAAGATTTTGGAGCTACAGAAAAAATTGGACTCGGCGAGAGCTCAGGTATAAATTGTCTTGATTTAGTTTTGCTTTGTAATATTGCATACGCTGATTACACAATATTATTTTAGATTAAAAGACTTCCTGGAATTGAGTACAGCAAAGAAGAGCAATTACAGAAGCTAGAAACATTAAGAAAACAACTAAGACTTAAAAAAGAACTTCTTCTCAAGTATCGTAATATGTGTACATTTGATGTACCCAAAGTATAGACTTTAAATCAGCTGTAAATATTAATTAATTCAATATGGTTTTCCGATATCTTCTTCATTATTTTGCTAATCTTAATAGTGAAAAAATAGTTAGTAAACTGGCTGATTCAAGGCCTGTGAGACAAGCAGCGCGAATGGTGGTACGTGTATTAAATCGAACAAGCTCGCTTAGTGGTTCACATACTCTACCTTCAAACACAAAGGAGTTTGGTTCTCAAGTAATCGGTGCTGCAAAAAAATTATCGGAAGAACTTACACAGAAAATACAAGATGAAGCTAAGAAGCAACAGCAGAAATAGTAACAAATAAATAAAAAATAAGTAATTACAAAAAACTGAAGTTGAATTTGATTCTTAAAATGTTATTGAATCTAAAAAATTTATTTTTTAGTATTTTATAGGGGGACAATAAATAATACATGATTTATTGAATTACCTTTTTTACTTACAATGTATGGTATGAACAAATAATTAAATGTATTGTGCATTATATCACTAAATATAGAAAATTTTGCCAAAGAAATTTGCTTTTTGATATTTAGTCTGAAAATACGTTATTTATCTATTTTCATTTTTCTATAATATTGAAGGAATCAGTCACAAATTTGCACCATTTATACCATAACTACATATTCGTTGTAAAAAAATCTGCATATTAGTCTTTTTGTATGAAAAATAATTAAGTGCTTTTTATGAAAATACAATATAATTAAACTACAACCCTATCATTGGGAGCTATATTAGATAATACTTTTAGATCAATTTTAACACGACTTAGTAAATTTTATGTTACGAATCTTAATTTTCAAGTTTGTATTAAATTTATATCCTTATAATCATAACAAAAATTTTTTTTTATAAACATAAAACTGCATCTTAACATATTACAGAATAGATTCTAAGCGAAATATTTATTAAACAATATGATTTTCACACACTTAAATATTGTAGTTTTAAAAAATGATTATAGATTATGTATAGCGTATATTTTATACATAAGTTTCCCGTTACTGAACATTTGCAGGAGGATTTTGTTCAGAAAGTGGCTGAACTATACCACCAGTGATATTTTGTGCCCGTCCTCCTCTTCTTCCACGACCTTTTTTCGCTGAATTTGTGCCTGATTTCTGTGGTGTATTTTCGCGTTTAGCAGCTTGATTTTCTCCAGAATTAGTCCCATCAACACCTTCAGAGATCTAAAAGGAGTAGATAAATTTTTAAATATTTGATCACTAAATTAGAATTCATAGATCTTTATAAACGTTACCTGTGCATTTGGATTTTGTCGATTTTGTTGAACTTTATTTGGTTTACTTGCTCTTGAAGTATGTATACTACCTGGACCTGAATGTGGAATTAAAACATTTCCAACTGCTTTTGTACGACCTTCTCTGAATACCATCCGTTGGCCAGGTTTAATATACTCTGGATGCTTTATAAATCTAAAGTGTACCAATGCTTTATCACCAGTTCTTAGACAATCTTGAGACATAGACAGAATTGATGCTGTTTGACGAATACTACCACAATGAACTGAAATAATTTATTTATATAGAATTATTATACGATGCATAAAGATTTACAATTAATTAATTGATAAAATTGGTTATAATAGAATATACGAAATACCCATTGCTTGATAGCGTGAACTAATCGTAGTAGGATGATGTAAAACTAAGATTTCTCCTTCAAATTCCCAACAAGCTTGCGGATTTAAAGCTGGGGAAACCATCACCATTCCTTTTCGAATTTGTGATCTTTTAATCTTTTTTAAAGCAAAACTAGCCGTTTGTCCTCCTCGGACTTCACGAACTGGCATCCTCTTTCTGTGTATACTTTTAACAGCTATTTGTTGGAAATGTCCTAGAGGATCTGGTCCAAGTAATAATATATCATTTAAGCGTATGACGCCTTTTAAGGTTGTACCAGATACTACTGTACCAACTCCCTAGACATTAAACAAATAAAGCAATATTTAAATATTTGCTATTTTAATTATTTATCATTAACGAATATCTTATTTCTTACGGGAACAGAATATGTATCATCTATTTGAAACTCTGCAGGTTCATTGTCATGACTAGTAATTCTTGCAGTCAGTAAGTTTAAGAACATTTTTAAAAGGCCCAAGTTTTCTCCACTAACATTGGATACTTGAAAAATAGGGCATAGTCTATTAAAAAGGAAAAAAAAACATGAGTTTAATTTTAAATTAGTTTAAAATATGAATTATTGTAATAAGAGATAAACCTTTCTGAAACAAAATTAGTAGCACTAACTACTACATCATCAGGAGTTTTTACAGTAACTGGAACCTTTCTACAACCTGGAGATTTCAAAATTCTATTTAATAGCCTCAAATTCTCTTGTAGTACATTAGGTGGACACATATCAATTTTAGTCACCACTACAAAAACTGGTACTGACAGAGCAAGTGCCAATCCCAAATGTTCTTTAGTCATTCCTACAATGCCTGCATTTGCACCCACCATCAACATTCCTAAATTATTTGTTAATAAATTTTAATCATCTTACAAAGAATTCATTGAAAATTGCGTTAAATATTTTAGATTATTAACAAACCAAAATCTGGAGCATGACCAGTCATTCCAAACACAGTAGTTTTTAAGTAACGTTCATGGCCAGCCAAGTCAATGAAAGTAATGACTTTGGAAGACTTTTCACAAATTTTTACCCAATCCAAAGAACCATGCTCAGGTTTGTTTACAACATTGCCTGTTAAATTCCATTATTTTTAGTGAAAATAATTAGTATAATTTATAAGTGAAAAAAGTGATAATTTGCAATACCTACCAACACTATCAAAACCAAGAATGTCATTTCCTACTGAACTTGTTCTTCCTGTCTCAGCTTCATGTTTATGACGAAATAATTTTTGACGAGCTAAACCTCTACCATTATCTAATTCACCGTGAGTTAAAACACCAAGTAATGTTGATTTTCCAGCATCTACATTACCAACTACAGCAACTCTAAGTTTTGAAAATTGTAGTTAATATTTGTTTTTTTATAGAATTATAAATTTTAATTCTGAAATCAAAATACCTGATTTCTAAGAAATCTTGTTGGTCAAGGCGTTTTCTCACCAAATACTGTCCAGTTAATCCATGGTCAGCTTTACTTTGCCGCAGTAAAACACAATCTGCTTCTAATGTTGCAGCAAGTGATTGAAGAGTGGCAACAGAGGCTTCGTACTCATCCTCTTTTAAACCATCTTCTGATCCATCTGTTATTATCAAAAAATTTTAGTATGCTATATTCTCTATTGTAAATAAAGAGTTTTACAAATTACCTTCACCAATTCCTATATCAAAAATAGTTTCGCTGCCCCCATCTTGTATGCGCTCCTTTAGTTTTTTTAATAACAACTCATATTGATCTTCAGATGGACTGACTAGTACATCCTAAAAAATTAAATTTAAATATTTTTTTTGTGACAAATTTGTTAAGACAGATTTCATTGAAAAAAATTTTTTTTGCTACGTATTTAAAACGTACCTTTCCACGAATGTTGGAATAATCAATCACTGATGTGGAGATCTCTTTTTCAGGTGTTTGTGCCATTGCCAAGGGCAAGAATGCTGTTGTTGGCGCAGACATTTTGTCACAGCTGTTAGTTACGTATTCTACAGAATTCAGTATCCTTTCACTTAGAACTTTCTCAAAATTCCCTTAAACGATACACTCCATTGGCATACGTGCTCTCCAAAATTTGAATCCAAAATGTCTTCTGTAGAAAGTCGTGACTGTTGTAGGCATTACTAGGGACTCCGTAGGAAAACTAAAGAATGTTTTCTCCGGTTTTTGAGAGCTCAGTTCACAAATTCAAAGATCAGCTGTGAATGAAAGTAATGGTTACTGCAACTGTCACAAAAAACGGCATATGATGCAATTGCGACTCACTCGCTCTTCGGTCAGAATTACTTTAACAATGATATGGATAAAATAACGTAAAACAAAGGATGATCAAAGAACTCACAGCGATAATCGCGTTTTTTTTTCTCTCAAATGACAGTAATCGGCCACGTAAGGTGACGTTGAGTGTCGTATCGCCGCAGCTAAAAGTAGTAGCGATATTGTGCAATAAAAAGAGCCTCTCTGTCGTCCGGACAATCGTCAAACTCATCGGGATACAAGGAACATATTGAAAAGAAACTCACGTCACCGTGATACTTTACGAATACCTCTCACTCTCCACGTCTCGTGGCAGCGTAGCACTACAAGTGCATATAGAGGAGCGCACCAGCTGCACTCTGCTATACACACTGATACTTGTAATCCCAGACTATACCACTACTATGAGTAAACGATTCGTCGCGTGAAATAAACAAGAAGCCGCGGGCGCACATATGAGAGAAGGAGTCGCTTGATGTCGTCAGCCAAAAAAGCTCGATCCGCACCTACCTGCAGGGGGCCAAATCCGAAGGAATACTCATCTTGATGTTAGCTTTTCTTCCGTAAATTGTTTCTTTCTTCCTTATTGTCACTATCTCTACTCTGCTATAACCACGTTCTCGACTGCAGTCAATGTTATTCTAAGGTCCTCTCTAGGCTCTCTATACTGCGGCGGACTGCGAGTTGCGTACGCCTATATTTACGAGAGAGAAGAAAGAAAGTCCGCAGCAGGAATCTGCTTAGGACGCCGTTCTGAGAATTGACGATTGTTTTTATTACGGCAACTGTAACGAAAAGGCCCGACGTCACGCTGTTTATATTTGCGCTGCCAACACGCACCAGCTCATTCCAATAGCTAATTAGACTAAAATACGTACCCTAATATATATCCATATATTTTTTAGTGACTTGATATACCTACGCAAGTGCACACGTACTTACGTGCATTCATATAGATATATATATATATATACTTAAATGTATATTACAAACGCGTGCACGATATTCTACGTTCTTACGTCGCGTGAGACTCGCGCGGGGGTCTCTCTCTCTCTCTCGACTTGCACTCTCTGCAAATATAGCTATATATAGCTATCTCGCTTCCGCACATTGGATTAGGCGAGATTTTTCATCCTGTTTATACATCCTACAGATACGCAGTACTTATACGCCTATATATGCTATTGCTGGCTGACATGCGCGAATTTCTACCTAATATATACCTATATATACATAGCTAGACGCGATCAGTGCGCGCTTTGCTAAAAGTTGCGGATTTGAACGTATTTAAGTACGGGACATTAATTCTCGTTGTAGCAGAGATGACATTTTTGAGTTTTGAAATTTTACAGTTCGAAAAATTTCGAAAGGCACGTTGTGAAATTTGGAGACCGGTTGAAATCTAATTATCGGAACTCGACGAAACCCAGGGCTTTATTACTGAAAATCTATACACAATCGATCTCGTTCGCCGCCGACTGTGTAGAGTATATACATTATATTGCGTAAAAGAGACATGAAATTTCAAACGGTCGATATAGGTAGACTCCCTCGCTTTACCGTGAAACTGCAATATTTTAGCCCCTTCAATTGATCCATAAATAAAGAATAAACAATTGCTCCTGAGAAGCGGCCGTGTGCAGGTGCGTCTATAAGTACGATTTTGAGTCCAGCATGCAGATAGTGTATATACAGCCGTCCGTCAATACGCAACGCGCAGCAGCAACTCGCTATAATAAATAATTTCATCGAAGCACTTACACATCACCGCCGCCGCGTCCCCTAATACGCGAGTACACCCCCTCGCGAGACCACAACATACAGCACATAATAAATATTTAAAGCGCATAAGAAATATCACTCGTATGCGCGCCTACTGTATACCTGCGGCAATTCCCATGTATGTAAGGCCGCCACGCGCGTACGTATATCGACTAACATTTACATATGCGCGGAGTGCATAGTACAATACATACGTTGTACATATACATTATACGTATATATATATATATATGTAGATATAGGGTAAGCCTACAGGCAGGTATAGTAATATAGGTGCATGCACCTATGGCTATATGATCCCATCGTCGGTGCGCGGTGTGGCGCAAGATCCAGATGGCGCTTCTCGCGAGCGCGGGCTCACGCCGCCGCGGACAAGGACGGCGAACCCGGCCACGCAGGCCCTTCGAGTGCGAGAGAGACGGCGAGAGATAGTGAGTACCGCGAGTCCATGAACCGCGGTATGACGTATAGGGAACTTAGGGTTGCCAATGACTTGTCATTCCAGCGTGTGACACGCTGGAATCTTGAAAGTTGAGTTCTATGAAAAAGAGTGAATAAAGTTTTTTTTATAACACCGTGTGACCCAAGTCCGCACCTATACCACGCTTATCAGTGATACCTAAGTAGTCCATTACGGCACCGTGCTCATCACCGTGATAAGCTCACGGTGCCGGAATGGACTGCTTATCTCAAGTTATAGTCTTAATATGTAAGTTATACAGTCTTATCAAGTTGTAGTCAAACTCAAATTGTAGTCTTAAAACCTAAATAGAAAAGTTATGGAACTCGAAAAAATGCAGCTTCTTTCTATTGGTATCAAAGTTGAGAAATGCTTTCAAATTAACTAAACAATGCAAAAGAGAATTTTATAATTAAAAAATCAACTTTTTTGCATAATCCTTGTTTTATATAGAATGCATTATTTTTCAATTGATTTTTTAATTATAAAATTCTATTTTGGACTGTTAAATTAATTTGAAAGCATTTCTCAGCTTTCATATCCATAGAAAACAGTTGCATTCCATCGAGTTCTATAACTTTTCTATTTAAATATTAACACTGTAACTTGAGAAGACTATAGCTTGAGAACACTAGGGAAATTTACAAAATTTAGAAATTGGCTGAATCGCAGTCGACTTCTGCAGGATAAACACTTGAGAAGTAATTTTTTGTTATAAATGCATGTAAAAATAAACAAAAAGTGCTCGCTTTGAAAGATGAACAAGTTGTCGAAAAACAGAAAAAGTTTGCTTTCTCTATATTTCACGGCGAGTATTCGACCACCCAAATATTTATCAGTATTAACGCGCTTTTTTCTTATTAGTGGCTTTAAGAAAAAAAACTAATAAATTAAAGAGACAGACGGAGCGCGCGAATTATACTTGAATAAATTCCTATCGCGTGAACTTAGCTACTCAGCACCATAGTCGCTTGTATGATCTGAAGTTCATCTATGAGCACCCATGATGTACAGATGTACTCATGTACTCTCTCGAAGCCCAACACTCCAGAGCTCGTGCGAGTATATAAAGCCGCGGTATCTAGCCTGCATATATACCTGTCTCTTTCTCTCTCTCTCTCTCTCTCTCTCGCGTATTGTGTCGGTGTGTGTGTATGTGTGTGTGTCTGTCTCTGTCTCTCGCGCGACGAGGCACGTCCGCCAGTATATAGCTTTTACGCATAGAGACGTCTCTGAGAGGCGAGCGCCGAGAGTTCCTGGGCCCGTGATTCTAACCCCCCCGGGCGTCCAGGTCTCGCTGAGGAGAGAAACCGCTGGATTTCCATCAGTCGCTACGAACGAGGAAAGTCCGCGGGCTCGAGCGTATACGAGTTTTGGCTCGTCTACCTACTATACTGCTTGCGTCGGCCGGTAAATATCATGGGCATAGACTTGTGCACTTATCAGTCTGTCTCTCTCCCTCTCTCTGTCTCTCTTTCGACCGTGTGCCTCCTCCGTATACGCTGCTGTGGCTTTAAATAACACACGCGAATGAATCTCTCTCGCCTCTTCCCCCGTTCGAGGGAAAATTCGGAGGGCTTTGTTTATCCGGAGAGAAGCCGTGGAGAACATTGGCGAGCGAGCGAAAATTCTCGCCTGAAGAATATTCTCTCTCTCTCTCTCGTGTGTGTGTATATGTGTGTGTGTGTTAAAAAAGCAGCAGCGTAAAAGGGGCATCACCGAGTCTTCTTGTATGTTGTATCTCTCCCGTTCATGCCACTTATGTTCTCTGCACTTGTGTGTCGCGTAGGTGATTTCTGCGACGAGACTGTGTCCTCCCCGTTGTCGTCGTACTGCGCTTACGCCCGTTTGCGTGTCTGCAGGCTCGCGCGATGTCCCGGGCGTCGCGCCTCGTCGGATCGTCGCCGTCATCCGAGGACTTCAATAAGTAGCGACGCGACTGGGTCAGCGATGCCTCAGACCTGAAGGTTTTAATGCACAGCGTGGTAAGTCGTGTGTTCTCGCGGTCTTTTTATCAGACGGTCTGGTGCGTGCCTTCGCACGACCGAGACGAAAACACACACGGGAATGTCTTTTGGAGTTTTGTTGACGATTGGGCACGCGGTGCATGCGCTGGATTGTGAGGCTCCTTGCAGAGAAATTTTGTGGGATAGCTTGCTGATACTTGATGACTGAGGCATAAACATGTTTTAAAGTTTTGCTCGGTGGATTTTCATGGTAATGAGTTTGCTTGTAGATGTGAGATTTGGTAAAAGATTATAATCAGACTTTTACAATGGGTTTTGGTGTAGCGCTGGATCCAACATTCCTGAGAGCTTGTGAGCTAAAAGTCCAATGAATCGTTCTTTTTGTATGAATACTAACTTTGTAGGTTAATTAATCCTGTTACTATCAATAATAGTTTGTTTCTATGACTTTATTTTTCATTTGTTATTCCTCTTAAAATTGTTAACATGTTACTGTGGTAATGTACCATGCTAGAAAGTACAGTGAGATAAAATATATTGCAGGCTAGAGAATAACAGTGGAGAGTTATGGCACGTCGACGAAAAGTAGAGGCCAAAGCCTCTCCAAAACCACAGCCAGTGGCTTCAGCTGTAAGGAAGTCAACTAGACAAAGGGCAAAAAAGCAATTGGAAGAGCAGAAGGTCAATGGTGATGTATCTACAAACATTGGTAATTCTGAAGAATGCAAGGATCCCAACGAAGATAGCCAAGAGCCTATCAAAAAAGCCAATGCAGTTCCTAAAAAGTTAGGTAGACAGAAAAATGTAGTTGATAAGACTAAGCCTACAACCGAGAGTGGGAATAGTCAAGAAGGAGAGAGCGATAACAGTCAGGATGCTCAAGTAGTTGATCAAATGATAATTGAGAAGCTGGAAAATGTTGAAGAGGAACAGATTACTGCCACTGAAAATACCTTAGAAGATGTTGTTTGGTCTGAGGATGTAATAGAAGAGACTATTATTTGTGAAGAAATGGAAGTGGAAACTGAACTTTCAGATGGTTGTTCAATAGCACAAGATGGTAGTGTTGTGGTTGAACAGGTAATACTTATGAATGATTCTAATTTTGAAGAAAAAGATGTAGTGGAATATACTGTAATTCAAAGTGAAGATGGCACAGAATCTATGATAGTTTCATCTGATAATGTGGAAAATCCAGAAACTTTGAATGAGAGTTATAGGACTCCAAATCATTGTCAAATAATAGAAGAAGGTCTTAGTGTCTTGCACGTGTCTGAAGTAGAAGTTGCTGAATCTGAAGATCAATCTAAAAGTGAAGTGGTTATAGACAATAATAAAAGTATTCAATCATCATGTGATTCTGAAAATTGTGAAACTGTGAAAGTGGATACAAATGAACCTAAAAAAGAATGTCGATCATTAAGAAGTGTTACTAAAGGTGTGAGAGGCACTAGAACTAGAAAATCAATTGGTGCAGCTGATAAAAATGTTAAAAATGAGAGCAGTGATGGTAGGAGAAAAAGGACAGATGCAGCTAGTAAAAAGGTATCTTCTGTAGAAGATAAACCATTAAGTATAGGAGGTAAAGAGAAGTCAATAAAACCTAGACGAGCCAATGCTCAAGTATCCACTAATGTAATTGAACAAAATAATACTCAAAATTCTATGGGTTTAATGCAAAAATCTATAACATTGAGTCAAGAAGATGATAATAGTTCATCAATGTCCGATAAAATGGAACACCAAGAGATATCAGATGCTTCCACATCTGATTCAATAAAAGATAATAAAAATGTAAATAATAGCATAATTTTGGAACAGAAAAGTATTTCAACTCCCACAGTTTTGCCAATAAAATCAAAGAATGTACTTTTTGGTAATGAAGAGCATTCTAGAGATAGTGAAATGGATGGAAAAGTAGATTCTGAAGATACTAAAATATCTAGTGGTAGCGAAAATAGTAATGATACTCTGTTATCATTGAATAGTTGCAAAACTTTAGATTCTCAAGTGGATAGCAAAAATGCTTTGCATCAATCTAGTGATGCTGAAAAAAAACCAGGCTTTAGAAGTAGGAGTGGAAGCACAGATACAACAGGATCTGAGAGTGGATCTAACAGTTCTGGTGTTCGTCGCAGTAATAGAATTAGGACAATTGGCTTGATGAAACAAAGGTATGATATATAAATTCTTATTCATGACTCTCTTCTATATACAATGTTTGAACATTTTTTCGAGGTTTTCTATTATTTCGAAAAAAAATTTCATAAATCTTTAATTTTAATTTCTTTATTAATGTATAGATCTCGTGGCCGCGGATTAGTTACAAAACCATCTGTGGATCAAACGAAAACAGCTGTTCAACAAGATCGTGATAAACTTATAAGTAATACACCGCCGATTCCGGAAAATACCAATCAAAGTAAAGATATTTTAGAAACTATACCTGAAACGCAATCAGATAAGGAAAATAATAGCAATAAGTCGACGACTACACAGGATGTTCATACGCCGTTGATATCTGCCACCGGGACAACGGGCTATGATTCTGATTCAAATAAGCCTGTTAAAGTCAAATCACGCTGGCGACGTTCTAGTGAGTTAGAAATGAGCAATTCAGGATGGTCGGCATCACGACCGGCTTTAGGTTTTCCTAATCCCACAGTGACTCCGGGGACTCCGATCGGAACTGTGTCTAATTCATTAACTGATGCAATTAATAAATTACCACCTTTACCTATAGGAATACCGCAAGAATTGAAAACAACGACAGACACTCAAGACTCGATACCGGTTGTTTCTTCGCAAAACAGTTTAGACATTTGTTGTAGCGATGACAGTTTTAATGTTGCGAATAGCTCATTAACTAGTGCCGCTTCGACGATCGTCTCGAAAACAGTAGGAGCTAGGATTCCTTTACCCAATGTCCCTGTGGTTGCAGACAGAGAAATGGAAGAGAGATTGAGTCAATTTGAACATTTGAAAGAAAATTTATATTTAACAGAAAGGTACGTTTTGTAAACTATAAATTTATTCATAATTCCTATGAAAATAAATGTACTTTAAAAAAAGATATTTATTAATAAATATTTTCAGATTCACAAGTAAAGAAACAAAACGTATGGTTTGCGATTGTTTTTTAACAGAAGAAGAAATTCAAAGGGGAGAACTTGGTTGTGGAGAAGATTGTTTAAATAGGCTTTTAATGATCGAGTGGTATGTGAAATTACGTTCAATATGATATTATATTTATTTTTAGCCAATAAGCTTTTGCAAAATTTTACATTACTGAATTCGATTTCAGTGGTTCAAGATGCGTAGTCGGCGATAGATGTACGAATAAAAGATTTCAAAACTGTGAATATGCTAATTGTGAAGTATTTAGAACTGAAAAGAAGGGTTTTGGTTTAAGAGCTACAACTGACTTTAATGCGTAAGTTCCCTCGTAAATTACAAATCTATTTATTATTTCAAGTATTAATTTTTAACACATTTAATTTTTAAAGGGGTGACTTTATAATGGAGTATGTTGGTGAAGTAGTTGATCCAAAAGATTTTAGAAAACGAGCAAAAGAATATTCAAAAGATAAAAATAGGCATTATTATTTTATGGCACTCAAATCGGATCAGATTATAGATGCAACAATGAAAGGAAATATTTCCCGTTTCATTAATCATAGTTGTGATCCAAATGCTGAAACTCAAAAGGTATATAAATTTATAAAATTTACTATGAATGTTAATAATTTATTAATATTAACATTTAATTATTATATTCGCTTCCATAGTGGACTGTCAATGGTGAATTAAGAATCGGATTTTTTAATAAAAAATTTGTAGCTGCTGGAGAAGAAATTACTTTTGACTATCATTTTCAAAGATATGGGTACGTTAATACTGTTTAAATTTCTAGCTATATCTCATAAATATTCTAATATTCTTTTAATATTTAGAAAAGAAGCACAGAAATGCTTTTGCGAGGCGGCCAATTGTCGCGGTTGGATTGGTGATAATCCAGAGGATTCTAAGAAATCATCTTATGCAGAAGAGATGGAAGATTCAGAAAGTTCTTCGGAGAGTGATGTCGAAGATACGGAAGATAATAAAGAAGATATTGATAAACCTGAAACACCTGTAAAACCAATAAGGAGAAGGAGGAGAAAAAGAATAGAGAAAAAAGTCACCGAACACATGGAGGATGAAGATGTAAGTTGCTTAAATTAATTTATTGTTGTTGAGCTAATTATTTAAATTATTATTTTTATTGTATAAATGAAATAACTTTTTAGTTGGAGGAGCAAATTGATAAGCTGTGCGCGAATGGTCTGAAAAATCGTGCTCATACGTTAACTCTGAGTCGTTTAATGGTTCGTAGTAGGGAGATACAGCACAGAACGCGACTTTTAAAGGTGATACGATTCGGAGAGCAAGCATGTCGTCGATTATTCTTAGACTATCATGGCTTACGGTTAATGTGGAGCTACATGATGGATGTGGCTGGAAGCTCAACCGAAGAAGCTCAACAATTTAGACTGGAAATATTGAAAACTCTTAGTACACTGCCAATTCCTAATAGGACTATGTTGATCGATAGCAAAGTTCTTAGCGTAATAGAAAAATGGTCGAAGCAACTGTATCATTCAAGTGGTGAGTCACCTGAAGATGAACAGTCAAAATTGAAATCTAGTAATGAAGAAGCTGAAATTGATAGTAGTGAGAAACCTTGCTTAGACCAAGCAAGTGAAACTAGCGATGTAAAGAAAGAACCAGAGTCAGAAATCAAATGTGAAGTGAAGACAGAAGCAATTGATCCAACACTTATTTCTGAGTTAGCAAACAATTTGTTAGTTAGTTGGTCTAATTTGAAAGAAGTTTTTAGAATACCAAAGAAAGAACGTATTGAGCAAATGAAGGAACACGAGAGAGAAGCAGGTGACTTGACAAAAAATATGTAACTTTACGATACTAGAGGAATAAGTGGTCCCTTACGGCATAATGTGTATTAGCGTTCGAGTGTTGCGAGAGAGCTAAACGCGGTGCTATGAAGGACAGCGTATAACCCTAGTATCGTGTACTATTTGATAATATTGACCAGTATAAATCCGCAGTGTCATGAAATATAATACTTAAATCATTTTAAACTTTACAAACTTAACTTTTTTGATTTTAGATCGAGGTTATAAAGAGGACGTAGAAAAAGAAGCAAGAGAAACTAGTTCATATGAACGACATAGATCTGATAGATATAATCGGAATGAGTTAGAAAAACGTCCAGATAGAAGAAGGGGCAGGGACTCCCCTGATTTTGAACATAGCCGAGCCAAGGATAAGAGAACTCTGGAAGAACGACCAAATCTTGTACAAGTTCCACGTTTATCTAAATTCGAACGCAGACAATTGTTCGCAATGAAAGTAGCGAAAGAAGAAGAAGAGCGGCAGCGACGCCAACAAGAAGAATCGTGGCAGCAACATCAAGCACAATGCATAGCTCTAGGTTTAGATGCCTATGCCACTCCTGCTTTTGATCCTCAAACGGGTTATCATTTATTCTTTAATCCCCAGTTGAGCCAATGGCAACCTTACCCTCCCATCCAAGGTAAAAATATAATACTCTAGAAACTTTATTTTTGACTAATGCTAGTATTATACTTAATTTATTTTACATTTTAACAGAAGGGGCAGAGATTACTCAACAGGTAACGCCCGTTTACATGGGACCTGGCGGTCCTGTAGCAGCATCGCCAGCAGGAGCAATAGTCGGTACTCCTCAGCCTCCTTTGTATCCAATAGGCCAACCTCCTCCTCCTTATGGTCCTCCACTTGTACAGTTGGGTCCAGGTAATTTGATACCTATGCCTAATGGAACTGCACCTTTGTACGTGGAAAAGCTGCCAGAACCGGAGCCCGAACAGTTACCGGTTGCGTTGGCAGAACCTGAGCCTGAGGTAGAAGCAGCTCCAGCCCCACCACCGCCTCTAGATTTGCCTCCCAAATGGAAATGGGCGCGGGACAAGCGCGGAAGAGTTTATTATTACCACGTCAAAGAGAGGGTGTCACAGTGGCTACCACCACCGCCGGACCACATTGCCGTCCAACCAGATTCTTCGACAACGTCAGAATCGAGCGATGAGTCGAGTTCCTCAAACGAAGAAGAGGATGAGATTGAGGAGCAGCTGAATCAGACACCTGAGGGTATGGAGGTCGATGCATCGGAAGGTGTAGTGGCGGTACCTCAACCCGAAATCAAGAAACGAAGAGATGGACTAGTTCAAGAAAGGATTATTAGTGTAAGTATAGAAAATTCGTATATATTAACTTAATAAATAAGTATATATAAAAAAAATGATAATAATATTATTCTGCAAAAACAGCCGCGTAGAGAGGAAGATCGTGTCGACCATAAAAAGTATAAAGAGATTAAAGAAAAATTAAGAAGGCAAAAAGAAAGAGCTAAATTGAAGGAACATTTCGAAAAATTGAAAAAACACAGACGCAGCAGTAAATCTAAGTCTCACGGAAAACACGCTACAAGTAAATTCCAGCCAATTACGTCAGACATGTCTCCTACGACGGAACGAAGAATCAAAGATACGTTTAGAATTAACATGGCGAATGTTATGGTTCATTTTCTCAATCCATATAGAAAAAGTGACTGCAAGCAAGGTAGAATTACTAACACTGATGACTTTAAACATCTTGCGCGCAAGGTAAGAAAATGTATTTTCAAACCTTCTTTCTTTGTTAATTAAAGTTATTAACACATATATTATTGTATTTTAGCTGACCCACTTTGTTCTCGCAAAAGAACTGAAGCATTGTAAAAGTGTCGATGAATTGGAGTGTAATGACAATGTAAAACATAAGGCTAAAGACTTTGTTCGAAAATATATGAACAAATTTGGTGCAGTGTACCAGAAAGGTACAGATGAAGACTAGTTTAAATCATAATTTAGACAAAGTGATTTTTGTTATTTATTATGCGACTGTTCATCTTTATCTACTTGCGTACCGTTTAAATGCTCGCGTGTAGATAACTCGCGCGGAGTGTAGAGACACTGTAAAATATTGATCACTTTATATGATGGATGAAGTAGCGCAAGATAATTATAGTGATTGTTGTTAGATATTTCATTTTTTAATTTCGCAAGTTTTGTACAAATAATTGATTTACTAAACATGCAGGAACTTTCTTGAGCTGTTTTCTTATTCTCATTTTGTAAATTGTTCACATTGAATCGTGGATTCATGTATCAAGAAAACAAACTGTTATAAATGTAAAATTTGAGCTACTTGTAAACAGCGATAAACTTATGTGTATATATTATTATTTACCATAAAAAGCGAGTTTACAACAATATCTGTATCATTTGGCTTACTCAATCCGTGTTATCCTCTAAATATTTTGCATAATGAGTGAAAATACAATTTTTTTAAGAAAGAAAAAACAAATGATTTGAGGAAAACATTGATTAAGCTTCAAGTACCATGATATCCTTGCCCTCAATTTCATTACAATACTATTACCAAAATTTAAAATTTTTTTCTCTTTTTTAAGACTTAATATCGTCGTATACAAAACATGATCAAACACGTAGCGATACACACTTTTATTGCAATGTTGGATTTGCAAAACAATGGCACAATACAAATCTCTTTCCATTTGTGCAATCGCTTACTTATTGTATTTTCCAATATATTCAGGGATTGGAATTAGGAACAAAGCAAACACGCTAGAGTTATTCATTACATCATATAAATCCCTTACACATACATAGCATTATTACGATTCAACTGGCCTTCCTTATTTTTCTCAAATGATTTCTGGGAGAATTTTTTTTAATATTAGTACCTTTTTTTCGATGATTACCCTTTGATACTTTATTTGTTTACTTTAATATCATTCATACTTTCTCTCAACCACATGGCAGTGTTAAAAATAAAAATTTGTTATCTGTGTACATATTTTTACGTGTGTAAATACACGTTTATATATGATATTTTTATGAAAAATTTTTTTTCTTTCATACAAGTACGTAGGTGTAAAAATTATTGGTGCATCTTTATCCACGATTAATTAATTATTCAGTAGAAATTTTGAGTGCGTTTCATCGTAAAAATGATAAAAATTGTTAGTTTATCAATCATAACAAAGTTGCATATGTACATGAATCGTAATTCATTGGCCAAATGTACTTGAACGGATGGAAATTTTTGTACAATTCACTTTTAGAATTTCAGCTTTTCAAATTATTTACGAGCTTTTGAGTATTCACAATACGGGATTTCAAAGACGAACAACTTGATTCAAGGCTTAATTGAACGTACTTATGTACTCTTTTGTTCAAAATCACGCCATCAGGAGTCAAGCCAGAGCAAAACTCTAATTTTTCAAGATCGTTCAATACGGAATCTAAACCTTGTAGTTTTTCCGTCAATGCCTGAGAAATCTCGAGCAATGTCTGAAAGAGAACGATAAATAATTAGGATCATACATGAAAAATGTTGTATACACAATTAAATATGAAGTTATGTAATCACCTGATTTTCCAGTGCAGTAGACACGACAGGTTCTTTAGAGTTTTTTCTTTTATTCTTTTTCTTAGATATATTAGGTTTGATTTGTGATGCAGCTGAAGTACAAATGGCACTCAAGAAAGCTAAGGTTTCTCCACATGTGGACGCTCTAAACAGGAACTTCCTAAAAGAAACCGGCTTATTTTTTTCCGGCAGAGGTAGCGGTTTTAAACACGGGGAAGTTCTAAGTGCCTCAATGCACTCGGAGTCCGGGCACGAAGAATTTGCAAGTGAATCAGCGAACTGAGCTATTAAGCTCAATTGTTCGGAACTGTAGGCTTCACGTAAACGCTCTACAGCATCCAGAGGAACTATAACACTATTGACTTTATCCTTTCCGTCAATCTCAAATTTCTGAAGAAGTTGTGGGATAACGTCACTCTGTAGCCTCTTCAGTTCACCGGCCAATCGAGTAAGAAGCGTTGAAGAATCTGCATCATTTGCTGCTGCCAATATTCTTAATATAAGACTACGAGCAGCAAGTAAACGCACCATACATTCTCGTGTTTCCAACTTCATCCTAAGGTCTTCATTATTTTCCGGCAGTGGTTCCCATCCTACTGCAACCTGAACATTTTCAAAACAATTATGTAGCAATAAGGTATTTAAAGTTTTTATGTTAAGATAAAACTTAAAAATAATCATACATCTACATCACGATTGTCTCGAAGTAGGTTCCACCGTATTGAATCCTCTGCAGGCTGAATATGCATGCTTGATAAAGAATTAGTAACTGCCATTGGACTATCGCACCAACTCATTTCTAATAACATTTTGTCGACAGTTGTCATAGCAAAATGAATTGAATTTTCTAAACGTTCTCGCAATTCAACAAATTCTTGTATTTTTAAAAAACTTCCAAACTTGTACGCATACGTCAAATGATCGGCGCTCTGAAAATAATATTAAATTTATTTATTCATTTGATAAATATCTATTTATTATATTTGAAGAGTGACAGTGAATATCATATATACATACATCTTTGTAATTAGCAATAAAAAATTTAGCAGCATGGTCGAGGCAATAAGATGCTTGAGATAAGTAGCCCAATGGAGCAAGTAATGGTGCATATAAATGACCTAACGAATCTAATTGGATATGTTTACAATCTAACATTGAATAGGCATAATTAGCCCCCACAGTTACTCCTGCTTCTAAGTATACCCTTATCAAAAGTATCTTAAGATGGAAATTGGCGGGGCTTGATAACAATCCTCGTTCCAAAATATTCATTGCTCTGAAAGCATAAACATCAATGAACTAGGGACCAAGACTTTCACCATAAATTTTGTGAGGATAATACGTACTTGTACAACCACGTGGCATCAGACGTTTCATACCACAGCTGATACAGAATATGAACAGCCAAAAGTATGTACGAGTCGGCAGGACAAAAATCTGTAGCCAATCTTGTTTTGTATGGGCAGAGAGCATTACCTTTATCATATAAATCACTAAGACGTTTCACTAGATTTTTCCGTTCTTCTATGTCAGCTCGTGGCGGGTGGTGCCTACCGCAAATACGTTTCAACTGCTCAAAATGAATGTGCCTTTGCATTTGATCGACTGTGGCGGGATAATCAGTCTCGCCAACTCCGATATCAATTTCTATCTATAAAATTAATTGTTCATTTATTAATTAAAATGCGATATTTTTTTTAACTAAATAATTTCTTAAACACCTACATTTTCTAACAATTCTTCCTTATCAGCATCACTCAGCAGATGCAAATACAATTTTAAGTCTCCAACAATACATCCCTTATTTCCAAATTGTTTAAAGTATTGTCGCATATCATCACAAATGTGTGCGCAATGTTCAATTTCTAATTTTTGCTCACTTGTACGTTTAAGCAATTCTAGACGCGCGAGTTGCGGTGCTCTAACTTTATCATCAAACGTGGTAGTAATAGTTTCATTCAAAAATTTATAGCACTTGGTAGCCGTTTGACAGTTGAGACCAGCTGTCAAGTATTCCTGATAATATACCCAATTGTCTCTTCTACAAAAAGCATGAGTAAAATGTTATAATTTTTTATGATTGTTGTTAAAATTCTGTGAGCAGTAAACAAAAATTTGTTTACTTACTCTTTACGTATAAGTTCTTCATAAGCCTTTGCTGCTTCATCGAAGCGTTTCATTTTGAGCAGAAGCTTAGCCTTACGTTGCGGTACATTAGAGAGTTTAGAAGCTAATGGTCCTGACAAAACTTCAAACATTTCTTCTGTCTTACCTTGCATTTCAAGGATCATCAAGTAAAGCTGAATTTCCTGCTCTGCTTCTATTTTCCCTTCCTTAACTAATTTCAGTACCTGTTCAAGAGTAATCAATTAAAACAGAGTACAGAAACGAGCGTCATGAAAGGTAAGAAATTCATGAAAAAAAACTAACCATTCGCTCAGCTAAGGGTAATATGACATTTTTAGCCTGTTTTTCCTCAGCTTGACTGGCCTGCATCACAATACTCATAACAGCCCAAAAGTAATAAGGATTTTTAGGAACCAGTTTGTATAAAGCTAATGCAGTGTGGTGCTGCTTCTTGAAGTCACCCAGTCTCACATAAGACATGAATAGGTGCGTGAGAAGCTCTTCATTATTGGGATCAGCTTTGGAAGCTGCTTCGTAAACCTCACTGATTTTATCAGCTACAAAGAAGAGGAGGAGGAGTGAGTCTAGAGTCGGGTCTCGAGAATTCGAATTCGAGCACGCATCCGCGCAACAAGTCGGGAATGGAGCATTTCGCATGTACTTACGTTGGTGTATCTCCCTGTAACAGATACTCATGGCTTGGAGTGTGGAGTCCTCGCAGGGCACTTCGGAGCGAACCTTATTGATGATGCTCTGGCACTCGTCCTCTTTGCCGAGGCGCAGCAACGCGAGGGCCTTGAGCACGCGAGCGCACTGATTGCTCGGATGCTTCTTCAGGACCTTATCCGCCTCCTGGAGGGCCTTCTTATTGTTCCCATTGTCAAGTCTATCTGGAACACGCAGCAGAAGAGACATGCGAATATATTACATAACCTCGCAGCCGGCGTGGATTTTCGGGGTTCCCCGCGCACGGTCGTGTGACGCGACGGCGGGCCTCGGCGAGGGGCCGCCCTCGCGAACCGGTGCACGGCATCGCGAGCGCGCGCGCGCGCGCGCCGTCGTCCCGTGCGGCTTCGCGCTCCGTGAGAAGCTTACCGTAGATGGGCCTAAGCCGGCGCTCGTTCACCACGTTGTCCGCGTGTTGGGGCACCTTTGACGCCATGATACGCTCGACTACTCGACTTTAACGCACAGCTCGCTCGGCTACCAGCAGCGGCACTCAGCAAACTTGACAAGCATTCTTACTTGGAGTCGAGCACATCGCCGCCGTCGCCGTCTTTGCAGAGAGCCCGCCGCGCCGCAGCTCCTTCCGCCGCCGCAGCTCACGCGTGCCCGCGGCCCCCCTTTCGTCTCGTCCACCCCACTCCCTCTCTCTCTTTCGCTATCTATATCTCTATCTCTCTCCCTCGAACTTTATATATATAACGTATACGCTCTCATATTAGAACATGTACACAGCCGCTGCGCCGTCTCGTTCTCGCGTGCGCGTCGTCGATCCACGAAAAAACCAATCGCGAGAATGGAAACTCGCGCGACGCGCGACTCCCCCCGTCGAGAGCCAACACTACATACACCGCTCTTACATGTATATCCTTCTCTCTCTCGGTTGCTTATTCGCATCTACCTATATGCGCGCTCACATATTCAGACTCCCTTCATCCTCTTCCTTCATTACAATAAAATCTTCGCGTTAGATTCTCTCCGGGGCCGCAGGACGATCGCGCGATGCACTGATAGCTTGCTGGGCCAATCGGCTCGGCGATGCTCACTTTAATATTTCGCGAATTTTCAACGGACTCGCGGTTCAAAACTTTGCAGTGCACAAGCGCTGCAGCTCCCGACAATTACAGCGAAACAAAATTGACGAGTGTGTGGAAGAAGAGACATTGATGCCGTACGCGCGCGTTCGTCTCTCTCTCTCTCTCTCTCTCTCTCTCTCTCTTTTTCTCCCTCTCCCCGCCGCGCTCTCGCGATCGTGCGCCCATTGAACGGTTTTTTTTTGCTCGCGGCGCGCGGCTGCACATACACGCAGCAACATGACAGTACGCTTAGCCATTATACATGTATGTGCATATAGCTATGTGTGTGCTATACATCGTCGAGCTTCGCTCTCTTTCTCTCTCTCTCTCTCTCTCGGCATAATTTGCATATTCGCCTTGGACGAGAGCATACATACCGTCGGCGACTAGGCACAATGCCTAATCAACCTGATTTGCGTTTTAAATTGCGAGGGATTGATTCGCAAACGGGCTTTATATTGCAGGAAAAAAAACATTTTTTTATGTGCCCTGCTCTCTTTCTCTGCGCGAGAGAGAGAGAAAAGGGGTAAGAAATGAGTACTTCTCTCTCTCTCTCGTCTCTTTCTCTCTCCTCGACGGCCAAACAAAGAGAATGCGCGACGATGCTCTCCGAAGAATATTTCGGAGTCGTCTTTGTGCCGGGGAATTGATCAATGCCTTACTTTGAATTATTCAGCGGCGTTGCACTTGCCGATTTATATGCAAACCCTTTTTTCTCTCTCTCTCGCTCTTGCAGAACTTGTTCGTGATGTTAATGAATTTTTAATTTTCTTTTCGTTGAGTTGGAGAGACGCGCTTATAATCGCATATTCTTTAGTTTTGACTGTACGAGTGGAAGCATAACTTTAGTATACACGTTTGTTCGAAAGCGTTTATGGGTTTGCGAAAGAGCAACGTGTAAGCTACATATATAGTTGCCAACATTTTTGTTTTGCTAAAAATAATTATGAAAAATATAATAAACAATTACAATATGTTGAATATGAAGTTAATGCAGTACGAAGTTAATAAAGTATTTCGATACACTTCAACCGATTTCCTATCGATTGTGTATCGGTAGCTCATTATTTAATACCGCAACTTGCAGCGAGTCGTTGGAATGTTAAAAACTTGTGAAATCCATGATGGAATTCGTACATTGTATTCTGCATATAGGATATAGGTTTGTATATCTATATATACACACAGAATGTAGAGGATATACGCGTGCGTATATGTAGATGTGGATATTGTGGAACTGTGCCCAGTGGTATAGTGGAAGGGGTAATTTGACTATATTATAAATAGTTTTGAAGTCATCCGCCAATGCCTTGGTGGCGCTGCATGCATTGCGCGACCGTGACGAGACGAAGCGCAACGCAACTCGCGGGGAATTTGCGCCAAAAGTTCTCGCATGTCAAATGCTCCGAATGTCATATGTATGAAATGTGATTGTTGCATGCGGTTAAAAAAAAAAAATTTTTGACTTTACTACGAGTTGTCAATTAGCTTTCTAATATTTATATGATTAATTGTTAAATGACAATAAAATTTAACAGAACATAGGTGCAATTAATACTGCAGTTACTATAGTTCTGGAAGTATATCATTTGTAGAAATAAGAAGGTTAGGTCAGTAGTATGTTGCACTTGCTTTGTTGTATTTCATTTACAGAAAACAAAAGAACAATAATTCATGCGAAAATTTAATTTACAATTTATTTAGCGTATACACGAGAAACTAAATCAATATTGAAATTCAAATGAAATGATATTTTTAGACAAAATTCTAGCAATGGCAGAAGCTCAAAGAAAACCTACCCAGACTGAAGATTCAGAAGCTAGTTTTGAACCAAAACAAGAGGAAGAAAACAAACCGACATGCATTATTGTGCTTGGAATGGCAGGTTCTGGCAAAACTACATTTGTAACAAATATTGTATCTAAACTCTACAACACTGACAAACCTTATGTCATCAACTTGGATCCTGCTTGTAATGAAGTTCCTTATCCTGCTAATATAGGTAATATATTTGATTTATTTTCATTTAATTAGATAAACACTATCTGAAATCACTAACGGCAATACTAATTTTATTGTAGATATAAGAGACACAGTGAACTACAAAGAAGTTATGAAACAGTACAGTTTAGGACCAAATGGAGGAATTGTCACAGCTTTGAATTTATTCTCTACAAAATTTGATCAAGTTGTTGAACTGATTAAGCAAGCAGGGAAAGATCACAAGTATATTATAATAGATACACCGGGTCAGATAGAAGTATTTACTTGGTCAGCTAGCGGTTCTATAATTACAGAAGCATTAGCTTATCATTTCCCTACTGTTATTGTTTATGTTGCGGACACCGTCAGAAGTGTAAAGCCTGTTACTTTTATGTCTAACATGTTATACGCTTGTTCTATTTTGTACAAAACCAATAAGCTGCCTTTGATTGTGGTTATGAACAAGGTAAAATAAGTTGATTTTTCTTTTTATTTATTCAATCGACGTTTTAACCAGTTATTTCTTTTTTCAGAGCGACGTTGTTGATCACAGTTATGCTATTGATTGGATGCAAGATTTTGAAGCTTTTCAAGAAGTTCTTGACAATGAAACTACATACATTAGCAATTTAACAAGAAGCATGGCACTTGCACTTGATGAATTTTATAACAATCTTCTTGTTTGTGGTGTCTCATCGAAACTAGGAACTGGAATTGATGAATTTTTTGCACTCATTAAAGTTGCAAAAGAGGATTACTATAAGTAAGAACTTTCACAAAAAAATAGATTTAACACTGATTTAAACAATAACTATAACATAAGATTTTAACGAATTCTGAAATTATTTTAGAACCTACAGAAAACGTTGGCAGAAACTGAGAGAAAAGCAACTGAAGTTACAGGAAGAGAAAAAGGAAAAACAATTAAGAGATGCTGCCAAAGCTACAGCTGGAGAAAGTGTACCCCTTATTACTACAATCAGCAGTGGTAGAGAAATAGCAGATATTTATCTGAAACATCCAGCTAATGAATCAAGTGAAGATGAAGAGGGAACAGAAGAAGGTCTTGATGATGATGCTGATGTAGATGATCAAACAGAATCATTTAAACGTTTTCTGGATAAACACAAAGCAAAGCATGAGGAAAAAGTGTCTAGTCAAAAACCTAGCAGTAGCAAAGATACTTAGTTGTCTTTTATATAAAATAAATTTTCGTTATTTTTTATTATAAAACAGTAATTCAATTTAATATATTACAATCCTAATTTCTAATTAAAATTTTCAAGTTTCATTTTCATCTGGATCTGGTTCATCAAAGTCTCTCATTCGTACATCTTCTTCTTCACCATATTGAATGATATTGTCAATTGTTAACTTCACATCTGCAATACTCTCTTCATCTTTAATATTCAATGGTAAAAATCTTACTAAACTATAATCTTCTATTACCCTAGCTAATGCTTCAGTCAGTTTTCCATACTCATCATCATTATCTTCTGACAACAAATTACTTGGATCAGGTTCCAAGTATTTGTCCAACTGTTTCCTGGTAGATTTTGATAATAAATCCATTTTGCTTAGAACATTAACATGAGGTAGTTCCAAATTAATCATGGCGGTAAGAGCAGCCATGGTTCCTGACAAAAACTTTGATGCATCAACTAAAAATTGACTATCTACCAAGAACACCACGCACAGACGAAAGTTCAGATTTTGCAAAGTTGTAATTAATTGCCTTATCACTGTCATGTGTGTATATAATTCTAACTGTCCAGGACAATCAAATATAATGTAATCGTCATCAGTGTCTCCTAACTGCTCTTCAAGCCAGGATAGGTTTTCTATTAAAAACCTAGAAAACAGAATCATTTAATAATATTGAAAATTATGCTAGTTTAAAACTAAAAATGATGTATCTTACTCCATGCAAAATACCAAGCCACCGTTTGGCCCAAATTTTAGTTCATCATCTTCCATAGCATCGTCTACTGTTATCAATTCTCTGATATCAGCAAGTGGTTGGTAGTCGAAGTGTTCGCATGCTGGATCCAAGTTTATAACATCCACTGTTCGCCTCTCATCGGCAGCTTGTTTTTGCATGACCGAACAGTAAGTCGACTAAAAATATCAATGAGAGATACTGCGTTGTTATTTATCCATTTAAATATAAATGGTTCAAAGAAGGTTAAACGTCGGCTTATGCGTAAAAAAATGACAAATTACCTTGCCACTACCTGCAGGGCCTATGACCAATTGTCCGTACCTCATGTTGAATTTATTTATATCTTTGTTTCGTTTTAAAAATATTATTTACACATGAACGTACGCGATGTAAACATTAGGTATACCGAGAGAACCGCATGTCTTTCCGCGATAAGAATCGAATGCAATATGACATGTGTAAAAATAATAACAATAACTGCTCGTTCAATGAGGTGGCGACATCTGCAGTCAATATTCCAGCAGGTGGCGACCTCTTCAGTAACAATTTTTCAGTCGCCCTCGATGGTTTCCTTCTTTACCGTCATCTTACGTATAGGTATAGTTCTCGCGCGTGTGATGCAAAAATCGCCGGTGCGAAAAGCTTATAGACTTCCAATAAAGAAAAAAACGGTTTTAAATCGGGATAAAGCGCATTAAACGAATAGTGATTCAATAGCCTCACCAACGCTACCCAAAGGATGTATTCATCTCTCCTATCTCGTTTAACCACAGTAAGTCGAATCGCAAAGATAACCGTTTCACCATAGAGGTGCGCGAGATTAACCTTTTCAAAATTCCTCTACAAAAACAACAAAGCCAACCGCAGGCCGCGAACAATCTAATCAATCGTCATTATCGTTTGTTTTCAGTGCGCATTACGACTGATTTCGTAAGTACACATCCAAACAAACGTTCTCATCTGTCCTCATCTCCGGCATCGTCACGTCTTCTAGACGCTCACCTCTCCGAAAGTAAGTAACTCCTCGACGTTCAATCGTATATATCGCACAATTTTCTGCGGCGACCGTAAATACACAAGTACACACTGCAGCAGCGGCAACCAAAACAAAAGAAGCAATCCACTTTTAGAAAACTGTCCGAGACAATCTCCTCCTCTCTCTCTCTCTCTCTCTCAAGATATAAATCCAACGAGAGTCGCCTCGCTTTCAAAAAGATTTCACGCAGCGGCGCGGCCTGTGGCCCCGCGTGCAATCTCGCGAAAAATAATTACGCCCCGGCACGAAAAATATCACGTCCGCGCGCGCAGCTGAAAATCAGATCGAATCCATCAACGGTCCGCGCCGCGGCAGCAACGACCGGTGTATACCGACGACTATATACCTATCCCATATATCTATCTCGCGCGATCTCTCTTCCTCGAAGAAATTCGATCAAGACTGGGACTATTTTTCTTCCGTGCGCTTTGCGCCGCGCAGGACAACAATGGACGCACGGCTTTCGCGGCCGTCTACGATAATTACGCCTAATGAGCGATTAATCTTATCCGATGATTCAATCTGTTCGATATCCTTCAGTAGCCGCTGCTGCTGCACCCTTCTCGCGATAGAGAGAGAGAGAGAGAGAGAGAGAGAGCAATTGAGCGTCGCGACTGCTTCCCTTTTACAGCTGATCTCTCTCTCGACGGCATTTCCTACTTTTCAGGCCTCGCTCGCGCTTGATACAGCTATTTATATTGTTCTCCCGCGAGAGAGACTCGTATATACAGGTATACGACCTACACAGACTCGACGACGTCCCGACGTCCTCGCGCGTATAGAGCGAGAGCGGCATAGTAGTGCAAGTCCGCGAGATGCCATTTAACGTTGTATTGCCAGACGGGACGCGCGTCTCGCGCATGCGAGTGTCAGATGAGGTGTGTTTTCTTCTGAGGCGCGCGCGAGCGCCGATTCCGCGAAGCCTTAGGTATATACACTGTACGTCCACTTTTTAGATTGTTTTCTTCGAGGGAATTTCTTTCCGTTCTTTTTCCCCTCCGCGGTTGATATACGGGGCAATAATCGCTCTTGTTTGCTCTCTTGTTCCTGTATATATGGCCGGGGTACGGCGTTGTCGCAAGGCGCACGCTCTCTTCTATACAGTCTCGATGATCGATTTCGATGGGGAGTAATGTACGGTCTGTGTGTCTTGAAATTCGCGCCTGGAACGAGCACTATACGGCTGTATCACATAGAGATGGACAATGGAAAAAGTTGTCGATTCATGGGAAAAAATGCGCCAGCACAAAGAGATTGCAGGGATCTCTCTCGGCTTGCGCGCGTTGCGTAATTATATTATATTTAGAATATATAGTTAGAAAGTAATGTGTCTTTACGACTTTGGCTTCTTTTTCCCAACCGTCTTTCCAACGGCGATGGGGGCTTTTATTATTGTTGCTTAATGCGCATCTCGTATATACGCTTTGCACGGCGCGTCGCTCTCCGTATGGAGATTACCTTAGCTCGTCGGCAAAGGTCAGATCCGTGTTGCGCGCGGGGGGGAAAAAGCGAACGAGCGATCGCAGAGAAACTAGACAGCTATATGCACGTTATGTACGAGAAGTTTTTTTTTCAAGTTTAACAAAAAATTTGATGCAGCTAATTCGAAATTGTGCGAATTTCGTGCGCGAAGCTTTAAAGAAAAAAAAACAGTACACGATGTAACGGCGACTCAGCGTATAAGAATCAGCGCGCAGCCCTTGTTCCCATCGACGAATTTTTTCGGAATCGTCTCGTTATTTAATCGTGTTTAGCGAGAAATGAGAAAAAAAGTACCGTACCCGCGAGAGAGGGGAGAGAGAGTCAGGTGGTTTTCGAGAGCGGATTCAGGTCTTGCGTTGAGATACGACGCTGTGTATTCCGCTGAGAGCGATATCGTTTCGCCGGATCTTGGCGATCGTTTAAAAATAATAACAAGTATAATGCACAGCGTGTATAATATATATACAGACTTATCGGGAACTGATGCAGGAGGATGATCAACTATCGCGCGCTATACAGTATAGATGCGCAGTAAAGATAAAGCTTATTTATGCTGATGAACATAACCGAAGAAATATAAAAGTATATATCCATCGAACAAATTCAATTAGCACGGAGATTAAACGGTGCCGTAGAACATTATAGGCCGTGCAGTGCGTGCGTCGAATGAAAATTTCTCATGGTAATTACCAAATACAAATAAGCAATTTGCATTACGCCTTGAAAAAGTGGGTATTAACATCGGCGCATATGAAAATTTCCGAAAAGATACGCGTACGTGTACTGTATATACCTTCTCGGCTCTTCTTCCTACGTGTTCGTCGTACATAAGTAATATAAGTATATATGCAGTTTCACGACCGCGTGCGAGGAAGTAACTCGAAATTGAGAGGCGACGTAAATTTTTCGAGGGTACACGCTCGCCTATGACGGATAATTTTTTTTTCGAGTTCCTTAGGATATTCTGAACACCAAATCACGCATATGATTTTAATGATACTTTTTTTTTAATTAAAGTTCTTTTAGAGCACTTTCAATTCATATAGAAACAAACCTAAAAAAATCACATCGATAATAAAATTGGATAAGTACAGCGTGCAAAAAAATTCCGTCAAGCCGTAACTTATAACTGCTATATCAATAATGATTTTCGGCGTTGGCGACACTCTTCCGAGAGCTGGAAAGCTTCCTATTTTTCAATACTTCTATAATATTTTCCCTCTTCTCTCCTTTCGCGCGCAATTCACGCGGAATCGCTCCCGTTACATACGCTCACACTTCCGGTTCAAAAGGACCAAGTAGTGCATGTATTAAAGAAAAATCTCGGGCTTTCGATCTAGCGCTCGAAATTGCGCTGCACACGCTAAACGAGGCAAACTACTGCATAAGTATACTTACACATCGGTAGCCGTTGCAGCGCGCCGTGGACTGCAATCGTCCTGCGCATATATAAAAACTTGTGTGTGTGTGTGTGTGTGTGTGTGTGTGTGTCCGAGTTGTTTCCGAGATTTCCTGAACATACTCAAATATAGACACACACGTACACACACACACACATATTCGAAAAATCAAAAATTGTACGGGATCAATCTGAAAAAATTTCGGAGTATATTTCTTTCATCAATTTTAGGACAGTTTTGTTCCAATGAAATTTTTGTAAAAGTCCATTTTCTCTTTTTGTTATTATTATTTCTCGTTTCTTCGAGTCGTTTAATATAGTGCTCTGGAAAAAGTATACCCTATAAGATTTGCCGTTTATATACGCGAGCTTTTTCTCTTTCAGAAATGACCATAAGGAACGAGAAAAAGCAGGTCTGGTATAGGCGTGCCTTCAAAATCATTTTTTGCAACTTTTTCGTCCGAGTAGTTTCCGAAATTTCCTGGACGTACTTATGGCTATAATACATGCGACTCCGCAGCTCTTTATAATTATATATTCGTATATATGCGTATATATATGCATGCTCGCGCTTTCTACAACGTATACATTAAAGCGCATATCAGCGATACGCCGGGAAGAGAAAAGATCTCGCGGATGCAGCCGCGTGTATATACACATCCCATTATAAAGCATCTCTTTTCTCGTTCTCACCGCCGCGCGTTCGCTACTTTTCGCGTATATATATATATAAGTACACGTTTCCATTATACTCACGCGCGCGCGCGAGAGAGAGAGAGATAGGAGGAGGCTGTGGAAAAAGAAGTCCGCGCGTTCGTCCCACGACGAGTGTCAACGCCGGCGTCTTGTATACAATTCAACGGCGACATTGTATATACAATTCCGGAAGCTTTGATTAAAGCCCATCTCTCTCGCGGCTGTGCGCTGAGCAGTGTCCCAACCTCAAAAGCCGATGCGCCGCGACGAGTCTAACATAATAGCACAGGTCGATCCTCTTGCCTATGGGCCGCGCAGTATACATCCCGCGGCAAATGACATCCTAGATCGGATCCGCGCGCTATGTATACCGGGCTTCTCTCTTCTTTCTGTATAAACACACAGCCTGTAATTTGCGCGCGAGCGCGACCGTTTAATTCGTCTATAATAGACGCGATATCGCGGAACTGCAGCGATATATATATACCTGCGCGCTCGCGAGAGAGGATCCTTTTCCTCAAGACGAGAGAGAGAGAGAGAGAGAGAGCTTTCGCGCCAAGTTTTTCCGCGTTCATATAATCGAGAATGAGGCGCATGAGTTATGCTTATTAAGCGTTTGACTCCTCTTCTCTTCTCCTTCCATATCTCGTGCGTCTATAATATGATTGCACGTTTGTCGACGCCTCGTCCTGATGTGCAGCGGCAGGAGCAGCAGCAGCGGGGCTCTAACTACGAGGTTCTCGTCGATCTCATCCCGACTGTATTCACGTATACTGTACGATAGGCGCTGTACGTCCTTATTACACGCGTATAATACGAGTGTAACGTCTGGAGAGATTCGCGCGAGAGTATGAGAGGGAATATCGTATACGTTATAGACATACGCGTACGTATAGGGTTGTAATGAAGTCCATCGCACAAATCTCCCGACGGCGCGCGTACAAGAGCGGCAAATTATTATTATGTATATACTCGACGAGGACGTGCGATCTCTCATGCGCGCAAGGTGGCAAAGTTCACGCGCGCCCGCCGCAACTCATATCCTTCGTTCGCTTACCATTCGAGATACCTATACGACGAAATCCGTATTTTTCATTCACTTTTTTGCTCCTAAAAGTTGCTACATCGATCGGATAAGGTTTTTTCTGTTTAAAGAACGTACGGAACAAGAAAAAATAGTGTACCCACAAAATCGATCATGTGACACTGTCGTTTTTTTGGCCATCAGCTATATACATGCTTTCAAAAAATGATCTACTTGAGTGGCATATATATAGCTCATTTCATATAAAAATTAAATTTAAACCTATTAGAAAAAAGTAGAAGAAAAGAGCTTTAATTTGACCTATTAAAAGTTAAAATCGAGTCACTGAATCAAGAGTTATAAGGATTCGAAGAAAAAAAAAGTAAAATCGAGGATTTTGATACCAGCCTGAAGGGAGTCTGAAGCAAAATTCGTTTATTTCAAGAGTACGTGACTTTTTATCATTACATCCGATCTAGACCAATTTGGAATCAAATGATAGCCCCTTTAGCGTACTTTAAGCCTATTTATATGCCCATTTAGCCTTACATTCGAAAAAATCCAGAATATTTTGCTAAAAAATGCGTAATAATCTCTGCATAAAATCACAAAGATGGCAAAAAAACGACAGTGTCACACGATCGATTTTGTGGGTACACTATCATTTTTTTCTTATTTTGTAAGTCCTGTAAAACAGAAAAAACCTTATCGCGGTCGATGTAGCCCGAGATTTCTTTCTCGCAACTTTTGGGGGCAAAAAAGTGAATGAAAAATACGGATATCCTCATATACATACTATAGGGAGAGAATGAAGAAGGCAAGTGGAATTTAGCGGAGAAATTCTCTCTCTCTCTCTCTCTCTCTCTCTCTCTCTCTCTCTCTGTCGGATCAAAGTCCCGCAGTTTTCTCAGCGCTGTGTTGTTTACAGTGCGACGGTGACATTAGTTTTTACGACTCTCTGCCCGCGCGAATACATAGAGTCACGGTTTCGAGAGACGCGCAACGCAGTCGTTTACGGCGAATACTACGACGACGGCGCGGACGCCGTAGAAGAAGAATTAAGAAGAAGGAAGAAAGGAACGCTCTCGTCGCTGTATCCGAAGCGTATATATTCTCTTCCCATCCGCGATGCTCAACTGCTGTGTAATTACGTGCGAATTGACGATAGAGCGACGACGACGACGACGACGAGGGACTTTCTATGTAGCTCTCGTCGCGCGCGCAGTTCCGCACCGCAGAAGCGATATTGAAAACGGCGAAGAAACCATCAGAATTTCCTCGTCTATATATATACACATCGCGGAGAGCTGCGGCGCGCACGATTCCGGCGGTTGCGCTCTCAATATCATCGCTTACTTATATATATATACTCGGCGACGTATATATAACGCGCAGAGTAATATAGAGCTGTAATGCGCGCCATAGGCCTTGATCGTATTAATGCCCATAGACCGCTCGACCGATCGACACACTGAGAAACAGAAAGAGAGAGAGAGAGATGTTCTGCGTCTGCTTCGGATGTATTCAAATGGCGGATTGTATACATCACGGATATAGCGATCGCGGCTTGCACAACAGCTATATGTATATACCTGCGCGCGATGCCGTGTAAGTATTATAGTGGACGACGCCGCGACGACGCGACGACAGATCCGTTCGTCCGCGCAGCTATGACGACTATATAACTTTTCCTTGAAAATCGCTTCGCTCGAAGGTACGCTCATTAGCATTTTTTATTAATTAACATATTACGTATGTATGCGTAACGCGCTGCGCGCGCTCGTTTTTATCTCGGATTCAGGAGAGCGCGATGGTATTATCTCCTTGTCACGCGCTCGAGAGAACTTGCCTCGTGTGTAGCCAAGTGCGGGATTAACGAAAATATAACGTATAATATATAGGTGTAATATAGCTCCGGGTGTGAATAAGTGATTGGGTGGTTTGGCGTGTGCGTGGCGTTATATGCGCGATGACATTTAGTCTAGTTAAGTGACGTTGCAAGGTTATGCGACGCTTGTAATGTGTGTGATGGATTCTTGCTATAATGTTGAGCGGTATATATACATAATGATATGCGCTTAATCCGCGGGGGTATTGATGACGCTCATATACTCGTTTTCTGGGATATACCGGAAATTAAGACATAAAACAATGTTGCCTAAAGAAATTTAAGCTTCTTATAATAGTGTACACATATATTATATATAGAAAAAATGAATTATATTATACACTGCGGTATTCCCATCTCGTGCATCGCTGAATCCTTTGTACAGTCATCATAGTCCGCTTGTGTATATAATATGCGATTTTCCTCAAAGAATGTTCGCTTACAAAATCGCATACAATTCACGCACTATATTTTCACACTCGTATACATACGATCGTTCAGCAAATTCTTCGGGGGGTGTGCAGTCGAATGAATTTATCATTTTCATCGTATGCATACACTCACACGCTGCACATCCGATGCGGTAAAGCTGAATTAACGACGTAAAAGTATGCACGCGCGCTGCAGCTCTCGCGCTCGATTATATAGAAAACCGTCGGATTTCGTCATAATATTGCCGCGGTATAAATCTAGTACATCCACATAAAGAATTTTTTTCGCAATATATAATACAGACGAGAGAGAGAGAGAGAGTGCAGTGGAAGCGACGCGGTGCTGTTTATGGAAAGCTATATATATAGCGGTGGATGTTCAATGTATACATAATATATATGAATAGTCACACACTTACACGTGCGCGTGTACTTCTACGTATATACCGAGAGATAGAACAATAAATTGGTCCAGTGCGTCGTGCGGAGCGTATGTGCGTTTCTAACGACTTGACGCAACGCGCGCCTGTGTACATCGCTCGCGATTTACAGGTGTGCCAAAGTCCGACGATTTCATTACACGCGAATAGCGATGATTTTTTTTTCTGCACGCACGTTCTTATATTTATTCGCTTCTCCGCGTAAGTTCATTTATATTTTTGAGTGTAATGTCTTAAGCTTGATAAAATAAGCCGTACGCGCGTTGCGTTAAATGCAATTATATGACTTATTGCACATACGCGCCATTTACATTCGAAATTTCGAAGCGCACGTCTCGCGAGAGCACCGCAAGCATATTAACCTCTGCGCGCATTGCGGCTCGTATATAGTCGGATGTGTGTGTATATATACATAATACACATCGCACATCACGGACGTTTAGAAAAACTTTTTATCTCTCGCGTCTATCGCGGGTATTATACCCGCGCAAAAAGTGACATCGCGGCGCGGACTGCAGCGCTACTCGTGCGCGCAGCGCGAGAATTTCTCCGCGACGACGACGACGACGACGACGACGTCGACGAGCCGACGTATAAGGTGTATATACTTATATATAATACATAACGGAAAAAGGTATGTATAATATATATAACGCGATCGCGCGCGCGCGCGAAAAGAAATCGAATTATATAGAAAATTACCCCGGTGGACTCAAGCGCGGGGGGGGGGGGGGGAGGTATATAAAAAAAGTCGTTCGCCGAGACAAATTAGCCGGCGCGGCGGCCGCGGGCGGTCGCAAATAGAAAAGATACTTGCTCGTCTCGCGAGACGGCTGTGATGCCTCGTCGCACTGCTGCGGCTGCCGCGCGCATGATGTACACGCGCGTGACAAATGGAAGTGGACGGACGCGCGCGTGTTTGCACAGTAGCGAGAGAGGAGTATAGCGCGAGTGTGTTCCTTTCATTATATAGCTATATGCTTATCCCGCGGCGTAAATGTCGCTGACAGTATATATATGGCTGTATCTATGTGTGTATGTATATTGTATATACATGCGTATATGTAGAATTTCAACGAAAAAATGCACTTTTCTTTGGTCTAGAAATCGAAAAATTTTTTTAAAGCTAGACGTTTCGGACCGATCAAAAGTACAGAGGAACATGGGAAAAATTACTAGTAACCATATTTCTGAGCCATTTTACGCTTGTATTACAGAAAATTAATGCGTCAAAGTACTGGAATAATAACAACTATATGAATGTTCCCGAGGCACCAATATAATTTCGAATAACACTATAATAAAGTATTACAAAAGAACTTTAATTTAAAATAAAATATGCCAAGTTTCGATGCTCTGATCAAAAGTTATGCCCATTAAAAAAAAAATAAATAAAAATCCGAATACCCAATTTTTTCTTTTTCCTCCATATGCCTCCCCATGTTAAATTTTCATATTCTATATTTCGTATGTTCCTGGGCAATTTTTATCATCTTTTGGCCTACAGAAGAAAGTCCCATTGGCCCGAAAGCTCTAGCTTAAAAAAATTTTTTGTGAATTCTAGACCAAAGAAAAGTGCATTTAATTTTTGAAATTCGACATATGTGTGTATGTGTAAATCCACCCGATTTCGGAAACAAAACGGACGGAAAAGTTGCATAAAATTTTCTTGAAGGCACACCTACCGGATCCGATTTTTCTCGTTCCTATTAGGTCATTCTGAAAGAGAAAAAACTTGAGTACACGGCCGATCGTAGGGTATACCTTTTTCCAAAGCGAAAACGATTCGAACAAACGAGAAATAATTAACAAAAAAGAATTCATAGATTTTTTTCTCGAAAACTATGGATATTTACAAAAATTTCATTAGAATAAAAATGTCTTAAAATTCATCAAAGAATATGCTCTGAAAGTTTTTCAAAGTGTGGAGCTTTTGGGTTATGCAAGTGATGAAGATGGTGGAAGAATTTGTTTAGGGCAAACAAATGGGTCTGCTGGACGGTAAATTCTATAGTCTATGAGGGAATACTTGAGGGTCGATGACAGATTCAAATTTTCTGGTATTGTGTGTATATGACGTGTGTGGGGAGAAAGCGATAAAATGACTGACTTTGATAATAGCGTTGTATTTCTGGGGCTCTTTTACCAAATTTTAGCAAAGCGATAAGTAGCCCTTATCTACCGCTGTTGTTATAATTGCAAAATGAATTGTCGCAAAGAGAAGAGAGACAATTGTCACTCTGTTAACAGTCGACGATAAATCGGTGATAAACATAAAAGTAATGTTAGTTAATACAAAAAAAACTTAATAATTTAAAAAATAAACATAATTAAAAAATCTCGTATTAATCTTGATATTTATCGCTGCCATAAATTTCTATTCTATTTCACGCCATATATGCGTTAAGATTTTCAACACTGTCGATAATTCATAAATTTTTTATTAATTTATAGTTTTGAGCGTTAACTAGCTATTTATCGCTTCACTAAAATTCGGTAATGCAGCCCCTGTATACCATATTCAAAGTTTTTTTCCATGTATAGGTACTATATCAAAATATACATAATAAACGGTATGTCGATGGTCTTTCCTCCGCCCAAATTATCGCGCGAAATTTGAATTTTCAATCACTTACATCCATCAGATCCTCCTTTCAGTTTCGGGATCGCGCGCAAACGCCTCCGACGTCTGAAAAGACAACGAATTATTATGTTTCCTTCGCAAATTCCCTCACAAGCTCTCTGCTCTCTCTTCTGTCAATATCGCGCGACGAAATTTGGCAATTCGCGCTTTTACGTACCGCCGCACACACGCGTCAGCTGATATACTGTCGCGCTTGCATAGCTTATGAAATTAGGCTTACGCACGTGTACATGTACACAACGTACGTATATTGTATTTTCCTTCAAAACTTGACAATACAGTGCGTAATTTAAGATCGGCGCGCGTGTAAGCCGATGCGTAACCGAATTCGCCGGAAAGTTTCGAAAAAGTCAACGCAGTTCTGCGGGCAGACGCGCTATACGTACAATACACACGCGCAATTGGCTCGCCTGAGTCGGCAACAAAGCCAGCCGATTTTCCGAAAAAGTCCGTCGCAACCTTGTGTTGACGCGATTTGCACACGCATGTTGGCCATACAAAAACGAAAAATCCCGCGTGTACGACACGCAAAGTCGCGTAAACTTACACGCAAAATGTCGTCGTCGGCCGTTATATATAGGCGCGCCACCCGCTAATATATAATAATAATAAACGCGCGCTCGTACGCACATTCGCGTATGTATTTATACGCGCACAACATCAAAACAAAAATCGCCTTGCACTTGCGCGCGTCGCCCGCGAGGAAAATCGCGCGCGCGCGCGCGCGGCATTGAACGCGGCTCGCGCGCGCGTCAATTATGCAATATACGCGCGCGCGCGTCTCGCGATTCCGCGGATGATGCAACAAAGTCGATCGATTTCTTAACGCACGCCGTAAGCGTACAATTTTCAAAGCTGCGCCTCTCTCGCGCGCGCGAGACAGATCTCGTTTCACCCGCGCGCTCTCGCCGTGCATGTACGCATACATGTATATATGTATAGATATATGCATGTATATGCATACGTGTGTATCACGCGTGTCTATGAAAAAACATTTCGGCTCGGAAGTCAGACTACACGTATACGCATTGTATAATCGGTTACGTACGACTCTCTCGAGTGCAGGGTTAACGATACACACACTGCATACACCGGACGACGACGACGACGACGACGACTGCAGCGCGTTGCATATACATATATATACTTATACACGCGCGCACGCGTGTATACATTATACAGCGATCCGCAAAGCCGCGAGAGTGAGCGAGAGAGAACTTTATAAGAATGATTTCCCGAGCGATTAGCATAACCGGTCGCTAACCATTTTTAAATTCCACATTAAACATTTCCCCGTTGTTTTTTTTCCCCTTTCTTATTTCGCCGCGGCGGCCCGACTCTCCGCTGCAGCAGCCGTCGCCGCCGCCGCCGCTGCAGATATATCGCGTTGCAAATCATGTGTTGCGAAGCGGCGCCGATTATCCCGGCTCGTTACACGCGTTCTTTCTCTCTTTCTTCCCATTTTTTTTTTCTCCTCCATTTCTGCGCGCTCGCGGACTGGTATGTCGAGAGCTCTCTCTCTCTCTCTCGCTATTGATTGACTTTCGTTCGGATTTTGAAATTTATTGTTCGCGCATAGATCGGCTGCGCGCGGCAGCTCTTTCTCTGCAGTGTGTCTGCGTCTGTATGCGGCAACTTTCCTCTCGTCGCTTGCGCTCAGTTCTCTCTATAGCGCAAAAGCTGTATTGGAAAGGATCATTTTTACGTATATACATGCTTTACGTAAGTTTGCATCGGCTGCTGTATAATACGTATAATACGTGTACACATTACGAGCTGATAATTTACGCGCTATTAACAAGTCGCGGGCAGTCGGGGGGAGGGGTTAGAAAATCCAACACCTTGTTAATTAAGCCGAGCGCGAGCGCATCGCGTCGTCCCGAGTCAACCCGGAAGAATAAGCTTTGGCGCTCTGTGTATCATACGTGCGCGTCGATATAGACGTGTATAATAGAACTGACATCGATACAGCCCGCGGAGACCTGCTCAGCGTAATTTTCTGCGTGAATTAAAATTTCTCTCGCACACACGCCTCGATAGACTTGTTCGTTTTCAATTTCCACGCATGGTATAATGTTACACACCGGTCTTCCGGTGATCTATACGCGCACGAGTCGTCGTCGTCGTCGTCGCCGTCGTGTGCGTCGTATACACGTTATATATTATACGCACTTATACGCATAAAACACGGGCTCCGCGACACGAGAGAGGCGTCAAAGGAATTCGATAAGAAAGGATGAGTCGTCGCGTCTCCGCGGCGTTACTCAATATCCGAGAGAGCCATCTCTCTCACACTCTCGCGCGGCCCGACCATAATCCCCGACTGTAAATCACGCGTTTTAGGAAGTTCCGAGCGCGGGAGTTCGACGCGTGGGTCGTCGCGCGGACGAGACGTGATGTATAATTGTCTATATAGCTGCCTTTTTATTTCGCTTGTAATCGACGGGAAGTGTCGAGAGGCTATTTAGACGCGCCGAATACGAATTGCCGAATTTTTCCTCGCGCGCGCGCGCAACAATAAACGGCTAGCGAGACACACACGACTTTTATGTATATATACGTGTATACAAAACGACTAACGCGTCCGCTCGGCGTTTCTCACCTACAACATATGCGCGCAGGTATATACACATGTATATAGGCGCGGTGTGTTCTCTCTGCGGCGCGACGAGGAGAGTCGCGCGCGCGCGCAATACATAAAGAAAAGTCCAATTACGCGTTCGCGCGATAATTAAGAAAAAAAAAGCCGAGGTGGTAATACGCGTTAAAATTACTTAGTAGTTTACGAGCGAGTGCGAAGCGAGCGCGAGCTCGAGACGCAAAAAGCCGCGTTTAACCAGGCTCTACATATATATACCGATCGGGCACACATCGGAAATGTAGGTAAAACGGTACGCACACGCGCGCGCGTGTAGCGCGTACGGGTACACATACGAAATAATATTTGTCCGATAAACGAGGGCCGAGTGTATACGACGAGAGAAAGAGAGAGAGAGAGAGAGAGCGAGAGAGAAAAGAAGCGACTACCGTATATTACGCCGCGCGCGAAGTGTTTGTACATATATACGTATACACAGCACATCCGCGACGCGACGGGAGAGTAGAGTAGAGGCTATAGGGTCACACGTGTTAATGAATTAACAGTAAGCCTCGTGTATACAGCCAATATATATATATATAGTTCGAGCGTCGCGCTCCTTCTCGCGTCAGCCGCCGCCGCCGCCGCGACGAGTGTGAGCCGACAAGTGGACGTGCTCTGCGTCGAAAAAACGATACCTGATGCGTGCACCAGCTCGAAAACTATCTCACGCGCATTTTCTCTCTCTCTCTCTCTCTCTCTCTCTCTCTCTCTCTCGACTGCGCGCGCTCTTTTTTTTTGTGTAAGCCGGATTCCTCGAGTTTTACGGCAGAGCTAAAAATATAACTGAAACTTTGCGCGCTGCACACAGACGCACACAGAGACACACACACGGGTGTGTAAACTGCCTTCTTTTTCTCTTTTTTTTCTTTTAAAGCGCCCGGCCCGCGCGCGCGATTTGCTCATCGAAGCTCGTCGACGATGTACAAAAAGTAAGGCGCGCGCGCGCGAGATCGGCGATTAAGCAAGTCGCGCGCCGCGCGTTTCCTCGAATAGCGGCCGATCGAACGAGCGAGGAGGAGGGGGGGGGGGCACCTCCGAAAACGTCGATTCGAATTTCGCGCGACAAACCCGCGCGGCTTAACCGAGCGAATGAAAAATTAAATGTCGGATCGGGGAGACAAGCGGTACTGACACGGGACTTCTTGTACTTACGCGAGAGAGGGAGAGAGAGAGAGAGAGAAAGACTCGGGCATCTCTGGGGCGTATACGACCAATTCTTCTAGAAAAATGCACTTTTCGGAGGTCCAGAAATGGAAATTTTATTTTTTAAGCCAGAGGTATTAAAATATTATTATTTAAGAGGTTTCGTACCGATCAGACTTTCTTCTTTTAGCTGATAGATAGTTGAAAATGCAGAGGAACATGGGAAACATGGAACATGAGAATTTAAAATGGGGAGGTATTTGAAAAAAGAAGATAATCGGCTATTATAGGATTTTTATTAATTTTTTTCTTTTTTTAAATGGACATAACTTTTGATCAGAGCATCGAATCTGGATATACGTAGTTTTTAAATTGAAGCACTTTTGTTGTATTTAATTATTGCGGTGTTATATGAAATTTTATTGGTGCCTCGGAAACATTCGTAATTGCCATTATTTCAGTATTTCAACGCATTAATTTTCTGTTAAAAAAACGTAAAATGACTCAGAAATATGGTTACTAGTAACTTTTCCCATGTTCCCCTGCGCTTTTTGACTATCTTTCGGCTTATACAGTCTCATTGGTCCGAAACCTCTAGCTTTAAAAAACATCGGATTTCTGGACCCCCGAAAAGTGCATTTTTCTAGGGGAATTGATCATATATACTTATCGATTATGTTACGCGAAAGAGAGAGAAAGAGAGATCGATCGGCTTCTGACAGCAGAGCTGATGCAGAGAAGCCCGGGCGGGCGAGAGAGGAGGAAAAGTGTATTCGCGCGAGTGGAGCCGCGGAATGATCGATAATGCGGCGCTGTATATGTATGGGCTTTAATTGTTGCGCCTCTCTTCGGCTGCGCAGACTGTTATACCGATCCCCCTCGCTTTCACTCATCCGATTCCTCTCACGCGTGTTTACGTTTTTTTTTTTGTGTTTCCTTTTTTTCGAATCCGCTATACGTACATTAGTATATCCAGGAAATTTCGGTAACACCTCGGACGGAAAAGTTGCAAATAATTTTCTTGAAGACACACCTATACCAGACCTGTTTCTTCTCATTCCTTAGGTCATTCTGAAAGAGAAAAAGCTCGCGTGCACGGAAAATCTTAGGGTATATTTTTTTCCGGAGCAAAAACGACTCGAAAAAACGAGAAATAATTAACAAAAATATATATTATAATTCATAGACTTTTTTCTCGAAACTATGGATTTTTATAAAAATTTCATTAGAACAAAAATGTCTTAAAATTCATGAAAGAATGCTCTGAAATTTTTTCAGATTGATCTGATAGAATTTTTGATTTTTCAAAAATCCAAAACAATCGAAATTTCGAAAAACGTCGTAAAAAATCTGAAAAAAATTAGAGCATTCTTTGATGAATTTTAAGACATTTTTGTTCTAATGAAATATTTTTAAAAGTCCGTTTTTGCTCCGGAAAAAAATATACCTTAAAATTTTCCGTGCACGCGAGCTTTTTCTCTTTCGGAATGACCTAAGGAACAAGAAAAAAGAGGTCTGGTAGATGTGCTTTTAAGAAAATTTCTTGCAACTTTTCCGTCCGAGTTGTTTTCGAAATTTCCTGGATATACTAATATATGCCCTATGTGCACACCTTCGTGTATACAATAAGGAATATTTGCGCACGAAGAGAACGAGCCGACTGTCTGTCGATAGGTATATAGAAAGCGCATATATGTGTATATGTATTTGTACGTATGGCTTATAATACACAAGCGCGAGGAATAAAAAGGGACGAGAAAGAGAGATTAATGGTGTTGGGCGGAATCACTGAATATATATACATATATAGACATTACACATAGGCGGATAATCTCGGGTATATAAGGTGTCGGAATTACGTTTACACGAGTATAACATCGACGCTGTATAGACACGCGGCGTCCGCTCGATACTAATTTGCGGGGACGAGCGACTATATATACGCTCTCGCGCGCTCGAGACGCTTCGACGCGCGCATTAAACGTCCGGTCGAGTGGATAGACGCGCGCCGCGAGAGAAGAAGCTCTTCTTCCTCTTCTCTCTCGCGAGCATCAGCTGTCACAACGCGCTTCTCGTCTTCGCGCGCGCGCGAGAGAGCTTTCCTCATGCGCGCGATCTCTAATTAGCCGATGATCCTATATATAATCTATATATACAAGCGGATGGCTAGTTTAGTAAAGAAATGGAAAAGAGTAGGATTTCAGAAAAATAAATAAGTAAATAAATAAATGAAGATTATTCGCAAGTTAAGGCAAAAGTGGCATCCCCAGCTGATATAAAATTAAAAACTCTGTGAGTTATACCAAAACACATGTATCTATATATGTATATTATCTAAATGCTCAAAGAAAAAAAATGCGATTGTAACCTAAAAATATTCTGCTCCGCTCCGAAATAAAGCACAAGAATTTAAACGAGAATAATGTCAACAGTGCTGTGTGAAAAATTTCACTACTACTGCGGGATCGGGAGTGCCTATGCATCGTTTTCCAAAAGAGGAAGAAATTTTACTTCAGTGGATCAAACTATCAGACGTGTGATTACATAAATATAAAAAGGTTTCGTACCCCCATTTATATATATGTTATTAATTAAAAAATGTTCACTATTGCAGAGATTGCGATAGATAATTCACTTACTATTTCAAACCTGTCTCCAAAAACCACCTGGCATTGGTATAACTTACAGAGTCGACGACAGCAGCCTCTTACGACGCCTCAATTTACGAATAGCATAATTCGAAAAGATAGATTTTGCAATTGTTAACTTTAGAGGTATTAAAATAAATTCAAACTATATATATACTACTTACAACCTCATAAATGCGATATGCATGTGATGAAACTAAAAATTTATACAAGCCTAGCCAAGTTTACATTGTTCGCAGTTACACTCGATACAACATTGAAATTATGCCTATATATTTCGAACTATATGCTATATTACATAGTCTTCATTGAGACGCGACGGTATGCAATGATACACATGCGTACTATACCCGCACAGGTATAACACACACACCCGCGAAATAGAGAGAGAGAGGGATCGAGAGAGAGACAGAGAAAAAAAGAGAGAGGGCAGGATATACAGTGTCTCTTGTAACATCAGGGCAGGGGGAAGAGAAGCACGCGACTGGCCAAGGCTCTCTCTCTCTCTCTCTTACTCCGCGCGCTCGCCGGCTCAGCGGCAGGCGCAGTCAGTCGGGCCGCCGACGAGCTCGGCAAAGCAGCCTCCGACTCGGCAACGAACGGAACGAGAGCCGCGCGCAACTGCAGCACGCGATCCGCTGCGAGCTGCGCACAGTATTATACGTATATAGAGGCGCACACGTGCTCCCCGCAAAGTCGCGTTACGTATATATATAGAGAGCCCATGGCGCCCGGGAATCGGCCGTTATCTCGCGAGTGCAGCTGATCGGCCGCCCCGTGTATATACAGTACGGCTGTTGTAATCAGTGCGGTGTGGATAAAGGACATACAAGTATATAAATATTGCGTTCTGCGATTGTCGTATAAAGGATCGGATCGAGCATTCGTACACACACACACATATATATATGGAAGTGATAAGGGTGTCGGGACAGGCGCCCGACCTCGGCGACTTCCTGCGGGAGGCCATGCTGTCGCAGAGGTTCGCCGACGTCGCCCTCTGCTGTCCCGGAGGACAGAAGTTTCTCGCCCACCGGCTCGTCCTCTCCGCCGCTAGTCCCTACCTCCAGGTTGGTCATTCATTGTCAATAAGCCGCAAGCGCGTCTCTTACCGATTGTATATGTATACACCTATGTATCTATACGTCGCATACGCGTATGTTTATGTCCTTCTACCGCGTATATGCGAATATTCCTCGCTCAAGCGTATATAAGCACACACGTGCGCTAATTCATGCGCGCGAGCCTTGTCGCGGTAATACTCTCGTTTCCCCCGATAAAATCGCGCGGTATACATATATATAAGTATACGTATACGCGGCATACGCGTGCTGTGCGCGCAGCGCCGGCGCTAGAACTTAATACTCGAACTCCGTGCAGTGCTGTGCAACTCTCTCTCTCTCTCTATCTCGTATGACGACTCATTACCTTATCGCACACGGGGATCTCGTGGCGTCTCTCCGGACACACACCGCACATACGAGTGCCCTGTCATTGTTTCGCGGTTGCGCGTATATTATACGCGAGGAGGATGCGTTTTTTCGCGAGCGATAATACATATATATAAACTCGCCCGCGGCGAGCGAATCTCGTTCGCTCGTCGTCGTCTTCTCCCGTATAATAACGTATATATACTTATAGCTCAGAGCGTTGAAAGTCATCGCGTGCGTAGCTCGTCGACTTTTTCTGCACATTTATGTGTACTGCAATATACGTGTGTATATATAGTCGGGCTCGTCCGCGTGCGTGATGTATTGCGCGCGCGTTTATAGAGCCCGATGAAATTAATTAGCCGACGGTTAATAATAATATGCGAAACTACGGGCGCGATGAGTCGGCGAGAACTACTCTCGGAGCGCGCGAGCGTTTTATTATTATACATATACGCAGGTGTGCGCAGCGGTGTGGGTGCGATCGAAAGAAGGAAAATAAAGGACACCCCGTCGTCATGTGTATATCTATATATTATATATGTGTGTGTGTGTAAATCATCGGTTCTCTCTGTCCCGCATGCGCGGGAGCTTGTGCGGTTTCGCTCAATTTGTCGGCTGTAGCCGCAGTTGTTGTGTTGCGTTATTACGTATATATGTGTGTAAGCGGCGATCGCGAGAGTCTCTCGGGCCTCACATGCGCACCAGCGACGGCTGGTATATATAATAGTACACGTAGTCTTTAGCCGCGATCGTGTGTATTCAATTAGGAACAGGAAATTCCTCGGGACCGAAGGATTACAGGCCTTTTTTTCTCCAGGCTCTCGATATGTATACGTACATATAGGCGCGAGGCAATAGCGATAAACGCGTGTGTACACGCGTGAAATATTCACGCGCCGGTTTTTCCGTGTATTTAACGACCGGTTGCAGAGCGCGAGCGAACGAGCGATACGATATAGACGTGAATATTGTGCGCCTGTGTGTATAATGTATACGCAAACAAGGGCTTTGTTCATTAGGTAAGTTTTGTTTATTAGATAACGAGCGATCGCGAAACGGCATTGTTATTGGCGGATTTATGCGAGGAGGGAGACGCGGGAGCGGGGGGGGGGGGTTGATTTAACAATACATAGATGTTCATAACATTGTAAATCGTACGTGAAGCCTGCCGACGGCGAGAAATGATTTTGGCGGCATAAATCGCGAATCGCGGAACGATTCCGTATACATCAGCGTTGTAAGTATACCGAAGAGTCCGTTGTAAGTATCGATTCCGCGAGCCGAAACTATGTTTGTCATGCCGATATTTAAGTCTATGTCTCTCGTATAGCGGCTCTATATATTCTTTTTTTTTCTTCTCTCTCTTTTTTTTTACCGTACGGACAATACGCTCGACCGCACACACATACCCGCTAATTGTTGCCTACTTATATATCCACCTTATTTAGTCGGGATTTTTTTTTAAGGCGCGCAAATTTATTGCGCTCCATTTTATTACGCACAAATGCGCGCGCGCGCGCGCCCGGCGCTATATAATACAGTCGGCGCTTGCATATATAGACGCGTACAGGTGCGCGCGTATACCATATACATTGTACATGCTACATACTACGTCGCGTGCGTCCATTATATAGATCTTTTAACGACGAGCGAGCGATAAAAAAGTATCGAATCGCGATATAAAACTCCGCAACTCGCGGTTGTACATACTTACATATATATATCAAATGCGTATATAGGAAAGCGCGCAAAACGGCCGCGAGTCCGACAATTTCATTGTGGCGCCGCCGCGCTGCCATAATAAGACCCTCTCTGCGCGCGCGCAAGAGAGAAACTCTCCGCTCGCGCCGCCGCACGTGCGCGCCGTAAATACTATACACGCGAATACGCCGCTCCTGCGGTACACGCACACATGCGCGCACGTATTAAACGCACATACTTGCACCGCGCGTCTATATAGACGTATACTCTCTCGTCGTCCGAGCCGTCGTCGGGGATATACGGCGAATGATGATGTTTTCCGCGGTGAAATGAAACGATATATATCGGAATTAAATTATCCGCGAGTGCGCCGCGTACATCGAGAGCCCCGAGTTTTTTCCCTTGCCTAATACGTATATATAGTGTATATACGTGGTATCGTGTATACGCGTCTGTGCGCAGAGACGAGATGGGAGAAAGAGAGAAAACACCGCGCGGGATTATCATTATCTTATCCGAATCGCGATATATATCGAGGAGTCGCGTGCGCGGGATAATCGGTGAGTTTGGGCTTGTTTATTGGTGGAGCGATTAAATTTTCTCGGAGATCTCGAAACGTCTCGCGGTAGAAATACACGTATGCACACACAGATACACTGCGCATACACATCGCAGTAAAGCGCACGCCGTCCACGAGTCGTGTTTATGGAAATATCGCTGCGGCGCATATATATATAGCATATACACTATATATATAGCGCGGGCTAATTAATCGCGCGTTGCGCCCGCGATTTTTCGTGCCGATTTCGTATACGTATAAGCCGATTTTTACCGCCGATCCCGCAGGAGTTTTTCACACGACGAGAGGGAGAGAAGAGATCGGTATCCGATAGATCGGCTCTCTCTCCCTCTCGCTCGAGAGGAGCGAAATTGATTTCGCGATACGGAAGGCACACGTATATATACAGCACACACGCGATGCTCGAGGGGCTGCCTCTTACACTTCGCCGCGTGAAAATCGGCAAATCGGATCGGGTTTGTTGTACACGTCGTACACACCCCGAGAGGCGATGCTCCGCACGTCTCGATTCCCCGATAATCTATGCATATACAGATATATATATATATATATACCCCCGTACGGGCGTACGCTAGAGACATTGTATATATCTTTATCTGCGAACAGACGATTTTTCTTCGGGGGCGGAGAGGAGAGAAGAGCGGAGAAACGAAAGGAGAAGAAAACCGCTCGCGCAAAAAACAAAAGCAATATCTCCCGGGCCGCATCAGCGATCTTTCTCTCTCTCTTTCTCGCGACCGCCGCTGCGCGCGCCAGCTGATAGATAATCGGCGCTTTACGCGCGTATATACACGGCTTCTTATTTCAATTATCGGCCGCGAATCTAAGAAAACCGTGTGAAAGCTTCACGTATATAAGCGAGATACGCGAAAAACGGCTATATAAGAGCAGCGCCTCGCGAGATATAGAGAGGCGAACTGCTGTGTTGCCGCCGCCGCTGCGCTGGCGGCGGGGAGGGAAAAAGCCAGTAGTTAATCTCGCGAGAGAAAAGCACGCGCGCGCGGGGCTCTCCTCGCCGCCGCGTCAACGGTGCTTTCGCGGAAAAAGTCACGTCGCGGCGGCGGTGGCGGCGGCGGCTCGCCGTAAAATAGCTGCGTGCAAGCATTTTAATGCCGCGCACAGGTATATACAGCGCCGGCCCGCCGCGCGCACTATCGCGTCGGACTGATCAAACGGCCGAGTGGCTACTATATATATATTATATACTCTTCGAGAGAGGCACGCGCGCGCGCGCACGACGAGTCGCGGTCTTTTTTTTGTTTTTTTGAGCGCGCGTGGAGCAATTAGGCGAAATCAGCGGTTGAGCTATTTTTTTTTTGGGGGAGGGGGGGGGGGCAGAGGCGATTGGGTGCGCGCGGCTCTGTATATCGAGTTTTCGCAATGAGGCAAGGTTTATTGGGTCACGCGTGATACATAGGAGCGATGCTGCGGATGCGCATAGAGGTCAGGTCTTCGCCTGCAGTTGCAGATGTACTTGCTGCCGAATGATCGAGTGCGTATCGGATGCCGTAAAGCTCGCGCGCGCGAGGAAAAGTTGGCGAGCTTTGCTGCGAATAGCGAAGCGAGGGAGATAAGGATCGTTTGCACCCTCTATAATATATATATACGTGTGTGTGTGTATAGTCTATACACACGAGGGAATTGATTAACGTTACGCGAACCTCGCGAGAGATGCCGGGATTAACACGTTGCGTGCGCCTGTGTATGTATATACCTTATACTTATTATACGTCCCGGAGTTTCAATTAAAGTTTCCAGCTCTCGCGATCTGCAGCGAGAAAAGCGCGAGGATAGAACACAACGTAATATATAGACGCGACTATATCCTTACGCGTTTGTTTCCTGTCGTACATAGTGTAATCTATGTGTGCGTTACGGCTATCTGACTTTATAGTAATGGATGCCTGTAATTATGCGGGGACGACGACGCATTTGAATTTTCCCGCATTTAATGTCGTGCGCTCGCGCGCCTCTAGAAATCACGGTATGGGTCATTCTTGTAAATTTCAATCGGCTCGCGGAGTCTGGTGTAGCCTATATAACAGTATATACCGCATCGCGGCGGAGACAGAGACGGAGGGAGGGAGGGAAAAGAGAATAAGGATAAAGTCCAGCTTAGTTTTCTCTCGCTACACGTACAGGTATATACACTGCACTGCACACACACACATCCCGAGCGTTCGGCGCGCGCGCGCGCGGAAGTGGAGCCGATAAGTGTGTTAAATGTATACGCGAGAACGGTACAGTACAAGATATAGAGAGAACGCAGCGCGCGGTACGGCCCTTATCCGCGTCTTGCTATGGCACTGCATTTGTTTCTTCCGCAGCGCGGCGGCGGCGGTGGCGGCGGCGCACGCGAGAGAGCGATTTCTCGCGGATCGAGGCGCGCTCTCGCCATGTCCCATTTAACGAGTCCGTATATACATGCGCGACCTGGTAATTGCTACCTGTCGGCCGGTCGCGCCTCCGGAGGAGAGCATTAGAGTGACCGCGATGCTCGATCTGCCCTCGGCTTAATTAAGGACGCCGCGGTGTGTATGGCCGAGTGCAGTAGTATAACGTGTGTGTGTGTGTGTGTGTGTGTGTGTGTGTCTTTTTGGTTCGCTCGATCTGCGTAATTGACGCGAGAGCGCGCGGCAGTGCGGGCAAGGATGTTTCGGATATGGATGGAATTTATGGGTACAGCGCTGATGAGGATGGAGAGATCGGTTGGAACTGCATAGGGATGGTTTTTAAGCTTTATTTTGTATATAAAGTTGTCGGATATATATATATATATATGGAGAACGTTTAACGTGTTGCGGGTGATTTAGCTGATAGCATGTAGTTGCAATTTTTGTGATAGAGAATTTTGAGAATTAATCTTTGTTTTTTATTTATTTATTTATTTATTTATTTCAAAAAAATTTTTGTTTTTTTTTTGGAAATTGATGGAAAATACAAAATAAATTATTCAAATATTTTTCAAAATTTTTATTATTATAGACTTTTAAACTTAATTAAAGTCAATGATTCAAGTTTGGTGCTCATTGTTGGAATTTGTCTCATAATGTATATTTGTACAATTACATATAAGTACAGTTATTCAGATACAATACAATAATAATACGACAAGCTCACCGTTGACAGTTTCATATATAAGTCGCAGGAGCATTCCAGACAGACCAGTAGCTCTATAATTCTATATACTGCACATTAAAGGGAACGACAGCTGGTAGAGCTGGATAAATAAATCCCAGTTTTCAAATATTCGTCACGCCAAACACATACAGGTTTTGTGCACCGAACAATTATTGTCATTGTCACGCTATAAAATTATAAATTTTCATTTTCAAATATAAATTATATACTACGTTTATATTGCTACTAACATTCCATCAGATATCCTGTACTCCAGGAGAATATGAAACATCTCAATTTTAAAGACCTTTCCAACATCGAAATTATGCAATCAAAATACTTTTATTCTTCCATATGTCTAATTCTTGTAAAATAGCTTAGTTTTCCAATTTCCAAATTTTATTTTCTCTCTGCGGCTCTATCTTCGGTTCTTCGGTAATTTACCCATTTGCGAGAGCGAAAGCTTTAATGCTCGATCGTTCAGGTCTATTAAATAAATAAAAATGTCAAACGCATATAAAGAGAGCCAATTAAACTACATTTAAACTATACAACTACAATTATTGCAGATTGCAAAATGGTCATCCACCACGATCCAAAGATACTTAAAAAGAATTATACCTCCACCTCTCCATAAAGACCCAGCAATTAATAACGCCTCTATACATACCGCGCATTTACCAATAAAATTCACCTTACTTCCCAGCCCCGTATACATTTCAAGCGCATTTTCATCAAAGTCCAACTCATTTCGAAACGTGCATTTCCACGCTCGCTCTCTCTACCTCAGCCAAACGAGTTTTTCCCTCCGATATCGGAGCCGCTCAAAATATCGCGTCTCCCGCGCTGCACTTAACCGCGTATACACACAAGCGGCGAGTATTAGACAATATATGTATAAGGTATATATAGTGCCGCTTCATCGCCGTCGCCGTGCGGGGCGCGCATATTAATCGGGCTCCGTTGCGCGACACACAACCAATTTTCCCCGGTTCTTTATGGACTTTGAAAGCCGACAATTACCGTGTATATACCGGCCCGCGAGAGACCGCGATGCCGCCGCCGTCGCGTCGAGCGTCGCGCGCTCAACGATCGAACGGGGGGACGTTTCGGACAGTTTCGCGCCCGCGGCGGCCGACAAAGCGCCCAAGATTGACTGAGCGTACACGCCTCCTCGACGCGCAATTACATCTCGTATTTTCACCTCCCGCGCGCGTATGTATATGCGTAATATACGTGCACTGATCGTTATACGGCCTGCTACTCCTCTCCGCGCCTTTTTATTTTTCGTATATATATGTGCATATATCCATCCTATTTCGGAAACAACTCGCATGAGCGAGTCGCAAAATTTTTTCTTGAAGGCACACCTACCAGACCTGATTTTTCTCGTTCCTTGGGTCATTCTCAAAGAGAAAAACCTCGCGATACACGGCCGATCGAAGGGTATACTTTTTTTCGGAACAATAACGACTCGAAAAACGAGAAATAATTAAAAAACAAGAATTTATAGATCTTTTCTTCTCGAAAACTATGGACTTTTAAAAATATTTCATTAGAAGAATAATGACTTAAAATTCATCAAAGAATACTTTGAAATTTTTTCAGATTTTTAAATGACGTTTTTCGAAATTTCGGTTTTGTTGAGTGTTTTCGGAAAATCAAAAATTGCGTCGGATAAATCGGAAAAAAATTCAGAGTATTCTTTGATGAATTATTTTAAGACATATTTGTTCTAATGAAATTTCATAAAAGTACATAGTTTTCGAGAGAGAAATCTTTAAATTCTTTTTTTGTCAATTATTTCTCGTTTTTTCGACTCGTTTTTGCTCCCGAAAAAAGTGTACCCTTCGATCGGCCATGCACGCGAGGTTTTTCTCTTTCAGAAGGACCTAAGGAACGAGAAAAATCGGGTCTGGTAGGTGTGCCTTCAAGAAAATTTTTTGCGACTTGCTCGGGTGAGTTGTTCCCGAAATAGGATAGATATGCACATATACGCGCTTTTCGTGAGCCAAGTTTGCGTATGTGTATACGCGTTGGCCTATTGTAATTACGCGATCCCGTATGTTACGCACACGAATAGTCGTATACGCGCTCGCGTAATGCAGGAATAGGTAAATAAGTTTACGTGCGCTGCACCGGGTGTAATATCTCCTCGAGTTTACGTAAAACTCGCTATATGGGGTATTCAAGGTCCCTCGCGCTCTCTCGATGCATATATATATATACATGGTACCACGTGCGAAATTGGTATGTTTAATTATATCGGAGCGGTTTTTCATGGCTGTATAAAATACGCGCGGAAGATGTGCGCGGATAACGCACGCGTGTATAAACTACACGTAAAGAGGAAAACACGAGCGGGTGAATGTCGTTACAAGAGCGAGGGTGTTTCGCAAGCTATAATAATTCGATTAAAACACCCTGGAAACTTTTTTTTTTGGCTTTGTTTTATGTATCCCGAACGTATGTATATCAGCGTATATAATAACGTATATACACATACACAAATCAAATGGGTGTATAAGCGCTCGCGCGATTGTGCATAAACCGAGGCGATTAATCTTAATCCATCGGTTCTCCGCGCTCCCGTAAATCAATCCGTTGGATTTTTCTGCCGCTTCGTTGCGCACACATATAGTATATATACATACACCCATTCTTTCCTCGGCGTGTATATATATGTATAATACTCTCCGCGCGCTGCGCATAGCGTTCCGCGGCAGTGTATACGCGCAGCGCACGTGTATACGTATATACATAGGTATATGTATATAGTATAGAGAAAAGAATAGTGTAGAGCGTATAGAGAGAGAAAGAGAGAAAGAAATAAAAACGAGGTATACCCGCTAGGTTGATAGCTCGAAAATTGCCGCGGAATAATCCCCAATGGGGTTTTGCTCGTTTGGCGCGAGATTTCGATCTCTGCTGCTGCTGCTGCTGCTGCTGCATGCGGAGCGGGAGCCGCTCGTAAACAGTCAATTAACCGCGTTGCGCGCGGCTACTGCGCGCGCGGAATATTGAGACAAACGCATAGGATATAAAAGAATTCGAGAAAAGTATAATAAGTATCTCTCTCTCTCTCTCTCTCTTTCTCTGCTTCTCTTTCTCTTGCTCTCTCGCAGTGTGCAATAGACATTTATTTTATATACGTGCGCTGAATATGCACTACCTCTTGTCCGCGCCTACATATACGTATATATATCTGTATGTATGCACTGCACAGATATACAATCTACGGTATATGTACGAAAACGTTCTGTTGTTATATTCGTGCGCGCAGTGGAGCTCTAGCGGTTTCGCTTCATTAGCGCGGAATCGTCCGAGTCAGCGTAAACGCGTATATATGTATATAGTCCCACACACACAGCGCATTGTTTCTCTCGGATACATATAAATCGCTCTCTCTGCATCTATACACGCTTTCCTCGTCGATTATACGCATTCAATTGGATGGCTCTCCGCGGCTCTCTTATCTCTGCGCCCTCTCGTCGTTGGCAGCGCGAGCGCAATTATCTTATCGGCGATATATACACTTGTGACTGATCTCCTTCTCCCGCGCGTATCTATATGTATTATATATACGCATTTGTATACAGGTATACGTATACACACATGCAACTGCACCCATTATATAGAAGAAAATGGACTCGTTTCCGATGCAGGGCGTTACCGACGATTTCACCCATTCTTCAATCAGCTGCAGCGCAGCCTCTCTCTCTCTCGACGGCGTCCGCAACGATATCCACGCACGCACGCGATTCCCATTCCGTCAGCCCCTCTCGATATGCGTATACATACACGTATATATGCCGACCTCGCAAACGTATAACGTATAGAGCGCATACGTACCATCGTGGAATTCGATCTTGATACGCGTACGTAATATATATTCAAACGCGAAGTCTAATGACACACGCTTACCGCGAGAGAGAGAGAGAGAGAGAGAGAGGCTTTCTCTATATATATATAAAACGCCCGTACGTACACCGCGCACATACACGTGAAATTTCATAATCTCCCGAGCCGATCGACGCCGTGTGTCTCCGCGGATGTTTCACCCGCGAGACGTGAGCGCAAATACCTCTCGCGTATACACTTATAACGTACATGCGCGCCGAAATAAGGGTCAAGCGCTCGTTCGTTCTCCCCGCGATATCTTCGGCTTATATATCTATATATGTGCGAGTAGCCGCGAGTCTCTTTCTATACCTCTGTACAGCTCAAATAGAAAAGTATGTATATTCAGCTTTATGGATTCTCGTTTCTTCATTTTTTTTCTCTCTTTCTCGGCGAACTACACAGCGCACGCGAGATTCTCAAAAGAAGAAGGTATATATATACGTATACACGTACCCACAGAAGAGACGAGATCTATACGACATATTAAGGTCAGGCATTTAGAAAGGACATGTCGCGCGCGCGTCTTACGCACTGCGTCTCTATATACCTCATCCTATATACGTGTATACGCGTCTATGCGCGAAGCGATATCAGCGCGCATGACTTTCTACCTTTATGCGTGCATCAGCTTCATTTCCATGCGGCTCTCGACCCCGCGCGCGCGCGCGCGCGAAAATTCATCTCTCGATCTTTTCCTGCTTTTCCTCTTAGCCCGACATTTTTACCGACTCGCTTTTACTCGCACACACTCGTCTCTGTGTGTATACACGTATATACGTGCAATTGCGTGATTTACGCCGACTTGTCCTGCGCCGCGCGCAACTCCGACTCTATCTACTTAACGCGACTTTTCTCGGAATAAATACATAGGCTATTGGACGGGGCGCTGCTGCTGCTGCTGCTGCTGCTGCAGTTGGATTTTTTCCCCTCGTTGCGCAAACGATTCGTTATAAACCGAGCCACTATGTGGCGTATGTATATATGTATATATATAAGAGTAGCGCGTATACCACCCCGAAATATATATTGCACGTACGCGAATGTCTGCGCGTATAATGCGTTATAATAGAATAAAGTTTCCCGGCGAGTGTATAATCTGAAATTTAAATGCACAATATAAATCTTCGTGGGTGTGTGCATGTGTGCGCATATATATATACCGTATACACATGTATACCGATCGGCAATATACGCACCGCGTGTGTGAGAGAGAAGTTATTCTGACGTCAGCCGCGCGCTGCACTGGAAAAGTTATATATATATACGCCTGTGCACGTGATAATAAATTTAGACGCGCGCAGACGGGGCCGCCGCAGCGCGCGCGGCTTCCTGTGGCGTGACAAAATCGAAAGTCGAAATTTTATGTCGCCGCGCGCCGCAGCTGCCGATCGTCTCGCGTGCGTTTGCAGATGTCTATTGGGAATTAACGGCGAGTTGCTTACGCTAAATGTACACGGGAAAATCCGCCGAAATAATTCAGATATATAATCGCAGCGGAAATCGATCGAAATAAAATTTCTGGGACTGCGTTTTTTTTTTGTTCTGTAGGACCCCCGGAACACGAAAAAAAAAATAGTGTTCCTACGAAGTCGAATGAGTTTTTGGGTATTTAGATATATATATTTGTGTAAAAATTAAAACAAAAAAAATTTTTTTTTAATCCAAATTTAGAGGGGGAAGGAATTTTATTATTGTTGCGAATACGCACAAAAGTGCACAAAATATCTAAACTTTTCAAATTGGTCGAGCTTTTTTGTCTATGATTTTTTTTAACAAAATGACGGCGGTTTTTGTGAACATCGTTTAATTAAGAAGTGCAAAAAAGAACTTTAATTCGACGTCCTGAGCGTTGCAAAAGAAGGATTTTAAGAAAAAAAGCTGGTAAAATCGACTATTTTCGTCAAAGCCTGAATCCAAGTACGTCGTCTTCAAACCTGCGAAACTTTTGACCAGCGCATCCGATTTAGACAAATTTTTATCGAAATGAAAGGTCTTCTCAAGTACTTTATTTTAATTCATTGGAAATTTTGTTTAACATACGATCTGCCCTTAAACTTTTAGGAGAATGGAAAAAAGCGCAAAAATTAATGTTTTTGTCTCGTAACTTTTTATTGGCACATAAGACGCCGATATATTTCGGTCAGTTTTCTTTTTTTGTCTGTCCTAACGAGTGTCAAAAACCTAGTCTGGTTAGTGTGCCCTCAAAATTACTCACTTCCCGCACTTTTCGGCCAAAAAATGTCGGCCAATAACTCTCCGTAGATTTTCTCACATACATACACGCGGCGGACCACCACGGATCTTTTATAAAGGTGTATACATATATACCTATACGTATTCAAGATACACTTTTCCTGCATTAGTCTCGGCTATTATACCATAGCGTAGACCGCAGCCTGTATATACAATAAAAGACGCGGATAAATTCATTTGTCTCTTTCGCGGTTGTATCTCGGAGAGAACCGGTGCAATTGTATATATACAATATATACAATATACATATACAGACTGCTATTTGTCGGCGGTACAGCAAAATATACACCCGGAGACGTTTGAATCGATGGCTCTTTCCCGCGCGCTCTCGCGCAAACGATCTTACGAAGCCAAATAAGCCGTGCTGGAGTTCCTCTGTCTCCTTTTTTCCTTACGGCGTTCGTCGTCGTCGTCGTCGCCGCGGTCTTTTTCTCGCAAGTCTACCGCTCGCGCGCTTAACGCATATATAGTGTATTATATATACGAAACGATCGCGCAACGACGACAGGTATATGCGTATATAGATATAGCAGGACACGTCGGTCGTCGCGTATTTGGCGACTTCGTACTGCGTATAGGCGGTCAAGAATTGATGTAAAAACTCGTGGATCATGCGCCGGTGTGATCTTGCGTTATTAATGCCCAACTTGGGGCATCTCTCCTATATATATACACGGCGCGCGCCCGCGATGCTGTTTGTTCCGCGAAAATCGCGTCTGTTTCCAGCAGTGCGCAGCGCGTGTTTTAGCATCGGCCGATTTCACCTGTGGCTTTATAAAGGCTCTCTCTCTCTCGCGCGCGCTTATAGTATCACGTAATTGAACTCGAAACGTCGCGGCGATAAATCCTCGCGTTGTGCAGCTTTATCCTTATCTCTCACACTCAGCGCTACACTTAACGCCTCTTATCTGCGGCAAAGGCGAGCTTATATAGCTTATAATGAAATTAGCCTCGATCTATGCGTGTACCGCTGCTTTGCAGTTCTCGCGGGCATTTGCGCGTCTGTATATGTATAGTGTATACGTATGTATGTGTGCACAGTATAAACGCACCGATATAGAAACGCAGAGAGCTCTTCTCTCTCTCTCTGTCTCGAGCATAAATCTCGTGCGATTAATGCCGTACGGGGAGATTTATGAGGGTCGCGATGTATAAGCGGAAAAGTCGCGAAGAAGCGATCGTCGAATGAAAAGTGCGTAATCTAGTGGAAGAAAGCTGCGCGCGTTTCTTCTCGGCGCGTCTCGCTGTTTGACCGGTGAACCGGTCGGGCGCTTATGTATGCATACATGCGCGACATTATGCGCGAGAGGGGTATAGACGAGGATAGTCGCGATAGATGCGCTACTGCTGCTGTATATGTGTATACGCGAATACAATATATATATAACGTATACATATATCTCGTACACCTAGATCTCGAGTGGCTTTATACGGTCGTCTCGGAGAGATATGCCGGTTTCTTCTTTTATTAAATTGAGGCGCATCTGTATAACACACTTGGGAGAGAGCGAAATCTTTATATACATATATAGATGCGCGCATTCAGCGGGATTGAAGCTTTAAAGGAATGAAACTTGCGTGGCGGGCTTTTTGTGCGATCGCGAGAGGAGCGATGATTGATCGCCATTTGGCTCGTTCGTTACGTGTCTAGCATGCACTCTTATAGGCATATAAATGTGTATAATACGTATATATGTGAGAAAAAAATTCGATTATGTAAAAATCTGATTCATATATATATGTGGGTGATTCTCGGTGAAATCGAGAGGCAAAAAAATAGATATCGCTAATAACACCCAAAAATATGTTCTATAGGTTGTCATGATATTCTCTGAATTTTTTCAGATTTTTTTTCGGTCCGTCTTTTAGGAGTTATGGAGTTAAGGATCGAAGTTGGCATTATAAGCATTGTTTCCATTTTCTGCCTATTTTCATACATACTTAGCATACAATTTATTATTAAAATTCTTTGTATCTAATAATACTTTTTGACGGAAATTGTTTTTTTTTTACTATTTAAACATATTTTTTTCAGATAGGAAATTCAATTGTTTGTTTTTGATATAAGTGATATTTTGATTCTTTAAGTGGTCTTAATATTTGAGACTCACTCTGAAAGTTTGTAGGTGATTTGGTACTATAAAAAGCTACTTTCATGAATCTTTTGGTTATCAAAATCAAGATCAAAATCTCAGTTTCAGTAATTTTTGTATTTAAATTGTTTGTGAACAAGTGCTGACACACATATATATGACTTTAAATGTATAAGTAGACAAAATTTCCTAAAAAAAGTGTTATACGTTCCTGTCTTGTGAAATGCATCCCTGAAGAGCAACAAAGGAATGAAAATAGGTAAAAAATGGAAAAAATAGTTAAAATTCCAACTTTGACACTTGTCACTCGAACAGACGGGCTGGAAAAAATCTGAAAAAATTTACAGAACATCGTGACAATCTATAGAACACATTTTGAGAGTCATAGCAATATCTATTTTTTTGCCTCTCGATTTCACAGAAAATCGCCTATATGCATACGAATATGTAATCGTGAATATATTTTGCTCAAGCTTTATATAGAAATGAGAGTTCAGCAACAGGTAGTGCGTGTAGGTATATATATGCATTATGCATATTGTATATACACTGTATATATACAATGTACACCATGTGCATATAGACAATGCAGCGGGTATAGCGCCAACTTTTTAAAATTGCGTAGGTATATAATTGAATCTAATAGCCGCATTATCTGTTGTATATACATGTACAAACATACACACACACTCACACGGTCGGTCGTGAAAAATCCAGACCCCGTAATACCGGGCGCTATGACTACCGTAAGTATATACACTATATATATACAACTACTGTACGCGTCGCAGCCTATAATCTCGTATAAGGCAAGGCACCTATAATAGGCCACACGAAATATATATGTAAAAGTATATTGGATATATATATGTATTCATAAAGCCTATAAATATATTCAGCGATAAAAGTGCCAGCAGCCCACTTATTTATCCGCACAGCTGACACATACGCGGCAAAATCTCTGATTTGACGCTCGATATACGATATTGGTATTTCCAGGTATATCGAACGGCGGCCCCCGTGTGTCACGTCTCACTCTCCCAGCTCTCTCGCTATATATAATATATATATATATATATATATATATATATTATATAGCTGAAAAAAATCCTTTCGAATTCTTCAAAGCAAAATTTTCTCACAGCGAACCGCGCATTATCAGTGAATAATTGCCAGTGTGGTGTGTGTGTCCTGTGTATATTATGTACTATATACACGTGTATACACTGCGCGCGCCGGGCGTTGCGCAAAACGCACAAAACTGAAATAGTGCCGCGGCGTATGCGCGCGTGCGCCTATATATTTCTGCGCGAATATGCTATAATGCACACGAAAACGCGAAAAACCATACGCGGCTATAATAGAATCTCGGTATAGAAAACGTCGGAAAATCGTTGCCTCTATATAAACACATGCTACACGACGTCGCTTATATGACAGAATAATTGCATGTCTCAACAATATATAATGTGCGCCTATATATATGTGTGTGTATATGTGTATCACGGCTGCTCAGCTCGGAATAAAGTCTGCGATTACGAAAGCCGCGGCGAGAGAGATATACCCATTTCCTATATGCGCCTATTATACGTGTGTATCGATTCCTCGTCTCTCTATATAGACGTTACACATATATACAGAGAGGGGGATATATACCTGTTTATTTACGCTTATTGTCCCGCTGCACTTGCCGCAACCGCTGTACGTATTCATTATTCATGTTGTGCGCGCAGCTCCGGAATTGAGCAGTTATGTACGCGTCTTATATATGTGTGTATACAATATATATATAACAGCCTCTCCGCGCGCCTATATACGTATACAGTCTCGAGTCGGAGAAAAACGTGGGGAAGTGCGCGACAATTAAAGGCTCGCGTCGACGAGAGGCGCTTAATTGTCTCTCGGTATATAACGAGAACACTCGCGGTGCGCGCCGACAATTACACCTTGTTTTATCTCGTCTAAATCCCTCGAGAGATATATAGACACGCAGAGAGTGTCGTACGCATTATACAGACGCACCGAAAAAGCTGCCGTTACATCATTCGTCAGCGGATATTTTCAAAGTCCGCTCTCGCCAGAGGCTGTATCTTATATAGGAGAGGATGAAAAAGCGAGAGAGACGGGAGATTGCATCTGCAGACGTACATCGGAGGAGCTGCGCGCGCGAGATTCGTATACATATATATATGTATTGAGAGAGCCCGGAGGGTTCAGCCGTAGCGCGGTGATTTCGTCACGAGAGCTTTATAGACGCTCCTCTGTATAACGATGCCATTACATTACAATTTTCGCGCTCAGCTGCGCTGCGCTGCGCTTAGACAATATATACATACACGTGTGTGTGTGTGTGTATATATATATATATATATGCACGTGGGCTGCATAATCCACCAGTGTACATGGATTTTATGGATCGGGCACGCGCACCGCCCGAATGCGGAGAGGGTATATTTTAGGCTTCGGCCCGTAGGGCCCGGCCTCTAGAGAGATCATTCAAATATATATATATATAAAAGTTTCGAAGCGAGCGCAATTGCGTTGAGCAACGACGACGACGCCGCCGCGGGTTCTCCGCTCGATCTCCTCCTCTCCGATGCGATGCGGCGCGTTGCACACAATGTGTATTACAAGCTCCGATATGCGCTCGCAGGTCTCGTTTTTCATATAGCGTCTATATCGCTCTCTTTCTCTGTAGATATATAGCGCCTCGTCTTCATTATTTCCGAGAGGTGAGAATATGCACCCGCAGCTATTCGCTGTGTTTATAGATACGTGTCTGGCGCGCGCGAATAGCTATATAATTCAATATTTTCTCTCGTCCGCGTCGAGAGGATTGAATGCGGGCGGCTGCTGCAATTTTTCAATGGACAGAGAAATTTACTACGCCATGCATATACGGAGGCCGTTATATCTTGTATCAATTAACGGGGGCTATGCGTAGAGTTGGCCCCCGGAGGTTTGTGTGCACAGAGAGAAAGAGAGAAAACGGGCCCGAGAACTCTGTACACATGTATACATGTATATGTATATGTATACAACGAGAGAAAATTGAGGGGCTAGAAAAACGAAATACACTCGCCTCTCGGAATATTTCCCACATTTGCATTTTCCCCGGCGCTGCGCGCGGAAACGTGGTATTATGCACACACACAGACAGACAGACAGATAGAGAGAGAGAGACTGCAGGAGAAAGAGCGAGAGAGAAAACAATCGAACCCCGTGCGCATAGCTGCACCTTCACTTTTTTACGGCGAAAAACCAGACTGCACTACCGGTCTCTCTCGCTCTCCTCGTCCGCGCTGTATATATACGTATACTTTGTTTCCCGAATTTGCATATACGCTGCGCCGCGGCGAGAAGCGAGCACGAGTACAGAGAGAGAAAAAAAAATGAAAGACCAGTAGCCGCCGCCGCCGCCTTGACATTATCGAGTCTCTCGCTCTGCGCCGCGCGGCGCCAAAGGAGTTTAGGGGAGTAATGCTCGCGCGCGCGCTAATCGCCGCGAGAGAGAGCCGAGAACGACCCAGAAAACTAAGTATTTACGACGTGCGACTCGACCGTTTTTTCCTTCGGTTCTTTTTTTTTGTTCTTTGTTTTTTTTTATTTACCGGCGCTCGAGAGACTCGCGGTTATGTATACCTATACATATTCGTATAGATATAAACACTGCGCGACACTACACGGAGAGACACGTCTCTTTACGGTGTATAGTTTCGGCGCAGCGAATTACCGTGGAATTGAGTTTCGCGGCGAGTTATTTTCGAAACGGGCTTCATGGGGTATACGATACGTATATGTATATACGTTTTCGAACTATGCGTTTAAAGACTCCTTCGGCGCGCGGTGGTATTTAAATACTGGCGCGAACGGCCGCCGTTACGCGCTAGAGAAAGATATACAATTAATGAGCGACATATACCGTATACAGCGTGTTTGCCGCGGACACAAAAGAGCCCAAATATTTTTCACTTAATAATCAGCGCTAAGACCGCGCGCTCTCTCAATCATTATAATAAGCGTATAATAATGCACGCGTGCCGCGCGAGACGGAGGGAACAGTGAACCGAGCCGAGAAAATTTTCGATAATACACGCACTCGAGCGCTTACATATGCTTGCCTGCGCTTGCGCCGGCGATTTGCATTCCCATAAATATTAACGGAGAGATATCGGAAATCTCGGCGTTTGTGCATATAGCGCTATGTATATACGCACACACACGCGCGCGCACAAAACGTCGAGGCGCATAATACGGCACACACGCGTCTCGCTCGTTTTCCTCGTCGCCGCGGAACCGCGTCGACAATAATTCCCGGCCCGGGAATCTCTCTCTCTCTCTCTCTTACGTATATACACGGCGTGTAAGACGCTTTCCGGCCGGGCATATCGTATGGAGTATAAAGTAGCCTTTAACGGCCCATACGCGCGGATTTATCGCGGAGATTTACATGGAAATCTACTCGCGCTAGCGCAGCGTCGTCCCTCATTCTCTTTCTTTCCCCCGTTTTGTTCCGCGCTTTGATAGACGTATAATTTAATTTTGCAAAAGCCGCAGCTCGAGAGTGAGCGAGTGAGTGAGAGAGAAGAGAGATAGAGAGAGGGAAATTACACCTGTGCGCACACGAAGGAGTCCGTCATCGGCGCGTGTATAATCATCGGCGCCGTGGATAATCGGCAATTTACGCGTCGCGCGTATATGTTATATGCCTATATAGATATTTCTTACTCGCGCGCGCGCGCGCGACCCTCTGCTGCGATTATTCGGCTGCGCGAACGCGGAATATTTCCATTGTTGCGTATACAAAGCCGCGGGTATGAGGTGTCACGCCGGTAAATTAGATCGTCACACACGCATACACACACACACACACACACGCGAATTGCCAGTCGTCGCATAATCGAGAATTAAAATTCTGTGCGGAGAATCTCGATTTCTCTCTCGCTATATAGCAACGGGGAAAAAGCAGAGCTTCTTACACGCATCGCGCTGATCGACGAGAAATTCCTTTAATTGGCTTGCGTAATGGAACGCGAGCGCAAATGAGAGGAGAGCAGCGGCGGCAGCGCTTGAAAAGAGAAGAAGCAAAACGCCTCTAAACACATTCGCACTCGTCCGGCCGGTTTTGTATACCGCGGGCTGCGTAGTGTATATATATAGGGCGCAGCTGCTCCCGCGGGTCCCGCAACCCGTATACGTATATTGTATACACATATATATGTATAGCGAATATATAAGCAACGCGTCGCGTCGAGAGAATTAAGTATACTTGGCGCGTTTTATTACGTGCACCTATATATACACATATGTGTATGTACAGTAGATACACGCACACGCGTATATGTATATACCGTCGAGAGCGCCTACGTCCAATTTATTAGTCGCTTTTGGTGTTGTACACACGCGCCGGCGCACCCCCCGTCGTATTAAGCCGCTCAACGCGTATCACACGCGCTCCGGAGCCGCTCGTTGACGTGCGCGTATTATACACGGACTCGCGTCCGCGCATGTATATCTATAGCCTCTCCTCTGGCCGTTCTCGTACATACATATATATAATTATTATTATTCGGGTCCGCCGCGCAAGATTCCTCGATATGGGGAATTTTTTTTTAAATCGCCACTTAGAGGGGTCAAAAAAATGGTTGATTTTCAGAAGGGGAGCACACCTCCCAAGTGCGGTGTACCACAGATTTGAGCTTTGTGACAAGCCCGATCGGATTGGTTTCTTAGCTTGAAAATGAATTGAATCATGTTTAACAACATCACGCTCACAACAAAGTTCAACAAAGTTTAACATCAGAATTTTGCATTATTTTCAAATGCTTGTCATTTTCAAGCTAAGAAACCAATCCGATCGGGCTTTTTTTTAAATTAAAGCTCTGTTTTTGTACTTCAATTTTATGCCCAGACATTTCACTTTTGAGCCCCGCAAATGCGTTGTACAAGCATTTCAAGTTATTGGCTTTTTCGCGTAAGAAGCTCAATTATTTCAAAATATTAAAAATTCAAGGGCTTGTAAAACCTTGTCACAAAGCTCAAATCCGTGGTACACCAAACTTTTTATGTTCTCTATGACATAAAGAACAAGAAAAATCGCACTTGGGAGGTGTGCTCCCCTTCTGAAAGTCGACCATTTTTTGGCCCCTCTAAGTGCCGATTTAAAAAAAAATTCCCCATATACCTATATAGATATTTACGCGTTTAATTCGCGGACAGCGACGGACGGATATATAATACATGGCGAGCGGCGGCGGCGGCGGCTTTCGCTGATTAATTATGATTGTTCTCGACTCTTTGCGCACCGCGCGCGGTGTCTGCCTCGTCGCGCTCGCTCTGCTCGGGTGTAATATACGGCGCGGCGATAAATACGCCGCGCACAATTACGTTATTATACCGGCGCTGCACACAAGCGAGCGATCAGCGCGCAGAGTAGTATATAGAGAGACAGAGAGAGAGAGAGAGAGAGAGAGAGAGTATAAGATGCAGTTTCGCGAGAGAGGCAGCTACTCGCCGAAGTAGATTTATACCGCATTATAAATAACGTAACGAGCCCCGCAGTATATATATATATATACATATAGTATATAGATAGTCCCCGCGTGTATAGACGAGAGGTCTATATTTTGTCGCACACAAGCCTCGCGCATTGTTACACGCCGTGTACATTATATGCACTTGGACGTATTGTCTATACGTATATAGACGACATCGGCGACAATGACTCTCCGACGTATCTATGCGCTAATTAAGTAGGATATACGCGCGCGCGCGCTCAGCTGACTGTCGCAATCTTCGGATGAATCGAGCGCCGCGCGCGCGCGCGCGAACAATGTCGAACAATTTGTAAGAGTCTCTCTCTCTCTCTCACACTCGATCTGCTCTATGTTACTATATACATATAGCTGTGTATAAATCGAACGACCGCAGTGATTTATCCCTCGCGCGGCGGCACAGCGAGTCACGGATGAACTTATAGCGCTCCCGGCGCGGCGTATATATTCTGTGTATATAGATATATGTAGACACGCGGTGTGCGCCTGTTATATATACATCTCTCGTCGCGCGCTGAAAACAATGAGCGATGCATCAGCTGTGCGCGCACGTGGCTCTCTCTCCCTCTATACATATATACCTGTACGTATATACTATACAGCGCCTGAAAATTCGCCTTTCTCTCTCTTTTTGCATCTCTCTGCGCTATTGCGGGGAGCGATGACGCGGAGCGCAGCGCTTGGCGCGAGGAGGAGGAGTCGGTGCCGTTTCGCCGCGCGAGATCCATAGCCAGCCAGCTGCGATGTCTGTAGGATACTTAATTTATCAACGCTTGGGATAGATATGCGCATTGCGCGCGTTATATTCGCCTATATGGATGGCGCTCTATCCCGATGATAATAATAAGTATAGCCTGTATATATATGTATACACATCATGGATGCGCATCTTTCTCTCGAGGAGGGGCGGAGGGGGCCTTATCCGCGAGGTCTATCTTCGCCGCGCGCGAACGTCTTATACAATGGAGCGAAATTCTATAATGGCGCGTGTATCAAACGCCGTAATTGTCTATGCGCGCGGTTATATATATATATACACGAGTCGTTCTCGCCCTCACGAAATATCGCTTTTTCGACTAATCTATCTCTCTCTCTCTCTCGCTGTATAGCTTTCTGTTGCCAAATCGCGCGCTTACGATATTACACGTATATATAATAATATCTGCCGCAGCCGCAGCGCCGGCGGGATCTATTTATAGAGTACAGAGATCGAGGGAGAGAGAACTCGAGAAAAGAATTATATAGCCAGAATAGTGAAACAGGCTATAGCGCAGGTGCCATAACGATTCGGAAAATTATGACAGTAGTTTAATTTTTATACATTATACCCACCGCTCTCGCAGCGGCTGTATACTACATATACACGCTATGTATAAATGCACGTGCTGTATATAGATATACGAATGTATATATATAAAAGATAAAAAAAAGCGCTCGCGGCCCCGAATTATCAGAGCGGCGCATACGGTAGCGGGCCATGAGAGTGCATTACAGTCGCTCGTAAATTTCGCAGTCTCGTCGGCCGAATTAATGCGCGAATAATAAAAAGCTGTGCGCGGGGTAGGCCATGCGTATGTAATACACTTTCTAACGTCTCTCGCGCGGCGGTGTGTTATATGCGGCTGCGGCAATAGAGCGCGCCGCAGACGAATTGTTGTCAGGGAGAGCGCATTGTGTGTGTATATATATATCTGTATATAGGGAGAGCGTGAATCGCTTAGCGCTGGCTATGTATATTGTGTATACATATATCTATTTTCGGCGAATTATACGCGGGCGCGCTGCACGTTATATAATACACAAACGAGAGGAAGATAAATGCGGAGTCATGACAATCCGACAAATGGGCGATCCTCGGAATTCTCAGGTGCGCCCATGGGAGCAGCGACAGTTCTATTCCGCTCTGTGTATGCGAAGTCTGTATATATATATATATATATACATTGCTGCAGGGGCGCAAGAAAACGCGTGTTATTTTCCGCGCCTTTCACGCCTGTGTAGCTCCTCCAGTGCGTGTTGTATACTCGTGTATATATAGATATATAGTCGACGCGACGACGACGACTGCATATATACGGATGTAGAAATCGCGACTCGTCGTCGAGACATTTTTGCTGCTACTGATGTTGCTCTTCTCGTTTATATATGTTCGGCTTTTTTCCATATATTATGCATAATGCATGATATATACGACTAGAAATTTGTTCGCTATATACGCACAGATGCGCCGCTTCGTAAATATTAATTACAAACTCGGCGGCTTTTATAAAGCAATCAATTATGAGCCCGCGCATACGTATTATACTGTATTATACGCATACACACTCGACTCTGCGCGCAGCACTGCAAATAACCGCGTCCGAGTTCGGGAAAATTAATTTTCAGCGACGACGTACACGCCTCTCTAACGAGCCGAGTAAATTACGCGATAAAAGTCTCCCGCCGCCGCAGCCGCCGCCGGTGGATATGTGGTGTGTTATATATATAGAAGTTCTCTCTCTCTCTCTGCGCAGCCGTACGAGACGCTCGCGCGCGCGCGCATAATAAGCGGGGATCATCGTCATTAATTATAGAGGCCGTTTAAACGCTCGTGTATCACTGCAACGCGCGCTAGCGCGGCGTCCGACTATAATACACACTCGCTACGGGGGAGCGCGACTTATCAGAGCGCGAAATATATATAATTCGGACGCGCGCGATTTCTTCATATATCGGCTCGTACAATATAGATTTTGTCGTCGCGCGTCGCTGTATACTTTTACGCTTATTGTACGTATTCAATTCTCGCGAGAGTTACACACTATATATATAACATATATAATATATGTATAAATGGCTGCGGGACTATTTTTCCTATGCGAGCGTCGCGAGCGACTGATTTATCGGCGTTTATCGGAAGCTTATAATAGTCACGGAGTTATGGCCGTAAGCGTATATCACGCGGTATACCTATATACTATATACGTGTGTGCGCTATACCGGGAAAATTAATCGAGTCTGCCGGATGAATGCTTGTTCTTCGTCGCGTCATTCTTAGCGACTGCTGTGTCTCTCTCTCTCTCTCTCTCACTCTCCAGCCGCGATGCAGACACTCGCTCGGCGAAATTTATTGCGATCCATTCTTTCGCTCTATACGCAGAAATAGAGAGGTGGCTATTTTTCTATAATTGTCTCGCTCGCTCTCTGCGCCGCGTGTGACAGATGAGGCTGCGGGCGAGCGAGTCGTTAAACCTTATGGACACGTTTTTCTCATTGGCACGTGTGTGTGTGTGTGTGTGTGTGTGTGGGGCTCTTACTCTGCCTGTGCAGATCACGTTGTATGCATCGAGCGCGATTTGATTCGCGGAATTTAACTCGCGGTTCTATTTAATGACGACAATATAGTTTAATAATTGATGAAGGTGTATCGCGTATATAAATGCGGTATTACGCGATTGTAGCGGGTGCGAATTAAGGGCGATCAGTATATATGGGAAAAAATTGTACAATGGAACGATGGCTGTATAGTGTAATATAACGCAACCGCATAAAAAAACTGTGAAAAGTAAATGCCACTACGTTGCCGCATAAATTTTCCTTTCGCAGTGTATATACATTGTAATTTTTGTTGGTTTTCACAGTTTACGATTGCGCTACCAGGCGCAGTGTTGGAAAATTTACCGAGCCGTTTGTGATGTTTATACCAGAGACTCTTCTCGCCGGGTATATAATATTTTTATATCCCGCTGATCCTTGACGGCGAATTAAATATTCTAGCTTTTATGCGCGTATAAGCAAAGACCAGAAGTATAAAGCTATTACTCGAAGCATACACTTAATGTTGTTTAGAATATAATAAATTAAACGCATTATTGTGGAGCCTTTAATTACATACGTTATTTATAAAAGTTTATTCACATTATCTTCTTATGTTGACTCCGTTTTAGCTTACTTCACACGTCGTAACCCTAAGATTTATTTATGTTTTTTTCCAAGACTTAACGAATAGTTGCGTCAGTCGTAACGTTTTGCGCGTGGAACAATTTACAGTTTGCATTTATCCAAAGCCCAAATCCACAATTGAAAAATAAAAAATTTACGATATGTATGTAAAGTGCGCGTGTAACGCCGCACACATACAAATTTACTCTTAAGTTTACCGTGATAATCCGACCAAATCCTCAGCACCTCTCTTTCTTTCTCTCTCTTATAATAGTTATGTACAACATAATGTTATACATTTCATAAAACAAATAATTTACCTATCTATCTATCTTCCAGGAAGTCCTCCTAGCGCACAGCAAGTCGAGCAGCTACTGCGAGCCGATAACGGTGATCCTCGCGGACATTGAGGGCCCGGAGCTCGCCGCCCTCCTCGGCTTCGTCTACACGGGCAGCGCGACGGTGCCACGGGGTCGCCTCGAGTCCTTCCTCCGGGCGGCGGAGGCCCTGCGGATTCGACTCCCCACCGCACCCCCGGAGCTCCAGCAGGACGTCAAGGACGTTAAGCTGGCGGCCTACAGTGAGCAGTATCCGAACGGCTGGAAACAGACTCCTGCGGCAGCCGTCGACCGACAGCTCGACGCTCTCGAGTTGAGGATGTGGGCCGAGGCTGCGCATCACGCCAGACAACTACCCTACCACCCCCACCACCAGCAGCAGTCGACCAATGAGGCGCTGCCCACCTTCGCGGCCCCGATACCCCAGCAGGTCGTACCCTGGGACAAGAGGCCGACGACGGAGCCCTATCCTCTGGGCGAGGACCTGTCCTGCAGGGAGAACTGCTGCAAGTGGCGGATGCAGAGCCGGAGATCCGTGGCTAATCAGGTGACGGCGTCGCCCTGGAGGCAGATACTCAGGCCGCATCACTCGCCGAAGGTCCAGCCGCCCGCCGTCGTCGTGCCGAGTCATCCCGAGTCGGTTGTGAGTATTTTATCGTATACACTTTTCGAGAGCTTTTCTTTCACTTTTTCGAGATATATAGCGAGAAATTCCGAATTTTATGGGGCTACGTTTATTTGTGGGCGATTACACCGTAAATCTCGCAGGATTTCCCAGATTATAAAATTTTGTAATTTATCTATACAACTCGTGTTCCACAACTTTATCGTGATTTATTTTCGTATTCCGGACGTAATTCCTGATGTACAACCAAACCTTACTTTCAATAAATTTTAACCAGAAAGCATTCAAAACATCATCGAAAACAATACGCTAAATTTTCTCAAGCGCATGAGACAGCGCGATACCATAAAGTACAAAACGAGATTTTAAACACACTGTAAGAACGGGCGCGCGCGTTCGAAACTATGTGGGTAGCAGCCAATAATCCCGAGAGCTGCGAGAATAAAAACGTGACAATACAAAAGCGCCACATCTCGATTATTGGATAGGCTACTTTTCCGCGCGAATTGAGAGCACATTGCGGCTTGGCTCACCAGAGCCGCCGCCGCCGTTTATTTTTCCCAGCGAGCGTTAATTTTATATCGCCCCCGTCGTGTCTAGCCGTAAAAGCCGAAAAATTCCTGGGCTCTAATCACGCCGACACAGAGAGGTGTGAAAACGATTTAACAAGCGTTTCGACATTTTCCGCACCGACGTTTTCACCGCTCTTTCTTTATCTCTCTCTCTCTCTTTCTCTGTCGGGCTCGCGCATACGCTCTGAAATGATCTGCAGCATTGACACTTTTACGAACGCTCGGCGCGAAAAGTAAAACGCGACGGCTCCCCCGCGCGCGCGCGGCGCTGTTTCGTCACGAAACTTTAACGAAGATGAAGAATTTTCTCGCTCGAGGGCAGAGCGCCTTTTTCTCTTTCGTAAAGTTGCCTCTATACTCCGACACTCTCGCACTGCGCGCAGACAGGCAAGACACAGCGAGCCTCTATATATAATTGTAGACGCGCGCGCGCGCGAAAACGTTAAGCTAATTGAGTCGATGAGTTTTTTTCTCTCTCTCTGTCGTCGCGCTCTCTCTTGACGTGTAAAACACTCCATTGACGCGGCGATGACCCGACGAAATGAATGGACGAGCTTCTTTGCACACAGACGTATATAGGCACACAGACGCAGAGATAAATGCCGATCTGCAAAACCGGTAAAGGTCTCTCTCTCTCTCTCTCACTCGCTCTATGCCGAGCGATCGTTAATAGAGGCGCGTCGCGCTTGTATATATAATTCACACCCGACGATCGGCTATATGGCGAGAGTGTCTCTGAAAATTAATCGGCAGATAACGCCGATATATATATATATATATATACACATATATATATTTTTATAAATGGAATTGACGGGTATGTTATTATTGTACGGCTCTTTCTCGCTAACAGATTTGACGAATTTATCAGGAGGCAGAGGCAAAAGGTGCACCGGACTCTGCGGCTGCGCGATGCAAAAGTAAACGAGGCGTACATTAACATTTTAATCTCGGCTGCGGTCAGCTGCGCCGTGTCTATATATATCTCGGCGTAATAGATAACACTGTATGTATATATACACGAATATAAAGTATGCGCAACTTGGGACAAAGTTGTATAAGCCGTCGCGCGCCGTTTCATTCACAAATAATCTCTCCTCTATGCAGCGCACCACCGGGCGCGCGGGAATTCGAATTTTTCCGCTCAACCGGCGGGAATATTGTTATTATAACCATTTACCATCGACGTCTCTCTCGTTCCGCGCCGAATTTGCATTGCTCCCTCCCTCCTCGCCGTCGACTCGCCCGCGTGAATGAAACGATCGAACGAGTGTATATATATGTAATATCTCGATCTCGTCGCCGCGACGCGCGTGTATTATGCTAATGATATACACGGCTCTCTGCGCGGATGACGCGACTCTTTTATCTTCCTCCGATATATTCTATTATTGTTCGTCTCTCTCTCTCTCTCGTCGCTGGAAAAAGCCCCGAAAAAATTTGGCGAAGCGAAACTCAAGAGGAAAGTGCAGCGAATCAAGGAGTCGCGGACCTGCCCTCCGAGTGAAAGGAGAGCCTGCGCGCATACAACGTATATACGAGAGAGACTCTCGTCGCGATTCCCGGAACGTCTCTGCGCGCGAGCATTTGAAAAGCCTCTTTCTTGCGCGCCACGTACGCGTCCAATGCGTATATAATGTATACGTCCTCTATAACCTCGTACAAAAGCGTCCGGCCTATTATATATATATATATGGGTATGTGTGTGTGTGTGTGTATGTGTGTACGCACCTAACGTCCGCCGCGTATGTTTGCGGAGTGGGCAAAACATCGCGGACGACGACGACGACGACGAGCTTGTTTGCGCAGAGCATCGAGATCCTCCGCTTTCAGAAGCCGATGAAAAATTCTGAGGCAGCTCGTCCTCTCTTTCCCTCTTTCTCTCCCGTTTTTTCGGAGACACATCGTCGCCGTATATATATATATAAGAACCGGGGAAAGCACCTCTCGTTTCGACTCGCGGCGACAGAGGCCGAGAAGTGTGTTTGCCGTGCACTTAGAGGCTCCGGTTGTACGCGCAGGAGCAAGTAGGAAAAATTTTGTATATTTTTAAGATTTTTTTTTTTGGTTCTTGTATAGGACTTTCGAGGAGGAGTTGCATGCGGGGATGGGTCGTACATCGTACGCGGGAAGCTACGGCTGCGGGATGTAACGGGCTCGACGTGCTAATTCTCCCGGTGTGTTTGCTCTCGAAGAGGTAGCCGGCTATTTTCGGAGTCGAGTCCGCGAGAGAGGGACAGAGAGGCAATCATGGCGTTTTCAGCTGTATACAAGAGCTGCCAACGGGCTGCGCGCGTTAACGAGCGCGTTACGCGACTTGTCGTTGGTGTATGGAAAAAAAGGACGTTAGAAAAAAAAGAGCCGATCGAGGCTCGTCTCGTTTCTCGTTTATGCTAATTATGCTTCTATTCGCATAAGTAGAAAGCTCCTCCTAGACATTACAACGCAAGTTTTTTTTCTTCTCTCATACGCAACTGGAATCTGCTGAAACTTACTTCCGAGTTTCGTAAGATTTTCAGCTTCTATGGTACACAATGCACTTGTTTATCATAAACCGATATATCGCCTTGATCTCCTGTCGCATAATACGAGCCGCGTAATACACGCACATATATCGTCAACTGCGTGTATCTCGTGTCGGTCGTCGTCGCTGCAGCCGCGTATGCGTTTCACGACGATTCTCGAAGGTAGTTCTATATCTAAGGTTCTACACGGAGTAGGGGTAACCCTTTGGAAAGTCGATTTCCACTACAGTTAATTTATTGAAAAATATAAGATAATCAAAAACGAGCTATAGTTACTATAGAAATTACCAAGAACAATTTAGTTGAAACCGGTTAAATTTTCGTGTGCCCTAATAATACTCGCATCAAACAGAAAAATTTACAAAAATACTGAAATCTTTTTTGTTTTTCATCCGATTTAAACGCACTACAGCTAGCTTATCTTGTTCCTTGGAAGATTTCAGGATAAGTTACCGGACAGGAGTTTTGATGACAGTAATTTATAGGCGAAGCGCACAAAATGCAATTGTTTACGCGATTCAATACGATTCTTGCTTGACTTTATGATTTTTACGCGAACAATTGGCACTCTGTGCTTCGCTTATAAAATGCTGTCACCAAAACTCCTACGGTAACTTATCCTGAAATTTCGCAAGGAACCAAATAAGCTATAGTTCGTTTAAACCAGATGAAAAACAAAAAAGATTCGAGTATTTTTTATAAATTTTTTGTTATTGATGAGCATTACTGGGACACACGAAGACTCAACCGGTTTCAATTGAATTGGGAGAATGAATTGAATGCATCTCTTCGAGCTAGTACTTTAATTTAACATCAGTCGACGTTTCGGACTCGTGAAGTCCCTTATCAAGGCTTATAAAAAATTGATAAACTACATTTGTATAAAAAAACCGGTCACGACAACCTTCCCGGTTAACACTGAGGATATAAAAAACAACACATCTCTCCCAACGCGCATCTCCCTGGGTGATAAGCCTTGATAAGGGACTTCACAAGTCCGAAACGTCGGCTGATACTAAATTAAAGTACTAACTCAAAGAGATGCATTCAATTCAGTCTCCTTATCTATCACAATCGAGCAATAGCAGCATTTGTTATATTCAATTAAATTGTTCTTGGTCACTACTAACTCGCTTCTTTCAGGTTACATTATACATTTTTCAATAAACTATACAGTGGAAATAGATTTTCCAAAAGGCTACCCCCACCCCGAGTAGAACCACCTTAATAATATCGCCTCGTACACGCGGACGCGACGCTCGTATTCGCGCAGTCTCGAGACGCGCGCGACAACTCTCCGCGGGAAATAAGGTGGCGGCGGGCAGCGCTGCGTCGGAGAGGCGATAATTGTTCGTCAAAAAAAGGACGGGCGCAGGAAAGCCACGTAGAGAACCGTTAGAAAGCGGTTTACCATCCCCGCGCGCGACAGGCCGCGACGAGAGAGTCTGAAAAGGCGCATCGGCGAGTATATAGACAGAGACGAAGCGCAGCGATCGATTTCTCAAGCCGCGCGCGTGCGTGCAGCCGCGTGTTCGTATAGACGTCAGGAGAGGAGGCAGGCAGCAGCCGATAAAGTATAAACACGCGAGGATCGCTGCAAGTGGCTATTGGCCAATGTCATTCTCATTAATGAAAACTATCGATTACCCGCCGACAGAGTATCTATCTCGATGTATATAGGCAGCTGTGGTCCTGTAAGGCGACTGTTGTTGTTGTTGCGATTTTTTTTCTGCTCCGCTGTACCCTATACACAGCTTCGTACATTTATAAGCTGTGGTAGTGCGTGCGCAGAGTCAATGAGTACAATCTTTACGGCCATACGTAAAAAAGGGGGTTACACTATACGCGCCGACGTTGAGGTGCGAGCAGGCGTCGATTCAATTAAGCGCGCGCTTTTTCGAAATTCGCTCGGATACGCATCGGCGCTCGGCTAATGGGCCTCGTTCTCCTTCGTTATACGGTGTGTATATGGCACGTATACCTGCGTGCGTACCTGCGTATGTACAGAGAGTAATGGAGATACGATTTTACGCGTGCAGCGCATATATATTACGCCGTATTCGATTTTCTCTCCGCGCGGCGCGTTATTGATGAGCCGCGAGAGTTTTGCGCGCTTTTGCGCGTGTACGAGTCGCGTTAAAAAAAAGCTTGACTTAGTGCACAGCTGCGGCACCTGCGCGCCTATGATTTGTTGCCCGGTTCTTTTCTTCTCGGCTATAATTGCATTTCTCTCAGCGCGCAGTCCCTCATATATAGCAACCGCGCAAGAGAACGAGTGCTTGTACACACGCGTGTACATATATATACGTATATATTGTATACGCGTACGCTATAAGCGCATGCAATATAATGGCGCTTGGAAGAGAAAAAAAAAGCGCGGATTGTTTACGAGTAGCCGGAATCTTCTCGAAAATCCGAGCGAGCGTCACCTTATTCATTTAAAAGGCCTTTTCTCCCCTCGGTTTCTCTCCTCGCTCCGCTATGTATGTATATACGCTCTGCTGCGCACTGCACATCCGATCGGCTATCTCTATATGTATACCGACGCACACGCGCGACGGGAGGCTTGTATACACACAGCCTTGGTCGGTAAGGTGAATCGACTAAGTCGAACCCGATCTCCGGCTCAGGGTCGCCGTCTTCGTAACAGTTAACTCTCAGCTGACTATCTGTATATATACCTGTATACATTAATGCGCGAGCGATACAACCATACATTTACAGTTTACACAATGCGCTTGTCTGCAGCTTCGTTCCGGATCATCCTCGGACACGCGTCGTTTTTCGCGTATACACGCGCGCGCGCGCGAGAAGAGTTTACACGAGACAATCGTCGCGATTTTCCATTATACACTTGCTGCGCTTGAGCCGCGCAGTAGCCTATAAAGCATCGTTCCGTAATGCGATTCGAATGAAACGCTGTGTCGCGCATTGAATGGACCATTGTAAACACGACTGCGGCAGCGCACGAGCGATAGAACGCGCGGACGCGACGGCTTTTTCTCTCTCTCCCCCCCCCCTTTTCTATACTTCCTAGTGGCACGTCGTTTTTTCTTTCTTTCCCTCTTTCATTTTTTTTAATTCTCCAGAGCCTTGTCCTTTCGAAAGCGCGCGCGCGCGAGCGCAGCTTTTGTCGCCCATAAACTCTCACGGCTGTGTTATTTGCTTTGGCGCGTCGACGACGACGGATCTCTCTCTCTCTCTCTCTCTCCGTCTTTTTTTATAGACGCGCGAGAGACTGTATTCCATTATGTGTGTCGCTGCTGCAGTGTACTGCCTACCGCGCGCCTGTTCATTTGCCATTTGCGGTTTGCAAGTCAAATGACGGCTAATTTAACCTGAAGCGCGCGAACGTCGTAAATCTCGGCCGGCGGATCGGGTTGGGTGTATATCGAGTGTGTTTGTATCGGGAGATGGTTTTATTGATTTCCAAGTGCTGCGCGCGCGCGCGCGAGCGTAATATTAGGAAAAAGAGTCGTAAGAATAGCTTTATAGCGTTTCCGAGTGTGCCGAGTCGCGTATTTGCGGACGCTGAAGTACGTAGTATAACGAGCGCAATGGAATTTTGCGCACTGCTTCCTTTTAAACGCAGGTACATGAGGAAATCCGCCGAATTTTGGAAACAACTCGGACGGAAAAGTTGCGAGAAATTTTCTTGGAGGCACGCTTATGCCAGACCTGTTTTTTCTCGTTTCTTAGGTCATTCTGAAAGAGTAAAAACTTGCGTGTACAATTTTAGATCGTAGAGTATACAATTTTCCGGAGCAAAAACGACTCCGAAAAACGAGAAATAGTTGACAAAGAAAGTATTCATAGATTTTTTCTCTAAAATTATGGACTGTTATAAAAATTTCATTAGAACAAAATAGTCTAGAATTTATGAAAGAATGTTCTGAAATTTTTTCAGATCGATCCAATACAATTTTTTGATTTTTCGAAAATTCAGATAAATCGAAATTTCGAAAAACGTCCTTTTAAAATCTGAAAAAATTTCAGAGCATTCTTTGATGAATGTTAAGACATCTTTCGTTTTAATGAAATATTTTTAAAAGTCCATAGTTTACGACAAAAAAATCTATTTTTTTTTTAATTATTTCTCGTTTTTCGAGTCGTTTTTGCCCCGGAAAAAAGTATACCCTAAGATCGTCCATGTACGCGAGTTTTTTCTCTTTTAGAATGACAGGTCTTACAGATACGCCCTCAAACAAATTTTGTGCAACCTTTCCATCCGACAGATTTCCAAAATTCCCACACACCTAAATAAAGCTATATGTCTCTTCCTCTCAACGCATTAGTAACAAACTCATCGGCTACGTCGTGTAATACGGCGCAGTGATTCACGAAAAATCCACGAAATTCACGAATTTGAATATTCCACATCATCATCAGTCGCGACGAAATTTTCTTATTACAAAGCATTTTATAATCCGGCCACACACCGAGAACAACAATCGCCTACGCCTTTGTGTATCAAGAATCTATCTATACGTATAACGCGTCCGTCGTCCCTGAGATTCGTAAGAATAATATCTCGGCTCGTAAAGGCGCAGAGTCGCACGAGGCTCGTAAAGGAACGCACGAGTCGACGACTATTAGCGGAATCGTAAACATAGTTCGGCTGGATACAGTTATATCTCTCTTCGCGACGAGAGGCGACGAGCTTTTCAGAAATTTAGGAGAGAAGCGGCCGTCTCTCCTTCCGTACCTACTTTTTTTCTCGCTTTTTCTCTCTCTCTCGCGCGCGTTTTTGCCATTGCTTCGACCAACACGCTCGGAGCACAGATAATGACGCAATTTTTCGTACCAGCTATACATATATAATATATACATTATACGAGGCCTTTCACGCGGCTCGTTTTCGAGAGCCGGACGTTTTTTTCTTTCTTCTTTTTTTTCACAAACCGACAAGCCTGATGCATTGCTGGGGCATTTTGACATCATCCAGCAGCCCCGTTTGCGCGAATGTATATAAGTGCGTGTATGTGGGTATTGTTCGTTACACGCGTGCATATGTCTATACTATATAGGATGTCGCAACGGGGACGTATAGAGTGTCGAGAGCGCGTGTACGGCGATAATTTGTTAACGGCGAATTTCAATTAAAGCGAACGCGCGGAAAACTTATGGGCTATTTTCTCCAGCGGCGGTCGGAAAAGTGGGAATTCTTTTCTCACGATGTGCGTTTCCAATAGAAAATATATGGTAAAATTTCTCGGCTTCTTTTCTGCGCATGTGCAGTGTACGTTGTTATGTACGGCTGCCGCGTCGCGTGAGAATTTCGTGTATCTTCCGCCCCCCTCCCTTCTTCTTCTCCGCGCCTTCGTTTCAAAAAGTGGTTTTCGAAAAGGTCGCGATACGCGCATGGGTTGATGCATTTCTTTTTCAGGGGAGATGATAAAGCTGCGCTTTCACTCGAATTTAAGAAACTGAGATTATACGAACGTTTCGAATTGGGTGCGGTGAAATTTTGAAAAATGAGCTCTGACAATGTGGTTTATGGGGGTCCAATATATCTGCGCACTGGATTAAAATGGGCTTTGGATTGACCAATTAGCTATCTCGAAAAGTACATTTTGTTTCATTGTTAATTAATTGACCTGCGCAGTCGTCGTGCGTCAAGCGAATGAGAACAAATTAAAATTGATAGTGATAAGGACCTCCATTTCCTCTGGTAAAATTAAATGCTCAATTAGTGAAGTGATACAAAATTTTAATTTCACCTTATGTATTTAATTACATAGTAACGTAATAATACAAGCAAAGGAAACGGCATAGTCTAAATAATGAAAATTGTGCTTATACAAATCGAATCTACCCTAATTACAGTAGAATAATTAAAAATCAAAATTAACCTCACAAGAATAACCGTGTGATCCATTCTCTGCTTCCAGGACCAGCTAGCCGTTGACCTGCCGATTCCCAGCCAGCCAGCGGAGCTCTACCGTGGATCGGTGGTCTCCCCGTGCACGGCCTCGGGCTGCTGCAGCAGTCTCTCGCCCCAGCCTCTCATCCCGTCAGCGGCGAAGGACTCCCTGCAGCAGCAGCACCCCAGCGGCTTCTACCAAGTTCCTAATCCTCGGCCGAGCAGCGCGGACTACTACGGCCCGCGAGCGCCGAGTCTGCCGCCTGCCCCCCTGCAGTTCGCCGAGCCGGCGCCCAGTTTGCCGACCCCTCCCGCGCGGCTCCCACTGCCCTCCTACCCCTCCCCGGTCCTCCCCGAGCCCAAACTCCCGCCGACCAAGCGACCCGAGCTCTCGCTCCCGGTTAGCCGGCTCTGCGACTCCCTCGAGACCAAGGACGAGGCGAGGTGCCTCCCCGTGAAACCCGAGCCCCAGCCGAGGCCCCACCAGGTCCAGCCACAGCACCTGCCCACGGAGAAGCCCCTGCCCCGCGGCTTCGCCCTCGTCAGCGACGACAACAACAACAACTCGAGCGTCGCGCCGGAGCAGCCCGGCAATCAGCCCGGCGTCCGCGGCGGCAACGACGAGCACAAGTGCGAGCAGTGCTCCAAGACCTTCGTCACCAGGGCGTCGCTCAAGGTATAACGTCGCACATACACTTTCCGGATAAAAGCCGCGCCGCGCCGCGTGTCGTAACACTACACGCGGCGGCTCTATCTTTGCGCGCAGCGCAGCGCGTCCGCGAGCTAACGAAACTTAACGAGCTCTGTCTCTCTCGTCCGACCAGTTTATTTACAATGCTTATATAGTGGCCCGAAATAACTATATATACGCGCGCGCGCTGACTGATTACGGAGGGAAAAAAGCAACGAGGTTATGTATATATATACCATAGGCGAGCGATTTACGGCCGCTAAATACTTCATAATTACACGTGATATAATAGCGAGAGAGCGCCGTCGTGCCCAGCCGAGCTGCAGCAGCCGAATAAAAAGGACGGCGCAGCTTTGTAGAACCGGTAAAACTTACGCCGACTAATAAACTATATATATATACATATATAGTATTAGGTATGTATACGCACTGCGCGCATTTGCCGCCGGCTCGTAAATCACTTGTTGCGGAATCGAAGTGGATCCGTGCATTATTTCGCTCTTTTTCATCCCGCGCGTATATTATTTATATACTCACTGTCGCGCTCCCCTTCAAATAGTATATACTCGCGCGCGCGCTTATACGATATATGTATCTTACACGTGTACGCGCGCACCTGTAAATATAAAACGCCACTTTCGTTTCATTCGTTATATATATTTAACGGCAGCGACGAGAGTCTCTCTCTCTCTCTCTGTCGCGCATCCCGCGCGCGCGTGCGTGCCGCGAAATCGAAAAAGTCAGCGCGCGGCTGACCCGCTTTCCTCGGCTCCTATATATATATAATACGTACAGTGTACAGTGTACACTCTATAGACTGCCGCGATGCCGAAAAATCGGAAAGCGCGCCGCGAAAGTTGATGTCGCCGCGCCGTCCCTCGAGAGAGAGAGAGAGAGAGACAGAGACGACCACAGAGAATAATAGTACAGCCGCGCGCGCGCGCTCTGTGTAGAGATTCCTTTTTTTCTCTCTTTTTTGTCCTGCTTACCTCGCCTCCGATTGCGGTAAGGAGAGAGAGAGAGAGACTCCGGCTCGTCTCCGTGCGGTTATTACGCTACGTTTCCTCGTCGATGCGCTTTTGTTGCTCGCTTTTTCGGGGGGAGGTCTATACCACTGCGCGCTGCTGTTATACTCCTGCAGTTCCGTAATGAAGTTTTTTTGCCAATCAGCGGGATAACACGTATCTATCTCCGGGCCTTTTTGCCGTAGGCTCCTCTGCCATTGTGTATATACTGTATACAGTATATATATAGCGCTCGGCGCGCGGGATTACACTCCGCGAGATACGCGACTAAGTACAATAAATATCGCTTTCCTGCGGGGCTGCCGACCTGCGGAAGAGTAATTGCGGCTCATCGGCGCTCGAGGATTCATTAACTTTCCTCGGCAGCGCGGCGCTGATTCGAGATTAATCCGCCGGTGCGGAGACGCGCCCATCGAGCGCGAAATGCGGTCGGGCGAATTCCGCGCGGGATCGCGCGCGCGAGCGAGGAGTATAGGGGACCAGAGAAATAAAGAGGCATAACCGAAGAGGGAAGCTTTGCGTAACACGTATGAATACACGTTCGGAACTTGCAGGTCCACCTGCGCACGCACTCGGGCGAGAAGCCGTTCCGCTGCCTCGACTGCGGCAAGCAGTTCTCCCAGCTGCGCAACTACAAGTACCATCGCTCGGTGCACGAGGGCACCCGCGAATTCGCGGCCAGTTGCCCGGAGTGCGGCAAGTACTTCAACGACCGGGGCTACCTCAGCAGCCACATGAAGATCCACCGCAACCGCAAGGAGTACGCCTGCGCCGAGTGCGGCAAGAGCTTCAACCAGCGGGTCGCCTACAACATGCACGTGCGCATCCACACGGGCCTCAAGCCCCACCAGTGCGAGCAGTGCGGCAAGGCCTTCTCCCGCAAGATGCTCCTCAAGCAGCACCTGCGCACCCACTCCGGCGAGCGGCCCTACCAGTGCCAGGTCTGCCACAAGGCCTTCGCCGATCGCTCCAACATGACCCTCCACACGAGGCTGCACTCGGGCCTCAAGCCCTACCAGTGCACCCTCTGCTCCAAGGCCTTCACCAAGAAGCACCACCTCAAGACCCACCTCAACTATCACACCGGCACCAAGCCCTACTCCTGCCCCAACTGCAGCCTCAGATTCTCCCAGAGCAGCAACATGCGCACCCACTACAAGAAGTGCGCCCTCAACAATCCCAACGGCCTCCTCGTCCAGGCCGCCGCGGCCAATCCCGCGGCGGTCCTCGACGCCGGCAAGCCGACCAGCGCCACCGCGGAGACCACCACCGCGGCTGCGGCCGTCCAGCCGCCGGCCCTCACCCCGCCCAACTCCGACCAGGAGTCCAGCAACAACCCCCCCGTCCAGCAGCAGCAGCAGTAGGAGCTGGACGACGACTTCTTCGATATGCCTTTTCTTACGCGTTACTTGCATACTGGAATCGACTTACCGAGAATCACATTTTCTAACTCTGTATATTTTCGAGTATATATATATTATATGTAAATGTACGTATAAGGCGATGAACGAGGAGACGCGAGATTGTACGATATTATTATTACACAGAGACTCACTGCAGATAATTAATATATAACAATGTTACATGTATAAATAAATGAATATATCGATTATGTTTGCGCGCCGAGCTCGCCGAGCGACTCGTGAAGTGATATGTAAGTCTTTTTAAATTATACAGAAGAAATTTAATAAATGCATATATCTATAACGTTCTTAATATACAGAGCAGTCTTGTCGATTCTTATATAAATATATCACGTACTCGCGACCGTTAAGCACACGCAGCCTACATATCCTCTCCACTAATACACACCCCGTATGTTGAAAGTCATATCACTCCCGCGACCTATACTCACGCGCACGTCTACCTATATATATATATACGTACATTCCCGCAGAAGAGAAGCTCGAGCTTCGCGTCCCGTTCTCCGCGCTGCACATGCCGCAGCAGAGCGTAAGAAAGCGGGGCCCGTATAACTAATACCGCTGCCGCCGCCGTCGGAGTACAGAGAGAGAGAGAGAGAGAAATAAACCGCTCGGACTCTGGGCGCATTATACACCGCTGCTGCTGTAGCAGCGGCAGCCTGCAGCAGAGGAAAGAATATCGGCCTTGCGCCTCCGCGCAGCTGTATACGTATGTATATCTATATATACGTATACGGATGCTACAAGTCAGAGTTAACGCTCGAGCGACCGGCTCGCGTTTCGCGCGCACGATCCTCGCGTGCGGTGCTGCAGCGACGGCGGCGACGACGACGAAGGGCAGATCTATCTCCTACCATGTACGGTATACGTGTATAGGTAGGTATAGCACACAAGTGCACCAGCAGTCCGGCAGCAGCAGCGCACGCACACAGCCGAAAGGGGAGAGTCCCGCGATTTATACGTGCGCCTTTACGAGGAGTCCGATGCTCACGGGTATGTATGTGTATAGGTATATATGTATAGGTGGACTCCGGCGATGCAGCGGACTCTTGGCGGACGCGCAGGAGGAGGAAACGCCGGGAGAAATATAACGAGCACGCAGAGAGAGAGCAACTTTATAGTCGCACGTGAGGCTCTACAGGTGGTACACATACGTATACGTATACATGCGCGGGATTGAGAAGCAAAGCTCTCGTGACCTCGTTGGTGCGCAGGCGGCGCAAGGGCGCCTCTCTCTCTCTCTCTCTCTCTCTATCTCTTTCGACTCTCCTGCGGACTTTGCGTGTTATATACGTTTCGCGCTCGCGTAAATAATGACGGTTGCGCTATGCGCTTTTACAGTTAGCTCGCGCGCGCGGGAGTCTCCAAAAGACACCGCGACTTTCCACCGAGACACGGATTTTCCGAGAGGCTTTTCTTTTTTTTTCTTCTCACACACACACACACACACACACATACTCTCCCGGCTTAATTGCGTTAACACGACTTCCGCGCGCGGAGGCAGGAAAAAACAAAGAATGGAGTTTCTCGTCGACGTTGTAACGATTTTTCAACTCGTTACACTGCGCGCAGATATATGTGTATATGTGCTAATCCACGGAATGGATGGAAACGACTTGTCTCGGAAAATTGCAAAATTTTTTATTGAAGGCACACCTATATATACTAGACTTATTGTTTTCTGGTTCCTCGGACCGTACTGAAGGAGAAAAAACTCGCGTGAACGGCGGATCGTATATGGGTATACTTTTTCAAGGGCAAAAACGATTCGAAAAATGAGAAATAATTCACAAAAAAAGAATTCACAGATTTTTCTGCGAAAACTGTATGGACTTAATTTCATTAGAACGAGAATGTCTTAAAATTCATCAAAGAATGCTCTGAAATTTTTTCAATTTTAAGAGGACGTTTTTTGAAATTTCGAAAAATTAAAAATTTTCAATCTGAAAAAATCTGCGAGCATTATTTAATGAATTCGAAGACATATTTGTTCTAATATAATTTTTAAAAAAGTCCATAGTTTTCGAGCAAAAAATCTGCGAATTCTATATTTTTGTTAATTATTTCTCATTTTTCGAGTCGTTTTTTGCTCCGGAAAAAAGTATACCCCGCAATTCGCCGTTCACGCGAGTTTTTTTTAGAAAACATAGGTCTAGTATAGGTGTGCCTTCAATAAAAGATTTTGCGTTTTTCCGAGGTGGGTTAGTTTCCACTATTTCACGGATCAGCGCATATGTCGCATTTCAATGAAAAAATGTACTTTTCTTTCGTCTATATAAATCGAAAAAATTTTTTTAAAGCTAGAGGTTTCGGACCAATCAAACTTTCTTCTGTGAGCCGAAAGACAGTCAAAAGTGCAGAGGAACATGGGAAAAATTACTAGTAACCATATTTCTGAGCCATTTTACGCTTTTTTTACAGAAAATTAATGCGTCAAAACACTGGAATAATAACGACTACGAATGTTCCCGAGGCACCAATATAATTTCGAATAACACTATAATAAAGTATTACAAAAGAGCTTTAATTTAAAAAAAAAATTTGCCAAGTTTCGATGCTTAATGGGTATAAAAATTTTTTTTAATGGATATAAAAAATTATACCCATTAAAAAAAAATAATAAAAATCCGAATAGCCAATTTTTTCTTTTTCCTCCATATGCCTCCCCATGTTAAATTTTCATATTCTATATTTCGCATGTTCCTCGGCATTTTTCCTCATCTTTTGGCTTACAGAAGAAAGTCTAATCTGTCCGAAACCTCTATAGCTTTAAAAAAATTTTTTCGATTTCCAGACCAAAGAAAAGTACATTTTTCCATTGAAATTCAACATGATATACGTATGCTCCTTACGTGTATCTGCGCGCTCGAGGCGCACGAAGGGGCCCTATCGGATTTCGCTGCACATCGCGGCTATGTGCGCGCAGTGCAAAAGTAGCCTAAGTAGATGTGTGAAATCGGTTGCCGCGCCGGAGAGGCGCCCGCCAACGACGACGCGGAGGATCCCGAGCGCTGCCGCAATCGACCCGCGAGAATAACGATCGAGGGACGGAAGGGAGGGATAGAAAGAAGCCGGTACACCCACAGTCTCGAATTAATACGCCTTTCAACGTTTTCCAACCTCGAGCGATGCCGATATGCAGCGGCAGTGCCCTCCCGAGTACAGATATACTTATACAGGTATGTGCGCGGTATCGGATTACGGAAACGATCGCGTCCACGCGATCGATGAAGCTGCGGCGGCAGTTCGCGCGCGAGGCATACAAAACGGCACACACCGCGCCCTGGAAAAACAATTACCGCGAATCGTCCCGTATATAAAGCCGCACGATTAAGGTCCCGAGAGCAGAGAGAGAGAGAGAGAGACGGAGAAAGAGAGATACGCCTATCTGGCTTTCTTCGGTCCCGTAAAGCTGCTGCTGCTGCTGCTGCTGTAACAAAGCATGTATATATATATAGATACTGGCACACCGGAAAACTACTTGTATACACCAAAGAGAAAGAAAGGAGGTACACGGGCGCGCGCGCGCTCGAATCTATGATCTCCTCGCGCGCCGGGTATAGGTATGTACACGTATGTGTGTGTGTGTGTGTGTGGAGGTGCTCGTCGAGCTTGGAAAAAAGGATCTGAGATAAAGTCGCGAGAGAGCGACCAACTTGCGACTTTCGTCTAATATATGCATACCGATGTGCTTGTACAGCTTATCCGAGAGGAATAACGAGTCTGTATAGTGTAAACGTATTAATAAAAGCATTGTATAAAATAGTATAGGTGGCGAAATTCTCTCGTCTAAATCCGTCAGAATTATTTTTCGCCGTACACGTACAATAATAACCGATTATGGTATACGCGCGCGCGCATTATTGCGCCGACGATGCATCAATTATGAATCGCGCGGCTCTCTCGCCCGCGACGAAATCGAGCCTCGTCATTCCACTGCACAATGGAGAGATCCCGCGGATTATACAGATGCTTATCTCGGGCCGATCGCGAGGTGCAGTGTATATACGTCGAGTCCTCTCGCGATAAAGAGAAAGGGCAATTTCGACAGGGGGGGGGGGGATGCGAAGAAAAGAGACGATCTTTTTCCGCGCGAGCGTTTGATGATCGATAGTCGCGTTGTGAGCATAAATATTTGACTAACGAGAGACTGTCTCAATTATTGGTCGATAGCAGGGTCTTTTTGTTCCGAGAGGGCGGGTAGGTGTATACAGCTGATAAAGCGCAAATATAGCTCTTTTGTGCGAATCGCGAGAAAACGCCCATTGTACACCCCGAGAGCGCGTTGATGTGGCGTATTTGTGTAATGTCGACGGGATGTCAATATAATGCACTTAATAGCGAGCATTGTTGTCGCGGACAATTAAGCGCGATGTACAAATTTATTGTGCATAGAAAATGTGCGATTAAAAATTTTCGCTGCAAGAATGCTGCGTTCGTCTTGTATATATACATATAACGTATATTATATATATATCTGCTTATAGTGGCGTTGCAAAGTAATAGCCTGATTGTGTAAGAATTTTTATCGAGTTCAAAAGCGGTTCGTACACCTATGCAGGAACGTAACAATAGCTGCGCGAAGACGAATCCTGAACTTGAATGACGTGCGTTCACCCGCGTATGTGATGGATGTCGAGTCGTCGAAATGCCCGGAATATCGCTTTGCGAATATAATCTACAACGATATCGAAGTGTCGAAAGCTCGAGATCGACAAAAAAATTCATTAACGATTATAACTCGTGGTGACCGCTGCGCTAAAAAAATTTCCATTTCAAAATATATAGGTATGGGCAATACACACGGTGTAATCTTTATTATTCATTATATTATACATATGAATTATGTATTCCATTATCGAACAAAATGCGTGTATACGTATATAAGAGCGTATCACTATCCATTTCATAACTTCCTTCTCCTCAAACGCTCTTATCAGGCCGACGCGCGCGCGGTTAACATTAGCCATAATATATTATACATGCTGGATTTCAATCAAGGGCCCGGCGATCCGCTCGCCGATATACGCGGCCAAGATATCAGGCATGTAATGTGGGGTAAATATCCTAGAGCTCGAATAAATTATATTGTACATCGTCGAGCCCATTAGTCTTATACATACGTTTTTCAAAGCGGCCATCTCCAACTCGGTATGTGATGTTTATAAATTTTGAAATCTCTCGTTGCGCGTTAAACATTCACGTCGCCTGGGACCCGAATATCCCCCTCTCCCCCTCTCTTCGTATTTGAAAAATCATCGATCAATTCGATTTTTCTCGCTCCATCCGCGCGCGAGACTCTTACATTCTCACACGCGAGTGGCAGACTGCGCTCGCAACCGCGGCAATTTGTAAAATGCAAATCGACACGTATTTCGATTCCAATCCAGATTACGGAGAGGGAGAGAGAGACAGGCCCATACATCTCAACAATATAAAAGCCCCCGAGCATTTTTTTCAATTCGGCATCATTCGTCACCTATACAATCTTTCGCTCTCTCTCTCTCTCTCTCTCTCTCTCTCAACAATATAGATTATATTATGTATATGCAACAAAGTAGTCCGCCATACAATCGCGGACATTTAAATACAACAATTCAGGCCGGGCTCGCTCCTATAGAGCCGAGTCCTCTAATATAACGATCTAGAAAGCCAAAACGTCAAATTCGAATAGCAGCGGCGGCGGCGGCGCAGAGCAGCCCCGGTCGCGCGCACGAAAACAGATCTACTCTCGAGAGCAACAACAGAGAGAGAGAGAGAGAGATGAGAATAAACTCTCCCCGCGGTGAGAGTCGCCGATGCTCACCGGTGATAAACTCCGCGCAACTAACGTGTATATATACATACATACACGTATACACACCTATATATGTACACCACATGCACGCGCGAATGTAAAAAGGATAAAAAGCGACAAGCTATCCATTAGCCAGTCATATAGCGGTGCGCGCGCGCAGCGGTAGGCTTTTCCCACAGGACATATATATACACAGAGGCTGCGCGCACGCAACGTAACATCTGAGAGTAGCGCTGCAGCCGAGGCTGTAGCATATCCTCGCGTACACACGTACACGTATACATATATATATATATCGTATACGCATGCAAGAGCCTCGCAGCGCGATGCGCGCCGATTAGAGTCTCTCTCTCGGGGCGGCTCTCACATTTTTCCGCAATTTCGCAATCGCCGGCCGGCATCGCTCCGCGAATAAAGTTATCTCGCGCCTCTCGGCCATTCCCGAGAGGGAGAGAGAGAGAGAGAGAGAGATTACATCCGACGAGCGAGCCGATGATGCGCGGAGAGTAGAGAAGGCGGGTATTTATAAGTATACGCTTTCTGCACGCGCGCAATGACAATGCTGTACTTACACGCGGTGATTAGCGGTTTGCGACGTGTGCGTCGTGCTGTTACAGTATGTGACGTCGATCGGTGCATCGAGAGGGAGAGGGGGGGGAGGTGGAGGAGAGATTTATTTTGTAATAATAATTAAACGGCTCGATAAGAAAGGCTCCACACCGCCAGCGGAAGATAAAGCCAACGTTGCCGCGCTTACAAGACTGTCCTTTCCGTATAGGCGTGTGTAAATGTGCGTAAGCGAGTGGAGCGTTTATAATGTACACTCTGAAATGGATACCGTGTAGCAAGGGTTTTTCCGGAGAGCCGCTTAAAAATCGATAATCCCCGCGGCACTATAAATTAAAATTAATTGCCCGTTAACGGGGCCACTGCCTGCGATGTTTATTGCGACGGAGAGTCGATAGTATAGTGGACAGTTGTTACACACAGTGATATACTTAGTTATATATACAGTTGTACTCGGGGACCTGTCCCTAGTCAGAGATTTTTTTTGTACATTATCTCCTGAATCGAATCAATTATGCGATGGACGATATGAGAGTTTAGCTCGTGAGAATCCTCTTTTATTGCATATCGAATTACGATGATAACAGTAAACTCCTTCATCTCCCGGTATACACATCTGTACACTCGAGTTGTAAAAGCTCGACCTACACGCACGCGCATACGTAAAGTCGTGTTATATTTTCGCAAATGTTCTCACAGTTCTCGATCGCGGGACGAATTTTCAGCGAACCTGCGCACATGTATACACCGGTCATTTTCCTTGGATCTTTATCGGTAAAGCGAGTTATGTGGAAACGAGTATATTTTACATTTAATTGTCCACCGCGCATATAATACACACCCATATGCATTAAAATCGATACTATGTCGTGCGCAACGCATTATCGCAAATATTCTATTTCCCGTGAGCGAAATTCGAGATCCACAGCAGAAGCAAAAAACATTCGTTCCTCTCGATACATCGGTGACACGCGTAAGTACCGGAGGATAAAGGCGCGCGAGCCAGTGCGCCTGTCTACTGCGCTCGCTCACGCGCATGCGCACACGCTGCGTAATATTCCGCTAAAGAGCGCCTGACGCAACAAGAACCAGTCCTTTCGTTATTATAAAAGTACGTGCGCGCGCACGTTACAATTTTGTATTGTAAAACGCTCGATTTAGCGCACGAAACCTGTTTTCCATATCTCCTATTTTTACTCGATATACATATACGTTATACCTGTATATGTATGCCTCACGCGCCGCGCGTGTGTATATACCTATGCACATACCGCACGTATACGAAAATAGGCGACGCCGTAATTAAGCGAAGGGTCTCCCCCGGTTTAACTGCAGCGCGGGGCGCTTAATAATTGGCTTACGTAAAACTCGTTTACAATAATATGCGCACGAAGAGCAACACCCGCGCGAGAGAGAGAGATAGAAGTTCAGTTAGTCAATCCTAAACGTATTTTGATTGACGACCTCGCGAATCGCCTCTCGCCGCTCCATCGCCCATACGGTATATGTGTATATATACTTATGCACAGACATAAAGAAGCCGATCATCCTCGTAAACTCTTCGCGCGCTCGTGACTTAATACACACATATATATAAGTGTTATATACAGCAGCCGCTGCAGAGCCAGCGAGAGAACAAAGAAAATCTGCAGTGGATGACTTTCGCTGGATTTGCACACCTATAGTACCCACACACACACACATATACACGCGGAGATTGAGGTGAGACACTTCCCTCGAAGTCTTACGCAATGGCTAATGGTCCATTAAGAGGATAGAGCCGGATTCGCGACCGGCCGTATAATACACACACACACACACTGCGCACACAATATATGTATGTAGAGCCCGGCGCTATACGACTCGGCTGCATTTAAAAACCTCCCGCGCAAGAGATCGCTCCTCGGATTTTATAGTCGGTGTGTGTCGATATGTGTGTCAGTACACTTAACGTATATATGTATACAATAACAACAACGGCGCGCGGGGTGACCGCGGCGTCGATCATTCTCGCAAAGCTCGCGCGGCTGCATTCAGTATTATAGATATGTGTGTGTGCGTATGTGTGTGTTTACGCGTATGTAAAAGCACGTGCGCCAGGTTATGCACCTACATCGCCTATATATACATACTGTATAATGCGCGAAAGGATATTTTATTATTTATCGACGTAAGAGCCGTACGTCATTTTCACTCTTTCTCGGCGCGCATTGTGCGCATACCGTTTAATGCGCGCGCGCGCGACTTGCGTTTATCGCCGGAATATGAATTATGATTCTCTCTCTCGGTAGCCCTCTATATACTGTATACACACAAAGATAAGTAAAGTACACAGTGTCAACAAAGGCAGGAAGTGTAAACGCGGGCAAAATCGAAGGCAAGCCATTTGTTCCAGATTTCGGACGTGCAATTATCTCGCGCTGCACGTGAGGGATATCGTTGAATTGCAAAACGTCGTTGGGTTACGTTAAATGAAAAAAAAGAAGAAAAAAATGCTCGTCCGCGGAGCTTTAAATTATTTCCCAAGAAAAGCCGAGGAGTTTTATACACAAGTATGTATACACACGTGTGTACGTGTGTATATAGGGAGAACCCGTTCTTCTCCTCCGAGCGGTAATTATTTTCGGCAGAAATTCACTTTCACATTCCCTTAATGCAATTTTAGCCGCGCTTCGCGGCAGTGACAAGTTTCTTCTCTCTCGGTCTCACCGATATATGTAACCGCGTGTATTTATCGAGCGAACGGCTGCATCACGTCTAACAGAGATTAGCCGACTTATAAGTCCCTCCGAGCGATGGCATATATATACATCTCTCTCGGCCCAATGTACAAAGAGACTCTCGAATTTTCGCGTCTCCGTCCGATATATATCCACAGCTCTCGTGGGTGTACCTCAATTTATACGTATTATACATCGTGTACACGCGCGGGGGGAACCAGTTTTTCAACTATATACACACACGAGACAATTTCTCGGCGGCGCCGGCCTTGGAATCGAAAGGAAAAAATCGCTTCTCTCTCTCTCGCTCACTCTTTCTCGTATAATATCGATAAATCAGTCGCTGACTCTCTTACTCTCTCTCTCCCCCGCCTTTTGATACACACGTAATTTCATGCCGACCCGACGATAAATCTCCTCCGCGGACGTCATCCTGCAGTAACGAGGCGACAGAAGTATCTATGCGAGGCTGAGCTCTGCATTATACGGATAATATTATTCCGCGAACAAAAGCCGTATGTATAAGTATGCGCGTATACGCGCGTCTGTTGGAATTGGAAAGTTTTTGCACTATATATCCCTGCGCGTAATGGTTATTATGCCGCCGCCGCCGCGTATGTGTATGTTTATTGGATATAAAGAATAATACTTGGCGAGTTTATGGTGTATAAATGCGGGGAAAACGTAAAAACGTCGGCGCGGATTAATTATCACGTAGTGAGGAAACATATTAGTTCTTCGAAATAAAATTTTATTGCTGCGAGAGATATGCGCGCGCACTGCGAAACGTTTAATTGTTACAAAAAGAAATGCGCATATATGTTTCCCCCATTAGACACAAGATGCCGATGAAACGCATTCGAATGAAATTACGAGATAGACTGACTATTTACAAACGTATTTATATCCATTTTATTTTCTTCCTAATTAATTATTTTTCCAACGATATAATGTGTAAAACGAGAATTATGTGCGTTTAATAAAACTCTCTGCAGATTGTATATCGCCAGTGCGATTAAAATCGCTTTGCGCCGCGGAGATCTATCCGGTTTGATGTAGTATCGAATATCGTTCTCGCGAATCGCACGAGGCTGTATATGCGAATGATTAGCGCTTTGAACAAATAATGCTACAATAATTTTATAATACGCCGGCCACCCAAATATCATTAATTTTTTTTTTCAATTATATTAAATCGACGAATAATCGATCGTATAAATGGGGCATTATTAACAGTAGAGCAATTAATCACTAATTGACTAACTAAATTTTTCGACTGTATATCTGATCGAAAATTTATCGACTCAATAAATCGATCACGCTCTTTCTCTCTCTCTCATACTTTATATCGCTTATCTCTCGCTGTGCACAACTAAAATTTATTCGGTCGATCGAACAAATTTTCAACCGAATAATGTACATCGAACGTTTGTTTAAAAAATAAACAATTAATTCCTCGATCAAAATTTATACACGCGCGCGCGTACACCTGTCAATTTTTTTTCTCTCTCTCTCTCTCTCCTTTTTTTTCCAGCGCGACAGAAATGACAGTAAGTGTAAGTCGCGCGCGATCGGAGAGTTATAGCGGCGTTTTCGCGCGAACGACATATATATACATATACGTGTGATACAATGTTGCGGTGTCACGCGCCACTGGAAGTGGCCGTAAGTATACACACGCATTAGTTTATTAATACCTCGGCGGCTCGTAAATATCGTTATTAAATCGAGTCATTGATTGCGGTTTGTATATTAATGGACACGCGTCGCATTAGCGACACACTGTCGGCTCGGATGAAGTTGACGCGGCAGCGCCTGCTACACGTACATATACATGTATATTGTATACATATGTATATAGACGCGCGCGCGGGCGATAATAAGCCCTTCTAATGAGCGCCTTGAAAATATCTCCCGCTGAATTATTTTCGCGCGCCAGAGATAACCCAGCTATGCGAATTTTCTGGGTGTGCTTAAAACGAGATATATTATACACGCCCGATAGACTCGGTTATACATATACATGTATTATACGGGGGATAGCGCGAAGGAAAACTAGATCGCCGCGCGCGCGGTGTATACGCATATTGTATATATATATATATGTATATAAAGAGACTCGCAGGTCATTCATCCATCGCGCGCGTCATGCTCGAAAGCTACGAATTTTATTACTTAACCGTTGCCATATTAAAATGTTGCGCGCATTAAATCGTAAACTTGGGTAATTTTAACGATTTACCGCCGCGGCGATTTCCATCTTCTCTCCTATAATATACACGCGCGCACACGCACACGTATATACATACAATATACACGTACATATAATTACTTCATTCTCAGCCCCCCCTGACATAGCATGTACGCGCGCGCGCAGGTTTTTTACATTCAGCGATATATATAATTCAACGTCGCGCGCGCTACGCTATACGCTCGCGGAGCGCGTAAGTGTATAAAAAAAAAGCGGCGTACGTATATAGCGCACCGGCGCGACGACTTATCCGCGGCCGGATCGGCCCGCGCGCGGAGCGCTTCCCATTTGCGCGCGGCTTATCGGCGGCGCGCGATCGTGAGGCTCGAAATTTAAATGGGATGAGAAACCGCATCCCAGAAACGTTTACGGCCGACTCGTCTGTGAGCGTATTATATATATATAGGCGAGATGTATGTGCCCATTGCCCACAATAAACGTTATATAGTATACACGCGTCTCGCATTTGCCAACGTGTGTATACGTGTATTTATGTGTAGAGATAGATGGGAAGCGCGAAATTCGACTTATACGTCAAATTTTAAAAAATACATGCACTTTTTTTGGTCTAGAATATTCGCAAAAAAAATTTTTAAGCTAGTAGAGCTTTCGGACCTATGGGACTTTCTTAAACCGAAAGATGATGAGAAATGCCGAGGAACATATGGGAAATATAGAATATGAAAATTTGACATGGGGAGGCATACGGAGGAATAAGCAAAAATTGGCTATTCGGATTTTTATTATTATTATTTTCTTTTTTTTAACGGACATAACTTTTGATCAGAGCATCGAAACTCGGCATATTTTTTTAAAATTAAAGCTCTTTTGTAATTTTTTGCAAAGAAAGCATAAAATGGCTCAGAAATATGGTTACTAGTATAACTTTTCCCATGTTCCTCTGCACTTTTGACTGTCTTTCGGCTCACAGAGGAAAGTCTAATCGATCCGAAACCTCTAGCTTTAAAAAAAAATTTTCTATTTTTGGAACAACGAAAAGTGCATTTTTTTTAAATTCGACATATACATAGAGACACGTATAAGTGTACCGGACGATCAGTCATTACGTTACACCAACGTTCAATTCGCTTGGAAATCGGCGTCACCCGAACAAAGCCCGGTATTTAACTCGTCCTGCGCACATCCCCTCGTCATTACCAGGTATACATATACAGCGAGAGCCGAACAGTTCAATTGCCGCGACCCAGATCGCTCCGCGTTTTTCTTTTCGATCGCGGTGTGTACTGTCACGCGCGAATACCCACGCGATCGAAAAGCAGGATGAAAAGACGAGGAGAAAAAAAATTGCACTCGCGGCTTTTACTTCGACTCCCGATGCGTGTGCTCGAAATACTTAACTCGCCGATTGAGGGGTTGATGCGGCTGCTGCTGCTGCTGCGCTTCTCGACCTCCTTCCTTTTTTCCATTGCCGATCGCTCGCGCGCTCACTTCCCGCGGCTCTCCTTTCCTTTTTTCCCTCTCTTTTCCTTACGAGCTCGTCGCGTGCGTAATAATAACAGCGTGTCACACGCGCGCGCGTATATACCTGACGCGTGATTTTCTCCTCCTCCATCCGCGGATTCGCCCGACGCTTCGGTCGAGCAGTGTTTTTTCAGCCGAGCGCATCTGAAATTTGCATATAAGACGCGGCGGTTCCTCTCTCTCTCTCTCTCTCTCTCTCGGCGCTGCGTCGATTGAATTTCTACCGTCGGAATTGTATATATTCGCGGGTAATTGCGTAATTAGCGTGTTAAAGCCGTATAAGTGATTTCGTGCGGATATGCGGCCAAGATGCTCCGGATTGAAAGCTATATGTATACCGTCGATTCTTTGGTATAATGCGCGTATATTTGTATATATATCGAATTACACGCGCACTTTAGCGTTGGATACGTGGTGTATACATATTACTCATACATATATATATATACACACACACACACACACACACACACACACATATATCGATGCTAAATGCAAATCGGATGATTGTGCTGTGTAGAAAGGCGACGAGGGACGCGTGTGGTACATAAGCATTTTCGCCATTATAGTTCGGTCATCGACGTATATACATATACGATCGAGTTAATGAGAACACCTGCGGGATGTAATCAGGAGGAGAGTGACGAGGACGATGATCGTCTTCCCATAAACGTATAACGCGAAGATGTATGTGTCTGATTAATTTAAAAATTTGCATTTAATGTATTAATCAAGCAGGTATGATTATTCTTTTTATCTGTATTAAACTTTTATAGCTCATGTACATATATATAAGCGACGTACCGCAGGAATCCTTATTCGATTTCATTGAGGAATGTTATAACGTGTATATTAGACGTATATTCATAGTTCGTGCTGAGGCGGCAAGGAAGAAGGAAACGCGCGAAGGAAATGTTGTGGTCACACGCTAATGGATTTCTGTGCAACAGAAGAGCTCGAATCCATGTGTATACTGTGTATGCAAAATAAAAAAGAAAACTACAATCTAAATCAAGGCCAGACTGTGTATACGCTATATATCTTGTACGTTATGCTGTACGTATATGCACCGAATCGAAGTAACAAAAACTCGTTCGTTAATATACCCGCGGCGCGCGCACCAGAATAAAATCTCTGAATAACGCGTACTTTTATATATATACACCGCAGTATGACTCCGCGCGTGCGTTACGTGTCAGTAGTAAATTGCTCAGATTCTTGATTCCTTGCAATGGGATCGGCGAGCTTAGAAACGCGGCTACTGCTGCGCGCGTACATTTCATAATTCCAAGCTCATTAAAACTTCAGCGCATTTCTGTATGTACATTAAGTGCAGGCTATATGCTCTGCGTGACATTCCTCTTTTGTCACATCGTCTCGCGTAAATACCTCCATCAATCCTCCTCGTATATTATATACCCTCTCGGCAACTTTTATCCGTAAAATTTCCTCGTGAATACATCCGAAGAGTCGCAGGTGAATGATGAGCATTGCCGCCGATGACGACGTTGGCGACGGCAAGATTCAATGACCGGCAAGTATATACAGGTATATATATGTGTATAAAACGAGCTCGCGTAATTTCGCGGAGAGGGAAGAGCGCAGTAGAAATCGCTTCTAATGGATTTCTCACAATGACTCTTTGCTTTTTTATGTGTAACGCCGCCGTGATGTAATTACTTAATTACCGCAGATGACTTCTGTATTTCATTGTATTATGTATATATATTGTTCTTCCGGCTTTCCATCGGTGCACCAGTGCACTGCCCTCCGATCGTTAAGACTGTTTCTATCCGCGATCGCTATTGAGAACGTTAGAGATTATAGTTAGTTAGTAAAAACTCGTAAACAGTTCGAGAATATCGATTAAAGTTTTGATTGAGTTAAATGGGACGTTCATGGTTGAGCTTCGGCTGTAATGATTGTAAATAAAATTTTCTTTATCGAAATTATACATAAATTTTCCTAACGGCGATCTTGAAAAATTATACTCTCTATGACTTCAATTGCGAAGTACGAGAAAATTACTTCAAATTTCATTATCTTTTAATTTGAAGCGCTGAACTATATAATCGTGATAACTTATCTACTATGGGTGTGATTGCAATAGTGAATCGAATCGGCGTAAGCCTTTAGAAAAGAAAAAGAAAACCATCGCTGCTGACACGAGTATATGAGCAAATCCATAAAAATGATTCAGTTTCAGAGGTCCCAAACTTCAAGGAAAAAAATTTCAGTTTTCCTTTTCCGCAGGGCCAATGCGGAGGGAACTGAACTGAAAGAAATGAAATACATGCAATTGAAAGACATTAATTTTTAAATCGCAATAATTATCTGATACGTTAAATACATGCATATGTGCATATCCCGGAAATATCGGAAACAACTTTCCCCCAAAAATTGCAAAAATTTTTTTTGAAGACACACTTATCAGGCCTGTTTTTTCTCGTTCCTTGGGTCATTCTGAAAGAAAAAAAACTCGTGCATCGTCGATTATAGGGTATAGTTTTTTCCGGAGCAGAAACGACTGAAAATCGAGAAATAATAATTAAAAAAGAAAAGAATTCATAGACTTTTTTTCTCGAAAACTAGGGACTTTTATAAAAATTTCATTAGAACGAAAATTACTTAAAATTCATCGAATTTTTTCAGATTTTTTAAGAACATTTCTCGAAATTTCGTTTTTTTTGGATTTTCGAAAAATATTGTAATGACATTTTTATAAAAATAGTTTTCGATTAGTTTTCGAGAGAAAATCTATGAATTAATTTTTTGTTATAATTATTTCTCGTTTTCTTCGAGTCCTTTTTCCTCCGGTAAAAAAGTATACCCTATACAATCGGCCATGCACGCGAGTTTTTCCTCTTTCAGAATGACCTAAGGAACAAGAACAAACAAGCCTGGTAGGTGTGCCATCAAAAAAGAATTTTGCAATTTTTAAGGAGAGTTGTGTCCGATAATTCTTTATACACATGCACATTATACAACATTTTATCACTTCCCGTGACTCCTTACAGACCAGGAAAAAAGTGAAACGCTCGTATCAAGACGTTTACGATCACGACAACACTTCGTCTCATTGAATTACCATATACCCCGAAAACCCAAATCAAAATTTAACAGATTTTCCCATAAGGATCGACACACATCGCGGCACGTATAACACCCCCGTGCGGGCTCTAATAGCACAATTTCCAACGCGTGAAACTGAAGCTTCATTCCACTCGGCGACCATATCGGCTCTTTCACCGGCTATTTATTTAACACAATCCAGCCGTAAAGCTAGATTAGCCTATACACCTGCGCGCGCGAGATGCTCTTTTAACGAAGCGCGAGCGCAGGAAGTCGCGTGCTCATTAGATCGTAAAACTCTGCGCCTTCTTTTCCCCCCTCTCTCTCCCTCTCTCTTTACACACGAGAATGAGAAGAACCAATTCCACTCACCAATGTAAATTATTAGCCCGTCAAATATCTCGGACTTTCCATTCACGCGTTATTTCTTCACCATCGACAGCAGCAGCAGCGGCGGCGGCGCAACGAGTTCCCACATTAGAAGCCTTGATATATACGAACCCATACGCTCGGTTCTCTATCCGCGTGTGTGCGCGAAGAAGACGAGGTGTCAATAGAAAACTTTATATTGCCTTCTAATGCTCCGGGAGAGCGAGATGAGTAAAGACTTTCCTTCATCCCCCCCCCCCCCCCAGTGTGTTATATCCATATAGCAGTAGTCTGTGTATCCCGCGACGCGGCGGCGCGAACTGTAAAATAATTAGCACTGCGTCTATATACGCGGGTCGGGGGCCTTTTACGTTTTTCTCGTGTCTTTCACAATACGAGGAGCCGCGCGCGCCGCCGCCGCCGCGGCTGTAAAACCTTATATTAGAGACAGTAATTATGCCGAGGTGCTTATATGTATATTGCTCTCGCGCCGTCGCGCTAGAGAGAGACACACTCGCTTTGCGCGCGCGACATTTACGATCGGCGGAGAGGAGGGGGGGGGGGAGGTCCCAATAAAAGGTGGACGATAAATTTTTTTTTCTGTCCCCGTATTTCCCGAGAAAATATTTATAACGCTCGCGCGGCGAGCTTTTTTCATCTTCTCTCGCGTCTGCGTATAGCCTCTTCGTTTCTCCGAAAACGTTTGCTCATATAAGTATACCACTTGCGCACGCGCGTATGTACGCGCAGCAATATATACGTATATACGTGTATACAAAAGCAGTGAATTTATGTACTAATGAAAGCCGGAGACTCTCTCGCGCCCGCGTGAATTACGCCGCGCAGATCAGGCGCGCGCAGTTTTTATTGTTACGTTTGTATAACGAACCCGGCTATACGCAGGCGCTTAATTGAATCCGATAAATTATATCTTTCTCTCGCGACCCGTCGTCGTCCTCGTCGTCGTCGTAATACACGGCATCAAAAAGTACAACTTCGCCCCATCGTCCTCGTCCTCGTCGTCCTGTACATATAATACACACCAGCGAAACGCTTTACACTCGATATACCGTATACGACCATAAAGCAGACGTTGTGTGTATAGTGCGTATACGCATATACGAAGAAAAAGAATTATCTACTTTTTCCGCGTTGGTAAATCAAGCCGCGCGTGTTTCGCGCAAAAAAAGGAATCGTTCATTATGTAAATTAATGAAGCGGGCAAATTTTTTAAATCAACCGCAGGAGAGACGCGACTCTCGTCGGCGACGTTTATCTCGGCGGGGGAATCTCTCCTCTCTCATCGCTCGCTCGCGCGCGTTTTCACGCGGGGATTTTAACGAGATGGAGAGCGAGCGTATATATACTTACACACACACACATCTCTCGGCGGAGCGCAAGTGCCACTGACGATGAGCTCTCCTTTTCTTAATTAAAAGTATGATTTACGCGCGCGCGCGCGCAGCGATCGCGTCGCGTCCGGGATGAGGACGACGCAACTGTACGTATGTATATATGTGTATACGTCTCGGGTGTTTAGCGAGCGGCTCGTCGAGAGAGGAGACTTTTGACACGTGTGCGTGTGTATATAGCTATGTATATAGCTATGTATACAGGTAGACGCGCAGAAGAGGAGTACGTCCTCTTCTCGCACGTGTGCTCCTCTCCGCGTGCAGTGTGTATAACACACGGAGGATTTAATTAGGACTCGCCGGCAGGATTAATCCGCGCTATTAGTTATCCCGACTTTGGGAAACTTTGCGCGAGACGACGCGTATGTGTATACGTGCGCGTGATCAATTCGGATCCGACAATAATTGCAATCTCTGCGATTTTCCCGCGTCGGATGCGCGAGCTTCGCTGATGATACGAGGAAAGAAATGTATGCATTGCCATTTGGGATGTGCAATATGCGTAGTGTACCGGCGCGAAATCTTGAGGATAATATGTATGCGCGAGATTATACTATAGATGGTTTTTAAGTGTGTTACACGCATTTTAATGAAAAATTAAAGTAGCTTTTTGCTTTAGGTTTTCGAATTTTGCGTTTCGAACGCGGGGTTACGCGCGCACGCACTTTCACCGTGAATCCCGGGCTGAACATATTCTATTAATTTTTATTGGGCCAGTGCGCTGTGTACAGCGAGTTTTATTGAGGCGTTACAAGAATCGTAAACGATTTTAATTTCTACGTTAATTTACGCTATTTGTACACGTCTTTCCAAAGCTAACACACTTAGACTTGAGAAAAATCACTGCTTCTGCGGGTAATCAATCCGAGATGCGTATATATACAGCTATATAGCGTAGTATATAGCTCGTGTATATATGGGGTAACGACTGCACTGCACAGGAAGACCTTACGAGAAATCATCTGGACAGAACAAAAAGTTTTTCAAGCTTTTATCGCATTGAGTATTATTAATGGGGAGTCCACGCACCTGTATATATATCTACATGTAACTGCGTACCGTGTTTTATAAATAGCTTTTATGTACATAATAGTAAAATTTAGTACAGGCGCGGTCAAATTTACTGTTACTATAAGTTTCTTGCAATTTTGATTTCGGCCGAAAGGTGTATCGTATCAAATTACTGTATTATTCGGAAAATTTACAGCACCATTCCCTTCCGCGCATAACATTTATTCCCCGCATAAGGAAATACGAAAGTCGATTAAAAATTCGAATTTCGCGCCGCACAATCTTATAAGCCAATCGGAAGAAAGTAGCTGTTTTACTTGTAACAGATAGTAAAAACGAAATTTTTGAAAACCAAGACACTGTTGCCCTCCATTACATAATTGTCTATAATTTCAAGAAGTTTCCAGCTTAATACCTTGTAAGATGGAATATGCTTTTAAATATAATACCTCCAAACCATGTATTTCAAATTCCATTTCAAGGCGAGAGATATTAAAATATTAACTTCAAACTTCGCGAAACGATAGATAATTACATACCGGAGGCTATAGCTACGTCCTGATTCTTCGACATTTCATTCTTACTATATATATCTACTTCAAACAAATCAACTGTCGTTTATCGTCCACCACACATTATGGCGCGAATTTCAAGTTTTTAATTGACACCGACATCAACGATTATACACATTGAATTCGCACGCAAACAAATAAAGCCAAACACACCATTTCACGGTTAAAAAAAATTCAACTCTCGAGAGGAACTGTGTACTTTCTTTCAGAGACGCTTCTCTGCCCGCGTGTGAACTGTCCAGAGGTGCGTATACAGCCGTTCAATAAAGCACCGGACTAATTATCCCTCTCGCATCACGCGTTATACGTATATATATACAAACACGACACACGGAACAATTAGGATGTGCTCCTCTCTCGCTTCTCGGTGAAAATGGTCCAACGCACGTGTACCCATACATATACACATGTATACATATATATAACGTGCGGTACGACGGTGCACGAAAAATTCATCGCTCGCGTGTGTCGCTTATTATATAAGCGGCAGCTGACATTAGTCAGCGACGAACTGCCGAGATGTATACGCTATACGTATATGTATATATACGGTACTCTCCTTTTCTCTCGGCTCTTCATCTCGCGCGCGTCTCATCGCTCTTCCTTATGAGAACACCCTTCGCCTGGGTTCACACGCGCCGGAAAGGTGGAGATATGTATATATACGTATACGTACGTCATGTGTGTATATACGTGTGTGTAGTGTATATATATACGCATAAGGTCGAGGTCGTTTTCCGAGCGCGTGCTCTCCTGTCCATCTCCCGTTTTTATTGCCGTTTAAATTCCTCTACGCTCGCGTTTTACGTTATATATGGGCGCTTACTGTATACGCGCACACCGCATGTATACTGGACCCCTTACTTTTTACGTTTCTTTTATTAGACTTTTTTGCGGACGACCCGCGGCTCATACGTGTGTACACACACTTAGGTATTATATACATGTATACGCGAGCATTGTCACGAATGTTTGCATAAAGTATTGTTCTCTCGGCTATATATCGCATGTACGAGAGATTTTTGCACTTTTACATACGCAAAAATAAAGTCGTACGAAAATATGTATGTGTACACACGCGTGTAAGTACACGCATACACGAGTCGCGTCGCGTCGCGCTTTCGAAATCGAAATTGATTTCTCGCCTCGGGAGAGATTGTGCGCGCGCGCAGCGCCAGGTCGAAATTATAAAAAGGATACGCGCGCGAGCGCGCGGGCAATAAGTTGGAAAAAAAGAGGAGGAAGGGGCGGGTACGATATTCATTATCGATTACGTACGAATCCGAAAATATACACGAAGGCTTTCGCGCGCGCGGGAAATTCAAATTTTAATTAAAGTTTTCTTCATTCTCGCTATAAACTTGACTGGCGCGCGTGGCATAACAAACTCGCTAATACCAATGCATACTGCACTCGAGTTCATAAATCAAGCATCAGCGCGCGCATGTACCAATATATATAGTGGCTCCTCTTCCTTTTGCTCTTTCGTAAGCGCGTTCTATATGAGAGAATCCGGTTGGAATCGAGCTTGCTTTTGATGTCGGTTTTGCGTTCACTCGCTCGAGCCTTCGGTCGGCGAAAAGTCGAAGGAACGCTGAGAAATCGAAAATAATTTTTAATAGAGTTCGATTTGAACGCAAATAATTTCCTCGAATTATGTAGCGTTATAAGCCCTTCTTTGGGTATACACTTTAATATCTGCGCAGGCAATCGATACGTACAGTATTTCTGCACAACGGTTACTTTTTCCAAAAACCGTTTAATTTACCTTGTATGTAATTTAAAACTTTTAATTAGAGTGCGACATAAAAAGTGAGACTACAAGGTATTATATACTTTTTCTCCGATTCCTCAAGTTTTGCTTACAATGTGTAAGGCTTATAACGACGGAAATAAAAGAGGTGCGAAATGTTCGTTCCCGTTTTTAAAGGACTTTTTTAACACCTCTAACGTAAGGTAACGATTTTACAGAGATCCGTATACTTTTTGGGAAAATCCATAAAATTAATTCAGTTTTCGGCGAGGCTTCCAAATTGCAAAAGAAATAAAAATGCGCGTTACACGCCTCTCGAGGCACTGCTTTCTTGTTTAATATTTATAATAGGACCCCACGGACCGCGAGAAAGAAATAGGGTACCGTAAAATTTTTATATCCCTGAATAAATATAATGCAACCGTATACAAGTACTTCAAGTACATTCGTATACCAAATACCCACAAGTGGGATTACGCAAATCTAGAAAAAAGCCTTTCGAGACGCATCTATTACAATGGTTTTTCCCCATACCATCCCGCTATGCGCAAAAAGCTCGACTGAGATTTTCAGGATTTTCCCATATACACGAGCGTACGAGGAAAATAAGCGTCTCACGCGATGAGCTCCCACACTTGTTGAGCGCATACGGAAACTCGGTGCACGCGCGCTAGTAATTGCCCTTTCAGCGCTGCGCGTGTGGGCCCGTCGTCTTTTTCTCTCTCTTTCTATATATACATATACATGTATATATATATATACATCTACATGTATATATATATATATACATCTACATGTATAAACTCTCGCTCGCACGTGCGGTATGTGCGCAAAATCGAAGGGCCAAAAAGCGGATGATCGATATATCAAGACTTGGATCTCCCGCATATATCGAACGAGCCTTTCACTTGACACTCTCGCACACGCGTGTATATACTGCCGCCGCGTATAAATCGCGATGTTCGCCTTCGTAAAAAAAAGGCGCGCTGCACACCGGCGCGAAGGATATATATATATACACGAGCAAATAACGCACGACGAGTGGACTTTTATATATTTTTCTTATACTGCGCGTACGCACGCACGCCGTTCGGCAAATCTCGCGCTTTCTTCGCCTGCATGTGCAGCGCGTATATATTTTTCCTCGCGGACCTGTTTACGCTGTACACACATATATGCATATGCGCGTGTGTTATACTGCTACTATACGCTCTCGCTCGTCGCGAGAGAATCAGTTTGTTTGATAAGCACATATTGAACTAAGCGAGTGTATTATCGATGCCTTTATATCAATGCCGTATATATACACACGCGCTTATGCATATATAGCGATCTATTGGTGTGCATTATACGCGGATGTGTATACAGCTATATGTATATAGGAAAAAGAGGCGCGCGCGAGCGCAACTATGCAATATCCCAAGACATTAGCACCTCTTACCGTGTTCCGGAGAATATCAGCGTATAATCTCCGCCAGAATCTTAACGACGTGTCTGCAGCATAGCTATATCCGCGGAGATCGTCTTAGAAAGCGCGCCGTAACTCCCGGAAAATATTTTCTCTCTCTCTCTCGCTCGCCGGGGCGCATGCGCGCGCGGACCCCGCGAAGATTAGAATAGCGCGGCGCGCCGCGGCGTTTTACGAGGCTGGAAACACTCAATTACGCTTCGCGCGCCTTTTCCATCTATATAGGAACTAAAGCGCCGATAGTCCGTGTGGTACATAGCCGGGGTGAGCTCGTGCACACATACGTGTAAATACAGATATACCATAGGACAGACACACAAGAGATACACAGCGATATCGCCCGCCGTTGTTTCTTTATATTCCCACGAGAGCGACTCTTACTGCGCGTATAGGTATATATATACTGCTTTCTTTCTTTTGTGCGTATACGGCGCGCGGCGTTTATCATCTCAATTACGCCGCGACTGCCGCTGCTGCAGCCGTTCTCGCCGCGGCGAGCTTTTACTTTTTCCGCGCGAGACGATGGGGCTCTCCGCGCGCTAATTGCTCTCGAGGATTAGCGCTGTTTTCTCAGTGCATATATTGTCGAATTTCAATGAAAAAATGCACTTTTCTTTGGTCTAGAATTCGCAAAAAAATTTTTTAAGCTTCGGACCAGCGGGACTTTCTTCTGTGAGCCAAAAGATGATAAAAAATGCCGAGGAACATGCGAAATATAGAATATGAAAACTTAACATGGGGAGGCATATGGAGGAAATAGAAAAAATTGACTATTCGGATTATTATTTTTTTTTTTAAATGGGTATAATTTTTTATCAGAGCATCGAAACTTGGCATACTTTTTTTTAAATTAAAGCTATTTTGTAATACTTTATTACACTGTTATTCGAAATTGTATTGGTATCCCGGAAACATTCGTAGATGTTATTATTCCGGTGTTTTGACGCATTAATTTTTTGTAAAAAAAGCGTAAAATGGCTCAGAAATATGGTTTCTAGTAATTTTTCCCATGTTCCTCTGCATTTTTGACTATCTTTCGGCTAACAGAAGAAAGTCTAATCGGTCCGAAACCTCTAGCTTTAAAAAAATTTTTTCGATTTCAAGACCAAAGAAAAGTGCATTTTTTTCATTGAAATTCGACATATGCGAGACACTTGCGCGCTGCATTTCGGAGCTCTATATTTATAATACGAGAGATGCGAGAGAAATGGAAATTGTGTTTGTACCGAAACGGTCGGGTGGACTTTCGAGCCGCGGGTAGATATAGAAGATCTGCGCGTAATGGCATTACATATACGTATATGGTGAAATTAATATATGTCGAATTTCAAAAAATAAATGCACTTTTCTTTGGTGCAGATATCGAAAAATTTTTTTTAAAGCTAGAGGTTGCGGACCGATTAGACTTTCTTCTGTGAACTGAAAGATAGTGAAAAGTGTAGAGGAACATAGGAAAAGTTACTAGTAACCGTATTTCTGAACCATTTTACGCCTTTTTACAAATAATTAATACGTCAAAGTACCGGAATAATAACAACTATATACGAATGTTTCCGAGGTACCAAACAAATTTCGAATTACACTTTAATAAAGTATTACAAAAGAACTTTAATTTTAAAACAATATATATGCCGAGTTTCGATGCTCTGATCAAAAGTTATGCCCGTTAAAAAAAAAATAATAAAAATCGGAATAGCCAATTTTTATTCTACCGTACGCCTCCCCATGTTAAATTTTCATATTAATATGAAAATTTAACATTACAGAATTCTGTAATTCCCGTGTTCCTCGGCATTTTTCATCATCTTTTGGCTTACAGAAGAAAGTCCCATTGGCCCGAAAGCTGATCTATAGCTTAAAAATTTTGTTGCTAATTCTAGACCAAAGAAAAGTGCATTTTTATTTTTTGAAATTCGACGTGTAGATGCCACATACGCTTTTTTTCCATAATACACATGACGCAGTGAGTATGAGAGATACAGAGCAGACGACGATATCGACTCGCGTATTATAATTCTGCGCGAATACATTTACACAATGGAGTGTATATATGAACGAATATGTATATATACAATATTACAGTCACCGCGAGCGAGAGAAAGAGCGCGTGTCATCCGTCTTCGAGAGAAATTCATTAATGCACTGCCCGGAGGCACGTGTACGCGCGAGCTGCAGCCGTTTTCCTCGATCGTCACCCAGCGAAGTGTCATTGCTCATTTATGTATGTATATTATATATAGGTATATATGCGTACAGTACACACGCAGAAGCGAGAGCGAGACGACGGTGAATCGAATATGTGCATTATATACACATAATATCTATATCTATATATATACTATATATACATATACGTACGATACGGTGCGTATCGCAGAGACGAGCGCAGCGGAGAGGAGGTGTGGCTCCCACGCGCGTACAGTATAGGCTAGACCATAATAATATTCTCGAGAGAGTAGAAGTAGCGAGTAGGGTAACTGCCGTGCGCGCGCGCCGTATATACACATCGTGTATATACGTATATGTATATGCAGAGAGACGAGCTGGCGCGCAGGCAGACGTCCTCTTTTTTTCTATACGCGCTGCCCCCACCTATGGCTCGTCTTTATTCCCTCGCAAGCCCGTCCCATTCGCCCCCCACCTAATGCTGATAGCGCAGCAGCCTCTGTATATCATGTATAGCCTTATACATATATGCCGATGCCCCATCGCCGACGACGGGCGAGACGCGAGCGAGTAAGTCATCCTATATACATGTGCACATCCATCCTATTTCGGAAGCAACTCGACCCGAGCAAGTCGCAAAAAATTTTCTTGAAGGCACACCTATAGCAGATCTGATTTTTCTCGTTCCTTGGGTCATTCTGAAGGAGAACAACCTCGAGTGCATGGCCGATCGAAGGGTATATACCTTTTTCCGCAGCAAAAACCACTCGAAAAACGAGAAATAATTAAAACAAAGAATTTTATATATTTCTTTCTCTAAAACTGTGTACTTTTATAAAAATTTCATTTCAACAAATATGTCTTGAAATTTATCAAAGCAGAGTGCTCTCAAATTTTTTCAGATTGATCCGACGCAATGTTTGATTTTTCGAAAACCCATAAAAATCGAAATTTCGAAAATCGTCATTTAAAAATCTGAAATAACTTCAGAGTATTCTTTGATGAATTCTAAGTCATTATTGTTTTAATGAAACATTTTTAAAAGTCCATAGTTTTCGAGAAAAAAAATCGATAAATTCTTGTTTTTTCATTGCTTCTCGCGTTTTTCAAGTTGTTTTTGCTCCGGAAAAAAGTATACCCTTCGATCGGCCATGAACGCGAGGGTCTCCTCTTTCAGAATGACCTATAGGGAACGAGAAAAATCAGATTCAAGAAAATTTTTTGCGACTTGCTCGGGTAAGTTGTTTCCGAAAATGGATATGCACATCTATATGCGGACTTTCTTGCATTGGGTATCTAAATGTGTGTACATAAGGAATTGTCTATTATACGTGTATGTGTAGGAATAAGTGTGGACGATCCTTCTTCGGCGGTGCGAAATCGGCATCGCCGACGACTTTTTCAGCTTAACAGCTCGATCTTCCGATACGGATTTTCGATTCCGGTGTAATAAATCAGTTTGGCTGTTGTGTCTGTATATATAGATATATATAGTGTTTATCGTAGGCTGGATTATCTAATTCGATGTGCTCAGGCCGTATACACACGCGGCGCGAGAGAAATGATTATTGAAGTGGTATTGCGGTAAACTTATGCGTCTTGCCGTATCCTGCCTGCATCTACTGGTTTGCCCGCAAGCGAAAATCCGTATATTGATTCGGCGCGTCCATCGGATTTCGAATTTCAATTAATCAGCGATGTTTATATTATCTTCAAGATGCAGAACAAATCGTCGTAATATGTAGCGAGAAGCGCTGGAAAGAAAAGCTTTCGAATAATCGAAAGTCGAGGATGGAGAATGGAATATTTTGTTTTTAAAGAGAGGGAGAGGCATTTCTTAGCGAATATATATATATTATATATATAGATATTATATATATTTATATACTGGCTTATCTCGTTCATTATGCGTTATGATACGGCGACACTTTCATGCACCACATCAATCTCCGCTTTAATCGGAAAATCAAGTTTCGAGGGGGTTGAGAAAATTGACTTATCTATTTCGAGGTATATATAAAAGTATGTAATTAGAATTTATGATCGAAGCTTAAAATAGTGCGCGCGCCCGAAGCGATTTTCGGACAGCGATGTAAAAACGCATTTGGAGCTGTGTGTATATAGTTTTTTTCTACAAAATATACGTAAGTATGTACATATAATTTAAAAAAGCGTAGGCGAGAGACATAAATTTTTTGTAAAAAAAAAAAAAAAAAAATTATAACTTATATAAATCACTTATTAATTGCTCTTTACGGCACCAGCGATTTATTATGACACTTTATGCAAGAAATGTGCGCCTCGCGCGCGCGCACTTTTCAAAATCGCGTGTGCGTTTATAATCCTTGCGATGGAAAAAAACTGGTTCTCCATAGCGATTTTTTGGTCGTTAAGGCGCGACTCGCTAATTATAGCATTATTTTAGATAAATTGCATTCTAAATATTTATCGGCGCAATTTGCATTTTCAGTAAAGCGATAAATCATTCGCATTTATACCAAACTTACGGCACTATATACGTGCCAGTCTCGTTTACCACTGATGCAAAACTCATACCTCTGCGATTTTCATATAAACGGAGTGTATACAGCACAATTTCAGTACAGTTTTGCACTTTTTACTTACATACTTTCCTACACTTTTGTATGTAAAAATATAAGTCTCGATTAGAAAGTCCGCCTATATGTATACAACACACTCGATTCTCCGCACCAGAGGGGGTAGCAGGTGAAATTTTTCGACAAGCCAAAATTTCCGACTTCACGTATATACCTATATGCATAATATACCGATTGAAAACTCGGTCGCAAAACAGGCACGCGCGCACCCCCTCCCCTTCCTCCATAAAGGCTGCAGATCGGTAATTACGCAAAGTGCCCATTTAACCTCTTCTCTCTCTCTCGAGAAAAATAAAAAAGACTCGAAAAGGATGGCGTGCGCAGAGTTCGCGAACTATAGCGGTCCTACATACACCCGCTTTCTCCAAAAGAAAACGCATTTTTCCAGCGGAGGCGCACGTAATACACATCGAGGAGTCGCGCATTGGAAATCGAGCTCCTCTCGTCCGTCCGCGGAGTATATAGCGAAAGATAGCGGATAAAGAGCTATTAAAATCCCCGAGAATCGCTCGTGCGCTCGGCAGTGTATACACAGCAGCAGCAGCGGCAGCGGCAGCAGTATATATACATCAGAAACGTACTCGTATTACACACGCGAAGAAAGGAGCCCTCTCTCTCTCTCTCTCTCTCTCTTAAAGACTGCCAGCCGCAGCGCGCATATAACGGTGGTTTTTCTCAATTAGAAGCCTTACCGCGCGCACCGCCGATTTTTCGTAGTTTTCGATTCTTTAATGAGCTACTGGCTACGTATGCGCGCGCGCGCGCGCCTCCCGCGAAATTACAGAGCGCGCGCGCGCATTATAAACGAGCGATGATGAGTATAGGCTCTTTGCGCGGCGCTGATTGCGAGTTATCGGGCGGAGGGAGGGAGGGCGAGGTGGGGGGGGGGGGGGAGGGAGACTGGTTAAACGCCGCCGTGGAATATAGCCCGCGAATTAACGAGCCACGCGCTTTTTACTATTTTTAGCTCTTTTTGCCGCTAATGCTTCTGCCTCTATACATACTGCGCGCACCTATATATATATACACGTGAGTGTACATTCGCCCAGAGCCATGCGCGCGCGCGCGCGCGATCAAAATTAATTTATGGAATATATGGGAGAGATTAGAGTCCCGCACCGGCCGTGTAACCTCGGCCACCTACATTTTTCACTCGGCGAGAGTGTGTATATGTGTGTAAGGATTGCGTTGCGTAATGGACTCGTCACATTAGTCCTGTATGTACTAAAACTGTATATGTGTATATGTAATCTCGCATAAGCTTCCCTCTCGATATTATAAGTCCGTGAGCGACGCCGTCGACGTCTGTACGGGTAAACCAGTTGTGACTTTTCACCTTTCGATAGTTTTTCTTTATTGACACGCGCTTACGCGCGCGAGTAATTCTATAAATAGTCGCACGTATATACTATATTTAAAAGTTGCGACGCCCGCCGCTTACGAGAGATGCAAAAACACGCGATACATCTCGCTGATTTCTCAAAAATATACTAAGAGGAGAGAAAGAGATAGAGGGAGAAAAGTGTGTATGGGTGATTTGCGGAAAAGTGGCATATGGCATGTCGCCACCCCCTACACTGCTCTATTTAAACTTTATCGAATTCGCAATTACACAGATATATTCTATTAAATTTACTTAAAAAGTGAGATTATATAATACTTAAATCACTTTATTAAGTGTGCATTAATGGTTGTAGTAAATGTAGCTAAAATGTCACCTCTGTAACATATCGCCAAACAAAATACTGCAGGGCTTTAGATATATAAATTTTTCCCTTATCTGAGCCCCATTATATTAAGAATTTAATTTTCGCATTTTGAATTTTCCGTCTATTTTCGAACAGTAAGCCAATCTGATCGCTGTAAACACCACTGCAGTCAATGATATTTAAAGCTTTGTAACCCGAATTCAAACTTTTCCATGAGGTTTGAATTTTGCAGTATGTTAAAAGGTTCTTTTTCATGGATTTAATGTGGTAAGAAAACGTCACCTCCGAAGCCCTTATTATGGCAGTGATAAGTACATGTGTTCGTTACTTAAATCTAGCCAAAACGTTGTAAACATAAAGCTAAATATAAGCACCTAAAAGAACATTTGATTATCTTGCAATGGCTCTTCACACCATAACCATTAGTGTGAAAGTAATAGTTGTAGCTGGTTTTCGAATAAACTATGTTTTGCTGTACCGTAAATGATAAAAAAACCACTATCATATAGTTGTCCCCTATTTGGACGGTAAAATATGCCACTTTTCTGCAAATCACCCATATATACATATAGCTATAGTTCATCGCTTAATTGATTGGAGTGAAAAACGTGCGACACAGCGGATGCGCGCAGAACGCAATAGTGTAGTGCGCGCCGATGAAAAAAGAAAGAATTCATTAACGCCACGACACACGGCGTAACGAGGGCAATAAAAGTTCGCGCAGCTTCGCGCCTGATGTATATATCCATCGATTACGTCGATCGCCTCAATAGTCCTTACAGTCTTTTCGCGCCTCCGCGAAAAAGAGCTCGCGTTATATATTTGCTGCTTATATGTATGTGTGTATAATATATATCTATACAGGTATACAGATACACGTATGCCGCGTTTCTATATTAATAGAGGAGATCCTGCGATGGCAATTTGTATATCGCACACTGCGAGAGCGCGATTTACATAACGCGCTAAAAATGACGACTTACATAAACGCGGCCGACCCTCATCGAGAGCCTCCTCTCTTATACACACGGCCTATATATATATATATACATACAGTTTACGCACGGGTGAGTATATATACGTATACATAATACACTGAATCCGTAAAGCCGTGCAGTACGAACCTTCCCGTATCGGCGGCGGCGCGGGACCCGATAATGAAAAAATATCGGTCCCCTCGATACTCACACACATATATATATATATAAGCTCCTCACGCTCCGTCTTCGTATATAGACACATACATAAAACACGGGATAATTGCGGCGTTTCTTGCACTCCGTATAATTACCGCGCGGAGAGCAAGTGCGCGACGCGATGACCGGCCCGGTGAAAGTAAAAAGGAGAAGCCGATCCCGCGAAGATGACGTAGACACGGCCGCTTATACGATCCGCCGCTGCGATACGGCGCACAGAGAGCCGCTCTCGCGGTGGCGATGAGTATCCCTCTTCCTGTCCCCCGACCCTATGCGAAGGCATAAATATACACACAGTGGAGTCCTGGTATAGCGACTTTTTTTTCTCTCCTCTAATAGCAAACACTCTCTACATATATAAGTATATACGTACACTTAGGTGTCCTATCTGTATAAACTGGTGCGCTCCACGTGTGGAATGGCTCGGATAAGCCGGATTTTTGCCGGTCTCGCGCGCGGGGAGAGCCAATAAATTCGATGCCGATCTCTCTCTCTCTTTTTTCCGGGAATCCTTTTCTCGGGGAGCGACTGTGTGTCTATCTATATACACCTATATATATATACGCGCGAGAGGCGCTGGAATGAAGTTCGCCGTTTTTTTCGTATACACAAACTTATACCTATAGTCTACGGTAGCCGCACTCGTGCGTGAAACGTTTCTCGAGCGAGAATCGCTATACTTGCGACCGGCGCACACGCTCTGCTTTATGTGTGTACATAGGAATATTGTCCGCTTTTCCGCGGGATATATACATGTATATGTACGTGTACACAGGCAGCGACGAGGGTGATATGCAGCTTTATGCACTTTGATTCATGGGTCTGCCTCGGAAGGTATATATACATATACCGAACGCGCGGCTGACTTTGCGTTTGGATTTCAATGGGTATATAATGTATATATAGACATTCCGCGCGCGCGGCCGGTATTATATTATTGTGCCATTAATCATTTTTTCTTTTTTTCCCTTTTTTTTCCGTTGCCGTTGTTCGTTGCGTTTGTTTTTCGGAAAAAATAGACGCGCGCGCGCGCTGCACTACTGCGAGAGACGTTGCTGTACGCGCAGTTGCCTCTGAGCTTGATTCTCCGCAAGAAAAATGGTAATTAATTTATTGGTCGTAAAATTTAATGGAAGTGATTATAAGGTTAACGCAACTTTTTTCCATAGACCATATCTCGCGGGAGGTATAACATGACTTTGGCGGAGAGAGACTGGTAGTGTATATATATAAGGCGGCGATGCCGTCACACACTGAGAGAAGAGAAATTTAACCGAAAAGTGGCATTGTAACTATTACAATGTACATTGTAATAGTTACAATGCCACGTTTCGGTTAAACATGCCACATTTCGGTTAAATATTCTCTTCTCTCAGTGCACAAATATAGTCCAATAAACCCCACACATGGATGAAAAGCGGTGCGTGTCGTATAAATTCTTTTTCGGTTTATCGCGACCTACACGCTCGCGTCGATATAACTGGAATTACCGATCGAAACTTTGAAAATTTATGACATTAACGAACGTAACCATAACAATGTGAATAGCTAATCTCGTTCGAAGGAGCGAAACGACCGGTATACGGTCGCAACTCTTTCAAAAGGCTTTTATTGGAAAAATTACGAAACGAATACGGTCAACGTATACATTTTCGATAGTCGCGCGTATAGGCAAAGCATCCGCGAGTGTGCTACATAGATCGGCCGAAAAAGAAACCTCGACAATTATTATTGGATCGCGCGCCGCGCGCTTGCGCGCATAATTCCAGTAATTCCATTAAATATACACCACTAAAACTAAGCATAAATATGAATTTTACGACTGCTACTAAATTAATTATCTTTTCCATTTTTTTTTTCTGCTTCCAGACTCTCCAGAATACTCGCGGAGCGAGTGAGGCCAACCCCCCCTGTGTAACTTATTACACGCTCTTAACAGCGTCTTACATACACTTCCACGATGTTGTAAACAGAACTCATTATAACTAAAGCACGATCCTTTATCAGCGCGTGCGCGCAACTCGCGGCTCGCGCAGAAATATACGTATATACTATACACATACGTATGTATAAGTCAAAAAAAGCATCGCAGAGCCACGCCGCGAACTGATTAAGAGCTGAGCAAGAGGGGAGAGAGAGAGAGGGCGGGGGGAGGCAGGCGAACCCTGGAAGGAACAAACAAACGATAAACAAATCCGCGATATAAAATACGCAAGGCAGAGCGGCTCTCACGGCTGTGCATGCGGCGCGGACGTATATGTATATAGTCCTACTTCTCGTTGCGGGAAGAGCTCAGATTCCAGAGATATAAGTATATATATATACACCGGAGAGAAGAGCGAGAGCGAGAGAAAAAGCTTGGCGCATATCGCGCGGGGAGAGCCGCGTGTTTGCGTGTGTGTGTGTGTGTGTGTGTGGCTTAAAGAGATGCTAAATCAGAAATCCACTTATGAGCAGGAATTCGCAGCACCAGCAGCAGCAGCACCAGCACAGAGAGCGAAAAGCGCGAGCGTATCAAGTCCGGAGAATCGGGAAGCTGCTCGCGCTCCGCGCACGTATTACGCCAGAGAGAGCTCTTCCTTTCTGCGAGCGAGGAAGCTTCGCTCCTTCTACGTATGTACGCTTTATATACGCGTCCGTATATACATAATATATATATATATATATATATATATGTGTGTGTGTGTGTGTGTGTGTGTGTGTGTGTGTGTGTGTGTGTGTATGTGTGTGTAGGTATATATATATACGTAAGGGTTATCGGCTACTTTGTATCTTCTTGATTTCCACGAAGGAATAATTAGCCGGCTTCTCGTTATTTCGAATCGGATTGTATACATTCGGCGCGAAAAATTGCGCCGGGGATCGTTTTTTATGATAATTAGATTCCGAGAGAGCGACGAGAGCCGCGCAGAGATTCAATTTCCAAGCCGTCGCACGGCGCTCGCGCGAGGGTCGCGGTGTATAAGTAAGGCTCGCGCGATTTTCAGTCACTTATATATATATTCGACCGCGATGTAATGTATAATTCGCGTAATCCCTGGAAATCGAGAGCCGGACGCGCGTTAAAAGAGACGACGGTGAGAGAGAGAGAGATTGGAGTTAATAAGCGTGCGCCATATAACGCCGGGATTAAAAGGCGCATTAGCGCGCGCCGCTATATATATGTATTGCGAAATCATATGTGTATATATACAAAGCTGAATTTACAAGCGCCGGGGAGAGAGAGAGAGAATTTTCAAAACGTGCAATTACACTCGAAACGTAAGTTGGAAATGTCTGCAAGCGCGCGCACTGACGAAATAATCGGCTATACTCTCCGCTATCTCCGACGTGTACACTCTGCGCAAGTATATATATCTGTGTGTGTACTGCAGGTACGATTCTCCGCGCGCGTAATTTACGCGAGCAATAACACACACACACATGGACGCGCATATATATATTGAATCGACCATTAATTTATAACTTGGTCGGCGTCGCGACGACGATGACAGCGGCAGCGGCTACGGCGGCGATGGATTAATTGCAAAAAATCGCCCCTAGGATAGAGCGAGTGTATGTGTACGTGTATATATAGAGTGTGGGAAGGGCGAATTAATTTCTCGTGAATAACGTGCCTCGTGTAAACACGTTCGTCCAATCAACGCTCTAACCACACACATATACGCGCCGTGTACTGCGCTACACTCGTGTATTATACTGTTTTATGCACAAAAACTCGGGCATTAGCCGGCCTCTATATATATATAAACACGTACTCCGAGTGAGATACCGAGGGAAGCAAAATCGTGCGCTCTCCAAGCGGCTGACTGCAGCCGTCAAGTATAATCCGCAGAGTGTAACTATATATATATCCTTTAACTGCGAGATCGACTACTGCGCGCGTTGAACGACGCGATGTGTGCAGTGCAGTGCAGTGTGTGTGTGTGCGATCGATACAATAATCGAGGCACGCGCGCGCATAGAAAATTACGAGAGTCAGGGATCAAGAGCTTAAATACGTACAGGATCGCGAGAGAGCGTGTATTCTGAAAATCAATTTCTCAATCGTACGGACTTTATGTATCGTTGCACAGCGCGAGAGATATAGTAGCCTCGAGAAATACACACTGCAGAGACACAACTGCTTGTTTCTATATGCGTGTATATAGTGATCTCCGCTGTGTGTGCAGTAATATAGAGTTGATATACAGAGATATTGCGCGAACGCGGGAGATCGAAATTAAAAAATATGAGCCTAGGGGAAGGTCATACAGTATCGATCGCCGTAGGTTTTTCGGCATAATTTTCTAGTACAGTTGCGAGGAAAATTAAAAATTCAAAATAAATTTCCTTTTTTGGAGCAATGTCTATGTCTAGGGAAAAAATTGGCGCGAGTACAAACCGACATTTATACAATATTTGGGCGTTAAATATAAAAGTTGACGTTACAACTTTCCTAAATGGAAAACTGTCTTACAGTATATTGATCACTTTAGTATTTTAGCCAAATCTTTTAATTGGTACTATGAATATTAAAAATACAATAAGTGTATCTTGTTCCTTGTGTAAATGTCCGTCAGATATAGAACATTGTCGCGATGCAACCCCGACGTTTATAAAATTTATCTGCACCAATTATTATATACATATATTCTATAATACATATGATATATAGTATTATATTTATATATAATAAATAAATTTTAATGTTCCGTATCGTATAGGATACCGGAATGTGCCGTTTTGTAAGAAAGCGTTTTAAAAGTATCTGAGGTTACAACACGCGAAAACAAATAGCTGGAAGTCCACAAATGAGTGAATTTACTTAGAAAGGCGGACTAAAGCTTAGAAAAAGTTGTTGTAATCTGTTAAACTTACCTCTAAGAGCGTTTTCTGGCGGTCCGAAATTAACTTTTGGCATGTACTAAAATTTTAAAATCCCTTTTTTGCAGAAAAAGATGAGTAAACGCCCACCGTACGTAAACACCCCGAAGTATATATGAGGAAATCTACGGCCAGGTGTCAATTTTTGGGCGAAAAAGTGGAAGATTTGCAATTTTGAGGGCACACTAACCGGGCTAGGTTTTTTTTACTCGTTAGTGCATACAATACAAGAAAATTGACCGAAATACATCCGCGCCCTGTGCCAATAAAAAGTTACGGGCCAAAAACTGAAAAAAAATATGCTAATTTTTTTCGCGTTTTTTCCATTCTCCTAAAAATTTAAGAGTACGCCGTATGTTAAATCAAATTTCTAATCAATTAAAATAAAGTACTTGAAAAGACCTTTCATTTGGATATAAATTTGTCTAAATCGGATGCACTGATCAAAAGTTTCGCATTTTAGAAGTGGATGAACTTGAATTTAAGATTTGCGAAAATGACCGCTCTTACCTTTTTTTTCTTAAAATCCTTCTAACTTTTGATCCAAGCATCCGTTTGCAACGTTCAATACGTCAAATTAAAGGTCTGTTTTTGTACTTTTTAATTATTGGGCGGGTTTTTTCTTTTCGCTTATGATGAGCTATATATATGCTTTTCAAAATGATCGTTCTTTGAAAGCATATATATAGCACAATACGAAGAAAAAAATTTTTTAGACTCAATATCATAAAAGTAGAAGAAGAGAGCTTTAATTTAAGCTATTGAACTTTGAAAACGCCCGATTGGATCAAAAGTTATTAGCATTTGAAGAAAGGGAAAAATCTCCGAATTTTCGAAAATCGATTGATTTCATGGAAAAAAAGCGAAATTTGCCATTTTTTAAATCCTTGTGCCTTCCGATCCAACCGACCGATTTCAAAGTTTAATAGCTCAAATTAAAGCTCTTATCTTCTACTTTTTTACTAATTTAACTGAAGTTGAAGTTTCTCGTGGGATAGGCTATATATATGCCTCTGAAAATCAGTAAAAAACGAACAACTTTAGAAGCATATATATAGTCCATGAGATTAGAAAATTTGGATTCTGATCATCTAGATTGAAAGTTGAAGAAAAGAGCTTTAATTTGCGGTATTAAACGTTGAAAACGCACAACTGGATCGCAATTGAGAAGGATTTGAAGAAACGTAAAATTCTCTGGATTTTGTCAAGCTTGACATGGAAGAAATCGTTAAAATAATGGTTTTTCTTTTTTTATTTAATACCTCATGATTTGCGACCCAACCAATCGTTTTCAACGTTTAATACCGCAAATTAAAGCTCTTTTCTTCAACTTTCAATCTAGTTGATCAGAATCCAAATTTTCTAATCTCATGGACTATATATATGCTTCTAAAGTTGTTCGTTTTTTACTGATTTTCAGAGGCATATGTATAGCCTATCTCACGAGAAACTTCAACTTCAGTTAAATTAGTAAAAAAGTAGAAGATAAGAGCTTTAATTTGAGCTATTAAACTTTGAAATCGGTCGGTTGGATCGGAAGGCACAAGGATTTAAAAAATGGCAAATTTCGCTTTTTTTCCATGAAATCAATCGATTTTCGAAAATTCGGAGATTTTTCCCTTTCTTCAAATGCTAATAACTTTTGATCCAATCGGGCGTTTTCAAAGTTCAATAGCTTAAATTAAAGCTCTCTTCTTCTACTTTTATGATATTGAGTCTAAAAATTTTTTTTCTTCGTATTGTGCTATATATATGCTTTCAAAGAACGATCATTTTGAAAAGCATATATATAGCTCATCATAAGCGAAAAGAAAAAACCCGCCCAGTAATTAAAAAGTACAAAAACAGACCTTTAATTTGGCGTATTGAACGTTGCAAACGGATGCTTGGATCAAAAGTTATAAGGATTTTAAGAAAAAAAAGGTAAGAGCGGTCATTTTCGTAAATCTTAAATTCAAGTTCATCCACTTCTAAAATGCGAAACTTTTGATCAGTGCATCCGATTTAGACAAATTTATATCCAAATGAAAGGTCTTTTCAAGTACTTTATTTTAATTGATTAGAAATTTGATTTAACATACGGCGTACTCTTAAATTTTTAGGAGAATGGAAAAAACGCGAAAAAAATTAGCATATTTTTTTTCAGTTTTTGGCCCGTAACTTTTTATTGGCACAGGGCGCGGATGTATTTCGGTCAATTTTCTTGTATTGTATGCCCTAACGAGTAAAAAAAACCTAGCCCGGTTAGTGTGCCCTCAAAATTGCAAATCTTCCACTTTTTCGCCCAAAAATTGACACCTGGCCGTAGATTTCCTCATATATCTATAATAGAACCTAAACATACACCTGAATGTCTAAGCCCGCTGCCGAAAATCGGTGGTGTTCCGTTGATGTGTGAGGTGTTCCGATATGTCAGACCTTCCCCTATACATCTACAATATAATATATTGCGCGCGAATGTAGGTATATCTGCAAGTTCTTATATATATACGGCTCCATTGCGAGTAATACACCGATTTATACACCGACGACGAAGACCTGACGACAAGACACGACGGATCATATCTCGAGGTATAGCTCGGGCAGCCTCTCGTCTCATTATCGGACACAACCACGCTATGTGTAGCCCCGCATGTATACAGGTATACAGTATATACATATATGTATATATACTGTAGAGTATACTCTATAGACTCTCTCCCAGTTGATTAATGCGTCGCGCTATTTCATCGCGCGAGGGAGAGAGCTTATAACGCGCTCCGCCGCACACACACACGCGATCTTTATTTACCCTTCGCTCTCTCTCTCTCTCTCTCTCTCTCTCTCTCTCTCTCTCTCGTAATTAGCCTTTTTCGCGTGTCCGCGATACGCCGACACTGCGCACGGAGCTTTGCCTTTTCTCGTGCGAGCGCTTAAACCGCCATTTATAATCCACTCGAAATAGAGCCCGATAAGCATAACGCGCGCGCGTCCGCGTATTTCACGCGTACGTATACATATATCGTATTATATCTGTATACATCGCGTATATGTATGTAGATATATACGTATGTATTTATATATTTATTAGGAATATAAAGGCGCGCGCGCGTGCAATGCAAAACTGGGCTGCGCGCGGACGCTTAATGCAGCTCGTAAGTAAGCTGGTCCATTAATTTCGGTAGGAGGCATTCTGACGACGGTATTATTGAGATTTTTTTTTCAATTACTTATATTATCATACGCAGCGCGCCGAACGAAGCCGAGAAGAGAGAAAACGGCCTGATTAGCGTGTAAAAATTAATATAGAGTCTCTCCCTCTCTCGACGAGCTGCGGATGCACGGCAGCGTATAAATATTCATTACACCTCATATGCATGTCTGAACGTATATACGCATATGTATCCGCCTCCGTAAAATTAATGCTGTGCTAATGTTTTCATTTACGGATGTATTATTAGGTGCGAACAGGTGCCACAATGTATACTTATATAATAATATATACAAAATTCGCGCATTATCTCGCGCGCGCTACTTCCGTTCAATAAAAGCTATAAGTCCATTGTAATCGAAAAAATCGTATGTATCACACGCGCCTGTATATTATAATGGATGCGCGGACGGTCGTATCGAAACGAGGTGTGCATAGAGCAATAGATTCGTTGAAACGTGTAGCGCGGCGGCGGCGGCGGCGCACCTCTCGGGAAAATTTACTGCTCTCGCCGCGCGAAAAAAAAAGAGCAATTTCGCCCGTTTCGCATTATAAACCCATACACACACACACACATACACATATATAGCACTTTCTCAATGTCGAAGGTGCGCGGCGGGGCTATACGCGCGCTCTTCCGGGCTTATTTTTTGCAACGCCTCCCCGAGAGCACTATACACTGTGCGCCCGCGCGCGCCTACTATATAGGCAATTTTTCTTCCGAGTGAGAGAGAGAGAGAGGCGAGACTCTCTGTGCACTATACGTTTATACATGTATATATATGTATAACGTGTGTAATGTGCATAGGGATCGAGTCCCGGTTTATTACGGCTAACAAGCGCCAAGCGCGAGAGATGCAGCGCCGGAGATAATAAACGCCGAGCCATTAGGCACGCGCTTTGCACGCGATACAATGAGCCGAGAGAAAGAGAGAGAGAGAGAGAGAGAGAGAGAGAGAGAGAGAGAGAGAGAGCTTGTCGAGCTTGTCTTAGGGGGATTCAAAGCAGTGCAGCTCTCCAGCTGTATATGAGCTGTTACGGCTATGCGCGAGCTGCGCTACATTTTTCTGCAGATTTAACGATGCGAGTGTGGCATATAGCATATATATATGTACGTTAACGTTTCTTTCGTATATGTATATATGTATATTACGCGAGGGTCATGGATGTATTTTACATTTGCTACATGTCGAATTTCAATGAAAAAATGCACTTTTCTTTAGTCTAGAAATCGAAAAATGTTTTTAAAGCTAGAGGTTTCGGACCGATCAGACTTTCTTCTGTGAGCCGAAAGATAGTGAAAAGTGCAGAGGAACATGGAAAAAATTACTGGTAACCATATTTCTGAGCCATTTAACGCTTTTTTTACAGAAAATTAATGCGTCAAAACACTGGAATAATAACAACTACGAATGTTCCCGAGGCACCAATAAAATTTCGAATAACACTATGATAAAGTCGTATTACAAAAGAGCTTTAATTTTAAAAAAAGTATACCAAGTTTCGATGCTCTGATCAAAAGTTATGGCCATTAAAAAGAAAAGAATAAAAAAAATCCGAATAGCCAATTTTTTCTTTTTCCTCCATCTGCCTCCTCATGTTAAATTTTCATATTCCATATTTCGCATGTTCCTTGACATTTTTCATCATCGTTTGGCTTACAAGTCCGAAAGCTCTAACTTAAGAAATTTTTTGCGAATTCTAGACCAAAGAAAAGTGCATTTATTTTTTGAAATTCGTCATATACGTATACCGCGTGTGGTATACACATACATTATTTCTCATAGACGCGTAAAAATGACGGTAGAGTAATATTCGAAATATTCCTCTCGGGAGCGAGGGATGCCGCGCGCTTGAGTTATATACCTCGCGATTAGACGTGCAGTGTGTATACGTCTGTGTTTGCGAGGAATTCAAATTTCCGACTCGCGCGCTACATCCACACGTGCGCCGCAGCGGATATTCCGGAGATTACGCGAAAATTCACGCGCGTACGTTATAATCTTTCTGATAAATACATATATACCTAACCCAACGTATGCGGTTGTACACGGTATGCGTATACACATAGTACTCCTAACGACACAGCGATTTTTCACTTGATAAAACGTGATTTGAATTTCATTTTTAAAAAAAAAGGGAGGGAAAAAAACGCAGAAAAATCATATCTCGCGCTCGCATGTTTGGATCCTTGCCGGGTCGTCACGCCTCCGTACCACCGTGTGCGAGCGATATAAATTCCTGTAATGGACACGCGCGCGCGCGGTGTGTGTAAATGCAAAAACGCAGCCCTTAAGCGCATCGCCGATTTCGCGCACGTGCAGCGCGCGGCTATCGCCCCCAGAGATGTTTCATTAAAACGTATCTCAATATATTTATATATGTATATCGTGTATATACAGCTAGTGCTCCAATTACCTTAACATCTGGCCGCGGGACACACACGAGAGAAGTATCACATATATATACACTTACGAGAAAACGAGATTAGGCGCGGCAGCGGCCAAGGTACGGATTTCCAGAAAACTTGATTTATCTCGCGGTGCAATCTTTGTTATGTGGCTCTCTCTCTCTCTCTCTCTCTCTCTAACTTCGAATAATTAGCGCGATTTTCCAAGTAAATCTTTTTCCGCGAGTGATACTATCTGATGCATATCGCACAGAGCGCGTAATACATCAGCGCGAAAATTTGGCTTCCCGCGGTAATTAAGTATATTAGCACTTATATACTGGACTGCTAATCAACTTCCTCCGCTGCGCCGATATAATACACATAATATATAACATACCCATGTCATTTCGCAAGTGTTGGATACGTACGTGAGATACGTCGAATATGAAATATCGTGCACCGCTTTATAATAATGACGAATGAATTAAATAAGCGCTGGGGAGCTGCCGAGCTCAGCTGATAATATCGCAGCGATGCGGTTAAACACACATATTCGAATCGAATGAATCATTGGCGGCGGGGTAATATTGGTTAATAAGCCGCGAGTAATGTTAATGCGCTATTATTGAAATCGTGTGAGCTGCTAAATAATGATCTATATATATTAAAGTATCTTTCTCTCGCGTTTACACGTGCGTGAGTTATACGAGTATTAATAGCTGTGCGAATGGGTTGTTCGTATAAATTGCCGTCCACCGCGCCGCGCCGGCAGAAATAAAACCTTTTAAATTAAGCTACGCGCGCACGCTGCAGAACAGGTATATATATAAGTCACAAGTTTTTCTTATTTGGCTTTCTAATCGCGAGATGATTATTGGCTCTCCGCGGCACTGATTGGCAGAAACGAAGAAATTTTCATTAGTCGGTCCCGACGCGATATCTGCTTCGATAGTGGTATCACATTTTGTTTCTTTATTTTTCTTGTAAGTCGCCGTGTAATCGCATTACACACGATCGCGACACGAGCTTTAACGCTTGTGTTGGTTCTGCAAGGATTCTCGTTGCGTTTTCATCGATGGCTTATACTTTAAGCTGAGATAACCTTAATCCTCTTAATTATAGGGCAACTCACGTTGTAACCTTGCTACCACCTGCTGCTGTATATGCGTGTAAGGTAAATGTTGCGGCAATGACGCTAAATGTAAATGTAAATATGTATAAAGATTGTAACGAGGATACATTGGTGTTTCCTTTTCACAATCATATCCTCTTGGAGATTATTTCTTTTTCTTTTGGTAGGGGGAAAAAAAAGCGAAAGAAAGGACTATGCGAAGGAAAAAGCAAGATATCGTTTCCTTTGGTTTTTATACAATACACACTAATTTTTGTAAATAGATTACTGTAAAGCATATCCCCATATAAAAAAGTCATGACTGGATGTTTCGAAGCATCTGAAGATTGTATGTGATTGGCTCATACTGTGCGCATGCGTCAAGGCTGGTCGAAAACCATATAGACTTCCGTTTTCAATTACATTAAATTTTTATATGGCTTAAAGTTTCTACCAGGGTACCTATAATCTGTTTTCGCATTTTATTTTATATTGAAAAATCAATCTTTTTATGTTAAAAGTGAAAAAAGGATGAATATTTGCGGGAATGAATATCTGCGTGTAAGCAGAAAGCAGGTATTTTGGTAACAAATCGAGAAAAAGTCCATGAAGTTTATCCAGTCCGTTAATATTAAATTTTTTATCAAGTTTATTATATTTTTTAAAAATTCAGCTCTTCATTATAGGTAGTCACGAATACCCGCGTGCAGTTCGATAAGTTTCACTCCATAAAAAGGAGATATCGATTATTGTCGAATACATAGCCAATTCAGAGTGCTAATGAGCCAATTCAGAACGTTATCCAAAAGTTTCATTGGTCGATAATTATGTAGAACGGTAAAACGACGAATTCGTTTTTTCGCTTGTTCTTAATGCCAATGAAAAAACAATTTCTCTAGTCTTTTAGATATAAAAGATAAACATTACTTATCAATAAAAGTTTCGAATAATTCTAAAATTATTCATTTTAATTATTTAATCAATTTTTTTCTAGAATAAAATAACTTTGCAATGAAGTTCTTTGAATTCGAAAAGACTAATATATTTTTAAAAATGTTCAAAATAAAAATCAATTAGTAAGTCAAATTTTCGAATTACAAACAAATCGTAGTATTGGGCGCGCTGATCTTGGTCCAGTATATCTATGCATTATACGTACATTTTCATTGGATCATCGCGTGCTTAACGATTACGTGCGTAACTCGCCTCAATTATTACATTCCCGATTTATAATTATTACAGAAATCTCCTTGTCTTTATCAAAATACCCCCGAACAAAAAATCTTCGCAATAACTCCTTCGTCTCTTACACGCTCCGCACAGCGCACGTATCATCCGGTCTCCCGTTTCTCCCCGTATAGAATCGTCTCTCTCTCTCTCTTATCCTCATCGCACAAGGCTTGCGATTCTAACGTCTCAGTTCGACTCCGCAACTCTCATCATCGGCGATACCGAACAATCATGAAATTCCAGAACTAGACTCTCTCACACACATACACATAGACACACTGTATAGGTACACACACACACACACACACACAACGAACGTGTGTGGGAACGTAAGACGAGCAGTCGCATCACGTGCAGCGCTAATTCCCCTCGAGGGATACGCACACGGACGCACACATGGACACGGCGAGTTACAGCGAGTTCGAGTCGATCTCGTCGCCGCGCGCACAGTGTGTTACACGACTCGCAAATGGAAATCCAGGCTTCGGAGCCCACGGGGGTGACGGGACGCCTCTTTAAGCGCATGAGGCTCGATTCTCGCTCGCTTTCGCGAGACGCGCGTTATTCGCGTCATCTCGCGTACATATCTATATACATCGTTGTATACAGCGCCGCGCACCACTAATTATACTTGCGGAGCGGCCCTCGACGCGAAAATGGCTCGCGTGCGCGATTAAGTCGCTGCTATACAGCGCAGGATAGACCAGGCGGGCGCTGACCTTTTTTATATACGACCGACATATTTATGGCAGGCCTTTAGCCATCCCTACTCGATCTCTCTCTCTCTCTCTCTCTTTCTCTCGTGCGCTCACGTTATGTGTGCATGAAATCGGCTACATTGATTTACGTCGATAACGACGATTATTTTTTTTTCTTCTCCTCTTCGATTACGCAAGTTTGCACGCGCGTCGGAGCGCCGTTGGGCTATTAGCGAAATATTATTAGTCGCTTCCAATGTAACGCGCGCTGCCGAGAGAGAGGCGACTCTATAATACACTATACGCGTGCTTCTCTCTCTCTCTCTTTCTGACGCGGCGCGGATAATGCATGTATAAACCGCCTCCTGATTTATTCCGAGCTCTACTCGCGCGTATACACATATAGAAAGTTCGCGTATTATGCCATAGCGCACACGCGTCTATAATGCACTATATATGTACACGCGTATTTCGCATACCTCTCTCGCTCTCCCGCTGCAATATCGTTACAATGCCATATTACCGCTAATAAATAATTTAATAAACAAATGACGGTGTAATCTTCGCTGCAGTGTGTGTATACGCATATATACGTATATAGTACACATACTACGCGGGACTATCCTCTCGAAAGTGAAGCAACTGCTATACGAGCGCTTGCGCGCGCGGGTAGTATAATATATATTAAGAAGAAAAAAAACTCGCGCGCGCGCGCGTGTCGGGAGCGCGATAATAAAGCGCCCAGACAATAGGGCTCAAGAATCTCATTGTACATTATATCCTTCTGAATAAACAAAAGCCCGCGCGAGCGAGCGCGCGAGAGAGAGAGAGAGAGAGAGAGAGAAAGAGCCGTAAAAGCAGCGAAGGCCAGCTGCAGAAGCTTATATATGCACAGCACAGACCGCGATGCAGAGATGCAGCTAAAGTTCAGATATATATCCCTCGACTATAATACTCTCCCTTTGCGCCCTCGACGTAGCTATATAGCTAATATACAAATACGCGGACCAGAGGCTCCTATATACGTATTAGGGGAGGCAGATCGATTCGCGAGATGATACTTTGCGTGTATACGTGTACCTGTATACCTATATATCTATGTATATTTATATAAAATACAGGTGCACACCCACATACGCATTCGGAGTCGAGAATAATTCCAGGGTGTGGAACGCGCGCTGTAGCTATGCGGTGGTGCGTATACGCGAGAAGCGCAACAAAGCCGACTATTAACTTACATTTGCCGCTCGTATACCTACATGTAACACACTCGCGCGCTCCTCTTTTCTTATTCGGCGCTGCGCCGCGCAAAAGCGCAGCTCTATATCTGGCTTTCCTCGATCGGCGTCGGCGGCTCTGGAATCCAGGTGTATTGTGCGCTGCTATATGGCAGCTGATAATAATATGTGTCTGTATACACAGGTATATATACGCTGTGTGTGTATATATAGGTATACACATACGTATATATACGTTATATGCATATAGGCGCGCGACGCTCGCTTCGCGTTTTCGAGCTTGCGCAAGAAAGATCGCGGCGTATTACACACAGACACATACAATGAAAGAGAGAGATATATTGAGGATAAAGAACGTTTAATAACAACTGCCGTTCTCGCGCTAGTGGAGAGAGAGAGAGAAGCGAAAAATCGATCCTTTTCTCCTGTCTGCACGCCACACGTATATATATATACATATACGTATACATACCACGCGAGAATATCTCTCTTCGCGTATCGGGATATGTATAATTATGCCTATTTCATATTATACATACATATATACATATATATTCACGTCAGGGTATTTACAGAAAAACGAAAAGAGCTCTCGCGAGAGCCGCGCGTATAGCGCGCGAGCCTCGAGAAGAAAGAACGAGGGAAAGAAGAACGGGGTCAAAACGATCGTGCGGCGCGCTGGGAGAGCCGATCGCGCGCAAAACCTCGCGTCGATATGCAGAAACCGAGTAGGCCGAGCGTTATATACGCGGCTCTCGAAAAATCGGCAAACGACCGCTAAGAAAATGACGGCGCGCTCGCGAGCAGTCAACGTAATGCACACAGTTTCTATATCTATACGCGCACATACACGCGCACACGTACACATGTAGCATATACGGGGAAATCCGTCGGAATAATTTAGATAATTGCAGCGGTCGAGGGCAGCGTTTTTTTTTTTTTTTGTTCTGTAGGACCCCCAGAATACGAAAAAAATATAGTGTTCCGACGAAATCGAATGAGTGTGTTTTTGGGTATTTAGATATTTGTGTAAAAATTAAAAACAAAATTCGTTCTTTTAAGCGCTTTTTTGTTCAATCCGAATTAGGAGGGAGAGGGAATTTTATTTTTCACGTCGCAAATATGCGCAAAAGATCACAAAATAACTGAGCTTTTCAAATTGGTCGAGCTTTCTTGTCTGTGATTTTTTTGTTAACAAAATGATGTCGGCTTTTGTGAAACAAACGCGCGATATTAAACTTTGTTGTGAGCGTGTTTTTTTCTCGAGAAATATGACCTTAACGAAATTCCTTCTCCCTCTAAATTCGGATTGAAAACAAAAAACGCTTAAAAAAACGAATATTTCTTTAAATTTTCGCACAATTATCCAAATACCGAAAAACACCTATTCGATTTCGTGAGAACACTATTTTTTTCGTATATTGTAGGCTCACAAAAAAAAACGCTCTCCCAGACGAGTCTCGCGAGAATTTTTTTTCTTTCGGCCGATTTCCGCTGCGTCAGTCCGAATCGTTTTGGCGGATTTTCCCATATACACAAACGATACGCGCGTCGCTGGCGGTTCAAAGCGAGCACACTGCGCTCGCGCGCTTGTAATGCCGGCATAGCTACTTTACGACTGGATTTCGCGAAAAGAGATTAGCTCTACGCGGCGCGAGCGAAGATCGTTAAACGAGTACGCGTTGAGGAAGCTTTGTTCGGCCGCGATCGGTTGGCGAATCGCCTTATTTAAATAGCGATTCGCACCGAGGAGGCTCTCGCGCGTACAGGAGGCTAATCGCTGATGAGCCAGAATCGATCGGCGATGCCCGTGTATGCCCCGGCGCCCATTAAATAAACGCGCGCGCGAGAACCGCGGGAGAGTTAAGCGCGCGCGCGCTCGCGAGAGAGAGATCGGCTCGACTTCTTATGATCTTCTTCGTTTTTTCGTAATCGAGCCGCTCTATTGCCGCATCGGCTGTAATTTGTTTAATTTTTCGCGAGAGAGAGAGAGAGAGAGATTAGAGTCGAGTTTCGAAACTCGCGAATTTTACCCGTGTGTTTACGCGTGTGTATTATACGCTATATATATGTGTACATGACGAAAGTTTTTTTTTACCCTCGTTTTCGAATGCGTTTACTATTGCCGCGCCGCATATATACCAGTCCACGAGTGTGTTTATACTGCATACCATACATCTATATACGTCCAAAGATTTTTACAACCCGGAATTTCTGAAATAACACGTGCTACATCCCGCCGCGCTTTCGCAATGAAAATCTCGCAATATATAAGCAGCGCACGCGCCGGCCAAAGTGAAAAATCACGGGCCGCCCGTAAGAACACACTATTATATTGTCCGATAAGTAGTATACAGACAGTCGTTCTCTATAAGCCGCGCGCGCGTCTATATATACATATATATCTATATACGTGCCATTAGCCGCGGCGTAAAACGCGGCGGCCCGCGTTTACTATCGCAACAACCGCGGCGTCGACGACGACGACGACGATGACGTACGACATAACTCCGTGGCTCTTCGAAAATCCTTTAACTATTCTTTGTTCGACTTCATAAACCATATGCGCGCGCGCGCGCGATATATGCTCGCGCATGACTATCGACGCGGCGGTTTACGGCCTTTTTTAAGCGGCAGCAGCAGCAGCAGCCGCTGCGAAGCAAAGCACCTCCGCAAATGAACGATAAAACCATACGGCGATGTGTATAATCCGAATGGCTGTGCCAAAGCGTATGTATACACGTTCCGCGAAAAAATTAATTTCTTTTACGGAATGGTGTATACGTATAGGTGTGTATGAAACGTGTGTACGTATATAGGCGCTGCTGCTATATATGCGGTAAGTATATATATAGCCGCTGGAAAATGTCATATTTCGCATGTAATGAATTTAGCACGCGTCGCGAAAAGGAGGAGCATAAGTGAGCCATGGGAAAGAGAGCCGCGTCGTCCGATATAAGGATGAGAATCTCTTGTACGCGTTTGCGCATGTGCGTATGTATTATATGTACATGTATAGAAGGTAAGCTGCTTTACATATCGACGAGAGAGAGAGAGAGAGAGAGAGCTGCTACTGATTAAAATTGATTAAGACCGTATCGGCGACTCGAGATTAGATATACCGCAGGAGCCCCGCGAGTCGATCGTCCTATATCTATAATACATACATATATACAGAGAGGCTACTGATGAGTATACGTATATAGCGCATAGTTGCAGCCTATGGCCGGAGATAATGGAAAGCCGGTAGCGGCTTCTCTCAAAGCTCCTATATATATACACTCGTCTATGTACTATCAGAACCCGAAATCTTCGTCAACAGCATTCCCGATGCGATGTGCGATGCGACGATCAGGCGACGCGTGTGTTATATACAGCTATATGCTATTATATGCTTATACTTTCGCGACTCGAACGGCCAGTGGGTTATTCAAATTAGCGGAATTCGTCGGTTAATTAGCATAACCGCGATGCGCGAACAATCGCGTCGCTCTGCGTCATATATATAGCTCGCCGGGACGCGAGGGCGACTCTCTCGAGGAAATCTCTTCCCATGACTGTATACATTCTTATATGCACTTATTTCTATATATATAGTTGTATTGTATATATAGGTGCGCTGCACCGTTACACAAGAGGGAAAATACCTGTTACAGTATACATATAGTGCGGTGGCGGCGTTATCGATCGGACGCACGCGCGCGCTCCTAATTAAATGCAATTAAGACTAAAGACTGCCGGCTGTCAATTTCGATTCTTTCCGCGCGGCAGAGAGCGATGTTTATTATACACGCCTACGTCCGCGTATATATATATCTATGTACGGCGAGCGCGTAAAGTACGAAAAAGCGCGACGCGTTCGCGCAAAAAGGAATGGACGAGAAAATTTCGCAGAGCGCGCATTATATATATAGGTATATGTATATAGAGGAAAAGGTGCGCGCGAGTGTGTGTGTGTACTTGCCGCCGCGCGTCTGTTACGTCCGCTGAAGAAAGGCGCGCTTGATTGAGCAAGACAAATGTTGCCGGTCGCAGCGACAGGACTGCGGCGCTAATGATTGATCTAATAAATGGCGCTAATCGAGCCGAGGTAAGGAATAGGAGAGAACAGACGGAGAGAGATAGAGAGAGAGAGAGAAAGCTGAGTTGGGATTTTGTGGTAATTATACATATAGGATACCTGCGGTACACCTATATAGCAACTGGAGGAAGAAATTCCTCGTGCGAAAAGTCATGCAATCGTGTGCCGCTTATTATACTTAAGGCGCTCAAGGTCGCGGCTATATTAATTATCCAAACTTTTGACAGGCCATATATATAGGTATATACCGGCGGGAAACACGAGAGTTCACCCGCGGTATTATACAGGAAGAATATCGGAGAAGACTACGTACATTCGTCTACATATATAGCTAAATGCGTGGAAGAACAACTTTCCTCTCTCTATCGCGTCCGCGCTCTCCCGAAGATTCGCAGACTTAAACGCAGAGCGCTGCTGCTTGCTGGGAAAGTGTGCGCGGTATGTGTATACGATCGCCGAAGTTATTTTTTTTTTCTTTCTTCAGCTTCTTATCGGCGCTGCGGAATTAAAAATCGGCGCCGATCAGCGGGTAATCGCTGCGCAGCGGCGGCGGCGGCTGCTGCGTATATACTTAAGCCTATATATACATATACTTCTCGTGCCTCTAGGCGAAGATTTTAATACTTATACGTGCCGGGCATACGTAATATAATTACAATTTTAATGGACAAATGTATAAAATCGCTCCTTCGCTTCGCGTCTCTCGCGGAGAGCGAGTTGCGCAACGCGCGGATAGCTCGTCGGCGGATTCTCCGGGGGGGAGGTCGAGAGTGAAAGAGAGAGAGAGAGAGAGAATAAGCTAATATGTATATCGATAAAACGTCGTAATAACGTGTGTTTATACCATTATACCCTCGTGTATCTCGGCGAGATGTAAATCGAGTATTTGTTATTGCGACGACTCGCGGGAGAGCCGCGTAACCCCCCACATGCGTAGCGCAATTTTCTCTCTACGTTGTATATATATCTATCCATTGCTTATACACCGGTTAATCGACGGACAAGCCGTATAATCGACTTTAATACATTGTTATAACGTACTCTGATATATTTAAGTGCACCGCGTATACGCACGGAATAAAATTAAACGCACACTGCGCACCGATAGTATTATTATATAGTGTATAATACATCAACCAGCGTATTCAGATTCCCATAGGTATACATACAAAATCGCGCCGATCGTCGATCGGCCGCTGCATACACAACGCAAAATAAATTTAATGCGCGTAATACTATAGCCGAATGGCACTGGCTTGTCGGTACATAATACAGCAAACGATCCGGCGCGCACATCAGTCGGCGATCATTCTCGCATTTATACGCCGACAGGATATCGAGTTAAAGGAACATAAGGAAGTCCTCGAGGGTATATTACGCGTATATTAGGGGGGGCGAGTCCCGCGGCTCGTTAAAGCTCGTTAATGCTCGCTTTCGACCCTTCGCTTAAACCCATATCAGACGCGCTACGGCGAGAATTTGCATAAATGCTAAACCGCCACGTCACTCGGGAGAGAGAACTCTTGTTTTAAAAGACTCTCTCTCTCTCTCTCTCTCTCTCTCACTCTTCTCGGCGGCGCGCAGCGCACAGGTTTCAAACGGACGTCAGAGCTCCCCCCCCCCCCTACCCCCGCTTCTGTATACGCATTCGAGGAAATCGTTTCTTTGTCGAAGCGCGCGTAATACGCGCGCTCTCGCGGCAATTAAAAGGCCATAAATTTCTCTCTCGATATCTCGGCGCGCAGGTTGCAGGACGCAGCAGCGCGTGTAGTCCGTGCGTCTTGAGAAATTTGTCCACCGCAAAATTTCACGCGATCGCCCGCCGTGTGCGTTTCAATTAAATCGCGCGTGCTGCGCCGACCGCGAGCGTACAACGCCTGCAGAGAGCCAGTGTTCCCTTTTTTTTTATTCATCGATCGATGCTGCTGCTGCAGAGCGAATGAGAGGCGAGGAGAGACGTATCCGAGGGGTAGGGGGGGGGGAAGAGCATCGACGGATTCGCCAGCGTTTATATATACCTGTTCGAAAGTTACTCGCGTGACGTCACAATGCCAAAAGTGTAACAGCACTGACGTCACTGCGAGGGGGTTGGGGGGAGAGGGGATGCTGATTTATCGCGCTGTCCAAGGGACTTGTTTGCATATATTTCGGAAAAACAAAAGTGAATGTGCGGCGTGTGCGCAGCGAGCGCTCGAAGGATGGCAATTATACGTTAATTGCTCTACCACCTTGGAAATTCAGACCGCGGCGCGCACGATGCATGTATAGCTGCTTTTTTTTACCAACTTTTCTTTGTTTATTTGTTTGCCGTTATATTGAGCTAATAATTGGAGGCGAGCTTCCCCTTTTGTGTTTAAGGGGAAACTCATCTAATTGCGTGTTTAACATCGGCCATTATGGGTAATTTTCTGCAGTTTCAATTGATTATTTGGTTTACGTTTCAGGTTTATTAAACATATATATTTCATCGTGATTTATGTTTTATAAAGTTAGTTGTGACAACAAGGAAATTACTTTACTGTAAGCGTGTATATGTATAAAGGTATATATGTTAAGTCATTTTGAGATTCTTATCACTGCTCCCCCGGATAAGTTTAAGAAGACGAATTATGCATCTTAAATATATCAGTCTACAGAAATTAAATTATATTATTTTTATATTCATTTTTCAACTTGGTTTTAAATATGTATTAAGCAATTATTCAGATATCGCCCAGTACCTGCACCTGTTTCCGAAGATCAAAATCACACATTAAATTTTTAAATACCTTCGAAGAGTAATTGTTTTATATCTATAATGCACAATTACATATTATTCGAATGTAAGAATTTAAAAATTATATCTGTTATTAAAATAATCATACCTTATACCTTTACATTTCCTTATTTCATAAAGCTTTTTCAGAAAATTATAGATTTCGTGTCATCATGTCACTACATCTGTACAGCACCTAGACGATAATTACTAAATCATTATTATAGCTATTTATTTATAATACACCTACAACCATATAAAATATTATCATCTAGAAAAATATTCTATAAGCCTCGCTTATACTCGTGAGAACTTGTAAAAAGGATAATAAACGATAATGCTTTATGGTGACGATTATCAAACGTTCGTAAATTGCACATTTTACACCGACGCAGGTAATTTTTATCTATCCGTAATAATGTCTAGGATTTGGCTCCCGCGTCAATTTTCACTCTTACAATAACGCGCACGCCTTATTACAACGATCAAAATCCAATTAAAAAATTCACTTTTCATCGCATCAATTAACAAAAAAAAAAACAGAAAATACGACCCGCAAAAGAGCCGCGGGTCGGCTAACTTTACACCGGGGCAAACTCGTTCCCCCCCTTTTCGGTTTTACAACGCGAAACGAAATTCCAAACGTACTAACACCTAATTAAAAATGTCGAAAGAAAGAGAGAGAGAGATAATTCCGAATAACCCGTGGATTCTTATAATATACTAAAAATATTGCGGCTGTGTGTGTGGCAGCAGGTTAAACAGTTAAGTCTTTACAGAAAAATCCAATACACATCTGAAATACACTTAACTATTTCGCAGCTCTGTATGCCTGTGTGCGCGTATCTATATGTATACATACAGTCGGAAGGCATACTTATATATATATTGGCGAGAGGGGCTTGCGCAATCGTGCTTCCCGCTCGAAAATGTACTCGAAACCGAAGAGAAAAACAATTGGTACATACGGCCGCGCACCAACGGAAAATGGCAACTCATCAGCTCGTAAACCATTATTACCCCTCTACACACTGTATACATAATTATAACAAAGCCATAGGCCGCTGCTCTCTCTCGCGCGCGAGCGAGCGAGAAATACACAAGTGCGTGCCAAGCAAAAGCTTATATATACCCGAAAGAGGAAAAAAAAAGGAAAGTCTCTCGTACACAAGCGCGCGTATATAAGTACGCGCGAGAATCCGAAATAAGAAGTCCGCCGCTCGCCGCTCATATATATATATACACACGTTTCGCAAAGCGAATTATTTATTCGGCGTGTGTGCATTGGGCGCATATGTATATCGGGGGGGGGGGGGAGGCCTTACATAAATGCTCACCTATACGCGCGCGCGAGCGCAAAATGTAATTAGTTGCAAAACACTCGAAGATGGGAGAGAGAGAGAGAGAGAGAAAAGTTGCCGCTGCGCAAAGAGAGCCTGAAACTCCAGTTTCGCACGTAAGCGCTGTAGCATCCTCCATTCACCGCGAGATCTCTCGCGTGCGCTGCTGCAGTCTGCATACAACACACACACACACACATTGGCAAACCCGAAGAGTATATATAAGTAGTCGGCTCCGCTTTATTACACGTTATTATATAGGCCTCGGCGCGTTACATTGCGCAAAACGTTTTCGCGAAGCTGACCCCAGCAGCGGCGGCTCTCTCGTTACGATGATAACCCATAACTCTCCCGAGCGCGGCGGCGGCTATGTGCCACTGCCGCGCGGCCTCTGCAGCCGCGCGTCTCTCTTTCTCGACTGTACATGCATTATGTTTATAATACGAGTACGTTATATACGCGCGAGTTTTCGGCTTTTTACAATATTTTCTCTCTCTCTCTCTCGGCTGTCGAGAGACACGCGCGCGCACATCGGAGGAAAAATAGACGTATAGTCGTGTACATTCATTACGCGTATAATACGCCATACACGAGAGTAGGTGTTACGGGGAGGGGGGAGGGGTTATAATGATTGTGTTTTCCTCGCGGAGGACGCCGTGTGTCATTAAGGCGACACGCGCGCGCGCGAGCGGCAGTTTTAAATATCGGCCTGATGATAGTGTTTGGGGCGCGCGATTGAACCGTAAAACGGATAGCTAATAATTACGCTGTCGATGGCTATTATATATACGCGGCGTTGAGGAGGAGGAAGGAAAAAAAAATTAATGCCAGCCTATACTCTCGGCGCGAGAGTATATTATACTCCCCCTCCTCCCCTATAGCTTTGAGAGGCGCCGCTGCATTATGCGCCCCCTCCCCCCTCCTACTGACGTTAAGAAGTGTAATTTACTCGGGAAATTGCGATTAAATGCGCATTATCGAAATTTATCAATAAAAGCCTCCGTCGGCTTATTGGCGTTGGATGAAGCCGTTAACTCGTCTCGTGCGGCTATGTCGAAACTTGTTTATGCGATATAACTAAGTATATGTCGAATTTATAAAATGAAAATGCACTTTTCTTTGGTCTAGAAATCGAAATTTTTTTTTTAAAGCTAGAGGTCTCGGACCGATTAGAATTTCTTCTGCGTGAGCCAAAAGATAGCCAAAAATGCAGAGGAACATGGGAAAAGTTACTGTAGTGATCATATGTCTGAACCATATTTTACGCTTTTTTTACAAAAAATTAATGCGTCAAAATACTGGAATACTAACAATTACGCGAATGTTTCCGAGGCACCAATAAAATTTCGAATTACGCTACAATAAAGTATTTTTATAGAGCTTTAATTTAAAAAAAATATGCCGAGTTTCGATGCTCTGATCAAAACTTATGCCCGTTTAAAAAAAAAATAATAATAAAAATCCGAATAGCCAATTTTTTCTTTTTCCTCCATATGCCTCTCCCATGTTAAATTTTCATATTCTATATAATTCCCATGTTCCTCGGAATTTTCATCATCTTTTGGCGTACAGAAGAAAGTCCCATTAGTCCGAAAGCTCTTGGTTAAAAAATTCTTTTGTGAATATTCTAGACCAAAGAAAAGTGCATTTATTTTTTGAAATTCGACACATATACCCATAGTAATACACACATTCTACATAGTCTTTATTCCCAGCGGCGGATTCTCATTTTTTTTTTTCTCAAAACTATCCTCCCGTACATCCGAATTCACGTGTACAAATGTCAACTGGTTCTTCGTCGCCCAAAAAAAAAAAAAATTTCCCGCATGCTGCAGAGAGCGCAGTGTGCAGCACACACGGCGAATATAGAATACGCGGCCTGGGCCGTTAAAGAGATCGACGTGAGAACACGGCGCTCGATCGCCAAAAAGCGGCTCTTCTCGTCGTTGCGAAATACTTTAGATTTTACGGCGGTGTGGTACTCGCCCGCGAGAGCGAACCGCGCTCGACTTAATTGTCGAGTAGGGGCACGCGCGCATAGTCGCGCTGTTTGAATATATATGTATATACGGAGAAGTAGCAAAAAAAAGACACAGGCGGTTCTCCCGGCGGCAATTAAAAATAATCCAAGTTCGAAAAATTTACATTGGCTCGCGCTACGATCGGCTCTCTCTCTAGCTCATTTAAAAAAAGTTGAAGCTGCCGAGGGTAACCAAAATAAGAGGAGAAAGAGAAACGAAAGGTTGCCACTGCGGTGTATATGTGTGTATAAGCATCGTGTGTGCAATCGACCAATTAAAGGTCTTTGCTCATTTGCGACAGCTAAGGCGGCTGCTGCTGCTTTTTTTTTTTCTTTCCTCTCTCGGATTTTTCGGAGAGAGACCCTCCTTGCGCGCGTGTATTACGGGGATATACTTAAAAATATATATACACAGCGAAAAATTCGACTCTCGCGCGAAAGCGAGACAATAATCCGAATTTAAGCGACATCGTAAAACCACTGCTGAAATGGGACGCGCATACGCGCAGAAACGTGTTTGCGCGCGGCTATCCTCCTCCTCACCCTCCCCCGGCGCCCGCGACTCTCACTCGAGAAAAGTTCGCGCGTCATTGTTGCTCGAATGTGTAACGAGTAAGTTTGCGGTGTACGTGTATTTTTGCGTGTACGAGGAATCGGATTCCCTCCTTTTTTTCATCTCTCTCGCTCTTTGCGCGCTTCTGCGGCAATCGCAGAGGGAGGGGGGGGGGGTTATTTACGGCGCATTTTTTCGGCTCTCGCGACTTGCTGCAACATCAATATGAGGCGGCTATAATACGGGAGAGTGTTAAACTCTAATTAAGTATTTAAATTGCCGCCGCGCGTTGGGAAATTGAATTATCTTCTCTCACTATCTTGTAAACGCTTCGCGAAGTGTAATGAGTAGATTATTCCGAATTTTTAGGACTACCGTGTGTGGGATTAATAAACTGTGTGTATACACATACGCACCTAGGCGATGCTAACGTACGCACGTTTTTCTATACAAACTGCTATGCTTGTGTGTCTGATGTGTACCGCCGCTCTTTCTCGCGATGTGCTGCAATTACATAAATAATTGGGCTGTTCGGTAATGCGGGCATTATATTATACCTTTAATGCAAACTGGCGCAGAGATGAAATCGCGCGCGTTATGCATGTATTTGCTTAATTTACTTTACACGAGCGGATACGTGCGCGAATTAAATACCTTGAAAATATTATTATTGTTATTATGCTTGTTATTAACAAACCGTACGGAGTGCGTACTTTTGTCTCGTGTATATATATATCAGTCGTTAAAAAATAATTTGGGAGAACCACCGCAGTCGCCTTTGTGTACGCGGGTAATATGCGAAGTCCGGATCTCGAATTATACGAGGTATATATATAAAGATCAATCAAAATATCAGAGAACTCCCGCCAGACACGTCGGATGACTTTCGCTTCCGTAATTAATTTAATCAAGTCCGCCGGGCGCGGGCTCGTGTGCCGAAAATTCTTCTCGCACGCGCGCATATATCTACTTGGGCGTGCGGTATAATGAATTGCAGTCGGTGTAACAGTTTGTTTACTAATTGCCAATATCACAATGCGTCGCTGTGCTGCTGCGTACTTGCGTATGTATGTATACTTATATTTATGAGAATAAAATGTTGAAAGAATATAAATCGAGAAAGTCCATTAAAAAATAATTCGACTTTCGCATTGGAATAATGGGAGCTGCGAGAGACGAGCGAATGAGAAGAAGTGTATAAGGGAACAATTAATTTGGTTGAACAAAAGATGGCAATACGAAATTGCGGGAATAACGCGAATTGGTTGCCCTCCAGTCTGCGAGTTGCGTAATTGTCAACCATTTTTGCAAAGTTTCAAGTAGCTCAATACGTGTGTATATAGGTATATATAAAGTATATTCGAAGCCGAATGGCATCCGAATTACATAATATTTTGAGAGACATTATTCAAAATCCATACCGAACTCGCGGCTGAGCGAGAGCAAGAGACGGATATTCTATACGTATAATACAAGCCTTTAAACTTTGCAAAACGGTACGCAGATAATTACATAATGAAGGACACAATAACAAAGTGGTGGTTTTTCGTAATTCCCGCGGCTGTTTTAATTATTCGCGGCTATAAGCGCCGCAGCCGATCTGCGTATATATATATACGCTTGATTCGCCGCGCGCGCATTATGGCGCGAAATTTGAATTTTTAATTGGACCCCCCTCGCGAACGCCCCGCATATCTCCCAATATATATATATAGTTATATACACACACCGACAATTTTAGCTCGGGCTTGAAAATAATAGTCGGGAGCGCGCGGCGGGGCGGCCGTATAAGTCAACACGAAAAATATTCATCTCGTCGGCTTTCTTCGCTCTGCGCGCGCGTGATCCTTACGTAAAATGATCCCGCGGCGGCTGCAGCGCTCTATACAACGCACACATAAGCTTCCGTTGGAAAAACGCAACGACAGGTGCAGCAGCAGCAGCAGCAGCAGCCGAAGATAATAACTCAAGCTCAACAGCCGCGCGCTGCATATATATACTGTATAGCCCGAGGATATAAGCTATGCGTATATGTACTACGAAAAACTTGGGTCTTTCTTACTATATATGTATAATATATAGTACACACGAGGCAAATCGAGCCCCTCAACCGCACGTTATAGGCTCGATCGCCCGCCGGTGTATTACGACATTGACAATTTGTCAGTCACGACTGTATGATATACACCGCGCGAGCTTCGATTCTCTCTCTCTCTCTCTCTCTCTCTCTCTCTCTCGCTCTCGCGTTTCGAAGAAAGTGAAGCCCGATTTATAAGTCTCTCTCCTGCGCGAACTGGATCATCCGGAATGTCACTTACTTAAGTATCTCGAAGTCGCGAGCGCGCGCAACACACTCGTCGACCGTTTCTTTTTTTTTCCCTCTCTCTCTCTCTCTCTCGCTCGTTCTCACCGCCGCGTCTCGTATATATATATACACTATATAACAGAGGCGTAACGGCGGATGCTCAAACGTATTAATTTCCGCGGCCAGTCAGTCAGTCCGTCCGGTTAAGACGACGCGCCGACGAAATTTTAAGCGAACGCGCGCAACCCGCGTAATATAAGCATATACGAGCTCCGCACGGCCGAAAATCAATTTTCTCGAGAGCGAGCGAGACGTCGAGCTCTAATTAGCCGATAATTTCAGGCTATACGCGTATACAGGGGCGCGAGGTTATAAAAAGCCGCGCGCGCGCACTAACGGCGCTTGACGAGTTTTTCGTTTTGAAATTCGCTTCCACGGATTATACGCAGATAATAAACGGCCGATCGTTATACAATATTCGGGGTTTGAACAAAGAAGTATTTATTGCGGGGAGTGAGTGCAGCGCGCGAGTGCGAGTCCGCGAGAGAGAAAAAGCGTTTGCGCAATGAGCTAATTGCTAGGAAATACCGCGAGACTTTTCAAACGTAAACAAATCCCGTGTATCTGTATATGTGTATAGACAAGCGCGCGTCGAGAGGCTTATTAGAAAGATTCGATCGCCGATGTGCTTCACAGCTGTGTATATATAAGTATATGCATCATAAATATAGAGATTTAATATAAAGATCTCGCGAGCCGCACGTTTCTTTCTAAAGTATAGAAGTGGCGTGTATTTGTATATACGTATGTAGGTAAACGTATAGAGCCCACTCGTCGAAAGCTTCGATCAACCTCTATTCTTTCTCGCACACCCTTCGGGAAAGAAACGGGGAATAATAGAAGAAAAAAACAATTAATAGCGTCGCGCGACCGACAATGCCATCCGAATTGCTTCCTTATCAGCTGACCGGATCTCCATACGTAGTAGCACCGACACGACGACAAGCATAAGTAATGTAGACTATACGCTCACGCTTCGTCCTTTCAATTCGTCTATTTTTAATCGCAGCCGATGGAGCTTATGTATACATAGATACAAGAGAGAGAGAGAGAGAGAGAGAGAGAGAGTATGGCGAATCTCGTCTCGTCTCGTAATCTTTCTCTCTCCGTCTCTGTCTCGGCTTCTTTTTTGACACGAGCAGGTATATAGGCGCACTGAGTAGGTTGGCAAAAGCGCGCGATTGCCTCAGCCCCCCGGCTACCGCCGTCCATATATACATATATACACAAGCAATGCCACATACGTGTGCGTGTATACCTATATACGTCCAATAAATGCGCGCGGATTAGGCAACGGTGGCTAAAACACGACGTATGTGTAGCTATATACGCTCTCTCGCAGCTCGCGCGCGAGCAAACGCGACTGTCAGCCGCGCGAAAATAGAACATGTGGTGCAGTATGTGTGTGTGCACTGCGCTACGCTGTGCTGTGCATATATATGTATATAACGTCGAACATTCAAACTCGCTCCAATTAATTGTGTGTGTATAGGCATACGAGCGCACGCGCGGCCTGAAAATGACATTCAAAGGAGGCTAATCGTGCCCTTTTTTATATACCCCGCGCATAGACACACACTCGTCGCACGTTTGTAGGAGAGGCGGTACACGCGTGGCTATATATATATATAAAAGGCTTCTGTTTACCGTTGCGCTATCGGCGAATAATCGCCGTGGAAGTGAGAAAAAGCCTGCTTTTACACATGTCAACTAATGCGCGAGCGAGCGAGCGAGCGCAAATTATCATTTTTCTCACGATTGTCCCGCGAAAATTCAACTTTCCCGATCGACGCAAACGTTCTGCGTATATATATATATATATATATAGCGGATATCTCATTAAGTTTTTTCTTTCTTCCGCGAGGTCTCCCAGAGTCTATCCTATATTGCTGTAAACACTGCAGCGGTGTGTCCCTGTCTCGCGCTATTTATTACATCGCGGGGATTGAGTGGCGAAGGCGGGATATATACTTAATTGAAAGGGGGCACGGCGCCGAGCGATGCTGAAGGGGGGGAAAAAAATTTAACGGCGACGCGACTACTGCAGTGTGTATAGTGCATTGGCTGTCTTTCAATTATCGACTCGCCGTTTTTTCTCCTCGCGGCTTATGCTGCGCGTACCCTCTTACATGTGAGAGAATTACTCGCGTGTACGATTACACACTTATGGGGGGGGGGGGGAGGGGGTAGACCCCGTGTGCGTTGCGCGAGTTAAATTCACTTTCGTTCTTAAATGCGCAAGGACATGATCGAGAGCGCTTACTTTTTTTAAATGCCCCCCAAAGTGTAATCTTTCTCTCTCGAGAGAGAGAGAGAGATCCGAGAGAGGGAGAGAGCTTTGATCGTATCTGCCTCGCGCGCTGTAGTTTATTGAAATCCGAGTGTGGAAAGGTGCATGTACTTATATATACGTATATGCGTGCGTGCAGTATTGCGCGGATGAAAGGCAAAGTTCAAACCGCAGGGTTTCGGAGGATATAAACGTTGAAAGGATTGACTGGACGCGCGTCGAGTGTGTGCTATACATATATATATATAGCGCTCGTTTCGCTCTTATAGTGCCGCGATATATAACGAATTTCGTCAGAGGAGGATGTTTGCGCGGCCGCGACGACGGCGCGTTATAACACCGTTATATTTGGAATTTCCAGGTGTATTAAGTTGCGCATACGTATATATACGTGCGAGTATTATATAGTTTCCGGTGTAAATACATTGTCGCAAATTGAGTGCATGTAATGTGTTTACGTTTAAAGTGTGTTAAAATCGTAATGTGCAGAGATTATTATACGTATATATGAGTACGCGCCTGTTTACTTCCAATTTGCCGGTGACTTTAACTTTTCAAAATATAGTTTTAAACATATATATAAGGAACAATTATATGCCCGCGTTACATACTGGTAACGATCTTTTGGCTTTGCGGCGCGTGTAAAGCCCGAAAAGCTCGGGCGCAATTAATTGAAACTCGAGAACGTTTCGGATTGCGCATATACATCTGCATAACAGATTTGTGTATCCGTTTTTATATATATACTCGATGTAAAGGGCGTGCGATCGGGCGAGATTTACGCTGCATACATACATATTATAGCCGGCAATAACTGAACGGAAAATCCTCGAAAAAAAGTCTGGCTAAAACGGTTCCCACACTTCTTTGATCGATGGTATACACACACACACACACATACATATATAAAATTCTAGCGAAAAAAGCCGTCCATTAATCCGCCGCGACTTTTGCAAGAGACTCCGCCGCCGCGCCCGAGAGAAAATAATTTTTTTCGCACGGCATAAAAGAGACAGCCCTCGTATATAACACATAACACGCTCGTAATCGTATACAGAAAAAAAAAATATCCCAAACCGATTTCCAAAATCCGCTCCTTCATATACACGCGCGTTTTACACTCGGCGTACAAGATCGTTACAATAACCGTTCCCTCTCTCTCTCTCTCCCCTGATTAATTTCACAACCGGCAATCTTCTTCCGTTCTCGAAAAACCCAACGCGCGCGCATACTTACACAAAAATTGGCATCTCTCGCTCTCTTTCTCGAGGCAGAGGAGCTCTGCGCCGACGACCGGTTGCAATGCAGCTCGCCGTCGTCGTCGCCGTCGTCGTTATATCGATGTCAAGGCGAAAGAACGGCGGCGGCGGCGGCGACGGCGATGAAAACGTTAAACCGCGTGCGATCTCCAGTCTAGATGAGCAGCGCGCAGCACTGCTCCGGCGGCTGCTGCACTCGCTCTCGGGATTCGACTTTCGATTACAACAGAGACGAGAGAGAAAGAGAGACTGCAGCACAGCGAACGTTCTCTTCGCCGGAGGAGAGTTACTTACTTACGATCCACGACGAGGTAATCTACATTTTTATGAAACAAAGGCTAGCCGCCGCATTTTTTTGTAATTTTTCCAACGAAAGCTGCAGCCGCGCTGTTCTACTGCTGCATCATTCTTACTCTGTGTTATACCTGTATATATATATAAGCGACGGCGCGACCGCCGGGGAGCTGTATATAGATATGTATATAGCCGCGAGAGAGACTAGACTGCGGGATAATTATTTTATTTAAAATGTACATGAATTAGAATAATAATCGAGAGCGTATTAAGACGGCAATAAAACGTAACGGGCTCTCTCTCTCTCTCTCGCCGCGATAAAAAAGAAAAGAGGCTGGCTTTTGTGCAACCATCGAAAATAAAGTATGGATATAAATATATGTACGCGTGCGCGCGCGCGCGGCGCTATGTGGGAATATACGCGGTGTGTATACGAGCGAGACTGAAAAATGGACCGCGTGTATAAATTACATTCGCGCGTGTGCGTACATATATATACGAAGATCGATTTAAATATTAAAAAAAAAAAAAAAAAATAGAGTCGACCGCGAGATCGAAATGAAAGAAAAAAAAAAGATCTCGTCAGCTCCCGCGCGCGAAAACGACCTCTTCTCTCTCTCTCTCTCTCTCTCTCTCTCTCTCTCTCTCTCTCTCTCTCTCTCTGCGCATAATATACACATAGAGCTATATTTAATTGACTTTTTATCTCCGTCGCATCGCGCATTGGCTGCCCCCTTGCGCAACGCCGATCCTATTTTAGCCTCCGGAGAAAATCGCGAGCGTTTCTGTGTGTGTGTGCGTGTAAGTGTGCGTGTCACACGAGTGACAAGCGCCGAAAGACAAAGAATTCGATCGCGCGCGAGAAAGCGAGAAAGCTGCGCTCTGCGGTTTCTAGACTATACAGATATATAACGTAGGCGCAAGCGCGTAATGGGATTCGTCGATATATCTGCTCGTTATAATACACGTGTTACATGCTGCACGTACCTGTATATACCTATACGCCTCTTGGCTGAAGATTTCGTCGTTGCGAAAAAAGTCTATATATATATATATATGTAATATGTATATTGTATACGCTTTATCGATATAGAAACGCGAAGCATGTATTATATTATATAAATTACAAATCATCTCTCTCTCTCCGCGGCGGAAACGATCGGCTGCATCCGATAAGCGAAGGACGTGTATATACATAAACATCCACGTATATAGATATATGCGCGTACATATGATGTGTATATACACAGGCGACGACGGAGTGCAGCGCGCGCAGATTGCAATTTATCACTGCAGCAGCATAGCGCGCGCGATAAATCAGCGTGCCGTCGCGGGGCGAAATCAATTATAAACAATGCCGATTGACACGGGGCATAATACGGCCTAATGGCCGCAATTACAGGCGGAAAAGTGCCGATAAGAGCGAACAATGTTGTAACGCTCGGCTTCAATTATCGGTGTGTACGCGCGCCTCGTTACGCGGCGCTTAATGTCTCACTTGCAGCAGCTGCTGCGCTGCTGTACAGCGCGGGACACTTTCGTCTCTCTCTCTCTCTCTCTCTCTCTCTCTCTCTCTCTCCCTCTCGCGATGCTTAAAACCGATCCAATTTAGTTCGCGCTTGCGGAGATCGGTATGTATATACTTAATGTGTGTAGGGAGAGCGAGTTATACGCCGATTTCTCCGGCGTGATTAAATTCGCGGGAAGCTCCGCGGTTCGGGACACACTATATACAATCGAAAGCGACGTGTATAATGATACGTGTATTGCGGAGTGCGCGTATACGATATAATAAAAGGTCAAGGAAAGGAAAGGTAAATAAATGTAAGGTTTCTCTCGAGAGAGAGAGAGATAGAGAGAGAAAGAGAGTCCAGGTGCTAATTGCAAGTTTCGCGGCGCAATTATCCACGGGGCAGCCGATCCCAATCGATTTTACGCTTCTGCACGACTTCATTCGACCTTTTTCGAACAACCGCAGTATAATACAAGTATAGTGTAGTGTCCTGCGCCGCGCGCATCTTATCGTCCCTCCTCATCTCAATCCGCACTCGATATATAAATACAGGCTCGCGCGTTTTTGTTGTCGTTGTTCTGCACTTATATACACACGCGATTGCGCAACACAAAACACCATAGGCAGAGAGCTTATGTATACACGCGTGTACTACTACACAAGCTATATATAGGTATATACGCGCGCTATAATAGGATCGAATTAATTCCCCCGCCCCCTCTTTTTGCTTTTCGCCAAAAGCGCGTGTAACATGCATCTTTGAAATTAAAGAGGTGCGCAAGAAGGCGAAAGAAAGCCGCGGACCGGCTTGTTATGCAAATTGCTCTTTCTCGCGCGCGCGCGCGCGGGGGCTATTATATATATAGTTCGTTTTTGCAGTGTGTCCGCGCCGCGAGAGTGAGATCTATCGAGAGCTTTACACGTGTTGTGTAACGCGTGCGCGTATACATTTATATATATATAGTTTATAGCGAGGCACTACCGTACGCAGCTCTCGATCTCTCGTGTTATTCGGACACGAGCTTTGTATACCTATATCGTATATTGTATACAACGACATGCATTTAGCTGTCCGATCGACATAATGCGCGCCGCGCGGCAGGACAAAGTCGCGATATATCGGAGCATTTGTATTACACTTTATATACTTATATGTATGGAGTCGCTCGGAGCGCGCGATCTTGATGAATGCATTAGGCGAGATAATGCGCGTGTCGTTGCGGCGACTTGTCAATGTGTACATTTGTTGACCTTTTCTCTTGTTTGGCGAATTAGACGCTTGCGATGGCGTGTCGGGAGACAATATGCTTCGATCGACGATATGTGGGTGTTGCTATGCGTACACGTGTGTTTATACGATTTTATTTCGAACGGACTCTCGTATCCGAGATACTTACGAGTCGAGAATACATTCATTCGATTGGAATGAATATATTGTTTTATATTATACAACGTCGGTGTTTCTCATATATGCTTTACAATTTTTTTTCTTAGTTTAAAGAACGGCGAGCTCGCAATGAAATTCAGTTGCGCATATGACCGCGAGACAGTTCAATAATAATCGAAATATTTACGTGGAGAAACGGAGAAATGCATTGCGAGACCTCTCCAGGGCTAATAGAAAACGGAATTATCGCTTAGCTGCAGAGACGTAAATCGTATACGTTATAGGAGCAAATTGAGATGTAAAATTATCTCTTGAATAGAGAGAGGCACACAGTGAAAACGCCGGCCCGCAGATGAGAAAAAATAAAAAAATTCACTTCTCGAGTGTAGTGTTACACATTGCTGCCAAGTACAGCTCGGCCATATTCCGTTTCTATCGTGTCATTGCAAAACTTAGATGGTGTTTCGTTACGTTGTATATATAGAGATAGGCGCGCACACCTGAGTTGGATAACGTCGGGAAGCTTACGCAGATTTTTTTCGACTACTCGACGAATGTATAAGCTCTTTTTCTCTTTTTTTTTGTATCAACCGTGTATTGAAGGAATAACATTGGATTTCAACATTTTTTCGTTAACAATATTTAACTGGTATCACATTGTATGTACAATCTTCTTATTAAATTCAAGTAAGTTAATTACGAAAAATGCATAAATCTGGATTCCATAAAAAAAATCAAAATACGATATTAGAATTGATTAAAACTAATCAGTCATTAATGTATACGTAATGTAAAGAAAGTATTTATAAAGTCAGCCACGGGTGATGCTTGACAGATTCCTTATTTCTGTCTCCATAATCGTAGAGTAATTCAATACCTGCTGGTATGTCTGTTTTAGCGAACAGAACAAGATGTGGTGATTGATTGATTTCGATAACCTTTGAAACCAAATTGCCCTTGCGTGAATGATTGATCAATCTTCCTAATTTTCCAGATTCTTTTGTAGCATCAATGCTAAAAAAATATATAAATTGCATGATTAATTAGTAATAAACTGCATGGTAAAAAATTGAATGTCTTTAACTTACCAATACTGAGTATTTTTAAATTTGAAGTAATACATGTAACAACCAATACTTTCATTTTTTGCGTATTTTGTCTCTCTGATTTTAGCAGTTGCTCCATCTATAAGATTGCCAATATATTCAACAACAAAGTCACCTTTACAGAAGTCCTTTGTTGTAACAACACCTCTTCCTTTTCCCTCAATTTCTGTGACCTAAAAAAAAATAGTTATTGAAGCAATAACACCAAACAGTTGAATCTAGGCAAAGAAAAATATTTACCTTTAAACCATCTTCTACTTGTCTTACAATTTTATTTTCTAATTCTTTTTGCTTTTCATCAAGAATATTTTTTTTATCTTTTCTTTCACTTCTGCGAACTGGGAAGTAATCGGTGACTTTGTGATATGATTCGATGCTGAGTCTAGCCCTGCGCTGCCTTAATCTTCTTTTCGCACTCTTTGAGGGGGTACCACTCAATGACTGATTTGAATTTAAATTGGAACTTTGCTTTTTATCTTGCTGATCAGTCTATTGAATATAAAAGTTACCAAAAATACTTGAAAAAATAAAAAATTGAATGTTAAAAAAATAGATATTTACTTGTTTTTTGTCCAAATTTTGATCATCTTGCACATCCTGTGAATTGTCTTGAACTTTAAGATCCGAGAAGTATTCGGTGAGTTTGTGGTTCGGTGAAAACAGTTTACTTTTGTTAGAATTTGTTGACTGGTTTTCTTTGTTCACATGGGATTTACTTGTAATTGAAGATCGATGACTTTTATCAGGTGTCTTTACAAACAAAACATTTAATGATACACTACACAGGTAGGTAGTTTGAAACAAGTGACAATACTAGTTGTACTTAAACCTACCTTCTGCTCATCATTATTTTCGGTTAAAGAGATTTTATTATCAAAATTGAGTTTCTTCTTATTTTTCTTCGTTATCCGTGTCTTAGAAATATTATTTTTTGAAGCCTCTTGCTCAACGGTAATCGCTTGACCTTCAAGCTTCTTTCTTGGGCTACAACTACTGTCAGTCGTTCTTTTAAGAGGTGGTGATTCTGGATCGACCGAATTTTTCGTAGATGTTTTATTTCCTTTAGATCGACAATTTTCAGCGGGTGCGATATCGTTCGTCATTTTGCTACGGTTCTGTCAGCTTTTTTACGAAAAATGAATTTGAAAGTGAGTCTCTGACAGGTTAAGCATAGCTTTAAATGCCCGATACGAATATAATTATGTAAACACACTATAGATATACTTCTGGCAGGAAGTGCACGCCGTCGAGACGTCGAAATCCCGCCATTTCCCAGAATCAACGCGCATGCGCCAAACGGACATTTTTCTTTCTAAAATTTTCGAATTTATAGAATTAATTTCGATATTTTCATATAATTTGCACATAAACAAGTATAATTATGGGCATACATGCGGCTAGGTTTTCATAAAGGAAGAACAGTTCAATATTAAAATTTTAAAAAGCCTAAATAATTTTATTTTTTACTATTATTCTGTTTTATTACATATTCAATGACGTTTCTGAATACATAAAAATTAAAATTTTGGTTTTATATGTAAGTACATACATACATATTATACGTATCAGATCAATCAAACTTTGATTAATAAAAGAGAGTGACATTGCAAAACAAAGCAATTGTTTTGCAATTCATTGAATGCAAAATCCGCTCTTTTGAATGCATATATTTATTTCACTGGTTTTTATATTTACAAACAAACCAAGAATACGATTATTTAGTAGTTATTAAAAAAATAATTGTAAAACTATCTTCACAAATCGTTAAAAATTTCGATTGCAATAAAAATCATTTATAAGGCTCTGATTTACCTATTTGATTACTTCAAAGGAAAACTGTCAACTACACATAATATGTCGATCACTAAAGTAGAACAATACCTTTAGTGATGAATAATTTAATTTTTAATTCAAATAGCTTCATCCAGAGTTAATTTTGTTCTTTTCATATATTTGGTTTTGCAATAATCATGGTCAATAAATTTATTTATGCACGTGTATAAAATAGAAGATAGAACGCTTTTGACAATATTTAAAGTAATATTAATCTAAACAAAGCATAAACAATTGCAATGCATTAAAAATATACTAAATAGTTATGGGAAAACAAGAACTATTGTATTATAAACATTAAACTTATTTGTGATGTACAAATTATAAGAGTGTGTAAATCATGTGCATTAGTCAATTGAATAAATATTATTCTTTACAATGCAAGTATCTATAATTGTTAATTAATTATGTCATTTTTTAATAATTTATTTGTAATGTCAAAATTCAGTATGCTCATTTACCACTTTTGTACCAAATCATTTCTATCTAATTTTGAGACTTGCACACTTTGCAACTTTCATATTATGCAAGAACTTTAGCATTACCAATTGTATAATAATTTTAACATAAAACCACTGTTTTTATTATACAGTTACTTGAGTGACAAAATTGATAAAATATGTAGTGCATAAATATATATTATGCAAAATAGCATCTAGTAATACCTCTTGAAATATGTGATGAATGTGCAATAAGAAATATGAACAAACTAACAGAAGTATCCCTTGTTAACCAGCATTATCAATCAAGCAACTTTCGACAACATACAATGTACAATCATGTTGCATGAATAACAATTCCATTTACACTTAATATTACACAGATGAAAATCACGATGGATGTGTAAAAATACCGTGATTGGCAGTCGCGATACAAGTATTTAACATTTCAACTATCCCAAAACGCAAATGTATGAGTGCGTTAAAATTTTGATCAATTAAAATAGAAATTACAAAATATTCAAATTGAAGCTATAATACATTTTAGAAATCTATCAGTCATAATTTTGTAACTATAAAGCTAGCCATGGATGATTGCGAATAGATTCTCGACTCCTATCACCATAATCATAAGATACCTCTACACCAGCAGGAATATCTTCTTTAGCTATCAGAACAAGATGTGGTATAGATCCAACTTCAACAATTCTCGTTGCTAAATTTCCATTGCGCGAGTGATTAACTAGCCTACCAAGCTTGTCGGACTCCGCTGTAGCATCGACGCTGCGAATCAAAGGACAAATAATTACTATAACTCTAGATGCAAAACAACATTCACATAACAACATATTCTTATTTTCAGGCATTATATAATCATAAGTTATATTTAAAAATCCATGTACCAATATTGCTGATTCCGGTGCTGAAAGTAATACATGTAGCAGCCAGCGTTTTGATCTTTGGCATACTTGGCCTCTCTCTTCTTCGCTGTCATTTGATCGATGAGCTCGCCAATATACTCCACCACGTACTCCCCCTTGACGAAGTCTCTCGTCGTCACGACTCCTCGTCCTTTTCCAAGAAAGTGTCTGACCTGCATTCACAAAAAGGGCAGAAAAACGTCGTTAATCACACAGAGCTCTCTTCTCCGCAGCGCAAGGCGTTCCCCCCCGCAATTTCCTAACGAAAAATCAGCCATCGATCGCGATCGAGCTCGCACGCAGTCTGCCCTATACGCATGCCTCACCTGCAATCCATCCTCGACGCCGCAGAGGACCTTGTTCTCGAGGTCGCGCTGCCTCTCCTCGAGCACGGCCTTCTTGCACTTGCGTATGCTCCGCCTGACGGGAAAGTACTCGGTGAGCTTGTGATTGTCAGCGATGAGCTTGGTGCCGACGATCGGTCGGCTCGGCGCGAGACTGCTGCAGCTCGGCTTCTTGGGCCGCGGTCCCGGCAGCTTGATCAGCTTGTCGGGCTGGTGCTCCTTCCTGTCAGCTGCGACGCCGCGTCGCTTGCCGTTGCGTCGGAGCTCCTCCTCCTCGGCCGCGGCGCTCGGCATGTTGATGCGATGCGGCGTCGCGGCCGAGCAGCGGATCGCCGCCGCGTCGTCGTCGAGGCCCACCAGAGGCTCCGGGCAGCAGCTCTTCACCAGCATCCTGGGGCCGACGGCCGACGGGGCAGCACCAGGACGATCGACTACGCGACTCTCTCGGACACACGGCGCGACGCGATGCAGCGCGCTGAACCAAACGCACACACGCACGCGGACGGACGATCAGCTTATTGCTGCAACAACTCGCCTGTTACATATGAGAGCGTCGGCTGCGCTGCGCCTTCACGCGTTATTTTCTTATGTGCGTCGTCGCGCTCCTCGCTGCTGTCGCTGTGTCTCGTCACTCGCGTTTTGGAGCGCACGCCACACACGCACACACGCCAGCGAATCGCGGATTATGATGGCGATTGAGGAGAGACTGCCTGCAGAGAGAGAGAGAGAGAGAGAGAGCTGGCGCGACTGATCGCGGAGAGACGAGAGAGAAAGCCGCATTTGTTGTGTCAGTGGGGCAAACTTGAGGCTGCGAAACAAAAATTCCGAGAACATCATCGGCCGCGATGCGGATCAACTCTCTTTAACTCTGCAGCGCGAATATTATTATTGCGCGATGGATACCGCGACGAATTCAAAGAAAATCGTAAGCCTGAGAGTTGGGAAATTTTAAGCGTTCAATTGAACAGTCGCGTGTCGAGATCAAACATGAATATTTTTTATAGCTTATTCTGACTCACTGTTTGAAAAATATTTTGGAGATTTATTTCAAAATCTACGTTTTCATTTCGTTTCGTTTTTAAATGATGCTCACTTGCGATTACCTGTATAATGCATGGCATAACAATGACATTATCATAATATTATGTCAATAAATTGTGTATTTAGTCACGTTTGTATTTCCCGCGCCTTTACGATCAAAACAAATGCAGACATCAAAAACGAGGTTAAAAGGAGATTCCACGCATGCAGATTGCAACTTGCAGCGGCGTTTCCGCTATTCTGTTATGTGGGTACGAAGTCATTATTTAAGTGCTTATTTATGTTTTATTGGATGAAAAAATTGCGATAAAATGAGTGCAATTGAAGAGCTTCCTTCAAAAGAGGAAAATTTACCTGCTATCCTGAATAAATTGCAAGAGGACGAGGTATTGTTGGAAAAGAATCCTTCTTCAGACTATCATTTTCTGTACAACAAAGCTTTTGTCTGCAGCACTGTATCTGTACTTGTTTTAGGTGACTGTTAATGCACAACTGGATCATATTTTGCTTCGGCACTGTCATGTTGAAGCCAAACTACAAAGTATTGGAAAAGTATTGCCAAATGTGGCGGTCATTCGTTCGGAAGGTGAAAAATTCAGAAACATGATAGACGATACAAATAAGCTAGCTGAAAAAGTAAGCGCAAAAGTTAGGCAACTAGATCTTGCTAGAGTAAGTACCAGAGATTTATTCTGCTAAAACGTCAAAATGCTGCCATCAATACATGAATTGTTTTATAATTAAGAGCAGGGTATGCGAATGTCAGAGCCGTGTTAATGACATACTTGACCTACAATTATGTAGTGAAGGTGTTGCTACTGCATTACGTAATGAGGATTATGAGCAAGGCGCTGCACACGTGCATCGATTTTTATTGATGGATCAGCAGTTGTTGGAAAGAACTGCCGATGATGTGTCTGGTGACCACACCAGTGTCACTAGTTCATTAGCTACTTTGCAGCAAGCTGCACACGAGCTTAGAAAAGTTGTCACTCAAAAATTTGATGAAGCGGTGAAATCTGAAGATCTTGCCTCCGTGGAAAGGTTTTTCAAAATATTCCCTTTGCTGGGAATGCACAATGAAGGAATTGTAAAGTTTTGTGAATATTTGAGTTCTAAGGTAAGGTGCAGAATTTGAAAATTAATCAATTAACATTTCAATCATTTTCTATATTTTTTTGTAGCTCAAAGAGACTGCACAAAAGAATTTAAAAGCTGCTGTAGATATAAGAAACACTGATAAGAGAGCAGCTGTGATTTTTGCAGACACAATAACAATGCTTTTTGAAGGTATTGCTAGAATTGTTGAAGTTCATCAACCAATTATAGAAACTTATTATGGACCAGGAAAATTACTTACATGTGTGGGAATTCTCCAAACAGAATGCGATAGGTATATTTGAAATTTTTTCTTTTATATTCATCAAATTTGTTAATTTACTATTACAATAATTTTTAGGCAAATTAAAAAGATTACAACAGAGTTTATGAAACATAGAGCAATATCGAGAAAAGTTCAATTGATTAATGATTATTTAAGAAAGCAAGGTACTGAAAAATTAGATCCAAAAGATTTGGATCTTCTTTTAAGTGAAATAACTATAATGCATGCAAGAGCTGAACTATACATCAAATTTTTGAGGAGAAGAGTAGTTGTAAGTAAAAATTTCGAAAATCATTAGTTTTATATTTAACACTGTTTCAAGTATATATTGTATTTTTAGAATGATCTTGAAATAAGTACAACAGATACCCAACAGCGAAAAAATCTATTAAATGATTTTGAATTAATCATAAAAAATGCAGAGTTAGCAAGATGCATGCAAGAATTACTTGGTGCTTACTTAGCCTTAGAAAGGTATTTTATGGAAGAAAGTGTAAATAAAGCTATTGGAATGGATGCTCTGGATCAAGATCAACAAACTTCCAGTATGGTGGATGATTCATTTTTTATTGTCAAAAAGTGCATTAGAAGATCAATTTCAAGTGGGAGTATAGATGGTGTATGTGCAGTAATAAATATGGCATGTGGTTTGCTTGAGGGAGAATTTGCAAGTACATTAAAAAGTAGACTTAGACAAGGGTATCCTGCTGGATATTTAGATTTAGCTCAAGCATATAATGCTTTACAAACAAGTATTCAACATGGACGTATTCAAACATCAGATACAGAACTAGCAAGACTTATGTTTTTAGTAATTATCATATTATTTATCCAAAAATTGAAGAAATTTTTATTTTTCATTAAAAATAAAACTTCTTTTATAGGCCTATTTGAATAATACTGAAGTCAGTATAGAGTACATTGAAACTTTGAGTAAAAGTCTCAGTATGGATATTGAACAGTCCTTTCCAAACATCCAGGGAAAAGAAAAAGGAAAGATTGAAAGTTGCTTGGCTGGAATGAAAAGTGCATCATTTACTTTACGTACAGTAGTGGATTATGGTCTGGAGCAACTGCGAGTTAGTGCTGTAAAACCAAGGGTGACTCCTTGGGTTGATGCATTTTTGACAATAAACCATCAAGTCAATGATGTAAGTTGTTATTTCATAAGTTCTTTTATCTAAAATATAAATGCTTTAATTATGTACAATTTATTTTCAGGATGAACTGCTGAGATATGAAACTGATGAACCATTTGTTCAAACTTTAGTATTAAATTTAGAAGGCCTCCTGCAAGTATTTAAAAATAGTTTAACAGAATCAAATTACAATGCTCTTATAGGTATTCTCACGGCAGAAGTTACAGCACGTTTAGAAAAAGTTGTATTAAAATCAACTTTCAATCGGGTAAACAAATATTAACTAGTATAACTGTTTTATTGAATTTGAGCATTTATAAATTTTAGTATAACTCTTTTCTCTCACTTAGGGTGGAGGTCTTATCTTGGACAAAGAAATACGATCTCTAGCTAGTTACTTTGCTACTGCCACGTCCTGGTCTATACGTGATAAATTTGCAAGACTCACGCAAATGGCAACTATTCTAAGTGTTGAGAAAATTGAGGAACTAGCGGATTATTGTGGTGCTGATGCAATAGCTTGGAGACTAACTCCTGCTGAAGTCAGGAAAATTTTGGCATTGAGAACAGATTTCAGACCTGAAGATGTCAAGAAACTTAGAATTTAATTAAATTACTTGAGTATTTTGTATATACGAATTCCAAATTGTACATATTTAAATAAATTTTGTTATATATTAAACATTATAGTAATGCTTTCTCATTTTTTGAAAATTGGCGCGTTTACTTTGAATGAAGCAAAGGTTAGGTTATGATTTGTCAATGTCACTATATCCTGTATTGTTGCATGCATGTATATATTATTGCAATGCATGCATGTACATAAGTACTTATAGAGTAAATCTTTGTCTTGCACAAGATGTAATGATCATGATTCATTCGTGTCAAATATTTCGATCTGCCAAATTTAAGCAATGTTATTAATGCTGTTGGGTTATTGTAATAATTTGTTGACTAGTTTTAATTGAAATTCTTATGAATTTTCAAAAATGGATAAGGAAAGGTAATCGAGCCAAAATTACCTGTAGTAAATAACTGAAATTCTGTATCAATAATTATTTTCCAGATTTACAATGCTCCTCTTGGATCCTGGAGAAATATTCTTTGAAGATTATAGTGTACAAACCAAATTACAAAATAAATCGCAGAGTGAACCAATAAATGAATGGTTAGATGGACGCATGAAATTATGTTCCAAATCTTTGGTATTTGTAAGCAAAGATATAAATCAACCACTTATTAAAATTCAATTAAAGGATACAACGGTTGTAGAAAAGTCTAGCTCAAATAATGATTTAACAGGGTAACTAAATAGTTTTTACCATAAATTTGGTGATAAAACAAATGAGTAACAGTAGTATGGTATTTTTTAGATCGAATGACACGTTATTAGTGCATTGTAAACAGCATGTAGAAATGCTGGAAGGAAACATCTTAGCTCCATACAAATTTGTACATGAGCCAGCAGAATTCCAGTTTTCCTTTAACTATGTAGAAGTAGATGATTGTCTTCCACAAATATTGCAACTAATGAGAGCAGCTACCCTTCCAACTGCTGAACAAAATGCTATGGTAATTATTATTCATTCTTGATCTTTAGTAATATTCATCAAATCAAAATAATTCTTAATTTATGAATTTACTCTCATGAATAGATCATGGCTATTGTGCACTCAAGACAGTCCAGATTTACATTTGATACTTCGTGGTTGGAAGACTTGTATGAAAAGATAGTATTTGAAACTCAAGCAAACAAGGTTTTACCTTTAATTATAAATCCTGGAAGAGTTTTGCTTACAACTAGCAGACTTTATTTTCAACCTTATAATAATATGGACCAAGTAAGTTTGTGACAATAAATTTGTATATTTCCTCAGGTTTAATCAACAAAAATTAAATAATATTTTTGTAGCATCCAGTACTGAAGATAAACTTAAAGGATATAAAACATTTAAATAAACGAAGATTTCTGTTGCGACAAGTGGTAAGTTCATGTAGCTTTTAGTTATATCAGACAAGCGAATTAACATATTGACAAACATAATTTTTTAATTGAAGGGTCTTGAAATTAAGTGGTTAAGACAATCAAATTCTAAACCAGAACATTTTTTCTTGGCAACAAAAAATCAAGAAGAAAGAGATGCCTTGTATACTAATTTAGTAAGTCAATCAGCATTGCAAATAGAAACAATTCATCAAAATCACATGACAATGCAATGGCAAAATGGTTCCTTATCAAACTATGATTATCTGTTATACATCAATAGGTACATTTTCTTTTATAAGCTTGAGTTAAACACTAGTGTTGATAAGTTTGGAAAATACTATAGAATTTTTGTATTGCAGCAGTTAATATGAAAGTATATTCATACCTCAAAATGTGCTATTACAGAGTATTTTAAGACTATAAAAAATTGGTATTAATTGCTTGCTGCTTAACTACACAAAAATTTATATAATGTTATTAATCAAACTTTGTAATACTAGCATTTAACTCAGGCTTTTTCTCTTGCAAGACTGAAATATATTAATTTATATCATTACTTTTTAGTTTAGCTGATAGAACTTTTCATGACCTAACACAATACCCAGTGATGCCTTGGGTTCTTCAAGATTATGCATCAGATACAATAGATCTTCAAAATGCTGAAGTGTACCGAGATCTTAATAAACCAATCGGAGCATTAGAACCTAAAAGATTGGAAAGATTAAAGGTATTTTAAATTATAAGAATTTGTTAAAAAAAATAAACAAATTAGAATAATCATAATAATTTATTAACAGGCTAGATATGCTGAAATGTCAGAACCAAAATTTTTATATGGCTCACATTATAGTGCACCTGGTTTTGTACTTTTTTATCTAGTAAGGAAGTATCCTCAGTATATGCTTTGTCTGCAGAATGGAAGATTTGATCACCCAGATAGAATGTTCAATAGGTAATATATTTTTCATGTTGTAATAACACGTTTCTACTTAGAAACTTAGAAACTTTCTTTTTGAGTTTTTTCTCTTACTTAAAAAACACGTTAATACTCTATCGACTCAACAGAATTAGAATTTATATTTCTGTCCTAACAACGAAAAAAAAACTGACAGTGTAGCTGACGTGTGGAAAAACGTTTTGGGCAACATGTCTGACTTCAAAGAACTGATACCTGAATTTTATGACACAAGCATGGGTGGCGACTTTTTAATTAATAACTATGGAATTGATTTTGGCTTTCGGCATGACGGCACCAAAATTGCCGATGTGCATTTGCCTCCCTGGGCTAAAGGTGAGTCAATCAAATACATTCTTTTTTAATTTTTGTGAATTAATACGCATCATTTCTAGGGCCGTCCGATTTCGTTGAAAAATTGAGAGCTGCTTTGGAAAGTGATCACGTGTCCAGAAACTTACACAATTGGATTGATTTAATTTTTGGATATAAGCAAAAAGGAGAAGAAGCTTTGAAGGCAAATAATAGTAAGTTTGAAGCATTACTTTAAAACGGTAATTTTTTATACTGATTTTAATAAAAGTATTTATTTTGTAGTATTCTTTCACTTATGCTATGAAGGAGCTATTGACTTGGATACAATAAAAGATATTAATGATAGACATGGTTTGGAAGTTCAGATAATGGAATTCGGTCAAATTCCTAAACAAGTATTTAAACTACCTCATCCAAAACGTTTGATAGGAGCAGATCTACTTCGAAATGAATTTTCTCTGCAATTTTCGTCATCTGGTAGATTCATCTGTACATAATACAAATTTAAAATATCAAAATTTTAAACATTAGATAATTTTAGATTTTGAAATTGCAGGGCATGAATTATCAAAAATTAAATTGCAATCTTCAAATGTCTTTCAATCGCATAAGGAGGCTGTGAGTGCTGTAGCAATAATTTATGATGGAATTCAAGATGACAATATCGTTTCAGTGGGAGGTGATGGTGTTATGAAAATATATTCCATACAGACAGGAACATTAGTGCGTAGCGTAAATTTGTCATCAGTTCCACTGTGTTCTTGTGTTTGTTATCAAACATCTACAAATTCTAATGTTCTAGTAGCTGGATCTTCCGATAATTCTCTGTATGTATCTTAATTTGTATACTTTTTATTATTTTATATTTTATTTTTATTTTGTAAATCATGTCATGCTTTTAGCATATTTTATGATATGGAGTTTGGTAAAGTTTTTGGCACTTTAAATGGGCATGAAGATACAATATCATGTTTGAAATATAGCAAAAGTCGTAATGTAATAATATCGAGTTCTTGGGATTGTACAACAAAAATTTGGCGAAGTTTTACACCTGATAAAAAAATAAAACTTGTAGAAAGCTTTATTGCTGAACTTGATCACGATTCTCAGGTTACTTGTATAGATATATCAAGGTACACTAAGTTAATTAACTCATTTTTTTATGATTTACTATTATCTTTAACGAGAATAAATGATGTTTACTGTATTCTAGAGATGAAACTTTATTAGTTTCGGCAACCGATGATGGCGAAATATTTTTGTGGAAATTGGATGATTCATACAGTCTTCAGTTCACAGTAAAAGGTTAGTGGATTTAAATAAAAGATCTTAAGACTGAAAACTAATATTAAATTTTTGTATAGAACACAATGCAAAGATCAATGCAATAACTTTTGAACCAGACTCAAAGAATGTCATATCTTGTGCAAATAATAAATCATTGAGTGTCACGGATGTTCAGACTAGCACGCAAACATACATAATTACTCTAGAGGAAGAAGCTATTTCGTTGGCATGGATACATTCATATCTATTAATTGGTGATTCTAAGGGAGATCTTCAAATATGGGATCCACAAACAGCTGCATTTATTTCCAAGTTTCATTGCCATGAAGGTAATATTTAAAAAACATTTAATGAGCCTTGAATTTAAAACGTGAAAATTACATAACTAATTTAACTTTTAGGACCTCTTATTTCGTTAGCAGTATCTTTAAATCATAAAAAGGTCATAACAGGTGGCCAAGATAGAAAAGTGATAGTATGGGATTGTATATAAATATTGAAAACAAAAAGAAGAAATATTTATTTTTTAATTGTAATATTTGTACTGTAAAGTACACGTTCTTTCAATATATTATTAGAATTAAAAGTCCTACTGTGCTTCCATGCTTTCCATAAAATAATTAAAACCATAGTTTTTATATTCAGTTAATAATTCTTTATAACACATAAAACTAAAAATGTTTGCTAAAAGAATTAAACATTTTTTTATTATTTAAAAAAATTATAGTTTTCACAATATATATTTAAACAATTGTTTATGTATATTTACTATACACACATACATACATATGCATTATTCACGCAAGGAATATAATACAAGAAACTTTACTGTACACACTTTTTTTCATTAAATTTTATATTGAGTAAATGAGCAAAAATGGTTAAAACTAAAAATTAACGGTAACGATATTTATGTCAATAAAAATACACAATTGCAATAAACATCTTTGATATGCTACTACCAGCATAGCCTTCTCTTTGTACATGATTCAAATCAAATGCCCTTATTCAGCAATTTAAATGCTTATCCAAAATATTTCTAAAATTGCAATTATTTTTCAATTGTACACCTATAAATACACACGATTTTACTTAGCAATAGTTGTTTACAGGCATTTTAGTTAACATAGAGTATTTTAGACATTTTGCTTTATTTAGTTTCCTTGTCTTGTTTAATAAAATTTACTTTCAAGTCACCATTTAAATGGATTGTCTATGTAACTTTCAAATTTCCCTTCAAAGCAATACTTTGAATGAATACTAGAAATACTCTTCAGTAATGATTATCATTGTAATGTAACAAATAATTTGATTCTTCATAATTCAATTATGGAAAAATATATAATAATATTACATTTATAACAAGAATATGAAGAATCATTAGATGTTACATTTAAATGATAATGAATAACTATATACCATAAGTTACTAATGTACCCTACCTTTGGATACAATAATAAATAAATAAATATAGTGTGCAAATTACTTATATGGTGCTTAGGACTCTTCAAGTACTATTAAAGTAGCAGATATTTGATTCTTTAAACGTACTTAATAGTTTTGAAAGCTTTCTGCATTTTCTATTTTTATAGAATGTATTATCCTATACTTATTTGGATGGATTTAAAATTTTTTTAATTGCTCATACGTTATGAAAAATATAATATTCCAAGGTCCCATTCTAAGCCATGTTGGTATAAATCCTTTGTAAAGAGCGAAAAATCCTTCATTTTTGAAAGTCTAGAAATAGAATGCCATGAGAAATATTTATAGAGATTAATATAAATATATTAATCAAAAATATTTACTTGAACAAAACATTCCACACTGCTAGAGTAAATATGAGGAGATAAAGCTCCACCATCTGTGCGGAACCTTCTTTGATTCATTAAGCGAGTCTTTAAAAGTTAACAATATTTTAACATGTTACTATATATTAAATATTTATTCTCCAAAATTAATCTTACCCTGACAACATCAATTGGTGTAGATGAAACAGCACTTCCCATGCTAGCTACAAAACTTGATCTAAAAATTAAAAGTTAGAAATTATTATCACCAAATAACAAACAAAATTATTTCGTCCATACTAATACTCACATGAAATGATTTGATATGCTATCACCTATATATGGTATCAGTTCTTTTTTACTAAAATCGTATATTGGTAATTCAACTGCTGCAATTATAGCTGCTCTTTGAGCAGTTGGGCCAACTCCCTATTTCACACAATCAAAATATTATATGTAACAAAATGAATTAATATACATCATTATTTATTATTAATAAAATTCTAACTCTCCACAATCCTCGTACACCTTCATGATGATACACATCTTGAAAGCATCCCATTAATGTCAAATTAGCTTCCAGTCCAACTTGCATACGAACTTTGACAACATCCGTTGGATTTGCTATAGCGCTTGAAATAGCTCCAGCTACAGCTGCGCATACAATATTAATTAAAACTAAATCATCAGTTCCCCATCTATCTGTAGCGCTCTGTTTCAGGGAATAGTAAGTTCCAAATTTAATTGTGCCATAAGTTGCTTGCCTCAAAATTGCTGAACTGATTCTAAGAAAAATAAAGTACAAAGTATTAACGCATTTTACACGAAACATAGATAAGGAGAATAAAAAATTAAAAACATTTTACCCAGAATATAACGCCTTAACACCTTCCTGTTTAGAAATTTGAAGTAAAGCATCAACCATTCCAGAATACTTCAAAGTTGAGTGTCTTACATCGTGTTTTTGTCCTTGAACTTGCAACCGTGTTTTGGTTGTGTCCAGTGGGAATGTACCTACAAATGTATAAATAATTTATTAATGAGAACTTTACCTTACAAGGAAATTATATTAATTATAACTTGTTTTTACCCAATTCAGCAACAATTGAGGCCAAGCCACCATATATGAATGGTCTCCAATCTTGAATATTTGTTCCACCCATTCCAAATACTAAATCTTCTAATTCATAATACTAGAACTATAAATCAATGATAAAAGTATGAGTTAAAAAGAATATTTTGCTCCACTTTAAATTACATTAATAATTCCTTAAATTGCATTTTAGAGCATTACATAGTGTACGTGTGGGACACGTCAATTTAATCATACATAATTTCAAACTAAATTGCATGTTTTAGTTGTCATATTAGCTTTAAGCTCTGACATGCAGCGAGCACATGACAAAAAATATAAAATTGCTCAATGTTTAATTCATGAATCAGTGATTATTCGAAAAAAATTGGGCAGAAATAAGCTGTACGTGTATATATGCAGTGTATGTACTGCAGCAACATATAAATCATGCACACACTCGTCATTAAAATTTCGAAATTAATTATTATAGAATTTGAGTTCTTACTAATAATTCAGCTATTCGCAGCTCATATATCCTTCTACCTATCCATATCTATACATCCATACATCCATCGATCCATATCCGCACACGGCCGCACGAGCACACGACCGCACTACTCTCCACTTCCGCACTTCGCATACCTATTCGCTTCTATTCGTGACGCCGTGTAAGCAACGTGTAAGTGTAACCCTTTCGAGCCTCGAATTCGACTAACTTCACAAGGTCAAAGATTGCGTGGAATGTGGAAATTTCTGTTTTGTGGAGGCGGGAACAATAACTTCCTTTATTTGTTTTAATAATTTTATTGCATATAAACATAACCGCTGCAGAGCAAACATAGCGGCCTGCCAATCGATATATTCGAAAGGATTTTTAAACAATCAGTATGTGCTTTAAGTAACGATATATTTTAAGAAAAATAAAAAAACAGTAAGCCAAAATTAAAATAATAGCGCGGCGCTTGAATTTTAATAATGAGTGCGATATTACCGACGGACGAGGTAACAGAAACTTGACTGTTTTGGCTTTCATAACCTATAAAATCTTACAAAATTTAGCGCAGTTTTGTTATGATTTTTGGCGCGCTACAAAGTTTACATCAATTGATATTATAATTTACCTTGTTTCAATTTAGGAGTAAGTAATCATAAAGCATGACACTGAAAACGAAAACGAAAAATCTAAACAGTGCTGCCAGTAAAAGCTCAGGATTTATATTTTCCGTTTCCCGCTAGAATTTCGATTAGTACTAATACAAAGCTACAATGGTCGATCAAGTGGATGAAACTTGTAACTTGAAAAGAAAGGTAATAAATCCTCTTACAATATAAGGACTGCAAAGTACCTTTTTTATACATCACTTCTTAATATTATTCATTGTAGTCAGAACAAGTTTTAGAAAGAGAGTCACCTGATAAAAAAGTATGCAACAATGATAATGTATTAGATATAAAATTGAATTATAGCTTCAATAAAAATGACAATTCTCAATCAATTCAATATGTTGATATTGATGATGCGAAAGATAATATGAAAGTTAAAACAGCTAGTAATCAGGGTGATGTTAATTCTAGGTTTGTATTACCATTATAAATTGTTAAATAAAAATTTATCATTTGTAAATTTGAATGTGTTAATATTTTTAGTGCATTGCAAGACTTTAATTCTGATGAAAAGAATGAGGAACAAGAGCTTGAATCTGAAAAAGAAGTTATTGAAGGATTTTCAGAAAAATATACTGAAAAGCAAAAATCTGAATTAGATTGTAAGGAAAATAGTAATGAAAATCTTGATTTAGAATTAAAACCAGCAGAAAAAAATACAGACACTAATAGCCAAATAAATTCAAATGCTAATAGTGATAATCTTAATCAAGATACTAATAGTCAAGTAAATTCAAATGCTAATAATGATAATCTTGACCAAGCTACTGCAAATACTCAATTGCCTGTACCTAGACAAAAGTGTAAATATGGTAGTCAATGTTATCGGTAATAAAAATAAGAAAAAACTTTTCTAAATGTTATCTTTAATGTTGTATATTGCAAATTATTTTAAATGGTCTTAATTTACAGCTTGAGTGCTGATCATAAGGTAAAATTTAGCCATCCTGGTGATACTGATTACGATGTTCCTGATAATAGACCTGAATGTCCATATGGGCTGGATTGCTATCGCAAAAATCCACAGCATAAGTTAGATTACAAGCATACAGTTAGTAAACGGAAAAGAACTCAAGTTACTGCTAGGCCTGCTTCACCTCAAGATTTATCTGATCTGGAAGATTCTTGGGAAGAATCTGTTGATGAATCAGATTATGAACCCTCTTTCATTGATGATGATAGTATAGAAGAATTGGAAAGTGATGTTGATGTTAATGATGAATAAGATTAAAAAATTAAGATATACCATTTATAAATAAATGAATTGTTTTAGAATTAAAGAAATAATTTTTATATTAATTTAAATATAGTAGTTTTTATAAAATACAAAAGTTATTTTTAATATACTTGATATCCTTCGTCATCTTCCATATTCACATTTTCTGTTGCAATATTAGCAACATCAGCAAGCATATGTTTTGGAATCTCAGAACCTCGAACCTTGATTGTGTAGCACACATTTTCCATTTTTATTAAACTTTGTCTTAAAGTATAAAGTTTCCTTGATACTTCCCATCCAGAAATACCAACACAGCCTAAGAATCCTTTATACATACTACGGACAAAGTTACATGTCTGATAACAACTGGAAATATCACCAGAAGCTAAATTGTTAATGCATTTACGCATAAGTTCTCCAGTAAGGTCAGCAATTCCTAAAATATAGTCAATTGGTGGCATCAAAGTATGTATTGTTTTTTGTTCTGTTCCAAGCAGCAGTGCAGCTTGGTCTGATTTATTAGTTACATCACTTTTTTTAATTTCATCAACTGGTACAGACTGATCCAGTTGAGTAGTTACATCAGTTTTTTCATTTTTATGAATATCAACTGTATAACTGAATGATTCTTCTAACTTATTCCAGTTGTAAAGTGTATTAGATTGTAAAAACCAGTAAAAAGATATAGCTTCTACAAATTCTTGCAATCCTGCTCTATATGCTCGTATGTAATGATAAGAATCTTCGCCGTCCAATTCTTTTGCAATGTTTTTAAAAAACACTGCGATAAGATCATTCAATCTTTTTTCTGCTTCTCCAAGAACAACATTTTTCTTACTTTCTTTGTCAAGTGTGTGAAGTAGAAAAATTATTCTTTTACTTTCAATTGTAATATCACGACTGATTTTGACAAGTCTCTCATAACGATCATGTTTCGCATCTAATTCAACAGCATATCCCTGAAATTGCTTTATCACAGGGCTGTTTTCATTTATTTGATCAAGCACCTCTCTTCCTTTGTCTCCAACATTTATTTGTTGTCTATTTTTATTGTACGAATGACCCCTGTTCTTTCGACCCTTTGCATTTCCTGTAATTTATGAAAAGTCTTAAATGTATTAATTATAAAATTCCTACTTTAACAATCTGTTGCAGTACTCTTACCTTGAGACATGATGAATTTATTTCTGTCACGAATAATGCTAAATAAGCTGTATTAAATTAATTACGATTAAATACACGTTTTGCTTTATCAAAGAGCATTTACAACAAATGCAGATTACTATAATTTTTTATTAATGCAGTGAATACTTATTTTACATACCGGTATGTATTTGAGGTTGGACTATTTAACTGTGTACAATTCAATACTGTCTATCAGTCTATAATATGAATTCAACCAGGGAATTCAACATATGTGCACACACTATACCTATATTATAAGTATATTGTCTGTAAATTTCAATTTTCATTAGAATTCAACGCATCAGCCAATCCGCTATGATAAAACAAGATCCGCAAATTACCTATGTCAGATATGTATATATTAGTGCAACAAGTTGATTATACGCGGCTGAAGGCCGTCGATCTTTTGTTTTGTTTACTGTGCGAAATGGAACGGTAGAAATACGTGAACTTGTGTGAATTCTAAAGTTTATCAAAATGTCACTCACAAAAAAGTCGGTTTCTTCCTTTTTCATCGCGTTACTGATTTTGATTCTAGGAATATACCTTAATAAATTAAAAAATTCAAAGGTCGCCGAAATAACCGAGAGGTACAAGTGTCCCGCTTGTTTCGGAGACTCTATGTGTAAAGTTATTGACAACAATGAAATAAATTTCGAATACACGGATTTTTATTCAATTTTCAATAACTTATTTAGCGTTAAAAACGTCTATTACGGTAAATATAATAATGAAAAAGTGATAATGAAAAAATTAGCCCAAGCATCAGAGCTGAATGCTTTTGACGAAATGATCTGCTCTAGTGATGAACTACACGAGTTATGTTATAGCAAGGAATTAAAAAAAGAACATTCTAAGACGAATTTTTATTCACTAATCGAGTCGGAGCTTAAAAATACTGAAAATGATATCAATAATAAAATAAGACTTTGTCCAACAATTGCAAAAATGGAGAAATTATTTTCAAATGTTAAATTTCAAAGTAGAACTGAAAATGATTACTATTTCACATATATGTGGAGTACAATGAAGATTAATCCTGAACCTCTTATTTTGCAGGTAGTACATACGTAAATTACATTTTATTTAAATAATTTTGTAAAAACAATTATCTTTATAGATTCTACCTGCTGAAGAAGGATGGCCTACTCCAAAATATTTTGGAGCATGTGGAAGATTAATAGTTGAAGAATATATAGGGTTACCATTATCATCATTTATTGGAGAGCCTTGGATTAGAAGAGCTAAAATAGCTTCTAGTATTCTTGAAGCTGCTTTTATGTTAATGTCAAAAAATCCAGAGTTTGCATTTTATTTAACAGATATATCTATGGACAATATAGCAGTGAACAGTAAAGATAAAGCAATATTTGTAGATTTAGAAAATATTATTATTGTTGACCAAAATCCTCCAAATGAAAGTAAATACTTAAATTGTTGTTACTATTGAAGGAAAAAAAGCACAAAATTAATTATTTTTTTTAAATGAATTTTAGTGTTAATAAAAATAGAATCCTGGAATGAGACATACACTAATGCAGTTGATGTTGAATGCAAAGATTGCTTTGTATTTTCGCCAAATGATATATGTAACCATAAAATCAGTGATCATAACTTTTATGCCATTTGTCAGGTAAACTTAACGAATATTATTTTTAAGTAAAAACATAAAAAATATATTTATTAATATAATTCAACATTTGCAGCACATCCTTACACAAGGACTAGGTGCAATTTTCCATAATCAAGGATTTTTACATGATCCTCCTGATTACATTTTAAATGAGCATCCAACAATCATAGATTTGCTAGAGCAATGTGCTAAGCCAGACATAGGCTATTCCAGAATCGTCATTGCACATGAGCTTAAAATATTATTAGATTCAATAAAAAATGTTAAAGTATAAATAAAGTTTACTATGTACAGTATCCTTACAGCAATTTCACTACTTAAATATTACTAATTTAGAATAACTATTTTATTGTTGTTTCTCTAGTTTTGCTAATTTAGTAATTAACTCTTTAATTTTGTTCTTCTGATCTTCTATTATTTGATCTTTTTCAATAATGTCATTTCTTAATAGTTCATTCTCACTTTGTAGTTTCTTATTTTCATCCTCTAATTTAGTTATTCTTAAATCCTTGTCTATTTTTAAGTCTTCTAAAAGTTCATTTGCTGAAGGTCGTCTTGATGGGTTTGTTTGTATTAATTCACTTATTGTCTGAGCCTACAATTACAAAATTTAAAAAATGTATGTGTAAAATTTTTAACATTTTTTACAAATAGGTGCATAAATTTTTACCCATTCAGGATGTGAGCCACTAAGGGCTGTAGGCACTTGACCAGCTTTTAAACCTTTAACTGTTTGAAAGCATTCCATGGACGTTTGCATAGGGATAAGTAACTCTACAAGAACTATTCCTAAACTATAAATGTCACTCTGCAAACATTACATTTTATGTTACCTTATGTTCAAGACATTACAATATTGTAAAAAAATTTTAATCATAATTACTTTGGGGTTGCATTCTCCTTTTAATTGTTCAGGAGCTGCATATAAATGAGTACCAACAATAGAATCATGGTTAAATCTTTGTAATGGACAAGCCAAGCCAAAATCTCCCAACTGTATTTGTAACTTTCCTGATGTTGAAATAAAAATATTACTAGGCTAAAAAATGATCAATGTAAGTTTATACAAATTTATAAATGTTTTTTAAAAAAAATCGATCAAAAAATTGTATATTTAAAACTTGATTACCTTAATATCGTGATGAACAATTTTTAATGAATGAATATAGTTGAGGCCACAAAGAATTTGTGTTGCTATTGATGCAATCAATGATATTGGGGTGGGTTCTATTCTTTCATCTAACCAGTGTCGTAATGTTTTTTCGCACAATGCCATTTGAATGTACAGTATAGCATACTGATTCTAAAATAAATGCAATTGATACATATTTTATTACAAATTAATAGTGATAATGTACTTACAATTTGTGATGAATATTGACAGATTCTAAGATCTTCTACAGATTCATCACTAGATACACTTTCTTCTGTGCTAGACTTAGAACTTATTTCTAAAATATTATTACTACTATCACTTTTAATACTAATATTACGTGATTCATTTTCTTCTCTAAATGAAACCACATCTGAGTTAGACTCATCAGTAGAAGATTGTTTTTTTCTTTTGAATTCCTTACTTAAAATAGAATTTTGATTTACACTCAAAAACTTAAAAGATTTTTTACTTTTATGGCTTGTATGACTGAATTTTGTTTCATATGTATTACTTTCTGTTTTACTAGTACTGGGTAGACATTGCAATTGATAGTTGGAAGTTGACACAGGTTCTATCCATGCTTGTTTATACGACACTATATTTGTATGGTTTAATTTGGCCAAGGTTTTTACTTCTTCCAGATGAGACATAATAGTTTTTACATTCCCAGGCCTGACAACAATTTTTTTAATTGCATATTCTACTTCATCTAACTTGTGTATAGCTTTAAAAACATTCCCAAAACCTCCACTTGCAATAAAACCAGTTTCTCGAAATTGATCTTCATAAGGAGATATATAACTGGCAAGTGGTCTAAAAAATTAAATCAGATATTTTTTTTAAATATTAAAGCTAATTTAAAAATAATTAATTACATATAATACAATTCAACAGTCAATACCTTGGAATAGGTACAAGATTATCACTCCCTATTGTTGATCTAGCAACTTTAATTAACTGACATACTGCATCCGTATATTTTCCTTGGGCTAACTCAAACCCTCCTATTTTATAAGAAGGATCTATTAACTTCATTTGATACAGGGTATCACAAAGTACTGAAAGCAATTTAATTCATAATTTGGCTTCATTATAATTTTTTATTATAAATATGTACTTACAAAAATACAGTCTTTTGCTCTGTTCTGGATCTTTTTCAAGTATTGTGCATAGTTGTTTGATAAGCGAACCTATTAAAATACTAGAAGATGAAACTTTCTTCATTAATTTACCACTACATTTTCTTTTTTCTCTTTCTCCAATGCATTTTGTTGAAGCTGCACTGTTCCCTGAAATAATTATGCCATTTTAACTTAATTCGTACATAAGTTCTCTTCGTTACTCAATTCATAATTCTCATGGACTAACCTAAAATAATCAACAAACATTTTCATGCTCTTTACTTTACAACAAATCATTTATGTTGAGTAAATCAAAATTAATTTTTCTATCATTTACGTATATATAGACCTTACCTCTGTCAAAAGTAGTTACTGTCGGCAAATTACTCCAAGGGTTGCTTTCTTCATAACTATCGTCTTCCATCACTAGAACGTCTTTAGCCATTTGTCAATACTTTATTGTAAAACGAATGCAAATGACAGATGCAGGCTAATTGATAAGTTTTTTGCACTAATCGCAGGGTGCTCGGTTACACAAGATAAAAAACTATCAAATCTCATATTACTTGTGTTTGTGCATATAATATAGCTAATTACCAACAATTCATACACCAGCATGCTCGTCATATACTTATCGAAGTCGTGAAACCTTCGATCTGCTTCGATGCTCGAAGGAACCGACTACCGACTGAACGTTCTTGATATCGTCTTGATATCCTGAATAATAAGTAAAGTTGACCATCACTGCTCGGCTGAATTTAACATTGCATAAGGTCTTATTTGTTTGCAATGCCGTTTGACTATCGGTTTAAAATGCATCCAATGCTTTTATCAAGTGTTTTTAAAATAACAAAATATGAAAACTAGCGTATAACTTTTGACATAACTTAAATGAGAATTTTCTAGAGGGAATTCTGCACATCGAAATTATTAACTTTGAGCATTCTGCTTTGAGTTTTATGCGCATTAAATGGTGCCTTATTATTTTTTTATTTTAAATAAGTACTAAAAAAACATTTTATAAGTTCTGAAATCTTTTTAAAAATTATCAATTATAAGTATTCGATTACTTTTAATACAAATAATACATACATGCACACACACACAATAGTAGTACCATAACATATATATATATAATATTAGCAACGAAGCTGGAAGTTCGATCGCAGCGCCACAGTATGCTTGCATTCGAATACATTCATAATTTTCAAACGGTCGAAAGGTCGGAACCGTTGACATCGCGATCGCGATTCGCGCAGTAACAGTAGAGTCGTGCGACGAGGTTCTGAATATTTGGTGCAATAAGTGCGTAGATTAATGAAATATTGCGCGAAAATGCAGGAAAAAAGCCACTTTCATCTAAGTTTTTAACTTAAGCTACTTTCGATTCGGGTTTATTCGGTATTCTGTGTATATATGAATGGCTACGTGATCTGCGTACGACGGCTGAACCATGTTTTTCCAGGTAAGACTTGCACCGGTGTTTGGCTTCTTTGTTTACAAAATTTTCCATTATTCGAGAAAATCGTGAGTACTGATTTCTCGGATTGAAATGTTCAGGTCAATATAACTCCAAAAGAGAAGAAACAGGCAGAGTCTAGAACACAAAGCCTGGTGACCAATGAGTACAGTTTAGTGCTAGCACCATTTCAACCCCCAACACGCATAAAATTGGATACCAAAATCAATTCTCCTGTCGAATGCACATTACAAATAAAAAATACCAACAGTCGTTCTCTAACTGTAAGTCATCTATTTCTATTTTTCTATCTTTTTTATTTTTCCTGAAATTCATTATTACTTTTTTCCATTAAGGCATCTATAACTAAGATTCCTCCACAAGAACGAAACATCAGTCTAAGCGCAACTGAATGGATATTGCAGCCAGAGAGTGAAGTAAATTTAAACATTTCATGGGATCCTAAGGAAAGTGGTTCTTGGAGAGACATATTACAATTATCAGATAGTAGAAAAATCAAATATGATATTCCTCTGATACTAAATTGTTCAAATCCAAATAAAGTTGCTAATGGTAAAAAGGGAGTTAAAGCAATACAGAGAAATCCCCTTGGGCCAAAAATTCAGAGTGCATCCAACATTAAAAAAAATAGTGCAGCACCCCTAAAGAACAATGTATCTAATAATAAGCAAGTGCATACAAAGTATATAGTTGAGGCTCCAGTTAAAAGAACAAGACCTACAGCTTCTGACTTTGTAGATAAAGAAAATGTGTCAAACGCAGACTTTAATTGGATGCTGGAACAAGCAAGAGCTAAAAAGCAGAAAAAAGAGCAAAGTCCATCAACACCAATGGATTTTTCTAAATTTTTAAATTCTTCTGAGTTTAAGTTTACACCACTAAAATCTAAATTTTCATGTTTTGAATCTAACACAATGCATGATTCTATTGGATTTAATTCTAATAATGGTAAGTTTATAAAATATTAATTAAAAATTTTAATAATCAATAATATGAATGTTGCTTCTTTCAGCATTTGAGAAAATTACTATGGAAAGTAAAGTTGAAGTACAATTACGAAAAGAAACCTATGTAACAGTTCCTAAGTTTTTAAATGTCAATCAAACTCCTGACAGTTTAAAAGATAAAAATGATGACTTCAATGAAACTTCTGAATGTGTAAATAATGGCAATGAAGAATTTGATGACTCTTTGTCACCAAAAAAAGTCGATACAGAAACTCCAAAATTACCATCAGAAATGTCAATGCTTTTAAATAACATCAAATTTACACCTCTTATAAATCCTAGAATGGAAAAAAATGAGGAAGATGCAAAATTTTCTCCAACTATCTGTTCTACAGGACGTAAATCATTTGAGAATGATTCAGTAGGCAAAAATGTAACTTTTGACATTGAATCAACCAATAATTCCTCATCAAATCAGACTTATGAGTTGAGTGTTTCACCAACTAGTACAAAAGAAAATTCTCTTTTGAAACCTACCTGTCTTGCTAAAACTTTTAAAAATAATTTAGATATAGAATTCTCAACTCCGTTACCTGTTACCAAACTAAATAATACAGCAAATGATCGGACAAGATGTAGTAATCAATTTTCAAAAAGTCAAATAGATTTTGGTAATGCAAAAGATTGCTTGGAAGCAGATTTATGGGTAAAATCAAAAAACACTTCTTTGTCTCCGATTCCTAAAAATATCATGAACTCCACTTTAGCTAGCATAACAGAAGAAGATTTACGTGATCGAGATATCTTAGCAAAACCACTTACTAATGCAGCAGAAACTTACAAAAAATCAAAGAAATCGAAACCTGTTTGTTTAGAAATTTCTCCACCAAAAAAAAACACTTTCTGTAAACCACCAATAAGAAAGATATCTCCTACAAAAAGTATTAAAATTATGAAAGACAAATCTATTTCAGATACAGTTAATGCTAAAAAGAAAGTTCAGATTAACAAATCCATCAAAAGTACATTCATTTGCTATCTGCTTTATACACTTTTATAAATTTATTTTATTAAAATTATTTACAAATATTTCGTTTTTAGGTGATGGAAGTATACAAATACCAGGTGTTCGGATAGCAAAGCTATCTCTAGCAGGATTAGGGAAGGATAAAAATAAGACCAAGACAGTAAACAAACCATTAAAAGAAACTAGTGTGAAATTGCATGATCCAAATGATTTCTTAAGTATGTTTTGCAACCCAGATCCATTTGCTGCAACTATGACAATAGATCCTTTTCTGGCAAGGTACTTAAATTTAAATTTAAGTTTTTAACAAATACGAATATTTCTAAACATTGTTTAATAACATTTTTTCCTTCAGCACTCTTTACTGTGATGAAAAATGGATGTTTGTACAAGAATTGGAATTTAAGAAATGGTTAAATATGTTCTTAACTCCACCTGAACAATTATCTACTGATATTGAATCTGCTCCACTTGATGTAGGGAAAGTATGGCAAGCTTGCAGAGCAAAAGAAGATGTAGCTTTAGCTGAAACTAAAGAATCGATATCTGCTAGATATCATACAACTACACGATTAAATACTCTGCGTAAAGCTGCCTGTGCTATGTTCCGTAAACCCGAAGTAATAACAGCTCTTTCTCAAACTACTGTAGGTATTGAAAAAGAAATTTTGCTTGTACGTCAAGACAAAGATTTACATCGCGATATAGGTATGTTACTAAGAAAACAAAATTGAAAGTAATTTATTTGTTCATCTAATTAAGTTCTTTTATTGCAGGTTTGCAAAAAATTATTCTCGAGTTATTCATCAGTTATAATCCTCTTTGGCTAAGGATAGGTCTGGAAACAATTTATGGAGAAACTATTCCTCTTCAATCTAATAATGACATTATTGGGCTTTCTAGATTTCTCATACATAGATTCTTCTCTGACCCTTTTCTCGTTAAAATGCACTCTTCTCACGCTCATCCTGGTATTAGACTCAGCACATTCCAATCTCATATGAACAAATTCATGCTTAAAAAGTTCTTATTTGTTGTGTTCTTTTTGGATTATGCTAAAAGAAACAAACTTATAGGTCATGATCCATGCCTCTTTCATAAGAAAGCACTGATTAAGGATAGCAGATCAATCCTCTTAACTTTCTCACGAGAACTTTTGAGTGGAATAGGGGATGTCACCAAAGTTTTACGAAGCTACAATTATGTTGTTTCTCATAAACAAAGCGTTCTAGATGAATATGATTACGCTGTAGTAAATTTATGCACGGACTTAAGGGATGGTGTTAGGCTTTGTAGAGTTATGGAATTAATGACTGGACAGCGATGTTTAACATGTCGTTGTAGAGTACCAGCTATTTCGCGTTTACAAAAGGTTCATAATGTTAGTATAGCATTGACCACACTAAATGATGCTGGATACAAGATCACAGGAAACATTGATGCAAAAAGTATCGCAGATGGTCATAAAGAGAAGACATTATCTCTTCTGTGGCAAATTATTTACAAATTTCAAGCTCCCAGATTTGAAAAAGCTGCGAAAACCGTACAACGTTGGTGGAGGTCGAAATTATGGTATGTATATATTAAGAATATGTTGCGAAATAGAAGGCATAATGCGGCTTCTATTATTCAACGAGCATGGAAATGCTACTTGGCCAGACGAGAACTGAAAAAATTAAAAGAAAGACACGCCTGTCTGATGCGTGAAAAAATCGAAGCCTCAAAGAAGATACAATTGCGATGGAGGTTGAAAAAGGAAGCTAAACAGCAGCAGAAACAATATCAACATATCAGAACTTCAGTTATTAAAATTCAAAAGTGGTGGAGAAATATACAGGCGACTAAACCATTCGTACAGGAACTAAAAAGGCATCAAAACCTTGTTATTAAACTTCAGCAGCGATGGCGTGCGAGGCAATTAATGAAACATGAAAAACGTAAGTTCCTTGAGTTCAAGACGAACGTAATCAGAATTCAGACTCTTTGGAGAGCGCGGCTATTAGGTAGACAAGTATTTTGCGACTACCAGAACAAAAGAAAAGCGATCATTTTCGCTCAAAACAAATGGCGCGCAAAGTTATTAATGAAGTTGGAGCAGAAGCACTATTCAGATAAGCTCAGAGCCATTAAACTTATTCAAGAATGGTGGAAACGTTGCCTGACTGTAAAACGAGATCGGACTCGTTTTCTTACTCTGAAGAAATCCGTCAGAGTCGTCGAAAAAGTATGGATCGCAAAACATACGGAAAGTGAAGAAAGAAAAGAATTTCTGTGTTTAAAAGCTAATGCCATCATGATTCAAAAAATATGGAGGAATTACAGAGCAACCAAAGTTGACGTACATCTTTATAAACGCAAAAAGCTTTCTTGTCTCCAATTGCAAGCTTGGTGGAGATCGGTTACCGAAGTGAAGAAATACAGAAAGCTGCACGCAAATATTATCAAAATACAAAGATGGTGGAGAAGCGTAAAGTTAACCAGAAAAGAACGTTCGAACTTCTTGACTCAGAAAACCGCTGCCACAGTGCTCCAAAAGAATTGGAGAATGCATGTAGTGAGAAACGAATACAAGCTTAAGAAAGCTTCCGTTTTGAAGATTGAACTATTGTATCAAAATCTCATGGAATCACGTAAGGTACGCAATGAATACTTACGATTAAAGTCAGCCGTAAAGATTATTGAAGAAAAATGGATCGCATTAAAAGCTGCTAGAGTGACGAGAGAGCAATACTCAAAAATCCGAAGTGCAGCGATTGTCTTGCAGAGAAGATGGAAAGCGCGAATTTTTATGAAGGAGGGCCGGCAAAACTATCTGCAATTGAAACGTTTTGCACTTACTATTCAATCGCAATACAGAATGATACAAGAGAGAAAGCGATTCCGAGAACTTCTTCAAAAGGTAGAGGCAACTAAAGTTCTGCAGCGTAGATGGCGAGCAAGGAAAAATGGAAAACAAGCGCGAGAAACATACGCTAAACATAGATCTTCCGTAGTTTTAATCCAAAGAAGGTGGCGTGCAACCCTTTGTGCAAGGTTGGAAAGAAATGAATTCTTGCGAAAACGAAACGCAGCAATTGTTCTGCAGAAATATTGCAGATCCTTTGTAGCGTTCAGACAATACAGAAAAACGAAAAACGCTGTTAGTATTGTCGAAAAGTGGAGAACTCATAAGTTGTTAGGGAAGCGTGTGCGCGCAGAGTATCTTCAATTAAAAGTAAATGTTATTAAGATGCAACGCTTATACAGAGTGAAGCAGCAGGTAAAGAAATTCCAAAAACAGCGGGAATCTGCCATTATAATTCAAAAGCATTGGAGATCGTACGTCATATTCAAGGACTATAGAAGAAAAAAACTCGCTGCAACTTCAATACAAATGTGGAGAAGAAATATAGTTACTGGGCGACATATCCGCACTGAATATATAAAATCAAGAGAATCTGCCGTCAAAATACAACGTAAGTGGAGAACGATTGTACAGATGAGAAAATTCAGAGATCAATGCACAGCAGCTCGTGTAATACAAAAGAATTGGAGGAGACACCTGGCGTTAAATGAATACCAAAAAAAGAAGCACGCCGCGCAAGTCATTCAGAAATGGAGAAGAAATATGGTCAACAGTAGAAATACACGAAGTGAGTTCCTTAAATTAAAAGAAATTGTTATCCTAGTCCAAAGTACATGGAGAATGAAGCAGCAAATAAGAGCGTATAGACAAAAGCAAAAAGCTGCTATCACACTGCAGAAACATTGGAAAAGAATTACAGCGGTAAGGGAGTACGAGAAAAAGAAAATAGCTGTTCTATTTATTGAGAATTGGAGGAAACATACATTATTTGGAAGAGAACAACGAATGGAGTTCCTTCGACTGAAAACGGCTGTTATAAAAATGCAAATGCTAGTAAGAGTGAAGCATCAAGTTAAAGAATTCAGGAGAAAAAGGGATGCAGCAATAACAATCCAACGATTTTGGCGATCTGTTATCGAAATGAGAAAATGTAAGTTACAATACGAACAACAAGTAGCAGCAGTGATCTCATTGCAAAGACGATATCGCGCTAAGCAAATCGCCAAAGAAGTAAGAAAAGACTATATTTATCGAGTTTTGGCAATTACTCAGACTCAGAGATGGTGGAGGCGCATATATTATTTGAAAAAGTTAAGAATTGAAATGGAGAAAAGAAAGTGGGCAACTCGTGTGATAGAAAACTGGTGGATCAATCATTCGGAAGAAAGGCGACTTCGCGAAGCTATGAAAGCTGAAATGGAGAGAAGGCGCACAGCCGCCTCGGTAATTCAAGCTTTCTGGAGAGGATATAAAGTTCGACAGGCAGCTAGTAAGAAAATGTCGATACTTCGCGAAAGAATCAAAGAAACAACCAAAACCGCTGTTCCTTCCGCAACATTGGGATTCCGTTTACAGAATAATATTGAAATTTTCAAGGATGCCAATGATATTGGACAGCTCTCGCTTTGTCTGTCTTCCTTAGGTAAATATAAATTTTTCCGCAAATTATATCGATACATTTTTTAAAATCGTTATTATAATTGATTCACAGATATTATAATTCGTTTATCGCCAAATGCCTGCACCAATATTTGTCAATTAAATGGTGTGCCGAGATTATATGATATATTGACTCGAGCCAACAGATCTTTACCTTGGTTGGAAGTTTGTTTGAAAGTTATAAGTATTTTATTAACTCTAGCAAAGTTTAAGCTAACCACGAAGTATGTTTTCCAGGTAAGTCGAAAAAAAATTAAAATTTTTATTTTGTTTACTAAAAATTACTCTCATTTTTTAGATGGAATATATTGAGGTTTTGGCAAGATTATTAACTATTGCAGTCGATAAGAAAGAAGATCTATTTTTACATACTGCGACGTTGATCTGGGTTCTTACAGAAGATGCAGAATATGCAGAGGTTAAAATTATTATGTTTTTAATGGTTGTATAATTAATATTGAGAAAAAAAAAACAATTATTTATTTTATTTTCAGGCTATGATGAGTGATTCTAGATCAAAATATTTATTGAGATCTTTGTGTTCTTCAAGCAAGTATAAATCAAACATAACAAAAAGTAAACCAGATCTACTACCTAGTCTAAAACCTGATTGGGGACTAAATCATAAACGTCCACGATCTTTCAAAAACATTTCTCAAGCCATCGCATCCATTTCCTCACGTTTAGGAATTACAAACTTTAATCAAACATTCGATAATTCATTAAAACGATCGATTAATTTTACAATGTGAACATCTTTGTTATATAAATCATGAACAGCCAGAAAGAAAATTAAATTCATGACCAGTTGGATACCCCTTAAGTATTAGATTATCCAATTGTATATAACTTAATATATTTTGATGTAAAAAAATGGTTTTGTTCGCGTGTTAAATAAAAAAAAAACAAAATCTTTGAAACTATTCAATGTTAATAGAATTTGTTGACACTTTATTAATTTTAAAATTAAAATAATTTGGCGTACTAAACGAGTTCTACATATATTGAAACTTAAAATGGTCATTAAGAGCCAAATAAAGTTTTCCTAATGGCTGTTTATCATTATTTTTTATAATAAGATTAGAAATTATAAAAATTTATATTTACATTTTAAATTTTTGAAAGTCTGAATGTATGTAAATATTTAATGGTTATTTGGTTAATATATTAAATGTATTGCGATTCATTTAAAAGTATTTTTTGTGATTGTTTTTTAATAATACTTTTATTGCAATAAATATAATAAACAATAATTATTGTTTTGGCGTTACACTTTAACAGTCAATTCTATACATATACATGTGATTATAATTTTAGCATAAAATGAAGCAAGAAATGCCTATCGATATAAGTAATACATTTTGCTGCATTTTGAGATAATTTGTTGTATAAAAAACAAAGTACAGCAGCTACAACAAATTTTACCATTTATATTGTATAATCATTTAGCAACACTTGATTGGCATAACACATTTGTTTTTTAAACAATTAAAATTGGAAATTTTCAGATTCCTTGGTGTACTAAACTTAAAAGAAATATAAATTAAAATAGTTTATGTAAAGATTGTGAAGCATTCAAAGTTTTTTATTTATCACGTTAGTATTTGTTGTTGCAGAATAGGCTCATAAAAATTGCGTAGGCACATTTCACGTTTTTATTTGTTATCTATTTTTTAGCGAGTCAATTTTCAAAAAGTTTATTACGAAAATCATGAAAGCAAAATAGGCGATAGTTTTTGTAGCTGCCATACTGAGCACTTGAAATCAATTTTGTAGTGGAAGGTAGCAGAGTATTATAATATCCGAAGAATCTGAATGTTACAATAATAAATCGTGAATGTAAATTTTATTTACACAACTACTGGAAAACGGTGTAAAAAAGTACCAACTTAATTTTCATTTACAGACTTGAGCTCTTTGATCTGTTTGATCAAGTAAGCCTTTTCATCGTTAAATTGTTCATCCCCTGAGCGATCTGTGTGGAAGCGTGTAAGGAACTCTATTAGTTTTTCTTGATTGCGTAGTAAAATATCCAGAATTGGCTTAGGTTTGTTTGGATTAGCAACGAATACCTATGATCCAACAAAAAGTGGATATTATAATTCTGTAGATTTAAAAATTACCGCAAATATTAGAAAATAACATTTACCTTAAAAACATGGAAGGCCTCAAATTGTATATTACGAGACTTTTCTTTAAGCATATTCATCATTAATTTCAGATTATCTGGATTGGAGATGTACCGTGTCATTACCTATGAAAATAATTGTTTATTGTACAATTCACATTCATCGACAATCATGCAATGATGAATTTTGGAGATTTTAAAACTTACAGTAAAGTTGTGTCGATCAAGTAAAAGTTCCCCTAATAATTTTAAACTTTGTCTACGTGTGACGTAATTTTCTGAGTTCAGTAACCTTTGATAATGTGAAAAAACTTTATCGTAATTGACTTCTAAAAATTCAGCACTTAAAATTTTATGCCTTGTGAGGAGTTCCTGTATGAAACAAACATAAACTGTAACCACAGCTTTATTATACAAATTAATTTTGATAAAAAAAAAATTACCTTAAAAGTAGAAAAGGCATCTGAAGCAATATCAAATGTAGAAACTTCAACATATCTAAAGAAATTATAAAAATCATCCGAGTAAATCATAATTTTCGCTAATGCTTCATATCGAGCACATTCTCTCAACATTGTACCACAGTTTAATGCAATATCTTGATGCTCATAACTGTAAATTTTATATGATAATTTTTAGCTTTAGTTCCACATTTTAGTATATTAATCCTAAAAAGTTTACATACCCTGACATTAGAGTAAATAGTATTTCTGGCTTAGTACAAATATATTCCACTGTAGGAGATCTTGTACCAATTTGTCTTCTTAAAATATTATTAAACACCTGAGCAACATCTTTTTTGCCCTGAAATAATAAATTGAAACTGAGAAAATGATGTAAAAACATAGATTAAAAATATCGTGTTAGAATCTTACCTCAAAATCTATCCGACTAAGATTTTGAACAAGAAGAAGTAAAAGATTACTGTTGTATAATTCTTGTGCTAACTGAGCCACAACAATATCCGCTTGTGGCTCGGATTCAGCAGTTCCATATAGCATGTTTTTAATGTGCACTAAATTTTTACTCACATCTTCTTGAGCCTAGAAAGAATTTTGCAAATTACATCCAGTACAAAGACAATTCTGAATAATGTGCAGCATACCTTTTCAACTTTCTTATCACCGCGCTCCAATGCATTTACTGCTTCTTTTAGAGCCTTCACAATCTCCGCTGGGCTCTTTTGAGACTTCCCGAACAGAGGCATAATTTCTTGAAACAGAAACATAACTCGTTACTCCATAAGAACGTGAAAATTAAATTAAAATTCCAGATCTACAGGCCGGCGAGTCAGTATAAGCAACAATCACAAATATCAACAAGTAATACAATTCACATCCCAGCGATGATAAACAAAGAGCTCTGCAGATAGCCAAACCAAGTGGTAACTACATGTATGTACACCTAAAAATTAGGTAACATGAGAGAGCATCACGAGCAGAGACGAAATAACACTCGTCTAATTAATTCGGAACGTGCTTCCTCCGCCAATTTCCACAAAAATACGCGGTAAGCTCCTTGTCCACCACACGAAGTCGAACTGCGACAACCAAGTGCCGTAGATAACGAAAAGTAGAATTTCGCGAAGATACTGGAGCACACGGTCGCACACAGTCACAGGACGCGAGAGTAAACAATGAAAACTTGTAAACAAAGCTTATTATTCCCGCAGAAGCTAGCGAAAAGAGCGCAAGAGAAGTGACAAGTCCGGAGCAAAGAGAGACAGAGAGAGAGAGAGAGAGAGAAAGAGAGCAACTTGACAGACATATACACTGCACGCACACTCTCTCTCTCACTCTTTCTTCAAGAGCAGCCAAGTAGCAGGATCATATAGTAGAGCTCTCCTCTCTCTGGACGGTCGTCGCGACGATATAAACACGAGCAAGTGAGAAAGAGAGAGCGAGCGAGAGAGAGAGAGAGAGAGAGAGAGAGAGAGACAGAGCGAACGAAATACACACACAGAGCCTATAACCTATGCGGGGTGCGAACGACGTCTAGGTGGTGCATTAAACACCCGTCGGTCCCTACGGTGTGCGGCGATCTCGCTGCGGGCGCACGCGAGTATACGATACAAGGTCCGGGATCGCAGGCACTACACTCTCCGTAACGTTATGCAACGGCGCCGCGCGCGCTTACCATTCAATCGCCGATTAATCCGTTAGAATGCTACGCAGTTGCTTTTAGGCACTTGCGGCTGCTGCTGCGCTGCGCTACTGCTCTCGCTACTGTCCCCTTAGCAGCTCATCGGGTAGTCGTCGGTTGTGTATATGTATCGCGAGAGAGGAGCGCGGCGGCGTGAGCCAGTCTCGTGTTATAGAGGCTGGCTACTGCTGCTGCTGCTTCGGAGACACGACAGCGACGACTATTCGCGCACGCACTGCAGCACACTGTGCGCGCGGGGCGGCTGCTGCTGCTGCTGACGACGACCAACGCAGTCCACGTACGGCACACGTATACGACGGGATCAGCGTTCGCGACGGCTCTACTCGTTCGTTGCCAAGGATGACGAATATCAGTCAGCGCGCGCCGATCGAGTCAAAGGCTCTCCGCTCTCTGCTGCGGTGCGCTGCTCCTCTCCGCCGCCTGCTGTGTCTGCGCCGATGCTCGGGCTCTCTCTCTCTCTCTCTCTCTCTTCCTCTTTCGCGTTATGTCTATCTCTCTCGCTCCCTCCCTCCCTCGCGCTTTTTCTCTCTGTATTGTATACGTATATATATGTATAGAGTATAGAGTAGACTACCTATATATTCGGTATATTCGACACACGTCGGAGTGCGAGCATATAAGCATCGCAGACTATCAGAGCGACTCGTTGTTTCGGAGCTCGGAGCTGAGTACAGACTATACCTTGGTAGAAATTTTCGGAGTCGAATATTTGATTGTCTCTGTATTAGCCTGACGACCGTATGGCATAAACGTTAAGCAATTATTTTCAACAAATTGCGTTACTCGTCAAACCATTCAGGCTCAGACTGTCCTGTCGCCTTCACTTATTGTCCCTCTTCTTTTTAGCATAACACGTATACCTGCATCGTTCCTCGCGCGGCGCGTATAAGTATACGCAGCGGTATAGCGCACCCTCCGACCCTGCGCTCGTACATACATACTGTCAACGAGTCAGTATATAGTTATAAAGAAGCTTCTATATATCACCTATATCCGCGTAGGTATACACGTGCATATATATAATGTATGTATGCGCGCACTATAAAGTCCACCGCTGATTTGGACTTGTGCGTCGTGCGCTCCACATTGGCTCGAGATAAACAGCGCGCGGCGAGGTCAGTCGTCGCTCTCTAGCTTTTTTCGTGCTACTTATACGCGACCGAGAGCTTCTTGTTATTTATGTCAATGAGATCAATCTCTTTTGTCTGACTACCTGCGCGCCGGAGCCATTAAGCCCGATGACGAGATCGGTCATTGTTGAATCGACGATTGCTTTCAATTGTTCGTCGCTATGCGCGAAGCACTGTACATTACGCTTACGCTCTATGCGCGCAATAACGGACTAATGGCCGAGTCGCGACACATCGCGCACAGCTGACAATTTCGAATCCGAGGATTCCTCCCGCCGTGAGAGCAGTGCCGCCAACGAAACGTACGTCGCATTGGCAGCATTGGACTTGCGAGCTTCGTCGCTTCGTGCGCGCTGCGGTCTTCGTCTCGCTCCGCGACCGCAGCTCCGCGACCGTCGTCGTCGCCGTCGCCGTCGCCAACAACGTTGAAACGGGGTTGGACGGCCGAATACGATAGTCATTATCATTATACTTTTAGCCTGCAGATCATATGGTCGTCGATTGTGAGGCTATGTACCATCGATGTACGCGATTTCGTCGTTGCGCTTCCGTGCCCACGGCGTTACGAGTCTGACACCCTCGCTGCACCTGGCCATTAATCGCGCCGACCCGCGAGACAACGACGCCGAACGGGGTAGCCTCGCGAATCGCCAGGAAAGTATATGAGCTCTCGATGTAAATAGAGAACGAGCCGCGGGTAAGAGAGCAGCGCGAAAGTATGTGCATCCATTGTCGAGATACGATTCATTTATGGTGATAATATGTCAAAGTCAAACATAAGGAAAATAACAGTTGACCCTACGAAATGTAATATTGACTCTCGGCGTCCAAGTGTTTTTGAAAGGTTGGGCACTAAACCGGCGGTCGCCACAGCCGCCCAAAACGCTTCAGATTTCTGCAGAAACTGGGCAGTCAGTGGTAATTGTTCATACGGCAAGAGCTGCAAGTGAGTAGTTATACTTAGCTGCCTGTTTTTTTTTTGTGTACTTGCAATGAAAAACATTGAATTTTCTATTTCAGATATGCAAACACACACACACTGATAAGCCCTTCCAAACGAGTGAAGAAGGATAATGCACCTACTAATCCCCCCTTGGTGAGTTAGAATTCCAGTTCTCTTTCTGTCGCTATTGTACACAGCAGTCACAGTAGTTTTGTTTTCGCAGCTTATTGAGGATCCGTTCAAGCGACTTACATCTAAAATTGTAAAGACCACCTCTCACAGTCCAGACTTAAACTTAGAAGAGTGGAATCAAACCGATTTAGAATACGAAGACGAGAAGGTACTTGAGAGGAGAAGGCAGCTCTTACAAAGGGAGTTGGAAATACAGATGAAGAAAGATAAAGAGGTGCATGGCAAGGAAAAAATTAAGTATAAAAAAAAGGCAATGAGCAGTTCTTCCAGTTCACACAGTTCTAGTTCATCCAGTAGTAGTAGCAGTTCCAGCAGTGACGATTCGTCTTCTAGCTCGACTTCAGATTCTCGTAAGAAAGTCAAAAAATTTAAGAAAACTAAGCACAGTGCCTCACCTGAATTTGATGACGACAAGGAGCGAAAGAAAAAGTAAGTTATGCGTACACCTTCATTTACTTTACACCACTAAACTTTTGCATTGGCCTGAAAACTCACACAGTGCCTGAGTAAAAGTGTGGTCAGAGTGTTTAAATCCTACTGACAAAGCGTGCAACCTCGATCCTCAATATGTATGTAAGAGCCTCTGCCACCTCACCCCGACAATAATTAAACTTGTTGATTTGCAGATTAAAGTTAAAGCGTTTAGGAGCTAAAATCGAAAAGTTGCCACCAAATAAGAAACGTAAACTAGATGAGTCCCCAAAGAAAGATAGCCCTCCAAAATCTTTAAAGAAACCAAACACTTTGCTTGTAGCTCATAAACATATTTCTACACCTAGAGCGAAGTCACCGGCAGTGCCAGCAAGCGTCTTGTCACACGGCGGCACGGTGCCGGCCAAGGCCAAAGAACGAACGAGAAGTGCTTCGCCGCGCACCAAGTTGCGCGAGTCCGAGAAGGACCGGCACCATAAAAAATTGCGCGACACCGATGAAATGGCTAAGGAGATGCAAGCCCAAAAGAAGGCCGCAGCCGAGCGGATAGACCGGACGGATAGACTCGACCGAGGGACCAAGGACGTAGACAAGAGCAAACTTCGTCCCTCCGACGACAAGCGCAAGAGCGTCGACCGCTCCAAACCAAGATCGAAGGATCGCGAGCGCAGGTCCAGGACGCCACCTCTAGACAGATCGAAGGGGCCTTACTCCAAGGACATCAATTCCTCGTCGGCCAAGTCCTCGTCCAAGCGCAGCCGCAGCCCGGACAAGTCAACGTCGTCGCGCTCCAGGAATGAGTCGTCCCGCCAGCAAGACAAGCAGCCGCCGAGTCGCTCGCGCGAGCCTCACAAACGCGAGCGCAGCAAGGACCGGGATGACGGTCGCAGCAAGCTCGATCGACCCAAGTCGCTGAACCAGGACGAGCAGAGAAAGGCTCGAGAATTGGAGGACAAGCGCGCCAAGGAACGCCGGGACAAGGAGCACAACGGTCGGGACTCGCGCAGTCACTCGCGCGTCGGTGCTCGGGACAAAGAGCGCGACAGACGACCCGAACGTGAGCGTGACAGAGACCGCGACAGGGACAGAGACAGGGATAGGGATAGAGACCGCGACGCCGCAAAACGAGACCGGGACAGGGAGCGCGAACCCCTTGACAAGACGACGCGCTATAAGGACCGACCCAAGGAGCTGGGTCTGGAGAAAGGCTCGCGAGACCGAGACCGCGAGCGTCGACCCGAACCCAAGTCCAGCGGGTCCTCGCAGCGCGGCTTCGAGGGACGCGAGCGCGACAAATCCAGCTCTAGCAGAGACCACCAGCTCTACCGACACCGATATGCCAGTGGCCGATTCGCCGATGACAGAGGAAAGGAGCCCATCAAGCTGGACAGAAGAGAAAGTCCAAGACGTGAGTTCGAGCGAGGCTATGGGAGACTGGCGCCTCCTCCGCCACCACCCCCGCCGCCTCCTCCGCCACCGCCACCGCCACCTCCGGAGCACTGGGACGAGCAGGAGGAGCCTCCGGCTCACCTGGACTATCGCGAGCATCATAGTCACGAAGACGAGCGAAGAAAGTCTTCGCTCGAGTCGCGTCGTTACAATAGTCCATTTGGGGAACGAGGACGAGTTGCCAGAGGCGAAGAAAGGTCGTCATCGAGGTATGGCTTATCAGCAGAGAGACCTTTCCAGGAGCTGCATCATTCTCTTTATGCTGGCGATAAACTAAGACCTGCAAGGTACGGTATTTTTAACTTCATTCAATCTGCCAAAAGAAAACCAAAAATTATTTGTTAAACGTCACAGGGATGAGACGAATAATGAGAATTGGGAAGTACACCACGAGGGACTCGAACGTGAGCGACCCTATGCAGGAGCCGAGTGGGAAGATCGTGAGTGGCGTGGTCGAGCTATGTGGGACCGGGAAAGCCTTCCACGTTCTGAAGCCCACGATGAGGAGTGGTCCTCAAGGTACGACAATCCTGATTGGAAAGTTGGGGAGCCTAGAAAGTGGGATAATCAATCATTGCATTTGCGATCATCTTACCGAAACGACCGTATTAAAGAGCTTGAGCTGACTGATTCCGCTCATTGGTAAGCGATAGTTTTCAGTCGATGTAATTTCCGTTTTCGAGCTTTATTTTTCATACGAATATTTTGACTTTTGCAGCAAACGAAGGCCATTCGTTACTCCGGATAGACGTGAAGAGCTTCCAAGTCATGCTGCAAAGCAAGCTCTGCACAATAGCATGAAGGACGAACCCATCAACAAGAAATTAATGGAACTTGCCGAAGGTAGACCACGTAGAAGCAGAGAAAAATCTGTTGACAGTTTCCACAAGAAAATGCTACCTAAGGAGAAACCCGAAGTGAAGGAGCCACCACCTCCGGAACCTAAACGATCCTGTCTGGACGAACCTCTGCCAACCTTGCACACAGAGAGTGATCTTAGTGACATTAGTGACGATCCTGATGACATACTCAATATGGAGGAGGAAATAACGACTGACAGTAAATGCCCACTCAAAAAGTCGATTGATAATGACAGAGACTCTGCATCTGTAAAGAGTCAAGAGCTATCTCATCCATCGCCAAAGCCACCTTTGGATGATGGTGTTTTCTCTAAAGACAAGGATAGTGCCGAGGCGTATAGCAATAAAAATAATATAGAAGAAGAGAGTATGGAAACTATGGACTTTGAAGAAATTTCTGATGGCGAATTAGAAGAGGATATCAAAACTAGCTGTAAAGGATTAGGAGACGCACTTGGAGTTGATTGGGAGAGTCTTGTTAAAGAGTCTCAGCCAAGGCGCTCTATTAACACTAGTCATGACAATGCTCAAGATCGTTGGCAGTGTAAAGCAGTATTTCAACGTATTGGTATTTCGGTTAAGGCTGCTGGTCACAATTTGGTTGAAAAGCTCTTAAACAAGTATACTGATGATGGTAATATCTTTTTTAGACTTCGGACCGATCTACACTTATTTAAAAAACTTAATAACGTGAACTTTTTATTTTCTAGAATCGAGTAAATTACTTCTAAACAACGTGGCATTTGTACATACAGCCTTAGCTAGAAAACAGCTCTTGCCAAATTCATCATACAAACTAATAAGCAATGATGACTTATTGTACAGGTAAGATTGAAAATAAGAATTAACTTTTGGTTTTATATAAAAAATTTATTCTAAAAGGACAATTCCATTTTTTTTACAGAAATAAAAATGAAGTGGACGTGGAAGATATAGAGAATCTTAAACCTTGCACGAGTTTATATGAAGAAGCTAAAATGCTTCTTCAACAGACAGCATAAAGTGCGCGTGATTAACGGAACAGTTTGTTAATGTGTGTAACTTTGGAAACTTTTCCAAAATGACAAAAAACATTGTACATGATATAGACTTTATAGTGAATTATCACGAATTGTATTATATGCAGATTAACTTTAAATAAGAAATTTTTTATGAATAATAATTTTTATTCATATAATTTTGATGTCTTCAATCTTTCGAGCTAATAACGATTTTTCACTAAAAAGCTCACGGTAATCGTTTGGAGTTACAATGTCGTCTTTTAATATAGTCATTGCTTCCGATAAAAGTTCTTCATTTGCAGAAGAATCAATCTAAAAAATAATACACTTTTAGTAAAAATTCTAATATTGAGTACAACTTTCATTACCTCATTTTTCAGCAGAGTACATGCGTTACTTTCTTTGGAACATATTCGTTTTATTCTTTCTGCATTGGCACAGTGAAGCTCGTACAAAATCAACCCTAAAAAATAATATAACTGATAGTTATACTGTTATACTGATACCTTTTAAAATCAGTACCTTTCTTTGTACAATTTCCGCAATTCAGTGTCTCCAAGCATTTAATGAGTTTCTTGCAATATTCGATTTTAATATTAAGTTCTTCATCTGTCAATTCTGCAAAAATTCAGAACTTAGAAACATTTTTGTGCAACGTTATTATTTCATGATTCTTTTAAATATCTTTACCTGACCAAGTACAGCCCTCTGATCGTCCAAAAAATGAAATAATCCTGAACATCATATCTATCATGACATAATTGGTTTCTGGCACCAATACACTTAGCTCTCTTTTCACGAACCTCAAAACTTTCCTAGGATTTTCGTAGGTAAATTCTTCTGTCGCTGCAATGATTCCAGCTCTGATAGACGCAATCTATTCATATCATTAAGAATACTTGGTATCAAGACAATTTTATATAAATAAAAAAAAATCCAACAATTATACGGATCAACGATGAAGTTAGAGAAAATTCAATTGTACCTGCTTGCCCTTGACGACTAAACCGCATTTACTACAAGTCCATGGACAATTCATACTTAGAGGATTGTTGGGTAACAGATTGCCTTGGCAATCGCTGATGGCGCAACTCAGAGCTCCCAACATAGAGCCACACTCCTGTCGCAAGAACATTAGTAATTATCATCGAAGCTCCAAAAAAAACGCAAGCAATCATAATTTATCTTGCATTACCGTAACATCGGCACACCTCGCGCACTGGCAGGCAAAGTGCTTCGTCGCCAAAAGGAACTGACGCCTCATAAGGGTGTCCCACAGCACGTCCGCGTAGCTCATCGTGATTTCCTCGCCTTCGGCGATCGGCAATGCGGCGTAGACCAGCAGCTTGCCCTCGGCGTTGACGATGTGCCGCGTGTTCGGTACACACTGGTGATTCGTGAGCGCCCCCACGGGGAAAAGCGCTCGGAGACTCGTCACCGCGTCGCCCCGCGTCACCGCGGTCTCGAAGGAATTCGTGTCCATAGCTCGGCACACTCGCCTCATCAGCTCCTCGTCCTCCGGGTCTGGATTGCCTTTCACGTTGTCTTTCAGCATGTCGACCTGAGAACAAATTTTATTCGATTGACGAATACTGCGATACGCAAATTTTTAATCGTATACCCTCTCAGAATTGAGCCCCCATCAACAATTGAAGATTAAAAAAAAAACAAGTTTTACTCGTCGACGCAACGCGTGGGGTCGTACGAAATTTTGAATTAGCCGCCATTGGCGCTCCAAGCGCGGCGATCGACTGATCGCAAAAACGCGCTATAGCATCAGTGCGTCAGTACGCGCTGCGCACAGTGCACACTATGGCGAGCCGTTGGCCATAGCGCTCTAATGATTTCTCGCGTTGATTCGCTATCTATATATATTGGAGAGCAAGGCAGTCGGCCCGCTCAGTAGTAGAGTCGGCGGTACTACTGGCGAGCTGCGATAATAAGAACTGTCGCAAGAATTGACATAGTCGGACTTATGGTGAGTACAGTTGTTTAACTATTATATCCTCGTTCGTGACAGAATTAAGATCGAGTAATGCTTGAATTTCGCGCGCGCGCGCGCGTGTGTGAGTGAGTCTATAACGCAAAAGGAGCACACGCGTTCCTCTACAGCGAATAGAAAAGTAAGGCTATGATTCCGGCTTATCTCTCTCTCTCTCTCTCTCTCTCTCTCTCTCGGTTCGGGCGTTCACACATTACTACACGTTATCTGTACGAATAAGCGTGAACTAATACACCACTTTTCTCCAACTACTCGGCGCACACCACGACCTTGAGCCATCGCGACGAGTTGAACGCATATACGTATTCGTAAATCGGAGTTTACGAGACGAGCGAGCGATGCGAGCCGAGAGAGAGTCTCTCTCTCTCGTCGCGGCGTTGCTGCACGTGTAACACGTACGACCACGTGCGCGTCACTCTGAATGAGGCAGATTTGCGTGTAAGTTACGTTGGCGAGTGCGTACATATACGTGTGTAATCTAAAATAATGACTGTCGTAACAGCGCGATAAAGTTAATAATTCGCGCCAGTGTGGCGTATAGATAAATTACCGCATCGATTGTGATAAGTGCTGAAATAATTGATTGGCCGTTTTTCTTTTTTGCGAAAAGTGCGAAAACGCCACGGACGCTCGTTCCTTTGCCGGGGAGAGAACAATGCGGAGTGCGTCGGAGAAATAATAATTTTTGACGTAAGACGACTACTCGAGCGCGTTGAAAGTAAAAAGCAATTTAAATCCGCTGAATTAAAAGACGATAGCAGGCGACGCTCTATACGATATATATATATATAGAGAGAGAGACGCCGAGGTTCTTATCAACGTCGCACACATTTACATTTTACACTCGCAGCGCGCATAAGTTTACATATCCCGCAAGAGCCGAGCTCATTAAGCTTGTACAAAACAAATGATGCCCGATAACCAGTCGTTTACTCTAACTTTCCGCTATCCCTTTTTTTCAGCTCGCCTAACAAAAATGTTCGCAACGAGCTGCTGTCGCAACGCGAGCGCATTGCGCAACAATGCGAGAACCGCCTGCACCTTCTTCACCGACATCGTGCGCATCGTCGAGGTCGGCCCGCGCGACGGCCTCCAGAACGTGAAGAAGCTCGTACCGGCCGAGGCCAAGATCGACCTGATCAACCGGCTGTCGGAGACGGGTCTGCGCTCGATCGAAGTCACGAGCTTCGTCTCGCCGAAGTGGGTGCCCCAGATGGCCGATTGCAGCGAGGTCTACGAAGGCATCGCCAAGAATCCCAACGTCGAGTACTCGGTCCTCGTGCCGAATCTCAAGGGCCTGGACAAGGCCCTCAAGCTCGGCGTCAAGGAGGTCGGATTCTTCACCGCCGCCAGCGAGAGCTTCAACCGGAAGAACGCCAACTGCTCGATCGCCGACAGCCTGAAGAACCTCCAGGAGATGAGGAAGATCTGCAAGGAGAAGAACATCCGAACGCGAGCTGTGATATCCTGCATAGCCGGCTGTCCGTACGAGGGCGAGGTGAAGCCGGTGCAGGTGGCCAAGCTGGCCGAGGCCCTGCTGGACATGGGCTGCTACGAGGTCGACCTGGGCGACACCATCGGCGTCGCCACCCCCAAGAAGATGGCCGAGCTCTTCGACGAGCTGAAGAAGATGACCGGCGGCGACGTCTGGAGGTTCGCCGTTCACTGTCACGACACTTACGGCCAGGCGATCGCCAATATCTACGAGTGCCTCAAACAGGGCATCCGAGTCTTCGACTCGTCGGTCGCTGGACTCGGAGGCTGTCCCTACGCGCCGGGCGCCTCGGGTAACGTCTCCACCGAGGATCTGGTTTACCTGCTGCACGGCGAGGGCCTGGAGACCGGAGTCGATCTTGACAAGCTTATCCAAGTCGGAAAGTACATTAGCGAGATGATTCCCAGCGCGAATCATTCGAAAGTTGGCAGTGCCATTCTTGCCAAGCAGAACCGTCAGTGTAATTGAATGTGCTGATTCATTCAGAATTTCGTGTCCTCAACTGTTTCCTCCTATTCTAATTGTCGCGGTGGAAAATCGAGCTTATTCCAGATAGAATTTATCGTCGATGCATGTTTAAATGTGACACAGTTTATCTAAAGAAAACAAATTGTGAAAACGCCCTGAACGTAATCCTTAACAATGCCCTAATTGTTTAAAACAGAAAGTAATCTCTGCCAAAAAATTCTATCCAGAATACAATCAATTTTCTCACAGGATAGTCATATCTTTTTTACTATTTTAATTTAGTGAATGTAAAAAAAAAAAATAATGTGTGCGTATTGTATATCGCGTGCACTTACCGGATGAGTTTCATGCGAGAAAGTTGTAAAATATGTTATTTTTATACGATCTTATAGCTGTAACAATTTTAACGACTGTGTACAGATAAACTTAGTCTTACATTTTACTTTCGTTTTTCTTCTTGTCGCTTCGCTTATTACACTACCTCGCATTCACTGTCTATACACAAACGATAAATCAACCGATGGGATTCTATATTTAAATACAGGGCCAGAACCAACTCACTGTGTAGGACTTTCTCTCGGTTCTTTGACCCACTTTGCTCACGCTCTCCGACTATCGACTGAGAAAATCAAAGAAAACCAATCTCGATCCGATGCGCTCGAGCGATTTCACATGCAAATCCGAGTCTATACCTTACTCGGACGATCGCCCGGACTCTCAATTACTTAAATCGAAAGCTCTCGTTAGTCTCTCAAGCAAAATAAACCAGAACATTCCCTTCGCGAAGATCTCGTCCACAAACGCTTCCACCGTTAAAATTATTTTAAAAAGTTCAGCCCGGCATGACCCATATACGACTCACGAATTATCAAAAAATACAGCAAATCTTTTACTGTCTGAAAATAAAAAACTTGATCGGCTATTTTCTCTGCTGCTTTGATTATCAGTCACGATTCAAAGAATCGTTAGATACATCGACAATGTATTAAGTATATTCGAAGTTCAATCAAAAATTTTTCACAAAATTATAAAAATTAGCTTGTATAACATATCCAGCCGGGCTGAACCCGTTGAACCCCCCAATCGTTACCTCTCTGCCGTGCTGAGCAGCCTCGTGGCACTGCAGACTGTAGAAGACCCTCGTCAGCGTCCTGGGCAGCATCAGCGCCCTGATCGGCACGACCGCCTGGAGGAGCTCGAGGGACCATCCCGCCCCGCAGGTCGGCTCCAATTTCCGCAGATAGGCGCACTCGGCCTCCAGGTGGCTCGGATCGTCCTGGCAGGCGTCGGAGCAGACCGGAAGGCCGCAGCCACGGTCGCACGGGAAAAGCGCGCAACCGGTCCTGCAGCAGCTCACGCACATGGGCAGGTACCTCGCGTAGCATCTCGGCCCCTGGACCACCGCCGCGTCCGCGTAGACAAGCTCGTCGACCGCGATGTCGCGGCTGGCTATCACTCCGCGACCACCTGGAGTAAAAGGACGTTGTGCAATTTTATGTTTTTTTTTCAAACTCGGACCGAAATAATCTCACGTATTTAAAAGTTAGAAACAAAAGATAATTGTTAATAAAACTTATTAGGCTTTTATTAGATTTTCAGAACTGTTTATAAAGTGAATGTTATTAAAATTTTGAAATTTTTGTATACGTATAGAAAATTTTTAAATTTATGTACCTCGACGAATTAAAAAAAATGGACATAATTTCGAAATCCGATACAGATATGCAAGTGATCATACGTCAAGTCCGTAAAAGTTACACACACACAAAGAGTCATACTCAATTTCGACTGCTCTATCCTCCAGCACGTAGCCTCCTCAGCCAGCAGCAAGCCATGACGCAGCAGGTGTCGTCTCAGCTCGGCGTCGACGGCTTCTGGCTCCATATTAAGACTGTCGTCGGCTTCGGCCGTCGTACCGGCCTGCACCCGAGGGGTTCCCGCGCTCGAAGTGCCCCGCCGCGTGATCCTGGCGATTGCGCTCAGCAGCGACTCCAGGAGAAGACGTATCGGCCGCGCGGAAAATAGCGCGCCGACTATAAATTGAGCGTCGAAAAGAGTATTTGAGCTCATAGCGCCGACGACGAGAGCACGATCCAAATGAACCCGACTTGCGACTGACTTTAAAATAGATTTTCGTATGTGCGTGTGTGGATATGTATAGGCGCGGCGGTACACACGTTGATCGTGTGTCTATAAGCGACTAGTCGCGTGTATGTATTATAGGATTGTGTCGAGCCGGTGTTGGTATTTCTTCCGCATTCGATGTATATAGGCTTAGCGGTTTGCTGTTTAATAATTTGCGTAGACTTTGTACACTGTACAGTGAGCAATTAGTTGATCAGATGTTTAGAATTTTTCAAGGCTTTGCGTCGTGCAGGCCAGTGAAGTTGAGAGAACAAACTATAAAGAGTCGCTTAATATAGTGACAATATAGTCTAGTATATATAAAAGTAACAATTATACAATGCTTCTTCGCCCACGTGTAAAAATAAAGAATACCATATGAAACTTCATAAATAGAGAACGCACATTATTTCTATAAATAAAACTGAAAACTAAAAAAAAAACCTCAACCAAGTTCAATTGCGGGTCATCATATATAACGAGTCTATCACCCGCCAAGAATTACCGCTACACATAAATAATAACGCTTTCTTCCTCCCAATCCCATTGAATAATTCACTCCCCCCCAGCAATTGATCCAAGCTCTACACACACACCCAAGCGTCTGTCTATCCAAATCCCTCAAGGGTCCGCGTGTATATCATCGAAAGCTCGCGGAAGCTCTCACGTGAGTGTGTGCGGTGTGCTTGCGGCTCACCGGCGGCGGCGGCGGTCGATCGATCGGGCTCTATATCGAAATAGTAGCTCGCGCGCACCTCCCCCAAAGGTCTCTCTCTCTCTCCCTCTCTTTCGAATATCGTAGCTTCCTCCTAATTTATTCCTCGCGTTAAACTATTATATAGATCGAGCCGAGTCTCTCTCTCTCTTTCTCTCTCCCTCTCTCGCGGCTCGCCGAAACGCACGCGTATCATTCGACTCTGTGTGTTGTTTATACGGGTCGCCATGACGACTGACCGCGAGCCCTGGGGCAAGCTTGTTCAATGTACCATGCAACACTACAGGATCATCCTCGTTCAAACATTAGTCTATATTTTCTATAGGGAGAGCGAGACATGTTGAGGTAAACGCGGATTTTCGACGCACCTATATATACGTACGCGGGGGCGGCTCTTCGCGAGACGCACACGTATTGTACTCTGCACTTTTATCTCGCGTTAATAGGAGAGAGGCTTTCGCTGCGTTTAACGAGAGGGACGTGTAGCATCGCGGATTGTTGCGATCGAGTGTTTTGATTCTGCGGTGGCGATGCGCTATTGTTATACTTGTCATATAGCGTTAACAAGTGGCCGGTTGATCTCCGAATTGAATTTTTCTTTTCCGTTTCTCTTTTTCTCGCGTATGAAACGGTGTATACAACTTGTACAACGCATCGACAAGTCATATACACTCAAGCCCCGAACAATTGCATTTCCAGGTCCTCAAATCTGATCGGTCTGCGATGGCACAAAAGCTTCGCGATTGTCCTCGTAACGCTGGCCGCAGCGGCGAGCACGAGCTCCGACTGCAGCAGCAATCCCTGCCTCTACGGGATCTGCGTGGACGACCCTCACAGGTATAATATAAAACTCGTGCGCTCGTCTCGTACATCGTTATGAAGAGATAATAGCGTGGAACATCGCCGGTGAGGAGAATCAGTGAGTGAGAGATGCAGGTGGCTTAATTGTTTGCAGCTCGTATCGTTGCTACTGCATCGACGGCTACACCGGCATCAACTGCGAGATCAACTGGGACGACTGCTGGTCGAGTCCGTGCCTGAACGGCGCCACGTGCAACGACGCGATAGCCGCCTACAATTGCACCTGCTCCGAGGGATTCGTGGGTAAGGTTGATTTGGCGAGAGATAACGAAATCGAAAGATCCGATCTCCTGTCGAGTCTATTACTTTATTTTCTTCTGCAAACATAAATTTTATTATATACATTTTTATATATGTATGGCTATATATCTCTGTCGACAGTGCGATGTATTTACAAAAGAACAATATTGTGTGTGTCACGACTTTATAGGCTTGAATTGCGAACAGAAGTACAGCGAGTGCATGAACCATCCATGTCTAAACAACGGGACTTGCTTAGATTATAACGGATTTACTTGTCAATGCCTCGAAGGATTCTCCGGTAGAATGCCTCAAACATATATTCAATTCCTATAAAAGCGTAGAGCAAAGCAAACAATTCGCTTCGTATGTGCAACATTGTATCCGTAGTTCTCACGATCCTTTCTTCTCACTCACTCTCACTCTCACTCTCTCTATCTCTCTGTCTGTCTCTCTTTCTCTCTCGTGCGCCAAAAGCGCGACACCTCTCGCCCTAATGTCCGCGCGTTTGCACTGCGTACAGGCGAGTTCTGCGAGATCGACGCGTCGGTCTGCAACAGCACGATCTGCCGGAATTACGGGGAGTGCGTGGAGGGTCCGGGCCTGACCTTCACCTGCCGCTGCTCCGACGGCTGGACCGGTAGGTACTGCGAGGAGGACGTCAACGAGTGCCTCGGCTCGCCCTGCCAGAACGGAGGGCTCTGCATCAATGTGCCTGGAACATACACGTGCGCCTGTCTGTTTGGTAACTCATCGTTTCGATCGGATAATCATTTGTAGATGGCTATATAGTTTATCAGTCAAGTATACGTCGTTAAACGATAAGGTTTCACGGGGAGGGACTGCGACAAGAACGTCATCCCCTGCGACGAGAATCCCTGCAAGAACAACGCGGTCTGCCTGTTCGAGGACAACCAGCCGGTCTGCTACTGCGTGCCGGACTACCACGGCACCTACTGCGAGTCGAGATACGACGACTGCGAGTCCAAGTACGCGCACTGCGCCAACGGCGGCATCTGCGTCGACGGCATCAACAACTTCACCTGCTCCTGTCCGGCCCACTACTCCGGGGACACGTGCAGCGTCCCGGTCGACAGTGCGAGCACCACCACGACGGTGGCGCAGACTCTGGTACCGGCCGGTCAAATCACCGAGAGGACGATCCCAGCCGACCTCACCACCACGAGGGACGAGACCACCACCGCGATGGGCGCGACGGACATTTTCGACACGACGATCGGCGGCGCCGGTATCACCGACGAGCCGAGCAGGAGGACTACTCTGCTCCCAGAGACGACGGACAGGCCGCTGGACACGACCATGTTCACGCCGGCCGTGGAGAGCAGGACGGACGGCTTCACGAGCGTCACTGCGGGCACCGAGAAACCGACGTACGTCCCAACGGTGCAAGATCTGACGACGAGCACGATCGAGGAGACGACGTTCGCGGTCTACACCACCGAGAAGATGACCCAAGTCTTCCCCGTGCAGACGCCCGAGAGCAGAGTGCAGACGACGTCGACGACCGCGAGAAGCGTCCCGGTGATCAACGAGAGCACGACTACGCAGGGCTTCACGATACCGGATCGGATCTCCACTACGCAACCGCCCACGGAACCGACGACGACTGTCCGCCTGACCGACGACGGCGCCCTCGTGACCGTCGTTCCACCCGAGGCCACCACCACGAACAAATTCGAGGACGCGACGAGCTCGCTGCCGACCAGCACGGAATTCGCCAGGACGATGAGACCGATCGCGACGTCGGATCGGCCGACGGACACCGTTTACGAGGAGACCGTAGCGATCGGCAACAGCACCGCGTTCTCCGTCACCACTGCCAAGATCGTCACCATGCTGCCGTCGACGATTCGTCCGACCGGCGGCGGAGTCGTCTATCCCACGCTACCGGCTGGGGGCATCGTCGACGAGTACACGACCGGTCGACCGGTCAGCACGGAAGCTCCGACGATCGGCAGCACCGTCGCCGAGGCGGACTTCACCACCGTGACGGAGTTTCACAGGACGACCTTCGGCACCGACATCGACCAGCAGCTGACCGGCGTACCCGTCACCACCGAGTACCAGGTCGTGCACGGCTGCACCAGGGACCAGTGCGCCAACACGACGCTCTGTCTGCACAACGCTACGCAGGTAAGCGGACGCGGAGACGCGACATAGTCGATCGACTCGATTGTATAATATACACAACGACTGCTTCTTCGGCGCATGTACACGCAGTGCGACTGCAGCTACCGGGACAACTGCCGGCGCTCGCCGAGCATCGCGAACGCGGCGTTCAACGGCAGGTCCTACATCAGGCAAAAGTTCGGGATCCAAGACGGGATCCTGAGCGTCTTCGTAAGACTGAAAACAAAGGCCAAAAGCGGAATTTTGATACACGCCCTGTTCGACGACGAGAGGTACGTTCTCCTCTACATGGAGGCCGGCCAGCTGAAGTTTCAGTTCTCCTGCGGCCTGCAGACCATGCTGTTCGGCGAGCTCGACTCGCCGATCAACAACGGGCACGACGTCGACGTCGAGATGAGGTAATGACGACGAAAAAAACAAAAAACAAACGAGACGCGCAGCGACCATGAATTTCTCGCCCAGATTCCAGTACATCGTGGAACGAGTGTCGGACAAGTGCTCGGCGCGACTGCTCGTCAACGGCAGCGTCGTCATGAGCGGCGAGCAGGTCCTGCAGACCCACGAGAGCATCCCCCAATTCGCCAGGGTGCACCTGGGCGGAATTCCCGTGGCGTTCTCCCACCAGTTTCCCCAGATCGTGTTGGGATTCGTCGGTTGCATGAGTCTGCTGAAGGTATGATGCATACAAGCCGTTTCAGGACCGTCGAATTAAATACTCTTCGACCTGCGATATCTTTAATTCGTGCGATTCGCCGTGCAGGTGAACGACGCAAGGAGAGACTTCATACACGACTCGGTCGAGACTGTTCAGATAGAGGAGTGCAAGTCCTTCGTGTGCCTGTCGAGCCCGTGCAAAAATTTCGGAGCTTGCGAAGAGGTCGACGGTAAAATCAGATGCAAATGCGTTCCCGGGTGAGTGTCACGCACCGCAACGAGACGTGAATGCGCGTATTATTGCTAATTGAATCTTCGTTTACAGGTATAGCGGAGAAACTTGCGAGAGATCCGTCTGCGACGACAATCCTTGCCACTTGGGCGCGACCTGCTTAACGTCGCCCAGCGTCAGTTTCCTCTGCGTCTGTCCTCTCGGAACGCACGGATTGCTCTGCGAGAAAGGTATTGCTGCCAGCTCGGATGGAAATCGTGTGTGCGGAAGCAAGAGGCATATCAAGCCCGGACGTATTGCTTTTTCAGATACCACGGTGGTGCAGCCGTCCTTCTCGATATTCGCGCCGGGATTCTCGTCGTACATGGCCTACGGAGTCGGCAGTTCCCTGAAAGACAATATGGAGCTGAAGCTGCGGATTATTCCTCAAACGCTCGAGCAAATCTCGCTGATAGCGTACATGGGCCAGACGGGCTCGAAGCGCGAGACGTCCGATCATTTTTCAATAACTTACGTACGAGGATACCTCATGCTCACGTGGGACTTGGGCTCCGGCGTGAGGAGAATCTTCACGAGTACTCCGCTGAGCGTCCGAGCTCACAAAGTTCACACGTTGCAAATCGGAAGAAGGGGCAGAGACTCTTGGCTGTACGTCGAGGGTATAGGTAACGTAACTGGTAGAGCTGCTGGTACTAATACTAGGTTGGACGTTTCTCCAATTCTTTACATTGGTAGGTTCGATTGAATGATTCCGCTGGTCGTAGATAGCGATGTTTCAAATGAATTAATCCGTTGCACCGTATTCCTCGTAGGTGGGCATAAATCAAAATATTTTCAAACACTGCCACATGATCTGCCACTCCATACAGGATTCTCTGGTTGTATATACGATATTGAATTGCGCACAGATGACAATGTCTTCCCTGTAACTATGTCGAGTCCAGCAACAGGTAGAGGTGTAGGGGAATGCCATAGAAACGAGTGTTCTCATCATTCGTGTAAAAATGGAGCAGTATGCTTGAATTACGGACCGACGTACAGGTGAGTCTTGGCGTAACGTTTTTCATTTTCATTTATTGAGACGAAACAAGTATAAATTGTATTTTACAGCTGCATTTGCATGAAAGACTGGGAAGGACCTGACTGTTCTAGTCCAGCTAATTGCACTTCTTCAAACTCATTGTGCCATAAAAATAGCAAATGAGGTTCTCAAGACAGAAATATAATAAGAAAGTAGATTCATATAATAAGTAGTTAAGTTACCTTCACGCAGCATTTGCTGCCTTTACTTTTGGTTGACCATTCATAAAATTTGAATTCAGATGAACGAACAGGATGGCAGCTGCTAGACGCGATTGCAAATCGTATTTTGAAAGATCATGTGACCACTCAACATTTCCCCAGTGAGAAATCTGAGGGGAAATTTTGTTTTATTTAGCTGTACTTTGTTGTGATAGTAAGTTTTATGTTTATAAATTTTAGTACCTGAAACTCTTCCTCCAATCTAGAGAGTGCAACAGCTTCTTCAACAGTAATCACTCTTTCTGATGCTGCAAATGTTAAAATAACTGATTTCACAGTGTCTACTCCATACATAAAACCTGTAAATATTAGTTTATATTATTTAATCAAATATTAGTTAATCAATGTATAGTTTTGGAATTGTTAAAGTAGATCAGTAACTGGAAAACGTGCAATAAATAGGTTTTTTTTAAAACTGTTTTAATGCTGTTATTAATTGAAATAAAGTTTTGTTCCAAGTATATCAATTATACACATTTATAAATATTGCATCATGTTTCTTATTAGTAATATTAATTGAACTTACCAAAAAGTGACTCATTGTTGTGAGATAATAAATGCTTTGTTAATATATCTTTTGTACTTTGTGGTACTTTAGGAGGATCTATACTTCTTGTCTTAACAATGTCAACTTGATATCGATCACAAAACCACTGTATGAGAGGATCCCATTTTTGCTCTTGTAATTTGTACAACTCGTCCGATTCCTACATTAATAAAGTTTTAAACAAACATGACTTCTACTTCATTTGTAATTTGAAGTTCTTACCTGTTCATTTTCATTGGATTGAAATAATAACGTATCAGTCTCCAAAAAATTAAAAATATAATTCGCTATACTCTCCTTGGTAAGTTTGTTAGGATTATCAAGCACTGTACTAGAAAGTGCAGTCTGAAAATTGATTTACAATTTTATAAAAGTTATGCAACTGAATATGGATTAAAAGCAGTCGTATCTGTACTTACTAAGTGCATAACATTTCTGTTTATCACATCTTTCTGACTGTCCCATTCATGAGCAATGGCCAATGCCAATGGTTTACTTTTAACTTCAAAAACTTTTCCAAGAGGAGTTTTTAATCTCTTTTGATCCAAAGTAATCTCATATTTGTCACCATTTGAAAGTATGCCTGTTTTACGATAAAACCTTTTCACCGTTGCTGCAAATGTTAATTTTGAAAGTTAAGTTAAACTCTTATTAAAGTACTATTTAACATAATATATTGTCATTTTCTTGAACAAAATAAAAAACACGATAAACATTTTTCAGAGGTTATAATTTTAGAAGGTTATGTTGAAAAAGTTTTTCAACGGAAATACTTTTACTTACCCATATGTCTACATTGAATAGGTACTGAAACAACTTTGCAAAGTTTAGAAGAAAACATTTTCGTGAATGTCAACATGATAAACTGATACAAAATGCCTTTTAATTCATCGCTAACTTGCAGGTGCAGCCGGACTCTGCAGTATTTAAACGGCAACTTGGCGCGCGCTAGTAAGTCGATCAGTGCAATCGCATAACTGATAAAATCTGGCAACATCGCAGGTCTACACACAATATGCTGTAGATATACCTATATATACGTAGAAAGGAGTCAAAGTCAAACAATGGGTATTATAAAGAACAGCAATATTTTTGTTTTGGTGATTTGTTTTTTGTTTACGATAAGACTAATAGAATAAAACTTGAACGAAAAAGCATACAATACAAAAACACTATTTTTAGAAAGTGTAAAATCATGTCAAAGTGAAAAGAAAATCCCCTTTCATCCATATAATATAAGAGCTGCAGTTTCAAGATTTTTTCTACAAAAACTACGTGAATAAACAACATCAAAATGAAGAAGGCAGATAAGCTTTATTCCTCAAGTGAAAATTCGTCTAGTAAACATAGCATAGCCAGCATCAGCACCAGCATCAGCACCAGCATCAGTGCCCAAGATGAAAGTTTTAAAACTCCAAAGCACTCTGAGCATTGTTTACGTATTATGGAGGAGTACTTGTACAAACAACAGTTAACTGATGTGGTCCTCATTGCAGGAACACGACGTATTCCAGCCCATAGATTGGTTTTAAGTGCAAATTGCGAGTATTTTGCTGCTATGTTTACCAATTCCCTTCGAGAAACATTCCAAAATGAAATCGAGCTGAAAGAGGTGGATGGAGATGCTCTTTGGACATTGATAAGATATTTTTATACTGGAACAATAGATCTATTAGAAGATAACGTCGAGACCCTTTTGGCCACTGCATCGCTTCTACAGCTCAACTGCATAGTCCAAGCTTGTTGTCAATTTCTAATCAAACAACTACATCCTAGTAATTGTTTGGGAATACGTAGATTCGCTGACATTCATGGATGCGCAAATCTATTGAAAACAGCTAATGTTTACACTAATGATCATTTTATGGAAGTAATAAAAAATCAAGAGTTTCTCTTACTATCAACGGATGATGTGGCAACTCTACTTCAATCCGATGATCTTAATATTTCTTCAGAAGAATCTGTTTTTGATGCTTTGCTGAGATGGTTAGATCATGACCCAAAGAATAGGAAGCAAGAAGCTAGTCGTTTATTAGCTTTTGTTAAATTACCTTTACTGTCACCTGCATTTTTAACTGATCGTGTGGAGAATAATGAAATGTTTCAAGAACAAAGAAGTGCACAGGTATAAAAAATAAATTATCTGTTTAAAATTATAATTGTATTTGATAAATGTATTTTAACATCATGCATTTTTCATTAAAGGTATTAATTATGGAAGCTTTAAAGTATCATTTACTGCCTGAACGCCGTCCAATGTTGCAATCTAATCGAACCAGACCTAGAAAAGCCACTGTTGGTCAATTACTAGCAATAGGAGGAATGGATGCTAACAAAGGAGGACCAACAGCTATTGATGTATTTTCTTTACGTGAAAATACTTGGAAAACTTTAGCTAATATGAGTGGTAGAAGATTACAATTTGGAGCAGCAGTTGTAGAAAAAAAATTGGTGGTTGCTGGAGGACGGGATGGTCTAAAAACTCTTAATACTGTAGAATGTTTTGATTTTAATACAAAAACTTGGAGTTCCTTACCACCTATGACAATACATCGCCATGGATTAGGTGTCGCTGTATTAGAAGGACCAATGTATGCTGTTGGAGGACATGATGGTTGGAGTTTTCTCAATACTGTAGAAAGATGGGACCCTACTACACGACATTGGTCTTACATTTCTCCAATGTGTTCTCAAAGATCTACTGTAGGTGTTGCTGTTTTGAATGACAAGTTATATGCAGTAGGAGGAAGAGATAATAGCTCTTGCTTAAGTACAGTAGAGTGTTATGATCCACATTCAAATAAATGGACATCTTGTGCACCAATGTCTAGACGACGTGGAGGTGTAGGTGTTGGTGTAATGAATGGTTGCTTGTATGCCCTAGGAGGTCATGATGCACCATCTAGTAATCCACATGCTAGTAGATTTGATTGCGTTGAAAGATATGATCCAAAAACAGATACTTGGACAACTGTAGCTTCAATGAGCATTGCTCGAGATGCTATTGGAGTTTGTGTATTAGGGGATAAATTATTGGCTGTTGGTGGCCATGATGGTCAACAATATCTTAGTTTAGTTGAGGCTTATGATCCATTATTAAATGAGTGGCATCAAGTCACCCCTCTGAATTGTGGAAGAGCAGGACCTTGCGTAGTTATAGAAAATACTTTTATTACTTAAGTGGGAAATTCTGAAAAAATCGTATCAGTATTTATGCATTTTATGGTTTTTAAGTTTTTATTTTAAAAAATGCTTACAGATCTTATATTGCATATAGTTTTAATTTCATTAATTACATAAACTGATTGTTTCATTCTTAAAATGTTCACTTGACTGAAAATTATAGAATTTGTGATAAACATAAAAAATTTCCAGTGATAATTTTGCCTTATTAGACTAAATAAGTTATGTAAGCTAAGTGTGAAGGTTAATCAGGATTACCGGTGTATGTAAATTCGTATACATATCAATGACTCTAATTGGATTGGAATCACAAAGACACTGCTGCACCTATGTATTAAAATTTAGATCTCTGTAATTTAAGTTTACTTCAGTGTTGGGTCTCATTTTATGATAATTATTCTCCACTATGCACATACACATATCTGCACTCAACTCATTTAAACAAATATTTTACAACTTTACTATATAATATGTTGTATTGGTTTTGAACCACTTTTGTTAAGTTATTTTTTTGTATTCCTCTGTAATATAAAACAAAATAATAAAAAAACATTTTTATAATAAAATTCTCTTTTTTTTATTTATTTAGGTATAACAGAAAAGTAAACATTTCTGTTATACATATGTTTTATATATTTTTTTCTTATCTACTTTTTACATTTAAATAGCTGACATTTTGCCACAATTCAAGCTTGCTCCAATTATATTCAAATTTCGAAATTTCAATTAATTCCCTTTCGACATTTCAAAAACTTTGAACTATATAAAAAAAAACTTCGGAGTTCGGGTTCGAATGCACTACATACATATACAGTAATACAAAGCTGCGTAAAGTATAGAAAATGCGTGTGCTGCAGCTACGCGGCGCAGCAGTCGCCTGTAGGTGCTCTCCGCTATCGCGGCTTGTCAATTGGATCGGCGTTAATCAGGTGGTTTGGATGTTTGCGGGGAGAAGAGCGTCCAAGTATTGAAAGTGAAACTGGTCGTTGTAACATCCCCCCAGGTTAGCCCCGAGTCGCCGATTAATGATAATTCGAACATGTACTTGTCAAGGGTGAGTCTCTGCGTGATTTTCGTTTTGCTCTGCTCGCTCGAGTCGAGGGCTCTGGACAGAAGAGGCTTAAACGACGATGCAGCCCTAACCAAACTTGGCTCCAAAACGGGCCCATCGCTCAAGTTTTTCTACTGGTGAGTAAAAAAAATCCCGCTGGAAATAAACAACGTCGTTCTTCTCTTCGACGTGTAGTCTGCTAATAGCACAGTGAAAGTGATTCGGAGCGAAAGTTGAGTATACGATCCGAACGAAATGATTTAATTTTATCTAATTTGCAAACTTTCTTTTGATGATTCATCGTCTTATCCTTCTTTCATATGATAATAAGATAACATGATTTATGCGTGTAATACTTGGTGATGAGTTTTCTTTTGTGCTTTCAGTTATTCTTGTGGATACAGGAAAGTATTTGAAGACTATGTAAACATTCTGCGTCAAAAATACCCTGAACTGCAAATCGATGGTGAAAACTATAATCCTCCTGGAGCAAACATGATGCTCGCAAAGGGCTTGGTAAATTTCAGACAGTTAATTTATTATATTTTTTGTGTACACACAAACAAAATTTATGCTAAATTGTGTTATTTTTCTTGTAGGGAATAGCAAAGATTCTAGTCATAGTTTTAATATTCAGTAAAATAAATATATTCCAATGGATTGGACAACCTCAGCCATTCTGGTGGCTATGGTGTATGGACAACCGTTTATATTCTTGTGTGATGCTGTTCTTTGCATGCAACGCTGCAGAAGGATATTTAATATCTTCTGGTGCTTTTGAAATCCACTTTAATGGTAAAATAAAGTTTAATTACGTTAACATTGTTGTTTATTTGTTAATAAAACTACATGAATTGTATATTGTACATAATATAAATATTTTGTTCACAGATGTTCCAATATGGTCCAAACTTGAAACTGGAAGAATACCTCAACCTCCTGAACTATTTCAAATTATTGATACTCACATGCAAATGTTATTTCCAGAAATGGAAGTAGGAAAGATTGGTCTGAATAAGTAAATTCATGATAATTTTTTTCTTTATCAAGCAAAGTTTGGTTTTTTTCTTAAAGTAACAATAAAATGTGTAAAGACATTTTGCATATTTAAAGCAAAGCTGCCCAATAAGCGAAAACTTTGAGACAAACTCAACAAGCGTATATTGATCTTTTGGATCAGTATTAAAAATATGAGAATTATGTCTCAGAATTCAGTCTTTTTATATCCTAGGATTGTAGAATATGTATATTGAATAATGAATTATGTTTGTGTAAATAACGTACTAGACACCAAAGGATACGTAACAAATTAAATCATTTTGAGAGTTGCTGTTGCTCCATTTTTTCATTTGAAAAAATTGAGCATTTAAAACTAAAAATACTGTCAAAAAAAAAATACTCAAATGTATTCCAATCATGTGCATTTCTCGTGTTATCACGTTTATTTCCGTTTTTGTTTGTTTTTATATTTGTTACCGTATCTTAAGCTCTAATAAAATTGAATTGTAAAACATTATCAAGTATGTATAATTTTAAATATTACTCACAAGCTGTCGATCACAGTAATAATTTGAAATTATTAAAAAGTATTGTTTATCTATGGATTCTCGATGTAATTAATAATAATAATTCTTTAATTTTATTTCACATTGTAAATTGTTGCAAATAAAGTAAATTCATACATAACAAGAGCCTGTTCAAAATTTTTTAAAAAACCATTTAACGAAATATTCGTTTTTGTTGATTTTTATAAATTTCATGAATAACATTTCAATAAAAAAAACCGCCAAGGAACTGGCGCTATCTCGCGGTGATTTGACGCTGTTGCAAAAATCACTTGTTGACGTCTTGACGAGTTGTCGACTCACGACATGAACACCGTTCAGAACACGCGAAAAAGCTATGTGTGTTTTTTCAGTAGTGTCGTAAGTAAAATAGGTTAAATACCGGGTGTATCATCTATGACGAATATCGATTTAAGTACGTTGTTTTAACGATCGACAACAATTCGAATATTTCAACGAAAAGTATATTTTGTATGATTTTTTGTCATAAACAATGGAGCGTCGCTGCCAGTGCGGCAGCGAACACAATGAAGGAGAACTAGGAGTTCAGTACAATCTTTTCGAGAAAATTGACTTGCAGAATGTAGAGTGCCTAAATGAGTTGGAAGAAGCCTCTGGAGTCAAGGTTTTTAAATCATGGCAAGATCGTTTGGATCATACTAAGGTACTTGTTTTGTGTGAACATTTTTTGATTTGCTCCGGTTTTTTGCTTATGAATGAAAATAAAAAATTTATAATTTGTTAATTAATTTGTCATGCTCAGATTTATTGATTAAAAATTAAACAATTTTTGTTTAGTTCGTGGAAAGTGATGTCGATGAGGAACTGCTTTTCAATATACCGTTAGTATCAATATAAAAAAATATAGTTGTATCTCTTCTTTATTTTGACAATTTATAACAAAAGAAATTTTCCCCCGCAGATTTACAGGTGACATCAAACTGAAAGGTCTTATTATTGTTGGGGGACCCGATGATTCTCATCCTTCAGAAGTGAAATTGTAAATATCAATTATCATATCTGGGATAAAATTTTATGAATAAAATAATCTTTAATTAATTAATTTCAGGTATAAGAACAGAGAAAAAATGACATTTGATCAAGCTGAAGGTGAACCAGATCAAAAATTTGATTTGGTTGTAGACCAATATGGTATTCATGAGTACCCGATAAAGTAAGCTCATAACTTTAATTCTCTAGATATAAATAGCATTTACTCATTTACACGTTTTTAACAAAATAAAACTGTGTATAGCAAATTTAGATTTATTAGTCTAAATAATGCACTGGCTGTTTTGTTTACTTGCTAAATATACTCAGCGGAAATACTTTGTCTCGCAGAGTTGCCAAATTTTCTTCAATGCATCATCTCTCGCTGCATTTCACTGGTAATCGAGGAGCTGAAAGAACAAGGATTGACTACATTGGCTTAAAAGGAGAATGGACTCCTGGTCATCGTCACGGAGTGACCATCTGCACATACGAGGCCTTGCCGCAACACAAGGATCATGTTAGTTCAGAAAACATTGACTTTTCGCGCACTGTTTCGTAATTCTAAAAAAGGAATCGATTTAATCGTTCGAAAGTGATCTATAAGACCGAGTCTTGTATCTATCACTTTTTGCCATACACTTGGCATCTCAAATACTGGACTATATACACTTGTTTCATTATTAATCATTGTAAAAAAAACCTATTTTAAAAGTTTCGTAATTAACATTATAAATTACCTGAAACTTTCTCTTAATGTTCGTAATTCTCAAGCTTGGTTAACGCAACATTAAAGGCATTAATCTTATCAAGTCTCATCGCTGCCACGAAAAATATTAATGATTTCGTACGCAAAAACACATCGTCAAAAAACTGCGCACCTTATAAAAAAAAAACTTTCAAAGCTAAACTACACAACGTCGCATGATCTCGGCAATCAAAACGAAAATACACAAACCAATTACGCGGCTCTATAATATCCGCTTCGACGGTTCAACGAAACAAAACATTCGGCCCGCGCCTATTTATAACCGCGGGCGAGCGAAAATCCGCACAAAGCAGCCTTTTCTTTCTCTCTTTTTCATTTCTCCTCGCCGTCCCTTTTCTCACTGCGTTCGTTCGCCCCGCTACATAACGCGCAACCCCCGGGTACAGCTTTATTTTCAGCGTCGCTCTGCGACGGCGACAACTGCATAGCCTCGCGCACTTGCGCTCCGCACGCGCCGATGCAGTTTCTTCTCTCGTCGCGCGCCGCAGTCGAATATCGCGCGAGACGCTCAGATATATACATTACAATATATATCGCGTGTATAATCAAAGTGGGACTATATTGCCTGCATAGTCGCGAATCGTTTTGTATATGTAAAGCGAAATTTATATCGGGGGAGGAGCGAGTGTGCGACGAGCTCTCGCAGTTTCTCCCTCTCCCTTCCTCCCTGCCTCTCTCGCGCTCTCGGCATTTCGAATTTTCGCGCATCAGTACAGTCGGTAGTGGCGCGCGATCGACAACAAAGCAGCGCACGCACACTCGCGCCGAACCGGACGCGTAACTCTTTCTCTCTCTCTCTCTCTCTCTCTCGATTTTCTGGTGTGTATATAGTACACATTATATAGCCGCGACAATAGTACAGTGTATCGCGCGGCTAATACACGTATATAGGTGTAACTTGTAATAAGTGTTACAATATAGCGAGCGAGATGTTTTGTTTACGCGATTTGGCACGCGGCTACTGCTCGGCGCGGTTTATCGCCGATTTCACGCAGCGGCAGCAGTCCGCGGACTTTTGTTAAAACGCGAAAGCCGAGTTTCGACGCGGCGGAGACTGACCGCGCGCTCCGGAAATTCTGTGTTATATACACTTAAATCGTCTTGTTATTGTTCTATTAAAATTATCGCCATCGCGCACTATCCATTGTTTATACATTCAGTTCGACGCGCGCGAATCGCTTGTATGTACATAAAACGCATTCCACTTTTGCGTATAAAGGAAGGACTATTCGGCGGAGAAGAGGATAGCTGCGAGTTTCTGACGCAGTTGCATATCGGGGGAGGGAGAGAAAGAAGCGGAGAGAACAGTGTGAATTATTTATGAATAAACGAGGCAAAAGTGCAGCGGCAGCGGCGGCGGCAACGGCATTGGAGAAGTTGACGTGAAATCGCGACGGCAGTGTCTTCCTCTCTCGGAGCAAAAACACGTCGCACACAGTGAGTTGACGTGTCCGAATAAACAAGAAACGGCCATATAGGTATATATACCGTCTCATCGCATAGTTGTAAAATGTGCATAGCTTGCATCGGCTGATGATGCGTATATCTTGTGTATATCGCGGCGATGCGGAAATATCGCGTGAGCCGATCGACGCATATTTTGTATGTATGTATACAGCGCATCGGCGTGTGCGAATAAGCGAGGAGAGCTTTAACAATCGCGGCGACCTTTGAACCGATATTGATACCGCTGCGAGGTGTGCCAAAGTAGATTACACGCTATGTGTGTGCAGCTTATATACCTACGTCTAAATCGAGCTTTTTTTAAACATGCGCGTATAGATATACGTCGTCGTCGCCGCTCGCTCGCGAAGCGCGAGAAAAGAATTTGGCCGCCGATTCGGCGGTGTCCTATATTACAAAGAATCGACTTACACGGACACTATGTATCACGTATTATTTGTTCTCTCTCTCTATATATATATCTCTCTGCAATTCGGTTACGAAAGCTTTATCGAATATAACCCGCGAGAGATAGGGAACGCGAGAAGCTTCTAGATGTGTCATACACTTGACGATTATAAGTATATACGAGTATGTCCAGGAAATTTCGGAAACAACTCGGACGGAAAAGTTGTAAGAAATTTTCTTGAAGGCACACCTACCAGACCTTAGGTCATTCTGAAATGAATAAAGCTCGCGTGTATGGCCGATTTCGGGTATACTTTTTTCCGGAGCAAAAACGACTCGAAAAATGAGAAATAATTAAAGAACAAGAGTTTATAGATTTTTTTTCTCGAAAACTATGGACTTTTACAAATATTTCATTAGAACGAAAATGTCGTAAAATTTATCAAAGAATACTCTTACATTTTTCAGATTTTTTACGGCGTTACATTCGAAATTTCGATTTTTCTGGGTTTTCGAAAAATCAAAAATTGCACCGGATCAATCTGAAAAAATTTCAGAGCATTCTTTCATGAATTTTAAGATATTTTCGTTCTAATGAAATTTTTATAAAACTCCATAGTTTTCGAGAAAAAATCTATGAATTCTCTTTTTGTTAATTATTTCTCGTTTTTTCGAGTCGTTTTTGCTCCGGAAAAAAGTATACCCTACGATCGGCCGTGCACACGAGCTTTTTCAGAATGACCTATGGAACGATAAAAACCAGGTCTGGTAGCTGTGCCTTCAAGAAAATTTTTTGCAACTTTTCCGTCCGAGTTGTTACTGAAATTTCCTGGACATACTCATATGTCGAATTTCAAAAAATAAATGCATTTTTCTTTGGTCTAGAATTCGCAAAAAAATTTTTTAGCTAGAGCTTTCGGACCAATGGGACTTTCTTCTGTAAGCCAAAAGATGATGAAAAATGCCGAGGAACATGCGAAATATAGAATATGAAAATTTAACATGGGGAGCCATATGGGGGAAAAAGAAAAAATTGGCTATTCGGAGTTTTATTATTTTTTTTTTTTTAAATGCGCATAACTTTTGATCAGAGCATCAAAACTTGGCATTTTTGTTTTAAATTAAAGCTCTTCTGTAATACTTTATTAAAGTGTTATTCGAAATTTTATTGGTGCCTCGTGAAAATTCGTAGTTGTTATTATTCCAGTGTTTTGATGCATTAATTTTCTTTAAAAAAAGCGTAAAATGGCACAGATATTTGGTTACTAGTAATTTTTCCCATGTTCCTCTGCACTTTTGACTATCTTTCGGCCCACAGAAGAAATTTTGATCGGTCCGAAACCTCTAGCTTTAAAAAAAATTTTTAGATTTCTGGACCAAAGAAAAGTGCATTTTTTCATTGAAATTCGACATATACGTGCTCGACGAATTTTTAATATAAGTGACTTGAAAGAAACGTCACTAATCATCGAAAAATTACACGCGAGCGAAATCATCTCTCACCACATGTATCCGCTCGGAATTCCTCTCTCTCTCTCTCGCAATCGCACGAGTCCCCCTCCGATAAACTTCGCCGCATGTACGAATGAGCTGAGAAAGAGAGAAAAAGCGCGTAAACGGCAGTTCAACGATAGCGGCTTATCGGAGCTACCGAAACGCCGTGTTATATCTCGAATACAATAAAGCAATGGTAACAATACATATATATATATAAACGCGGACGTGATTCCGATAGCGCATAGCGCTGCATCCGCGCCGCAGCTCATGGATAAGGAGAGACGCGGCGGAATGAAGCTCGTCGCGCTTGTCTACACTTACACAGTGCTATACGTATCGAAGGGCACTTAGGAAACCTTAAACTTGTACGAGGGAGTCCGTATAAGATGGAGATCTGTAAGATAATTAAGTCGTCGCCGCGCGTATATAAGTTAAGTTGGCCAAGGGAGACGTGTCTACAATGGATGCATAAGTGGTGGTGAGAGGGTGGAAGGGAATTTGTAATAGGCTTAGAGTTGCTGAGACGAATCGAAGACTATTTTTGTGCGGTGCGGACACGTTGTTGGCTTTTGTCGATCTTGTATTAGTTTCTTAATACACAGGTATCTGCATCAATGCGCCGATCGGGTGTGTTGCTTCATTGTTTCGGTAAAGACGTAAAAAGGGATGTATCTGATTACGAGTGTAAAATGAAAATTTAATTTTGTTAATGAAAATTTTTTACGCGCAAAATAATAGTCGAGTATTTATGATTTTATGCAAGAGGCGTGTCTCGGAGAATATACAGAGTCAGAGCGGGTTATGTGACGTACAGAATATAACAAAAGCTTTACATCAAAAGCATCTGGTGCTTAGGTTTGCATTTTTTATGTATACGCCTCCTTTTGTAAATTTTTATCGGTCCGTAAATTTTGATGTGTAAGTATATGTGTGTACAAGTGTGCGACATGTTCGCGTGAACGCGGTATTATAGGCCAATGAATGCCAAAGTCAGCAATACGACGAAAGTTGGTGAAAAATGCTATTAAAATTTATCGGCCAGCTAAATGCACGCGTTGCTTATTTTATCCGTATATATACGTTTATTTTTTACTTAATGGGCTGCCGGAGTGAACTTTACCGATTATGACCCCACCTCCAGTCGTGTATCACTTCTTTTCTTATACACTTTTCATATCGTTAAAAATAAAATTCAATGATTGTTCGTTATATTGTGTGGTATACGTCGGAACAAGAAGTTATTCTTGATTTAAATATTACGTAATTGCGTATATTGTTGTAAAATATATTTGTGATCTTACACAGTTTAGACACTCGAAACAATGATTAATAACATCATATATAATCGTAAGATCTGTTACATATTCACAATATTTTTTTTTTTATAATTTTGCCTTGCGTTCGAAAGAAAAAAAAAAAATTCGAAAGATAAATAAAATTGAATCAATCGCGGCGTTGCTTCGATATCCGCGCGCGCGAACTTCCAGATTAAATTCCAAGCATGCGTTAATTACTGTACAGTTCACTATAAATTTAGTCATCGACCGTTAAATCATTCATTAACCTCTCGATATATCGCAGTTGTAAATTCAATTTCAAGACCCGATTTTCCGCGTCGTAAACTATAATGTACGAATTCGAAAAAAACTTCCGTTTCACATCGAAAAATCGAGCCATATAATCGAGTTTCACGCGTGCGCACGCGACACGCGACAATTCAGTCAAAAAGCGTATAATTTATCGTCATTCGGCCATTAGATGGGATTCCACGGAACTTATGGCGTGCGCTCGCAGAGCCGCGCGTGGAATCTTTTACGGTCTTAATTCCGACAAAAAGTATATACGTACACTATAATTTAACGGTCGTTACAATACATCCGAGCGATCGAGATTACAATTTAATGGCGGGTGCAGCGTATGCGATTTCGATAAATCGCACGTGCGTCAAGTGGCACAATGAAAGCGATCGAATTAGGCGCTTTATGCGGAAAACAATTTGGCTCTGCTTTGGGTATGCCAACGCACATGTCAGGCGTGACACATAATGCGCGCGCGCACAAAGAGATGAAAGAAAGAGAGCGACGAGCGCGAGAGACCCCCCCTATAGTCTCCGCGGAGAGCGACGAGACTGATCGAAGCCGAAGGAAGACTCGTCTCGTGTCTCGCCGCACTAAAATTAAACTCGTCGAACGAGAAGAGAAAAAAAAAGGTCGGCAAGCGAAATGTACGAAATAAAGTTCGCTGTACTCGCGAGATTAAATCAAGCAGAGCGCGCGTTATATAGCGGAAAGTTATTGCGGAGCCCGAGAGCCGAGGAATAAACCGCTGGTGATTTACAGCGCGGAGAACACACGGTCCGTTTAATTTGGCACAAAGGAAACTTACAGCGCTTTCATTGTATTTTTCTTGCGCCTCCAAGTCTGCCTCTCTACACATATACAATATATATACATATGACGAGAGCTTTCAGCTGCGCGCGCGCTCGCGCGTGTCAATCGAAGTGAATCAAGTGTCCAATGAATATACGCGTAATACAATCATTTTGCCTCGAGTCATGTCCGACGCGAGTTGCTTCGCTCCGCGCGCGCGCACGGCGCGCTTCTAATTTACTTAAGGAAACCGCGATTTTTTTTCCCTCCGAGCAATGTATACGCGTATATATGTACGTACACACACGTTTGACGAGTGCGCGCGCGCGCACGCTCGATTGAAAGTATATAGCCTCATTGAATTTGTTTGTTCGGCGAGAATCTCTGCCTTAGTTTGAAGGAGTGCTGAGCTTTTAGCGCCGCGCGAGATGGGATTAAATTGTGTTTTCTTCCAGAAATTTTGGGATGTGATATATGTCGAATTTCAATGAAAAAATGCACTTTTCTTTGGTCTAGAAATCGAAAAAAATTTTTTAAGTTAGAGGTTTGCGACCAATGGGACTTTGTTCTGTAAGCCATAAAATGATGAAAAATGCCGAGGAACGTGGGAAATAATAGAATATAAAAATTTAACATGGGGAGGCATCTGGAGGAAAAAGAAAAAATTGGCTATTCGGATTTTTATTATTTTTTTTTTAATGGGCATAACTTTTGATCAGAGCATCGAAACTTGGCATATTTTTTTTTAAATTAAAGCTCTTTTGTAATACTTTACTATAGTGTTATTCGAAATTATATTGGTGCCTCGGGAACATTCGTAGTTGTTATTATTCCAGTGTTTTGACGCATTAATTATCTGTAAAAAAAGCGTAAAATGACTCAGAAATATGTTTACCAGTCATTTTTCCCATGTTGCTCTGCACTTTTGACTATCTTTCGACTCACAGAAGAAAGTCTGATCGGTCCGATACCTCTAGCTTTAAAAAATTTTTTTCGATTTCTAGACCATAGAAAAGTGCATTTTTTCATTGAAATTCGACATATAGGCTCCGCGCGCGGTACTATAATGAGCTCGATACGGTGTTAAGCTCTTTCAACCGGCTTCGAACCGCGAGAGCGTATACGTCTCTCGTTATTCTCGTTAAAGCATGTTATACGCGCACGTATCATTAACTGTATTAGTAAAATACGGACGGTTAACTTTTCAATATTTCTATAACTTTGCGAATTGTAATATTTATATGACTACTTCTCCTAGAAAATGCACTTTTCAGAGGTCTAGAAATCGAAATTTTTTTTTTAAAGCTATAGAGGTTTTGGACCAATCAGATTTTCCTCTGTAAGCTGAAAAGTAGTCAAAACTGCAGAGGAATATAGGACACTATGGAACATGAGAATTTAATATGGGGAAGTATATGGAGAAAAATAGAAAATCGGCTATTCTAATTTTTACTTATTTATTTTTTTTTTAAACGGACATAACTTTTGAGCGAAGCATCGAATGTGGGCATACATTTTTTTAACTTAAAGCTCTCATGTCGTATTTTATGTACAATTTGAAATTTAATTTTTGTGCCTCGGGAACATTCGCTAATTGTTATTATTCCAATATTTTGACGTATTAATTTTTTGTAGCAAAAAACGTAAGATGGCTCAGAAATATGGATGCCGGTCCGAAAGCTCTAGTTTAAAAAAATTTTTTTTCGAATTCCAGGTCAAAGAAACACGTATAAGAATGCAACCGCGGTGGAGAAAAAAAAATTATCAGAGGCAATTTTCGCCTTATCGCATCCGGGAATTCCCATCTCTCGTAAAGTACACACCTATGGGGATAAACGCGTGTGCGAAGATACCTGAACAAATGAATTTCGGTGTTGTATTATGCAAGCCATATATACAGTTAAACTTAGAATCGCGTTATTACATATATATATATATACGAGTCGTTATCGCGCGTTAGCATATATATTGTTCGCGCAATACTTAATTACTTTATGCTTCGCCGTGTGTATATATACACTGCTGATCCAAATATAGACGCACGCAGTGCACGCGTGATGTTCGAGGTAATAATCCTGTTGACTTTCGCTCGAAAATTATGACATCTCCTGGAACGGAAGATGCCCCGCGCACAATTGTACACACATTGGAAGAGACGACACCGCGTCCAACTTCAGCTTTTAAACGCAGCTCTCGGCGCGCTACGTGTACGCGAACGCTATAATAAATCACAGTTCAAATATCAATTTCGCCGGTTTTATCCACGGAGACGTCCGTATAAAGATGTCGTATAGGTATAGCCTCGCTCACATACGAATGCAAATGAGCCGCGATTGTATTTCGCTGTAATGCGCAACGTACCCTCTCGAAAGCTCGAATTACATAAAGGTGTATATATATAAGGGACGAGTCCTTTGTCCCAAAGTTTTACTGTCACATATGCTTCAGATCTGGCCGAGAACTTTTAATGGCTTTTGTTAGTCAAATACGTATATACGCGTATATTTGTTCGCGGCACACTTGGTGCTTGGCAATTTTATCGTCCAGAGCGACAGCGACGCTCGCGATGCAGCTTACTAATCGCTAAATTACGCGGGCTCTTGATTCTCTGGAGATACGTGGCTCTCGCGCCGCTGCAGCAAGTGTATACCATTCTTGAGCGAGATTCTTTAACAAAAGAGACCGAAATCGGGTCGGATTGACTCATCGCCGGTTGATTAACGCGGAAAGTACTTATATACGCATTAATCGTCGCGGTCGGTCCCGTCAATGACTATAAAGCGCGCCGTTCAATTCTCGCTGAGCGCGCGACTAATTTATCGGAGTATAGACTTTTCCTTATATTTTCATGATTGGTCGCCGGGACTAAAGATGCTTGGAGAATAATTCATGAGATGAGCTGCGCGAGTAATTGCGAATAATTTATTACTGTAGCAGGTTTAAGAACAAGTGCGTCTTTATCTAACAAAGAAAATTAGCGTTGAAGATACAAAAGGCATATAACATAATTCGATAGACGACACTATACCTGGCTCGAAGCTAAAACTCAGTCGACACGACTCATGAGTTGCAATGAGCTATATGCGCAGCTGTCGAACTGAAACTAAGAGCTCCTCGGGGCTATATTTTATTACACCCGTAGAATTAACCCTCAAGATGCTATATACCCAAATAGCCGCGCGACGAGCGAGCGAAGCGCGGAATAGACCGTTTTAAGGGTTCCAGGGCCAATCGGAGAGGCATGGCAAGAACCAAGTGATTCTTATGTACTTTGTCTTGATTCCGAAAATCTTGGTCGCAGTACCTGAAAATCGAAAGTTTAATTGTTATCGACAAATTAAATGTTTAAATGTCAATAAAATCTTTATTATTGAAGGTGATGTAGTTTTCTAAGCATTAAAAGATGCAATTTTTAATGAAAAAGATTAATTTTAACCGAATTTATTACAAAAGTGCAAAACTTTAACAAACTTTTTTCATGGTTCCAGAATTATGCATACACTTTGATATGAAATATTGGTATTTGATTTTTTCTTGAATAAATAATTAATTAATTTTAATGTAAAAAGCTTAGTGCTTCCCAAAAATACATGTATCTACTTCATTCATCTCATGAATTTATCACCAGATTGCACAGATAAAGTATGTTCAAGAAGTCTATGTATAATTGTTAATAAGAAATATTGTTATTATTAAGAATTAATATTAATAATTATATGATTGATTATGAATGCTTTTTCATAACCTAGTCACAATAAAAGTTTGTGGATATCGTTCTCAATAAAATAGCATTTTCCATGGTTTTAGTTGCACAAAAATGAAATACTAAAGCATTAAATAGTCTATGGATAAATAAAGAATAATATCCAGTAATTTTTTTAGTATTTCATAAAACTACATAACAAAAAAAGCCTTATAAACAAATTGATTCGGCATTTTCATGAAAATTTGAATTTCTATAAGATAAAGTGTATTGTAAAATAAATAAACTCAGAAATGTTGCTTAGTCATTTTATAAAAAAAGTTTTTGTCCTAAATTTTCAATAAATTTGGGTAAAATGAATCTTTTTCAAAAATTCAAAATTATTTACATTTTTCATTAAAAACTGCATCTTTTAATGTTCCGAAAACTGTATCACCTTCAATAATAAAGTTTTTATTGACATTTAAACATTTAATTTGTTAATAACAATTAAACTTCCGATTTTCAGGTGTTGCAACTAAAATTTTCGTATTCCAACTAGATGCGTTGAGCGCTTTTTGATCAAGTTGCGCTGCAATAACACGGAAAGACGGAAAGTATTTTTTAAGATTCCTAATTACATTTATGAAAAGTTTTGCAATTATAATGAATTATTTTTGAAAACCTACTTAAAATGCGGTAATCGAGTATGAACTGCGATATATATACCAACCGACGAATATATACGATCGAATTCGTTCTCGTACGACTGAAAAATTGTTGCGCAATCAATATTTTTCTGTCCGATATAATATTGTTCCAAGTAATACGTTATTGTATCGCGGGAGTAAGATCTTCGGAGCTGCGCGTTGCGCCTTTACGCGAGGTGCTTGAATAAAAATTTATCTTATCTGCCGCAATTATACATATATGTCTTATACCAACTAATTGATCGTTCAAATTCGAAAAATCATTACCGAGAATCCCGTTAGCGAGTGAAAAAAACATTACAATAAATCGAGTGATTCTGGAAAAATATTTTTTGTTTTCACAACACAGTTTAACAGATGTCTCTGATGCATTGTTAATTTTACGATGTTTGTGTGAAGTTTAATTAAAATAAATAATAATAATAATATACATGAAAGAGTGCCATTTGCTGCTTTTAAATGTTTATGATAATTGATATAATATGTATCTACTTATTCGCATATATATCTGATATCGATTAATGGTGATGCTATAAGTATGTCACGTAATACGATTACGAGGCTATTAAAAATAATAATTTAATTACTGTCGCGATAATATTGGTACTTTTACTGCAGACACAGTATTAATAAATCTAAAATTTAATACTGTAATAATTTTTACTACGGATCGTCGCTCGCTGCGCACGCCTTAAAAAAAGAAAATTCGCTCTCGGATAAGCAAGGATTTGCGAGTATACGCTCAAACGAAATTTTTGATTGTACTTATAATTGCTCACAGTAAATCGTGTATTTCAGCGCTTTTTCGACCCATAAATCATTCGGCTATTATCTCGCAGCTATACTTCCGACGCTTCTCGCAATGGACTCTTTCATCTTTTATATCATTGTAGAGGCTGTCGCGGTTTATCGCCACTGATTCCCACGTACTTGCACACGTAAATGCAGCTCCCACAAATATATCGTTTCTCAACCTTGTGAACGACATATATGTATATATATTTCGTGTGTAGTGTAGGTATACGTATCATGCGGCTATCTTCAACGTTATCGTCCGGAGAGCGATTTTCAATCTTAAACGATTACGTTCGAGTATTCTCTCCTGCGGCTTTGTAAGTAATGCCATTATTGGTTGACAAGAGAATTTTTTATTTTTTGCGGTATCCGGCGAAAAGTAAGTCAGACGCACATCGTCTTTGGCCTGTTTTGCGAAAATTTTACAGCTTTTGTTTACTCGCCGTAAATCAGCGGAGACGCGCTATCTCAGTAGTGGGACTCTTCGCATTATCGGGAAAATACTCTATGTTTACGTGAATTCAATTGATTTTTATCGTTTCTTCGTACACGGCTGGCTACATAGTGTATACGTACAGAAAATGGAAGTAAGCTACAAGCGCATTCGCGTCAAAGTTAAAATAGCTGTTTTATTGGGCAAATTTACAATCTTGAAAATTTATACGAGATAATGCGTGAAAAGGACGTCTGACTTCTTTTTGTATCTACCTTACATCATTTGATAATCATATCTCTCAAACGCGACGACGATGATTTCATCACAATCGCTTACATCTAATCTCGTGCCATACATTATGTCGAGAGAAAATTTCGTGAATTCATGTATTTTTTGCTGCAAATTATGCTAATCCTTAGACTGTAGAACAAACGTCTCGGCAGTTTAATACCGTTTTACGCTTTCGCTCGAGTCTTCGTGCGCGCACAGAATAAACCTCCAATATAACAATTGAACCTCGTCCAAAATATCTGTAATCATGTGTGTTTATAAATGATTGATAATAGGATGTATTACCTGCAATTAATAATTGAACCTCGTCCAAAATATTTATATAATTACCTACTTATATTTTGATCGACAATATACGAAAAAAAATTAATTGTTATCTTTAAAAATGAAATAACTTTAGGATGCGCGTATAATTAAGAACTTCAAAATTTGCCATTAATTAACTGTCAATCTATCATTAACGTTTTCCACCGTCAGAACAGAAAAACAAAATTATCAGTGTGACGCGCCCGAAAATTGTATATAGAAGCATAATAACGAGCACACGATACCAAGTACATCGTATCGATAATCAATGACTATATACGAGATTTCCCGAGGCCTTACGCCAGACAAAGAATTTCGCTGCGCGACGACGTATCCCCGTATATAAATTAAAAAAATAATACAGTACACAATTTCCCCAAAACCTAATAAAAAAGAAAATTAATCTCTCTCCGTCGTTCCCCCCTTTTTCAGGCTCGCCCACCTCCCCGCACCTCCGCAAGCTCTCGGCGCTGCACTCGGACACGTTTCTCCCTCGGCCAAACATGCCGACGGCGGCGGCCGCTCCAGCATCAGAGTCGCCGAGGGGCCATCGTCATCGTCATCAGGCGCACCGGCAGCTGCACCGTCGGAGCGACGCTACCCACTCCGCTCGCCCCTGCTGCTGAGCAAGATAGCGGCGCGCGTCTATATCGCGCGTTACGGAGCGCGGCGTGCACAGACGCAGAGCGAGAGAGAGAGAGACTGTCAGTCGAGCCAGGAAAGCCGCGCCGCGACCATCTCGCTCGCGAGCTCTCCCTGCGCGTGTTGCACTGCACCACGTGCGCTCGCCACCTCGATTCCCCCCTCCCCCTTCGCCTCTCTCGTTTCCGCGGGGAGAGATCGAGGCGCGCAGGTGAGCGAGAGCTGGCTGCAGTCGGTGCCGGCTTATCGAGCAGGTGCGGTGCGCGCAGAGCTTTTTTCGTCGCGCGGATCTCTCTCGCGAGTATTATACACACACATATATATATAGGTATAACTTGTGTATATCGTACGTTGGCATGCCGCCGTTTCGTAAGAGCCGATAAGGGACGAGTGCCGAGACGCGAGGAGAGGACGGCTTTATCATCGATGCGGAGGTGGATTGCAGCTGCCGATGGCGAGCGAGATCGGCTCGTGTGTGTGTACGCGGAGAGCGAGCGCCCGGCTATACACCGATCTTCACCAGTCAATTAACGAGGTGGAATAATTAGCGGAAGCCGGATCGTTTTTCTACGCTTTTGGTGCCTTATTATATACGAAGTTTAGTCTTATACGCACGCGCGTCACCCGAAGGATTGGAGCCGCGTCCGTGTGCAGTATATAGAAAGAGGATACCTTATATAGATTTGAATTTTCGAATCGAGGCGAGGTTTACCGCGCAAACGATGACGCACATACCGGAGAGAAACGGCAAGTCCACGGCCAAGCAGAACGGCCAGAAGAACGGAAAGACTGAGGGCCAGGAGGAGGTCGTGCAGCCACCTCCGCCCGACGGTGGCTGGGGATGGGTCGTCGTGATCGCCTCGTTCCTGGTTCACGTGATCAGTGAGTACATATTTCACCTCGTTTTCTCTTTTACTTTCCTATTACCCTTCTTTAATCGTTGTTTATCCGGCTTTCCGAGATTTTTTTTTTCTTTCTCTTTGTGTACCATTATACGATATTCGAATTTACGAGCCGCGATTATTACGGGAATTTCGAAAGATGCGCAGCGCATCGACGCGTATATATATACGTTTTTCGGATTTACACGCGCGTCCCAGAACCGCGACGCTATCTCGAAACGGAGATAAGCGCGCGCGACGAATCGTTATACTCAAGCCGAAAAGCAGTGAGCTGTAGAGGCTATTTGGAAATTTATGTATAACGGGACGCGTACATATATACATTATACATGGTCGTAGCGTGTTTTCGTTATAACGAAAACACAAATTCACTTGTAAGTCTTTCTCTTTTTCCGTTCGCTCGACTCGGCGTAATTTTCGCTTCTGGTTGTAACAGGTAGTCGCGCGTGCCGCTCCAGTATGTATACTTACAACTTTTCTCTCCGCGTCACGCGCCGCGCACCGCGGAGATAAAAATCGCCGCCGATGTACGCCGCGTTTTTGATTTATTGCGGCTGTCAATCGGCATCTCGTATTTATAATTGGACGATAAGGAGTGATTGATTTCGATCTTTGCAATCTGTAAAATGCCCCGCCAGACGATTACGTGTTGTATGTAAGTACTTACGCGCGTGTGTGTATTATAGTTTTTTTTTTTAGCGAGAAGCAATGAGTATATGGCATTGATTATTCATTGTTATATTTGATAACGGATAAGAGGTGTGAGATATTATAGGTGGAATATAGGTCGAATTTTAGAAGTTAAATTAAATACAAAACGTATTGGCCTTTACAGATCTGTTGTAGGAGTCTATCAAGAGTTTCGCAACTATACATTCTGTCATCGCACCTCGATTTTTCTCGTTCTTTTTTTTTCCACGAAACGCCTTCATTTTTATCTTTATCACGAATATACGAGAGAATCATTAGCCAACGAGCCTAAATTGAATCGTAATCTTTGTTTATTAAATTTAACAGTCTTACGGAGATCTGCTTGTTTGTGTCTTAAGAAAACCGCACGATGCACGAAGGATATCACTCGAGCAATCGTAAAACCGTATTATATACGCGTAAACAGGTGTTCTTACGTGTAAACCCAGTGTATTACACAGTCTTGCACGAATCGCGCGTATAGCAATGCGAGCGTATCAAGGTGCGAAGCTCGCAAATTTTTTGATAAATTTACGACGAGCTCGTGTGTACTCATTATTGCTTGTTTTATCGCTCGTTTGTGTCGGTGCGTGTCACTCGGCTGCGATATACGCACGCAATTTATAAATAAATAACTGCAAGCCGTGTACGCGCAGCGCGAAGACGAAACACATTATTATTGTACGTGGCACATTACGGTGTATATGTATTATTCATGTATATATACATATCCGCGGCCGGCGCGCGTTTCTCCCTCGCGGCGGGAGTGATTTATCACTGAAAACAAAGGAACGTCTCAAAAGAAAGAAGGCTAGCAGCTGCATCGGGATGAAAAAAAAAGTGTTGTCTCTCTCTCTCTCTCTTTCCCTCTGCAGGGATCGAGCCTCTTTGTTGCCAATGTTTTTCGCTGCGTCGCTTTCGCTCTGCGCATAGCAGCCTCGGCGGACAGTAAAGTATAACATTTGGCAGGGGCTAACGATGACAATTTAAAAATAATCCCACTCGTCAATTAGTTATGAAATTAAATCTCGCGCGTAATCACCTCGATACTTTTTTTATACGTATAGAACGTATTAATATATATATATACCTATACGCGCGTGTAACACACTGCATTCCGTCGCATCCATAATATGTTTATAAGTACACACTGTGTATAATTGTATTTAACTCTCGCGAAAGTCTAAACATGCAGAGAATATAAAAATTGATCGGCGATAAAGCGTCGAGCCCCGGAATTGCAGGGCGCATCAGGCTCGTAAACCCACTCTCGCAACATCTGCTCTCTTGGAAACGACGTGCATAGGTATATATATATACACATAACGTATGCGCCGCGGGAGCATCTCGCGTTCTCCATACGCCTGTGTACACGTGTGTGCATATACATACAACGCATCGCTTAATTCGAGTGTACGCATACACAAGAAAATTTAATAGAAAAAAGGCACACACATCATGCGCATACGCATATATATATATCGAACTGCATAATTCAAGCCAATCGAGAGCATATATGCGTAAGTCGCGTTCGCGCGCTGCACTCTTGACTCTCGATAGACGATAAGTATAAGTAAAGTAAGCCTCGGCTCTTTGATAAAGAGGCTCGTGCAGCACGCGCGCCTCTCCGCGCGGCAGTAGAGCGCTCTATTAAAGATTTTAATACGGCCACGAGTACAGTCTGACTGAAAAGCCTATAATACGCGTATACATGTATATAACACTCGTGTGCTATGTACACGTCTCCGTGTAACATTGTCCTTTTTCGTAGCCATAAGGCGCCAAAGCTGTGGTGTGTTACCACTGCTGCGCCGAAGGCTGACTTGGATACATTGTGCTCTCGTATCTTTTTTTTTCGCGTCGCTCTCTTTCCCCGTATACGCGCGCATCGCCCCGACTTTGAGGGAAAAAAAGGAAAAATCCTTTTCTCCGCGTATACAGTAGCGAGAAAGAGGCTTTATCGAGGACAATAAACGCCGCACCTATAAGTATCTCGAGACGGCTTTCGTCGTCTCTCCGGAGAGACGCTCCCGATATTTTCACGGATACAGAGAGAGAGAGAGAGAGTCGGACACGCGAGCGCGTGACGCGTGCTATATAGCTGCGCGATGCGCCCGTAAAAAGCAAAGCGCGAAGATGCCATCGGAGAGATGCGCGACGCGCGTCTCGCTTCTGTGTTATTCAACGCGATGTGAGATATATATGGGAGAAACGAAGAGAGAGAGAGAGAGAGAGAGAATCCGTTTATCGGAGACGCTGTATATGTATATACCTATATATATAAGGTATGCATCGGTCAATCGGTCGCCTAGAAAAGTTCAGTATAAGCAACGTTCAGTCGCGCGTCTCCTCTCCTATATCTCTTTCTCTCTATCTCTCGGGAGATATGTGACGTATGGGAGGAATGTATGGAAGTATTTTTTCGTTCTCTCGACTTTCTCATATAGCCGAGTATATGTAGCGCTGTGTGTGTACTCCGCGTGTGCGTAAAGTATGATACGCACGTGCAAGACAATGCGGGCGCGCATGACTCGCCCGACGCGTGTATACTTATATAAACGCATTTATACGTATACGTAAGTCGTAGAAAAATTTCAAGCTATATGTATTGTGCGGGTAGATCCAGGAAATTTCGGAAACAACTCGAACGGAAAAGTTTGTTGATGGCAGACCTCTAGCAGGCTTATTTTTTCTCGATCCTTTGGTTATTTTGAAAGAGAAAAAACTCGCGTACATATGGCCGATTGGTATATAGGTTATACCTTTTTCCGAAGCAAAATCGACTCGAAAAAACGAGAAATAATTAACAGAAAAAGTAATTCGTAAATATTTTTCTCGAAAACTATGTACTTTTGTAAAAATTTCATTAGAACAAAAATGTCTTAAAACTCAGATTGATCTGACACAATTTTTGATTTTTCGAAAATTCAAAAAAATCAAAATTTCGTGAAACGTCTTTTAAAAATCTGAAAAAAATTCAAAACATTCTTTGATGGATTTTAAGACATTTTTGTTCTAATAAAATATTTTTAAGGGTCCATAGTTTTCGAGAAAAAAAATCTATAAATTCTGTCTTTTTTTTCAATATTACTTCTCGTTTTTCGAATCGTTTTTGCTCCGGAAAAAAGCATACCCCAAGATTGGCCGTGTACGCCACGTTTTCTCTCTTTCAGAACGACCTAAGGAACGAGAAAAAACTGGTCTGCTAGGTGCGCCTTTAAGAAAATTTTTACAACTTTTTCGCCGAAGGTTTTTGGTGGATTTACACACATCATTCGGCGCTGGCTAAACTGTATATACTACTAGATGCCTTCGACTATACAGTAAATAACCCTTCAAGATTTACGAGAAGACGCACCATCATCATCATCATCATCATCATCATCATCACTGGCTGCTCTCATCCGCATATGCCCCGCTGCATCTCTCTCTCTCTCTCTCTCTCTCTCTCTTAGGAGTCCGGCGAATAGACGATAGAGCGAGCATCTTATATATACACACGTATAGATATATAGACGCGCTCGTGTGAGAGTAAAGAGCAAAGAGCGCTTGACTCTATTTATAATGCGCGCAAGTAGTGCTCTCTTGCGCGGAGAGAGAGACACGTGTCCGAACTATGCTATGCAGCCGCCACCGCCGCTCTACATAAATGTATATAATATATATATGCACGAGGGAAAGAACGACACTTTCCACGTGCGTCTATACGTCCGCGCGCGCGCGCGAGCGCTATACACGCAGCAAATAGTACATTAGCTAAAACTCTCTCGGTGGATTCTATTTTAGCTGGCGGCGACGCGACTGCACCCAGTATATACATTATACACGTACGGGAGCTGTGTATATTATATATATACACATAGCTCCCGTGTAACATTGCGTGTGTTGGACTTTTGGCGCGTTTCGTGGTTCATTCAACTATATTAACACTGCATCCTATAGAGAGAGAGAGAGAGAGAGAGAGAGATGCACACAATAGTGCAGACGCATCCGATTTTCGGTGCGTAATCGACGCGGCAGTCCATTTATACGACGCGCGGCGGCTCTCGTTTTATTATATACTTACACACTTTGCGAGGCATTTTATTACTACGTGATTCCGGAGCTGATGGGGCGAAGGGAGGGAAAAAACAGACTGCAGCGCGTGTCTATACAGCGGAGAGAATGCAATTTAATAAAGTGTAAGGACGCCAGAGGCGACGCTTTTCTTCCTTCACTTTCTTCTCTCTCTCTCTCTCTTTTTCTCGTTGTGCGTATACAAACGTAGCGTGTATTACATAGTTTAATTAAAGTCCCCCAGCGCGGCGCGCGCGTTAATTCTCGTTTCGTGACCGAGCGCCGCGCGCCGGATTCCTTCGATGTAAACAAAATTAACGAGCCCGCGGTGGGGAATAAAAATATGCGCTCTCCTCTGCAGCGACGAGAGAAACGCGGGTATACAATATAAGTACGCAGAAGAAAACTGCACTGTACGCGCGGAGGTAATTCGAGACGAGCGGCGGGGTGTATATACACGTGTATATATACGCAAACAATTTGTAAGCAATAGTAGCCTCGCGATTACAGTGTACATTGGCGTGTGCGCGCAGCAGCAGAGTGGGAGAAGGTTATTCTATTAGAGGATAATATACTTTTCCAGCTATATAAGTATCTCTGTCTCGCTCGGGGGACTCTTTCGATGAGGCTCTCTCTCTGTATATATAGGTGTGAGAAATTGCGGGGAGAAGAGATTCCGCGGCCTGGTAGGCGGCCAAATGGCTCGTCCGTCGAGTGATCCACGCTATGAGACGAAATAAGCCGCGGGAGGAGGAGGGCATCTGCAGCGGATCTTGTTTTCTTTCTCCGTCTTTCCTCGGCTGTATATACTCCGCGCCGCGTCTCTTTCTCCGCGCGCGGCGAAACGCGATACACGCGCGCGTGCAGCAGGCGGGCATCGCAGCGGTGCAGCGCACGTGTAATATAGCCTTCTTCGATGCGCGCGATGACGTCGCGGCCGTACGAGTGAGAGAGAAAGAGTCGAGGAATTTTATATTTCCGGCGGGGAGGGAGAAAAATCGCTCGATTTTTCAATTGAGCTGCACGCGCGCGCGTTATCGGGTTGAGCTACTCTCGTTGCCGATTATACTTATACCACCAGAAATTGCGGATATATCGGGGAAAATTCGCGGCGAAAGGATTATTGCTCGCCCTGTGCAACGAGCTCCGCGTCCTCGATATGTATATATATATATATAAAACAGTAGCACACCCCCGGCGAGCAATGCGGTTAAATGCAGATTGACCATAGAATACAAAGTAGACCCCGATATAGCTATTATAATATCCGTTGGGCAAATGCATCTATTTACCATATATATGGGTCATTCTTGCAAAAGTGCGGTGTGTTTTTTATCTTAAAAAATGGACCACATAAAAGAGACCGATTTTTTAGGGTAACCTATAGTGGCTTTTTGTGATTTAATACTACAGCTGTGATTAAGTTTTGCCCATAAGACTAACATAGGCAAACGGAAGGGTTGTTACGTTAATGACATGTTACGTTACAGACATTTGACCACTAAATGTTACGCTGTAAAGAGCGATTAATACATAATCAAATTTACTTGCGAATTTTTTCTTTTGAGAAGGTTTTTAACATTTTTCGTTCATTTAGGTTATATATATTTATTTACTTACCACGCGCTAGCCTGCGTTACGTTAATGACAATATTTGTTTACCTCAACAAATAAACTGCATAAAAACCTGCAAAAAACTGCGTTAAAACAAATTGCGAAAAATGTAAAATTTATACAAAATATGCCTTAAGTTGACTCAATTTGAAATGTATTGGTCTAAATCGGTTTCGCGATGAAGGATGGCAACGCTGATGGAAAATAGGCTCGAAGTTAAAGAATGCAAAATTAAGTTTTTAAGTTTGTACGGCTACAGGAATGTATAAAAGCATATATATAAGGGGCTAAACTAGACAAACTTTTCAATAATATTTTCCTTTTGAAAACTCCATGGCTTGGCGGGTGTTTATTTGCATATCCGAAGTCTAGTATAGCATTGTTATTATGTAACTCTCTTAGGAGAAATGTTACGGTAATGACATTTTAGCCTTATAAACTACAACCAACGATACACGCTCAAAGAAAATGTTTTATTTACATGTATCCTCATTTGTTAAGTACATTTAGTGCAAGTATTTTATCCGTTTCCCGAATCAGAAAGCTTCCAAAAAGTCCGCTTTTAGGCTATGAACATGAAAAACACCACTTTTGGAAGAATGACCCATATATCGCTGCGTACAATACACCTATTCGGTGTATAGAACGAAACGATCGAGCGCTCGATCGGTCAAGATTCCGTGCAATCACGGTTCACCTTTCCCGCCTCCAATAACACGTTTTCCAGTGGCCGACGACTCGATTGTCTTGTCTCTATGCCGCGCGCACTGGGATTCACGCGCAAAATTTACCTAAAGCGCGGATGTTTAACCGATTCAAGTTTTTCAGACGCTATATACGTCTCCGATAGCGACGCGCCGTAATTCGCAACGCGAACCGCGTATACGGCTCGATAATAAACGAATAATCGATGACGGGGAGAGAACAACGCGAGTTTCAGACATTACACAGCGTGTGCGTCTTCCGAGTCATCCTCGTCGCAAAGAAAAAAAAATAATTTGGCTTAAGTAGTTAAAGAACAGTTCCGCCAGACGCGACGAGTTTCGCGTGTCATACAAACGCACCGCAGACATGTAAGTAAGTATATAGTCATCGTCGCGACCGAGCTTTTATCGAATTAAGCCTCTTGAACGTATATTATACCCCGACTGAATTGCCGGCCTTTCGTGCGATCCGCGGAGAGGACAGCGTATACTTGTCAGCTCTCCTCGCGTCTGGAGCGTAAATAACGCTAAAATATAATACCTATACACACACGCAGGTATCCGCGCGCAGGACAAAGCAAATCGTGTCTGTCTATACCTAACATATATCTCGTTCTCCGATGAAGACGCGAAGGCTTCATAGGAGGCCGAAGACGTCACGGGCCGTCGCGATCGCTTACACTTACCACACGCGCGCGTCTCTTATCGCGAAATACGTGTATATAAGGTGCATCGTCGAGTGTCTTACATACAGGTATATTATATGTATACGAGAAAAGTTTGAAGAACCTTGTCGGCAGTCTTAAATTTTACGATTGTTTTTTCCGCGCAAACACGCGCGGCTTCGCGGGAGCAATGCAAGCGCCGTTAATTACGGCTCGATAGTACACACACACACGTGCAGCTATGTATCGACAAGGAGAATTACGCGCGCGGGCTGATTTAATAACCCGACGAAGAGCTTTCCTGCATTTTTCTCAATTTCTCTGACCCTGAATAATCCGCACGCGCGCGCGTGTGCGAAAAATAGAGATACGGTCTTGACTGTTTTTTTTTTCGAGGAAAACGTTTGATTAGCATAGCCGCTTGCGTTGTCGTCGTTTATAGGTACATAGTTCCTCTTTCGTCACTTTCGCGATAGTCCAGTAGTATATAGTCTTAATCTTGATTCGAGTCCGGCGAAGGTGAGAGCTTGTACATAAGTATTTACACGAATCGAGAGGGACGTTTTTCAGGTCAACGATTTCTATCGAGAGTAGGTAGGCAGTGTATTTAATAATGTACTCTCCTCGAGTGTTGTTTACCGGAGATCTGCGCTTTATATAATCAGATGTGTCGTGATAAGGCGCGCGCGATCGACTCGAGACGAATAAGCTCTTATTCTTTATTTTAACAGGGCTGTAAATTGCCGAATGTATATACAATGTACATATTGTTACATTTATTGCCACTTTGATCTCCCATGCAGGTATAGGCGTATACGCGTTATTATATATAGGTATATGACCGATTCGACTAGAAAAATGCACTTTTCGGGGATCCAGAGATCAAAATTTTTTTTTAAAGCTAGAGGGTTTGGACTTTCTTCTGTAAGCCGAAAGATAGTCAAAAGTGCAGAAGACATGGTTGAGCCAGTTTGTGTTTCTTTTAGAAAAAATTAATGCATCAATATACTGGAATAATAACAACTGTACAAATGTTTACGGGGCACAAATAAAAATTCAAATTGCACTACAATAAAGTGCAACAAAAGAGCTTTGATTAAAAAAAAATATGCTCAGATTCGGTGCTCTGAACAAAAGTTATGTCTGTTTGAAAACAAAAATAAATAAAAATCCGAATAGCCGATTTTCTTTTATTTCTCCGTATACCTCCCCACGTTAAATTCTCATGTTCCATGATTTCCATGTTCCTCTGCATTTCTCACTATCTTTCAGCTTATACAGAAGAACGTCTGATCGGTCCGAAGCCACTAGCTTTAAAAAAAAAATTTTCGATTTTTGGATCTCCGAAAAGTGCGTTTTCCCAGGAGAATCGGTCATATACGCAAGCGAGCGACGACACTCCGTGTCTTTGCGGAGTCTATTTTCGTCGGGGGAGGGTAATTTTCCAGCTCTCCCATTCGATGCGCGGCGCGGCTTCCGACGACAAGTTCGTTCAACCGTATATATATATATGCGCGCGACTACTGCTGCTGCTCGCCTTTTTTTCCGTCGCGCGCGCGCGCGCGGCAATTTCGTCATCGAAGCCGCGCGAATATTGACGCGTCCGGGTTATCACCGGTGCGAGATTACCTTCCGTATAAAACGGGACGATAAGCGTTTTCGTTGCGTTTTATCGGCGATTTAATCTTGGTGTGTAACGGTATTATTGGGTATATGGAGTGCGTTTAGAGAGAGAGCGACTTTGGGTAATTAACCGGTCGAGAAATGTGTATATCTTATGGTATATACGAATTATTTCCGCCTTTCATGGCTTAATTCGCTCTCTGGCGATAGCTGAGCCCGAGAGAGCGAGAAAGAGGGAGAGAGAGAGAGAGAAGCCGTCGGACGTATTAAACTGGCTTTTAAAACTGATACGGCCGTAAAGCTCGCGGTTATGGCTCGTTATGAAATATACGCTTTACACGCACGTGTGCGATCTGTATATATATACACAGCCTCATCCGGTTGGTAGAAAAAAAAAGCAAAGAATTGATAAACTGGACACGCGCGCGAAATATGAAAGTAGACGCGTCTGGAATTCATAGATTTTTTATTGTTAATTAACTATTTGATTGTACGCGTAAAAAATATTATACGAGTGCCCCATTAATCGCTCGTGGCGTTTCCAATGTACATTAACGCGATTAAAAAATTATTTTTCTCTCTCGTTTTACAGCCGACGGAGTGACTTATTCCTACGGGATCTTCCACGCCGATTTCCTGCTCTACTTCGAAGCCTCGGATCAGGCGGTCTCGTGGATCACTTCGCTCCTCGTCGGAGTCACCTATTGTTCGGGTATGTTTTACCATTAAAAAGAAAATTACAGCAAACGTATATGAGTTTTCAGTGTATGTATGTATATTATAAAATCGACGATTCGCAGGTCCGATATCGGGCGCATTGGTGAACAGGTACGGCTGTCAGGCGGTGACGATCATGGGGACGATCGTCGCGAGTGCCTGCCTCTTCGCCAGCGTTTACGCCAAGGACTTGACTGTCCTGTATTTCACCGCCGGCATCGGAACGGGTACGTAAAATCCAAATATGTTATACACTCTAACTGTAAAACAGCGAAAAATTTACTATTTCTCATAGTTAAATAATATTAACCTCTCAAATAGTGAAAATTTTCACTATTTACACGTAGTACATACAACAAAGATCATTTTACAAATTAGTGAATATTCACTAATTAATAAGGTGCATTGTTGTAAAAATTATGATTCGCTATAGTACGTAGTGAACAGTCACTGTTTATGAAATGAGTTATCGTTTTACTCAATTCATTGCGTTTACTATCGAATTAGTAAATATTTACTGATTCAAACAGTACAAAGTATTTGCTTTAAATTTTCACTGGAACACTGATTATCCAGTACATAATCACTTTAGCAAAAGGTTAACTTCAAAAATTATGAAAATTTAATATTTTTTCAATTAGTCATGATGAAATTTACGGTACTTATACATTTTTAACATCCGAGAAATTCACTATTCAAGTGGAGAATCCGCCACCCAGAAAAAGCAAAATTTTATGGATGTAATCGTTTTACAACACGAGAAAAATTTACTATTTAATTATAGCTAACAATGAACTTGTATAGAATAAGAGAAAATTTATGTCCCCTTTGGCCTCCTATTTCTAAAACCACACACTATTTTGAGTAATGCAACATTGTAGGCAGGGAGGGGGGCTAATGTATGTTGCTACTCAAATATTATTTTTATTCACTATTTGCAATGTTCATATTTACTATTTTAGGTAGTCCTTCTAAACTTCTTCAATTGCTTCATTTTTTAACCTGTTTAAACTGCGATTATTCGCCACGCTCACAGTTGCACCATTATAACCTTTTCAAATTGTTAATATGGACCAAAAAACAATGAATTTTCACTGCTTTAGATTTAGAGAATATGTATACATAAGGGGACGCGCGTGGGTTGCACCGTCCGACCGCGTGTCCATACGATCGGCTTCCTCTGCGATTTTATTTTTCGCGGTATATTAGACACAACTCGTATACACTACGGCTGTGCTTTCTTTCATTTTCCTTCGGTGTCGTAAAGTTTAGCTTTTTTACGCGTGTGTTGCAGCGCGTAATATTTGCGATAATTCGCTTCCTTGTCCGTTAATGGAATTAGTAGAAAAACAGCAAGGAGAATTCCAGAGAACGATACGCGCGCGCGCGCGCGTGTGTGTGAGTGTAAATCCTGATGTTTTTAAGAATATAAAGTGTGTGCTTGCGATAAAAGCTACCGCGCGGAGCGGCTGTGTCCGCAATTAATTCCGCAGATTCTTATCTCGTTTGTTTGTTGCTCGTGCACATACGTAACGATATAAATGTTGTAGCACTTTTCCGAGTGAACTGTAAACGAGGCATCTTTTTATTTACACGAATAACGTTAATGTGATGTAACAGTAAAATAGCTACACGATTTTCCGTTAGATTCTATATATATGTTGAATTCTCAAAAAAAAGAAAAGAAAGGGCACTTTTCTTTGATCTAAAATTCAAAAAAAATTTCTTTTAATCTAAAGATTTTGGACCGGTCGAATATTCTTCTGTAAGCCGAAAGATAATAAAAAATCCCGAGGAACATATATGGGGGAAGTTGCTATACAACAAAAGCGTTTTAATTTCAAAATATTTTTTCCAGATTCCATACTCTGATCAAGAGTTATGTCCGTTAAAAAAAAATAATAATAATAAAAATCTGATCAGTCACGATTATCCCATTTTTCTCTGTATTCCCTCCAATATTAAATTATGAAAGAAAGTCCAACCAACCCGATTAAGCTCTATTTAAACATTTTTTCTTTTCGAATTCTAGACCAAAGAAAAGTGTATTTTATTTCCGAATTCGACGCATACGTATATAAGAGAAGACAAATGCATCCATCTTGAAACTCGCTCATACATACCATCGACTTCCATCAGAAAATAATGCATCATAAAATAAAATTTTTATCCAAATCTCCGCAGGTTTCGGATTCGGCCTGATTTATCTGCCTGCCATAGTGAGCGTGACGGTGTACTTCGAGAAGTACCGATCGCTCGCCACCGGGATCGCGGTGTGCGGATCCGGCCTCGGCACCGTCGTCTTCGCGCCCTTCATCTCCTACCTGATTTACCTCTACGGATCGTACAAGTCCGCGATGATGATACTCTCCGGCATTGTGCTCAACTGCGTTGTGCTCGGCATTCTCTTCAGGCCTCTCGAGCCCGTCAAGTCCTCCGAGTGCATTCCCCTCAAGGTACGTGTCTGCGCGGTGTGTCTGCATTTGTATTCCTATGCGTTTAAAATTAAACGAAGTCTCTTGCGGAGACAGTAGCGCTGGCGAGGAATCGGTGTATATATGTGGGAAATTCAGCCAAAAATATTCAGGTAATTGTTTGGAAAATTAGAAAAAAAAAATGTTCGTGCTACACACCTCTGGGACGGTGCTTTGTTTTCTTCTGCAGGATACGCAAAACACGGAAAAATAGCGCGTCGCGTAGGAAACGGTCGTGTGACAGTTTTTTTTTTTACAATTTTGATTTTGAACAATGAAATTTAAAAAGCGAAAAATGGTTTTTTTACGCGCTGCATAGTTCTCGAGAAGCTAAAATGTTTCTTACGTATAATCGCTATTTAGTAGGGGATGAGAGCTTCAATTTAAGCTATATAACATCAAAATTGGATTGTTAGATTGCTAGTTATTGGCATGTAATCATAGCAAATTGGTGCCTCAAATGCAAATTTTTATGATATATTTTTAATTGAAAGACTATACATTTTCTAAAAACATTGGTAAGAATAAAAAGTTCTGAAAATTGGCCAAACAATACACCTGAATTCTTTCAAATCGATTCGAGCAATTTTTCAATTTTGTAAGATAACGATTTTTAAAAAATTAATAAAATTGCTCAAGTGCCAATAACTCTCAATCTAATAATCCGATTTTAATGTTCTATAGCTTACATTTAGGTTCTCAAGAACCATACAGTGTGCAAAGAAATCGTTTTTTGCCTTTTAAATTGCATTGTTAAAAATCAAAATTGTTATAACAAAAACTGTCACAAGACCGTTTTCGTGCGGGAATGCTATTTTTATTTTTCCAACCAATTATCTGAATATTTATTGTGGAATTTCCCATATGATCTTTGATTTTGGGCAGAAAATACGAAATAACGATTGTTAATGTCAAGAGGATTTTGTAAAGAATATTTTGCTTCTTTACACCCCTGGTAGAAAATAGATTGGGTTTATGATGATAATATGCTGTAGTTTATGTTGAAGGATCATAGTATGGCCTATATAACATCATTATAAACCATTATTAATCATTATGTTGCGCTAACATAAGATGGTCATTGGTCAGTTATGATTACAATATAATCAGATTATAATTACCTTACGTCGCGACAGCAAAATTTCTACCAGAGACTGATCGATACTGAATAGAATTTAGAGACACTTTTATGTAATACCTAAAGAAATACGAGCACAGCTCACGTATACGCTTATGCGATATTGCAATCAGGAGGTGAAGAGCAACGGCACGACGAACTTGCAGTCGGCCGAGGTGACGGCGAAGCAGCAGTCGCTGGACCGCTGCGCGAGCTTGAACACGCCGAAGACCAAGTACTCGAACGCCAACAAGTCGGCGGATCACAACTCCTCGAGCAACATTCGCCTGGCCCTCAGCCAGCCGATCCTCGTAACGAAGGACGGCCAGCAGCAGAGCGAGCCCTTCCCACGGGTCTCCTGCGGCAGCGGCGTCATGAATCGCTCGGACGTCTTCCTGCGCAGCAGTATCCACAGTATCCGCAAACGCTCGTAAGTATAGACACATATAACAGACCGTCCTTTTGTTCTTTGTCGCGACGATCGAGCCGCGTTAAATATAGACGCGTTAACGAAAGAAACAGTCAAGGCCTGAAAAAAACAATACCGATCTGCAGGGAATCGCTAACCAACAGCGAGGAGAACATGCGATTCCGGCTGTCGTTGAGGAGCTTGCCGAACGGTGCCGGTCACCGGGTCCTCGACGTCGCCGAGTGCGAGGACGTCGCCGAGAGTCCCAACATCATCAAGCGGATGCTGCAGCTGGACCTGCTCAAGGATCCCATCTTCATAATCTTCAGCATGTCGAATTTCTTCACGAGTCTTGGATTCAATGTACCTTACGTGTTCTTGGTGGTCGGTATATAATGATTCGCCAGCACGCCTGCATATGCGCGCACCTATTCGACGCTGTCACGAGAATTTCCTTTGCAGAACCAAGCCCAGACCCACGGGATCGACAAGGAGACCGCGAGTGTACTGCTGTCTGTGATAGGCTTCGCGAACACGGCCGGCAGAATCGTCCTCGGGTACATATCCGACAAGCCCTGGGTCAACCGACTCTTCATTTATAACGTGTGCCTAACGATCTGTGGCCTGGGTAAGAACTCCAATATGGCTCAATTGCTTTAAGTCGAATTTTCCTCGCAGCGCTGCTGTGTCAAGCTTCTGATCGTCGCGACTTTTTCACTTGCCATGTAGCCACTGCATTTAGTACGTTCTGCACCGACTTCTTGACCCTCGCCATATACAGCGCGATCTTCGGATTCACCGCTGGCGCCTACGTCGGCCTCACCTCCGTGTGCCTCGTCGACCTGGTCGGTCTCGAGCGACTGACCAATGCCTTCGGTTTGCTGCTCCTGTTCCAAGGAATCGCCTCCTTCCTTGGCGCTCCCATTGCCGGTGAGGATCACCTTTTCTCTTCTATTTCCTGTTTAAAAATTATTAAATAATAATTAATAATAATTATTAATAAGTAACAAAATAACAATTATTATTGATAATAAATACAAAATTATATATTATTAAAATGATTCCTGTTATCAAATGATAATTTAATTTTTTTTTATTGTCTTTAGGCTATCTGCGCGACGTGACAAAGTCCTACGATCCGGGATTCGGCGTGGCCGGAACCATGATAGCGGCCAGTGGCCTCATGCTCTTCGTCGTGCCACCTCTGCAGCGATGCCTGCTGAAGAGGAAAGAGAAACTTCAGAGGATAGAACCCGTCGCCTAGTTCGAGAAGAATAGCCCTCGTGTTCTCGTTAAAGTGTGGACGTTATTGCCCACCCCTGTAAAAAATAAAAGAATGAAAGAAGCGAGTCCGAGTCGTCAATTAAGATTGAAGAATTTTGGGCACACAACTCGCTCAGCGCAAAAAATATTTGTTTTTTTTCCTAGCTTAAACGTTGAGAGTAAATCTTTTTTTTATTTTGAACGATATATTGAAGGTGTAATATCACATGTACTTTAGTTTTTTATTGTTATGCAATAGGTATATATTATATACATATATTAAGCAAAGTGTTGAGGAGAGAGCGAGAGAGTGAGAGAGCATTCGTTCGGATCGAAAGAACTGTTACAAACTATTGTATATCGCTTTAGACGTAATCTGGTACGAAGTGGTTTTATATTTTTACTATATATAAAAGATTTACCATGTATGTCATGATGAGATGCCTATGTATATCGAACGTAATGTGCATTAATTGCAAGTGCGTTATAACTCTGTGATAATAGAAGAAGAAAAAAAAACGTCTATCCAAACAGCACACAAACAACAGGAATTAAAAGAAACTGAGATATACTCTTATTTTACCGAGATGATACAAAGAATATACAAGAATATATTTTTTGATCTTTATCATTGATGAGTGAGCGTGTATCGAATGCAGTTATCAAGAGTACACATATTGTAATAGTTTAAATACTTATATATATACGTCATAAGAGATTGAAGCCTAAAGCGCCGTAGCTCCTAAAATATCGTGTAAATGGGATAAACCTTTTTTATGGTATGGATGCATTTTGTAATAATGTAAACAACTCGATATAATGTGCATGAATTTTGAAACTTACAGACACGAATAATACATAAAACGATCGTTACAAAAGTCACGAATATTCTTATTGATCTCCGCTCCCTCGATTTCGAATTTTAAGCAAGCGAAGTTTTCAAAATCTCCGCCAGAGCACAGCACCTTTCGGTAAATGCACGAAGCTTTAAAAATTTTTAAATTGAAATATAAAGAATCTAAATATATTTTATGCACACGATAAACGTTTATATGTGGTTTATAACCCGCCACTGTAAGTTTTCCAAATATTCTAAGATAATTCTTTAAAAAATATTGACAAAAAAAAAATTGAATTGATTTTTCGGGATTGTTGGATTATTAAAATAAGCTTTTATTATCGTGAAACTCTTTATCCACCAAGTTCTTTAAATTCATAACTAGAAGAGCAAGTTGATAGGTCTCGAAACATCGATGTACATTTTCTCCAATTAGTCTTTCCCAATCAAATTTTTTCCCAATGGATGTTTTCCCCAAAATACTACAAGACACAGAATGTCATACTTATTAAGTTTTATCTATATATTTTATTTACATTTATTAAGTTTTATTTATTACATATTTGCATTAGAATTTCACATGTTTTAAGTAAACGAGGCGGTATTATACTTATTATTATGCAAATATTCATGATGTCTTTCGACAACAGTTGTTCTTCAATTTCTCTTCTTCTTCCTTCTTCCTACATCTATTTTTAATTTGCTGCTCAAGCTGCGTAGCTAACGCTGCATTATTTCTGTGCCGATTTATTATTTTAGAAGTCAATTGAAGAATTACGTATAAACTACGGTGCTACACATGCTCTTCAACAACAACTACAGATCAATTGTCGATAAAACGTTGTACGGATTAGATTATTCAGCGAGTCGCAGTCGCTTCTTTGGTCTCTAAGTAATCCACGTGTGTGTGTGTGTGTGTGTGTGTGTGTGTGTGTGTGTGTATGCCCTGTGGCGTGGCGAAAATTTTCTCGCAAGAAAACCCACACCAGGGAGAGTCATACTTATTATAGCCAACTCTCACTTCCACGAGAAATGTCGAATAATCAATTCCTCCCCATCTGTAGTCCTCTCATCTAAGTACTATCCGATTGCCGTTAGTTTCACTCGACGTCGTATTGGATATTAATTAACAATTTAATCGTTAATGTACAGGAGTGAGATACAATTCAATTCGTCCGTTAGGTGGTTTTAAAAGTACAGTATCTTGCAGGCGGACTTCAGAGGGTTTTAATACACTCGTTACACGCCATTTCCGTAGTATCGCAGTCAATACTATTTTCATTTCCAAAAGAGCATATTTTTGACCAACGCAATTTCTCATCCCCGCGCTAAAAGGTAAATAAGAGTATACATGCCTATTGCGTACATTCTCCGGTAAGAAACGATCTGGATCAAAATTCTCGGGATCTTCCCAAACTGCAGGGTCGTGGTGTAATTGATATATACTCATATTTACAATTGTTCCTTTCGGTAAGCGATAGTTCTCTATAAAAACATAATAATGCATATAAACTAATGGATAGTAAGCTGTATGCGATAACTGGTTACCGAAGGAACGCAACATATTGTACGACAATAATTTATTGTTTTTGTAAAAAATTATGAATGCTTACGGACGACAAAATCTTCTGTTAAACGCCGACCGACAAATGGAATACTGGGATAGAGTCTTAATGCTTCTTTTATGACTCGGTCCAAATACTTTAATTTTGACATCTGGTCCAAAGTCGCGGTTTCTTTACTTTCTCCAAATACTTCTCGCAATTCCTGGTGAACCTTTGTTTGTATTTCTAGAGCGTTTCCAAGAGCAAAAAGACTCCAGCCTATAGCTGGCGATGTAGTATCGTGAGACTGAAATACGTGAATATTGATTTTATGTGTGAAATTAGAAAAAAAAAATTAGGATATATTTTGATATTTACAGCCATTATAAATGTAGTAACTTCGTCTCGCAATTCCTGGAGCGTTAGAGGATTGCTCTCGTTTTCAGATGCATCTAACAAAATATCTAGAAATGCTTTACGTTTAGGACTTTCTAAAACAAATATTGCTTGAGTTTAATTTTATTACAACGATTAAATATTTCTGAAAAATTAATAGACAGTACAATGAAGTACTTACCATTTTCACGACAGTTATGAGTTGAATGTTTATTAATTGACATACTTTTTTTTCTTATTGCTTGCCTTTCTTGAATTAGCTTTTAAAATATTATTGAAATTTTTAAATACATTTTTGTGATTCATCATATGAAAAACGAAATCCATAAAACATTAACTTTCCTTATGTTTAGATTTGCCAAATTTTTTTTTTAATTATATCATTCTATTTTCAAAAACTTCAAACTGCTTATGCTATATTAAGCTAAAATTCACAATTTTTTGTATAATTTTTAGGCTCTTATATTGTAAAAGGCATTTCCATACTGATGCGTAAGAACATTTTTCGCTTACGTTACGTTTTTCGCGGTTTACTCGCACGAAAAATGTCACGTGAGCTAAACAGCACTTTCGTATTTCGGATTAGACCAACACGCAACTCGCACTATAAAATTATTTTTGATAATTTGAAGGAAGGAATTTATATAATTTTACTATAATTTATATTAATAAAAAAAATGTTAACAATTCTAGACCTAAGAAAAGTGCATTATTTCGTGCATTTCGTGATAGAGCTTTATACAATAATAATTAAAATTCTGTGGGATAGAAATATACCTTTTCGGTTAAGCGGTGCATGGTATTTGCAGCACTGAGAAACCTTTTTCCTTGTTTTGTACGAAAATAAATAAAATCCCATGTTAACCATGGTTTACAAAGCCTATCGTTAATGAAAGGTTCATCAAGCCTACCATTGACGGGTAAATTTTTGTTATTATAACCTTAAAATATAATTCTGTGGCTTACAGGCAGAACCACTTAAGTGACTTTTTCGTGTTTTCGAGAATTCAATTTCAATGTTTGAAGTAATATACGTAAGATCGAAATGTCAGGGAAAAGATCTAAGTATTAGGCTCATTTGATTAAATATCTAATACGAATACAACAACAATTTTTTTTAATTTTAAAAAAGCGGTGAATATATCGCTATAGGTAATTATATATATATTACAACATTAATGTACTCCACACAGTGTATCGCGCACAAAAATAAAAAAAACGCGTGCACTTAAGTGGTTCTGCGGTAACATTTTTATGAGAGACGCAGTTAAGTGATTATGCAATCAGCTGGCATTTAAAATATTTGTGCATTTCGGAAATCCTACGATTGTACAATGAAAAAGGGTACTAAGAGCACCTCGAATTCGACATAAAAAAATTTTTCACAAAAAGTCACTTAAGGGGTTCTTCCTGCAAGCCACAGAATTAAAATCCAAAAGTAGCGAAATTTATTCATATATTTTAAACTTACGTCATTAGAGCTTTGACAAAATCATTATTCATTTTTCGTTGTACATCTAAGTTTATACCCATAGCAGCGGTACACGCTGTATCAATAGAATATTTGACTATTAAATGAAAAATATTGAGTGGAGCCTTGGGATCAGATTTTAACTTCGACTCAATATATTCTTCTAATATTTCAACTTTCTCAAGCATTATTACTGCATATTTTTCAAGCACGGCAAAATGAAATGAAGGTGTTATAAGTCGTCTGTGGTTCACCCATAATTCACCTATGCAATCAAAATCAAAACATTAATTGCAATTAGATGTAATACGTATGTATGAACAACTGAGAGAAAGAAGGGTCTATTTCGACCGCTCATCATGCGGCATAGTTTTTTTTATGAAAAATCGATTTTAACTCATTCTAAGGTATGTAACATAAAAATTAAAAATTCAAAAGTTTTTAATGGTATTGCATAAATCAAAAGACATGTCTAAAACTTTCGAATAGTGAAAAACTGCAGATTTTACATTCATTCGTCGGATGTTTTTTTCAAACGTCAGTTTTCATTTTTGATATGTTTTTTTTATTGATTGAGATAAAGGTACAGAATACGCTTAACTATTTGAACGTTCATCGTTTCGATTGACGTTTGAAGTAGTTAAGGTATATATTATGAGACTCTCTCCGTTTGCAAAGCTAAATTTATGTTCCAGTATTTGACTATTAAAAATAAAAAATTATTAAAAATAAGTTAAAAATTGATTAAAGTTGAATTTATGTTGCTGTACAACCAACCTCCAGATGTCGCCAATCCATTCCGTAACAAAGGTCTGAGTAATTCGTACATCCGTGATTTTGTTAATTGCGTATTACTCCGTAAAACATCCTGCAAGAGATTTATTCTATTGAGTGCTTATGTATACATCTAAAAATCCGCCAAAAATATTCAGATAATTGGTTGGAATTTTTTTTTTAATTGTGGGGGTTAGCGGTTTTTTTGTTCTATGAAACACAGAAGACGAGAAAAACAGTGTCGCCACAATAGCGGGCGTGTGACACTGTTTTCTTTTTTACAATTTTGATATATTTATGTGTGAAATTTAAAACATTGATCAATTTGTAATTGAAGAACTACAGAATCTGAATTTTTTCAGATCGATCGAACAATTTTTCGATTTTGCGATTTCGAAAGTTACTTTGCAAACAGAAGTGTAGTAAGAAATTAAAAAAAAAGTTTTCCAACCAATCATCTCAATATTTTTGGCGGATATATATATATATATATATATAGTATGTTATATGTAAAGAATTAATTTGTATTTAATATAAGTGCAACAGCAGGTTGAATGCGTCCTATAAATTGGTCCGATACAATTAATACTTTTGAATGTGAGTATCGTAAACAAGGTAATTGTCCTATAATATCATTTTATGATCATTTATTTATCATTAATTTCGAATAATCATTTCGACTCTATTAATTGCTACTATAAATACACTTTTGCATTTATCAATATGCGTTTAAAGTTCAAAAATACTTTGTTAATAAGTTCACAGTAGTTGCTAAGAAGTTATTATTGCAAAGTAAACCAACTTATAAATTAGTTTTTTTATAGAAATATTAAGAAAATGATAATACCATCATTTGTTCAGGTCTACGTAAATTCACAACAGGTTGAGTTCCGATCCACGTTAAAACAATTCCAGAATCAAACTGATAACACAAGGCATTGAACCAATTGAATAAATCTGTTATAAAAATAAAGGTATCAGTAGGTACTCTCATCTTTTATTAAACCTATATTTGTACAGTTCGTTATTTTCATAAAGTGTATAATTAATATTTTTATGGTAATTATATTTATACGATAAATATATACCTTCTTTTTTTACTCTTAATCTTTCTAAAACGATGCCAATAAATGGAAAATTTTTTGGTCCAGGTATTTGTAGCAGTTTCCGTCGAACTATTAAGTACTTAAAGATCCTTTGAAAAATAATAATTGCTAATAGTATACCTAATAGCAACAAGGAGGACATTGTTGTATAGTAAAAATATTTATTTTATTTTTACTAATGAAAGAACGAAAGAGTGTCCGCAGCTTCTACATAAATCATTAGCAGTGGACTATACTTCTGTGTGCTGTAATACAATTAAATTAAATCATTATTTGCGATATACAGAAATATATAGGTTTTTAATAAGAATTAAAAAAATTTCGTGCTAGATATTCCGGGTTCCGAGTAGATAATATTTTATGCTCTATATCGTTAGGTGGTAACTGAGAAACTTGCACAAAAATTCAAAAAGTCACCTGTGACTTCATTTTCTGAACAATTTTACTTTATAATTAAAAAAATGTGTATTATATGAAAAGTTGAATATACGGTATTTATAGGTCTCAGTAAAATTTTTTTTTTTTTCTTGAAACACCTAAAGTTCTTTCTTTTTTTTACAAAATTTTTAATTTTTCTTATTGAATGCATAACATACATATATATTGATCTATAAATATTAATATCGTTACATCCACAATCGCTGCATATGAGGAAATTCGTATTTTACATTCACTTTTTTGCCCCTAAAAGTTTCGAATAAAAAATCTCGGGCTACATCGACTGGATAAGATTTTTTCTGTTCTTTTTTATTTTAAGCAGAGATTATTGCGCTAGATTCGAATACAAGGCTAAATAGGCGTATAATTAGACTTAAAAGCTTACACTAATTAAGCTGCAATTTTAATCTAAATTAGTCTAAATCGTATGCGTTGATCAAAAGTTACGTACTTTTGCTTCAGACTCTCTTTAGGCTGTTACCAAAATCCTCGATTTTACATTTTTTTCTTTCAATTCTCGTAACTTTGAATACAATAACTCGATTTTAACGTCTAATAGCTCAAATTAAAGCTCTTTTCTTCTACTTTTCTGTCCATAGGTCTAAGTTGCAATTTTTTTTGCAGTGAGCTGTACTTATATGTCGAATTTCAAAAAATAAATACACTTGTCTTTGGTCTAGAAATCGAAAAAATTATTTTTAAGTTAGAGGTTTCGGACCGATGAAACTTTCTTCTGTAACCCGAAAGATAGTCAAAAGTGCAGAGGAACATGGGAAAAGTTACTAGTAACCATATTTCTGAGCCATTTTAAATTTTTTCTACAAAAAATTAATGCATGAAAATACTGGAATAATAACAATTACGAATATTTCCGAGACACCAATAAAATTTCAAGTCAGACTACAATAAAGTATTTTTATAGAGCTTTAATTTAAAAAAAATATACCAAAATTCGAGGTTCTGATCAAAAGTTATGCCCAGTTAAAGAAAAAAAATAATAAAAATCCGAATAGCCGATTTTTTTCTTTTTCTGATGGCCTTGGTTGTGAAACATTTAATACGTGATTCTGATTGGTTACTAAATGAACTTTATAATACTTGCAATGATTGATGGTTAAATAAATAGTAAATAACACTTACTTGATGCTACCTCCAAAGTTTGTAACTCTTTTAAGTTTTAAAATTCACCAATATGTAGATATTCATAATATTAATAATTAATAGAATAACCTCCAGTCGAGCGATTCCTAGTTCACACAGTACTAACATTAAAAGTCATATACACCCCCTTTATATACTCTCATGTAATTAAGTTACTTCACCACTGCCTCCGTAACAGATTCTCGCGTACGCTTCTCAAGTGGCTTCTACAGCCTTGAGCTTTACGTTCAAAAAAAATTCGCTCACGACCGAAAACTATAGCGACGACGTCCGAGAATCCTGTAATCGACCAGGATAGTTTCTGAAAGTTCGTGCCACTAAAATTTGATAGTTGGACTAAATTTAATTACTGAAACTGGTATATAGTCCGGGAGTCCTAGGATTTTACCAGGAAGTTCGTGCAAGAGTTTATTTTATCGTTGAAATATGTTGGTAGCCACTTACTGAAAATAGCCCTAAAGTCTCGACTTCGGACCCGATCGGGAACATTGTTATTAGTTCGTCTAAAACGACCGACAAAAAATGCGAATTCAGCGCGCGCGGCCGCGCGGCTGCTCCGGCTGAGCGGCGCGGTGGTTGGGGGAGCGCCGCTCGGCGCTTAGATGCAAATTTATTTTTACGGCAACCAAATTTCCTACGGTAATGCTTTTTTTTGAATTTACGTGTTTTTTTCTCAGCAATTACGTCATGTAAACGAAATTATCGTAGCTACAATACAAACACCTGAAATTTACATTTTTTTCCCAAAAAAATCTTTTTTTGCTGTACGCGCTATCCTTATATACATATATCGCGCTATTAAATATATTTATGATTACGTACATATTTATTTATTCAATATTGCAAGGCTCAGTACAATGATAATTTTTGCTTGTAATATCGATATTACACTACATTCAGCGATTAATCTCGATAAACTCTATTTCTTTCAATTTGAAGTTATCGCTTCGAGTTTTATGATTTAATCTATATATGTATAAAGGCGATCGCAACTATGAATATATATGTATGTATTTGAATATATATGTATGTACTGTGCTACATGTTCATGATTATATAAATGTGTATATACACATCAGTGTGCGTATGTATGCGTATAGATATATAAAGGACATGCAATACGCGTGTTTTATAATTTGTGTGTGTGTGTGTGTGTGTGTGAGTGAGTGATATATGTATATATATATACATGTATGTATGAATATATGTATATATATGTGTGTGTAGATTTTCTGCTTGGGTTGTTTTGCTTTAACAAAATCATGTTTGCATGTGTTAATATTTAGCAATATTAATATTTAGCAATATTTCTAATAAAAAATTTTTTTATTTCGGTCAATTTTGGAGTTAGAGAATCGCGGAAAAATGCATCTTGAAGTACATAAAAAACCATGAATTTTCATATAAATTTTGTTAAGATCGGACCAATAGGAGCCGAGATACAAAATTTTTTTCAACCGACGATTACGTCGAAACTACTTGATATTTCTAGTTCAAATTTGGCACAGAGCTTGCTGAAATCATACTCTAAATGATTACATTTTACCCGATAGCTCTACATGCTTTAGTTCGTCTAAAACGACCGTCGAAAAATACGAATTCAGCGCGCGCGGTGGTGGGGGGAGCGTCGCTCGGCGCTTAGATGCCAATTTATTTTTACGGCAACGAATGGTCCTATGGTAATGCTATTTTTTTGAATTTACTTGTTTTTTTCTCAGCTTTTACGTCATGTTAACGAAATTATCGTAGGTGCAATACAAACACCTGAAATTTACATTTTTTCCTCAAAAAAATCTTTTTTTGCTGTACGCGCTATCCTTATATACATATATCGCGCTATTAAATATATTTATGATTACGTACATATTTATTTATTCAATATTGCAAGGCTCAGTACAATGATAATTTTTGCTTGTAATATCGATATTACACTACATTCAGCGATGAATCTCGATAAACTCTATTTCTTTCAGTTTGAAGTTATCGCTTCGAGTTTTATGATTTAATCTATCGCAACTATGAATATATATGTATGTACTGTGCTACATGTCCATGATTATATTAATGTGTATACACACATCATTGTGCGTGTGTATGCGTATAGATATATAAAGAATATGCAATATGCGCGTAATATAACTAAAAATATAACATTCCATGAAGTCTACAACATGCATAAGCTGAACCAACGGTTTTATGAGTTGTTTTCTACATACAATGTTGGTAAATCGTAAATTAAAAAAAACTTCATTGACCCTGTTTGTTGCACTGCCTTTTATTCTAAATTTTGATTAAAATTTTTGCATAATGCAAGTATGATAAACCGTGATAAATATTAGTCAGATCATTAAATTATGTCTATGAATAAATCTAGGCTCTAGTATATAAGCAGCAGGATGACGAGAGTGGCAAAACAGTTTAGTTTAAACTTTCAAAGCATGTAAAGCGAAAGAGCTGAAGAATATAAGTACAGTATTTCTTGTAATAACGAAGTATTGTTTAAGTAAGTGTACATGTAACTGTGATCAGTGAATTTCAAAACCATAAATATCGGACATATTTTCAAGTAAGTGTCATTTAAAACAGTTTTTTACTTTGTTATATACACTACGAAACAATATTTTGATTTTATACTTCTTTTCAATTTTTGATATAAATAAATCAATCTAACAATACTTTAATGTCTTTACGTTTATTTTTATATTTTAAGATTATTCTTTTATATTAATTCACGTGGAATAGTTAGGAAATTTTTACTAAGCTGTTTAATAACGTAGAATAACTTTATAGATAAATATTAAATAAATAAATTTTTCTTATGCTTCTTATAAACTCTATGCAGTATACTGAATTTGGTATAAATAATAGCAACTTTTCATATAGAGTTTAACAAAAATATATATCCGCCGAGTCTATTCTCATGTTACTAGATTGCTTAATGAAATAAACTTAATGAAAGAAAACATGAAATTTTAAAGCAATATACATTAAATTAAACATTATGTATATGATGCAATATACGTATTAACATGATTTTGTGTATATCTTTTTCAGGCATTTCACTGTCTAAAAATGGACCCAAATACAAAATTGTGTGTTATCTGTGACACTGCATTGTCTTCTGAGAAATATATTGCAATATCGAACAGAATACTTGAAACATTACAAAATTCAAGCATTCAAAGAAGAGATAATAATTTAATGCTTAAAATAAGTTAAGCAAAGGTATCTTATATCCATGAAAGTTGTCATAAATCATATACTCATGCACATAATATTACGGCCGCTGCTAAAATATCCAGCGCAACTACATCGTTCGCATCAACTACTATACGATCTGCAGATTCATTTGACTTCGCTAAATACTGCATTTTTTGCCGATGTGATGCATCGGATGATTTTACAAAGAAAGAAAAAAGAAAACCGGAGAATCGAAGAGAAAATGTTTATAAAATATCATTTCAAAAAACTTTTGATAAAATAATTGAAATTGCCCAAGCAAGATTCAGCTGCTCAACAAAGTATATCATTACATCAAAAAATAGCTTTCGCAACATTTGATCAACCGCTATATTGGAAAGCCAGAGACATTATTGCCTCATTACCTGAAGATTCTGATTTGAAAAATGTTATTGTTAGACTTGGAGGATTCCACTTACTAATGTCCTTTTTAGGAGCAGTCGGTTTTATAATGGATAATAGTGGATTGAACGAGCTTTTTTGTGAAGCATTTGCACCAAAAACAGTAAAAAGAATGCTTGAAGGTCACGAATTTGCTCGTTCCATAAGAGCACATTTTTTAGCACATTTTGCCATAGAGAAAATTATTCTATCGAAAATAATATTCAGTAATACAGAAAAAGAAGTATTAAAAAAAACTATACTGGGTATTAGTAGTGATGATAGTCACGAAAATTTGCAGAATGAAGAAATGAAAGTAATTGCAGAGAAGTTCAACGTTTCATTAAATAATTTATCTGAGAACGGTCCGACTGCTAAATTATGGATTCAATATTTTCATATGATTACGCTCGTAAAAGAATTTATAGAAGCTGAAAGAACGGGTAATTTTCAGCAACATATCGAAGTGGTGCAGAAAATGTTTCCCTTTTTCATGCTAGCGGACATTTTTTATAAGCAAAGTCAGCTTATATGTATGTTCAAGATATGCTGAAACTTAGAAGTACTATATGCCTACTGTGGAGAACAATAAATTTGTCAATGATGGTTATTTTACAATAAGAAGATCTGATAAATTTCATTGTGGAATATGGAGCGATATGACGATTGAACAGACTCTAATGAAAGCAATGCACAGTACCGGAAGTTTGACACGGGGAAGAGGTGTTACAGACTCAGTTTTAACAAAATGGATTATGTGTATGCCAAATTTATTAGATGTTAATATAAACATGCTCGATTTCTGCAAATTAACATTAAACAGTAATAGTAAGCAACATGTTGACGCGAGTGATGCGCGAAATGAAAGAGATAATGCCGATGCACTCAAGTTTTACGATTGGTTAATTGCTCATGATTCTTTCGTGCAAAATAATAATATTATATGTATAAGTTCAGGTCTTATTGGAGATGATACAATTAATTGTTGTCAAGCTTTCGAAGTAGGGTGTACATCTTTGAAAGCCATGATTGGAACGAACATGCAAAATGTTAAATTTGCACGCAAAAATCGGGTAAAAACTTTGTCTAATTCAAATGTACCAAAAAGATCGGAAAATGATATTAAAATAGATTCTACAATTTTGTTTCAACGAATCTGTTTATTAAGTAAGACTGATACAGACTTACAGAATTGTTTTGATTGTGAATTAGCTCCATTTTCTGTCACTTTATTTAATGAAAATGGTATGAGAAAAACTACCAAATCTAAATTTTATGATTTATTTACTAGCTTAAACGAGATTCCGAAATTCAATAATGCAATGAGTGTTATGGATGGTGGATTTCTTTTGCATAGAGTAGTGTGGGATACAAATACAACCTACAATAATATTTGACAACAATATATCACATATATAAAAGATCGTACTATTAATAAAAACCGTCAATGTATCGTTGTTTTTGATGGTTACCCCGATAAGAACTATGCTAACAGCGCTAAAAATCCAGAACGATTACGGCGTTTACAAAAATGTAATGCACCAGAAATAAATTTAGAAGGAAATATGAAAGTCATACCGCAATCAAAGTTTTTATCAAATGAAAAAAATAAAAAAAGAATCATTGATTTACTATGTCAACATTTAAAGGAAACTGAAATTCTTTATAAACAAGCAGTTGAAGATGCCGATGCCTTAATTATTCAGACTGCTATACATTATTCGTTTAGTTATGAATTCGTTGTTATTATCGGAGAAGATGTAGATTTATTAGTAATTTTATCCCAATTGGCAAGGGATAAAAAAAATATTTACTTTTTAAAACCTGGTATGGGAAAAACAATGACGAAAGTGTATACTAGCAATAGTTTTAACTATGAAGAATTAAAAGATTATGTTGCTTTTTTGCACACGATTTCGGGTTGTGACACAACATCCGCTTTTTTTAATCAAGGAAAAACTAAATTTGTAAATACATTGCAACGCAATTTAAAATTATTAAATGAAATACGATATTTTAACGAGCAAAACGCTGATGCAACAGATATTGTTAAAGCTGATACTCAACTAGTTAAATTACTTTATGGGCAACCATATAAATATATTGAAGAATCTTTAAACGTATGGAGATTTAAAATGTTTAAAAGGCTATCTATGCACAAAAAGTTTAATTTATACATGCTTCCTCCCACAAATGAAGCAACTGCTTTTCATTGTTTAAGAGTATACTATCAATTGCGACAATGGGAAATGGATACATCAAAGAAGGCATTAGATTGGGGCTGGAAAGAAACGAAAAATGGCTTACTTCCAATAACTACGATTGCAGAAACGGTACCAGACAAGTACTTAAAAATGGTTTCTTGCAGTTGTTTACAAGGATGCAATACTAATCAATGTGGTTGTAAAAAATTAAGAATTTTTTGTACAATTATGTGTAAAAATTGTGAAGGCAAGAATTGCGCTAATATAGCTGAAATAGATGTTAGTGATGAAGATTCTGAAGAAGTCGATGACATATTAAAAAATCTACCAATAATAAATGAGGATGAAAATAAGGAAAGCGAAGAATTATCAGAGGACGATGATAATGAAGACGTTAATTTTGTCTGTATAGACAATGACGAAAGCTTAAGTCCTCCTCCAGCGAAAAAGCATAAATCAAATTAATATATCAATATTATTCAAAAAAATAAAATGTACCTGTAAGTTTTTTTGCAGAATTAATTAAAATATATAGTTATAAAACTTGCACTTGTTCAACTTTTTTTAAATTTCCCGCACGTTATTCAATGCTTTTACATACACATTTTTCGTGGATATTAATAAACAATTAAGACTCACAAACAATTAAATTAATACGAATTATGTAACTAAAATGTTATATTCATAAAGTACATGTTTACTTACTATTATCTAAAGATAAGATAAAAATCATTTTATTATTCATAGTACGTATGTATGCACGTATACACATGCAAACATGATTTTGTTAAAGCAAAACAACCCAAGCAGAAAATCTACACACACATATATATACATATATTCATACATACATGTATATATATATACATATATCACTCACTCACACACACACACACACACACACACACAAATTATAAAACACGCGTATTGCATGTCCTTTATATATCTATACGCATACATACGCACACTGATGTGTATATACACATTTATATAATCATGAACATGTAGCACAGTACATACATATATATTCAAATACATACATATATATTCATAGTTGCGATCGCCTTTATACATATATAGATTAAATCATAAAACTCGAAGCGATAACTTCAAATTGAAAGAAATAGAGTTTATCGAGATTAATCGCTGAATGTAGTGTAATATCGATATTACAAGCAAAAATTATCATTGTACTGAGCCTTGCAATATTGAATAAATAAATATGTACGTAATCATAAATATATTTAATAGCGCGATATATGTATATAAGGATAGCGCGTACAGCAAAAAAAGATTTTTTTGAGGAAAAAATGTAAATTTCAGGTGTTTGTATTGCACCTACGATAATTTCGTTAACATGACGTAAAAGCTGAGAAAAAAACAAGTAAATTCAAAAAAATAGCATTACCATAGGACCATTCGTTGCCGTAAAAATAAATTGGCATCTAAGCGCCGAGCGACGCTCCCCCCACCACCGCGCGCGCTGAATTCGTATTTTTCGACGGTCGTTTTAGACGAACTAAAGCATGTAGAGCTATCGGGTAAAATGTAATCATTTAGAGTATGATTTCAGCAAGCTCTGTGCCAAATTTGAACTAGAAATATCAAGTAGTTTCGACGTAATCGTCGGTTGAAAAAAATTTTGTATCTCGGCTCCTATTGGTCCGATCTTAACAAAATTTATATGAAAATTCATGGTTTTTTATGTACTTCAAGATGCATTTTTCCGCGATTCTCTAACTCCAAAATTGACCGAAATAAAAAAATTTTTTATTAGAAATATTGCTAAATATTAATATTAAGAAAATTTATTTTTACCGTTTGTTAATTAAGTCGTAAGTTGTCGATTAAACATAGTTTGATTCAATTATCGTTCCTGGATCGAATTGGACATCAATTTGAACTTTTAGGCTAAATAATTTTGCAACAAGACGCCATTTTAAGATATCGTGATCGGGCTTCAATTTTTACGTTGTCTGTACTAACAGTCATTTTTGAGGGCTAATCCGATAAATAAAGATCATATTGTACAAAAACCATGGCAATGTGAAAATTGAAAAAAAATTTTTTTTATTTAACAATTTAGCCGGGAAAAACATTAATTTTGCATTTCGGAATATATGTATTTTATAGAAAATTCAATGGTGATCAACTTTTGCCTCTACCTGTTTTTGCGTAAATTGAGTAACAAAAAAGTTAATCAAGAAAACTGAAAAAAATGCATTTTGGTAACTTATTTTGCAATAATAACAATGATCGGGTCCGAAGTCGAGACTTTAGGGCTATTTTCAGTAAGTGGCTACCAACATATTTCAGCGATAAAATAAACTCTTGCACGAACTCCCTGACTCCCGGACTAATAGGTATTACTAATAGGTGTACTGATAATGACCTTAACGGGTCTACCTCTTAGTAACCCCCCGGAACATAGTCATTATTGCAGAACAATGTTCACAAAAGCATTTTTTTTCACACCCAACCATAAAGTGCCAACTTTATTCCCTGGAATGGAATAGACAGTTGGCGTTTTAAGGTTGTGCGTGAAAAAAAATCGTATATGCACCTAGGGAGTAAATAAAGAATGCATCAAATCGCATATTTATCACCCTCGCCTTCGGCTCGGGCGATAATTACATGCGATTTGAGACATTCTTTATTTTTACTCCCTAGGTGCATAATATACTATTTTGTTCATCCATAGTAACTTTTTTATTATTACCTTTACGCGAAAAAGTTGAGTATGAAAATTAATTTCCTATCTATATGGCTCCTGTGTTTTCGAAACCGAAACCTGAACCTTAACCTTAACCTTTTTTATTTCTAAATTGTTTAAAACAAAAAAATGTTTCCTCAATCTAAAAAAAAGACCTTAGGCTAATTTTAAAAAGGGGCCTTGTATACCCTCTCAATTCCATTATTTCTATATAATGAAATATTAGATTTATAAGCTTATTAGAATGATCCAAAACACAGTGATTCGCTTGATTTAGTTTGCTGCGTGATGCTAATATGCTGCATTATCCATCTCGTCTGCGTCACTCTACTATAACGAAAACGTTATTTTCGTAATGCGACTACGTACAAGGTGCTTACAGAGAAAAAGCCGGGCTATCTGTACGAGTTGTTTGTTTTTGCGGATGATACACTGCGGAGATTCCAGTGTATAGAGGCGCCTGTATTTATGCTACTGCGTATGTCAACTTAGGCCTACCTGAATAATTTTGCATCGCGTGCCATATCGTATTGAAATGGCTTACCTTTCGCCATTGGGATCATAAGCCGCCCTGCTCATAGCTTTAAGTCAGCTTTGTATGATTAATGATTATTTATTCGAACTTGATTTGTGAATCGCACCTTGCATATAGCGAATTTTGTATACTGGATATCTTGGCTTTATTATTGAATTGAAAGCTAGTGTATGCAATGTAATTATAAATAAATTATTGATTATTCGATTTTGTCTCTATTTATTATTATTACAATTGTATGATTTTTATATATGTTTTGAATTTTAGAATATGATCTACTCATCGTGTGCTTGATACCAATGTAATTTATTATGTACTTGATTTTAATATTTGTCTGATGTTAAATTGTCATACGGTCTTATAGGACTAAGACATAAAATAAATATGCTAAGGAAATTCAATTCTGAACAATTTTTATGCCCAACTTTTTAACGTAAAGTTAATAATAAACTAGCGCGCCACACTCGGCCTTACGGCCCAAAGGGCTCAGTGGCTTGCCCCCTTGCATCGCGAAGCAATTGCTTCGCGTTCCGCTTCGAGTTGAATTTTCAAAATGAAAAAAATTATGTCCCAGATCTGTTAAACTTTGGTTTTCATGGAAAAATTGAAGAAGCTTTTGTTTATTTGAGCATGTTTTCCGAAAGTTTATTGTATGAATTTACCACTAACATAGCTGAGTCATTTACTGCTATAGTTTGCAAAAATTTGGGTGGAAAAAGAATCAACTTTAGCCATGAAAAACAGTACAAAGCTCGATCATCTGCAGCAGCAATTCAACACAATACCCAGGAATGCCTAAGTAACGTTTATACAAATATGGGCAAAGATGTTCCAAGGGTAGTAAAAAATTTAGAATCAAAAAGAAAAGCAACCGTTCTACAGATGCGTAATTTAAGAAATGAAAATGGTAGAACAAGAGGAAGACATTTTTATAGTACAGATGCTGACTATGGGTTAAATTGCAATCAGCCTGCCAAATCGCCAGAAGATTTAGAGATTTTGCGCAAAAATCATTTCAGTAAATTAGAAGAAAACTTTAAAAAATGTGATTTAATTGAGAAAATGACGAGAGACCAAATAAAATCAGGGTACTGGATGGCTCTCCGAAAAAAAATGTTAACAGCTTCTAATTTTGGAAAAATATGCAAATGAGAGCAGAAACTTCTTGTGCAGGGACCGTAAAAAGTATTCTGTTTGAACCTAGTATTGGAACAGAAGCTATGGAATATGGTAGAAGAACAGAAGAGAAAGCTAGAGAACAACTCTCAAAAGAATTGGGAAAAAATATTGTAAAATGTGGACTGTTTATTGACAAAGATATTCCGTACTTAGGAGCTTCTCCAGATGGACTTTTAGGTAATAATGGAATTATTGAAATTAAATGCCCATATTCAGGCTGTTTATTAGAAGCTATCGACGTGATTAAGAATCTTAAAAATTACAAAAATATTGTTGATCTTGAAAGACAAAAAATGAAACAAAGCCACACATATTTTTATCAAGTTCAAGGCCAACTGCACATTACGAAAAGAGAATACTGCATTTTCACAATTTGTACCGAAAAAAGTATGTATTACGTTCATGTAGAAAGAGACGATGTATTTTGGAAAGAAAAAATGGAGCCCAAATTAGTCCGGTTTTACATTCACTGTTTGCTTCCTGAGATTTTGGATAGTCGATATCTTCGAAGCATGCCTATTCGAAATCCTAGTTATATTTTAGATGCTCAAAAACAGAAATGCGATAAAAATAAGAATAAAATCAAAAATACTACACAAAAAATCACTAAAGAAACAAGTGACATTCAAGTAAATAATGACATAGAATTTGTATAGGAGGGCAAAGAAAAAAGGACTAGTGAGCGTATTAAAGAAGTAAGAATAAATTTAAACTTAAATGCTACTTCTGGTTCTTTCGAAGCAGTATTTAAGAATGTCATTCCTGCAGAATCCTTACTAGATGATTTATCAATCGATTCGTTTTTATTAGTATTAAGAACAACTACTGATTTCGTAACTGAAAGTGTACATTTTTCAAAAGCGGTACCAGTTGTAGAGGCAATAAATGGAGTTAGAAGTATACAAATTATTGGAGGAAATTGCATTAATCATTGGCGTTGTGCATATGTAAACGGTAATGAAGTTATTGAAATATTTGATAGCAACGAGCCAGTAGATGGGTATGGACTTTCAAGCGTAGAAACTGAATATTTACGATATCGTTATCGCGCTGCAACAACAATTTATTTTAAAAACATGCTCACAAAATAACCAGACTGTACAAGTTGTGGAGTCTATGCAGCAGCATTTGCCACTGATCTGGCTTTGGGAAACGATCCATCCATGATTAAATATTCTTTAAATGTAAGTAAAATGAGAGAGTATTTCCTGACAATTATACAGCACAGTAAATTATTAGAATTTCCTAGATTAATTAATTAGATTGTAGTATGTACGAAAGATGTAGTTGTAAATATATAAGTACATTGTGTGTGAGTGTGTGCGGAAGAGTATGTGTGTGTGTGTGTGTGTGTGTGTGTGTGTGTGTGTGTGTGTGTGTGTAAATAAAAAAGCTATTTTGCAAAAGAATTACACACAAAATGTTCGTTTTTTTACTTTATAGAGTAAAGTTTTTTGAATTTATAGATTATGTATGAAAGATGTAGTTGTAAATATATAGATTCGGATGCGCGCGCGCGCGTGTGTGAATAAAAAAAGTATACATGTATACAAATTTTTTTTCTAATTTATAGATATAATTGTAAATATATAGATACATGCTAATGTCATCATTTTGTATTCATATTTGTAATCGCTAAGAAATAAACTGTAGAGATTTTTTGATTAAAATTATGTGTAACTAAAAATTATTAACTATCCCCAACTCATGTTTCTATGATACATTTCGAATTTTTTAACATTTTTACCATATTTTTTTAGAAAATTTTATACTTACGTAGAAGCGTTTTTTAGCACAAGTTTATCATCGTATAATTTTTTATTTCAATTATATTCGTATTTGTTTTATAAATATTGCATTTCCGTCAATGTTTCTAATATATTTTATTTATTTTATTTATTAATTTTATTTTTTAATAACATTTTTTAATATAATTTTTAATAATTATAACCCTATTTTAAATATCAAAATATACCTTCATAAATAAAGATAGCTACTAAGGCCCAACAAATCAGCTATACTTATGCCCCAGTAGGCAAAACGTTTGATGCTGCATGTTAATCAAAAAGTAAGATAAAAAATTTTGACATCAAAAACTAAGACAAAAAAAAGAGTAGCGTTTCCGAAAATTTTATAGAGGTGTAGAGCAACCCCGGCGACTGAACGTATACAATCCATATGTATAAAAAACTGCATTCAAATAATTTAAAATTATCAAAATACATACTTTATGAACAAATATGTACTTCTACAGAAAGGGCTGGTTTCAACAGAATGATAAAAACCGTGATAACTACTTAGGTAAATGCTTCAATTTTCGTGATTTAATTTCATATCATAAATCGTAAAAATTATCCGATTTTGATGATTCAAGTGCTGTTATTATCAGTAAACTTTAAAAAAAAATTAATATTTTATACAAAAATTTATAGTAATGAAAAATTTAAATATGTTAAGGACAAATTTTATTTATAGAGGATGACCTCGGGCGCGACCCGCATTAGAACGCTCTAGCCAAGGGTCTGTCACTGGTGTCATAAAAGGCTTAGTCCTTTCTGTACGGGTACCCATATTAGACAGCATTAGAAAAAAATTCTACTATCAATTTTCAAATAAACAATTTTGAAACAAAGGTAATTTTTGGCTTACGTCAGTTCATGCGTAATGATTGCTTATAGTTACAAAACTTGAATCACGAAAATCGGAGCATTTTCACTGTTATCAATTCACAGTCTGTAAGTGAAGATTATCAAACTAGTCTAATAATCTCAGGTAGTTACCATTCGATTTTTATCATTCAAATTCTGCTGAAATAAGCCTTTTCTGTAGAATGACATATCTGTTCATAAAGTATTTATTTTGCAAATTTTGAATTATTATGAATTGTTCACGTTCAGCTTCCGGGATCGCCCTTTACCCTCATAAAATTTTCGGAAACACTACCCATTTTTTCACCGTAGTTTTTGATGCCCAATTTTTTCTGTCCACACTCTCAGCATCGCGCGTTTCGTCGGGGACATGCGTAGGTAGCCACTGCATAGTAAGCTGTACTGTATTCTCAAAAGGTGGTGAACACATGTTGGCCTGCCACGCATTGCTACCGTTGGTGTGCGTTGATCAGCCCGGACTAAGTAGTAGGAGAATACAAAAAAAACCTTCAGCTAAGGAAAGATAGAAGATGGCACCATTCGTTTATGCTATGCTAATTATTAAAATAAACTAATATTTTGAAACTTTTATCCATGCTCGAAGATAAATTTTGTTTTTTTATGTACAATTACGTTTACGAAATTCGTTTAACTTTAAAAGAACAATAGTTACAGAGGAAACTGTAATTTTAAGCGCTTCGCGCTCACCTCGGCGCTCACCCAATCGACTGGAGCTAATTTCGCCGAGATAATTATTGTCAACTGAAATTTTTCTTTAAAAAATCAATTTTTGTGCTCTACAATGCGTTAAATCGTTGTAGCGTATAATTATTATGGCTATAAAAGTTGTATTTTTAAAATATCTACAACTTTTATCTTTAATATGTAAAATGTATACCTGAAAAATTTTATTATGAAAAACGAATTATTTTAATGTTAAAATTCGATTTTGGTCTGTGAATTTGAATTTTAAGCATTTTTGGGTGTTCATGTGAATAGGAAAAAGTTGTATTTTTTTGGGATATGCAACGTTCCCATTTAACTTTTTTCTGCAGAAATGCTTGGAATTAAAATTATAGCTTAAAAATCGTTTTTAGTGATTTTTCAAAAGGACTGTATAATTAATGTATGTATACGACTCTTTTTTTGACACTGACTATCGATGGGCCTGACCTTTTTTTTCTCGTCGGTCGAAACTCGAAGGTTAGTATCGGACAGAGTATGGGAGACGAGAGAAGATTGAAAGAGGGGAATCCCGTCTCTGCCGCACTTATGCATTTTCCTTATAATTTCCTATGCTTTTCTGCTACTAGCACCCCACAGCCAGGAAGAGAGGACTCGGCACGCGACAAGCGTTCATCTCTGGTTAGATCGTTTTGCCAGATGTTGGGATTTTTTTAGTCGGAATTTTCTTCTGCGAGGTGCGCCTATAGATGTTTCGCATCAATAAAGTTACAAAGGATCAACAAAAAAGAAAAGCATTTTTGATCTTTATTTTGCAATAATAACAATGTTCCGGAGTAGCTACATTGTAGGCTTTATAGTCATTCTCCGCACACTATACTTACTAGTTCCAACAATAAATTTGTACAGTTCCCTGATTACCCGACTAAGCCGCTTCCAGTGATATGCTATGGCCAGTAAAGAGCTGAAAATCAAATTATTTGGTAATGCCGTACTGGCAAAACTTATTATTTATAATTATAGTTGAAGTAGAAGCTCGAGTAGAAGACAAATTTTTTCATAGTAACTTTTCTCTTATTAATTTTCGAAGAACCATCGATACATTCATTTTTTCCCTTCCAAGCGCTTTCTTTCCGGCTCGCATTCGAATTCTCGCGCGCGAAATGCAAGAATGCAGGAATGCAGCATAATAATGCATCCGACGCACGCGAGAGCGCGCGAGTCTCGCGTCCGCTCCGCGTAGTCCGCTAGACGTCTCTCGGGGGACGACGCAAAGTGCGAAAAGTGAGGTTACGAAATTAGTATACATATATATAAACACGGCTCTCGCGTGCAGTGGTGATTCGACCGACGACGCCAGATGTAAGTAACAGTATTGTGAGTGTAGCAGCAACAATCGTGCAGTGGCAGCCCCGTTCGCGATCTCAATTCATCACCAGCTGGCAGCTGATACAGAAGTCATCGAGCAGTGTTTTGTTTTGTCCTCTCGCGCCCCGAAGTCATCGCGATTGAACGCGACGCATCAGTATCTGTAGTAGAGAGCTCTAACCTCCGGTCGACGCTGTAAGTATATACACAGCAGCGAACGCGAAAGATCATTACATCGGCCCCCCTTATGTATACGTCGGTCGATTCGGTTCTCTCGCTTAGACCAGTGCTTAGACCAACGAGCCTTTTTATCCTACACCTAATCGGAGTGAAAGTCTGCTCTACGCTTTACTATCTCGACCATCTGCGTCTGCGAATAGCGCGAGGTACTCGTCGCCTATCGCACACACGGCCTTGCGCTTTTATTAGAGAAATTCAAATCAGGGATGCGTGCATTACTCGGGCCGAATGACAATGACGCTACGTGCGATGCTCCGATTTCACGCACGGCTCGAGCTGGGGGGGATGCCAGTGCGAGCGTTATTCGTGAGCGATTCTGTGAGATTCGGAATCTTTTCATCGTTGGCGGCTCTATATAGTGCGCGCGTAAGTGTCTTTTATCGCTGCTCCTGTTTCTTCAGCGGTGTGTTAAGTTAAGTATACGAGGGACACCGCGCGCGCGCTCCGTCTTATCGCAGCGCGGACTTAATCTGCAGCAATTGTTCTCAACGATTTTTGCAATCGATTACCGTGCGGTTTTTACGACGCTTCTGACATATCGCCTCTTGCTTTACTCGCGCCCGTTTTCGTATCATAAGTATAAAGTACACGCACCGCGATAAGGAGAGAGAGAGAGAAAAGAATCCTCGTGCGTTCGAGCATTTTTTCTTCTAATCAGCGACAATTTTTCAATGTTCGGTTAATTGCGCGAAATGGCTAACGGCAATTGGAGCGACCTTGAAACACATTGCGCTATAGTCTTCCTATGTACGTATATCTATAGGTCGGTTGAGGCAGTGCGACTGTAGCTACTGAATAATGAAGCATCAAACCCGTAGGCGCCAACTCGCGCTCGCGTTGTCTGCTGCAGACCCTCTCGCGTCGCCAACTTTTTATGTATATAAAATCCAGCGGCGGATCTCGCTTTTTCTTCGATTTAAAATCAATTATTTTTTGCAGGCTCGTATAATAAGTCTTGCACTCCGAGAAGGCTGCGCAGACCCGCATTGTCTTTAAAAAGCGTGTCGGCGACACGCAACAATTTATATTGTTCTCGTCGGAGCCGCGTATAGGATGTGTATATATGAAGTTGCACGAACAATGGGGTCTGAGGAGAGTGGGAAACCCAATGAATTCCACCGAGAGAATCTCAAGTGCAATTATCGCGACGTTGCGCCACGTATAAGAGCGTACAATTGTATGCATATTATAATTTGGGTAACCTTCGGGACGAGATAGGGAGGCGGAGGTCAGTGCATGCGCCTCTCAAAATAGAACGTCGAATAATCGATTATTTTATTCCCGCTTTCCCGCGACGAGCCCTATATATATATATACGTATACGTATACGTATATACTGTACGCGCACGAACGAGGATGTGCAGTCGTTCCACTGTATGTATACAGTTCATCGCGTAAGGTGTATACTCTAGAAAAGCTCGCATATTAATTCTCTTTCTACTTTTATCAAAAAGTCATCCTGCACCGGCCTCAATCGAGAGAGGCCTGCTTTTCTACATTCTCCTTCTCGACACTTTGAGTTTTCTCATAATTTAGAGCGCACAGCCGGGGCATTCGCCACACTCGATTGCAATGTACACTCGGTTTATTGCTCGCTTTCGAAAGCGCACCGCAGAGAGCCATAGGCCGAATAAATAAATGTATGTATGTATATATAGGATGGAAAGGAGCGCTCGCGCAGACAAGACCGCAATACCGAAAGTGTCATTGTGCGGAACGCGCGCGCGGGAAAGTCGCTAAACAATCAAGGCCTCGAAAATTATACAGGAGGCGAATCGATTCGAAAGCCTATGAAGACGATGATGGTGATGATCCCTCATTGTGCAGGGTATTGTGTATAAGATGTATATAGAAGGTGTACATAGCGCTTGAACGGAGCAGAGCATCACGGAGAGTACGTTCACCTCGACGAAATTTTCTTCTCTCTCTCTTTCTCTCGCAGTCGAGCGCAGCTCGAGTCGGTATATAAGTACGGAATTATATAATTTCCAGGGGGAAGAAGGAAACGCGACCGGCGAAGCGTAAACCTGCACAGCGCTCGCGCGCATAGTGTCTTGCAGTATAGAGTGGCAGCCTCTATCTGTAGCGCTGCTGCAGCCGCCGCCGTGCGGATATATATACTTATACGACGCGCGCGCGCGCGCATAGTTCGGCAATAATTCACGGAGAGAAGAGATTGTTTGTTTGCTCGGGTGAATAATTTCGTGGCCGAGTCGGAGTCGGAGCCTCGATTGCGTGTGTATTTTCCGCGGTGTGCATTGGAGAAAGGGAGACGAGGAATATAGATTCGAGTTGCCGATTTAATTCAATTACGCGAAACGTTCGTACATTAGTTATGGCTGCGTATACGTTTGACAGTTGGAGAAGCCCTTTTATAATGTAGGACTGCAGCGACGTATATGTGCGTAATAGTATTACGTCGCGTCGACTTTTTTTTAAATGTCAAACCGCGACGTCGCTCCACTTGCGCGCTCGTTTCGTAATTTTTATTCGCACTTCTATATAGTTGATTATACGACCAATTCTAGAAAAATGTACTTTTCGGGGGTCCAGAAATCGAACAGACTTTCTGCTGTAAACTGAAAGATATAGTTAAAAATGCAAAGGAACATGGGAAATATGGAACATGAGAATTTAATATAGGGATACGGGGAAGTATACGGAGAAGAAAAAAGAAAATCAACTTATATTCAGATTTTTATTTATTTATTTTTTTAAACGAGCATATAGTTTTTGACCAGAGCATCGAATCTGGGCATATTTTTTTTAAATTAAAGCTCTTTTGTTGTACTTGATTATCTAGTGTAATTTAAAAAATTTTATTTGTGCCTCGAAAATATTCGTAGTTGTTATTATTCCAGTAGTAATTTGACGCATTAAAAATGTTGTGACAAACGTAAAATGGCTCAGAAATATGGTTACTATAGTAACTTCTCTCAAGTTCCTCTGTATTTTTTACCATCTTTCAGCTAACAGAACCAAGTCTGATCGGTCCGAAATATCTAGCTATAAAAAAAAATTCTCGATTTCCGGACCCCCGAAGTATGCATTTTTCTAGTAGAACTTGTCATGCAAGTCTGAGAAAGAAGGGGTCTGCGACAAGCATACTCACTCAGAATTCGAAAGAAAATCTCGCGCCGCAGATAAATCCTTGTCGCGCCCACCTTCAAAAATACCCCGTCGCACGTATACACCCGTTTCCGCATCTATTTAAGCTCGTCATGCGTCGCTTTTATTATACCGCTAAAAATATACCTCCCTTTACACGCAGCAACGCGCGCATGTAACGCTCGCAACGCTTATATTATTATACATTCTCACTCTCTCTCTCTCCCCCGCTTTCAGAAAAATGCCGTCGCCGTCGGGACGACGCTCCGCGCAAGCCTAAGTAAGCAAGGATACCCATCACAGCTGCAGAGTCGCGAGACGATGGCTCGTCACGGTGGCGAGCGGGCGTTGCACAGCCTCCCGGTGATGCCTCTGACGCAGGCCTCGATCAACAGCCACAATAGCAGCGGTGGCCCGATGAGCGGCGCCTCGTCGCCCGTCGCGAGCTCGCCGCTCTCGCCGTCGGCGGACCCGTCCTCGACGAGGATACCGAGGCCGTCGCCCACGGCCCTCAGGCGATCCTCGAGCCTACGGCTCAGGGGCGAGAGAGGCTCGTACCTGCACTCGCAGAACCTGCACAGGAGCCAGCAGCAGCATCAGGACCTGTTTCCCGTCATCACGGAGAACGGGACGCCCACGAGATGCGTGTCGGTGAGCGATTGTTAAATTTTTTTCATATTTCGTTGCGCGCGGCGGGGTATACCGCGTGTGTAACGATTTTTATGTATCGGCGACACGCGAGGATTTGCGACTAATGCCGCGCCTCTTATCGCGTATGCTTATAGGTATGTTATGTACTCGTGTGGGGCTAAAAGGCATTTAATCCGCGCGTTAACCTCCTTCTTGAGAATCGAAGCGATTGATAATGCACACAGGTATATACAATACTTATAAGTATAATATACGAGTGTACTATATCAGCACACGATCTCCGGAAAATCTGTTCTGTACATTATGCAAGTTACGTGCGAATGATGAGTAAATCCTCGAGTTTCCAGCTGGTTAACGGCCGATGGCTATCGGCTCGGCTGTCCTTATATATATACAAAAATGAATGCAAATGGGTGGAGCTGAACGAGAAATCGATACAAAATAATACAGGGTGGGAAACTACTCGTTGCATACACGCTGGAATAAATCAAAACTCCAATACGTAAACTACACCCTGTGTAGACGCGCAATGTTTCAAAACCACGAGCTTATCGCGTAATTCCATCGTGTGCATCAATGCAGAGAGTGTATGCGGTGCAGCGAGTACCGCGAAATTTCCGAGACCTTGATATAAAATACGCGGCTAACTGAATAATTGTATATATACATGGAAGAAAATGAACGAGAGCCGATATGTGTATAGAGCGAAGAGGAGAGCGATCGATGCGGGGAAATGATCGTGCGCGCCGAGTACAAACCCGTGTATAGCCCATAGTTAGATACCTGTTGCGATTCGACTGCGCCTAGACGTGTGTCAGCGCATTGCACACGGCATAATGCGTATGTATATGCATCTCGCAGGCCCGCGAATCTCGATTATAAGCTCCGCGCGCGCGGCGACGCTTTTCCCGCGGAGGAGGACACTCGAGCGCGACGATAAGCCCCTCTCGCGTCACGAACAATATATATGGCCGTTCGTACGTACCCTTGCTGGAGGTACGCGTCGTAAATTTCGAATGCGACATTGCCGGGCTTCTCTTTCTCGCGATATACTCGATGTATATAGGTTGAAAAAAAAAATATCTATGTCGCGTTGCGGTTCGTAGACGCGCGCGCCTATACGTATATATAACGTATAAGAAAAAGCTCGTCGCATTCGTCTTAATTTTCGTGTATCGGCGAAACCACGCCGTAGCAGACACATACACACGCACACCCCCATACATACTTCCGCGTGCAGTGCGCAGAAACGCAGATAAAACACAGGTGTTCGCATACAGGGACGAAGGACTCTCGCTCTCTCTCTCTCGCGTATATGTCGAATTTCACTGAAAAATTGCACTTTTCTTTGGTCAAGAAATCGAAAATTTTTTTTTAAAGCTAGAGGTTTGGGACCAATGGGACTTTCTTCTGTAAGCCAAAAGATGATCAAAAATTCCGAGGAACATGTGAAATGTAGAATATGAAAATTTAACATGAGGAGGCATATGGAGGAAAAAGAAAAAATTAACTATTCGGATTATTATTATTATTTTTTTAAATGGGCATAACTTTTGATCAGAGCATCGAAACTTGGCATAATTTTTTTTAAATTAAAGCTCTTTTGCAATACTTTATTATAGTGTTATTCGAAATTTTATTGGTGCCTCGGGAACATTCGTAGTCGTTATTATTCCAGTGTTTTGACGCATTAATTTTCTGTGAAAAAAAGCGTAAAATGGCTCAGAAATATGGTCACTAGTAATTTTTCCCATGTTCCTCTGGACTTTCGACTATCTTTCGGCTCACCAGAAGAAAGTCCGATCGGTCCGAAACCTCTAGCTTTAAAAAAATTCTTTCGATTTCTAGACCAAAGAAAAGTGCATTTTTTCAGTGAAATTCGACATATAGCAAGCTTGCTCCAGTTTCAGGCGGCGAGAGAGAGAGAGAGAGCTCGGCGATAGTCCTGCGGAAGTGGTGGGAGCTTGCGGAGCGATAGAGCTCCCTGACCTTAGCCGAGTGCGCGCCGGCGCACTGCGTGTGTACTTACACACCTTTGTACTCGTCTCTCTCTCTCTCACCCGATCCGTGATGCACTTTGAGACTCGCTCGTATACAGGGAGAGCCAGTCGCTCCCCCGCGCTGCAGCCGCGCGCGGACGGCTGCAGAGATCCGTCCTCGAGATTGTATATACGCGCGATGTGTGGACCGCGCGCCAACGAGAAAAACGTCCGGTTTCCTCTACACTCGTTTGTGCATTGCCTTCGCAACGTGTTTTTTGTTTTACATAATCGCGTGTTGTAACGCGTAACGTGTGATATTTTCTTGTATAGCGTAGAGCGAAGGGAGTAGACGTAAAGTCGACCGTCCGAGTGCGTCTCCGAGTGGAGTATATATATGTATACGTATATATATAGTTGGATGAGATAGAAAAGCCGCGCACATGGCTCAGCCCAGCGATAACACGGAGGAGAAGAACTCGCGCAGCTGTCCCTCGGTAATTGCCTACACGATTCTTTAATATAACGTCTCTTTATACTTTTTTCGCTTTTGGCTCGCGAACCTTATATATATCGAACGCAATGTACGTAATACGGATATCGCACGCAGCTCTGTCTTCTCTGCGTGTGTATATACATATATACAGCTATCGACGGACTGCGCGATGCCGTCGGTGTCGGGGTGTATTATAGACTTGACTGTGACGCACTTTGCCGATTTTCCCGAGACAGCCCGTTTGACCCATATACCGAAGAAATACATTTCCTATATATACATACGTACATCGCGATAAAAAGCAAGCCGCTGGCGATTGCTCGCATTTGTGTGTATATATATATTATATATATAGGTGCACAGCGCGCCGCGCAACGACATTCGAATTTGCCGCGCTAGCGCGCGGAAGCTCATTATACAGGATCGCGCGGACACTTGGCGCAATTAACTCGCTCGCTCTCTACCCTCGCGGTTTGGCTCGCGCGCATCCGCTTGCGATGATAAAGCCGTTATACGCGCATTATATGCTACTCGGCAAAGCTGCGCGCGCGGGAGTTTCTCGTTAATGCGCGTCCAGAAGATACTCCGCACCGGAAGCGACGTGTTGTTATACGTCGCGCGCCTTTGGACGAGCGCCAAGGGAGAACGCTGCGTGACGTGTCAATTATACGGCGATGAGAGTCGCGCGCGTTTACGTATACATGAAAAGCTCGCTGTATATATCGTATACGTGTATTACCTTTGTCGTCGTGTATTAATAAAAAGTATATAAAATGTGCGACCGTATGATATATAGTATGTATAATGTGTGTATACGTGTATACCTGCTGATCGATCGCTTAAACGCCTCAGCTTCGCCTCTCCGTATAATATTATATGTGTATAAAAACGCAATAACAGAGAGAGATTCTAGGCTCTTTAAAGCGGTGAAGCCCTCGAGGCTGCGCGAGAACGGCATAAAAAGCTCCGGCTCTGAGAATTTCATGAGCACGAGCTTTTGTCAATGGACAAAAAAAAAAGATAGAGAGAGGGGGCGGGGGAAGAAAAAAGAGAAGCGTGTCAAGCCTGACTCGGCGGCGCAGGACTCGAAATAATTCAGCCGAATCCCACACGCGAATATACTCATATCGGTGCAGCTGTAAACGCGAAAAAAAATGAAGCAGGGATACAAGCTCTATATAATGTACGTATATTAAACGTGCATTTTTTTACATCGCTGAGGCTTCTCGCCGTCGAAGCGACCGCGCGCTGCAGTTTCAAAAGTGGCTCGAGTGATATTCATTCGTAATATAGTTCCCCTAACGAGCGGCGGGAAATCTCTCGGCCGCGCGCTGCGAGCGAAAAAAATGGTCTATAGGTATATATACGTAAGCGGCGAGGAAGAGAAAAAAAAAAGAATTTGAAGGACCCTAGCTCGCGAGCGCTTGATTAAAAAGCCCTGGATGGTTATATTTACGCTCTCTCCTCGAGAGCTTGCGCGAGAAGTTTGAGGGAGAACGCGCGCGCGCCGAGAGCTTTTATTTGGCTTTCCTCTCTCTTCCTCTCCCCAGCTCTCGTTAGAAATCAGGTCGTTTGAAAATGTGCGCATATCAAACGAACTATGCATGCAAACGATCTCGTTTGTAATCGTCGCGTGTGTATACGTATATCACACGGCACAAAGCCGTATCCGTACGTATACACACCATTAGCCGAAAGCAAAACAGGTCGTATAATAGGTCGCGCGCGAGGCGATACGCAGCCCTCGGGAGGCGCGTCGAACGAGCAGTATTACAGGCGGTAATCCCCCCGGAGAATACTGCACGAGTGCGGTGTGCGCATATGCCGGCGATGTGAATTATTAGAGCGAAATTGCCCCGCAGAGCCTGTCGCTGACGCCGTCGCGGGGCCGGGCGGCGCCGCGTCCCCGAGCGAGTCCCGGCCAGCAGCCGGCTGGCGGGACCTGCAGCGAGGACTGCAGCGACGTCGACAGCGTCAAGAGCTTCGGCAGCAACTACAGCACCGCCAGCGCCTGCGACCACGCGAGCTTCGCTCTCAACGGCACCACGTGGTCGGGGCGCTCCAGGAGGTACGTCGTGCACTGCTCGAGCCACACGGCCGACAACGACGAGTACCTCACGCCCACCCAGCGAGCGGCGAGGCAAGTGCGCAAGTTTCAGGTGAGATTCCTTTTGCAGCTTGATTCTCGATGCGAGACCTAGAGTGTAATAGCTAATGCGGGAGATTGATTTGATTGTCTAATTTAACGAATCAGCTTACGCTGAGAAAACAGTTCTATTGTATGAAATATTATAATGCAGACTATATAATTACAATACTTTCGAGTTACGCAGTCATGTATAGCGTCAAAGCCATAAAAATTAGTATATACTGCATTTTATTAGAACTCTTGTAAATTTTATTGAGAATCTAGGAAGATTTTTAGTTTTTACTAAAAATACTATTTTCTTAGTGTTCACCTAATTATTCAAAACGAAATTGTGTAGCTCAGTCGTCGTTAAGTTTCAACGTATATACGTATAGAAATCCATTGCATTGAGAATAATTAATTATTTTACTAAATTAGTCCTTCCGTAAATTATACTTACCTCAACAATTAGATTATTCATTAGAATTACCCATACGTAGACTATTTAATTGTTACACTTGCGCGATTAACAATAAACTCTGCACGTCGCAGGCCCTCCTCAAGGAAGCGAGAAAGGAGATCGAGGACAAGGAGCGCGAGATCTTCCGTCTGACGAAGGAGGTCGTGGAGCTGCGGCTGTACAAGGCCTCCCTCAACAGTCCCGACGAGAAGACCGACAGCAGCGAGGCGGCGACGGTCCGCGAGAACAATCCCTTCTCCCCGGAGTCGCCGTGCAAGGAGCTGCCGGCCGAGAGCTCGTTCGTCGCGAGCGCGGTGACGAGTCCGCAGACGCCCGAGAAGAACTGCAAGGAGTCGTCGCTCGTCGACTCCGGCCACTTCGACGACGGCTCCGTGCACTCCAAGGAGTCCGTCGCCGCGCTCCAGCTGCACTACAACGAGAGCGCGAACCTCGGCGCCGGCAACGGGAGCTGCCTCTCGCAGGCGAGCAGCAGCCTCCTCGCGACGCCCCACGACGACGACGACGACGAGGTCGACGACGATCGCCGATGCAATCTGCTCGAGGACTCGGCGCTGGGAGTCGCCGGCGAGGAGCGGCTCGACAGCAGCTCCTTCCAGGACGAGGAGCGCAAGCGGATCGTCGATCACTACGAGACCAGGATCGAGGAGATGCACAGGCGGCACGTCGACGAGATCCAGCTGCTCAAGCAGAATCACAACGATAAGGCAGGCCCGATTTTTCTCTCCCTCTTACGCGCGCATGACTCGCGAGAAATTCAAAGCGACGAGACCCATTGAATTTTCCAGGTCGAGAGCCTGCTGAATCAGCTGTCCGAAGTGAGTACGCGCTATTGCGAGACTCGCCCGTCCCTCGATGCAGCTGAGGCTCGTGCCAAAGAGCTGGAGGGCGAGCTCGAGGCGCTGAGGGCCGAGCTCGCCGAGCAGAAGTCGCTGCTGGCCGACCAAGAGGAGCGCAACAAACAAATGTACCTGAAAATGTATTCCAAGGGCCAGGAGGCCGCGAGGATCGAGCACGCTGATCAGGTAGTCGTAAGTTGCTCTGCGCGGGGACGTTGTACACGCCTTGTTTTTTTTTTTCCACGAATTTGTCGGGTCCGTTTACTTTGCGATTGCGCTGAGAAAGCGACGATTTCACGGTGTTTCGCCTCTCTCTCTCTCTTATGCTCACAGGTCCTCGAGCAAGCGCAGAAAAATCCGACGAAAGTCTCGGTGGCCGAGCTCCTCCAGCAATTGACTGTCACGCAAGCCGAGTTGGAAAACGTCAAGGTAAGCCAGGCTGCATCGCCGGCACTTTTCACCTATCATTTCATATATGAACACTCGTGCAGAGTAGATTACAAATGTAAATCGAGACTCGAGATTGTGTATCTTGATGAGCTAGTCACGTTGATCGTTTCGCCGAGTGAAAGGCTGCGATAATTAGTCCACCGAAAGATGAATCCTCTCCGCAGCGTCACATCCGCGCACCGTTCCCTCGTTATACTTATCTACACATGAGAAACTTCCCAGAGAACCACTCCGTTCTCGCTCCATTTTACAATTTCTTTTTTTCTTTTTTTTCTTTATTGTACACGGCACCCGTATCACGCTCACTCTCTCACGTCCCTCCCCTGTCTTGTAGCAACGATTAACACGACTTTTATGTACTAACATTGTTCCACTGTTTTTTTGGCCGCCGCTCACATAATCCAGCCATTCCAGGATTCAAGCTACTCGCCCGAACCTCTATCGCTGGCCAATCGTAGCCAAAGTTTATTAAGCGTACAGGAGGCTGTTTCTCTCTGGGTCCTTGGCACGCGTAAGGTATTGTATTCCTTACTCCACTGCCACGCGACTTTTCCAAATTTTTTTTAAGTTTATCAATATTAACTGTGGTATATATACGCATGTCGGTGTCGTCTCTTTTTACTTTTAACTTCCTCGTGGAACCATATGCACACATTTTTATTCTGGATTCTCTTTCTCATTGCAGAATCTGTTTTTTTTCTTTTTACTGTGAATGTTCGTTTATTAAACCCTTTTTTTTCGTCCTCTGGTTTGCAATACAGCATTTACGTTCCTTTTCGTTGAAAATTTAGATTGTTTCTTTATTTTTTATTGCTGCAAGTGTAAAATAGATTGCAAAATTGTTAGATGAAAAGGGTCAGCACAGGGCTATAGGGAGGCGCACGTTGATTAAAAAACTTTGCACTTTACACAAGATTCCCAGTCGCACTGAAGTTCTTGTGAACAAGTAAGTGATACAGTGGTATTCTGTTGAAAATGTAGCACACTTAGAAGAAACAGCCTCTTAACTCCTCGATGGATCTTGGTGTCGCTAAGCTTCAGCACAGATCTAATTTTAATGGGTATACACACACACACGCTACGTTATCGTTGCATTTACAAGTATATTTATGTGTTATTACGTTCAATCTGTTGGTTTACACATGTACTAGACGTAGCTGTTATAAGTATTTTCTTCTCCTCCCTGCCCGCGCACTTTAACTAAAGTCCATAAACTGTCGTCCAGGTGATGTACAGGCGCATTCTGGAATCAAGAAACAGTCAAGGGGCTCTCGATCCCGAAATCACCCTGCAGTTCCTCAAGTCAGCGATCTACTACTTCCTCACCGACAAAGAAAATCTTCACGGGCATTTGAACGCCATCGAGAGCATCCTGGGCTTCACGGAATCGGAAAAGCTTCACATCGACAGGATATACGGCTCGGCTAGAAAGTAATCACTGTGAAAACAAAAAATTTGCCTTTTAGCGGAGCGGATTTGTAAGACATAAGCGATTGCAAGTGCTATAACTGCGTTTATTTTTTATGGACTACGAATTTTTTTATTTCATGGTGACAAGTGATAGTAAGATTGTTTTTTGAATAGACATATCTCGTCGAATTAAGTATCATGAACCTTTTAGCATACGTTTTCTAATACGATAAACATTTAATTATGAATGTTTAAATATTTTTATAGTTTACCAAAACATTAACTTTCGTTTTATTCTACTTCACGCTGTACTGTGTTTTTTAATATAATCAGTAGGGTTCATGGTACTCAACTGACTCTCAAAAGTGATCGTAAGATAAAACATTGAAAGCAGCTTTACCAATGCATACCTTGCCAAGACTTGGCATTTTTATCTATAATTAGATAGCTTGTAACAATATTTAGCTAAAAAGTTTTGGGATTCATCGCCAATATGCATAATTCTAAAAATGATTACTACATCTTCAATCTTGAATTTTATAAAATGACGCATAAAGTAGGGATAGGGTTTACTAAAATTACGAAATGTATAAAGTTATCCTTGCAGTAGTTATGAATATTGCTTCAGTCTTAATGTTATACATTGTTTCTTTAAATTATTTTACTTGTATATTAAATCATAACAATATGGAATGCAATTTATTTATTGAAATCGAATACTTGAATGTTTAGCGTGCTCATTGAAATATTTGCTTTGAAAGCTCGATTTTAGGCCTTTTTCACAAATTCTCGAATCCCTTAACACAGAGAGGCAGAGTCATATGCACCGAAGATTTTTAGAATTATATTAATCTTACATGTAAATCTGGTGATATCGTGTCCAGATGGGATAACCAAGGAGACTGATGGTATATCTTGCCTTTTGAATTCGCTCGATGTAGTACGTTAAGGTACCTATGATTGTTAACCAACTCTGTTCAACTACTTTTTTCAAACTATTAACAATTTCCAATTTTGAAGAAATCATATTTTAAATTTTATAAAATCTGCAGTTCATTTATGTATTAAAAACAAATGTTTATGTAAAAAATTGTTCAGCGCAATTTACGTATGATTTCCATACTATGACGTAAACAAAAATCAACTTTAATTTTGAATATATCCATATAAATCGAGAGTTCCTGCCTTATTGATTTGAATTCATATTCAAATCGAAAATGCAATGTGTAACTTAAATGGGTCACAAACCTTTATTACAATTTTTGAGAGGTTTCGTCCCTATATATTTTGAGCTATTGCTAAGAAAAGGAGTGATTTTTTTGTATAGCATACCCAGAGAAGTAAATAAGATATTCAACTCTACAACTAAAAAAAACTCAGTACATGTATCATTTGGGTGTCACAAAGTTAAACAGTTATAAATTTTAAATGGGTATAATAAAGTATCACACGACTCCTACAAAAACTAGTTCTTATTAATAACCTTTTGTCTAATTAATGTTAATTAAACTATATTCATTGCAATAATAATTCTGTAAAACATATTATAAATATATAACAACCGGTAACATGGTGAGCATAAAAAAATAGACACTTACTAGTTTTTAAATTTTTTTTGAGTTTTATTAACATAATTTTTGTAGTAAAATACATAAAAATGTAGTTTACTTTTTACCAGCTAGAATGATACCGTCATACTTCTGTTGGAACCATTTCATGGCATCTTCCTTTGTGAGCCTGTGCTGGAAACCAACTTTGCCAGTTTTCCTTCTCCTGTGTGCAACGTTGAATCCTAAAATATACAAAAAATATTCATAAGCACTTATTTCTCACTTACATTACACTTTTAATGATTTAAAATTTGTTTTATTGTCGCCTCCATTAAGTAACACACCCAGTAAAATAAGTGAGCATGGGTTGCAAATAAGAAGCTGTTAATCTAGCACATGTTCGAATAGAACTATAGATAAAGCATAAATTCACAGTATCTATGATACCAGATGATGTGCAAAAATTTAGTAAAAAGTATACAAATATATATGTAATTTCTTACCTGGACGACCAAGAACAACGTAGAAGTCCAAACCATAGATACCAATGCTTGGATCATATTTGATACCCAAGTCAATGTGCTCCTGGATACCAAAACCAAAGTTGCCAGTGCCAGAGAAATTCTCTTTGCGCAACTCGTATTCACGTACCTACAACATTTTTCAATTTATAAAAAGGGCTTATAAAATTATGTTAATGAAGAAGTTTAAAGAAGTTGTGTGAAATGAAGAAGTTACTAAACATTTAGCTGATTGCAGAAATGAAGCAGTAATAGTGAAATACACTCATCATACAGATAAATGTTTTTGAACACAATAGGTTAGGATAAGAAATACTTGTTGAATAAATAAATTACTCACTTTCAGACCCCTCTCGAGGATTTCTTCAGCCTTAGCTCCACGAACTGTACAGTGAACGGCGATCTTTTCATTACGACGGATACCGAAGGAGCGCACAGTGTAACGAGCCTTGGAGAATACTGGCTGTTGACCAGTCAACTGTTCCAACACCTATTTGCAAAAAGAAAACACTGCTATGAAAACATCGATCAGCTGTAAATTTTGGAAATGGCATTAACGTAAGACAATTTTTACCTTCGCGGCACGTGTAAGTCTGTCACCAGACTCTCCAACGCAGATATTCAGGCAAAGCTTGCGGATCCTCACTTCCCGCATAACATTTTTGCTGGCATCCTTCGGTTCCTTCTTCGTCTTTTTCACTGCAGGCTTTGCAGGGGCTTTCTTCGCGTCCTGCAATCATCGTCATTTTTAGAAGATCGACGAGAGAAATGAAAAAAAAATAGAGAGCCGAATCTACGAGTGCGCGCAAAGGTTAGGATTTCTGGTTGCAAACGAAAACAAGCGTGTGGAAGAACGGGCAATCTGTCACGAGAAAAATTAATACACAAATTTTTCGGAGCAACGAAACTAATGCTATTCGAACACTGGGAAATTATTGATTTTGAATTTAACGTTCGGAACGAGTATTGTTTTATTCTGATTCCCGTGATATTTGAGGATTTTGGGGCGAAATTTTAATGCAGCAAACTCACCGCCATGATGGAGAGAAAAGGAACCCCTCGCCCAGTTGCCCTAGCGGCTCTTCGCTAAACTTATTTTGAACACTGCAGCCAACTGCGACAATCCTGATGCTTTGAACAGTTTGAACTGCTTGGAGGGGGTGGTGGGAGGAATGATCAGTTGACGCTTCGTGATTGGAACGCATTTGGAACGAAACCGTATTGTTGCAGGACTTGCAGGCACTAAGCGAGAAAGACCGCGAACATTTGAACGTGAAGATGCATCTCGATACTTACAAACAATATGCGAAATTTGACTATAAAAACTGCTGATCGAAGTAATTTTGCAAAACTAAATTGCACTACTTATTCTTATATATTTAATGACTCTTATCAATTTTTGTTAACGAACAAAAATTTATACGTAGATCCGTTTATAATTTATTTCTTTTAATATTAAAAAAATTTAATCATTATTGAATATTGATAGGTAAACAAATTATCCTAGTGGTACATCTAGCACGATATCAAATTCCTCCAACTTCTTCCGCGGTTATCAAAGTTAGCATTTATTTATTTTTTTCCTTTTTTATGATTAGTATTTATTGCATAGAAATATCATGTATATATAGATTGACATTCTAAATTTTTTCTAATTTTGATCAATTTTTCTCTAAAATCTAAAATTTTGATCAATTTTATCATAAGACTTTTATAATTACAAACTTTCTACTTATAAAGTATGACACCATTTGTCTCAATTCACCGTTAATGTTTAATTAAGTTCTATAAGATCTCATGTTTAATCTTCAAAATTTATTTACTGAGTCTAATAACTATGAAAAATAAATACGGAAAAAAATTAAATATTTATCGATCTTATCTTTTAAAATTTTTTTTTGTGGAGTCGGGAGTAAAAGGGTTAATATAGTAGACGTTCAAATATTTTTTTAATCATAGTTATTATTATCGTTAATATCCATATAATTATCAATAGCTACATTAAAACACAAACAAAAAGTGATATCTGTACATTTTCCTTATGCAATTAACATAAACTTTTGTATACCATTAGCCTAATATAGGAAGAAACTAAATCATAATATTCACAGATATATTACAAGATAGATGAGCCGCAACGGATATATACACTGCTTTTCGTTCAATATTTTTCATTTTCTCTATTCCGAGACGCGCTAGAAATTACAAAAGAAGAGATATGTATCATAAATGTAAAATTAAATAATTATTATTTCTTTTTGCAACTCATACTCGTTAAAAAAAATAAAATAAAAAAATCTTCCAAGTTTGCAATAAGAAACGATCGAAATGTGCAGTGTACATGCCTCGTTCGGCCGATATACTTAATTCGTAAATGTAATATAATGCTCTCACATTCTCTCTCTCTATCTTTTTTCGGACGTACATTCACGCTTCGATTTTTCCGTTAATCGCTCGAATTTTATTTTGTTTCCTTTAAACTTCTACACTGTACATATGCACAACGCATCTTTTACACTGTACACGCACACGCTCCACGAGTATCTCTCTGCGCTGCCTTACAAATTTACCATTTTTTTTTCAGCTTAGGGTTTAGTTACTCTCATCTAAGGATGGACAGAACTTACTACTTATATACGACCGTCGCTCGATTAAATTATTAATAAATTGTAAAAAAAATCGAGAAGATTATATATATAATACAAAGTAAAGCCGCTACTTTCGTTCGCGATGAAAGAGATGAGCCGCATTTGCCCTCTTTTTCGTTTTGTTTATATTCGAGATAAAAAGTTCTCCTCAGTTGCCACAGACGATCTGACCTTACGGATATGCAAGGATAAATATTTGATAATCTCCGCATAGTCGAATCACAGCCTAGTAAAAATCAAAGAAAGGAAAATGTCGAAAAGTGGGGTTTAGGAGTGGGGTGCAGGTAGGAGACAGATCAAAAGTAAAGAAAAGAAATGAGAAGGGGAAAGGGAAAGAGATAATTATAAAAAAAATGGAAGGGAGGATCTAGAGAAAGAAACCGTAAGAGCGACTCGCTAAAATTCTGAGCAACCGACGAGAATAACTTCTACATTCTGCCCATCCCTAAGCATCTTTACAATTTAACTTTACTTGCTAGAGTGCTTTCATTTATTCTTGTTTTATTGTGAATCATGAATTTTCATTTTCTATTCTGCATTGTAAACTTTACTCGTATTAATTCTGTCATCCTCTCATCGTCTCTTCGGGAGGGTGATATTACCATTAATTTAACGGTTTGTTTCCATAATTTCACATACATGCTTGCTCGCAGTACAAGTAAAGGGATTCTCTCGACTCCTATACACGTAAGCGCATTATTATCTCGGGGCATAATCCTAACGAGAAACTCACTAACGACGAGACGACGATGAGTTTGTTTTTACTTCTTATTTCATTCCGTAAAATTACGACAGGATGGAAGTGTGTATTTACTTGTGTGGTATGAATGTGTGTTTTTTCCTCTTTTGCCTATATGTATGTCCAGGGGCCGCGAAAAGTCAATGGTCAATGAGATCGATCATACGACAGAGGTATGACATTGGTTTGAGCGCCCCTCAAAAGATTCGCTTTCATCGTTTGTAACGTGTAGATCAGTACGTTCTAACTAGCTTGTGTAATAACGCCATTTTCTCATCTTTTTTTCATTAATAATTAAATCGATAACAGCGGTACTAGTTCATCATAGTAGTTATTGATAGTAATAGCAGTAGTACAGTAGTAGAATAGTAGGAGTAGTAGTAGTAGAATAGTAGTAGATAGATAGATAGAAGTAGCGTAGTGTAACAATGAATTAATCAATAATTTTAGCAAATAGAAGATTAATAATTGTAATAATAATATTATTCATTATATTTAAAATAATAATAAAAATCATAATAATTATAAGGAAAAATAATTAATAATAAAAATAAAGAATGAGAATAATAATTATTATAAATTTTTTTTATCATAATAATTTACATAGGTACGTGCCTAGGTGGTACTTTTTCCATTCTTATTACCGTAGTATGTTACATCCTTCTAATTGGGAATTTATGATACACTAGGGATAAACGCTATTTAGGTAATAGTTCTTAGTATTCTTTTATTTATCTTTTTCCCCTAAAAGCTTAACGCAATTTACTTTTTTTTTATCTTAAACTCGCAATATTACCGTTCGATAAATTTTATTCTAAACTCGGAGCGGCGGCATCGTCGTCGACGTCAGCGGCAGCAGCAACTATTGTTTTACAGTAATATAATACATAGGTATTTATATAGAGCAATATTATACAATAACACATCACATAACGCGCGCTCTGACCGCATAAAACAACAGCGACCTTCCTTATGTTTTTCCCTTTATGCAGATAGATATCGTTAAATAATTAAAATCACAGTAGTTATGCCTTGGCTGGCCCTTAAATTTATAAAGTGTCTTTTTTTGTTTTCTTTAACGTCTAAGACTTATGAGATAGCTCGTGTACAGGGACAGGTAAAACGCAGAACAAATGTTTTTACTGGTATATCCAGGTTTTTCGTACTTATCGGGATTATCTCTTGTAATGAGAGAAACGTATGTTGATGTGTATATTCGGACTTGTTTGTATGCATTATACTCATATAATATTTATATGCGTGTGTGTGTGATTTACTGATACTATATAAGTATAATAATGTTAGACTTGATCGTTTATCGCGGAGGTTGGAGCTGCGCCTGACCCGCTTGTCGGAGGGACCAAGAGTGATTGTCGGTCACTCCCACAAACGTTGTCAGCAATCGACTTTGCGTTTCGAGCAAAAGCCGAGGAGAAGGAGCACGCGAAATACTTCCATCTCGCTAACTCCCTCACTGTTATCACATCTCCGTCGCTTTGCCTGAACCTCCGACATATTTGTCTGGTGGGCGCGATGTGGGCGCCTTTTTGTACGTGTATATTTATCTTTTTTTTAATGTTTGATTGTCACTCGTACGAACTATACGCAGGGAACCATTACCACGCGCGAGAATTTTCAATTCTCGTTGCCCCTGTAAAGTCGCATTAATAGATAGTATTAGAAGTAAGTCGACGTGTCGAATTCAATTTTCATAATGGCCTGTTTGGAACGCTTGCAATCTTTGGGCTTCATACCACATATGCTGCAAGCGTCTTGCTGGCTGATAAATCGGTCCTAAATCCATGACAACACTAACTGCTTTCAAACAGTTGCGATGACGATGACCAAATGAGCGATTTCCGCGACTCTGTGCAGCAGGTCAGGAGCGATGCGTGCCAGACTTTCATTGGCAAAATCACAAGATGGGAAGATGTGAACTACGAATGCAGGCTGTAACAAAGTGTGCATTATTGAATTTCACGTTACTAATAATGTAAGCGAATATATATATTTTGAAAATGAGAATGTAACGTACCTGTTGAGAACCAGGTGCAGCAATATTGACTATACCAGCTGCTTGCTTCTGTTGTAGATAAGTAATAAAACCAGCTTGTAAATTTTTACTTTGTTGTAAGACATCCATATGATCACGACCGCAAGGTAGAGCCAGCAGCATGCAGTGCTCGTTGTCAGTCTGTAAAAAAATCAAGTTTACAATATAGATTTACCGATATTCAATTGTTTTTTATAAGTACCTTGATTCGTACAGTTCGATAACATACCTGCATTTTTCTGGCAACACCTTCTACTTGCGTTGGTTCGAGTCTCATTCTTTGAGCGATTCTTAGAGGCAGCGTGGAGCCGTCGCTGTTACACGGCAAACTATCCCTAGCGACGTTCGGATTGCCAAACACAAAGTGCATCTGAACAGCAGCCTGATCATTCTTTAGAGCTAACAGACCCTGCCACATAACTGGATAGCGTTGCAATAACATGAGAAGTGAGTCGGCCTGAGGTGGTACTTGTGAAGCATGTGGCGGTGTTGCAACCAATTGTTTCCTCGACCGATCGGGTGTCAGAGCTCTTTCGGTCGGAGCCTCACTTGCAGCCATCGGATACGGGGACCTCAAATGTGCCGGTGGTGGCTCATAATAGGTTCGTTGAACAGCACCTGGAGTACTGTACTGAGGTGGAGGTAGTCTGCCTGGGCCATGCATCATGTAGACTTGAGCCACTTGTGGACTGTCGGTTGTGCGTTCTTGTGGTGTTCGTCTGTCGCGGCGCAATTCCAGTGGTGGACTATGCGTATCTTCGAGACCGACTTCTAATTTGGGGTCCAAACTTATTGCAGGAGATCTTCTTCCTGGTACGTGGTAGGGTATTCTTGGAGCTGTTAAAGCTTCCTGTTGAGCTCGTAGATATTGGTATTGAAGAACTTGTGGATGCATGTAGTGAGCGGGTATCTCTCCGGCTCGCAGAGCTCCATAATGATTCAAAGCGTCTCCCTGAGGTATTAACTGATTTTTAAGAAAAAAAAAGCTCATGAGTAACTAGAAATTTTTACATAATAATTCAATGGTTAACATTTGATAATAGACGCTACTTGTGTTTATGTATAAATGGCACTAACACAATTTATAGCAAATAAGCAAGAAATTGATCAAGTGTGAGTTGAAAGCTGTAAGTACCTGAGGAGCATTAGCATGATGATGAGCAGGTGGAGGCAGTGGGGGGCTCTGAGTGCGATGCGGGGGAACAAGTCCATATTGCCCCCCTGGTGATGGAGCTGCACCAGCACTTCCATGCTAACCAAAACCAAGCCGAGTTAGTTTTAATCACATGAATTTAATTTACAAAAAAAAGCTTTGTGAAACATGAAATTAATACTATTGTCTTTTATTTGTGTAAAGCACATTGTTATAGTAGAGCTTATGAGTTTTAAGAATAACGAATATGTTATTTATTTTAAAAGTCTTTTAAAAAAAATAGATAATGGATATGATGATATGAAGCAGAAGCAAGTCTGAATCAGTAAAACATTAATCTTACCAATGATGCTTCGTAAGCAGAGATAGGAACAACTCTACTCTGAGGGCTAGGTGCTGGTACCATGATACAGCCAGACATCGAAACTTCCACTTTGGGTGCTTCCAGATTTGTAGGTACCTGCGATAAATTATGTAATTTATGTAGCAAACATTCATTATTCAGTATTTCATGAGCTACTACAAAATGATTTCTTACTGTTGGTTTTGGAGTTGTTCTCGCACAAGGTCCACTGGGAGTTACAGGTGGTGGTGGAACGAGATGCGCCTGCGTTGGTGGACTTGCAACAGTACCTGCTACAATAGACGGTGGAACGACCTGTGCAACTGCCTGAAGTAGATGAGCCTTCGGGTTCATTGGATGTGGCTGGCCATTCATGCCCTTGAGCGTTGGCTGTTGCGGCGTTGTAAGAATTCTCTGAGCAGAAGTTGGTGTCAAAGGCCCAGGGTGCACGTTTACAGGAACCTTTTGCTGCAAGTTAACAAGAGCCGACGCCTGTTGCTGTTGTTGTTTTGCTGCCTGAAGAAGATGTTGCTTGGGATTCGGTGCACCTCCAGTATTATTCAGTACTGGAGACATTGGCTGTCCCGGCTTTCCATTGATTGCATTTATGACTGCTGGCTGAGGCGGCACAGGTTTTGGCAGAGGGCTTAAACTTGGCGAGACGACTCTTCCGGCTGGCATGTGCACTTGCAGACTCTGAACTGCTTGCGTCGGTTGCTTAACAATGTTCTGTACTACATTTTGACTCGGTATTGTTGGAACAGTTGCCTTGGTTACAACTATAGGATGCTGGACTTGTGTGGCGGCCAGTTTGCTCGCATTGAGTACATGAGCTTTAAGAGTCTTTGGAGTTGTAGTAGTTGGAAGTGGAGAAGCTGCCACGCTGACAGAAACTGTGGCTGTTGTGGGTGGTAATGAGACTGCAGCTGAAACTGCCACCGGGGGAGTGGCTTGAACTACAGGAGACTGCGGTTTCGTGATGACACTAGCTTGTTGCTGCTGTGCTGCCGTCGAAGTGACAACAGTCTGTGCTGGTTTGCATGATACAGGTTCGATTTTCGGCTCCGGCTTAGGTGGTTCTGTTGGAGCATGTTCTGCAGCATGCTTCTGACGCAAAGCCTCTGCGTTGGCCACAAAGTTGGCCCTTTGAATGATTTGTCCAGAAGCTGTTGAGACTGGAATGTACTGACCTTCCTCCGACTCCCTCATGGGTATCAGCATTCCCGTAACAGGATCGATTAGTGTCATGGGTTCATGAGATGCAGATTTCTGTCCAGCTATCAATGTAGGGGCAGGTTTGACGATTTCTTCAGTCTTTTCTGGAGGAGCAGGAGAGGACTCTGATTCTTCCTTCTCCTCAACTGCATCAGATGCAGCTGCTTGTGGAATATCTTTGATCTTCTCATCTCCAGTTTCATCAGCACTCTCAGAGGTTCGTCTTGTTGTTTTCCTAGTGCTTCTTGGAGACTTTCTGGTCTCAGCTGCAGGCAGAACAAGCTGTTGAGCAGGTATATTTCGTGGGGCGCTGTTTTGCCTGGTACTTCTACGAGTGACGGGAGCTCCTGGTGCATTCTTATTGGCCGCACCTCGTACGACGTCCTCGATGACATCGTCGACGGTGGATCTGCTGCCATCTTTTTCAGCGAGCCTGCGAGATTTGCGAGTATTGACCGCGGGAGAGACGAACTCCTCAGAAGGAACTTCCTTAACTGCGGCTACCGGTGTAGGTGGCACTGCATTTGGACCAGCAACGTTTGGCCCAGGTGACTTGATGGTGAGGATTAGCCTTGGACGACCCGCATTATCTTCCTCGCTGTCGTCGTGGAATTCATAAACATCAGCAGGCAATTTGTTCTTCTCTGCATGCTGCTTTCCACCCCTACCAGCACGACCTCCACGCTTCTGTGGTACTGCAGGTGGAACGGTGGCTGTAGGCACAGGTGTTGGTACAGTGGTTGCGTTGTTTCTTCCACCACGTCTGGTAGTAACACCACCGCGATTGCTTGTAGTTCTTTTTGCCTTAGCCCTTCCACGACGACCCTTACATGACTCATTTTCGCCAGTCTCAACACCCTCATCTTGATCGTCAGCGTTGAAACTCTTCTTCTGGTCATCTTCGATAGATTCTGCGTCAAACCATGAGTCTCCGTCGCTCTTGCTGGTTTCACGCGACTCAGTGTTACCCTCGTGAATGTGTTCGTCGTCATCAACATCGTTGGATTCACCGTCGCAGAGCGCATCGACTTTCTTAATAACGCTTTCGATGTTAACCTCCTTAGCAGACCAGTAGTCGCTGTCTTCTTTGCTATCCGTGGCATCTTCTTTGACCACATCGAGGGCGAGCGGATCCGGGCAAGTTTCTTTCAGTGGATCTTCGGTTGGTTCTTCGTCGACATCGGGCTCATTCTGCTCTTCCTCTTTGAGTTCGTGCTCGGACTTGATGGGTTCATCCAACTCATGCTTGGGAGATGGAGGCTCTCGTTCTGATTTTGCTGCAATTACTTCACTTGGGTTTTCCTCCTCCATTTTTACGGGTACGTGCTCTATTGGACACGCTTCTTGCTTCTCCAGTGTTACCTTCGATTCTAATTCTAATTTAGTCGGTTCAATGAGATCTTCACTCTTCAAGACCGTTGGTTTTATCTCTGCTGGTGGTTCTTGCTCGGTCTCTTCGATCTTCATCTGTTTGTCCACAGAAGTGAGCTGCACAGGCTGCATCTTGACTTTGTCATGAGACTCATGCTTAACTGAACTATGTTCTGGAATGTAGCGTGTGTCAACATCTAAAGCTGCAGTTTTTCCAATTGGCACAGGTGCTGTTGACGTGGCAACTCGTGAAATAATGGTCGGTGCCATGGTCGACATGGTCGACATGGTGGACATGGTCGATACAACAGGAACATGTGATTTTGATAAAAGAATTCCTGTGGCCTGTGGCGACGTGATTGGAGCCACTGTTTGAATGAGACATTTCTCAGGAATTGATCCAATTGGCGACATTTGCTGTGACATAATTGGAACAACTGTCTTTACGAGCGAGCTCGGTGAGGAGACAGTCGGATGGACCAACGGATGCACTACTGATGCGTGAACTAGATGCGATTGAGCATGAGCTACGATGACAGGGCTCGGTGTGGATGGACGAGGCATGTGTCCAGCTATGAGCTGCATATTGGTAAGCTCTTGCTTCTGACTTGGTGACAAGGCAGAGATGTCGGTCTTGCCAAACACCGGACTGGACGTACTCGCCCTAATTTCAATCTTAGCTGTTTCTGGAATGTAAATGGGCGGCTGGTTTGGCGAGGGCACTTTTGGCGATGTTGAGGCCTTGTTGCTAACTTCAGCGGGAATGGCGCCAGGCGAGAGCTTCGGCTCATCCATCCTCGGTGAAGGCTCAGTCGCGTTCTGTATCAATGTTTCAATGACGGACTTGCCGGCCAAGTTCGCCTCTCTGGAGGCCTTTGGTTGAGAGCCAGGTGTCACTGGTGGCACACTAGGCAGGTATGGCCTCGATGGTATGTTGAGAGTCAGGGGTGGTAGACCACCTCTTGGATAATTGGGTGCCACTGCTCTCATACCTGGAGCATGCTGTATGACCGGCTGTGGACTCGCTGCCGTCGAGTATATGTGCTGAAGCGGAGGTTCTGGTCGATGGGCAGAGATAGGTACACTTACGGGTATCCTGACCGCCGGTGCAGTATTCTTGGCAGAACACGGCGACAATGGATTGGCTGATGGGTTACGATTCCATTGGCCGTTTGGTGAAACTGGCTGTGACAGACGTATCATTGCTTGGCCAGTGGTGATTGGCGTCGTGGTTCTAGACGGAACAAGAGGAGGCATAGCCACCGAACTTGGAGAAGTAGTAACGTTTTGCATTCTTGGTGAGATCTGACGCATGGGAAGCATTTGACTGTGAGGTGATACAGGTAGCCTTTGATAAAGAGGTTGCGAGATGGCTGGGCTGGACTTTGGACTGACGGGCGCAACTTTGGTGGGTTCGCTGATGATAGGCATAGCATTGCAAGGACTTGGTGTGCTCTGCTTGAATTGCGGAGTAAGCGGAGACGTTGGTGAAGCTGATCGTCTTACAGCTTCCGGCGGAGATGTTTCGGGTTCCGTTGCGCAAGCACTTGGTTCCACAGCATCTGCCTGAGGTGTTTTCGCCAGTTCTCTCGCTTGCTTCTGTTCATTCAGCTTCCATGAATGCGCAATAACCGAACTTGCTGAGCTTTGTATTTCTGGTTTTATAAGAGATGGCATAGATGTTTCTACAAGTTTTTCGTGTCCAGATCCTGCCGCTGCCATTGAGCAGCTTGGAGTTTTGAGCGGTGATTTGTAAAATGATGGTGCGTCCGGTGTTCTGGGCGGCTGAGCAACATCGAAACTCTCGTAATTAGGATCCTCCTCCGTATCAGTGTCAATCTGCAGATCGTGTTCGCTTTGTGGCGTGTCGGGCTTGAGATCGGTTTCAACTTCTACGCTGGAAGCATTAAGACTATCAACTGCCTGCTGAGTTTCTTCGACGTCTTCAACCGGTGGTATCTCCGGTGGAGGCTCACTACTGTTGTTTTCGGGTGTTATTGTTTCAGCTTCTTCCTCCTCTTCGCCTTCGTATGAGTAGTCTTCAGTTTCACCGAATGTCTCTTCCAAAAGAGCGGCCACTGCGTCTTCGGTTTCTTCTTGAGAGATGACGACTCGAGGTTTGTCCTCTGGTTGTTGTGGTGGCGTTGCCGGCTCGGGTACTTCCTGTTCATCTCTGCTGGTCAAAGACTGTAGGCTGGTGTCTCTTTCGTCCGGTTCCGATATACTCTTAACCGCGTTTTCATGTATGCTCTCATCGACCTCAATACCGAAACCTGGAATAAGCGTGTCTTTCTTCTTTTCAGATTTGTTCGAGTCAAGTTCGGCGAGAGATTCGCTCTCGGGACCAGACGTCGTTACAGGTATCGGACTAGGCATGTTTTCCCTCGGAGAAGGCAACGTCGGCGACATTGGTTTGGCCGCTATGAGTGGACTGCTAGCTCTAGGAGGCGTGTTGTCAGAGCCGAGATAAGGCAAGCTTGCAGCGGGTTTGTCATGGTGATGGTGATGATGATGGTGATGGTGATGACAGTCTTTGCGCGTGCGTTCCTCCTTGGACTTCTTCCGCTTCTTCTTCTTTTCCTTAAGCTTGTCAGTAGGAACAGTTGCACTGGGTGTTGACGGCTCAATGCTGTCGTTATCGTCGGTGAATCGGAAGACGTCGTGCTCTGTGGTAGATTCCGTGCAAGTTGCAGCAGATTTCGGCGAACTAGGCAAGCCCAGAAGTTTGGCTTCGATTTCACGACCTGCCTCAACCAAGTCAACACTATTTTCATCTTGGATTGGTTGATGCCTTCGTTTCTTCTCGGACTTGATGCGTATGCGCTCGTGTTCAGGACTGCGCATACCTTCGCTATCCGAGTGGTAGCCCGCTGCGTGATTCTCCTGAGGAGAATCTCCAAGCCTGAACAAGCTGTTGCCTGCAGGTTCGTCGACATCGTCCGACAAAGGTCCGAAGATATCTTCCATACGCTGATTGTCTCGAGCTTCCTGCCTATTCAACCTCTTTCTTCTCGCCTTAACTTTGTTCTCCGCATTTCGATCGCGGCGCTTATCCTTCTTGTTTCTTGCCTTCTTTTCCTGCCGTATTCTTTCTTCGTTCTCGCTGAGAGTCAACGTAGACAGCGAGGCATTGGTGTTGGTAGCAGAATTTGGAGAGTCTTCGTCAACGTGATTCGAGTTACTTGCAGTGCAAAGGTTCATCTTGCTACTCTTATAGTCGAGCTTATCACAGGGTTCGAGTTTAACACCTTCTTCGCTAGAAATCGAGTTCTTTTGGCGTTTCTGTTTCTTCTTGTGCGACTTTTTGCGAGAATCCCTCTCATGGTTATTCGCGACAACGGGAAGACTCGCATGGTAAGACATTGACATTCTCTCATCATCATCGGACGTTCTCGGTTCGTCCTTTATACGAACGTTGTTGACCATGACGTTGGCATTGATCGTGGATATCTCTCGAGGATGATGCTTCTCTTCCGTATCGGCGAAGCCGAGATCCACATCACTTTCCAGGAAACGTTCCGTCTTGATTTTGTCGATTTTCTCGTTGAACGTCTCATCCTCCTCACTAGTGTCGGAGTGTATTCTTGATCTTGAACCCTTGCGAGACAACGACTTGGCTCTCGTGGAGTCCGATTCCGAAGTACCTTCGTCTTCGGTAAGAGCTTTGCTACTGACCGAGTCTCCGTCCCACGAGGTGCTCTGCTTTTTCTCCTCTCGCCTTGCTCGACTCTGCTTGAGTTGAGAGAACTTGTCCTTCAGCCTCACCTGGAACAAAAAAAAAGAGAGTTTTGATTACGAATAGTTCAAACTTTGGAAGAACATTTGTTAAAATTCGTATAAATGGAAGAGGGCTTACCTGACGCTTCTCCTCTTCCAATTTTTGCATATTCTTGGTCGACCTCGCCTTTACCTTGTCGTACATGCTGATGTAAGCAGGCTCATCGTCGACGATATCGAAGATTGAGTGCTTCTTTGGTTCGTCGCTGTCGGTGTCGGTGGCCGAAGGGTTTCTCATGCTCTGCATTTCATGCGTGGAGAGAGCGCCCTCGTCCAAATCACTGTGCAGATTCATACTGACGTGATGTGGATGATGATGCTGGTGTTGTTGCTGCTGGTGAGGTTGCTGTGGCTGGTGCTGCTGTTGCTGCTGCTGTTGCTGCTGTTGCTGTTGGTGATGGTGGTGATGGTGACGCTGCAGCTGCATCTCCATCTGTTGTTGTACCTCTCTCGGATGATGCGGGATGATAGAGGAGGGTTGCTCGTTCGGAGGGCTCGAGTCGTTTCTCTTGGCCAGCTCGAGCCTCGACAAGAAGTCCTTCTCGGGTTCGTGAACGGACACTCGAGGACTTCGCTCGCGCGATTCTTTGTCGAGTGACCTCTCCGAGCGGCTCTTTTTACTTCGCTGTTTGTCCTTGCTGCTGGGATCCCTGTTGTTCTCTTTGCCCTCGCGACTCGATTCTCGGGGTAGTTCTGCGTGGCTCTGCGAATCCCTGCTGTCTCTGCTGTCTCTGCTATCACGGCTATCTCTGCTATCTCTACTGTCTTGGGTGGAGACCGAGTCCTTGCTCTCGCGACTGTCCCTGCTGTCGCGGCTCGATCTGTGAATTTCGCTGCGGTGCTTACGGTCCTCAGATCGTCGGTTCTGCTTGGATGATTTATCCTTGCTGTCTCTTCGGTGCTCGGAGGAGATTTTGACGCGTTTCGCCTCCTTGACCTCGTCATCGAGCGAGACGTCCTGCGAGGAGCAGCGCCGCTTGTTGGAGATGGAAGCGGGTATCGCCGCGGGCTGAGCGTTCGTCGGTTGCAGATGATTTTCGGTTGGAGCTCGCCTGCTGTCCTCCCGCTCTCGTCTCTCCTTGTCTTTCTCCTTATCTTTCTCCTTGTCCTTGTCTTTATCCTTGTCCTTGTCTTTCTCTTTCTCCTTATCCTTGTCCTTCTCCCTCTCCTTGTCCCGCTCCTCGCGCTCTTTTCGCTTCTCTCGATCGGCCTTTTCTTTCTCTCGCCTCTCGAGTTCCTCGCGCTCCCGCCTCTTGTCGCGCTCGTGCTTTTCCTTCTCGAGGCGCTCTTTCTCTTCCTTGTCGCGCCTCTCCTTTTCTTGCCGCTCGCGCTCCTCTTTCTCCTTTCTTCGCTCGCGCTCCAGTCTCTCGCGCTCGTCCCGCTCTCGCTTCCTCTCGCGCTCGATGCGCTCTTTTTCCTCCCTCCGCTTTTCTCGCTCTAGCCTCTCGCGTTCCTCCTTCTCGCGCTTCTCTTCCTTCTCGCGCTTCTCCTGCTCCTCCCGCTCCTTGCGCAGCCTTTCCTTCTCTTGTCTCTCCTTTTCGGCAGCGCGCTCTCGTTCCTTCCTCTCGCGCTCCTCGCGCTCTCGCCTCTCACGCTCCTGGCGTTCCTTTTCGAGGCGCTCTTTTTCGCGCTTTTCCTTCTCGCGCAGCTCGAGCTCTTCGCGCTCCTTGCGCTCTCGCTCCTCGCGGTCCTTCTCTAGCCTCTCGCGCTCCTCGCGCTCCTTACGCTCCTGCCTCTCCCGGTCTTCTCGCTCTCTCCTCTCCTTGTCTTCTCGGTCCTTCTTTTCGTGACGACTACTGCTGCTGCTGCCGCTGCCGCTGCTGCCGTCCTTGCCTTCCCTAGCGGGGTGGCTCGTCTCGAGTTCAAGGGCGTCGCTCGTCGCCGAGAGCCGCTCGTCTCGCTCCTCGCGGTCCCTGACGCGACTGCTGTTCTTGTCGGATTCTTCCTCCTTGCGCGATCTCCTCGACGACGAAGAGGACGAGGTCGACGAGGAGGAGGAGGAGGACGACGACGAGGACGGGGAGTCTTTAGATTTGCCGTGCCTCGAGTCGCGGCTGTCCCTCGAGTCGCGGCTTTCCCTACTGCCGTTACTCGAGTCCTTCTTGAGCCTGGCTCGCGGGGCATCCGAGGAAGACACTACTGTTGCTGCTACCGATGCTATAGCCGTTGCTGCTGTCGACGAGGAGGAACATGAGGTAGACGTGGCTGTAGACGCTTGCTGCTGGCTCGTCACCGTGCTCGGTACGGTGCTGCTGGCTGTCGAGCCGATGCTGACCGGCGTTGCTGCCGTCGACGCGGGCAGCGCTGTCGTCGGATTGCTGCTGCTGCTGGCGCTACAAGTACTACTATTAGAGGAAGCTGCTACTGCTACTGCTACTGCGGCTGTTGCTGCGACTGCGGGATGAGCGTGGGGTATGCTGCGGCTCGTGGAGGCGCCGAGCGAGTGGGCGGCCGTGGGCAGGCTAAGAGGTAACGAGACCGGCGGCAGCTCCGGGCTGACCGTCTTGACGCTGGCGCCCGGGGTGACGGGCGTGGTTGGGCTCGGGTGCACTACGCTGCTACCGCTGGCTGAGACCGTGGACAGGGGTGGCGGAGGCGGCTTGCCGGCGAGGACCGCGGCCGGCGGATGACTAGGAAAGGGATACTGCAGGCAGACCTTGTTGGCAGGCTGGGCGACGCTCGCGGCTGCCTTCGGGGTCTGCTGCTGCTGCTGCTGCTGCTGTTGGCTGCTGCCGGCGATGAGGGCGCTGACGCCGATAACGCCGGTGAACTCCTTGGGCTCGTACTTCTCGCTGAAGTTCTCGAGACGCTTGGAGTCCTCGTCGAATACGCTGCGCTTCGCCAGCACGGACTTGACGATGTCCGAGGGCTGGACCTCGTGCAGGTCGAGATCGAGGAGCTTGTGCCGGAAGCGGAAGCGCTCGGAGGCCTGGGCGTCGAGCTTGGCGAGGGCGTCGCCGCCGGCTGCGCTGAGAGCTCGCGAGCCCGACCACTTCTCGTACTTCTCGTCGAGCGAGCGGATGCGCTCCTCGAGGCTGGGCGACTGCGGCGCGGTTTCGCTGTCCGAGCTCGTCGGGCTCGGGCTGGGGTGCCGGGGCGGCGGCGAGGCCGGTGGCTGGACCGCGCTGCGCGGGCTGGGCGCCGCGGCCAGCAGCCTCTCGTTGACGCACGGTGGCGAGCTGATCTTGCCGAGGCTGGGGACGGCGCTGCTGCCGCCGCCGCCGCCGCCGCCGCTGCGGGATCCGCCGGTGGTGCTGCCGCCGATGTTGCCGCAGGAGGAGCCGCCGCCGATGCCGGCGCTGTTGGCGCCGCTGCTGCTGCTACTGCTGCTCTGGCTGTTGTTGTTGTTGTTGTTGTTGTTGTTGTTGTTGTTGCTGTTATTGTTGTTGTTGTTGTTCAGCATCTGAGTGGCAAACCTGGGCAGCGGAAGGGAGAGAGGGCCGTCCTGACTTCGCTCGCGAAACCTGCGAGGCTCGCTCGGCATGATGTTCTCGGGCCGTTCGTCGACGAGCGGCGTGCCCGGCCTGGATCCTTCGTGGTGCTCGTGATGCCTGCTGAAACGAGAGAAGAGAGGAGGTGAGTGAGCGAAGAAGAAGGTGCGGCACGAAGGTGCGGCAAGCGTATCAACGGACCTGCTGGTGGTGTCGCGGCGTCGCTTGCAGGGGATGGAGCCCCTGCCCTCGCAGCTGCTGCGCCTGGAGCCGTGGTGGAGCATGAGCTTGCTGTCGCTGACGCGGCGCACCTCCATGCCTTTGCGGCCGGAGTGCGAGGTGACGAGGAGCGAGGCGATCTCGGGCTCGTCGTCCTCGCCGGCGAGCAGGATGGGCCCGGCGTCGATGAGCTTGGCCCTCTTCTTGGGGGCGAAGCAGCCGAGCTCGTCGCCGCTGCTGTGGCACTCCTCGAGCTGCTCGAGGAGGTGGACGCGCTCCTTCTGCAGGTGCCGGATGTCGGGCGGCGGGAGGAGGGCCGGGGGCAGGGGCGGGCCGTCGAGGCCGACGTGCCGGCTGCTGCGGGACGGCGGGAGCTCGTCGTCGGGGACGAGGAGCTTGGGGTCGGGCCCGAGGCCGGCGGCCTCGTAGTCGTCGTGGCTCGGTCCGCTGCCCTGGCTGAACTCGTCGTAGCTGCGGAAGCGCCGGCTGAGCTGGGGCTCGGGGTAGTCGGGCTCGTAGTAGGGGTCCGCCTGGTAGGAGCGCCGCGAGCTCCGCGACATGGCGCTCGGGTGGCCCGGACTCGCCCCCGGCGTACTCCCGCCCCCGGGGGTGCGGCTGTAGCTGGAGGTCCTCGCGCGCGGCGGCGTCTCATAGCGGCCGAACCGACCGCTCGAGTTGCCCACCGTCACAGACGACTCGAAGCTCCTCTCGCGCTCCCGCTCCCGCTCCCTCTCCCGCTCCCGTTCGCGCTCCCTTTCGCGCTCTCGTTCTCTCTCCCGCTCCCTCTCGCGCTCCCTCTCTCTCCTGAAACAAAATTCACCATCGTTAGCATCGTCCTCATTTTTTATTTCAACTAAATTACTCTGCAATGCATATATTAAATATATATATATTCTGTGTGTGTTATGTGTGTGCGTGCGATTGGTTGCGCTCGATATTGTTTAAAAAGCGAGACGAGCCGCTTTCAATAAAAGCCACTATCTCCGCTCATCGGCATAATCTATATCTAGGACGCGCGCAGCGCGCTCTGCAACTGCGCGCCACTCGTAAACAATATTAATAAACATTAGATAAAGCATATTGCGTATGTCATGCGATCCATCAAGGATCGTCGTCGTCGCGCGAGTGGCGCATCGTCTCTCCAATTGCCTTCTCTTAAGCAGAATCCGAGTCGCAGCCACTCGCTTCCATTTCGCAACTAAAATTAGCCGAGAGCCTGAAAAAGTCGACCTTCTCGAGAGCGAGCAGACCGCGTACTCTCCGCTAACGTATTATACGCGAGTTATAAAACGAAGCCGTGTGCCGCCCGTTAAAGAAAAATAAATGCAGTTCAATTGTTATATACCGCAAAAGGCTTACACGCGGACTCATCCGCCGTCCGCGGCTATTAAAATTAAAGCGCGCCAATTAAGTATATACGCCTATAATACGATAACGAGCGCGCGTCTCCCAAAGTTTCCTTGCGATCGGCGTATCGATCTCTTGCTAAATTTTCGCGTCGAGAGGCGCATTATACAGCTGCGGCGCGGAAAACAATCAACGACATTGCTGTGCTCGCGCGCAGAAGCGCACGAAGAAAAGTACAGATTCGCAGACTAGTCACGTAACAACGCGCAGTGACGAATATATCGCGCTCTGACCGAGCCGAGGTCGCCGCTCGTCTACACACATATATATAACGCACTTGGCCGACGCTATGCGCGTACCCCATCATTAGCGGAAGCTGCGCGCGCGTTTTATCGCTTGTGCATTTTATCGGCTACGCGTATATATAGACGCGCGCGTATTCTAACTAAATTTGCGATCGCGTAAGTGCAGGCTTTCGAAACGGCCGCCGGCTGGAATTATTATCAATTTCTCGCGTGCGCTGCCGCGGCGAATATACTCTCCGCACCGCGGCTAAAAGCGAAAATTCGCGCTGTTAAGAAAGAGCTGTCTCGCGCATAATGTATACACTATACGTACACGAGTTATTAGCTCCTCGGCGCGCGAAATCCCCTCTCGGCCGCTGCAGCCACTCCCTTTACATCGGCACAAGCGCGCGCGTGTGGCGAGACTATGCAGCCGTGTATACATATGTACATAGAGAGCCGCGCACCGCATCGCAAGTCCTCGACAATGCGCTCGCACCCTCAAAGTGCACGGGCGCTTTTTTCCGCGCTCAAGTGCTGCGGGGCGACGGGGGGGTATACGTGTAGTGCACGTCGGGCGCAAGCTCGAGAGGGCTTTTTTTTGGCGCGCGAGGGTGATAGGTACGCGCGCAGGCAGCGGAGAGTGTCTCGCGGTCGGTCCTCTTGTGTTATAAAGGGGGAGCGACGCAGAGGCGCGAAGCTGCTTCAGCAGCAGCCGTGCTTCTCTCTCTCTCACTCTCTCTCTCTCTCTGTGGAGAGTCTGTGTGAAAAAAGCTACTTTCCACTGGCAAATTGCATTTTTCTTTCCCGGTGTGTGTGTGCGCTGGCTGCTCCCCCGCTGCCTCTTTGAAGCTCTATGCGCGCGAGCTTTATTAGGGCCATGTATCTTTACGTTGGAAATAAATGGAGTCGGTCGGGGTTCAATCGGGTTTTTATTCGCGCGACGTAGCCGCGCAGTTGTACAGTCGCGGTAACTCAGCTCCGTTGCAACTCGTCGGTTTCCTAGCTGCGTGTCTCCCTCTTTCTCTGTCGAGAGAGAGGGAGAGACAGAGGGAGAGGGAGAGACAGAGAGAAGATGTACCCGACACGATATCGCGCTTATCGCTGACGCCGAGACCTTCGATATATTCTCGCGCGAGCGCATTCGCTTATATACACGCACGACCCCATTACAACGTTTCTCTGTCCCTCTCTTTCCCTCTCGCGGTACATTGCTTAATGTCGCGTGTCGTCGACGATGACTCGGCGATGCTCTCCTCCGAAAAATGAATGACGACAGTTTTGTTGCGCGCGCGCTCAAGAAGCGAGGGAAATCGGTATATATATATATAGGCTCGACACGCTTTCGGAATAATAGAATTGACTCTTTGGCGCGCGAGACTATTATCGGCGCGCGTGCGTTTTACGTAATAGAAGATTCCATTAAATTGGAATTCGATTCGCACGGCGCGGCTTCTATATATATTTATAATACATACTATACAGCGTCGATCGATCGCTATCTACATAAATGCAACTTTATATACAACTATATAGCGTTATAAGCTCCCCGCGAACGCGACGACCTACATAAATATATTTACGAGGACTATTTGCAGAAGCGCGCGCGGACTTTTTCTCTCTCCGATCGAACTAATCGCGTTATCGCGCGCAGCATCTCCCAGCGGCGGCGGCGGCGGCGGCGGCGGCATCATTTCCTCGCCATTAGTCGGCGCGCGAACGCGTGATTTACGAGGCAATCGTCTTTTTCGCTTACGCGTATGTATATAGCTGTATACATGTGGAGACGCGCTGCAGCCGTTTATACGATGCATCGCGTTATGCACATACGCCGCGTAAGTCTGCGTGCGTACAACGTTGTATATGCGCGAGCGTATAATACGTAACGTATAACGATCGATGCACGTGCGCGGCCGGCGAAGCGAGAGATGAGGCCTGTAATTGCCGGGATCGAGCGCCAATTGCGCTCGGGGTCGCGAGAAAGTTGGGACGCGATAAACGAGCGACGCGTCAGAGTCGAGCGAACGATTTTTTCTTTTTTTTTTCTAATGCAACAATACTGCAGTTAAGCGCTGTTTTATGCGTACACGGGGAGAGCGCGAGCGCGTAAGAGAAATATAATTGGAGTAAAGAGCGTTGCGCAAGCGAGAAAAGGATGGAGAATCGCGTTGCGAGATTTGGTTTTGCGTATAGATCTCGCGGTCACTTTGCCACTCGCGCGTGGTGTGTTCGAACGCATGTTTTGGAAAAGTTGGTGGTACGGAATTACGTGTGTAAACCCTCGAACTATAAGTGTGGTATAGAAACTTTTTCCAGAAACAGGTATTAACCATGATAATATATCATAGGAATTCTAATTATTTTCAGATATATAATCGTAGCTTCTGACTAGTGCATTAATAAAAAATTCTGTCTAGAGAATTATTTTCCTGAATTTCTTTACACCGGGGTTTTAAAAGACTTTTGAAAAGTGCAAAGTCAATTAAAAAGTCATAGTCTAAAAGGTATAGCCAGTTCTCGTAACCAAAAAGTAATAAATTTCTTTAATTACTTCAAATTATAGTCTGAACCTTAAAATAAGAAAAGAATAATAAGAAAAGTTTTGAAGGTAATTTTCTGCGAATTCCATCGTTATATTGCTTTTTAAAAATTATTTTATCAAAAGGTTAATAATAGTGAGACTATTATGAACAAGTTTGTTCGATTCGTATAGAAAAAAAAATCAATCTACTTAATCTCTGTCCAACAGAGCTAACCTATTTCTGTATATAAATAGCAGACTTCCCGATTTTCTGCATAATTGACAATTCATCATAAACAAAAAGTGATAAAGTAAATTGGTTGATTCTATTAAGCCGCCGTATATTATACGTATAACAGAAACGTTTCCAACGATGAATTTAAGATGCATTAAAGAAAATGCAGATTTCGACCGGAGCGCGAACCATCGCACCTTAAAAGCTATGGGCCCTCATGAATACATGCAAACATGCTAATCTCAACGCGCAAGAGAACAATGTTCATAAACATTACTTCAATATATATTGAAATAGAACATCCTCGCAATAACACTATCTCATCCCTCGCGGACGCGATCGATGACTTTTATTTTTCAAGAGCCTCCCATCCAAATAACCGCACCCTATATATACGCATACAACAACGACTGTACACACTTTCCTCGTCCGCACCTACACACGCGTGCGCGCGCGCAACGAGTACACAGAAAAAGCCGTAGCGCAAACATAAGTAAATGACACCGTCGCTCTTCTTCTCTCGCGAGACGCGGGCGGCAAATATATAGAAAGCCAAACTAATCTCGCGTATAAGGCATTCCTCTCCCTCCGTCTCTCTGTCGCTGTGTACAGGCCTCGTCAAACGCGAGAGAGAGAGAGACGAGGAGAGCTCGCGAAATTACGACAACGTCGCTCCATCCGAATGACACATCGCGCGCGCGCAGCGAGTTGTTTTTCCTCGGCGCGTTTGCTCGTCATCGTCGCGTGTGTATGTGTGTGTGTCACCTGACCTGCGGGAGACACTATACGCGAGGGAATTATCTTTTTCGCTCGCCGTGGTATTACCTACGCGCCGGAGAGAAAAAATTGTTTCGTTCGCCGGACGCGCGAGCGCGATAGTATATATATTATACCTTATTATAATAACGTTGAAGCCGCGCGTGTGTACGCTATATACACGCTACGTACGCTATGTACGATATATACGTACATATATACAGTATACACACACACGGGCGCGCTAATTTAAACGTGACCCAGATACATTACGTCGCCGTCGCGCACTCGTTCGATACACTCGAGGTACTTTGCGAAAAATTCACCGTTACGTATACATACGTACGTACGTGTACACGGACGACGTTTCCTGCGGCCGCGTGTCGTGTAGTCGTCGTCGTCGTCGTTGTTCCCAACGTATTCCGGGCGTATACGCGATCCTACCGTACGCGTATTATATATACGATGTATATACTTCGGGCCGCGCACGAACAAGTCGATTTCGCGCACATGCACTTCCGGCGACGCATCGTGTGCACCTTGCCGCACCGAAATCCAATCGCCGCGTAGCGGAGGGTTGTGCGCGTGCATACGCCATCAAGATAAGGGCGGAAGAAGAGAGGGAGAGAATCCAAAACGGAAAGTTTCGCCGCAAGTCGGCGGTCTCTCGCTCCTCTCTCTCGATGATGCTAATCGCGATTCTCACGTAAGCTCGCGGCCGTCCGCGTGTATTTTATATATAATATACCTGGCGATACTTTGTACCTGTATACACATATATAAGCACGCACGCACATTCGCGATCGTCGATCCCGATAAAAAAAAATCGCTCCCGCGCTCCGTACGCTTAATTATATATTTGTGCCTCTCTTTCATTACGTAAAACACCTGCGAGCGCCCATCACCATCATCATCATCATCATCGTCATGATCGTGGTAGCGCCGCGGCAGCGCGCGGGAGATAAGCCGGTGCGATTGTTGTCTCGGCGCGGCGAGTTTACAATAATTTAGCGCCAGCTGCCGAGACGAGTAATAAACAATCGAATACCGAGGCGTGAAATTCGCGCGCGCATTCGGCGTGCGGTCTGCGCGCGAATCACTGGAAGTAGAAGAAGAAGAAGAAGAAGAGGAAGTAGTGGGCGGGATTTCTCGCTGCGGGAAAAGGTATATGTATAAAAGCCATATCGGCGTGTCTGCTGCGTTGTCTTCCCGACTTCCTCGTTCGCGGCCTGCATAGACGCGACGACTTACCTTTCGATGAGGCTGTCGCATGCGATCGCTTCTACGCTCGTCGTTCGATCGAGCTGTTCCCAGAGTCATTCCTTGGCACGAGGATGCTCCAAGCGTCGTCGCATGTAGCACTCATTTTACGGCACACACATGCACACAGACTGCGCACTAGTCACTCGCGGCACTGCACTGACAGAACGACGTATAGGTATACGCGACACACTGGTACGTATATGGCACTGTCATACCGTCATCTCTTCTGGCACATGACACTCGTCGATCTCGTGCAGTGCTGCTGCTGCTGCTGATGTTGCTTCGTCGTCCCTCACCAGGTATTATAGAGTTCGTCCAGCCGACGTCGATGAGGAACAGAGCCGTTACAGAGAGCGCGAAAGAAGCGGGGACAATGAAAGAGAGAGAGAGAAAGAGAGAGATAGGAGATAAAGCTGAAAGAGTCAGACCGCACGCACGCCAGTGAAATTCGCCCCGATAAAGCTCCGCGATTAAATTCCAAGGCAAGTGTACGTGTGAGTGACTGTGTGTGTGTGTGACATACGTGTAAAGCGTTCTCGCTGCGCTCGAGCTCCGCACATACCGATGCAGACGCCGAGCGACGAGCTATTGTCATTACACGAGGTTGAAAGAAAGAAAGAGAAACTAAGAGAAAGAAGCGAGAACTTACCCGTGAGAGGGAAACCTGTGCTGAAGATGCTGGGGCTCGTAGTACTGGGTGGTGAGGGCCCTCTCGTCGAGGGTGTGCTCGGTGGCGTGTGCCTTGGCCGCGGACTTGATGTCCATGAAGGCCACCGTGGCGGAGGCGCCCTGGCTGCTCGAGCCGCCGGAGCCGCTGCCCGAGCCCGAGCCGGCCTCGCTGCCCTCGCATAGCGAACCGCCCGAACCCCCACCGTCCACGGGGCACTCCTCGCCCCGTGGCAGGAGCTTGACGCTCTGCACGCGTCCATACCTGCAAAGAAGAAAAAAAAAGACAATAGCGTCAGTGTCTTGCTTTCCTCGTACGCGCTTACAATTATATATACGTTCATCCGTTATTCTCACTGCGCGCACGGCAGCTCGATCGTGTATATATATATCCAACGCACGAGCGCTCGCTCTCTCTCCGAGCTTTATGTATGCATACGAGAATAAATATTGATTTTTCCATCAATCACGGCTCGCGCGCGAGCGCGTGTGCGAGTCTCGTAACCCCGTGGCGCGCGTGCAATTTAGCGCTCCGCGCTCGCGCATAATGTACAATGGGCGCACGCGTGTCTCTCTCTCTCTCTCTCACTCCCACCGATATAACACAGCGCGCGCACGCACACGTCTCTCTTATTTTTCTTATCTAAGCGTATTACGCTATGGATGTGTACATGCAGTATACATACGTATATATAGCGTACGAGTTTTATATATATACACGTAATGGGCGCGCGGCGACCGCAGAGTCTTGCGCGCGCTGAAAAATTCATGGATTATTACGGCGTGTGTGTCGTGTCATTGAGTCATTAAATCGAACGAGAGAGAGAGCCGCGGCGCACGCCGCAAGAATTTCTTGTTTGACTTGCGCGCAGCTCCGCGCGCGCGCGCGATCGATTCGTATATTTCGTTTCGCACGAGGAGAGGCGGGACTCTATGCTGCACATACGCCGCCGCACAGCTGCTCTAGTCCTCCCCCCCTACATATGTATAACGTGCGTATATTCGGTGCATCGAACGCACGCGCCATGTGTGCGTGTGAGCCTATCGTATATATATAGTTAAGAATCTACGCGACAATCTGGAGGATGTTATTCGAATTGAAATTAAAATGGAATATCGCGGCAGCAGCTGCTGCGCAGCAGGGCAGCGCAGAGTCGGGAGAGTTGTATTTGAAAATTTTTCAAATAGAACAGGCAAGCTGCGTCTGTGCGTCTATATGGACACTCGTATAACGAGGAAATGCGCCAACCTCATATTGAATCAGGACGCGGCCATTAGCGGTGCGTGAGCCGCCGGTTTAATCGAAGGATATAAGTATACATCTTCGCCGTCCTGAATGTACTGCAAGGCGGCAGCAACGATTTCGCACATAATTTTCTTCGAAATTTATGACGCGCGTGAGATGGTCTATACAGCCTTGTTATTTGTTCCACCTCCCCACTCTCTCTCCCGGTTTTTTTCATTATTTATTTGTCTCCCTCGCGCAGCCAAAGTTATGCGCGCGCCTCGAATATTTAACTTAATTCCCATATCGCAGAGTATATATACATATATAGATCGAGAACGAGGTGGGGGTGCGCAATATATTTTATTATCGAGAAATTTCGCGCCGTAATCGTCGGGCGCGAACAATCGCCGCCGAGCTCGACGGCAACTAATGAAGATTTATTAAGGTCTCTTTTCTCTCTCTCTCTCTCTCTCTCTCTCTCTCTCTCTCTCTCTCTCTTTCTCTCGCTCGACTCGCTCATTGCGCGTATTATACACATTGCAGAGAGCCGCTGCTCCGCTCGGAGAGAATAGTCGCGTTGTTACGCACGCCGTTGCGAATGATTTGCGGATTCGCGCGCGGCGTGTTTCGTAACGCGCACGCCTGCATCACGATGTTTTCCTTTTTCTCCGCGTCAGGATAATAAAAGCCGAGAGAGAGAGAGAGAGAGAGAGAGAGAGAGAGAGCCATTCCACGAGCGGAGTGTGTGTGCAGCGTCTATACATAGCCATATAGTCACTATGTGCACGCGGGCACACAGCGCAGTTTGTATACCTGTATTTTCAAGCTGCACACCTCATTGTCGCGCTCTAGCAGTTCTCTATGCTGCAGTATAGCAGCGGCGCAGCACCAGCAGCAGTACAGCAGCAGCCAAAGAATATCGATCGAAAAGAGCGAGCCCTGGTCAACAACCCGGTGAATGCGGCGTTCTCCCGCTCGCTATATGCTGCTGTACTATCGCGGACAAGAAAACCTGATGAGCCGCGTCGAACGACGTTATACCCCCGCGAGTCGCCGTCGGACGCTTTTGCCCGCAGTCTCAAATATAATAAAGGTCAAAGAGCACCTATGTATATTGTAGTGTGTATATAACGTTCGCTATGTGTACGCTCGGCGCATCGGTGTATAGTGTATATACGTATGTAATATATATCATATACACGCGTTTTCGTTGGCGACTTATATATAGGCGCAATCTCATTTTTCGCGCCGATATTTCCGCGCTTTGTTGCGCGGGAGAGAGAAGCTCGTGTATTCTTCCCTTTGGGCGGTCGGCGAGCGCCGAACGCGCGCAATGTTCAAAATCTCGCTGTATATCTCTCCATATCCGCGCACGCACGTTCTCTGTGTTGTAAGCGTATAATACACGTATATATAAACGTATATAGTCGTACAAAGCATCTCTCTTTCTCTCTCTCTCTCTCTCTCTTCAAGGTTTGGCCCGCAGGCGAACGAGGCGAGGATCTGGCAACGTCGCTCGAGCGCAACGACCAGACCGTTGGGATTTCGAGACTCGTGTGCGCGCGCGACGTATATGTATGTACAGCGAGAAGACGACTGCGCCGCTGATAAGCGACGGGAGCGAGCGAGCGAGAGAGAAAGAGAGATATGGCCAGCCGCCGACTGTTTTGCTCGATTATTTATTCGCCGATGCTCTTCTTCGACGCGTCGTCGCCTTGCGCCGGCGGCTTTCGTAATCGGGAACGAATTATCCAGCGGCGCCTTGGACTTTTGCGCTCGCGAGGGAGAGAGAGAAGGTCGAGCGATGCACGTAACGAGCCGACGGCGGCTGATCCAGAGCGAGGCTGCGCGAGAGTTATTTTCGAGAGACGTTAGCCTGGTTGTCGCCTGCTTATGGAAAAAGCGCCTGCTGCGTGCGTGTATACTTCGTTCTAACGCACCTCGGCTCCCGCGGCTCCTCTCGGGGCTAAACTCGACGTGCTTCACCTCACTTTCGTGCGCGACACGAAAATAGAGAGAGGCGCCTGATGCTGCGCACTCCATGTACCAAACGAGAGTCCGCGCGCAGAGCAGCTCGTCGTGCAGAGGAGCGCGGAGCACGTTTTCTTGGAAGAGGAGGCAAACAAAAAAAACGAAACGAGATGAGAGAGATGCTTTACAATTTAGTTGAAAAAAAAAGCGACCGATGCTGATACGGGGAAAAAAGTGTGTGAGCCGGCTGTATGTAGGAGAATCGGTGGCTCTCTCGAGGCTGAAAAAAATAGCCGAACGAATGCGGAGGACGAGGCGGAATCGAATTGAAGGCTCGCGCGGGAGAGCATTGCGATATATAGAGAGGCGAGCGAGTTGAGGCTGATCTGAACCGAAAAAAAGGCGGGAAGAAAACGGGAGCGGAGAACCGATCTATATACAGTATATATAGAGTCGAAAGGAAAAATGTCCAACTGGTGTATTATAGCCCGCTAGCGCTGACTATATGGCCACACACACACGCACACAAGCGACGCGCGCGCGATGGTCGTTCGGATTCGCCACGGCCGAGATGTCGGCCATCGCACTCTCTCGTCTCTCTTTCTCTCTGCTGTCGTTATATACCTGCGCGCGCGCGAGAGAGCATTGCGTAACACACGCACGCGCGCGTGCGAGTCTCGAGGCGCGTTTTGAAACAACGAGAAATCGCAGCTGCGGCTGCTGCTGCTGCTGCTGCTGGCTTACTTGCGTGTAGGTACTTATACATCGGGAGCGCAAAAAATACAAAATGAATCCCTCTCGAGGCTATGCCGTACGCATAGGTATATACAGCGCGCTATATACGCGTGTACGTGTGTGTGCACATCAGCATCTTCTGAAATGATAATGCGGAGGAGGCAACGTCCAAGCAAGGCTACTCTTCGCGTAGACTGCGTCTGCAGCAGTCTCTCGCTCGCTCGCTCGCTCGCTCTCCGTATAGGTGATGATTGCGGACTCGCTCGCGCGCGCACACACACACGCATACGTAAATGCGGGATCCGCGAAGATAAAAGCGCTCACGGATGTTTTTGTCGGGAGAACGAGTAGCGAGGCCATGAGGCCGTGTGTGCTATATGTGTTGTGTGTGTGTGTGTGAGTATGCGCGAGTCTGAAGGAGGAGGGGGGGGGGAAGTCGACGGATACATAAAACGTGCTCTCCATATACTCTCCGCGCGCATACCCTCGGCTATATCTATATATAAATGGATATATCGCGAGAAAGAGCGAGAGAGAGAGAGAGGAGAGTTGGCGGGGAGTAATGCTGCGGGGCCTAAAGGGGAACAACGGCGGCGGCGGCGGCGGCGGCAGCTCTGCAGCCGCGCGCGAAAAGAGGGGATCGCGTCGATCGCTCGCTCGGCGAGAGGAGCCGCGAGACGAGGTGGGGAGGCGCAGGCGCGTCGACGTCGAGTCGAGGCCGCGAGCCGCCGAGACCCGGGGAGTCTCTTGTCACTGCTCGCGCGAGTCGCACGTATTACATGAGAGGAGCGCTCCTCTCGCCGACGAGACGCCATTTATTCTTCTCCCGCATCAGCGTTACGTAACGATCGTCGTCGTTGTCGCTGCTGCTGCTGCTGCTGCTGCTGCAGCGCAGCTCGCACCGTACACGAGTTTTCTTCGTTATTTTTCCTTGGTTCCGATTTTGTTGTACCTACATACTCTCGCGTAACGAGAGCCGAGAGAGAGAGAGAGAGAGAGAGAGAGAGAGAGGATGGAATTGTACGCACAGACTGGCTGCACAGGTATATCGCATTATACCCGCCAATGGAAGGGAGCGTGTTTGAGAGTACAGACGGCGAACCGAGATGTAATTCTGTGCTCTTTGAGGAAGAGAGGAAAGAGCGTGCCGAGAAAGAGAGAGAGAGAGAGAGAAGGATCTTTCTCAAAGTTGACGCGCGCTTGTGCCACTTTCGAAATTCTAGAGACGAAGGCGGGAGTAGGCTGCAGTACTCTTGACGATTCCGGTCGAGGAGCTGGAGGGAGAGAGAGCGAGCTCTCGCGTTTCCACTATTGATTTTGTCTTGCTCGAGACGAGACGAGAGAGAGAGAGAGAGAGAGAGACAGACTTTTTCAGTTTTTATATACTCGTATACACACGTACACGTAGACATAGGCACGCGAGAGAATCGTACAGGGAGAAAATGGAGTTGTAAAGCTGGACGAAGCGCGTACCGAGAGACGAGGAGGAGTATAAGAATGTAGAGAAAGAGAGGACGAGGCGAGGAGCGGAAAGAGGGAGAGAGAAAGAGAGTAAGCTCGTATGTACCGGTGCGAGTATCGATCGCCGATCGGAGCTGCAGCAGCGAGCGCGAGATGGGGCGTGGTTCATTCGTATCGCACGAAATTCCAATTGCCTCGCTGCCTATCTCTCTCTCTCTCTCTCGTCGGCTATACACAACTGCTCCCATACGTCTACGCAGAAAATAGAACTGTCCTCGCCGTGCGCGCGCGCGCTTGTGGAAAACAAAAAGAGAAGTTGCTTGTGCGGTAATAAAGTTGGTGCGATGCGACATTCGATCATCGATCCGCCTGCGAAACTATCCGTATATACTCCTGTATACTACGTGTGTACATCGAGTGGCCCCGATCCTGACGTGTCGCCGCGATATCACCGGGGTGTGCTTTGTACAGCAGGGAGAGAGGGAAGGGGGGGAGCTTTCCCCCATGGATTTTCCACCGCGCGGCAGCTCATTTCCCTCGACGCGCATATATACTCTCTGCACATATTGTCTGTGTGTACCGTGTACGAAGATCCGCGCGATTTCACCGCGACGGCCTCTTAGCAACGACTGCGACCCGCGTATAGCTCCGAGCGGCTCGGCGCGATCCCCACTATGCCGCTGGCAAGAGAGCAGCGCCGCACCGGGAGAAGGGATCAGCAGCGCGCGCTTTATATATGTACATGTACGCGAGAGCCAGAGAGAGAGAGAGGGGGGGAAGGAGAAAAAAAAATTATAAAATTTCCGTTGGATAAACTTTGACAATGTTTTCCGGCCGATCGGACCGCGAAGAGAGCGCGCGCGCGAATTTCGGGCGCAAGAAGTGTGAAATTAAACGACGAGCCGAGTGTGAGATTGCGAATGATTTCCAGTTGCTCTCGCTGCTCTGCACACAGAGCACTGCGCGGAGCGTTAAAACCTGCGCTCCAATTCGCAGCGGCAGCGGCTGCGGCGGCGGCGGCCAGCAACGACGAGAAAAAAAATTCTCTCCCCCGAATTTTAGCGAGAGCCCGCGCGTGCGTGTCCCTCCCATGCTCTTCTCTCTCTCTCTCCTTTTATTTTTTATGCCCGAGGCGCAGCAGCGGTGGCGGCGGCAACGCTGCTGCGCTGCTTTTTTTCATCGGATAATCACGCGCGGGTATTTCCATCTGTATTCCGTTTGCCGCGTACATGTAAGTGTACGTGTGTAACTAGAGAGAGAGAGAGAGAGATGGGGTCTCTGTACATATAACAATTTTTCCATTAAATCTGCCAGTCTATACGTATATGTATATAGCGAGCGCTTAAGGAGAGTATGGAGGGGAAGCAGTAGTAGCAGCAGCAGCAGCAGCAGCAGAGCACGCATACCGTGAACGCCCCTCCGGCTTTGCATGCTCACGTACGCGTGAAAGGCGGAGAGGGCAAAGAGGGGCGGCAGGGGAAACCGCGCGCGGCTGGAGGAGAGGTACAGAGCACGTACACGCACATACAGCCGCGCATGTCCCACTATCCCAGCGGCTATATTCTCCTCTCTCGAGGAATTCTACTCGGCGACGAGGCTGCCGCTGCCGCCGCTGCTGCTACTACTCCGCTCTGTTGCTGGTTAGAGCACATTGGCTTTTTGAATTGTGGGAGAGAGAAAGAGAGAGAGAGAGAGAGAGAGTTGGAGAAAAAGGATAGAGGCAAGTCGCCTTGGAGTTGGCCCGTTCGGCTGCTGTTGCTACTACTGCTGCTGACTTTATGACGGAGCGCTCGAGAGAGGCATTAACATGGCTCTCCATAAAGCAGGGGAGTCTCTAGGTCAAACCGGCACACAGTTACAGCGTATATATAGTCTGCTCACGCGCGTGCACGGCTTGCGCCTCGTCAAGCGGCACAAACTTTTCTCTATCTCTCTCTCTCTCTCTCTCTCTCTCTATACTATATAATACACTGCGCGCGCTCCGGATTTTCTTTTTTGCTTTTTTTTTCGTCACTCCTAGGCTTTCATCGCGCGAACCTTTGATGTTTCATTTTGGAGCGAGAGAAAAAACAACGGCGAGGACGACGCGAGAAGAGAGGTGAGAGACAAGTGTGCACGCGAGCGCTAATGCAAAAGGAGAACGGCTTAGGCCAAAGCAGCGTGCGAGTACGTGTGCGCGCGCCTATATGCACTTGACGCTTTGTCGTTTGTCCTCGAAGAAGGGCATTCACAGAACGGAGAGCGCGAGAGAACGCGGCTTTCCCTGCGCGTACGCGCGCAGCCGAGGAAGGACAATTCCGGAAAAAGAATATCTACGTCTATTTCCGACTCGGAGAGACTCTGCCTGTCTCTCGCCCTCACACACGCGCACGAATGTGAATCTCCGCGGGCACGAATTTATATCTCGACAGATGCGTCGTATATATACATACGTTGCAGGGAGCGAGGGAGCGCGCTTTTCGAAATTACAGAACTTTACACGCTGTGTATATATACACATTGTATACACATTACACACATACGCACAGAGCGGAGCCCGCACACGTGGAAGGAACGAAATGTATATTCCCTCGCGTGTACATGCACGGACGCTTTTTTCCATCTCGGCGCAGTGCGGGAAACGAGAAAACTCGTCGTTCCTGAAAAATATCCAGTCTGCAGCGCGGGCTCTATATATGCGCGTCGAGATAGAAAGACCGAGAGAGAGAGAGAGAGAGAATTCGCTTCGGACGTGAGTCGCCGTTTGTCTTTCCGCGTTTGAAATAGGTGGCGAAAGCTAGATCAATACATCGGCTGGGCGGCTCGGCAGAGTGAGAGAGAGAGAGAGAGAGAGAGAGAGAAAGAGAGGGAACGTAAAAAAGCAGCTGAAAAAGGAGAAGAAATATCTACGTATGTGTGTACGCATACGAGAAAGAGAGAGAGAGAGACGTGTATACGTATACACGGCTTCCGTAAACCCGCGGCTGTGCATCGATCTCTGCTATATACATATTCTCGCTCCTACGTATGCATCCTCTGCGTTACTAATGATACGCGCGTCCGCTTACCTGCCCTGTACTTCGAGTTTTTTTTAGTACACCCTGCGTATAGTTAATTTGAGGATTTTTCGCCGGCAGATGTGCGCGAACACAACGCGTGCGTTACTTACAGCGGAGGGGACATTTTTTGTGAAAACGGAGCAGAGCCGTACGTGATTCTCTATGTGGAAAAAAGAAGCGCGTAGTATCGGGCTCTCGAGCTGCGCAGTAGCATTAGCGGCGGCGACGACGCCGACAATGGAAGAGAGAGTATTTTATAGAAAAGTTTTGCGGGAGCGCGAGCTCGGAAGCGGGTGGCTCTCTTTATATGCGCAGTTCGGAAGGATGACAACGAAGGCCAATATGGAAGCGCTGCGGCGCACTACTCTCTCCCTCTCTCTCTCTCTCTCTCTCTTTCTCTCTCGGGGAAAAATCAAGCACGACGAACAATGTGCATATAGAAAGGAAGGACGAAAGCACCGGGTGCTTTTGTTCTCCGACGTATACTCTCTTATCCACTCTATATAGCTAACGTTTCTGCTGCTTATCGTTTTCATGGGCCTTAACCTTTCGGTACACTCTATCCCGGGTGTACTACGTAGCTTGCGGAGAAAGAGAGAGACCGCCTGGAGAACAAAGAGATAATTAAAAACTGTATTATAGAGCTCTATCGGTTTTTTTTTTTGCTTCCTATACCGCATTTATTTACGGCGTTATTTACCACGCGTCGCTGGCAAAACGAGGCGAGACTGTTGTGTGTGTGTGTGTGTGTGAGTATACCTACGGGCTCCTGCCTCTCTTGATTGATCTCTCTCACAGCGGTCTATCTCGACCTTTTGAGAAAGCAATGGATAACGTGACAGAGTCTCTCATTCTCTCTTTTGTTACGCTCGTTACAGGTGTACACGGCCGGTATACATATACACACGGACGTTTTCCTGTGCGGCGAAGTCGAGAGAGAGAGAGCGGAAATTGCCGCTTATCGTGTCTTATGCAGCGCGGGGAGAGTTTCTCCCTCGTTCCCGAGAGCTCTGCCTAAGAAAGCAGTCCATTTCCTTTTTCTCCCTTCGCGCGGCGCGCGTGGGAAGAGCGAGAGAGAGAGACTCGCGGACGCTGGCACTGCATCGCGATTTGCATAGACCGCCGTGTGCACGGCAAACAATCAAATTGCCCATCTAACCGCTCGGATACGTACACTACGCTATACACACAGTGCAAGGTATAAACACAGCAAGTGCGAGAGAGCGAACGGAGAGAGAAAAAAACAAAGATCGCTCGAAGGTCCACGTTACATCAACTATCTCGCGGAAACCAAAGTCCCAGAACCGGATAGCGCAGTATCGTGTTTTTGTTGCCGCGCACGGCTCCGAAGGATACGCTCGATCGTGTTTTGAGCCCGGCGAGTCATGCTTTCGCGAATCAGCAGCAGCAGCAGCAACAACAAAGGGACCTTGGAGGTTCATTTTTTTTCTTCTCTTCTCCTTCTCTCTCTATCTCTCTCGCCCTCGGTCGCTCTCTCGGTCCCCGCGATAAAAATTCAGAGGAACGCTCGGTTTCGATCGCACGTGGAATATTACGGGAGGCAGCTCTCTCGCGCGCGCGCTGAGAGAGAGAAAAGAAAGAAGCTCACTTGAACAGCCTGCTGCTCCGTATTCCGTCGAAAGTATAAGTATATATATACAGAGATAGGCTGGCAAGTATAGCAGGGGCGCGCATTTATCGAAATACCGGTCCATGCCTCATGCAAGGTGATTCACGAAAAATTCCTCCCGGCCTCCGGATAATTCTCTCCTCTCCGAGTCGTATAAGTGTATATATAGGAGAAAACGAAATGTATATACGAGGCATTGCCACGAGGCATCAGGAAGACACACATACGCACTGCCCAGGGATATAACGCCGAGGAAGACGGAGAGGAGAGTATTTATTTCCCGGTATATATAGGTGTACGTATAGTTACACGTACGCGCGAGCCGTTCGTCAGCGGCAGCGAAATTCACAAAAGAGGCTCTCTCGCGCATTATCAGGCGACCGGTATAATACGCCGTGCAGCGCACGAGATGAGAGAAGCTCACGACGCGGCATCAATGTAAACTCACTTGCGAATGAGCGAGAGAGAGAGAGAGAGAGAGAAAAGGTATACTATACAATCGAAGACTTGGCAACAGCGCTATGACTCAGCTCTCGGAGCTCTTTTCTCGGTGCCCCTCTCGCTCCGCAGCTGACGCCCTCGTCTGCTGCCCCCACCATCGCACCACGCGGTCGTCCTGCGCACAGCGTTATAATACTGCCTTCTCCTCTCGCTCTGCCGCCGCCGCTGCTATCCTTCCTCGTGTGCTGCTGCTGCTGCTGCTGCTGCTGTCCCAGACTCGATTCCCCTTTTCTCTCGCTCTCGCGCTCTCCGACAACCCGTTTGTCCATATATACTCTCCTCTACATCCCGGCAGTATAGACTCCGACTCTCATCAGCTCATGCGGAGGTGAAATGCCGGTTCCACGAGTCCTTCTAAACAGCTCCTACGTCTTTTCTCTTTATCTCTCGCTCTCTTATTTATACCGAGGGGCATAGTGCTTAAAGCGAGCATGCATTAACGATCGTATCGGATGGAAAATTATTCCTGAAATTCCGGATTAACAATAAAGCTCGCCGATCGATCGCGGACGTGCGCGAGTATTTTTAACGCGGAATTTGGGTTAGCATTATCAATGGAACGAAAGCCTTTATTTATTAACAGCTGACACGGTCTAAATCCGGAGTCTTGCGGGTCAGAAGCGCAACGACGAAACAGCGTCATTTTTTCTTTTTTTTCCAATCATCCCCCGAACAAAATTCGACGAACAATGCTCCCGGCTTAATCGCAACTGTATATCTGTATACACGCTAGACGACAATAATAGAGAGATTGAGGGCACGACTATCGAAGAGAGTGGCACTTATATCGCAGCGCGTGTATACAGGCAAACTTTTCTTCGGCGAGTGTAAAACGATCGTCCTCGACAATACAACGCGAGCTCTATATACGTACACGCTCATCTTTCTCTGCAGTTCACGTGTATCGGTGTATACCTATGTAGGCTTTTTATCCAAGCACACACAGGGCCATTCATCGAGCTGCGCGACATGGGAAACAATGGCACTTTCGGCTGTGCTTCGAAAACAACGTGCGCGCAGGCACAGAGAAAGAGAAGTATACACTGCGCAAAATAGAACGGAAGGGAAGGGAGGCCACTGCTGCTGCTGCTGCTGCTGCTGCTGCTGCTGCTGCTACTGCACAAAAGAAGAAAAGAGAAAAGCGTAGGTTTGTGTATACGTAAGAGAAAAGGTTGGCCGATCGTTGCGTTTAATGTAATGGGAAGCCAATGCTTGGCGCATATGAGTAGCACGGCCCCATATAGTCGTATGTACTTATCTGTATAGCTCGCGGGCATAACGACTTATGTCAGTGGAGAGATCGTAACTTTGAGAAATCGCATTTCATTCGCTCGCGCACAGTTGCAAAACATGGCAACGTCAACGTATGAAAATTTAGCCCATATCGAGGTCTATATGCTCATTTACGTGGACGTAAAGCACCGATATAATCGCGCATTCAGATTTTAGAATGCGCCTTCGCAGTTGCTCTCCGTATAAAGTTGTGAAGTAGTTCAGTTTAATCGTTATTGCCGGCAACGGTTTCGGACTCGAGATCTTACTACATTATCGCGTGTCAGGAAATACATTTTTGATGGCGGTATGTTTGACGCATAAATTCAAGTTTTTTATTAGCGGAATTTTAAAGTACAAAAAACCATGTTCGTCGTACACACCTTGCATAATTTAAAATCGTTTAAATTTTCCAAAAAGAAACAAAATTTAACTGTAATAAATTTGAACCTGATTAACTTTTAAAGCTACTCTTTATGCTAAATTTTATATGCACTCTTATACTCGTAAAACAGCTATTTGGTTAATCTAAATATGTGAAAATTTAACATTGGACATAAAGTAAATTGAAGCAGAAAGTAACGAACAAAAATATGACCTTTGATATGCAGCAAATTCAGAATTATAATTCCGAGATAAAGCATTTTAACAAACGTATACTCATACACGTAAACGCACTTGAGCATTTTTTAAAATCGCGTGGTTCGAATTTCTAAAACCTTGAATATACGATTTCTAGATCAGTAAAAAAAAACTTTAAAAGTTACTATTAACAAAGCTTCCTTTTGTAGGAAACGAAAAGAGCTTTAATTTTAAAAAATATGTGTGTAAAATGTGGATAAATTGTTAAAAAGTTTTTCTCTATAGATATATATTTGTTTAGACTGTAAAAGTTTGCGATGATATTTAGTTTAAATTTAAGCTTTTGTTCTTCTACATTTTCTTCATAATTTACATTTACGATGAGTATGTTAGAAGCGAATCTAAATTTTGACGAATTTTGACCACTAATACCCAGTTCTTTAAATAAAAATTAATTCTTCCAGTTTGAGTCAAACTCATGACTCAGGCGCTGTGTTGTCCTTTTATATGACTAAGTAAAATTAAGTTTTAATTGATAAGCTTATGTATTCTGGAATTAATCGCAGAAAGTTGAAGAAAAGAACTGAAATTTAAAAAAGATTCTCAAGAATCGCTCAGGTCAAAAGTATTTTAAAAGAAGACTTACTAAATTTTGTGATGAAAGAATTTTGAAAATTTTGTACAGTGTCTAAACTGAGACAATCTATTTCAGTGCACCGAGTCTGAAACTATTTGGTTTATTTCCGTTGAATTTAAAGCTCTTTTTCTAGTCTGACGCTGTACAGAAATATATAATTCTTGCCATGACCGGTAAACGTATATGACCATAGTAAGTATACGCCACCGAAGAAAAACTACACTGGACTTAGGCGCGTAACTGCTATACTAACTACTATAGTAACGTTTTATCACTTTTCAGTCGTGGCGTGTGAAGGAGTATCATTTGCACATACGCTTGGTGTTATTATCTTTAATTTTGACGGTCAAGCGACTTAAGTCATTACATCTCTATACGTCACGGTCTTATGCATATCCACACATACCGAGGAAGAATGGAGCACGTGCCGCGTAAAATCGATACGGAGTACACGGTGTTCCTTTCCACCGTACCTCCGACGTCCCGACTATACGTATAGGTACACGTATAAAAACAGAGTTTGGATCGAATCCTGAGCTGATGGATACACGAGCAAAATAGATACTATGCTATGTACTGCGCGAGTCTACCAAGCTAGACGAACGCGATAGCGACACGCTCAGCTCCATCTGGCTTTATGGGATTGATGCGGAGACTAACTTCGCGGCCTGTATATAGATAGTAGTTTCTTGTAGTAAACAAACAGAGCTGCTCTGTTATACTGCGGTTTGCCCTCGCAAGGCTAAAAATAATACGAAAATAATGGGAGAGAAAGAGGGAAGAGCAACCGCACAACGAGGGAGAGAGCTGAGCCGCAAAGTGGAGCAGTCAAGGCTGCTGCTGCTGCTGCTGCTTCTGTCGCTGCTACTGTGCTCGGAGGGACGCATAATAGGCGCTATTTACCCCCCGATAAGTGCTCGAAAGACAAAATATCCACGCGTTATCGCGGCGTCGTCATTATTCCATCGACTCCGCGGCACATTTCATACGATAGAACGTACTACACAGTTACGCTACGCATATATATATAGGTGTACACTGTACGTGTACCTATACATATAGAGGGAGAAGAGACAGCAGGACACGCGCAGATGAAAGGTGACGAGAAAGAGTGCAGGCCAGAGCCATTGATGCTCTGGAAGGAAATGAGAGGAATTGACGGGGGCCCAATTGAGTTCCATATGTGCCCAGTAGCTTTAAGATGAGAAGTGACGAGAGGAGAGCGGCTCTTCCACAGAATGATGATTGCGCGCCGCGCGGTTGCGAGCGCGTCACTTGAAAAGAACGAATTTGACCGCCGCGCGACCTCGCGCCTCTCTCACATGCGTGCGTTTATATATACAATGTAAGTATACGGCGCTCCGAATGCGTCTAGTCTGTGTATCTGTATGTATTTATTGTGCACACGCGTTGGCCATTCCGAGTTTTGCTTTTTGTATGCGAGAGCCGTTGGGCTTAATTTAAGCCGCCGCGCGATAGGTCGTTTTCATTAATGTAATTCGCTGTGCATATACAGAAAGCTAGACGGCGTGTACCGAATAAACAAGATAACTTTCCGAGTTTATGCACCGTTCCGCTCGTCCACTAAAAATAAATAAACGCGCCCGCGCGAGTGCAAAAGCTTTCGCTATTGCATCAGTGAATTTTCACGCTTGTATCGCGCCGGGTACAATATATATACGCGTGTGTATACTGTATACTATATACGTATATAGTATATGCTCCTCTCGTGCTCCGCGGTTTATGCACAGTACACATACATGTGTTGAGTACAGACAGGTGTAAATACAACGGCAGCGCGAGAGCAGGTTCACTTATCGAGAAACCATCGACTTTCGAACTCAATCAGCGATTTTTAGCTCTTGTGTATACCCTTGGATCGCTCGACGAATTAATTATTCCGCGATTAGATGGCTGGGCGGCGCGCGTTATATGTACAGAGTGTAATCGAGCCCGACGCGATTAATTGAATTGCGATAATCTCCGCGGGCAAACATGCAAATGTATGTGTATACGCCTATATAATTCTTTACGCCCGCGCGCGCGCGAGAGCCTGTGGGAGCGTAAACAGTTGGATATTTACCGATCCCGCACATTCGAGGTTATTTGTCAGAGTCGAAAAAGAGCGACAGAGAGAGAGAGAGACCGAAGCGAATATTCACACATACACGTTATACACGTACACACGACATAAAGGCGAACAAAGAACTTTGCTGCTATGTATAGATACAAAATACATGCAACACTGTGTATACACGTGTATATATAGTGTAGAGAGTCGTGTCCGGGAATCAATCCGCGATACTTTGCCCCGATTCGCCGAGGCACATAGTTGTACATACACCGACCCCCCCGACATTATGCACACACCTCGGCACGAGCGCATATATATACAGGCCGGGTCATTCTCGTCTCTTGTGCAAGAGGTATAGTAGAGAGACCGCGATTTTCGACTGGATAGACACGCTAATGATATAGCATACACGTGTGCTGCCGCAGAGAGAACGTTGAGCATGCATTTTCTCTCGCGGCGGCGGCGCGCAAGCGACTAAACTTCTTATGTATATATACGCCGCGTGTATATATATACAACACAGACGATGATGAGAGAAGTTGATTCTGACGGAGATTTCCTTCCTCCGCGTCGAGTTATATACTTATTCATCGGCGGCTCACGACGAGCGGAGGAGAGCGTCGATCCGTCATTTCAACAACGAAAGCCAGCAGCGCTGCCGCCGCTGCTGCTGCTGCTCCGGTGCTTACCTGAAACGAGAAAAAAAAATAAGGCACGTTAGTCAGAAAGTCTATTTGATCTGCGCGTGTATGTAGAATATGTGTGTATATATATAAGCTAATAAAAGACGCTCCGGGCATCTCCTCGCGCGCGCGCGCTCGCGTTACAGCTCCGGAATTATAAATTCAAATCCGAGAGGAGCGTGCGAGGCGAAGACGTAAACAGGAATTTCTCGCGCAAGCGAACGACACGTGGTCTCTAGTCGTCGTCGACGTCGTCGTCCACGCGAGAGGTCACCGAGCAGAAACCGGCTGTATAATTTATTTTGGAAAGTGACGAGGCGCCGGGGCTCTTTCAGATGTATATTATATGAGCACACGCGGCCGTTGGCGGCGGCCTTGCGCGCACACGATACACGCGTATATATACGGCGATTCTCCAATTCGTATGTATATTCTCCCCGCGCGAGCTGTATACGCTCGCATGTATTACGTTATATATGCGCGATAGAGCACAAAGGCGCGTATAATACAGCACGCGCTCCTTTTCGCTCGCGGTGATGACAAAAGACAAGCCGGGCGCACGTGCGTTACGTCAGAGGCTTTATAGTTCAATAGCGACGTGTATATATGTACATAATCTTTATTATATATGCTGCGAGGTGGTTTTATATATATAGCCAACTCATGCGATACGGAAAAGCACAGCTTCCTGTAATTGGCATTCTTTTTTTCACTGTATAGTATGTACTATATTCTCTCCGTTCATTATTATACGTGTGCAGATAAAACTTATATATACGCGCGCGGTATAGTATATACGTGTACTCGAAGCCGCCGACGTTACCCTGGTAGAAATTTGAGCAGTGAAACTACTGAGTAGGCTAGCCACTGGGTAGTGCCCACTGGGCAGTTCTAAGAAGCGTCACTACCCAAGCACTGCCCGAGCACTGCTCAATAACCAATCGAATATTTTGTCGGATTAAAAAGTTTAATTATTAAAAATAACTGATGCATTTAAATCCTAAATATTATTTTTAATTAATCTACTAAAATTCGCAATATGCAATTGATAATTTATTACAATATTTTATTATTTATTTAGTCAATAGTTATAAAAGTTAAAGAGTCATAACTTTTTAAAATGATTTAGGATTTCTGATTACGAATCCAAAATTAAGATTTATCAAATAATTTATTTAAACAATTTATTTAGCATTTTTTCTAAATTTCTTTTAGAAATTATTTTATTTTGTTTTCATAGAATTTGAGAATATTTGTAAAAAGTTTATTACAATTTATTTGAGACGAAAATTGCGATTCGAGCTTCTGAGTCGTTGTTCTAGCTCTGTCTTGAAAATGAGAATGGCTTGCTCTTATTTGATCGCCGCCGAGATCGAGGCCTTTCGAACTATTCAAAATTGTCAGAAAATTGTCATTCAAGTTGCGTTTTAATTGTTGAAAAATTGCGATCTATATGAAAATATTAAATTTTCGTAAATGTGTATATTCGATAATTATCGAATTTCTCTTGTGCGAAATCTAACCGCCATAAAAGGATTAGCTCGGAAGGCCTCGATCTCGGGGGCGATCAGGGGTATGTTTCCAAATGATCTGCTATAGTAGCAGTAAGTACATCTGACAACGTTGCAGCACCTTCCTAGAACAGTTTGTATCCATTTTTGCAGACGAGGTTGGGATGCTCTATACGACATCAATACCGGGCAATTAATATGCAACGTTGTCAAATGTACTTAAGGGCATTACGGGCAGATCATTCCGGAACATACTCCAGGTAGGAGCAAGCTCTCATTTTCAAGACAGGGCTAAGAAAACGGCTGGAATCGCAGTTTTCATCGACGGAATTCCCCGCTTTAAGACAGTCGTTCGCAATGTCTGCACACTGAATGCTTTATACCTGCATATACCTGTACTGGTAGTATACCTGCATAGTAGTCTGGCGAGCTCCGAACTAATCCATTTTATGATAGCTCTATAATTGTCTACTTTCAAATTAACATTTTTAAAAATAAATAATTTGTTTACTAATCAACTGTATAATAACACAGCATTATTTATTAAAAACAATAAATTTTGAACGGAAAAAATTGATTAATTTTAAGTTCCTATGAACAAAATTTAATTGTGCGTGTGCGCGTGCGTGCGTGCACACGCACAAGCAGAGATGAAGTATAAATATGTAAAATATTTTGTAAGAAAATACTTAAAAATTGTAAAATTATTTGAAATAGCATTTTGTACCCAGTTCCAATTCAGTGTTTTAGAAAACAATATTTTATATTCAATTTGAGTGTTTATTGCAAAATTATTTAAATAATTGGTCAAAAAATGTTTATTTTCAAAACAATTGATTTTGTGAAAAAAATACGAAAAAACACTTTAGTACTAATATTAGTAGTATTTAGTTCAGATTATTGCCAAATTATTTAAATAAATTATCAAAAAAATGTTGAATTTTGAAAAAAAGTATCAATCAATTTCGTGAAGAAAAATATGAAAAAACTTAATAATTTTTGTAAATAATTAATTTTATTTAAACAATTTATTTAAACAAATTATTTAAATAAATTGTGACTGTCAATGTAGTATTGAGTGATTCCGTTCAAGAATTAATTATATTCACAAGATTTCATTCTAGAAATAATTATAATTTTAAAATAGAAAATAAACAATAACTTTGTTTACTCTGAAGACTATATTGAACATCATAGCCTTTATAACATTCAATGTTTAAATTTGAATACTGCTTAAAGCATACAATATTGTATCAACTTTTGGCAGCTTTGATTTTTTATACTGTTTAATCCATAATAAATAGTAAAAAACGTCAAAATAATTTTTTTAGTTTTTGTTTAAATCATTACTTTGTGCGTAAAAATCTTTAATTATTACTGTTTTTTTATTAATAATTTGATGATCAATTCTTAAGCAGTGCGCTACAGAAAAATCTGATTCACCGTGCCACTCGCTAGTGACTGCTGAAATAACTGCCCAGTTCCTTTTGAATAGCACTGTTTAGAAACTGCTGAACGTTTCTACCAGGGTATCAGCTGATTTTTCAGTATAGGCGTGCGTAAACGTTCTTTTCTCGCGCGTATACCTATTAAAGTTGGGGGGGGGGGGGGGGATATATACACGCATACACACGTGGAGTACACGTAATACAGAGACTGGCAACTGCGACGCATAAAAAGTTATTGGAAAACGTCTCGTGCGGTCTTTATTGTAATACGTATGTAATAATAATAGCACGTACGTTATATTCGCGAGTGCATATACACACGTGGCCGTTGCGATGCTTCGCAAATAGCTGTTTCTCGTATAGGCGAGAGTGTACACCGTACATATATATATTTAAAATCGATGCGCTTATCGTCCTATCGTTCCTTATATGTATATTCTTGCTCTCTTCTCGCGCACATCAAGCGCTCGCTCGCATCACGGAGTCGTCAATTTATCCTCCCGTGAGATGCCGATTCGCAGATAAGATACACAGACCGAGAGAGAGAGACAGAGAGAAAGAGCGCCTGGCGCGCTCGCTGCCGCTTCGCAAACATTTTTCAGCGATCGCGTAAACTTGGTTATCTCCGGCGCAGCGCGGCTATTCAGCGAAAAGTACAACTGCCAGACAAAGAGATATGCGCCGAGAAAGCGATTATAAGCCCGGTAGGCCAAATCCGTTAGGCCTTTGTGACGGCGAGCGGGTTTCCTCTCTCTCTCTTTCTTGCGCGCGAGGCCCACACAATTACGAACGTGTCTTGGAAGCTCCGTTATATATAGAGTTCTGTCTCATTACAATGGCACCGACGTATACGTGTATATATACACACATATGTAACTACATAGCCAGGATATATGCCCGAGGAAAGGTCGAATGGAAATTCGGACTGTATATATTATACACACGTAGACGCGGTGCAGAAAGAGCGCAGTAGCTGCACACGCGCGCACTCGAGTCAAATGTGTCTTTTACACACGTATCCCCTTACAACGCGAAATTCTCCTACAGCACGTTTCTTCTTCGCCTCCTCCACCTCCACCCCGCGCGCAAATGATGCAGCAACGGCCGACGATTGCCGCGTGCGAGTTTATATCTGCATGTATTGTATATACTCTGCAGCGCGCGGCGGCGGCCCCGTGTGTTTTTCCCCGCTGCGCTCACACGAAAAAGGAACACTGCACTTCGCCGTGAAATTCGCACGTGACGCAGACCGTTATTACGAAAAGGCCTGCAGCAGCACCAGCAGCAGCAGCAGTGCAGCGGCGATATACAGAAGCTGTTTCTTTCTTTTTTCGCGTATTACACTGCATGCACGCGTGTTTTGTTTACGCAAAACGGAGCAGCGCGCACGTCAGGATGGAAGAAAGGATAAAGGCGGCGCGGCGATAATGGGCCTCTCTCTCTGTGCGGCGAGCTGGAGAGCGAGCAAGACAGAGAGAGAGAGAGAGAGAGAGAGAGAGAGAGAAGTCACGCAAAGCTGGATCTCTCTCTCTCTCTCTCTTTCTCGTCGGCGCGGCGGCGACTCTCGGGAGAGATCCCGAAGTTATAACGGGCCGCGTGCGAGAGCGTCGGGAGATCGTAATTTAGATTCGAGCGAGGGAAATATCATGCGGCGATCTCCGGGCGCCGCCGCCGTTAAAGCCAAACGAAGAAACGCGCGACGATTTGCGTATATATGTCGAATTTCAATGAAAAAATGCACTATTCTTTGGTCTAGAAATCGAAAAAAATTTTTTAATGCTAGAGGTTTTGGACCGATCAGACTTTCTTCTGTTAGCCAAAAGATGATAAAAAATTCCGAGGAGCATGCGAAATGTAGAATATGAAAATTTAACATGGGAAGGCATATGGAGGAAAACGAAAAAATTGGCTATTCGGATTTTTATTATTATTTTTTTTAAATGGGCATAACTTTTGATCAGAGCATTGAAACTTGGCATATTTTTTTTTAAATTATAACGCTCTTTTGTAATACTTTATTACAGTGTTATTCGAAATTTTATTGGTGCCTCGGGAACATTCGTAGTTGTTATTATTCCAGTGTTTTAACGCATTAATTTTCTGTAAAAAAAGCGTTAAATAGCTCAGAAACATGGTTCAAAACCTCTAGCTTTAAAAAAAATTTTTTCGATTTCTAGACCAAAGAAAAGTGCATTTTTTCATTGAAATTCGGCACGTGCATTTATACCCATATACTTATAATGTACGCGGTAGCTGCAGAAGCAGCGCCTCTATATATCGCCCTGAATAAAGCCCCTTGTCGTTAATTTTCCCGAGAAACAAAGCCGGCGGCACGAGGCTCTCATTGAAAATTCGAACTCTCTTTCTCTCTCTCTCTCTCTCACTCGCGATGCAATGACGCAACGCCTCGTTTTTCCGCATTGTTGCAGTAGCCGGAGAGAGAAAGGGAGAGAATTAACCATCGCGTGCGTATACACATAGCTATATAGGGAACTGCTTCTCGAGCATTATAATTCATGAATTTTATATAGGAGTACCGACGGCGTGTTCAATGGCACTCGTTAGCGCTTATATATATAGTAATATGCTCGGAGCGCGCGCAGAGAGCAATAACAAAACGAGGAGAAGCGCGCGCGCGCGCGAGAGAGGCAAAACAGAAAACGATGAGAGCCAGATAACGGTACGGCGTACATTTTACGCTGCGCTGACCGCGCCTATTTCTCTCGCTCGGCGATTCGGGCTCTCTTTTTCACCATCCGCTCTCGCGCGGCTCCTCATGCTGCCGCTGCAGTCTGCGACGACTAAACGCCGCTTCCTCTTCTCTCTCTTTCCCTCACTATTTTCAGATTGGCATTGCTTGCTCTGAAAACTCTCGAGCGGTACACCGAGAAAGAGAGAGATACGGAGAGGATGCAGCAGCAGCAGCAGCAGCAGCAGCCGTCGCCGCGGCGGATATAATTATACTTCTTGCATATCCCACTGTAATAACCGGCAAACTCATTATACGTCTCGCGCGATAATTGTGTGCGCCATGGCCTGCAATCGGCCGGCGAAAAAAAGCCCGATGAATATAATAGCGCGATATAATTTTGTATCAATTCTCTATAATACTGTATACGGCCGCGACGACTTATAAATTGTATAATACACGCGGTATAAGACGCGCAATGCGACATATTTCTCGAGAGCCGCTCGGCGCACTCGCTTCCGCTGAAGAGGCTTTGCAAAGTGCAGCGGCGAGAGAAGGGACACGTCTCTCGTACATAATACACGTACAGCAGACACAGGTGTGCGCGCGGTGCACTCTGCGTGCGCACACGTGTGTACGCGCGCTTACGTACGTATACGTACGTACGTATACGGGGGAGTGAAAGGAGCGACTCGAGGGACAGGTGAATATATGCGCGACGCCGAGAGAGGAGGGAAGCCGTAAGCGCATGTGTGGTGTATAGGGCACTTGTGCTTAATGCGCGTCGTCGTCGCTCTTTCATCGGCCGGAGAACCGGCTTTTTTACTCTCTAAGGCCCTCGTCGTCGTCGTCGTCGTCGTCGTCGTCGTCCCTCGACCAGTCTCTCCCTCCCGGCCGGAGTTTCTACGTTTAGAGACGTCATGAGCGCGCTGCTGTCGCCGCCGCACAGGTGCGCGCAGGCGAGCATATCCGGCCGCCTTCTCTTCTCGCGCTCCTTGAATTCATTAACGTTTATTACGATCTCACGACTTTAATAAGATGCGGCGCGGCGGCCGCGGCTCTGCCTCGGCTCCCTTTGCTCGATTCCCTTTTCTCTCCTTCGCACACGGTTCGTTTGTTATTCTCTCTCTCGCTTCTGCGCGGCGCACACGCGAAATTCAAATATAGCGCATGTGTGTATATACAATTATACGGATATGTGAGTATATATGTGTGTGCGTACGTATATGTACAGGTTGCCTCGCGCGACGGTTTTCACCTGTGCGAGTCCTCTTCTCTCTCTCCCTCTCTCTCTCGCCGCCCAGCGCGCGCACTCGACTTTTTTAATTAAAAAACTTGCTCCTACACTCTCCTGCACGTCAGCTCTTTAATATCGTTTATTCAGACGCATAATTACGAGAGCGCGCGCGCGTAGCAAAGTTTTTTCGCGAATCGCGCCGGGCTCTCTCTCTCTTTCTCTCTCTCAAGAGAGAGAGCAGTGAGTAGGCGCCGCGCACGAGGCAAGTGCAGCTGGAGAAAGAAAAAAAGGTTGGAAAATTTGAAAGCGCCGAGGCATGCACGATTAGCAGACACTCGTCCTCATCTCGTAGGCATTAGTCGCTCTACCGGCCAGACACGCGAAAATTCGACAGGAGCTGAGTCTATATACAGCTATACACGGCCGCTATACGATATTTCGCGTACTATATTCAATTCCCTCATAATTAACTTTTTATTTCTCGCGCTATAATTGCGGCGCATAATCGCGCGAGAAATAAAAGTGAGAATAAGCGAGAGATAGAGAGAGAGCGCGAGCGATGCAGACGCGACTCGAGATAGCGAGATAACGAGGGCTAGTCTCTCCCGTCTGTGCGGTCTGTGTGCTGTATACGTTATATTATACACATAATACGAATTGCACAACTCGACGCGGCCCGAGCGTTATTTCGACACACATACGCCACACACCGTTGTCCGACTACTATGCAGCACGCGCTACTCGACTCACTCCATCTCTCTCTCTCTTGTCTGTGTCTCTGTGTGTGTATACGTGTGTATATAGCGTATATAATAAGCCATTGCAGACTAGCGCTGTTTTTTTTTCTACTCCCCGAACTTTCGGCTGATTCTCGCGAGAGGGAGGCCCGCGAGAGAGCCGCACAGCCGCGTACACACAACGCGCTATTTTATTTTCGTTTCGTTGTTCGCCCGGAAAGTTCCTCGAGGTGTGTGGGTATAATACGGCGGCGCAGCCGGATGAAAAATGCCGCGCGAGAATTGTTATCAAGCTGATTAATTGAAGAGTTAATCTGTCGGAGCTCTTTTTATAATCTGCCCCCCGAGCTCGCCCGCGCCCAGAGATTACGCTTTAGCGGGTGCTTTTCCCCGAGTATGTATATATACAGGACTATATATGTACGCGCACGTTCGAAATGATAAATTTAAATTATTACCGAAATTCAGAAGCGAACTCGAACTTGATATCCGGAGGTCCGTATGCGCCTGTGTATACACAGCGCATATTTCTCATTCGCGGAAAATATTCGCGCGCAGACGCGACGCCGCGAGAGTGTGATTAATTTCATCTGCGCCTCGCTCTCGCGGCTCTTCGCATCTGTCGGCCGAGAGAGGTTCGCGCGCTGCACCCACGCAACAAATCACATGGCTGCAGTGCACAGTGCGCGCGCGAAACGGTTAGCGTTTTGCCAAACGCCGAAGAGCAGCAGCCTCTTGGAAGAAACAATGGGGCATAAATATGAGAGAAACTCGCGGCAAGTGTCAGTACGGCGCGCGTCGACCCATTTTTCGCCTCGGGGCGTCGCTCTATGTGTACAGTGTAATGCGCGCCGGTGCATACACGCGTATACGTATAATGGAGACTGCCACGCGGAATAGACGCGAGTCAGTGCGGAGAGAAAGAGATCCCCATTGGCATTCGGGAGAGCAACAATGTGGGTATGTATATAGGAGATATATAGCCATAGGCGCGAGCGAGGCGTGTGCATGTGCGGCTCTCGTATTTCGCCTTGGCGAACAACAGAGGCGAAAGAGCAGTAGTTATACTTATCGAGGTGGTACACGTCGTTGCGCCGATGAGGGTCGATGACCCCCGCCGAGCGACAGGTGACATGCCGAGTAGTTCGCGTATATAAGTATATACTTATACTTTCGCGCGGCGAATCGAAACTCCGGACGACGATCGACCTCGATGACGTAGGCTCGATTTTTTTTTCCCTCGAGCGCGCGCTCTATATATATATATACGTATACGTGTGCAAAGTATCTGGTGTTCCTTTTCACCGAACGAAACCGAATAAGCATATATAAAACGTGCGCACGAAAGAGCCAGAGAGAGAAGGAGATATCTCTTGCTCGATTCGTTTCCGAGAAGCTCAGCTACCACACTTCTCTCTCTCTCTCGCTCGCGTAGGAAATTAGTTTTTCTGCGCGACACACGTCCGACGCCGGCGGCGGCGGCTGCTTTATCTCTCTCTTTCTCTCTCGTTCTCCGGGGCTAAAGAAAATTTATGGCTCCGTAGCCGGAAATGAAAATCCTGTATAATGACAGGCTTCAATTTTATTTAATCGCGCGCGCCGGCTGGGCTCTGCTCGAGAGAGCGTGCGGGAGACATTGTATTATTCCCTCGCGTGCCGCCACCGCCGCCGCCGCCGCCGTCGTCGTCGTGCGGCCGCCGTCGCGGCAAAGATAATGAATCAAATTGACTCGGGAGTGGAAGAACCGGTTTTTCGAGCTTATCTCCTTTATTTTCTTTATTGTAATGCGACGGGAGATATGTGGCTATTTTTTCTCCTGAATTAGATACGGAGAGTATATAGCTCTCGCTTCGAAAACAATGCGATGCTTATATATACACACGCGCGAGCGCTCTATATGCAGAGGTGACTCAGATCGCGCACCTGTACGTTATTTCTGATTGAACAAACAAACAAACGCGCATACACGCCGTTTATACTCGTGGAAGGCATATTGGCGCACCAGACCGCGCATCGGGCGCTGCAGAAGCCTCGTAAAAGCGTACGTATAGAGTGCATAATCGCGGCGCGGTTCAAAATCGGATCTATACGTGAGAATCGACGAGCGCATCGATAAATAAATCATGAAGAGCTGGGGCTCGCGAGAGAAATCGATGCATCGGCGATAGCCAGTCCATAAGTACCCGCCGCTCGAGAGCCGGCCGCGAATGTGTATGCACTGACCGCGAGAGAAAGAGCGAGAAAGAAAAGGAGAGATACTATCTGTAGATATATGTATATACACTGTATGTATTCCACGTGGTCCAAACGCGATCTCCGCAAGCGTCTCACGTAGATGCGATAATCGTCGGCGTCTCTCTCTCTCTCTCTCTCTCTCTCTATATACCTATATCCCTCATATCTATATAGTGTACGGAGCGCAGGAGAGCGCGCCTCGTGTTTTTCTGCGCTATATAGAGCCTCGCGTAAAAGCGAGTCTATACTGCTCTAACAAGCCTCATTATCCATCAACTCGTGTTACTCCTTCGACTTTTTCTGAATTCTATAATGAAAACTGTACAGGCCACGCGCGTCTATATACTTCGAATACACCATACGTATATACACTATACCCGCGTGTGCGCGCAGCAGCTCATACAGCTTTTTCCGGGGGGATGCTGCAGTTCTCCCTCTCCCTCTCGCGCTGCTGCGCAGCTGCCGTGAGAAAATCACGGCGGCGGCGGCGACGACGACGAAAAAGCGGCGGGATCGCCGCGAAATAAATCGATTCCTTATATACCGCGGCGCTCCCCTATACTTTTTCAGACCTGCACTTGTGCGCAGCACACACGTGTACGTAAACACGAGAAAAGCTCGATTGCGCACACCTCGAGGAGATTGCGTATACTTACACCCCGCGTGTGTCTCATTAAACTGTCGAGATATATACCAGAAAGCGAGAGACAGCTCGGCTATTACCGCGTCGAGAGACTTTCGTCGACGGTTTCGAGCGGTACCGCCGTCCCCCTCGCTGCTGTATTGCAGTACAACACAAACAGTCTCTCGGCAAAGTCGAAGCTCTTGGATTTTCAACAAGAAGAGAAAATCACGAGATGAATGAATGCGGGGGTACAAGAGGAATAAAAGAGGCGCGTGAATAGACGCGATGTATATACACAGTATATATAGTTTGAGAAACGCGCGCAATCGAGTGCTATATACTGCAGCAGCAGCAGCCGGCAGCAGCAGCGCAAGCAAGGGCAAGAAAGTTTTGATGCTGCAGCACAGCGACGAGCACTGTGCGGCTCTCGCACACAATGACAAACGCTGTACGCGCGGCTATATACTCGTCTCCGACGTTTGATACGCCGCTTCGATACTGGCGCAAGGTCGCCTGCGGAGAGAGGAGTAAGTACTCGACATCGGGAGAAACTCTGCCAGTAGTTGGATCATTGTGTCGTTGTGCGGTATGTATATAGAGGCGATCGTGCGTTATCGTGCGGTGCAGCGATGCTCTCGTCTTCTCTCTCTGTCTCGTCGCATTCGCATCGCGGCTACTGAGTGTATATATACGGTGCGGGTTGTGTGTAGTGCACACAGTGTATATACGTGGTATAAAGCGCTTGGGAGGCTATTCATCGCTCTCGAGATTGAAAATTTCATTTGGCCGCGCGGGAGTCTAAGAAAGCTCGGCATTCAGCCGCTCTCCCGCTCGATTCTTTTAATGGCTTCTGCAGCGCGGGGCTCTATGAACTTTTTGAAATGAAGTTATAAAGCTCGCGCCGAGTGGATGCTGCGTGTGCCTCCTCATCTCTCTCCATCTCTCTCTGTCCGATATTAACTTGTGTATAACAGTTTTGTATACTGTCTCTCGTATATATACGCGTAATCAGGCTCGTTCTCGTTTATTCTATAGTGTATTTGGTTATTAAATTTTTGAAATAAAGCTTATAATCACTACTCGCTACATATAAATACTGTTTTTTCGCTCTGCAAGGAGCTCAAGCCTCCGTCCCCCGTATTACTCGACGTCGACACGGCAAAGGATATGCCTCTCTCGGCAAATTGTCAAAATAATCGCCGCAGCGTAATAGGGGCCTATAGTGCTCTGCGGCCACCCACCGCGAGTGCGACGACGGAAGCGCGCGCGCGCGCGCAAGGATTTGCGGTCTCTTTGCCGCGCTCCACCGGCTTATTTCAGATCTCAAAGAGCTGCCGGCGTCACACATGCGCGACGGTCTCTCCGCGCTTTTGCCTTTTACCCTCCTCTCGCGCATGTGTGCATCCTCGCGTTGGCTTTATTTCCTCGTTTATTTTTTTTCTTTCCCTCGAGACTTTATATCGCGAGACCGCATGGGCTTTACACGCATGACATTCTAATTTCCAACAATCAACGTTCACACACGAGACGAGTATAATAGCGTTTTATGAAGATTTCCATTATTCATCGTGAGTATTAGTTTCTGTTGAAGGAATAATTTTTGGTGTATAATAGAACCGTCAAACGAATTATGCTTTCACAAGCAAGTGCGCTCTCTCCGCACTAATATCGTACTGAGACTGATGAATGGAAGATTTCTTTAGAAATATATGCCTGCTTAACAATGATCTATAATATTTGTGCATTTAAATAACAGTACATTTAAATAACAATACTATTCATATTTTTTACCTGTCATTACTAATTTTGAAATGGCTTTTAATTGTGTATGTGAAAAGAATTTTCTCACATTGACTTGTCCCGTTCGTTAACAACATGGTTCAATAAAGCAACGAATCATTTAAAGCAAATTCTGTTACATAAATAATGAAAATATTTGCATCGCTAAACTTGCAAGTTTATAAACAAAAGTATTTATAAATAAAAATTCAAATTGATAATAGTTCGTCATCATAGTGCAGGTTATTTCAAAGTATACAGAAAAAATAATTTTAAGTTGTTAAATACGGATTAAAAAGTGAGAAGTCATCTTACTGATTCGTGGTTTTATCGTTATCGTCGACTCGCAGCGTAGTTATCATTTTTTGTAAAAATTACACATAATTGCAAATATATAAGACTTGGCATGTATTATACAATTATTATTATGGTCATCTCGGAACACTAAATTTATGTGCAATAAACAAGTGCGTATGTTATTTCTATTATTAATCATGTAACGTACACTATCAGTTTGAAGAGATTCAGAAGCAGTCCTTAACCGCTTACAAATATACCACTGAAGCTATAAGAAAAGCAGCATTCATTTCTAAATCTTCAATGCGGACGACATCAACATTGCCTACATGACCAATTCTCATAGAAAAATGCACTTTTCGGGGGGGTCCAGAAATCGAAAATTTTTTTTTACGCTAGAGGTTTCGGACCGATTAGACTTTCTTCTGTTAGCTGATAAATAGTCAAAAATGCACAGGAACATGGAAAACATGGAACATTAGAATTTAACACGGGGAGGTGTATGGAAAAATAGAAAATTGGCACTTTGTATTTTTATTTACTTTTTTTGTCAAACGGACATCATTTTTGAGCATCGAATCTGGGCATATTCTTTTTTAATTAAAGCTCTTTTGTTGTACTTTATTGTGGTGTAATTTGAAATTTTATTTATGTCTCGGAAACATTCGTATAGTTGTCATTATTCCAGTATTTCGACGCATTAATTTTTTGTAAAAAAAAACGTAAAATGGCTCAGAAATATGGTTACTAGTAACTTTTCCCATGTTCCTCTGCACTTTTGACTATCTTTTGGCTTACAGAAGAAAGTCTCGTCGGTCCGAAACCTCTAGTTTTAAAAATAATATTTGGATTTCTGGACCCCCGAAAAGTGTATTCTTCCATGAGAATTGGTCATATATGCAACGAAAGAGCATTGGCCGCTGCACTTTTCCCAAAACGCTCGGAAATAATGAGTTATGCATGTACGCGGCCCCGAGTTTTCCCAGCAGCAGTATGGCTCTACATAATCAGCGAGATAAGCGTACAGCGTGAAAGGAAATTGGGTCGCCGTATAGCATATTGCGTGCGTATATCTCGAGTGTCTCTCTCTATCTATCTTTTGCTTGTGCGTAACGCTACGCGTCTGTCGAGGGAATTCCACGGCAAGAGAGACAATTGACTATAGAGAAAGTGATATCGTATCGAACTCCCGTTCGCCGCCCGTGAGATCGACTTACTCGCGCGAGAGTATAGTGTCTAGTATTTCTATGCTCGGTTTGTCCGCCTTATTTTCCGAGGCATATACGCGCCACTCGATAACTCTGTCTCTCTCTCTCTCTCGCGCGCTCTCCTCTTGCATATATATATAGTATATACTATACAGTTACGTGAGCAAGCTTATGAATTGCACAGCCAAAGATGTGTTTTATTACGTAACGCATCTTATACCTCGCGCGCAGCACGCTCCGGCGAGAAGCTTTGGCGTCTATATAGACGTAGGAGCCAGTCGTTACGGCGGCTTTTTCTATTTTCGTCTCGCCATCAAAAAAAAAGGAGAAAGAGTTATTTTATCGACGCGGCGATTTTATTACCGATGGATAGTGAACTTGAGTTGCCGCTAGGAAGTTTATATCGAAACAGCTTACGAGTCTAGAACATGTAAAGCTTACATATGTATACTCATAAAAAATAAGTATACACTAGAAGCAGCGGCAGCGGCGGCGGCGACGCAGGGGGTCTTTCGCAAAAGCAGCGACTTCCACGATCGCAGAAGGTCAAGCCGCCTGATGTAGCAAGCGAACAAGCGCGCGATTCTTACCTGCAACAAAAAACAAGACAGTAACGTTAATACACTCGGCTCTCGCGAATGAACTTTAAATTCGCTTTTAATTTCGCATAATGAACGCTCGCGCAGCCTCTCTTTCTCCCTCTCTGTACACTTATATACACATAGAATTGCACAGAGCGCAGAATCGGACAATTGAAAAGCCATTAACTCGACGGCGTCGGCTTCGAGCGCTGGAGGAGAAAATTTAAATTAGAAAATAATCAGCGGCGTATTCCCCCTCTGAGGCTTTATTACAGACGATCTATATATATATTCCCGAGCTATTATATTTGAAATAATTGTATTTCGATTTCGCTTCTCGCGCGCGGCAAAGGTATAGCGCAAGCTTTTTGCTCGACGCGTCATTGTCTCTGCGCGACGGAATCGAGTGCGCGGCGAGCTCTCGCGCGTCAAAGAAGCCGAATAAAAGATAACGAGGACGACGACAGGGGGATCGAGAGCGACGACGTCGCGTTGCAGCCGCGCGTAATACAAGAGATAGAGAGAGAAGAGTGTGTGTGTGTGAGGGAGAGAGAAAAGGCGCCGGGAAAGAATACAATGTTTTTTGAATTAATATTTATAGAGAAACGACGTGTGCATTGCGTAAGGCGCGTCCAATTAGAAAGACCGAGAGAGAAGCCAAGATAAATTCCAAGAAAAACGCGGGGCGCGCGCGCCTTATTACACAAACATTGTTTCTCTCTGCGTCTACGAATGGATTGTTATCCGCAGCCGGATAAAAATAACTTGCACTTTCTTTTATATTTACGCGCTCGCTCGCAAACAATAATAGGATATATATATATATATAGAGAGAGAGAGACAGCGGAAAAAAACAATCCGCAAACAAGAAGGACAAAGAGCATCCTGTCGCCTGCATATATATACGGCAAAACAAAGCGGCAGCGCTCGCGCGCGCGCAGCCTAAAATGAAAAAAGGGAGTAAAATCCAGAAAGGTGAGTGGCACGAAGCGTCCGGCTGTATATAAGGGCGAGTGCAAGAAAGGACAGGACGTAAATAAAAGAGAGAGAGAGAGAGAAGAGACGTGGCGAGAGCGAGGATCGATAAGACGACGAGGCTCTCTCACTCGCGCGCGCGCCACTGGCATCAGCGAGAAAAAGAAACTATATAGAGGTCTCGTGCGCCGCTGCAGCCGGCTGTGCAAAAAAGCTGAAGGAGGACGGCGGACGCGCTTACATACAAGTAGTGTATCGCGCGCGGCGGCGGCCGCGAGAGAAAGACGGATAACTCCTTGTGTACAGATATACATGTATATATATCGTACGCGTATGCATAATAACGAGGAGGAGGAGGTGGAGGAGGAGGCGAAGCGGAGGTGGGTATGTAACGGTGCCACTACCGTAGTAGTCGTCAGGTCGGAGCCCTCGATCTTAGCATACTTTTACATCTTCTGCCGTTGCAGATATATATATTCTTTGCTCTTTGTCGTCGAACCGCTCGTTTTTCAGCGGCGCGGAGCCACGGCTCGTAACCGTAACCATAAAGCACACACTAGTAGCCCCGCGACTCTCTCGATAAGGGATAGCCCGAACAAGTTTGTCTCTATATATGCGAGCTGCTCCTCTTGGCTCAGGCTTGATGGAATATACTTTATTATATCGCCGCGGCAGTCGTTATACGTTATACGGCCGAGGGAAATATTGCCTTTTTCCGTCCTCTTTATCCACGAATGGGAGAGAGATGCACGGATTCGATAGGTATTATGCAAGTGGGCAAGATATGCTAATGCCCACCGCGAGGATTTGCATTAATAAGAAATTTCAAGGTTCAATATATTGCTGTTACATTATTTTGTGCGAGTCGCATTGGATTAGAGCGTCGATAAAAAGCCGCACGGCTAAAAATGATCGCGAGTGTCCGCGGAGGCAATCGACATCCCACGAGTCTCATCCTGCGCGCAAAATCTGTTCTTATATATTCTCTTTCCTCTTCGTATACGCGCACTAGAGATAGCCGTTCGCAATTTTTTGTGAATATATATTAGAATAAATATCCCTTGGTATGAAATCACGTTGGCGTTATGGATAAAAGTTCAAGAGACACACTCAACGAGACAGAGAAAGAGGCTCTTGTGCGCAGAGGCGAAATATTCAATTCGTTTTTACGAAATTTTGTTACTGCACGGCAGTGAACTGGTGGATATAGTGAGTTTTATACGGATGCACGCGAGCGTATACGATTATGGCAGACTAAAGCCATAATGGTAACAACTAATTTGATATGCCTTGGGAGTTCGAATGCGTTATTTTTATTTCTTAGCGGATATCGCGGATGTATTCTAGAAAGTCGTAAGTTATTCGTGGCGTCGTGGGCGGCGGTTGTTGCTATTCCTCCTTGTTTTTTCGTCGAATATACTTAGACTTTATATACACGCTCGTGATACACAGCAGCGATGAAATACGCGCGACTGCTATTATTTGAAAATTTTAATCAAGCCCCCCTCCCCCTTCCCCGGTAATACCCGGCAAACTTTGAGCATATATTACCTCGACAATATCCTCTCTACTATATATATATACAGCTGCCGCCTCAGCAGAGGTGCTTTCGACCATCTTCGTTTCACCAAATAAAAAACTCACGAAGCCCGAGCTATGCCTACGACTGCCTCTCTCTCTCTCTCTCTCTCTCTCTCTTTCTTCCCTTTTCTTTCTCATTTCTCCTCTAGCCTATATTACATAACGAAATCCCTCTTTCTCTCCTAACGACTTGTCGTCAAGTCTTCATGTCGCCCCACCGTCAGCGAGTTGATTCGTTGGTGGTAGCCGGTGCACCGGCCACAACGATTTGTCTTTGTCGAGTGGGAGAGGCGCAGGAGGTCAATGGACCTTAAAACTACAGTCGGACCCGTCTTCGTCGCAACAGCAGCTTCTGACGCATCACTCATGGGTCTTGCCTTTTCTTTTTCCATATGCTATTAAACGCTGGAGAGAAATATGAACGCTGACGTGCAGGTTTTACTGTTAATTTCTAAAAGTATCTATGAATATCATGGTCTATTCAATCTTATAATTAGAATCCAAATCCTATGATTTTCTCAAGCACATAGCGAGCAACGTATTCTTTTAAAAATATTGATTTTAACTTCGAAACATTCCTTATTTCTTCCAGAAGACCTCTAAAACGATCATTCAATTTTCTTCATCCTGATATATTGCAAGACTCATTTTTCAACTGGATCGGTGTATCCAACGTCTGTACCAAAATTTGAATGAGCATTGTTTAATTATCTGCCGATTGTACATATACACATATACATGAATGAACTCAGAAACAATCATAATCCGAAGAAGAACGATTGAAGTTTGTGTGTATGCGTGAATCAGCGTTCAAAGAATCAGTTAATCTCGAGAATTGAATCCTCAAGAATAAGAAGTCGAGAGAGTAGTAGCAATAATTATGTTGAAAGTACAATATTTCCAAGAAAAACAATTTATGTGGGATGAAAAAAGTAGCGCCGGAAAATTGCAATTGAGCTTTCGGAGCTTCTTGTGAGAAAATGCATTGAATAGAGATGCAGGTGCTGTTAGCTTTTTCATTTCACACACACACACACACACACACACACACACACACACACACACACACACACACACACACCAAGAACCATATATGCGCAAAGCAGCAACAGCAGCAGATGGTATTAGCAGTAGCTTGGAGATGAAAAATAGAAAATCGATAATTGCAAGCTCAGAAAGATATTAAAGTATGCAATCAATAGAGGGAGTGATTTAAAGGCACATAGGATTGCTCTAGCTGCTTTCATTTTTTTTTTAATGAGAGGTGCGATCAAAAACTGCGTTGGAAGGACGAAGTTTGATTTCTAAAGATATTTCACATCTATACAGTAGCAGATATGCAGGTATAGTGGATTATATATGTATAATTGTATACATATTACACACACCACTTGTGAATGGGATGGCAGAACGCTATTAATTATTCATACGTATTCGAGGTCGAGTTACGCACTGCTCGCGGAAAATGTCGTTATCCCCCCCCAATGTCCCGTTTAATTTTCCTTCGAATATATTATACTATACACTTCAGCTTTATAACTTAAAGACGTTCGTTTTCCAAGTAGTGTATTTGTGTAACGAAAGTTTTGCGCAATCAGATGGGAAGACTTTCGTAATTTAAATCGTCGGAACTTGCAAGTTGTTCGTCTATTTTTCCCAAGCTCAACTTTGTAGAAGTGATTATTTCGATTTGATAAGATGAAGGGCGTGAATCTAGGCCGAGAGGAGGGAGCGTACGCGGAACGAGTCACGATGAGCCTGCGTATACGCCTTGGAGAGAAAGAGAGAGAGAGAGAGAGTCCGGAACAGCAGCAACAGGTGGCTTTCCTGACAGCGATTGTTTCTCGAAGAGAGACGCGTGTGGATCTCTAGGAATTCAGGTGCCTCTTGCGGTAGAAATGAAATTTTCGGTTTGAGACTCTTGGTCTACAAAAGGTCTAGGAAGTCTTCGTATATAGAAGATGAGTTCAGATTTTAAGACAGAGTCAAATAAAAGTTTATAGAGGGTTAACGATTTGCTGCAGAAAGTTCATCACTGCGGTAAGAAAAAATTTTATAAGACGAACGAATAAGATATAATTTCGTAGCAGCGTCTGTAATTTTAAACAAGAATAACGCCTAGTCACAATTACTTTCTTTAAAACATAATTTATGCATATTCTTCTTGGGGCAAAAAATTCATTACCTTGAAAAATAAAAACATGGAATAATTAGTACATTAAGCAAATTACGATAAATTGACAATAAAGTACTATTTTTCTTTGCTCACACTTTTTTAACTACTTGAATTCATGGATTAGTATACTATCTAGAAGATTTCGGTCAACATAAATAACTCTAATTATCTTATTCATTTTGAAAAATATTCTACATCCTATTCATCATCATATGACTTTACGCACAATCATCCAAATGAAATGTATTTATATCACTTATTAAGATTTCAAAGACGAAACTAAACAGAATGATATGGATTTTTAAAAGCATATAGTTACTACAGTGGAAATTATCAAAATTTTTGTAGAGTAGTGTGGAACCTTTACTTTAAAAGTTGAGTTATTTTCATACGTGTTTCTCTTTTTTAAAAGAGATATTGTTTGTTTCGAAAAATTTTATTAAAACTGTAGGTATTTTTATTCCTTTCCAACTGCTACGTGTTGTATGTATACAGTTTAATCCTGTCATAAAATTAATACAAAATAAAGTGTTTTCCGAAAACCCATAAACAGCCAGAAAAAAATAAATGACCGTATGATATAAAAAATAAGTTTATATTCTGCACTTTGAAAAATTAAAATTAAGTTAACTGGTTTTGTTTCAATGAAACTGGTTAAGTAGAAATTGAGACCTACTAGTAGGCGTATAGTATGACGCATACAGATATTTTTGCAGAATTTTTCTAAAAGGACGTAATTTCATCTAAAAACAACAATTAAAAAAAAATTCAAAAATATTTAGATTCATCTAATCTAGTTCCTCATATTATGCTTCAGCTTCTTTCCATTAGTTTTTGAAACTTTTGTTTAGTTTACTTAGTTCTTGTAATACTTTTCGGTGCAGTATATGCTTTGTAATTCATTGTAATATCATACTACCAAATAATTGCCTACACGGATTTGTCGTTATTTTATTACGTCGTAAAACTGTACATAATCTTATAATCCATTGTCATCCATTCTATATTATATGCTATTGTTTCAACAATAGCATATATTAATGTATAAAGTATTAGATCGTAATAAAATAATAAAAAATGCGTATAGGATATTTCTATGTAGTCAATTAGCCATATTGTAAAAAGAACGTTAGATCTGTATTTTGATGTATGAAATTTCTAGTCAAATTATAATATAAAATCATTTCTATGAAATCGAATTGTAAAGAACATAAAAATATCTATTTCTGAATTATTTTTCAATAATTTTATTGCTGTTTTTTTATTCGAAGAAAATATTTTTTCCAATAAAACGCGACAGAATATGCTTCAAGATCTATTTGCCGTATAAAATATAACTTATTTCTTAAAATAGATTCTGAGAAAAAACCAAACACTCAAAAAACTTTTTATTAGGCATGATAACTGGAGTAGAAAGAAATGAATTCAGTTGAATTAAGTTGAAAATTATAACTTATTTAACTTTTAGAGTTAACATTTTTCATTATGACGGACACCTTTTAAGACATAAAAAGTATTGAACTCGGTATTGAATGAAATAGAAAACTTTTCTTACTCTAATTATTTTTAACGATCAGTTTTCCCTATAACTCCATATGCGCGCTAAAAGGATTTCTAAAAATTATTTCAAGATTTAAATTCTTAGATTACGGGCCACAAAGGTTATTTATTCCATTAAATCTCCAAGTACAGACATTTGATTTGGCATGATTAAGTGCGGTTCACTGCTTACATATATTCTCTTAATTTTTGCATTCGAAATGACATAATAACACCTCTTCAAAATGCAAACGACGAGGCTCCTTACCAGCGATAATTACCCCTGCGCCAACTAGTTCGTACAAGACTAAGAAGCTTCACGTACGTACAAGCCCAGTACTCGTAAACCAGCACTTAACTTTAACAGCACGAGAGAAACAGAGAAAAAGAATGACACCGACAACAACAGCAACAACATCACAGCACAATAACAACAACAACAATAATAATAATAACAACGGCAACCACAACAATAACAACAAGAGAAAGAAACTACCCACACAGTCTGACGCGCAGCAATTAGGTTGATTACCATAATTTCGTGCGGCAGAGTTCAGCGATAAAAGTCCGACAGTGTGTGCGAGGGGGGGCTGTTGCCGGTGCGTGTGCGTCGGCATAAATCGCGGCGGCGGCGACCCGCAGAAAGTAATAGAAGCGCCCGTGTATTATAGTTTCTCTGGACTCGCGTGGAACTGGGTCGGGTTCTTATATACGTGCGGTGGATGTGTGCGTATACGTATAGCATAGACAGAGCGGCGGCGGCAGCGGCGGTGGGCTGCACGATCGTAGCTAATGCATTCGTAATGCCGGCCATTTATTTATCGCGGTTATACGTGCCCTTGGAAATTTCAGGGGCGAGCCATAGTCGATTACTATACCATCACGTACAGCGCCTCTGTGTCACTTACGTGCTGCTGGCGTCGTCGCTGTCTCTCGTTTTCTTCTCGATATCGATGCGCGTGCTCTACTCGTGAATGGAAAATTTTCCGAAATGACGAACTTCCAATGACAAAGCGAGGAGTTCCAAGTTTTATTTTGAAAATTGTTGTGACTAGCAGGAGGATTTATGCTTGTTGTTTTCGCTTTTCCACGACGCCCAATTTCAAGCGTGTATGCTGTATATACGCGAAGCGAAAGAGCTTTTTCATCGAAAGGGTCGATGACAATTGTTATATATTTACAATAAAAGGGTGGAACGATGACGATGCAGATATAGCAAGAGTGGACACACGAGAGAAGACAAGCGGAGCCGAGGACAGATTTAAATTTAATTTAAAATTGGATCTCCTCAACTTTGGGGCTGTATTTTTAGCGCGCATCCCCTACTCGAAGATCGGACTTAAATTTATATAAACTCCGCACAGAGCGAGTGGAGGAAAAATGAGATTTAAAAGTAAAATGCAGCGCCGCGCGCGCTCTCGTTATAAATAAAAGAGTCGACTCCCTCGCTCTGTACATCTCGCTCTGTAAAAAAAAAGTCGGCGCAGCACCGAGATAGAAGGAGAAAAGAGTGAGAGAGAGGGAGAGAGAGAGAGAGAGAGAGAAAAAAGCAGCGAGGCTGCTGCAGAAGAAAGAATTTCGATACATAAATAAATGCAAGGTCGTTCGTACGCCGAGGGAGAGCACCGCTCGTCTCTCTCTCTCTCTCTCTCTCTCTCTGACTCTCTCTCTCGGATGCAAAAGGGCTGCTCTGTGTACATGTAGACGCCCAATGCGAGTGCATGCACACACGCAGGCAGACAACTGGGTTAATATTGACCGTCTAGTTCGCCTCGATTCCGTGCTTTTGATGGACTAAAGTTTCTCTGTCTCTCTCCAGCGGAGCTTAACTCCACGCAGAGCATCGGCCCGAATTCCGTGTGTACTACACACGCGAGCCAACGAAAGAGGATACTCGAAAAGCGCGAGCGATGCTGCGCACTGCTCCTCGCATTGCACGGGGTTATTAATTATGGCATTTCCATAAGAAATAAGCCTTTGTTACTGCGAAAGAGACGGGGACCGAAACAAAAAGCTCTCCGCCTGTCTGCGACGCCGCGCACACGCGTTCCGATTAACAGTCATCTTCGTCGAATTGAAATAAATACACGACGAGCGATCGTGCGCGCGAGAGGGTGCATAAATATTTAAAAGCCCCCGCTGTTTGCAGACTCGGCGATATGATCTGGGAGGTAAAAAAAAAAGATGCGAGCCGCGCACATAATACTCTCTTTCTCTCTCTGGAGAGCGCGGCAGCAGCGTCAGCGGCGCAGCGCCCAGAGCAGAGCATGCATGCATGGTACACGCGCAAATACTACAGTGAGTGGCGGGCTGAATTTTGATCCACATTCGGATCATTTACCTCTTATCGACCGGCTGACGACTCGAGCGACGGAATTGGGGCCACGACGTGACACGGCGCGGCCACGCTGTTACCGGGAGCACTCACTCACACACACACACACACACACGTGTGCGCGCGCGAGCGCTCGAGTTAAATCGATACCTTCCGGATACTTTTTCAACCGTACGTGTATTATATTCTTATCTAAATTTAGAGGGGTCGCTCTCGCTCCTTCCATTCGCGCATCGTCGCTGTGTGCCGCAGGGGTTTTTTCGTATTGTGCGTGTGTGTCGTGCGCGGGACTGGAAAAAAAAATGAAGGGTGTCCCGATAGCGCAACACTGCATACTGCTCGGTCTTACACGCGCGCGCGCCAACCCCTTAATTTCCTCTCCCTCTCTCTCTCTGTCTCTCTCTCGATTTGCTTCCGCGCTAAATCGAGGAGTTTCTCGCGTGCGCGAGCAAAGAGAGCTTTCATCCCGACAGCGTGTAATTTGAGGGTGAGAGTGTGTGCGCGCAGCTATATAAGTCGATGGGGCGAGAGAGCAAGCGAAAAGCAATTTCGAATCGTCATTCATCGAATGCCGGCTCAGTGAAAATCTTATCCGGAGCGCGGGGACTCCCAACTTGGCGCGAGACTGCGCGCCTGAGTGCTGGGTAAACGCGAGCGTTTCTGCATGATGAAAGAGGCGCGAGAGAAAAGAGAACGTCTTACGCCACGTGCGCTCGCGCTAACTATTATACGTATAGGCTTTGCGTTACAGACTCGTCGAGATTATAATCCCGCTAAAAACGTTGCTGCACGTCCATCCTATTTCGGAAACAACTCAGACGAGCAAGTCACCAAATTTTTTATAGAAGGCGCACCTATGCGAGACCTGATTTTTCTCGTTCCTTAGGTCATTTCGAAAGAGAATAACCTCGCGTAAATGGCCGATCGAAGGGTATACTTTTTTCCGGAGCAAAGACGACTCGAAATAACGAGGAATATGATAACAAAAAAAGAATTTATAGATTTTTTTCTCGGAAGCTATGGACTTTTCTAAAAATTACATTGGAAAAAATATGTCTTAAAATTCATGAAAGAATGCTCTGAAATTTTTTTCAGATTGATCCGACACAATTTTTGATTTATCGAAAATTCAAAAACATCGATATTTCGAAAATCGACATTTAAAAATCTGAAAAAATTTCGGAGTATTCATTGATGAATTTTAAGTCATTATTGTTCTAATAAAATATTTTTCATAGTTTTCCAAGTTCATAGTTTTCCAAAAAAAAAATCTATAAATTCTTGTGTTTTAATTATTTCTCGTTTTTCAGACCTAAGGAACGAGAAGAATCAGGTCTGGTACGTGTGCCTTCAATACAAAAAATTTTGCGACTTACTCGTGGGAGTTATTTCCGAAATAGGAAGGATCACATATATATGTATTATGTACGCATCGTCAGCTACATATTTGTACGTCGAATTTTATCAGTCGCGAAGTACTGCCGACGTAGCTTTATCTTTCTCAAACTTTCTTTCCCGCATGTATGCCACGAGCTCGCGAAATACGAATTTCCCCCTTCACACACACACAGCCATAGCCTCTTAATCCCTCTGTGTGCCTGACGATGCCTCGTCTTTGTTCCGACCCCGCGTGTTTGCACGTGTACGTATATATAATGTACAAACCCATAGGCACACATACACACTTTATTGAAACGTGCTTATACAGAGACGAGCTTCTCCTTCTGTACATCCAAATCCCTTATCCCCCGCCCCTCCCACCCTCCCCCTTATGTATGTATATCGGTTTTTGACCGGTCTTAAGCCTCTTTTTTTCACTCCATCGGCCCAACCGGCTTATACGGATGCTTTATCCACACACGGGGACGTGCGCCACGTGCGCGTTTCTATATACAACGTTTGCATATACTGTATATGCAAGCAACCCCCACAGCAAATTTTAGGGAGGGTCGATGGACGTCGTCGGTTCCCCGAATATAAATATATACCACGTGGATAACGCGACTCGCAGGCAGCCGCGCGCAGTAAGGCGTTGGACCCGTTTTTCCATCGAGCGGATCAGCTCACTCGTCGGTGTAATTGGCCCGTAAATGTTTAATTCGATCTTCGCGTCGGTGCGCGCTCGAGCCCCGACGCTCTTCTGTTTTTCTCGCCGGTCCCTCTTACTCTCTCTCTATATATATACATTATACATACGCGATAGTCGCGCGCTATTGTGCAGTGAGGGTGGGGGGAGCTGCACAAGTATGTGTGTACACGGGGCTATAGTTCCCAGCGATAATCATACTCCTTTTGCAGGCGGCGCTCTATTATTGCGCGAACGCCGAGCGTTTGCTTAGCTACTTACGATTTCAATAATAAAGGAGAAGCGGACCTCCGGCTGCGTATACATGTGTGTACACCACCACGCACTTACCTAGAACACACAAAAGAGAGGACAAGCATTAATTCATCGTTCGGCAAACAGAGCATCGATTGTTGCTATGTAGATTGCCAGTAGATTGGCTATGGGGTTGGGGTATTAATATAAACGAGTATTTATAGAGGCGCGGGCATAGGCCAACGCGCTTTCTCTCTCTCTCTCTCTCTTCTCGTGCGCATATGCGAACGTATACACATAGTGTGCACATACGCGTGTGCAGAGTTCAATTTTTCGAGTGCGTATAATTAAGGAAAAGGCGAAGGAATATAACTCGCGTGTGCACCGCGTGTTTGCCGACTGTCGAGTTTTGCTGCAGGCTCTTTCTCTGTCTTTCTCGTTCTCTGCGGCTGCTATTTCTGGATATACGCGCGCACTATACGTGTCCACGAGTGTACGCGTCAAGCGCAGTTATACACACGCGCGCAATTTATAAACCCCGTTCTTTACCCCCTTTTTTCCTAGACACGCCAGACAGACCATTGTACGCGAGAGGAAGAGACTTCCAGGAGGACGACGACGACGACGACGATTCCGCGCGTATTATTATATGCGAGAAAGTCGAATCGATAACAGCACACACCGCAGTCTGTGTGTACAATACGCGTCCGAGCGGCACTTTGCGTGCCACGAGCATCGCGCGAGAGAAAAAAATAACTCGCTCCTCGCGACGAGCCATTAATAATTTCTCGAAGGCTAGCGTCAATTTGTAGCCTCGCGGCTCGTCTCCCTCCCTCCCTCTCCCACTCCGCCAGCTCGATTCGAGCGCATATTTTTTTTTCCTTCCTCTCGTTCTCTCCACCCTATATACACAACAGGTATACCGGAAATTGAGCGCACGCCGGACTTTCGCTTAAAGTGGTTTTGTTTCGCTGAAATATGCATGCGCCCCGCGCGAGAGTCGGCCGATCAATCAAAGCACACGCGTATAGCGTTCACTTCTCGATTTCTGCGCAGTGCGTGCGCCCGCGCGTGTGTATAATATAACTCTTGCGGGAGAACCGGTCAAGATTGCATATATACACCGGGGGACGCTGGGAGTCGTATATGATTATTACGATATACCGTACACGCGTACTGGACTTTTTGCGCGAGTGCTCCCTCCCCCCCTCTCTCTCTCTCTCACCCGAGTGTATATAGGGGGCAACAAAATATATTTTTGCTCTCGGCGCGATTACCCATAAAATCGCATTACGCTATATATATGTATCACGGCAGCGGAATTTGCATAACTTCTTGGGTAATTTACAGCTCGGGCTGTAGTTAATAATTTTTGCGCGCGCAAGCACAGCCGGAGAGCGTTTCCGGTCTTTTACAAGATATACCCGCGTAGCAGAGAGTCGGATAGAGAAAAAGAGATCTGTGTTTTCCAGTTCTCTCTCTCTCGAGCGAAGTTCAGGAAAATAAAGCAACGCGACCGAGTGTCTACACTGCAATACTCCTTTCCCAGACAGTCTACATCCGTCCGATATTTTTGCGCAATATAACGAATGGAGTTTGCTATTACTAAATAATATATATATATATATAAAAGTATAACGCGAACCGCGTATCCTTCATTTAAATTTTCGGACCACACCGCTCCGATCCTGCGCAGATAGCGAAACTGCTCGCACGTATAGAGCGTCGGAGCGAAGGGTAACGTCCGCTGGTGGCAGCAGAGAAAGGGCCAGCCTCGCGGCGAGAATATACATCCGCGATACTGGCGCTAGGCCAAGACGAGATCTGCACGTGCGTGCGACGCACTATACGGCAATTAGCGCAGAAGTTGCCGCCTCGCGTGACTCACCAGAATGCATCTGTCTTCGTTTCGTTTTTTTCTCCCCTATGCTCTTATATATACCGCACGGCGTGCTTTTGTGTTTTGGAAAAAAAAAGAAAAGAACGGAGTTACGAGCTGCACATACATATCGAGGAATCGCGCGGCGCGCGCTGTCTCGCTGATTAGAGGGCAACGAATTTTACGGCGCCATTATCGACACCCGGTCACTACAATCTATCCCTCGCTTGCGACAGCGTGTCTCTCGTAAACCTATCGGTTCTTGCTGCAGCGTTCGCGGGAGCAAGCGTCGCTCCGCGCGCGCGCGCGCGCAAAAATCGTATATATACGTGCAGCGGCTGAAACGCGCTAAACTATATATGTATATCGTGTAAATATATTGTCGAGAGAAAAATGCCCGACCGATATATTATAAAGTCCAAAGTCAGCGCGAAAAATTTATGCAAAATAAAGCGCGCGCGCGCCAACGCGTAGGAGTAAACTTTATACTCCGCGATAAAAATGTATATTTCGAGGAGTGCGCGCGCGTCTGCGAGTAAGATATAACGCATAAACAAGTCGACCAATAAAAACCCGGAACACTCGACCGGGGCTCGGTCGGAGAGAGAGAGAGAGAGAGGAAAAAAAGACACACTGCGTCGATAGTAAAAATCTGCGAGAGCGCAAAGTAGTCGGTGTTTACCTCCACCTCCTCCTCTTCTCTCTCTCGTCGAGGAGCGCGTATTTTTCCGCGCGCGTTATTTTTCGTTCCGCGAGGATTAAACGGAGAATATGAGCGTCGAAGCAAGCGAGATAAAGAAACAGAAAAATTCCAGTAGCGAAGGCAGAGAAAAACAGAAGGTACGCGTACATTATACTGTGCAGAGAACGAGAAGCGCATAACTGGCATAGAGAGAGAGAGAGAGAGAGAGAGAACGTCTCCGTGCGAGCGTAAAGAAAGCGCGCGATCGCTCGGTTCGATCGTTACGCGTGCGCGGGGCCGTCTCCGTCGAGAGATATGGAAAAGCCGAGCGAAGAGTGCTACAGTACACGGGGGGAGCGCAGGGAGAGCTTGGAAAGATACCAAATCGCGCAAAGGGCCGAGTCACGGGCGGGAGCGCAAGCCGAGCGTTAAAATCGGCACTTGCGCGCAAAAGCGAAGACGCGGAGAAAAAGAAGCGACGAGGAAAATAAAGAGAAGCGAGGAAGGGGGGAGGGGAAGCGCGCGCAAGAGAAGGAGCTCGGTTCTCTGTAATAAGCGAGTGTACAACTGGGACTGAGGCAACGACCATAAATGAGCTAGGCCGCGAGTCGAGCGCGCTTGTTTTCGACCTTTTCGAGACTGTATATAAGTAGCCGCGGGAGCGCGCTGTACTGGTATAGAGAACGTAGTAGTCGCTTGCTCTCTTGCTCTTTGTCGATTTCCAGAAATGGCTGGTTCTCCTTCGAAATCCTTCGCGGCGGAGAGAGCGAGCTCGTTGACGCGGACGTAGAGAGCGAGAGAGACACCTATATCTCTCTCTCTCTCGTATACACGCTGTATACTCTCCTTCTGCTCTCGCGGACACTTTTATTATACGCTCGTTCCGCCGCGAGGGGATCTTCCTTTTTCTCGCTATATTTATGCTCGCGGCTGTAACACAGCAAGAAGCGACGAAGGACCACGACTTTCCGAGAAGTCATCGAGAATTTTTGTGTGCAAAACCGCACGATATGCCTCATCGCCGCTGCGCCCACCGCCGTCGTCGTCGTCGTCGTGTCAACGGATATTCGATAAGCTTTCCTCGTAAAACTTGAATTATTTTCAGTGCGTTGTAAACGTATAAGCGCACGAGTCTGCGACTCCTTCGCACGTTGTACTGGACGCACTTACGCGACGGTGTGTATTAGCATAAATCATTATGCGCGAGTAAAATAGAGGCGCAGAAATTTCCAAAAATACGCGCGACGAGACGACCTTTTCGAGGGAAAGACAGACAGAGAGAGAGAGAGAGAGAGAGAGAGAGAGAGAGAGAGAGAGATTCAGTGCACTGTCATCCTGGTCTGGCACACGCGAGGAGAGATAATCGGAAAGTAGAGGAGTACGTGCACACCTTCGTCACCGTCGAGACGCCGAGCAGCAGTGCACCGAGAGAGAGAGTCGCATATAGGTATATAGCGCTCTCTCTCTCTCTCTCTCGCGGGGGGTATATATCGCTCGTCTAGACGGTGCTCGCGAGCGGTCGTTGAATTCGTAATGCGTAAACGTCTACTGCTGCAGAACAAGAGCAGCGCCAGCGGAGCCAGCATGTAGCTCTCTCTCGCTTTAGGCCGTCGTCTATATAGTTATTTCACATATATATACGTTTGTCTGTAATGCGTATAACTATGTACACTATATATACTATACAGGGAATAGAACGTGTGCGCCACACGCGCGCTCGTTATACTCTGCACCGGGATAAACAGTTCGGATTTGGAAAGTCTATCCCTGGGGAATGCGTTCGTATACCCGAAGGGACGTGTGTGTACTGAAAGGGCCGCGCTGTTGTTCTATTTTCAGCCGCGGATAATTTTACGCTCTCGGGGCGCGTAGAGGTGGCGATGAAAAACGAGCGCGCGATATATACGTTATATGTATATATGCACAACAGCAGAGGAGCAGCGCGGCTATACTGTATATTACAGCGAGAGTCACCGCGCCGCGAAGAAACAACAAAAGCGATTAGGGAAGCGTCGCAAGTGAAAGAGGCACCTGTGCTACCGCTGCTGCTATACTACTACTGCTGCTGCTGCTGCGCTCGTGCTTCTGCAGCGCGCAGCGAGTGTATTATGGAAGCGCTCTCTGCGCACACCTGCATTATTGTTATTATTCTTTCGTCGTTAAACTGTGCTTTCCCACACTCGCTCTGTGCACTGCTGCGCCTCTCTCTCTCTCTCTCTTTCTTCTCATCCTGTGCAACAAGGCGAATATACATGCGCTGATATTGTATATATGTGTAGTGTGTACACATGTACACCGAACGCGGCAAGCCACACGCCGCGTGTTGTGTATAGCGCAAAGAATTACAGCGCCGTTGGGGAGTCGAGCGCGTGTAACGAGCTTACGATACGTTAACGATTCCGTAACGATATTGCGCGCGGAGGTGTGCTGCGCTATACTACCGCCGCTGCGCTGGGATCACTATTTAATAGCGTCGCCCGTAATGCAGTCTTCTCTCTCCCAGGTTATATACACGGGCTTTGACTTGTGCTCCGAAGCCCGCTCCGTTATTCCCTTTGATGTGCACGTAGCGCGTACACGCCGACATTACTACACCTTGCGCAGTAAAAATAGTGTCTTGATATTAATTATCCGACACACCTGCCGCCGTATTAAAGTCTTTCTTTTTCTTCCCGCCGTTTTCTGTTTCTCTCTCTCTCTCTCTTTCTCTTTCTCTCTCTACAGCAATGGCACATGCGGCTTCCATCGCAGAGGCGGACTGCGAGCGTATAATCCGAGAAATCGGTCTACTTTCATCTCCGCGAAGAGATTACGAGAGAGATTACGAGACAAGTGGAGCGTCCTCCTCTCTCTCTCTCTCCCTCCCTCTGTCTCTCCTCTCTTTCTTCCGGCGAATGATGAATCCAACGACTCGGAACGGAGCCCAGAGCTTTTCCACGCCGGCGATTCAGCGCAAATTGATATAGCGCCATCTTTTCCATCTCTCCAATCTGCACACGGCAGTGCGTATATTTTGCCCCGCGCTCGCACAGCAGTATATAATACGCATTAGTCCCAGCGCAGCGTCTAGACCGCCTCTACAATATAATCACGACGGCGATAGTGTATCGCGATAATATTCGTACGTATCGACGTTGCGAGAAAGCCTTGGACTGAATAATTCGATGATATCGCGTATATGTGTGTGCGTGCGTGCGCGCGCGCGTGTATGCGGCGCGAGCTTAAAAAAGAGCCAAGACGAGCGACAAAAAGAGCTAACTATCGTTTATTCAGCGCGCGTGGCGGTAATAGTGGCCGGCGATTATTTTTGCTCGTATAGCGTCGCTCGAATCTTCATAAGGCGGGTATAAATAATAAAGAAGCAATCGATCGACGCGCGGCTGCATCCAAACGACGGCCAATACAACGGCGATGTTTCTTACTGCGCACTAGTGCATCGTCGTCGTCGTCGTCGTCGCAGCTATGTCTATACGCAACGCTGCAGCGATCGTAAAGGCGATCGCCAAAAGATTTGGCGATGCGGATCGTCGTGTAATACATCACGCGCACGCAGCACACGACTACTACCACGACGGCGACGACGACGAGACGGTCGACGGCGTCATCGCTGAGGCACGTCGATATACACACGTTCTCACTCTCATGGACTTGGGCCAGTTTCATTCAGTCGACGCGAGCTTTAACTCTCCTCGACTCTCGCGCGCCCCTCGTACCCCCTCGTTACGTAAGCAGCGGCGCGGCGTCTAACCCGGCCAACCCCGAGCTCTCGTAACTCGTCTCTTCTTCCTCGCTCTCTCTCTCGGTCTGCACGTGCACTTGCCGCTCGCTCGCTCTCTCTATATAGAGAGCCTATATAACTATAGGCGGCCGACGAGAGCTAGACGCCGCACTGGATATTCGAGCCGAAGCCGACGGAGAGAGCAAGCTGCGGACCACGCGCTCTTTCATCTCTCCACGAGGAAATTAAAAAGGTGAAATATATACGTGCGGGGAATTCCATTTCGGGCCAATTTCCCTCCGTCCGTTTCGTGAGTAAGCGCAGCTTGAGGCGAGCGAGAGAGAGAGAGAGAGAGACGGAAAAGCGAGTTATGCCCCCGGAGAAGTGGATTTTTCTCTGCGCCAGACATTGTTCCATACTCCCTCTCGCTCTCGCTCTCTCTCTCTCATCCAGCCAGTCGTCTGATTTATTCCCCGAGGCTGAAAATCCACGAAAATCGCGCCGCCGCGTGTGGAGTAATAATAAAAGTAGCCTGGATATATAGTTACTCCGCAACAAAAGTAAGGAGAGAGAGAAAGAGATGTCGCAAGAAAGGGGATAATAACGAGTGCGCGCGCGGGCTTGGGAGTGCATGAGAGCGAAAGCCTGCACCGCGGCGGCGGCGGCGGACGAGGCGTAATTCGAGAGAAGGCGCTGGAATTAAGGCGACGAGCTTGTGGGAAAAGACGTATATTCTCTCGCGCGGCGATGTATATAGTCGCTCTTGCAACGCAAGCCGCGCCGTGAGAGGAAAAAGGGGAGAGAGAGAAAGGCGCCGAGAGAGGCTTCGCTTTGAAGATCGGATTGCCGCCCCTCGTGTGCACTCCGTCGATTTTGATATCCGCCGCGACACGCCGAGAGTGAAAAACCGAGAGACAGAGAGATATCGTGGGATTACGCAGAAGCACGAGTCGCCGACCACAAGAGCCGAGGACGTTACGTAAAGAGGAGGGAAATTCCGCGAGCAGTAGTTTTAATCCCCTCCCCCCGCCCCGGTCCGTGCCTTTACAACTGCGCCAAAACGCAGCGCTAATAGCGCTCGGCGGAGACATTATTTTTCAAGGAAATGAAATTCGTCGGTCCTCGCGGATACATCCGGATAAGAACGTGAGCGCAGCTCCGAAAAAGCCCCGGATAATCGTCCGCGCGAAAGACTTCCTGCTCAGAACGGCTGATCAGTCATGCACGTGTGACTTACTCGGCGTTAAGCCGCCGCTGTTGCCGCTACTGTCGCAAGTTCTCTCTTTTTGCACACTGCGCGTACGCAGTGAAGAGAGAGAGAGAAAGACAGAGAGGAGAGAAAGAGAAAAAATTGAAAAGTGAATGGCCGAGCGCAGGAGTGCGTATACACGGAGGCAAAAAGAGAAGAAAAGGAGACTTCCGGCCGCGCTGCGAGCGCGCGCCGCCGTCGATTGTCCGCCACTCGATCATCCGACCTTGCCAAGAGCGCATGACAATTAAGAGCGAGGACTCGTTAAACGAACAGCAGTTGCCGCGGCTGAACCGATAACCGCGCGCTCTCGAGTCTCGGCCTTATACACACCACAGTCACACGCGCGCGCAGCAGCAGCAGCAGCAGCTTTCCCTTCTGCAGCTCGTTCACCTCGGGTTATATATATACTACATGTATGTATACGCACACAGGCGCCAATATACATATATACGTGCAGTGTGTCGGGCGAAAACAGTGGCCAGAGAGACAGAGAGAGAGAGAGAGAGACGAGACGGATTTATCGTGACGGGCGCGCGCGCGCAGGGCGATGGAATCGCCGCAGTCGAATCCGACAAACTGATATAGGTGCGCGTAATGACACGGGCGCGCGAGCGATAAGCGACACGTAACTGCGCGGTATACTGCGCAGCGCTCGCTGCTGCTGCTGCTGAAAAATCCGTGTGCATCGATAAGCCTCCGGTCTCTCGCGCGATGTGAGTCAGTTTACACGCGCGCGCGTGTATTTATAGGAAAAGGTAGTTTATCGCCGCTTGGTTTTGCACTTTTTTTTTCTTCTCCGAGTACTGCTGCTGCTGCTGCTGTTGCTGCGGTGTGTATTGTTGTTGCGAAGGTGGCGCGCGACGTGGACGTGCTCGCGCAGCCGTGTGACAACATTATTCTCGCCGGCAAATTCATTTCCGCGTGTGCGCGACTGTACGACCGCGCGCCGGGGACGACAAAAAATGTTTTTTTCTATATATAGATGTGCGCATGCCAAGCGAGCGCGTGGCGCACGATTGTACACTTTGCTTTCAATCGAGCGCGCGCGCGCGGGTAAACAAGATTTTTGCAATTACCGACAATTCCAACATTGTTCCAGCTATGTCATAAGAATCTATTTGAAAAACGCGAACGACACAAACACACACACACACATTCCACGTGTGTACTACTAATGTACACGTCTTGTCGTGGAAAAAAACTTTACGACGCACGTGGCGGGTGTATACATAGTCGCTGTAGGCCTATACACAATACTATACGAGTATGTGGATACGAGTATGTGTAGCAGGAAGAATTAAGATTTTCTCTGACATAAATTACAGAGTTCACAGAGCGCGGCGTCTGAATATTTCTTTCCGCGTGTAACGGTTTCATTCTTATCTGCATACTTGCGCGTACACGTGTGCTGCACATCTATTAAGCGAGTAGTAGTAGTAATAGTCGTCGTCGTCGCGCGCGGAAGAGAGTCGAGAGACGACTTTTCCCTATTTAAAGCTCGGATATTATATATGGCAAACGATAAGAAAAAGCTACATAAACTCCACTTTCCAAGTCAAGGCTCTTGACATTTTCAACACTAAGGTTATCGTTCCGCCGCTGCGGCTTTACGCATAACTTACGTAATGGAAACGACACTGTCTCTGCAGGCAGCGCTCTGCAGGCTGAGTGCGCGCGTGTATTAGTCGGTATACACCAAGTCGTGCAAGAAATATTCAAATTTCCGCGCTCACGCCTACCTCGACAAACGCACGTACTATGCGGTGGAGATATGCGCGAAATGAAAGATTTGGATACAGCCGTTAGTCGGCGCAGTTATCGAACGACGTTAGATATGCGACGAGTATGCAGACAGAAAGTGTATGTGCTGAACGTATATAATATGCATTTACACGCGGCTTTCTGTTCTCCAGCGCCTCGACGAGTCAAGCAGAAGATCAAACAAATTTGAGAAACAAAGCTCCGGAGGGAAAAACGCTAAAAGAGAAAGCCTTGACGGAAGGCGTGTGTGTGGCTGAGCGCGCGGCATAGACTTGCTAATCGCGAGGCAAATTTGCATTACACCATGGAATGCCTTTATACTGTATCGATAGGAAAAATACAGAAGAAGAATGAAACAACGACACCTACGTGTCCGCGACGCCTTGCGTGACTGGCCATTTCAACGAAAAATCCGCTTTATCGTACAGAGGCCCGTTCGATTAGAGCGTGCGTGGTGTTCTTATCGAGTCGATAACAGCTGTTAAATATACGCGCGTCGAAAACTCGTTATGCGCGTACGTCCAACGAGGAGCAAAATAACTTTTCGCTCGAGCTCCAAAAACGGATCCACCGCCGCGCGAATCCCAGCGACCAGCGCAGCGATATAATACGCTTCGAGCCCGCAGTCAATCTGTCGCGGTATACATCTGCATAGTGCGCGCGATAATGCCTACAGCAGAGCGCGCTGTTGACCTTGCGTTAAAAGCGCCATTCAATCGGAAGCATCGCGGCCGGGAAAGAGACTGGTCGGAGGGCGAGTGATCGGCCTGCCTGCTGCAGAGCCGACAAACTTCATCAAGCTCTCCTCGACACAAAGCGGCCCGGAATTGCCAGCGGAAAGAGTAATTAAAACGTCGCGTTTTCTGCGGCGCTTGCGGTGAGTTGCAAATTCGATAGATATATATTCCGCAGTATCGATTTTTCATTCGCGGTGTAATATACGTATGTACACGATCAGGCCGGGGTACGGGGAAATATATATACGTAAGAATTGGCGTTCGCCGAATGCATTTTTCTATCTCTCTCTTGGAACAGTTGCGGCTCTTTCTGCGCGATAAGACTCTCTCCGCAATGGAATATCTCAGCGGCTGTATCATATATAGTGTGTTCAAACGAGCCTCTATTTTTCCCTGGGCGTATAGCTTCAAGATGAAGCTACACACGCGGCTGGGGGGGATATTGGCGAAAGAGAGCTTGTTACGCACGTCGAGCACACGCTGCGCTGCAGAGAAGAAGAAAGAGGACAATAATGAGAATAGAAAGTGTCGAGCGGGCTTGACAATAGATACGTATTATGATGCTGTGTGTGCGAGAGTGTGGTGTATAGTGCAGCGCGGCACGACGACCGCATAGCAATGACTGCCGCGTATCTTTCTCCTCTTTGTTTTTCGCGCGAGCGTTATTTCTTTCTTCTGTATCGCCACGGCGCTCTTTCTCCCCCCCCCCCCTCATCCCCCTTTGTCTATAACGCGCGTTATTCAAATAGGAAATTGAACGGCGCAAAAACAGCTGTGTGTCCCACACAGCTGTGTCATCGTCGCGTGCCTCTATGCCCTGCGAGGGAAATGGATGCGTATATCTACATATACATATGCGCGAAACGACGCTCGGAACGAATTTTTCCGAAAATTTCGCCCGATCATACAGTGACCGAGCGGTAATTAATTCCGCGCGATGCGCGTCGCTCATTGTCCAGCTCTCTCTCTTACATTTATCGCGGGCGGCGCGCTTTCATGTCGGCCCCATCATTTTTCCATGCGGCCCCGCGATAACGAACCAGCGACGCGCGATTGTTCGCGACTGGCAGCAGGATCAAAAGTCCGCGCGACACATCCCGTGTGCGATGCGCGCGTTGGACGCGCCGCTGCAGCATTATCGCGCCAGCTCGTCGCGCGCGCGCGCGCGTCAGATGCATCGAGCGAAAAAAGCATCTCGCACTCGTCGAGATATCCGCGCAGCTGCGCAGAGAGGAGTATTTATCGCGTGACATTTGTCCGTCCGCCGCCGCTTGCACGCGTGTGCGCATAGAGACAGAGAGAGAGAGAAAGAGGGACGGGGTCGAGAAACGTTTGCAAATGCTTCATTACTCTGTCTCTCTTGCAATGCACTCTGCTGCGCAGCAGAGAGAGAGCGCGACTTTTACTTCTCTCTCTCTCTCGCTATATCTGTCTGTCTGTGTATCGGAGTGTACGCGGGACGTCGAAAATGCAGGCAGCAGCAGCAGCAGCCGAGGCAGCAGAAATGTCAGTCGAGCGGCAATTTATGGGTGCAGCCATGTAACACGCTTGCCTTGGCTCGCCTTGTCACAACGACACTCCTATGTTCGATCACCCGCGCGAGCACTCGACAGCAAGCTCTGGCAGCTCGCTACTACTCCTGCTGCTGCTGCTGCTGTTCTCAAGCCCTTAGAGGCATGAACGCCTCGCCCGCGTGTGTGTGCACTCGAGTATTCCTTTTGCCACGCTGCCATTGCCATCGCTCTCTCGAACGAGTTTCTAGGATAGCAATCGATGCACGCGCGGACAGAGTCGCTGAACTCTCTCCTCTCTCGACTCTCGAGCTTTTTCTCTCTCTCTCTCTCTCTCCTTTCCGACGATTCGCCGAGACTCTTTCTCTCAGATTTTGGCTCGAGGAGGTATTTGTTTGTGAAATGTCTCGCGCTTGGAATTCGCTTCGAGTAGGTGTTCGCTGCACGAAGCACAAATGAGCGAGTCGTGACACACTCGAAAGGATTAGCTGTATATACTTGTGAGTAACAAGCCGAGGGAGATCTTACGGGCGAGATAAAGTCTCTCTCTCTCTCTCGCGAGCGCTCCGGGATCTCGAGGAGAGATCATTGATCGGTGTACAAAGGCATTTTCAATTGCCTATATAGCGCACTCGGCGCTGGATGATAGGCCATTATTTAAATTCAAATGAAGCTCTCTCGGCGAAACGGGTTCTGTACAACATAGAGCTCGCTGTACGTGTGTATACAAAGTATCAACTTTCATATACACACACACACACACCTGGGGGCGAACGATCGGGTTCGAGAAAGATACAAAACCCAGCAGGTCTCGCTGGGTCGAGCGAGAGAGAAGAGAGAAAGAAAAAAACGAAACGTATAAACGAAGCTCGCCCGCGAGATCACCAGAAAAGGAAGGAGAATCCAGGAGCGATGGTAGCGGAGACTAATAGCCTGCCTGCTCAGTGTGTGGCGTGTGTCGGTATACGTATACACACATATACAGTATATACTATACACGCTGTATACATCGGGTATACTGGATGCCCTCGTCATCTGCGATGCCTTCCCGTGTGTACGTCGCATGGGGGATGGTGCGAATGTATGTCACGGCCAGAGACTATAAGCTATATATAATACGGTAGTAAACAGAGGCTGCAGACACTGCACCGGCTCGAGGAAAGAAGCTTTTACAGCGAAACCGATGGGTAAGTACACGGGCGCGAGCGGCTTGTATGTATACCAACGCTGATAAGGCATCTCGAAAAATCAGGTGGCACAGCTCTCTCTCTCGACCTTCTTTCCTCTCACTCTCTCTCTCTTTCTCTCTCCTCGCATCGGGAGAGAGCGTTAACCCCGTGCTCCGCGAGCCGAGCTTTTATACATGCAGCCGCGCGTGCGAGAGAGAATGGGAATAAAGAGCGAGAAACAAAGCCGGCCCTCCTGAAAGAAAATACTTTACTTTATTATCCTCGAAATTGAAAGCTGCTCCGAGGGAGAGAGAGAGCGAGCGCTGCAGGCCCAAGTCGAGAACTAATATTCAAACGATAAAGGAGTAATGAGGGAGGCTTGTTGTTGCCGCGAATATAAAGGAGTGAATGTAAGGCCGGGAGGTAAACCCGCCCGCCTGCCTCCCGACCCTAAAAGACGAAGAATAAGGGGCAGGAGTTGCAGCGGGGGGTAATAAGAGAAAAATCTCGGCTTCACCCCGAGCGAGAGGCAGACGATGAGGAAAGGAGGAACCGCGAATGTACATTGGAGCGAAGGGCTTGAAAAGGTGAGGGGCTGTACCAGCGCCTTCTATGGGTGCTGAAGAGAAAAGAGTAAGAGTCGCGTGTATATACTATACAATGTAACGTTCTGTATGCGCTGTGTATAACTATATACTTTTTGCCTCGCTCTCCTGACTTTGACATTTGCTCGGGTTGCTTCGTTATACCGAATTACAATCGCGTGCATGATTTATACGCTCATATCCGATTCTTGGCTTGCGCACCGCGTTAATATTAGGAAAATTATTAATTTAAAAACCGCGATGAATCAAGCGCGAGAGCAGATTACTTTCGCGTATACATAATATATATACTCGCGCAGTATCCTCGTTGAGAAATCCGAGAAAAGACGCATCGGAGCCGCGCGTATGCGCGAACGACGAAAGAAAAAATGAATTAAAGAAGCGGAAACAAAAAAAAAAAACGTATCGGCCGTCGACGAAGGTCCTTATGAATATTTATTCGGCGCTCTACGACCCGTATAAACATCGCGCTCTCTCGCTCACTGGCATAATGATACTCTGCTAGTGCGATGTCTATGGCCATAATAGCGTAGAGACGACGCGTAGTCGGCGTACAAGATCGACACGAGGAGTGCATTGCGCTGCAGCCGCCCGCGTGTATCTCTATGTCTGACTCAACGAGTCTAGATGTGCGTATACTGAGTACGCGTTGCCCGTATACATATACGCACGCGAGATTTAGCGTATACGCGCTCGCGCTCCGACTGAAATTAAATGGATGTATGTGTATATGGTAGCTGCGCTACGCGCACTACAACAGGACATTTTGCCGTGTAGAACCAAATCGGTCTCTCCCCCCCTCCTCCTTCCCCCATCAGGCCACCACTGCTGCTGCCGTATATACATACAAGAGGTGAAACACGCCGCTGCGGATAAGGCATGTAGCTCAGAGTTTTAACAACTCCCACCGATGCTTTATATACTCCTCCCGTGGTGTATGGAAAGATAGAGCGTATATATACATCATACGCATCGAGCGCACGCGCGCGAGCTGGAGAGAAGAGAGTATATGGGCATATAGCTGTAGCAGTGTGTACTACACGTATCTGGAGCTCTATATACGTGCCCTCGCGTGTGCGCGCGGAGGAAAAGGAGAAGCGAAGAAAGAGATGCTGTATATTGCGCTGAATTATAAAACGACGAGGCTGAAAACATCGCGAGTGACGTGTTCCCCGTCCGTCTTCTCCCCCCCGCGTGTGCGCCTAGTTGGGATTCTGCCGGAATACATAAAATATCCCTCGGAGAAAATAACCCGGCCGATAGCGCGCTCCTATCCAGCCCTCTCTCTATCTCTTTTCCTCTCTTTCTTTCGGCTCATGTCGACATCAAATCTGTATGCGCGCGTCTTTGCCGGGGACGTACACGTATATATATATACGCGACGCACGCGAAAGCGAGCGAGAGACTCGCGCAGCGCTGCTTTAATGGCTCTACATCAGCTTTTCCGATGCTTGTTTTCCCTTATCTCTCGAAGCGAGTGAGAGAGAGGGAGAGAGATAGATGCGAAATAAGAGGCAGACGAAAGCGGAGATTTAAAAAGCATCGGCAGCAGCAGCAGCCGCTGCGCTGTAGCGCGCTTCACAAAGGGGAGGAGAGAGAGAGAGAAATGTCAGAGTCAAGGATACAGAGAGCAGCGTCAGCGGCAGCAGTGCGGATGAAAGTATATAGAGAGAGTCTGAAAAACAGCCAAAACGAGATGCTCTCTCTCTCTGTCTCTCTTTCTGCGGTGTGTATCCGAGCTGCTGTGTAAACACACGTACGCACAGACACGCGGGCAGTAAAAGAGCGCATGTGGGACGCGATTATTTAGGCCGATCGCCGCGGCAAGTTCATTCGAGGAGAGCGGCGGCCTGTATATTAATAGAAGCTACTAACAACGCCGATGTATTTCGAACGGCGTGGGCGAGCGCTTTCTATATGCGTGTATCGGTATATACTTATACGTATCACATACGTATACAGTAAACACACATACGATATCCTACACACGAACTGCGCGTTAGGAAAGTTTCAGCGATGAGCCCGCCCGGAAGCCCATCGGTCGTCGCGCTCTTTTCTCCCCATTAACCTGTGCACGCGGCGGCGAGATTACACTCCATACACATATGTGTACCGTATACGCGTGTACACATTGTATTGCGCTGATACATACGTATATCGTGTAGCAGCGGTTACTGCGCGCGAATTCGAAAGCTGGAAATAGACCGCGGCTGCCTATGTTAATACGCGCGCAGCGACTAGCGAGTCTCCGCTCGGAGAATCGAAAAGACGAGGATGTGCGAGGCTCCGAAACTTTTCAACATAGACACTCACCTGATCCGCTCGGGTTGACGTCATCGGCCGAGTTATCTTATAATAGTCATGCCATCTCTCGCTTTCTTTCATTTTATTTTTACGGCCGGCGGCTTAGTCATACGTATTATACGCGCGCGATCGGAGCGCAGGAGTATATACAGTGAGCATCGGCTCGACGATCGCGTCGTGCCGCCAATTGTTTATACGCGCGACGACGACGACGACGAGGCGGCCGTGCTGCTGCTGCTGCTGCACAAGGAACCGAGTTAGCGACTGCTGACTAAGCTCTCTTATTGGCTTAAATATACGCGCGGAGCGCCAGAGGCTCTCTTTCGCTCTCTTGCTCGCTCTATTACCGAGCTTAAAAGCAGCGCGTAACGAAACCCAAGGAAGGCGAGAGTCGATTAGAAAGCTCTCTCGGGCCCCTAAACCGCTGCGGTAAATACGTGTAGCATCGCGTATAGATAAACGCGGTCGATATATACGAAGAGAAAGAGAGAGAGAGAGAGAGAGAGAGAGACAGAGAGAAAGCGGGGACGGGCGAAATTTTCTCGGAATTTCGGCTCTAACAATCTTCCCCGAAAGGAAGTAATAACGGACAAGGGGGTTGTGTATGGTAGTAATAGCTCGTGACGCGGCCGAAAGCATTGCACATATATAGAGAAGAAGAAGCGCGTGCGCCGCGTATACACTATATACCAACACGTTGCGCTACGCTACGCCACATAGACGGAGCAGGAGAGCTATATCTATATGGGCAGACACGTACACACGCATTGTCCCGACACATTCGCCCGTGTGTATACGGCCGCCGCCGCCGCCGCCGCCGCCGCTACTATGCTGCATCATGTGCAGTATTGGCGAGCGCGCGCTCCTATCCGTGCTTGGCTGCTCGTGTGTGCTCTCGCGCGCGGCGATAGACTCTATATATCTCGCTCTCGTGCTGCGCCGTCAGTGCCCCCACTTCGCTGCGCGCTCTGCTGCTGCTGCTGCTGCTGCTGCCGGGTGTTACATAATAGGCGAGCGCTGTTGCCGGCTCTCTCTACGCGGCGGTGCGACGTTGCCAGCTCTCCCCGTACCCTCTCTCGTTTTGCTCGTGTACAGCAGAGCGAGCGAGAGAGAGAGAGCACTCGGTTATAACGTTCTGTTTCTCTGTACTGCACGCTCTCGCTGCTTGGCTGGTTATGCGAAACCAGAAATGCAGACGCGCGCGAGGGTATAACGTATATATACGCGAATCCGCGTGAGCTCTACGACGAAGATTTTCAGTCTGCGTATATACGCTGCATAGGCGAGAGCGCTTGCAGAACGCGCGCAAAGCAGAGCGAGCCCGCAGTTCCTTTTCCATCCACGGAGCTCTCTCTCTCTCTCTCGCTCGCTCGGTCTCTGCAGCGCGGATGCTATATGCAGCGTAGCGTCAAAAGTCGTTGCTCGACCAACCTTGAAATTGCAGCGAGCTAGCGGTGGCCGGCTCGTTTTTTTTCGCTCGATGCTTATAACATTAAATTTTGCTCCGACGACGAGGGGGAAGGGGGGGGAGAGAATGACGTCTGCGTGGAAAGAGCGCCCTGTGCCCGTACAGTAACGTTAGGCTCGGAAGAAAGTTGGCTATGCACGTAGGCGAGAGAGCGAACAAGCGAGCGAGAGAGAGAGAGAAGAGAAAATGCGGCTCTCGTGGCGGGGTATTTCTGAATGAGTGACTACAGTCGCGCGCGCGCGCACACGCTTGGATTTATGTTTTACGCGACGAGATTGTTGTGATATGTATAGAAAGCGGAGTGTGTGCGTGTGCCCCACCAAAGTTGCACAACAACGCGAAGCTCAGACGCGCGCGCCGTGTTTGCCGCGGTATTAGCTGCGGTTATAGAGCGCAGTCTGGCGATGTGGAATGGAACAGTACCGCACGGCGCATATACACGAGCGCGCGCGAGCCGATACTCGCGCGCCGCGCGAAACGTATCTGCAGCAGCGCAGCAGCAGCAGCAGAACCGCCGACTGGTCGTGCGGCTTTAAGTCGTGCGTGGATCGTTACGAGGGACTTTGCGCGGACGTGCAGCGCGCACTATTCGCCAAGACGCAAAATGAATTCTGCGAGCCGGGGAATTACGGGCTTCACTTCTACTTCTTCTCTCTATTCGTCTTTCTCTCTCTCTCTCTCTTTCTCGCGAGCGAGCGAGCGAGTGTAATTTCGTTTGCCCGGAGGAGAGAGAGAAAGAGAGAGAAAATACACTCTCGAGAAGAGCCTCTTGATGCATGCGCGCGGCGACTCGCGAGTAAAGCATCTCTGGCAGAGCAGACACACTGCGATCGGAGAGTATAAAAGCGAGTTTTCGTTATTTTGCAGGGGAGAGAGAGAGCGAGAGCGGAGTTTGCGCGCGAGGAAAACAAACAGGCGTGCCCGGGCCACAATGGCCGGAAGAGGAGAAATGGATTTTTTTCTTGCTTCGGAACGCGCTGTACTTATGCGCTGCCGTTGTTGCTGCCGCTGATGCTGATGCAGCAGCGAACCGAGAGAATAAAGAGCATAAGAGAAGTAACAGCAGCAGCAGCAGCTCACGTGTGAAGAGAATCGTACGAATACAGAGCGCAGAGATACTTATGTACAGTACAGGCGTCTCGACAGGCGTAGAGTGCGATGCAGCAGCAGCAGCAGCAGCAACAGCAGTAGTGTGTGTGTTCTCGAAGCAACAAAGGAACGAGGCGAGCGGCCTATAATGCACAGAGAATCGAGGGAGCGAGAAAGAGAGGGAAAAGGCGCAACGTGACACAATTAGGTCGAGGTGGACCCCATATATTTCGATTGTTCCCCCTGGAGCCGAAGGGTAGACCTTGAAGGGTACAAAAAAACACGTCCCGCCTGGTCGCTCTCTCTCGATGGGTGCGCGCGGCGTTGCCGGCTCGCAAGACTCGAGGAGCCGGCAACGCCGCAACAACGACGAAAGGATCCATCCACTCCGTGTGCCGTTGCTTCCTTACTTCGTTTCTCTCGCTCGCTCGCTCGCCTCCGGTCTCTCTGTCTGTATACCTACTCTACAGCGGCGATGCCGGTTCTACGCTGCTGTTGCCGCAGCTTCGAGAACTTGACGGACGGAGATGATCTTGAATAAATCGAACGTTGCAATTGCTCCAATGTGTGCGTCGCTCTCTGTGCAGTATAGGGGAGCTGAGTGGATTACTCGACAAGACACGAGTTTTTCCACGCGAGCGCTATACACACACACTGGACATCCCTTTTTACACGCGGGGCCTGCGGTTCGCGGCGATGTAATGGAACGAATGATTATTTATTAACGCTCATGGCGGTTTACTGTACTTCCATGAAAATTACGGGGAGTTAAATTTTTATAAAACACATCGCACCGGGTGTGACGCGCGCTCGAATGTATAGGAATGCCGAGCGTACAGTTGCTGCAATGAATATTTCAGCGACTTGATATAAACTTTGATTGCTCGCCACGTTAATATTCAACGCGAATTCAGCTAGTCTCCATTAAATATTCATTTCGCAAATATTCCGTTCGAGTTTTATTTATACTTTTTCTCTCTGTATGTATGCGTATCGCCGAACTTTCTAAGAAAGCCCGCGTTAATTCGTAGAAAACGCCGATTCTCGATCGAAAAACACGCGCGCGCCGGCGCACGCTCTCCAGCGCTCCGCGAACGAAAACTGCTGTGCACTCAGCGCTCGTTGCTCAAGCGAAGAATCTATTTGTCATTCTTATCTTATTTTTTTTTTACCAAGTTAGTTACGCGCCGACCGCACTATTCAAATAAGCTAATCTCGCGCGTTTATTTGCGTCGAGTGTGTGTGTGTGTGTGTGTAATGTGTATGCGTCTATATCTCTGCGCGCGTATGAATTTTAACAACAATAAACGCCTCCCGCCTCCGATAAACGACGATCCGCGCATTAAGTTGCGGCGCGCATGTGTGCAGCACTCGCGCACTAGTCGATAAGCCGAACAAAAACCCGCGACCGATAGATCGGTTGAAAAAAAATAATAATTTCATTGCCGACCTCTACGAGAGCGAGAAGAGCGCGTGTCCGATAACGTACGTCGAAAGGTGTGCGTTTCTATAGAGGAAGAGAGAGAAAGAGAGGAAGACATTTCGTGAAGATTAATCGCTCTCCTTACGTAAGACCCGTAAAAACAAACAGTTGGTCGCGCGCGTGCGATCGTTACACGTAGACCTCGCGCAAAAACCGAGGAAAAGGAACGACTCATTAAGCGCACGAGAGCCACACGTATCTCGCGAAATTCGTCTTTCTCTCGAACAACAAAAAAAAAAAACACCAAGAAAAGAAAAGAACGAAGCCGGTATACGCGGCGAAAGAAAAAGGAGGACCCGCAGCGAGTCGTGACAATGCAGACACTCTCCCTCTGTGTGTGTGTGTGTCTCTCTCTCTCTCTCTCTCTCTCTCTCTCTCTCTCTCTCTCTCTCTCTGTACACGATCGTCGCGCTGTACACCCGGTAATGACGGAGTTTCCTTTTTCTCTCCCTTAACGAGCACCGCGGAGTTGCTGCAGTAGCAGCGGCAGCAGCAGCAGCAGCAGCAACAGCGCACGAGTTAGAGGAGATAAAAAAAGCACGAGCCCGGACTAGAGAAGATAGAGCGGAAAGAGTTGTCGTCGCGAGAGGCGGCTCTCCGCGTTTCTATGGGCCCCGCGTTTGCTTTTGGCTCTTTTTTTTCTCTCTCTCTCTCTCTCTCTCTTTCTCGCTCTACGCACGCAGGCGACACAATCGCGGCGCGGGCTGCGCGTCAACCGGGAGTTGAAAAACATACACGAAACGCGCCCGCGCCTGCGTCTGTCTGTGTACGTACGGAATGAATGAGGAGAACGAGTTTAACCACTGCTATACAATATACATGCTGTGTATACGTTCTGGCTAGACGTCTCGCGCAGCTGACATCTGCAGCAGTCGCGCGGAGCTTTCTTTCCTTTCTTCGCGAAAAAGCGGGATGGATGGAGGAAATTTTTCTCGTTTTTCCTCCCGTCGCTGTTTATAGCGTTCTTCTGTATTCCGGAGATAATGCCGTCGAGGGAAAATAAAGTAGTTCCCGTATACATATATGCGCGGTCCAGACGCACTGACGTACTTAGGCACACGGGTATAATGCTGCACGCGCAGAGTATCTATACTGAAAGGTATATACGTACTTATAGAGATGTCGCGACTTCTTTTAGAAAACGAGAGGAACGAAAGAGAGAGAGAAAGAGACTCGTCGCGCAGCGCTGCCATTCTTCCAGGAAGTATTTTCATATTTAAATCACGTACTCCCGCGCATTGTGATGTTAATGCGTTCTCTCTATCTCTCTCTCTCTCTCTTTCGCAGTGGGTACTCGCTCGTATTTATAAGGTAGAAAGCGCAGGGAAAAAGCAGCGGATTCCCCGAGATTATTGTATTACTACGCGAACGCGCGGACTATATGTACATATAGAGCACACGATCGCATATACAGAGGATCGAGCGCGTAAGGAGAAAAAAAGCCGATCAAATGGCTTATGGCCGCTCGGGAATATATAGACGGTCGCGTGTGCTTGTACGAAGAATAAACGAGCTGTAGTGGAGGGAGGGCGAGTACATTCATGCAGGAATCCTAATCGTTATTGCACTTGCTCGTAAAGATGCTCGAGATAGCCGCGAGTTTTGCAAACTTTCTACATAACGCTCGCGCGTCTGCGATTGTTCGACGAGCCGAGAGAGGTGACGTGTTCCTAGGATATAGGAATGCTTTCCCGGCTGGTAAACAATCCATTCGACGCTTATCAACGTTGCGCGCTCGCCACACAACTGCAGCGCGACTGCTGTTATACACGCGAAACGTTATTTCCCACATACGCGCGCAGCCTCAGTCTCCCCAGAGTAGCTGCTCGCCGGTGATGCTCCCAGAGTTGAAGGGGAGGATATATAAAACCAAGTGCACACGCGGATATGTCGATAATAAATGCACTTTTCTTTGATCTAGAATTCGCAAAAAAATTTTTTAAGCTAGAGCTTTCGGACCAATGGGACTTTCTTCTCTAAGCGAAAAGATGATGAAAAATGCCGAGGAACATGCGAAATATAGAATATGGAAATTTAACACATTCGGATTTTTATTTATTTTTTTTTTTTTAAATGGGCATAACTTTTGATCAGAGCATTGAAACTTGGCATATTTTTTTAAAGTTAAAGCTCTTTTGTAATACTTTATTATAGTGTGATTCGAAATTTTATTGGTGCCTCGGGAACGTTGGTAGTTGCTATTACTCAAGTGCTTTGACGCATTAATTTTCTATAAAAAAAGCGTAAAATAGCTCAGAAATATGGTTACTAGTAATTTTCCCATGTTCCTCTGCACTCTTGACTATCTTTCGGCTTACAGAAGAAAGTCTGATCTGTCCGAAACCTCTAGCTTTAAAAAAAATGTTTCGATTTCTAGACCAAAGAAAAGTGCATTTTTTCATTGAAATTCGACATATACGCGCAGCAGCAGCCAAAACCGAGACAGAAAGAGAGAGGAGGAACCCCCTGTAGCATTCGTCGCTTATACTTTTTGTTCGCGCGGTCTGACTGCAGACTGACTGACTGTCTTGCACTCTTCAACCGTCTCTCTTTTATTCCGAGACGGCAAGGGACCGAGAGACTGCGGTTGTTTTAAATATTCAGGCTTCTCTGTCTCTCTTTCTCTCTCTTGCTTTTTGTACCGCGCGCATGTATGTGTGTGTGCCGTCTACTCTCACCGTCGATCTTCCGCATTCCCCGTGAACCGATTAGCCGCGCGCGCGCAACGACGACGACTACGCAGTATAGTAGCTTACTCTTTTCGCGCGCACCTTTTGTCATCGCAGCGGCGACGACGACTATGCGCAGACTTGGCAGTATGCGCATACGATATTGTATACGCGGGGATGACGAAATCCGCCGGGGAAATTTCTCGACGTTGACAGTTCGGCGAGATCCGAGAATGATTTCCCCTCCCCCTCCCGCGCGGGGGCTTTCTAACTCGTTCGCGGCGACGGAGTCGAATTTCGAAAAGAAGACTCCCCGTACGCGTTGCCCAACTCTATAAAGGTGAATCGGCTCGCTTCCACATAAACAAGAAGCCGAGCTGCTCGCCTTGCAGAATTTTGCTTGCTCGCGCGCGCGCGAGCGAGAAAGAGAGAGAGAGCCTCATCAGCAGAATCGGACTGGTTGTGTGCGCGTAGAGAGAGAGAGAACTCCGCGAGGGCGAAGAGGTGGCTCGTAAAAGAGAGGCAAACATCTCGCTGTTGATATTTCCGCGAGGCGTGGAGAGGTCAATATTTTGAGGCGAGGCAGCGACGGCAGCAGCAGCAGCAGCCCCTGGTGAAAGTCGACGTCGTCGTCGTCGTCGTCTTGGGATGGGTGTGTACGCGCGCGCGCGAGTATGTGTAATGTGTATAGTGTATACTTAGCCGAAAGGAGCTGTATAGACGTCGGGGAGGAAAGATAGAGAGAGAGAGAGAGAGAGAGAGAGAGAGAGAGAGATAGATAGAGAGAGAGAGAGAGAAGAGCGCGTATGTCGCCAGCCGGCTCTAAGTGCTCTCCGGAAGGCGCGCCAACACAGCATCGACGTTTGCGAGCTTCTTTTTTTCTCTCTCTTGTCTCCGCATACACAGCACACACAGACGCACATATGATACATAAGTATATAGTGATGTGCGCGTGTGTCTACGCGATAAATCCTCGATTCTCAGGCTGCGAATTTGGACAATAGCTTATATCCACACACGACCCTCGGCAATTCTCAGACAGACTCTCATGAGTATACGTGTGCAAAAGTAACGATACGTCTTGGACGTTATGTCACGACTCGCGCCTGCGTTCTCAAAGTACACATTGTGCACGAGAACGCGCTGCTGGCTTACGCAACGCGTGCCAGAGTACACGCGCGCGCGCAGGGTTGTGCTGCTGCCACCGCCGCCGCTGCAGCGCTCTTTAAAGCCGAAGCAACCTTCTGCAGTGTACAGTATAAACGCAACGGCGATGAAAATCCGTTGCGTACCGTGATACATTATAATACTCCTGCCGCTTTACATGCCCCCGCCGCGTATCCACATCGCGCACATACGGGATTTACATCTACCGCGTGTGTTCGCGTATTGCTTTTGTTTTATGCAGCGAGTCACGCGATGCGATGCGAGCGCGCCGCGGCCATTATATTCGGCGAGATGCGCGCGATTCCGCAAAAATGAGCGCCGCGAGCCGAGGAGGAATATTATTAGTCGGTGCGGCCCGCGCAATATAGCACTTGTGCAGAGCGCTGCTGCACAAAACTGTGATTACGCGCACGAGTGTGTTTAAGCGAGGCGTCCGCGCGTATACGTGACAAGGCGAATGAGCCGCCGATATACATAACAAACAGTATATATTACAGCCTCTCCTCCCCCCCCCCTCCAACCCCGCCCGTGCTTCTCTCTCTTTAATTTCAGGGATAAAATGCAGATTCTACGCGCGCGCGCGCGCTGCACCGGGAGCCGAAACTGCAGCTGAAACGTCGCACCCGCGAAGAGTAGACGGTGAAACTCCGTTCCTCGAGGAAAATCCAATAAAATATCGTGGAGATAAGCGCGAGGTGCAAGGCCCGAATCAATCCTCGTAATAAGCCCTCGGATCACGTCAAGGTGCACACACACACATACAGTGAGAGAGAGAGAGCAGAGGAGTCGGCGACGGCGCAGCTCTCTCGCGAATCCAGCCTAACAGAGCGCAGAGAGTCGCAGAGCCGAGCTAAAGTAGAAACTCTCAGCTGCGGGCGTGAGCGAGCGAGAGAGAGAAGAGCATAGAGAGAGAATCGAGCGAAGCGGCGCGGTGTTGCCAGTGCGTAGGTGTGACGCGCGGCTGGCACCGACCGCTCGGCAGACTTGGCAACGCCGCGCTTCCACTGCTGAACAGCCGCGCGCGCGCGCAGCCGCTTCTAGAGTCTAGAGCCGACGAGGCAGCCAAGCACGAGGCTGCATGTGGAGATTGAAGAGTGCGAGAGAGAGAGAGAGAGAGAGAAAGACGCAAAGAGCCTCTTCTGCTATCTCTATATACTCTCTCGAGCTTAGGCTCTCGCGCGTACAGCTTCTTCTTCTTCTTCTTCTTCTTTTACTTCTTCTTTTTTTATAGCCACACCTACGATTCCCCGCTCTATTTTCGTACAGGTGATTAGAGGCGCTCGCGAATTCCAGAGCGTGCGAAAACTCGCTGCAAATATATTCTATCAGGCACGAACTCGCCGAGAGAGTGAGAGAGAGAGAAAGGAGAACGAGAAAGAGAAGTGGAGAGAAGAATAGGAAGAAGAAAAAGAGACTGGAGCGCAAGAGGGGGGCATCGTGGCAACAACGCCTTGAGCATCGGTGCAGAGAAGAAGAATCGTACCGTACCAACAGCAGAGCGGCGAAGGCGAAGCAAAGAGGGTCGCGCGGCTCGATTGCGAAATTTGGCAGTGGCCGGTCAGCACCGAGCGACTCCGCTCTCTCTCTCTCTCTCTCTCTCTCTCTCTCTCTCTCTCTCTTTGTACATTATGCGCGAACGATCGTCTCTAATAGCGCGCATCAGCCCGTGGGGCGCGCCTTCGTCGTCAACGACTTGACTTTCAAATCATCGTGCAATCGCCTCGTCGTCTATATACGTGTGTCTGTATGCACTGGCCCGCCGAGCTTCTGCATTACAGGGTCGTTCGCGTCTCTCTCACTCGAAGCGCTTATAGCTGCGCTGCAGCGCCGCGTCGTCGGGCTGGGCCACATTGTTATTGCCACTGCAGAGTGTTGTCGGCATGTACACCGCGCGCGCTCTGTCGCAATGGGAATATACGTGTACGATGTGTGTTATACGTGCGTATGCGCACGTCGACTCTCTCTCTCTCTCTCTCTCTCTCTCTCTCTCTCACTATACGCACACACGTAAGTATTCTGGCGCTGCAGCCGGTGCAACGGGCGGCCCGAGAGCGCCATTTCCGATTCGGCATCTTATAACGCGCTTGCACTTCTTGTGCATACGTATATATACGCTGCATCCAACTACAATGCTATTGTATTGTAATTTTGCACTTGCTCCTTTTTATCGTCTCTGCGCGCTGCGCCGTGTGTGCAATGTGCATGTATAGGGGCGCGGGAGACACTCTCTGCAGCGCTGCGCAATAAACGCCGGGGCAGAGCTGCGCCGGTGGTGCAGCGCGTGGTATATCTTGTCTTTCCGACGTCATATTACTGCGCCACTGATAATAATGAGAGAAATATAAGAAGAGAAACTGCGCTCGTTTGCCGTTTGATTGCCCGAGAATTTTCATTCGAGACGATATTCCGAGGGAGAAAGGGAGAGAGAGTCATGCAAAGTCGAATTTCTATATACACGGCTCGAGAGCGCGGAGAGCTTGTCGTGGAAATGAATATATACGAGTATTCAAAATTCCAATAAGCGCGTGTCTAGATTGTATTAGAAGAAATGAAAGCCGGGGAATCCTCGCGTATACGTATAAAGGTCGATGAAATTCCGAGAAATACTCCTCCCCCCCGCGCAAGAGGTATTGTGCGTCTTCTGTCTCTTACTATATGGTAGGGAGTACAGAGCGTTGGGCGTAATAATCATAATAACAGCAATAATAATAATAATAGTAATAATAAGGGACGAAGGTAATTCCGCGATTGCAGGCTCTTCGGTATTTACGCTCATAACCTACTGCTCGTACGATATCTATAGAACGAGCTTGCTTTACGCGAAGCAAGTATATATAGAGGCATTATTGGTATACGTACATACCTATATAACGCAACGATAAATTCTCCTTACAAGTGCTGCGCATACTTGGAAAATAAATAATAACACAAGAGCAGATGAAGATTCGCCGAGTAACGACGATTAATTCGCGAAGATAGGATGGGAAAACAAGCTCTGCTACGCCAGCGAGAAAGAGAGAGAGAGGACAGCCTTAAACGAAAAGATAGAAGATAATGCATGACATTATGATACACCTGCAGCTTTTCAAGCCCCCATTACACGCGCGGTCCAAAGATGAATAAGGCAAATCGCCGAGTCCGTGGGATTAATCGGGTCCCATCTATATATCTTTTATCGTCGATAGAGCATCGCGTCGATGCCGCGCTTCCAATGTGTACACACGCGGCTCGTACGCGCAGATTCGCGCAGTTTTGCATATTGTAAATACGTGCCGAGTTTGCATTTTCCGGGTTTACGACGTTATCTCTCGGTCTCTCGCTCCCGACGCGCCAGCGAGCGAGCGAGCGATGATAAAAAGCCGCGAGGACGAAGCTGTCGAGTCATCGCGGGCGGCAAGACCTCGACAGATTTCCATGAATCGCAGCGAGCGAGAGCTGAAAGAAAGGAGTTTTTTTTTCTCTGCGTCTGCGACGTGTACAGCGCATGCTGTATTCTTACTTATACAGCATAGGAGCGTTGCGCTGTTGCGCAGCGACGACGCGGCAGCTATTTCAGCTTCATTAATCGAAGGGTGTGGACGCGAGACGCTTAAGCCAAATTTATGCCCATTTCCGCGTCTCCGATCTGCCTCTCTCGCTCGCTCGCTCCCGGCGGCTATTGATTCACTTGTCGCTCGGTCATTGCATCCACTCTCGCAGTCTCCTCTTTCTCTCTCTCTCCTTCTCTGCGTCAAACACAGCCATAAAATCCCTGAGCGCAGCGCATTATCTCTGTCTGTGCGTATATACTATATATATGTAGTTCGGAGAGATATCGTCGGCAGCTCTCTCGGGTGAGAGACACCTCACGCTAGCTGTATAAGAAACGAAAACATGAGAGCACTTAACGTCCGCTCCTATCGGGCCTTCCTCGAATGCGATTTTTCCGTCCTGCGAACGAGCGCACACGCGATCCACATCTCCTTTTACACGTGCAGCAGCAGTAGCAGCAGCAGCAGCAGCCGTCTCAGTCTACTCCAACTTTCTCTCCCCCGAAAATCCGATCCTCCACCTCAATAAAAGCCGGCGCTCTTCGCCGTGTGTGCAGAGCTATAGTAATGGTACACAGAGATAGAGAGACACAGGAGTGCATCGCAGCTCTGGGGAATACGCGCATGGCACGTATAGATACATATATAGATATAGACAGAGAGCCGCGCGCGCTCTCGTCGTCTGTGTACATATATATTTATAATACATCTATAGGCAGCTTGTGTATACGCGTGTGCAACACGGCGCAGAATTCTCGCTGCGCGAAGGAAGGGGGGAGGGGGAGAGGGAGGTGGTGGGCGAACGAACGAATGAACGTGCCGCGGGGGTGGGAGCGACAGCGGATGGATGGATGGCTGGTCGGGGAAAGATGGGGTCGAGAGAGAGAGAACGAGAACACGCCGGTCGGGAGGGGCGGTTGCCATTCGCTCTATCTCGCTCCGCGCCTCAAAGGGGGTGAGGAGGGGGATGGCCGGCTCGGGGGAGCGCGATCAATATACCAAAATACGCCGGCACCGCTGCCGCCGCACACACCACGCAGAGGTGCGCTCGCGCTTATGTACTCCTACCGCTCTCTCTCTCTCTCTCTCTCTCTCTCTCTCTCTCTCTCTCTCTCTCTCTCTCTATATATCTCTGTCTCTCTCCGAGCGTAAACCTTTCGCACTTTCCACTCGCGCCTTCGTCGATCTACGTATAGGGGAGGGGGGCCAAGTTTCCTCTTCGCTGGACAGTTTGCTCTACTCTTTATTTACGCCCAGTTCCACGCACCGCCGCGTCATCTTGGAAATAACGTATTTACGTGTATATATATTTATACGTATATATAAATCGTGGAATCCAATGATTTATACGTTCTCTCTCTCTCTCTCTCTCTCTCTCTACGAACTCGCTCGCCGCGATGTCGAAATATTTACAAACAGCGATCGAGCTGCTGAGGAGAGCAAAAACTATATACGTATCGTATACACCGCGCGCGCTTGTACACACAGACGATAAATACACGCGGCTCGATCCTTCTAATATCCAACTTTCTCCGATGTTCTCTCTCGATGTCGGCAGCAAGAAAAACAGAATCGCAGAAAAATGCATCGCGGCCTGCGTGTCACGCAATCGTGCGCCTATATGTGTACAGTGTATACTTATAAGAAGTAGTATATAGTCGGGAGGAGAGAAAAAAAGCGACCATAAGCAGCAGTGGAGAGCGTGCAGCGCGTCAGAAAGCAACGGCGGCGAGGTAGCTGCATGTCCTGTGCGGTGAAAAAAAAAAGCTGGAGAAGGAAAGCAGAGCAAGAGATTAATCCGCACAATATCAGAAAAACGAGCTGCATTATGCAAGCCCCGTGGATCGGCTAATTCACTTACGTAGGCGTTATACGTGTCTCGGGTTCCGTATATGCAAATCTCCGCTCTGCTTTTTTTCTCTCTCTCTCTCTCTCTCTCTCTCTCAGCTTCGCGCGCGCAACGAACTTTAAGGATCGACCACTACGTGTATACATATGCATTTGCACAGCCTTACACGGACTGCTCCGATTTATGACGTCGTACAACCCCTTCTATCCCCCCCCCTCCAAAACAAGGAGAGAGCCACGACTACTCGGCGCAAAGAGATAAAACTTTTGGCGACTTTATTCTACAGAGCTCGCCATGCCGGAGATAGCGTATTCTCGGAAAGCGAAGCTGCTGATTCCGACGTTCTCTCTCGCCCTCGTCTGCCGCGTCTGTCGGACTCGCGGCGTCGGGATCGGCGGAGGAAGTTCTCCAAGCTAACGCATAGTCGTGGGAAACGCCGGTGACGATGGAGCTATTATTGCGCGCTTATGACGACTTTCCTCGTTATGCAGTGTGCAGCCGCCGCTGCGGAGTTGAGTTAATGGAAAACTGCGCGACGAGCTGATGCATATAATATGCCGCGTGTGCGAAGCAACAGCGAGTCGCGCGCGATGCGAGCAAAGAAGAAAAAAAAATGCGATTTTTTTTCAAATTTATATATATCTGCTGCGTTGCCGTAACTCGAGCGCAGCACTCTACACCCCGCGTGTATACCGCGAAAAAAGTTTCGCGTGTATGGTGCGGTGCACGTACAGCGCGATTTTGGCAAATAATGGATTCTTGGAACTCTCTCTCTCTCTCTCCTTCTCGGGTAAATGGAATTTTTTCGCGAGCATATGAATGCCCGCTAGAAATGCACGCGTTAAATCGCGGAAGCTCGCGAGTAGGGGCAGCGCTGCACTGCTACACTGCTGTGCTGCAAAACGCTGCACGATCGTGTGGGCATGTACATAAGGAAAAAGTAATAAAACCGTAATAACAGAGGAATAAAAGCACAGCTAGAAAAGAGAGATGTGCGTATGTATATAGGAGGAGAGCTAGATGCGCCAAGAGCAACGTCCCATGATGCCTTCGCCTTTATTTCGATCTCGGGGTCAGGGGCTCTCTCCGTCTTTCTCTCTCTCTCTCTCTCTCTCTTTCTCATTCGTTATTCCCTCTCTTTCTCTATCGCTCGGCTCGTGCAGCCGCGTTGCGTCGCGCGCAACCGCCATTTCGAGAGCATCGCATAGCTTAAAGCTACGTGAGAGACTACGATATGGGTATATATGGACATATGGAGGTAGCTACGTGCACATTACACACGTATATAGACGGACGAACGTATCTGCGCTTTGTGCAGATAGTGCGCGAGAGAGAAAGCATCGCGCGCGCACACCTATGTATAGACTCTCGTGCACTGCTCGTACTATATAGACTATACTACAAGCGCGCGGGGCGAGGTGAAACTATATTGCGCCGCGCACGGAGAGCTCGTCCCTCCGACGTGGATACGTGGATATCGTTAATATCGCCCAGCTGGCACGTGAAATGAGGAATGTACCAGTGCTCCTTTCTTCCGACTCCCCTCGCTGTAAAGGTATATTACACCGTCTCTACTCTCTCTCAGTTGCTGTGGACTGTAGAGCGAGAGAGAGCTGTACGTGTACTCCATATTTTGCGGCTTCATCCTTCGGGGGAGAGAATTTATAGAGGGGACACCGACGACCAATATCCCCACATTGCTCGAGGAAACGTAAGTAATGCGTAGCGGAGGTAGAAAACGAAGAAGCCTTGAGAAATAAATTCACGCAGTATACAGGACGGAAATTTTTCCAGAGAGCCCTGGATGCGCTGTCGTTCGTTTCAATCGCGAGAAAAACTGACGGCTTTCATAGCCAGAGCTTGATTCTGAAGCGAGCGAGCGAGCGAGCGAACGAGCGAGCCATTATTGTTGCTTTTTGCGATGAAATTCCTGACGAATCTCATAACCAGAGAGAATGACACGCGTTCTCACTGTAATTGCGAGAAAAAACGAGAATTAATTTTCCAGATTAATTTGGAATTCCGTCTCTCTGCGGGCAAATACGAAGCGCTTCTCCGAACGAAATAACGTTTCTGCGGCGAGCGCGCGATTATGTTTATTCATTCGAAAATCATCCAAAGTAAAAATCCTATATATACGTGACAGCTCCAGGCCGTACAAACAGGTTCGAATCCTTCATTTTCAAGCAAAACGGGTAACTGTTAAATACAACTCGTGGAGAGAGAGAGAGAGAGAGAGAGAGAGAGAGAGAGAGAAGGAGAGGCAGACCACACGAAAAACTCGGCGGAAGAGCCGAAAAACGTCCGATTCCGCGAAAATCGAGTTACGCATCGCTGCAGCAGTGGCCTTTTACAAAATTCCAAATAATTCCAGGCCGATGTGCGTCTGTTTGATGATCGTAAACACGCCACAGATACGCTCGGCATCGGCATTGCGTGTCCGAATCCTTGCTTCCACGAAATACGTCTAAATAAAAGCGAACGACAAGGCTCCCATTGGTCACGTGCGCCCAGTCGAAAAAACCTGCGCGCATCTCGTCGGCGACGATTATTAACTTTAAACTCCGAGCAAAAACTCGGGACGAAAAGCGTCGCGAAAGCCGATTGCGTGGCAATTTTTCAGACGGAGCGAGGGAGCCCTAGGTTGAGTCGCACTGGCCCACGTCACCGTTAGTTTTCTCTCTCTCCTGCCTCCTCCCACTGGCAGCCGCTGCGCGCGGCGGCGTCGGCGACGGCGGCAGCAGCAGCAGCAGAGTCGAGAGTTCGCCTCGTCTCTCTCTCTGTCTCTTTCGCTCTTCGATAGCGCAGACTCGCCGTCCTTGTCTCTCCCCGCTCCGTCTCTCTCTTTCTTACAAACATGCCCGACGAATTTCCTCCAGCAGCAACGGCGGCGACGACGACGACGACGACGACGACGACGAGGACAGCGCCGGATCTCTCGTCATGTAGCCCCTCTTCGTCATTGCGATTAGCGGCAGCGGCAGCAGCATTCTTAATTCGTGAAATCCACGCGGCAGCGGCATCGAGCGAAAAACAAGCGCGTGCTTGTGCTGGCTCGAGAGCGAGAGAGAAAGGCGGGGACGCGTAGCCGCGAATTGAGCGCCACTGTAGAACAATAACTTCGGCCAGCGTGAGCTCTCAAAATGGCTGTCCTCAGCTATTATTACTTCGGGGAGCGAGAGAGAGAGAGAGAGAGAGAGAGAGAGAGAGAGAGAGAGAGAGAGAGAGAGAGAGATAGCGAACGGGAGAGAGAAAGAGAGAGATGAGAATAAAAAGAAATAAAACCAAAACGTCGCTGCGTCCTCCTCGCTCTCGCTCTCTTTCTCTCTCTTGCTCTCGAGAGAAAACCGCCAAGGGAACAGAGTGAGACAAAGCGAGTCGAGCTACGCATTTACCTTTTGGACACACGAAACTTTCGTGCAGCAGTAGCGCTTTTCGCCTCGTCATCGAACACCGCGCTCTTACTGCTGGACGTGCCTTACATTTTTATTGGAAAAAAATTCATGTTTCCTCGCGCGCCCACGCCAGCGATAAGATAGCCCCGTGCACTTATAGTGTAGCGTGCATCGATTTTTCTCTCTGCCTCTATCTCTCTCGCACTACCTGCCACAACACTATACCTCGAGTTTCGCCGACTTGTTTACGAATTGCGCGTGTGATGCGTCAGGGGATGGAAGATCCGTTTTGCAGACACTGTCAGTTTTGTTTTTGTGCGTGGCTTGTGCAGAATTATAAAAATCCGAGAGCGCGACAATTATTATTATTCCTAGGAAATTAAAAGCGAACCGGTTTCGTTTCTGAAAGGCCGTGATAACGAAAGCGCGAATAAACTAAATTTGAATATTTAAAATAAAGTAAAATTTGAATATTACAACACAAGAAGTGTAAGACTAAAAAAATAAATTGTCTGGAAACGATAAGATTCATGCGCTCGACTCGATTCAATAATGCAGATATACGACATTTTAATTGAGAAAAAAAGGCTATTGAAATTCTAGTTAAGTGCGTCCGGCTAAATAAATTAATAATAAAACGTGATTTTTCCATAACTCTCGAGTCATCGGTGACAAATGTATTCTAAAAATGCGAAGTCGAAAAAAACAAATCCATTTGAAATATATTCATAAACGACATTTGGAAACTCGACGTATTCGTATATATACACTGCGTAGAAAAATCGAGAAAAACAAAAACGAACGGTCTTTCGTGAAACGGACCTCTTTCTCCTCTCGCATGTATTATACGGTATTCTAAAAATCGAAACGCACTTTTCACTCTCTCTCTCTCTCTCTCTCTCTCGCCGTACAATGTAGATTGTGCATACGAGCATGCAGCACACACTCGCACATGCGATTTCCAAACTGCGACGTTTCAAAAGTGCAGCGCGATTTCCTCAGCGCTGATGCGTGCGCGCTCGCAAGTCTGGATTATGAAAGAGGGTATACTGCGAATCCGAGAAAAGTGGCGACGTGCATATTAAAAAAAAATGTACGGAGTCAAAGGTCGTTTAATCGAACCGACGATAACGCACGCGTATAGACAGCGCGGCTTATTGTTCCCTGCGCGTTCTCGAGCTCCAGCAAGAAAAGAAAAAAAAAGAAAGAAAACAAAATGCAAAACAAGATTGCGGAGAGAAAGAGAGAGCGAGAGACGGGTATAAATAATGAGTTGTCGGCGGCCTTTATCGAAGCCCTCGCGTGCACTTTGTAGTCTGCATCGCGGAGAGCGCGCGCGGTAGCGCACCCCGGCGCGCGCGATCGTCGCTGCTTTTCCTCGATCGCGAGCTGCGAGAATCTCTCTCTCTCTCTCTCTCTCTCTCTCTCTCTCTCTCTCTCTCGAGTTCAGACTGGCGTGTTTGCATGAATACGCTATGCGCGCGGAGAGCAACGAGGCTTACGTAAGAGCGTCGAGGAATCTCGGAGAGATATTTACGAGAAGAGAGAAAAAACACGGTTCAGCTTAGGTAACTGTGTGTGTGTGTGTGTAATTGTGTATGTGCATGTGTGTGTGTGCCGCGTCGAATTCGTCGGGTTGACAGAGGGTCGGAAAGCCTCGTAAAATTCGTTCGCAAGCGTCGAATCGAAGCTTCGATTGCTGCTTTGCGAAACGCAGTACAATGCACACGTTTTCATTTCAGCTCGCAGTACAGTGCGCGCTGCGGGAGTATAGAGAGGCCGTTTCTCCGCAGCTCGTCGAAGGTGCATGCAGCGGAGAGAGCACTTTGACCCGAGAGAGAGAGAGAGAGAGAGAGAGAGAGAGAGAGAGAGACCTCGCGAGGGGGAAAGCCTTCAACAATAGAAAATACGAGCGAATCGTAAAACAGGAGAAGTCTCCTCTTCGAGATTTACATGCGCGTGGAATCCCAAGGACTTACCTAAGTTTTTCCTCCTCGGCTTTGCTTCTCTCGGCATAGCCGTGGAGTGTGCAGTGTGCACACACTGCACACATAGGCGCCTAACGAAACGAAACTTTTGCAGTGCGAATAGTATAGTTTCAATGGTTGTACATAGGCGAATCGTGTATATTATGTACAGGTTAAATAAGTAAATGGAGGATCGCGGAACGAGTCGAGCGTACGCACACTTATTCGCGAAGCGATTTGTTTACGATTCCTATGTGTGATACGTAACTCGTCACGTGCAGGCGTTATAAATAGAGCGAGAGAGAGAGAGAGAAAGACCCGAGTATATATTGTGTGTATAGGTATAAACAACGACTCGTCAAGTTTAACAGTCGCGGGATTGGAAAATATTTGGAAAGATTGCGCCGTCGAATTTACGAGAGAGGGAAGAGAATTTCGAGCGACGTATAGCTCGGCTGGAGAGAAGTTATATATAGGTTTACGACGGTATTACAGTCGAAGATTGTGAATATGCTTACCGTTTAAAATGCTCTCGTATTCGATCCTCTCGGATGTTTTCCGGCAGATTTCCAACCCACAGGTGACGTGTCTCTCTAACCATTTTGCTCCGAACTCTTCATTTGGGATCGGATGTTGTGTTATCGTTTGGCGGCACTGTACAACGACACACAACTCACGGATCCCGGTGTTCGGTGGCGACGGAGGAGGCGGCGGTGCAAGGCAATCTTCGCACTCGCACACGAGAGAACAACGCGCGGAAAAAAAATTTTGACAAACCCGAGCCTATTCACTCCCTCTCTCTTTTCCCTCTTTCCTTTTCTCGTTTCTCCACTATGCAAGGCGCAAGGATCATACACACTCGCGGCACAACCGAACGACGCTGTATATCAACCGGTGCGATACACTATACATACGCGAGCAGATAGCGAGACACACACTGCAGAGAAAAAGAGAGAGATGGAACGCGCGCACAAGCAGGTATGTAGTAAAAGCACTGCACGTTTTAATGCCAAATCTTCGTCTGCACGTCGAATCCCTGGAATATCACACTCCTCGATACATATCACACACGCGGCTCCGCTGCTGCTGCTACTTCTTCCCTTCACTCATATACATACTTATACATATATACTTTGAATAACAACTGAACAACTCGGATCGAGAGTTCCCCGTGCGACGACACTCTCGAGATGGGGGGAGGCGCGGCGCGGTACTCACTTTCAGGGCGCGTTGGCGACGACGGCACTCGCGCACCTAGACGGCGACAACGGCGACGACGAGGACGAGGACGGCGGGTTCCCGGAGCAGAGCGACCGCCGTTTCCTCGTGCAAGCCGGGCAGGGGCGCCTCGTCATCTCGCGGGGTCGTAATCCGGCTGCTGCGAAACACACACGCGAGCGCGTCCGTACTATCTGACCTCGCCCCGGGCGCTCGGCCTCATCCTGGACGCGTGCTACCGCACTTACGCGGCGACGCGCCGCGAGGCCCGGCTCACAGCCCGCATCGCATGCCACGGCACTCGTTGCTGCTGCTGCTGCTGCCGCTGCTGCTCCTCCTCGCCCCTACTCGCGGCTCGACCTCTACGCCGACGATTCTCGACTTTCTCCCGGGGACGACGTGCTCGAGCGCCGCGCGAAGCATACACACCGCAGAATCCGGTGTCGCTCTCTCTCCCTGCGCGGCCTATACGCAATCGAGCGAATACACACTGCAAAATTCACACAGCACCTCACAACATGTCACACCGTGGCAGTAGCATATAGCTGCTCCTGCTGCGTAGGCCTGGGTGCGCGCGCGCTGCCGCGACGGTGGCGAACAGTCGAGAAAGGCGGCCCCGCTCTCTCTCGCCTCTTTGGCGCGCGCGGGTGTGCACACGGGAATGTGTAACTCTCGCACACTGCACGACACACTTTCGGTATATATTTGTACAGGTTGCGGGAGAAGCCAGGCTGGTACGCTGATCACCGATGAGCTTGAGGCTGAGAGCGGCCGGCGGTCCCTGCTCTCAAGGAGGTTAACAACGTGTCGTCGGCTCGCCGCCGCTGCTGCTGCTGCTGCAGAGCCAGGTCGGGCTCGCTCCTAGTTTCACGCACTTGCGGTCGGGGTAGCAGCATGCACGGACGGAGGAGCCTGGGCTTCGCTCCTTCTCACTGCACTACACTACTCGGAGTGACGTCACCGTGGCGGGAGCGTAGCGCTAGCGAACACCGCCGCCGCTGCTCTCTCGAGCCGCCGCAGCCCCAGCAAGCGGCGCCGCCTGGTGGGGGAAGTTCAGCCGCTTGGGAACGAGCGCGCGCAAGCCGCCAGCTCTCTCTCTCTCTCTCTCTCTCTCGCTTGCTCTCCCTCCCCTCCCCCCAACCCCTCTGCACTCCACGACGGCGTCGATCGACGTTGCCACTTCGCTCGCTCCTCTGTCCGTTCCCCCCGCGCCGCTGCCGCCGCCACCGCCGCCGCGTGCATATACGAGCTGGTGTGGAGGATAGAGTCGGCCGGAGGGGAGAGACGCTGCTGCTGCTGCTGCTGGCTCGAGCCACTCCGCCCCCCGAGAACCGCCCGTACGACCCTATACACATCAGGCCTGTGTGTGTGTGTGTGTGCGCGCGCGCGCGCGCGCGAGAGTTGAGAGAGTCGGTTTGACTCTGTCTCTCTCGCTCTGGACGCAGGACCGGAGCTAGGCGAATGCGGGCCCGCGACCTGGGATTTATATAATTGTTGAATAAGTCCCTTCTGGTTGAAGGGCTGTTCTTCGGCTAAACTTCATTAGATGCCCAGAAAGGAGTGCTATGGAATGCCGTTGTTGGATTAATTGGAAAATACGAATTTAACAAATTGTTCAACAGAGAACGAACTTGTTTACTGATCTTTTATGCAAATACTTTGTTTAACTTTACTGTCGAGTGCACCTAATCAAACCCGAAGGGCTAATCAGTAATTTTGAATAATTTACGAGAAAGCCGAAAAAAAGTAGACGTAAAATATAGTGAATTTGCAAATTTTGCAACTCTGCAAAGTGATTATTAACGAAAATTCGATCCACACATGAACGGATACATCTAAACGTTGTTTTATTTCGTACAACTAATCCCAACCGTCTGGTAAAGTATCTGACTGTTACAAATTGATAGCTTCGAATATAATTTCAAATTTTCGCTGATACCATAAATTTCGATCTCATATCCCATCAAAAATAAGATTACTGGCAGATAATTTGATTTCTTTCTGCAAAATCGATTAAATTAATTAGTTTCCCAAAAAAATACACACGAAAATACAATCATCATTCCGATTTCATTCAAGTATGTACATTCCACGAAAACACAAATATTTTGCTTTCAACACACTGTTATCGCATAATCGCTCGATCAACGATTACGCGCACATCCAACGCATTCTCCCGAACAGTACAAATCACCCAAGATCATTGGGAAATCGAAAAATCCCATGAAATCGAAGGCTTACTGCGACGCGTACGTAGCTCGCCCACAAGCCAAAACGACTAGCTACAGCCCTGACTCTGTCGAGTTGCTTTCCTCGTCGCGCGACTACGCCGTATTTGGCCGCGAAAGAGAGACAGACGCAGCAGCAGCAGCGCGCAGTCATCAGCGCGGCCCAACAGTAGACGGACGGGGAAAAAAGACAGAGAGAGAGAGAGAGAGAGAGAGAGCGCCTCGCAGATCAGATTTGATTAATTTATTTATGTGCTCGTCCGCCCGCTCTTTCCAACGGACAATCGTGTCCCTCTCGCTCGCATTCGGCTCTCCGAAGCCAATATGACAATTATAATCGTAATTATAGAACGGCAGAGCCGAGTTCTTTGCCGAAATGGCGGTTAAATTTAGCGCACGTGCACGCGAGCGTACGTATATATAGGGTGTGGGAGGGGAGGGGGATTGGTGTAAACACGCGCACGCAGCGTACATAGGTATACACATAATTATATATATTATATGATGTGCCGCGAGAGGAAAAAGTTTTGTTTAGTGTTTTGAAAGAGAGGCGAAGCTTCGCGGCAGATTCAAAATACATATTAGCGGAAGGGAGCTCGATGCCGCCGCGAGAGGGAGTAGAGAATATAAACACACGCACACTTATGTAGGTATGCAAGAGCAAGAATCGAGAGAGAGTGAGATAGGTATGTGTTAGTATGTCTATATACGCCGACATCGAGGGGCGGAAAAATGGAATATAAATATTGAATGAGCGCTAGAGTAAACGCATTTTCGTTTTGGCGGCTTTTCTCGGCCAAGAGAGTTTCTTCGCGTGCGAGCACATTATAAATTGCGACCTTGCAGGACGATCGAAGGGCTTTTGACGCGTCTCTGTTGCCGTCGTCGTCGTCGTCGTCGTCGTCGGCAGCGAGCAAAATCCCTCGGAAAAGCCTGTTTGTTTAAATGTCGCGAGCATCGTGCGGGCAACGTGTATTTTCGGGTGCGGGCGAAAGACGCGCAAAAATAGGCAAATTGAATGCAGAGCGCAGGCTGCTGCAGAGGAGACAGCAGGGAAAAAGGTTGAAAATATGGAAACGCGCGCAGGAAAGGCCGGCGTGTGCGCGTCGCGCAAGGTGAAAAAAGTGCGACGAGGGAGAGAGAGAGAGAGAGAGAGAGCTAGAGCTCGGAAAAAAAGTGAATTGAAAAATAGAGGAAACGAGAGAACTAGATGGCGAACGAGAGAAACGAACTGAACAAAATAAACAAATTGAATGAAGCCTGCGGAGCGGCAGCGCGGCGGCTGGGGTCGGAGCAAGCGAGAGAGAGAGAGAAACCGGCGAGAGGGGAGGGGGGGGGGCAAGAGAGAACGCGATGGAAAATCGAAACTGCACGAATAAAAACCGTAAAAAAAATATGGAAAAAAAAGAAGTCAGGAGAGGAGAGGAAGCGAGCCCGTGCGCGAGCGAGCGAGAAGGACAAAACGAGGAAAAGGATGGAAAATGGGAAGAGAGCTCTACGTGTATAGCCGTGGCTGTATAGTTATATATACACTGCGCCGTCGCCGCCGCCGCCGCTGCTGGCAGAGAAAGAGACGAAATAAAAGAGGCCGCGCGGCGAGTGCGCGAGCGGGACGGAGAGAGCAGTAGAAATCCATCGGCTAAAGCGAGGGAGAGAGAGAGAGAGAGAGAGCGAGCGAGCGAGAGAGAGACGGGCGTATATGCGCGGGGGGAGCGAGAGGAGAGAAGAAAGAGAGAAAGGAAAGGGCGCGAGAGGGGCGAATCGAAAAGCGCGCGCGCGCGCTCGCTCTCCGCGCGAGGCGGGGAGGGGATAGATTGCGAGAAGTAGGGATAACGGGTCGAACGAGCTAACCCGAACGCTGCTATGCTCGCGGAGTTTCTCTCTCCTCCTTCCCCTTCCGACCCCGACTCGCTCTCGCACACGTACACGTAAACGTATACTGTACGTATGTATATACGAGTACACATTTACACCTATGTGTACGTGTATAGCTATAGGTGTACACATACGCGTACGGCAAACACACAGAGACAACGACGACGACGACGACGACGACGGAGAGCCGAGTGCGAGGAACTTGCGGGAACGTGTATATAGCTCCGTCCTCGTTGGGCTCGCGGCGCGCTCGGCGCTCTCTGCGGCGAGAGAGAAACACGTCGACGACCGTTGCTAGAATAAAACACAGCGCGAGCGCGCGCGGCAACGTGCATCGAGCGACGAGGCGCTCGCTCCTCTCGCGCGGCTCCTTTTTACCATATTATTCTCTTCTCTGCAGCCGCGCCGCGGCTTCTTTTCCTATCCTTTCTGGACCGCGCTCTTTTTCAGGATTTTCAAATTCCTTTTTATGCTTTAGACCGGTTTCTCCTGCACTGCGCGGAGACTCGAGAAAAAGAGAGAGAGAGAGAGAGAGGAAGCGATGCTGCTGCCTTCCTTTTTCTTCTATACGGCTGCTGCTCGCGCGGAGACCCGCCGCCGTGGTCGTACGGACGGATGCGCTGATGATGATGCCTCTCGTTGTTTCGCATTTTCTTTTCGTATACTTATGTAGTTGTTGTTGCAATCGTCGCGCGCGTTGTTAAAGAACGTGATTATAACGCGCGCGAGCCTGCGTCGTTACTCTGCGGCTCTGCTCCAGTTTCGAGCGCGAGGCAACGATTTCAGCAGCAGCAGCAGCAGCAGCGCAAATGATTTTTGTCGATCCGATCGGAAAACTAAAGTACCTTGACAGCCTAGCCTTCATTGCAGTCGCTCCGAAACGACTTTCCTCATGCCAAAGAATTAACAAGTCTGATCTACTTGTCACCTCAAAGAAAAAAAAACCCGCAGCCGCGGAGCTCGTATGCATAATCGAATAAAGGACGGCAAAAACCATTTATGGAATTATTATTGAGAGTAAGAAAATCGAGCAGACGCTATTTTATGTACGCGCAAGCCAGCTCACGTATTGTAACGCCGCGTATGCGAGAGTTCACTCGCTGCTATATTTTTGGCGTAAGCGCACATTTATACGGCTTTATCGCTTTATATAAGAAAAGGATTCGCCTTTTACGAAGAAAGAGCGAGAAAGAGAAAGAGAGAGATGGCTCGCTTTCGTGAAAGTAGTACGCATCCTCATTTCATCATGACGTCGTGCGACGTTCCGAACTGCGCGAAACAAAACTCGCGCGCGAACACGAGCGCGAGTATTCGCCGTAACGGTATTGTTTATATAGAAAAGTCAGTGGGGAGGCGGAATATATCACTCGCAACGTCCACCGTCCACGATCCCGTGATAGAGTGTATATGCTCGAATTTCTGTATAACTTCTGTATACAGAAGTCCAGCTTACTCTTGGTCACAGTGCACATACAATGGTTCGAGTAACCAGATGAGTTTCGATGATCAGAAATTTTGAATTTACGTAATCTCCTCGATCTTGTTGTCGCGGACAATTGTTTACAAATAAAAAGAAGCTAACAAATAAGAGATTCAAATACATCGAAGAATAAAAGTCATCTGACTTTGCAAGCATTTTCACGGTACTGCACTGCAGTGCCTTTCAACATTTTCATCCGAACGTTTTTTTTTCGATAAGCGTAATTGAACATTCAAATGTTTTTCATCAAATTTCATCCAACTTTTTCAAAAGTAAATTGAAGTGACGCAAGATTTTGCTTTTTACGTAAATAGTTCGTGGCTGCACCATTTTCGAACTAGTCGCGACATCTGTTGGTGGAACGAGTAGGAATACTGCTTTATCGACCGCATTTCAAAAGATCCATAGTGGCATTAGTGGCGATGTTTCCACTGGTTACCAATTGTTATCAGTGTGGCTATTCAGCTTGATTGTAAATAGATACATGCGAACTTAAACAAGAATTCTTCTTCGCTCCGTTTTTAGTTGTACATAATTTACAGTATTTTTAATTCGATATGGCTTCTAAATCCGATAGGTCGGCTAGATCGGGCAAATCGGGCAAATCGGGCAAATCGGGTCTATCGGGCAAATCGGGCAAATCGGGCGTATCGGGTGCGACGGGTAAATCCGATATTTTAGATGATTTTATCGAAATTGAGGAGCCCTCGGTGCTGTCCGAGGACCCAAATGAACGAAAGCTTGCACGACGTTTGCGAACTCAAAGACGCATCGAAGCTCTGCAAAAGTAAGATCAATAACGGCGAAGTTTCTTACGAAAATTTAATTGGCATCGCATTTTTTCAGATTAGAAGATGATTATGCACCTACAGTCGTGGAAGAAGACACTGTGGAGGAGTGTCTAACAGAAAAACAAATAGCAGCAAGTGCCGATCTATTGGAAAAATTAATCGCCGAGGGCAATGAAGTGGTACGTACAGCACATATTTTATTAAATAAATTATTTTATTAATAAGAATAAATGACAATGTTTATAACGACGAATAGATTTCCAATGTACGAGTAGCAAACGACGCCCGAGAACTAGAGCGTCGACGAAAAGCAGGCGCGATTCGAGATAAACTCCTTGAGCGATTGCAACTAAATGCAGATCATTGCAAAAAGCAACATGACCTTATTAACCAGCGATGGCCATCGATTTTGGTGTCGAACGATCCATTGGATATCAACGGTGAAATGGAGTTACAAAAAGATAAGTGTGAAATGGTGCTGGCGAAAAAGGACGAACTTATTGAAGAGCTTAAAGAAGAATTGCGGAAAGCGGACTACACCTACTTTGAAGACCTGAAAAAGCAGAAGGACGACATAAAATTATTGATTGAAAGAATAGAGAATCAGGTAATTTGTATATTTTGAATTCATGAAATCCCTAGGTGAATAAACAAAAAATATATGTGCTTATTTATACTTGTAGATGACGACAATGGAGAACATATACGCTAGAGAATTAGAGTTGATAGAGAAGACGTTAAAAATGGAAAGAAGTACTTTGGTCAATAGTTTCCAGAGAAAGTGGGATACTCTTTACCAGCAACAAGAGGACGAAGATGCCGTGGGTGACAGCAAAATTGAACAAACTATGAGAGACTACGACGAAGAGATGGAAAGAGTCATGGTACAGCACGATGAGGAATTCAGAGCGCAAAAGATTCAGTTGGAAACCGAATGCCAACACTTGCAGCAGGAGGTCGAGAAGATGAAGGCTTTGTGCTTATTGAATACTGAAAAATTAATGTACAATTACACTGTGCTCAAAAGTCGAGAAGAGGAAAATACTATTGTGAAAAATCAACAGAAAAGAAAAATAAACAAGTTCGTACATCATTTCGTGTCGAAGCATTGCCGTTTTGAAATATAATTTAACTTTTAATAATGTTTTTTTTTGTCAAAGACTTCAGGGTACAATTAACGATTTGAAAAAAAATTATTCAGAACTAGATGAGCAGACTAAATCAGAAATAGAAAAGCTGACTGTGCAAACCGTCAAAGCTCACAAAAATATTACAGATCTTGAAGAAAAGTCTAATCATTTTACGAAAGTTAATGAAAAGCAGTACTTAGATATTTGGGAGATGAATACTGAAAATGCTAATGAATTGGTAGAAAAGGTATATTAGTATTTTTTTTGTAGATATTCAGTGCCGAAGATAATTTCTTATTCGTGCGTTTTGGTTACTCAGATTTTGATGGCGGATAAAATTATTCACGAACGAACTCTAGGTATTCTGTGGGATCCACCTCTGTTAAATTTACCAAAGAAAGAAGATCTGCCGTCATACCGCGCTGCGATGGATTTAATTAAAAAGCGTAATTAACTTCTGTTATGAGAAGTATATCTAATTTATCCTTCATTTTTTATTTATGTATGATTTTCAGGTAAACAAGAAGAAGCCCAAAGATTAAAAACTTCCCAATGTGAACAGAAGGAAAAATCTCCATTAGAAATAAAATTAGAGAGGGAAGTCCTGAAAAATATTCTGAAACAAATTTCTAACTATTCTGGATATTTGATCGAAGATAAATTACAAGAATTAATTTCAGGCCGTAATGAGGAACAAAAAACAATTATAAGATTAGATAACGTTTTTCAAGTAAAATTAATTTAGGATTGCTGTTATTATTTTTTTTTAATTTCAACACAATTTAGCTATAATTGCATCCTTCTCAATTTTTTGTAGGCACTATCTATCTCAAGCACCGAGGAAATAGACATGATTTTGGATTTTTTTCTCCCGTACGCGTATTGTCCGATATGCTCTATGGAAGAAGAAACAATTAGTTCTATCAGTACCAAATCTTCGAGCAAGTCTTCAGGCTGTGCTGACATTTGCGCTGGTTGTAAAGATGAAAACGTTCAAAAATTAGTCGATAGCGTTAAAAAAGAAGTCGAGGCGTTATCACATCAGTGCAATAAAGTAAAATCCGATAGTTCTTCAAGTGACACAATTTTAGAATGTTCGTGCCATGAAGGTAAGATTTTTTTTCTAAAGAAAAGTAATAATTCTGTGTATTTTTAAAATAATCAATTCTTATAAGGATATGAAAATAAACCTGAGAACGAAGGTGAAAAACTATGCAGAAAGTATACTTGTGATAAAGGACACATATTAGAAATCCAAGCAGCTCATGTAACGAAAGCAATGAAAGAAATAGTAGCCAAGTGTAGCGCTATAGAAGAAACAGAAATATTGTCTTTTGAAGAGAGATTAAAAGATAAAAAACTTACGATTTCAAGAAGCTTAACAGCAGATGACGTTACAGATTATTGGTCAAGTTATCGAAAAATTTTTAGCTTATCAAAACAAAAATTATGGGATACTATTTTAGTAGGTTTAAACAAATATTATGAAGTTCTAAAAGAAAGATATAGTATTTGTCATGAAATCGACCATCTAAAATTACAAAATTTTGAACTGGAACATTTGCTAGCATCTCACACAGCAGCTGTAAGTTTCACTTTCAAACAAAAAGTTAAAAGTGCTTTTTATAAAAATAATATAAATATAACTCAAATATTTTTAATTTTAGTCGGATGATGGTATTTCTCTACTGCAAGCCAAATCAATGAAACCTCAGTCAGCATATAAATAAGTACTTTTATTTGCAGTAATTTGAAATTCAATAAATTCATTATTTTTTTTATCTACTCCTTTTATTTATATTCAATAATTAAATGCGCTTAAAAGTGCTGAACTAATATTAGTCCAAGGAAACATTGAAATAAAAGTAAGTAAAAGTACGAAATAGATCAATGCTATGTACGAGCAAGTTTATAATATCTATCTTGTATTATTGCACAAAGTAGTTGATAAAATGTGATCACGTTAAATTTCTTTAATGTAAGTATAAGAATTTATTTTTGATTATTACTATTTAAAGTCATAAAAATTGCAAATTAATTTTAACTAACAATTATAGTTTTTATCCACAACTGTTATGATAACCACCAGAAATAAAATTATTTGTCAACGGTATCCGGCTAGGGTCTTCTTTGGAGCCACCTTTTTTCCAGTATGGATAGTATCGCTTCTTTTTCATATTTTTGACATTATTTACTTTGTCAGAGTGTTTCTGGGATGACAGATGCTAAAAATAATAATATATTGTTAAATTTTTTGAAATTCAAATAAATTAACTAATTTAATCATTGTCTTTGGTAATTTTTTAAATAAATCTACACTTTACTTTGGATATTTTGTGAAATTATATGTTCTTTTAAATTTTATATAAAAAGTAACTTTACCACATTCAGCTGCGACTCAGAATTGAAGTATTTATTGCAGGGTGGGCAACTGAGTATTGGCACTTGCTTTGAAACAGGTGCAGGTGCGTTGGATACTTGCATTTCCAGATGATTACTTCTTGAAACAATCTCCTTTCCAGTCCAGTCACCTAAGCATTAATGCATGATCAAGACTATCTATTAATCACAATTGCTGGTGGCCTTCTGTGATAATAAATCAGTTTGAGCTCTACATCCATGCCACAGGAAAAAGTATACCTTGTAGAAAGCCATAAGAGGACTTTGGCAAAACTTAAAGTGGTTTGAAAAAAAATATTTAAAAAAAGTACGTACCAAATATTGTTGAACAAAAAATCAAATCAAACAAATTGGGAAGGTAGATTGAAATTTGAAAGCAGTACATAACTTAAATAAATAAAAGCTGTGTCAGTTATAGCATGTGAAATTTAAAGAGTTGCATGCTTTGGTTTATTATTTCATATGTAATTTCAACCATTTTTAATAACAAATTGAAAAAAATTATCCACATTCAATGTTTGTCAGCAAATATGGTAACATCAAGATGCTGAGTTAATTAGTGTAAATAATTATATAACAATTTAAGCTTTAACAATTTGAAAAACGAATAAAAAATATGAAATAAATAACACATTTTGAACATAATAAAGTTAAATAATATAAACAACAACAAATAAATTAAATTACATAAACAATGTACAAATGAGATCGGAAACGAATTGTCATAACAAATATAATAAGTGCAAAAGCTAAAGAAGGTACATCAGATGGAATATAAAAGTCAAAAGCATTATAAAGCATGCAAAAGCAAAGATTACTAAGCAGACAGTTAGAAAGATTGCATTTTTGTGAAGAAGCTTGTTTAAATACAATGGACGTCTAGTTCTAAAAGTATTAGATAAGCTTTTAACTGCCTTACTCTTATTACCTTTGGCTATTTTTTTCTTATGACGATTTCCTGCAAATACGTTAAATTATGAAATAAAACTTAAAAAATGAAACGTGCTTTTTAAACAGAGAATAAATGGTTCTAACCATTTAAATGAGTTTGAAGCTGCTGTATTGAATTCAAGTATACATTACAGGCATTGCACTTTAACCCATTAGTTTCTTGATCTTTGCTAAAAGCCACATTGGTTTCTTCTAAAGTAGCAAGAATAGTCTTTGAGCGAATCTGTAAATATTTGAGAAACATTTACATAAAAATCTGTAAAGACAATAAGATGATTTTGCTGATAACAAGTGTAAAATGTGCACATTACCTGCTTAGCATGTCGTGCACCTTGAAGATGAGCATCGAGTACAACTTGGCTTGTAAAGTCAAGATCACAATCATGACATCGTACCTGTGGCCTTTTAGTGGGAAGATTTCCCATAATATTATCCACAACAGCTCTGGTGACCGGATCATTCATGGAATGATTCATTCCCCCGTGAGTTGGCATAGTCATATTTGTTGATTTGTCGGGGACTCGTATTGAGAAAGGATTAAGGTGTTACTATGCGTGCGGCTATTGCGAGTTACTACAATGACAAAGACGACTGGTCAGGTCACATCAGCCATATAAACATGAATACAGTAATATAGTCACCTACGAGAGTCGATAGTATAAGCAAGGCGTATTATATAGAGCGTTTGATTCACAGAAAAAGCGAGGGCAGTGAATCTGGCTCGAACGTTCGCCTCGGCGCGCGCACTTGGTCCTCGTTTTTTTTTTTCTATTCGCAAGTTTTTCCTCGAAAATTATCGAGCCCGATGACTTTACGCCGGAAAAAGCTTGACAAAAGCCAATCGCGTTGAAGCGCAGATGTGCGACGACTCCGATAGCGCGCGATGGGCTCTGCCCCTTACCGCCTGCAGTAGTACCGCATCGAACCTTCTATTCCTGTGCTCACATCAGGTCGACCTCGCTGTACTAACCAAGTCAACGAATACAACTCGAACAGGAAAACGTATGGAAAGAAGCGTCGGAAATAAGCTCGCCTCGATGCTGTGTCTCGATGTATAAGCAAGCGAGCGCCGCAGTCGCGTTCGAGCCGTGAACGAGGATTTCCGACAGCCGACTGAAGCCGACAAGCCGACTTGCCCGACTTGGGCTCACGCTAGCGCAGGCGAGCTATATAGTACGACGCTATCATCGGAGAGAGCCGGAGTGTAGAGACAGTAACTACCTATATAGACGCAATTGCTGCAAAGTCAGAGCTGCTCGGACTCTACGCAGGCGCAGGTAGGTTATATACTTGTATATAGCTATAGACCTTTTGAAAAATGTAGGGACTCGCGTTGCCGACGACGACGGCGGCGGTGGCGGCGGCAACGGCGCACAGAGCCAGACAGCCGCCGCCGCCGCGGCTAGACTATATACCTATAATATAATGCCTCTCTCCCCGTCGCCGCTCCGCTCTGCTAGAGCTGAACGGGAAACGCGGCTCTCCGCGCGAAACGCTGCGAACGGCGGACCGAGAATATAAGGAATTTAATTGATCGACATTGTAATGCCGAATCGCTATATATTGACGCAATTACAGCCTTGGAGAGCGCGCATAATATCCCTGCCCCGCGCGCGCGCGCGGGGGGTTAGTCTTCGAAAATTGGATTCCGTCTCTCTCGCGCACCCGCGGCGTTACGTAAGCCCCGCGCGAAAACGATGACGTGCCCTCCCCCCCCCCCCTCCCGAGCCCGGTCGATGCGAAATATTGACTAATTAGACTATTTTTCCTTCGCCGCGCTCGCGCGCGGATCGAGACGGGATTAATTGAATTTATGCGATTCCTTTCCTCTCTCACTCTCTCCCTCGCACTCTGTGTGCAGTCTGCGTCTCTCTCCTCCTCGCTTGCCTCGCTCGCTCGCTGCCGCTCTCGCCCTCTCTCTGTCGGCTAAAACAGGCGCTTATTCGCAACGCTGCATGCCCGATGTGCTCTCAGCATATATAGCCTGAGAAAAATCGATGCGCCGAGGGCGCGAGTGTTGTCAAAAGCTCGCTTCGGAGCGTTCACGTGCTCGCGTATGTAAATATACAGTCCGCAGTCTGAAAACTAAAACATATATACATATACACAGTGCGCTATACATATAGCAGCAACTCGTGGAGAGAGAGAGAGACGGAGAGAGCGAGAGAGCCCCATGTGGCGTGTCATTTCCGTGTATAGAGTTTTTGCTTTTATTTTTTCAAGAGTTCTAATTTTAGCCTCGACGTGAAAGTCGCCCCTCGTCGGGGTCGCTTTATAGTGTGTAAGTATTAAAACTGTCTTTGTGTGTGCGCGCGCGTGCGGAGAGCAGGAAATTTCGAAAATTCGTTCGAATTTTCTTTTTCTCTCCTGTCTTTCTTATAATGCCATTATCGATGTCCAATCGCGGATGTGAAGTCGTGCGGAAAAAAACACGCGCGAATCTAAAAATAAGACAAGCACCAGAGGAGGACGAGAGACTGTTACCCTCGCATTGCTTTGTTTTCGTAGATCCACGCACCGCTGCTGCGGCATAAAGTAGGATACGGCAGCGCAAGGAGTCAAGACGGCATTTCGCAAGGCGTTTCGGAAGCGTAGGGAAAAATCGTTTTTTAAATGCGCTGAAACAATCGATTCCCCGAGTCCGAGAGAACGAGAGAGAGAGAGAGAGAGCGAGAGAGAGAGAGAGAGCGAGAGAGCGCGCGAGAGGAGTGAGCGAGAGAGGGAGAGAGAGGAGAGCGAGGGCGAGTGAGACGGAGCGAGCGAGAGAGAGAGAAGGAACGTGCGACGAGTCGGAGGAAGCGAGCGAGAGAGAATTACAGCGAGAGCCAAGAAAGACGAAGGAACATCTAGGAAGGAAGAAAAAAGAGCCAAGAAGCGGCGCAGCGTGGCGGCGGTGGCGCGGCGGCGGCGGCGGCGGCGGCGGCGTTGCGACGAGCGTGTCTGTGTTGCGTGCGTGTGAGTGTGCGTGCGTTCGGGGTATTTGAGATCGGACCAATCGGCGTCCCGTCTCCTCGGCATCATCTTGGCTGTTGGCGGCGGCCAATTAAAACCGGGCGCCCGCCGCGTCCGCCGCCGCATCTGGCCAGCAGAGGTCGCCGCGGGGCGAGAGCCGTGTGTGTGTCGTGCAGAGCGCGCGCCGTCTGGCCGAGTGAGCGATATAGCAGCGCAGCCATCTTATATTTTGCCTTGGAGAAAAACAGAGTCAACAGAGGCGCGCAGCATTCGGGCGAAATGTCTCCGCGGCTTGGAGCCTGAGAGCCCGTCAACCGAAGCCCGAGGCATCGGCAGCCCCGTGCGCTCCATATGAGGCACCTTTTTCACCACGAGCCCGGACCACTACATTAGCAAAGGTTAGTCAGTGTGTGCTCTCCGAGAGAGCTGAGAGAGAGGCCCCCCGCTCTCTCTCTCTCGTGCGCGCGCTCTCTCTCTCTCTCTCTCGCTCCCTCGCTCGCTCGCTTGCTTTGCGACTACTATAGCACGGACTTGTAACTCGGCAACCATCTCTCGATCCGCGCGCGCCTTTTCCCTTCACCTCGCCGCTCCGCTGCTGCAGCCGTCTCCGCGGCGGTATCCGAAGGTCCGAGTGCGCGTCGTCCGTGCCAACGGCTATCCTTGCGCGAAGCCCGCCTGGCCCGCGTTCGCGCTCGCTCGCTCCGCTCCGTGCAGTCCGCTTTGCGCTTGTCGAGTCGCGTCAGGTGAAGCGATGCCCCCCCAGGAGGCAGGAGAGCCGACTCGCGCCGAGTCGCGTGCCGACGCCGACGCCGATTTTTCTGCGCTGCCGCGGAAAAGTTATGCAATCAGCTGATCGGCCAGCTTGACTCTGTCACTTGTCAAAAATAAATGTTGCTCGTGAGAGAGCCGAGAGGTGAGGGAGCGCGACGCCTCTTAACCTGACGTGCGTTGGCGCGCTTTTCGCCTCGCATTGCTAGCGTTCGCGAGCCACATACCCTCCACTCTGTCGGGCAGGCACTGGCGCGCGGTGCAGCCGCCAGTTTTCTCGCTTGCCACCTTTGTCTAACTCAGTGCTTCTTTCTGTCTGGTCATGCAGGTGGATTGGTACGCAGGATATGAGCAGTTTGTCAAGCGCAACCTGACTCTGCTCCCAAACCAGCAAGCAGCGCAGTCGCTGCATCATCCGCAGCAGCCACCCCAGCTGCTGCAGCCTCACCCCCAGCAGCCGGACATTATGACATCTATGTTCGAGCAGCAGATCAAAAGTGAGCCGATGGGATTTTACTCAGTGGCATCCAGCAGATCTGACGGTTCCAACTCTATGGTTAATTTGTCCGACGACAGAGAAGAACTATCCCAGCAAGAAGGTCACCTTCAAGCCCAGCAAAATATGCATCAGCAAGCCCAGCACCAGCAGCAAGTGCAGCAGCAGCAACAGCAGGTGCAAGAGGTACACAGCCCCATAATGCACGAGGACTCACCCTCTCGACAATCCACTGGCAATCAAACCAAGGAAGGCACTCGCTCCAAGCCCCAGCCATGCAAGGTCTGCGGCAAGGTCTTGAGCTCAGCCTCCTCCTACTACGTCCACATGAAGCTTCACTCGGGCAACAAGCCCTACCACTGCACAGTATGCGAGGCCAGCTTCTGCCGTAAGCCCTACCTGGAGGTGCACATGCGGACGCACACGGGCGAGCGGCCCTTCCAGTGCGAGCTCTGCCTCAAGCGGTTCACCCAGAAGAGCAGCCTGAATACTCACAAGCGTGTGCACACGGGCGAGCGGCCCTACTCCTGTGACATTTGCCAGAAGCGCTTCGCCGTCAAGAGCTACGTGACGGCGCACCGCTGGTCGCACGTGGCCGAGAAGCCGTTGGTCTGCGAGCGCTGCTCTCTGACCTTCACCTCCAAGAGTCAATTCGCCATCCACATTCGCACTCACACCGCCAGCACGACCTACGAGTGCAACATATGCGGGCGCACCTTCGTCCGCGACAGCTACCTGATTCGACACCAGAACCGCGTGCACCGCGACATGTCCCAGAACAACGCGAATCACGATCCCGGCACGCCCCAGAGCTCGGGGGCCGGCACACCTGGCACCGGCTTCGAAAGTCCGGTCTGTGACCTGCGTTACAACGAGGGACCCTCCTCGCTTGACGGCCTCGGCCAGCCGACCGGCAAGGGCGGCGCCGGCATCGCCGCCGAGATCGCCAGCCTCGCCAAGCAGAACAGCCTGCAGCTGCCGCTACCTCTGCTTCATCCGCAGACTACCAACTAGTGCTCGCCCCCGCAGCAGCAGCAGCACGAGCAGCACCAGCAGCCACCGCAGCCGCAGCCGCAGCCGCAACCGCAGCAGCAGCAGCCGCAGCCGCCGCAACAGCAGCAGCAGCAGCAGCAGCACCATCACCAGCAGAGTGTCTACCAAACAACGGAATCCTCGATGGACAGCCCGGGCACCCAGCCCCAACAACTCTACCCGCATCTCGAATCGCCTGCCGCCTCCGACCTGCATCATCATCAGCACCAACACCATCAGCTCCACCCGCCACCGCCGGGTTTGCACCCCGCGCTCTACCTCTACGCCCAGTACACCTCCGGCACCCCAGCGATTTCCTACTCCGAGTATGTACAACGCAATAACACGTGAGATAGTGCGGATTCAGAACAAAAACAAACCGAGATCGTAGAGCCGATCGTACACCGATTTTCCGCTCGATGGAGTTTTTAACGTTATACGCATTATTTAGACCCGCTTGACAAACCTGTTTGAAAGCTCTCATTGGCCTTTTAGCTGAACCTTTTAAAGGTTGTAAATTAACTATTATAATATCTGTAAGAGCGCGAGTGCTTAGTCGGCTAATGGCAGTTATCATCGTTGTATACTATTAACTTCTCATTCTTTTAACACTTTTTTTCGTCTATTTTTCCCCTACTAGTTTTTCTCTCTTTTTTTACTTTTTTTTTTACTTTTTTTTATCAAATCGAGTTCGAGCGACAATTTTTGTAATTTTAGAGTATGTTGTACGACGGCAATGACGAAAACTATTTGAAACAGGTTTTCAGGCCCTCCGAAACAATCAAAGTCGATTCGACCGACGTACTCAGCGTGGATTGTCCATGAGTTTAAATTTGTTTCTTTGTAAGTTTCATCGTGTAATTTTGTTGAGAGCGTTGTTTCAGACGTTTATATTAAAAAATGAAGTTAGTGATAAATATTTATATATTGTAATGTTGAAGTTTCGTTTTTTTTTTCTAAAAAGTATTTGATTTGAATCTGAATTTCGTCGAGAAGCCAAGACTTAGAAGTTAGAATTTAAGGAAAATATTAAGCAAAGCAAAAAAAGGGAAGGCGAGAAAAAATCGTGTAAAAATGTAACTCCACGCAGAGTCCAGTGTCGAAGTCTTTTATCCTAAAAAGAATGAAACAAAAAAATTTAAAGAAACTAGCAGCACTCGAGTCGGCCACGCTCGATCAAGTCCTTGCACCTGTCGATTGTCACAGCAGCATCTCTTTCGTTTATTATACGGTCTTCTTTCAGAGCGCGACTATACATACATATATTGCATCACACATATTTATATTATATTTTTAAAGGAGTTTTAGTCACTTGGATCTGTGATATAGATAGTAATTATCGTCTATAAGAGTTTGAATATTGGTTTAACTATTTCGATATGATAATCGAGAGCAAACAAAAAAAAACGAATAATAACTGCAAGAAGTAGGAAAGCAAGCAAGCGAGGAGGCAAACGGTAGTAATGCCACGGAGAGCGATGTTGTCAAAAGTGTAGAGAGGAAAGAAAAAAGGGAAAACGACGAAACGCAGGATGCGAAACCGAGGCGAAGGTGTTGTTGGTAGACACCTGACGTGTATATTACTACTATTATCAAGAGAAATACCGGAAAGAAACTACTATTTCTATCGGACTAAGCGGGAAATGGTCATTGGGTTATGAAGTGGCGTCGGGATGATCATCCGTGAGTTAATAATGTATATCTGTCTGAAGAAAGAAAACAAAAAGGAAAAAAATTAGTAGTTCATCGTCGAGTCGAAGTTCGAGACGAGTTGCATGGAGTTTGCGGGTTCGCGCTCGGCTTGTCCGTCTGCTGCGCGCAAGTCGCGCCGATCGAATGAGAGAGAAAGAGAGAGAGAGAGAGAGAGAGCGAGAGAAACCGTCGTAACCGATAATCGAACTCGGGAGCTGGTTTATCGGGCGATTCATTAGCTAGGCATAATCCGATTTATCATTTCGCGTGCACACGAGCGGTGACTCGGAAATTTCTTTTTTCGTTGCAAACGGCCTCGAGAACTCGGCGCGGTTTATTATCTCGAGAGTCCGCGCGCACGCACACACACACACGCACGCGGGGGCAAGAGTGAAAGTCCTGCAATTTCTGCAACTAATCGACGACTCGAGCAGACCCAACTACTCCCACTCCTTATTATTGCTACGATCACTAGATCTGCTATTGCTGAATATGAAAATATTAATGCCACTACGACTAATATTATATATATATATACATATATATAGAGAGAAAGAGAGCGAGAGAGAGAGAGAAAGAGTGCGAAGAAAAAGGCGAGAAGCGTTATCGAAAGCGCGAGAGAGAGCGAGAGAGATGAAACAAAAATTCTGGCCGCGCGTGTGAGCACGTGCAGCCGGGATATTTGCGTAGACTCGCGATGATTTTTCGAGTTTGTATAGAGAGAAAGAGTAAGAGAGAGAGAGAGAGAGAGAGAGAGAGCGAGAGAAAGAGAGAAATGTCGTAAATGTAAGAGAAAGAGAATAAGACACTGTGGTTCATGCGTATACTAAGCTCATAGTTTCTCTTTGGCTAATACAAAAGTTACTCATATTGTAAAAGGCGAATCAAGTTACTTTTCTCCTTTATTTTTTTATTTCTTATTTATTACTTGTAGCTATCGCTCATCTCTTTCAATTCACAATATATATCCCAATTTTTATTTGTGCCTCATATGTTCTCATAAACTTTTTTTTGCTGTATAGAGCGCTGTGAATCATAATGTATAATACATATATAGTTTGTACACTGAGTTTGCTTCTTTATTTCTATACGAGGCTTTAGATCGGAGAAGAAAAGCATGAATTTTTTTTTCTTTTTTTTTCTCGCAACTATATTGAAATCATAGTTCCACGTGCGTAGGCGTACTTACTTTCTTCGTTAACGACGATGCTTATACCGAGAGACGAGAGTATGGAGGATATTCGAACGTGGAAGTTTATTCTAACGCGTAGACGACAAAGTAACAAATAAACAAACGAAAAAAAACAAGTAAAAGACAAAAATAGTAAAAAAAGACACACACGGTATGCGAGTGGCAAGGGGCACTCGCAATCGCAGGGCTGTTATATTGAGCGTTAATTATTAGTTTAATCGTTTTTTGCATACTAACGCAAGGCTTACACACATTTTACACGAGTATACACACAAGTACAGGTATACAGAGCCGAAGTGAAACGCTGGTATATATTTTTATATCTACGCAAGATCACAAATGGAAAATTTGTTATTATTTGTTGTATTAGGGGAGAGTGGCGGAATTGCGAGGAGCGATTCGTTCACATCACGTTATACATGTATATGTGTACGTAAACCGGCGAGAGACAAAGCGCTTCCTCCTACACACGCGTCTTCATTGTAATTCGCTTATGTAGACTCGCGCGCGCTCTCTCTTTTAAACAGACACACACACGTACATGCATCCCCACACACACACACACCCACACACACATACCTACGTACACACATTTGGCACCTTTTTGAAGTAATCTTCCACTACGTACTTCAGAAGCGTGCCTTTCTCGATCAGTCGGTCAGTCTCGGCTCACGCTTGCAGCATTGCCCCTTTATTGTAATAAATACGTTAAAAATATTGTAATTATTGAGGCGACGATCATTATCGCGCGCACCAATCAAATCAACAATTATATATATATATGTACCGATGACAACTGACGAGCACTGCCGGATTTACGATACACAATACCGATCGACTCGTGCATAATCTCGAAAATACGACGCTCGACTGTATACGTTTATCGGACGCAGTGTCCCTAAAAATTTTCAGCCTCGACTAATTAATTATCAGTCGCGCGCAGCTCACTCCTCTCGGTGCGACCGCCTCCTACATAGGAGTCCCAAGCACAAAGTCGACTCTCTAACGCGTTGAGTGTGACTCTGTAATAATATTAAAAAAAAAAAATTGTAAATAGAAAAAAAAGTTTTAGATGCCTCTTCGATTAGTGAGAAGAGTCGACGCGAAGAGAAAAGTCGAGGGAAGGAAGAAAGAGTATAAGTGTACGCGGGCGAAACGATGTTTTTTTTCGCAATCCAATCCGGCGTCGCACTCGGGGGAATGAACGTGCGAATAATTGTGCTCGGCTTTGGGGGAGAGAGAGAAGGAGAGAAGGAGAGAGAGAGAGAAAGAGAGAAAAAGAAGGAATTCATCGTCCAATCTCGCGCGAGAACTTGGTGTATCGCGCGCGCATAAGAAAAGGCGCAGAGTCACGGCGGCGCAACGAATGTAAAGCCACACTCCTCCCGACTGCTACTCATTATGCAACACCTGCTGCTATTACAATAAATATCGATAACATTGCAGTTTCCGCGAGACGCCGTGTGCGCGCGTATATATACATGGTGTAGCCTATACATAAGTAGAGGAAAAACTACGAATCGCTGCAGCGGCTGTGCAGGCTCTCATGTGTCAACCCGCGCCTTTTTTTTCTTCCCCCCCCCCCTGCCCGCGCGCGTCGCGTTAACGCTCTGCTGTCCCCGATGTTCAAACAACGCGAATAGTTCCACTGCACGTCGTTCGATTAGAGAAAAAAAATGTAATAGGCGTTACGCCTTGGTACTTAGTGCCTTAAACTCTTCAGCAAGCACCTCGCTCTTCATCCATCTGTTTCTGTCTCGCAAAGCTTTAACGACTAATACAGGACTATAATATACTGTAACAATTCACGTATACGTCTTCTGTGTGTGTAAACTTTTCATTGCGATATACTCTGCTTCGAACGATAACAATCTCGCACCTATAATCTACATAGACGCTTTTGCTATTTTGTATTCGCGGCGCGGTTTAATAATCTCGATCGCGCGGTATCGCTCGGATTAATCTTTTCAGTGTTACGTTTTGTAATTATACCTTGTAACTCGTGTAAGATTTAGTTAGATTTTCTCAAAGAATAAGAAAGTAACGTAAGAGGAGAGAAGAATGAGAGAAAGAGAGAGAGAGAGAGAGAGAGAGAAAGGAGCCTTGATACTCGCGGCGTGCGCTGCTCGCTACATAGCCCCAAGCTGCGTATAGTCGGTAAATTTCTCGGTCCCGATCCACGCGCGCGTGTGCTGCAGACCCGCACAGAATTTCTCCGCGTCTCTCCATAAACATCTGCGATTGAATTCAGCCGGCGGTCTAAAAATAGCGCGGGAAGGCATAAAGGGTAGCTTTAAAGAGAGGCAAACAGACCAAACACGCGAAGCAAGGAAAAGCAGAAAAGCCGTGAAACGACGACGACGGCGACGCCGCCGCCGACGACGCCGACGACGACGACGACGACGAAGACGCACACGAGACTCACTGCTTCACACGCGCTCGCGCACGCGGCTGTATACTGCGCCTCCGTGATTTCTCCACTCTCGCCTACGTATAGTAGCAGTAGATAGTTCTTATTTTTATAGAGGTTTTACCGTGCTACCGTAAGTCTTAGAGGCCTGCGTATAATAGAATTTTTGTAGAAGAGTTTTTCATAGGAGGTACTAGGATACGATAATGAAATATAAAGAAAAAAACAGAACAAAATAAAATAAATAAATAAATATATATGATAAAAAAAAATGGATAAACAAATGGAACGAGTGGGAGCGGAGACGACGGGACGTGTATGCGAGTGCCGATATCGCTCTCGCGCAGGTCACGCGTAATACACACGAAAAAAAAAATATGTACACACTCGAGACGCGAGAAGACACCGAGAATCTAAATGAATAAATAAGAAAAAAAAACACTTTTGTAATAGCAGCCGCAATTATATTAAGAAATAAGGAATGAGAGAGACATAAGCCGCGGGGTTGAGAGGGAATAATAATAAATAATGATAAATAAAATGCGATCAAAGCTTGACAGGAACACGTACATAGTTTTCACCGACATATCCTGGCTAAACACATCCTTTTAACGTAACGATAAAGATGAGAGTGGGCGATGAGAAAAAAAATTCTGCGTACTAGTTACTACATATATACATGTTACATAGGCTATTTTATGTGTAAACAATAATTCGTAAATTATCACTGTACGAGACCATAGGTACATATTATATATATATAGCGATGGTACAACTAAGGCAAGTATGTACTGTACATAGCTGTCACTTACCCTCTGCCCACCCACATAAGGATTATATACATAAAAAGTATATATAATATAAATACATATAAATATATAAATACATCCCCATTATATATTATGAGAAAAAAAAACATTAACCACTGTTGTACTAATTATTGAGTTATAATAATTATTCGTCATGATTACTATTGATTCTTCTTATTATATTATCATTGATTGTAGATTATGATTATTTTAGTTATCAATTATGATTATGATTATTATTATTACTATTATTACGAAGACGAACAATATACTAATGCTATGTATACTTTAATTAGAAATATGCTTGATCAATTAGCGAAAGTAGAGACCCTCACTTTTAGTACATTCACTCACACGCAGAGAACAAAAGAAAATGGAATATAGGGGAGGTGTTCTTGCTCTTAAAATTGGACGCTACCTCAATTTTATGATCATTAAAAAAAAAGAAGAAGAAGAAGAAGAAGTAAACGAATGATTAAAGATTGCATCGCATAGAATTCTGTAAATCAACAAAAAAAAAAAATATGAAGCAACAAATAATTAACAAGTATGAGCGTAGAGCAAAAGACAAGAAGCGTGTCTGGCGAGATGTCAAAGGGAATGTAAACAGGAGACAAAAAATAAACTTTTTAAATGGTAAATTAGCGAATGGTTGACCTGCAGCGACCTCACACTGTGATAATTGTAAAGAATATTATTTAAATTGTAAGATTCGTTGTATTAAGTCAAACGCGTCGAGCAGAGATTGGCGATTCCTTTTTAGCTGGGCTCCATCGGATCAGCTAAAGAGATTCCTGCGATGAAGCGAGCTATATGTCTATTAGAATTCGTTTCCTAACTTTATATAATTAATGTCTTTCAACGACTTTTTTCTTTTTTATTTTGTATGTAGTGTTACTTTGACAAAATGTGTTTATCGAGACTCTAATGACATGCAATTCGTTCTTTATACATATTATATATATAAACACACATATATATAATAATTATCTGTCAACCGTGAACGCCAATATAACATGTGCACTAAAATCTCCAATGTGTCTCGTAACTAGTCCAAAACCTTTTATCTGACATTTTATATATATAATTTCTTCGTTTCTTTTTTTTATTTTTACTTTTAGTTTCACAAGCTCTTTTAAATTCTAATGTCGCAGTCGTGTACGATCAGTAGGCAAAAATGAAAAAAAAAAAAAAATAAAAATAAAGAAAAGAAAATTGTTTCTATGATTTTTGTTTTCGACACGTCGTCGATTGAAAGACAGTTCGAAAGGACATTTGAGAGTAAACGTGAATGAACCCCTCGTACATGCTGCGAAGTGATAACGTGCTGTTGCTGCTGCTGCAAGCATTCTGTGAAGTGAATTGTTCCACACGAGCCATAAGTGAGCGAAAACAAACGAGAGAAAGAGAGCGAGAGGAATGATAAATTTATTTTTTCAAACAGGATCGACCTGACAGTGGCGGCTCGGTCCTTTTTTCAGTCTTGAACACACTATTTTTACGGAGAGATAAATTTCACGACTCTTTAAAGTGCTCGCTCGCGAAGGGACCGGGACAATTCTCTGTGAGGTCGATTCCTCCTTACGTCGTACATGATTTTACGTTTTGTGCAGCCTGTTCCTCTGTCAACGTGTAGAAGACTGCAAAGGATCGGTGATGCTAGATTGTACAGGGTCAATGACGAAGGCCCCGTTGATATTTTCAGTATATTATATTGTGATGTTAGATTAAGCTGTGGACCTAAGTCGGTGAGCTATGCTGAGGTCGCTGTAGTCAGACTAAAAACGCTAGCGTGAGGGATCACTTTCACATTTTTTTAGGCCACTTGACAAACAAAACGAATGAAAAAAAAAAGCAAAGCTGTCTGTAAAAGCGGACATTATTATTCTCCAAGAACTAAAGCAAGGAAAACAATAGGCGCATAACTGTCTCTGGATTATCGAGCGCAAAAGAAGGAAATGTATATTGTAATCGGCAGACAAACTACAATGTAGTTTGTTCGTACCGTCATGAACAAACGGAAACACTTGTGTAATAAAGTAGATATCCATAGATTAAAAAAATCCGTCTTTTTATTAGCAATAGAGCTTGATAACTTATTGTTACTGCGCAAACATCGACGATTGTAAATCCTTATTCTATTTCTACATCCACAGCTGTGTCCTCAACGACGGTTTGCTCAGATGGCATTGGCAGTTGCATCGTTGGCAAAGGATCGGGCGACGGAGTGTAAACGTTACTTGCCGAGTGTACCTTCAGATACTCCCCTCCTTTCTCCTCGTAATCTTTGCGATTCACCAAATATTCCGGCAAACTGCCGCTCAGGCCGAAATCTCTCGCTCCGTACCACGCGTCGAGTCGCGTGTTTTTCGCTATGTTCACTTGGAACTTCGATTCAAAGGGCCTTATTTCCTGAAGTTCTCTGTGCAGCCTCTCGCGCAGTCCTGGAAAAGCGGCTGAGCCACCGGTTAAAAACACGTTACCGACCATACGGTTTTGCTGTTCCGGAGTGTATCTTTTCAGTATGTAGTCGATTGTTTCAGCTATTCCAGCTTCTACCAAACCAATCATGGAAGGTTGAAATATGAGTTCCGGAGCCCTCAGGCGTTCTACGCCAACGTGCAGCTGATGAGTTTCTCCTGGAATCATTTGAACGTTTGATGTGCCAGCGCCTTCAAATTCTGGGTCGTGATGCCTCAGCACGTCTTCGAGCTCCAATAGTTTTTCTTGTTCCAGTTCTGAATCCGAATCTCCTCCCTCCTGCGGTTAAATTGTTGATGAAAATTCAATACAATTATAGTTTTCAAGAAAAGGCTTGAACTCTTACTCTATTTATAACTTTGTACACGTCCCAGTCTTCATCTCTCATGCCAAAATCGTCATCTCTTTTATCTTTTCGTGCAAGCTGACTTATTATTCGCATTCTCTCCTGAGCAGCTGCTGTCCTGCGCTTTGCCATATCCTGGCGACGCTGTCTCTTCACCATACGTTTTTCTAAAATTTCTTGCCTATAGAACATAAAATTCAGTAAGGATATTAAAGAACAGCGCCAATAAAAATTAAAGCATATTGAAAAATACCTTATAAATATACCTTTTCCTTCTGACTCCAGTAATCCATTCATCAAAATCTTGTTGATCCTTTGGTTGTAAATTTGTTTTAATCTTTGGCTTTTGTTCTTCTATCACAATGTTTTCTTCTTGTGTATTGGCAGCAACTATTTTTTGTCTCGTTCTTTCAACTTTTGCTTGTAAATTATTTATCATTTTTATCAATTCAGCTTCATTGGCAAGTGAATAAGACTCCAGAGCTTGTTCAAATTCTTCAGTATCTCCTTCCTCAAGAAGATCTTGAACAGATAGCAACTGATTTAATTGTTCTTCGTCTTCTGCTAACTGAAAATAAATAAGTATAGTGAAAAAAACCTGTCGAGATGGCAATAACTGTTAACATTCATAGCATACCCTTTCTTCTCTTTTTCGAGCATTGATTTCCATCAGTCTCCTTGCAAGTTCACGCTTTCGCTCTTTTTGCTGTTCTACTGTAAGGCCTGGAGTTGTTGTGGGTGCTATGTATGGCAGTTGTACTCGAAGAACATTATGATCATAATACTCTGGATCAGTCCATTTTAATATTTCTTCTCGATATTGAAATGCAATCATTGAGTGATCGTGAATCAATTCCTATCAAACCCATAAATTCATGAGAACAAGTTTAATAAATTTGATTTATAAAATAGCATTTATAAAATACCTCAGCACGACTTGGTGTAATAGCATTGACATGCACAGGATATTTCAATTGTAATAATCTGTGCATGTATGAAGTTATGTGAAAGCCACCAAGATTTATTCTTTTTGCATTGACCGTATCGGCTTTACCATCAAGAATAGGAATAATGTGAGTTGCTTGATATCCTACACTAACAATTAATCCATCTGATGGACAGTTATTGTGCTGATATGAAAATAAACAATCTACTCCATAAGCAATGGACGGTATGTTGTAGCATTCAAAAAGTAACTCTGCCATTACTAGATACAAAACAATCATTAATTTGACAACGTATTTGTTTTATGGGATCAAAATAAGTTTTGAAAAACTTACAATTCCGTGAGTAATTCGGATTTAAAAAAGTTTCCGTTAAAATGACTGGGTGATTAACACATTCCTCAGTATTGATACCCATGTGGGTAAATGTGTAATCAAATATTTGTTCTTGAGCTTCAAAATGAGTTACAACATTTCTATCAAATTGTGTTTTCAACTGAAATCTCATCGCTTCAATATTTACAATATCGTTTCCAACTTGAATGTCCCCATCCTTTTTGCCTCTCTCCTTGCGTGGCTTCGCAATCAAATTTTTAAATACTAGCTGAGGTTCTTTCTCAGTGGCCCAACCAACTCTGCAATTATAAGACCCTAAAAATAAGTTAATAAGTTACTGTGTATTGAATTCTAAAATTATAATGTTTACAGATATAGGTTAAATACCATTATCAATGACAAGTGGCGTAGCTTCAGTCTTGACTTTCTCCGAATAAACATGAATGATGTCAGGTACAGCTCTTACATCTTTTAATTCAAGTACCTCCATTATTGAACTTTAAATTATTGTAAAATTTATAACTGCCAATATTTTACAATGTTTTCTAAAAATTAATTAGAAATTGAATCGCTCTAAAACTGCAAAGCAGACAATAGATATCGCTTCAATCACGCGCGCACAGTATGGCGCAGATGCAGACGCCATTTTCTACACTTGCGACATCTTTCGCCTAAATAAGACATTAGTGTGTAAGTCTGGGAAATTTCAAGTTTTCGTAGTTATCCTTACCCTTATCGTTGGAGCAAAAGCACAAATTTCACTTGAACACCAGCTGATATGAATGCATTTTAAATAAAAAATGTCTTGTTTATACTTTCATGTTTATACAATTATAACTTTAACGCATGGGATTTTTATTTGTGAAATATATTCAATTATTTTACTCTTCTTCAAAAATCGATTTATTGATTTTTCGTTGAGCAGCAACGAGCTTTACCCCAAAATCTAGAGATGTCAACGCATTCGATCTGATTAATGCTGCCCTCTATTACAAAAATAAACAAAAAATCGTTTTGGTATAACACAAAAATTATTTTATTTTACATTGAATTACAACTTAAAAGAAACAGTCATTATTTTTTGTCTATCGTAGGAGTCAGGATGTATAATTAAAAGTTTTGATGGCTTTAAAAATAATATAAATATTTTTTAGTAAATATACAAATTTAATGAACTTGATGATCGACGGTACATAAATTAAAAATCGACTTGTTCCTGGAGCGTTTTCGCGCGTACAATCAGCTCAGCGATATCTTTCCCCCTGAAATAAAAGTCGAAATAGTCGTAAGAATTAAATTCTGCTCGTTGCAAAACAAGAAAAAGAGCACAATTGAACGGCACAACACGAGAAAAATACTAACATTTGCGTAAGATTCGTTGTTATCGTATCGATTTGAGACTGCTTGAATACTATTTCATTTTTCTCGCTACTCTTCTCGGCGTCGTTCAGCAGAGCCAGATTAGCGGCCTTCTTCTTTTTCAGCTGCTCAAGGCGCACCTGCAATTCTTTGACTTTATCCGACATTTTCCTGATCTCCTCGCCTTCCGCTCGCTCTATAGGATTCATATTCGGCTCTTTCAGATGAACCAGTCTGAGGACCTCTTCTGCTCTGCGAACGTTCGACACATTTTACTTGATTGCATCGGTTTGCCGTTTTCGCCGACTTACAAATTACGCAAATCATTACCTTCGCGCGAGCTCTTCCTGTTTGTCCTTTATGTCCTCGTATCTCTCGGCCAGATTCTCGGCTTTCTCGTGCAGGTGCTTCTTCATCTCGCCCAGGCTCTCGAGCTCTTTTATCTGATGGTTCTTCAAAGCCTTCAGCGTTCGAACCTTCTTATTGCATTCGTCTCGGACCCTGTCGTGATGGAGAAAATGCTTGCGGAAGACCGTGGTTGCCCGGATGAGTAACTGGAAGGTTAAATTTGTCGTTAAACGCAACGCAACTAGCTGCATTCTTTTTTTCTTACACACTTATTACCTCCAAGTACTCGCGAGACGTGAGATTCTGGCGCAGTCCAATCATAGTGATCGGCTGGGACGTTTCCCGTTTCAGCAGCTGCTTTACGTAGGTATCGAAGGCTTCCTTGGTTACCTGCAACGTCAATTCAAAAATTCAATCAGCCCGTGACAAAGCGCACGCGGGGACGCGAAAAACCAATCAAAGCTACGCTCTCGCCTTTTTGCTCGGGCTGAGAGCGGGCGCGCTCGTTTCAATTTTCGGTATGTAATAGAAGTCGACGACGGAGATATCGATGACGATCCCGGTGTGGAGCAGCGCGACGAGGATACAGGGCTCCTGAAGCAATCCGAAGCCGAGAACTGGTGTGGCTTCGTCCTTGGCTGTGTACTTGGTCCGCGTGCTCACGAGGTACTGCGCGCTCGACTGCTTTATCAGATTCGGCAGGTAGAGATCGACGCTTTCTGGAAAATTAATTTTTCAATTACAATTCGCTTTGATCGTCGCGGCATTGTTACGAAGCGTCGCAGCGTTTCGAAGAAGCTTCGATCGCCCGTTTTTACCGTCGCTCGTGCTGACGTAATCGTCGAGCTGCGTAACCATCGGTACGTTCACGACGTGGATACCGGCATTGTGCGAGCAAAAGTACCTGAAAAGCACGTACGAGTTTTTGAAATGTGCTGCATATACGAGTAATGTCTACGCTCGTGGAGGAAAAAAAAATAAACCTTGCTCGATTCTCCCGGTCGCCGTGTAAATTTATGGGACAGGTGTACTTGCTGTCGCTGTCGTTGTAAAACAGGCCCAACTCCATCTCGACGCACTCGTACACGTAGAGAGCTTCCTCGGGCGTGTGAAGGCTGTAGGTCGATCCGTACTGAGACCAAGTCTGCGGAAGTAGCGCACGTTTATGAATTTACGGCTGTCGCGGATTAAATCTGATGCTTCGAGCTCACCTTCCTCTCGTCTTCCTCCAAATTCTCGTTCATTAAAATCGCGTGGTATATTTTACCCGTGCACTCGGCTATGATGACGATGGGCGGGGTGGTCTGCAGACACATTATGGAAGACGATTCGATTCCGTAATTGTCCACGGCTGGAGGATACATGGTAAGACTTCCGAAAACAACGGGCTTGTTGTGACTGAAAGACGAGATTATCGGTTAATTGCAGCTAGTATACAAGTGTGCAATGAAAAAAAACGAAGGAACTTTTTCGAGGAAAAACTTACTTTATCAAAACGTTGCCGCGAACGATCAAAACATCTCCGTTACCGCGAAGCACCAATATGGGCCACTCGATCTGTTTCCACGAAACTTTATTGACCTGAAACGCAATCGGAGTTGTATAAATATTCGACTGACAAAAAATGTATGAGTGATTTGCAGAAAAATCGCATGTTTCACCGTCCAAATCGAAGAAAAAGAAAGTTTCGCTTAGGGGAAACTGATAGCGAGTTTTTATCATTTAAGGTATAACAAAACTTAGTTTGTTCGGAAACAGCTACAACTATTATTAAAATTTTTTCCATAAGATTGACATAAGGAAATTTCTGGATTGGTTTCGGAAGTGATAGCTTCGGTTGTGATATTTTCACACTAATGGTTATGGTGTGAAGAGCCATTGCAAGATAATCAATTGTCCTTTTAGGTACTTATTTAGCTTTATATTTACAACATTTGGGCTATATTTAAGTAATAAATAGATGTACTTATCACTGCAATAACAAGGGCTTCGGAGGCGACGTTTTTTTTTACCACATTACATCTATGCAAAAAAAAAAAACGTTTTTACATACTGCAAAATTCTAATCTCAAGGAAAATTTGAATTCGGACGTGACATACGCCACTTTTCTGCAAATCACCCATATATATAGGTATATATGAGAAATGTAAAAATTACATCAATGCCCTTATCGCTGTCCTGTTTGACGGTGGGCGTGGCAAAATCAAAATCGACGGCCGTGTCACCCAGCGACGTAAAGTTGGGAATTTTCGAAGGCGAGTGCAAGCTCGGACCAACTTTCCAAGTCCTGGTCAACTTTGGCGCGTCTCCAGGCTCGCAATCGTACAACCTGCGGTAAACAAAATTCGTCTTTCAAATCTAAAATATGCTTAAAAGTATCGCATATACTGCATCCGTCGAAAAAAATTCACTTTTCTTTGGTGTAGAATTCGAAAAAAACTTTTTAAGCTAGAGTTTTCGGACCAGTGGGACTTTTTTCTGTAAGTCAAAAGATGATAAAAAATGCCGGGGAACATGGATATAGAATATGAAAATTCAACATGGGGAGGCATCTGGAGGAAAAAGAAAAAATCGGCTATTCGGATTTTCATTTTTTTAAAAATTAAATCTCTATTGTAATACTTTATTGTAGTTTAATTCGAAATTTTATTGGTGCCTTGGAAACATTCGTAGTTGTTGTTATTCCAGTATTTTGACACATTAAGTTTTTGTAAAAGAAACATAAAACGGCTCAGAAATATGGTTACTAGTTAACTCTTCCCCGTGTGCACTTTTGACTATCTTTCGGCTTGCAGAAGAAAGTCTCGTCGGTCCGAAACTTCTACCTTTAAAAACAATTTTCGATTTCTAGACCAAAGAAAAGTGCATTTTTTAAAAATTCGACGTATCCGCGCAGAAAGAGAGGCTCACTGGAAAATATTGCCGGACGTAAGTACGACGAGGTGGGAGTCGGTCGTCGATCCCGGATGCCAGCGCACCTGTCGAACCTCCAGCGTCGACAGCTGAGAGCAGCATCCGTCCAAGTTGTGACTCCTGGAAATGGAAAGCAGGAGGATGCGGATAAAATCCAATCGGTCGTCTCTGGACGCGGAGCTGTAGAGTCCGATCTACGTCGCGGCGAGATGAGGCTTGCAGCGCGCGCGTGGGGGTGTCATATAAGCTCGAGGCTCGAGCGAGAGAGAGCTCTGGAGGGAAAGAGCGAAGGGTAATGTAATTTTAAAATTTCCCTCATGGAAAATAACATATGCGCGCGGGCGAGTTTTGCAAATGTTATTCCCGCGTCGTTGGAGCTCTTTCTCCGGGGCGACGCCGGCCTGGAAAAAGAAGAGCCGCGCGCCCGCTATACATATACACATATATATACGTATATATAGCCGCGCGTCCTCTCATTTTCCTCGGCTGCAGCAGCCGCCACGACGAGCTGCCTTACGACACGCACACACATACATACACTGTCACACATATACGAGAGAGAGAGAACGATTTAAATTCCGTACGTACGGTACGTGTGACCGCGAGATAATCGCGCGGCACGTGGAATTTTAAATAAAATACCGGTAATTATAATCCATTTCTCTCTCGCTCTCGAGACTCTCTGTGCGGTCTACATGCAATATGCGTATATAGGTATAAACGCGAGCGCTCGGCGACTTTCGCGCAGATTTCCGAGAGAGCAGCGTATACGCCACGCCCCGCAGCCGCGCACTTCGGAATCGAAGTCTATTACACATGCAAAACTAGGAAAAATGTGTGTCTTTATTGCCGCTGTATATATACATACAGTATGTGCTGTACGTTCGGCTAATGGAGCTTAACGACGAGAGGCCAAAGCGCGGGGAGTTGGCGACCCCATCTTCGCGCCTCCCCTCCCGAGTCGATGAAAATAAAAACGCGGAGTAGCCGCCGCAGCAGCAGCAGCAGCAGCAGTAGCGAAAAATATAGGGAAAGTCGGCAAGTGCAGCGCGTGAGCGCAAAAAGTGTATACCTATATATATACACGCGTCTACGCGCGCGTTATATTTTAAAAAATCTCAGTCATCCATCTTATCGCGCGGTGTTATCCGTTTGCGGAGAAGCGCGACAAAGGCTAAAGTATAACCGCGGGCTCTGCCGCCGCGCCGCCTCCCAGCCTACCACACACGGAGAGAGAGAGAGAGAGAGCGAGAGCCAGACGCGCGCGTGTAGGTATTTAGGGCGGTACAGGGGTGAGTTAGACGCGCTCGCGTACATACACGCACAGACAGGGCCTCTGTCTCTTCCGGCCAGCGGCCGTTTCGTATATTTTATTATTACTCGTACTTTCGCTGCTGCTGCTGCTGCCGCCGCCGCCGCTGCTGTGTCCAGAGGAGCAGAGCAGAGCAGAGGGATGCCGGCGTGCGCGGCCGCTGCTCGGTGGTTAGCTCGGCCGTTATTAATGTCTCTGGCACGCGCACACACACACGTGAGTGAGAGAGAGAGAGGCGCCGAGTGAAAAATGAAACGGAGGGAAAAGGAGGCAAAGGAAAAAAGAGGAACGGAGAAAGTGCGACGCACGCCGCGGCGGCGGCTACGGGCGAGTTCTTAATAATTGATAAAAATGTATGCACACGCGTAGCCAGTCAAAAGAGCAGCGGTAGTAGCATAGCAGCAGCAGCAGCAGCAGCGCGGCTATCGTTTTTCGCCTACTATAGGTAGTGTGCGCAGCGGCGGTGGTATAGAGCAGCGCAGCGACGCGTGTTGACAAAGCCAACGCGATTTATTCCCACTTTTCAAGCCCCTCGCGCGCGAATTTTTCTTCGTTCGCACGCGCGCTTTTCGAATTATCAAAATTTATATCGCGCGCGCGCGCGCGACGAAGCAAAAGCTCTCGCGCCCGCGGGATTTCCCAGCGATTTTCCTGAGCTGCCGATCTTACTTTTTCTCTCGCACTCGTCGCGTTGGACGCGAGAGAGAGAGAAAGAGTGTGCGATAAGCTCTCCGAGCTTTTTAACGAGCGAGAGGCGCGACAATTTGAATTTGAACATATATGGTACGCGGATGTTATGCGCAACTGTATATATTGTGCAGATCCACCAAAATACAATCCATCTCAAAAATTGTAAAAACTTTTTTTTTAAGACACACTTACCAGGCCTGACTTTTCTCATTCCTTAGGTTATTTTGAAATGGAAAAAACTCGTGTGCATGGCCGATCGAATAGGATATACTTTTTTACCGAGGCAAAAAAGACTCGAAAAAACGAGAAATAATTAACAAAAAATGAATTCATAGATTTTTTTCTTGCAAACTATATGGACTTTTACATAAAAATTTCATTTCAACAAAAATATATATCTTAAAATTTATCAAAAAATGCTTTGAAATTTTTTCAGATTGATCCAATACAATTTTTGATGTTTCTTCAATGAATTTGAAAACATTTTTGTTCTAATGAAATGTTTATAAAAGTCTTTAGTTTTCGAGAAAATAAATCTATGAACTATTTTTTTTAACATGATTTCTCGTTTTTCGAGTCGTTTTTGCCTCCAGAAAAAGTATACCCTTCGATTGGCCGTGCTCGCGAATTTTTTCTCGTTCAGAATGACCTAAGGAACGACAAAAAGTAGGTCCAGTAGGTGTGACTAAAAAAAAGAAGATATTTGCAACTTTTGAAGAGAGTTGTTTCCGAAAATTGGTGGATATGCACATTGCACATATATACTATATATACATGCACGTAGGCGAGAGGTAGTTTTGCAAGTTGATAATTCGAAGCGGGCTGGCGTATGCGGGACAATAAAATTTGCTATCTCTCTGTGGCGCGCTAGCGCTAGGCTCTCTTGTATATACATATATAGGCGCATACGCGTTATACGTACACACACATAGAGAAAGAGGGAGAGCGGGTTGCGCTCTCCCGACGCGCGAGACATAATTTCCTGGAGAATAATAAATTGGACAAAGGGAAAGGAAGGCTCTGCAGAGGCCTGCTTAGCTTATGGCCGCGTTTTGCCTTTCATCAGCGCACGTCTCCTTGCCCGCGACTGAAAAAGACCACATATACAGTACACACACACGTGCGCACATATGCGTCCTCTCGGAATTATTTAATACGCGAGAGCCGAGTCGCTCGCTCGCGACTTGTACACTCTATATACTCATACACACGTGTCAAAGCAAGCGCTTCCACACATTGGTGCGGGCGTATACACGTATATATATACGCATACGCCACAACACACACTGCACGCAGACGCGGAGCGAGGAAAGAATGCGATTTCCGGCCCCGCGGAAAAAAGCTCCTTTTCCGAATATCATCCTCTTTCTAAAACGCGCGACGCGCGGCGGCCTTTTCTCCGCGCTCGTTCTCCCAAAACGTCAAAGGCCCGCCGCCGCCGCCGCTGCTCATGAACCGGCGCGCGACGGCGCTTAAACAAAAGAAGTCCGCGTACACCCTGCGCACCTGCCGCGCGGCCGATCTAATTAAGAAATTCTTACGCGAGCGTGTCGCCCACCCCCCCCCTCCGCCTTTTTTCCTCTCTCGCGCTCTCCTCTGGACACGCTGCGAGAGCCCTTTCCGTCTGGAAATTAAAAATAATTTTCCAGGCGCACAAATATATTAAGCGCCGCACGGCGGCCCTCTGAAGAATTCGCCCCCTTTTGTCTTTTCTCCAGGAGTCGCCGCGCGTAAGCTCGAGTGACTTCCGCGTGTATATACGCTCGCACGTACACACACACACACTGCACGTACGTATATACGTATACAGGGAGACGAGAGGGACAATTTCTTTTTTTTCCCCTCCCTTTAACTCGCGTACACACGCGGGCAATCTCGAAAACGAATTACTTTTGCCTTAATCATCGAATTTCATTTGAATATATGCAAATGCACGTAAGACAAAAGTTTGATTTATCGCGCTCGCAGCGGCGGCGAGGGTGGAAATGAGCGCGAGAGAGAGAGAGAGAGTGTGCGGGAAGCCGCAGCGCGCGGACGACGACGACGCCGGCAGCGGGCGGATAAAGTATCGGGCGAAGAATGGAAATTAAAAGATCCATCGTAATTGGATTGTAGATGGCCGAAAAAGCCCGCGATTCGCTCTATATACACACACATACATATATACACATAGCGTGTGCGCCGCGAGAGATTAACGACTGATTTCCCTTCCCTCATTTTTCCTATATATATACTCGCCCTTCCCCCTTTTTGCGTCCGTTCGCTGCTTTTTGCCGCGAACGCCGCGTCTTCTCTCTCTCCCTTCCTCTTTCGCGCCGTCGTTATAAATCCTGCTCGCGCGCCTCACGGGACTAAATCATTTTCGGCCGCGCGCGGATCTCTTTCTCCTCGTGCATTTGCGCGCGCGCGCGGAGGCAAGGATTACGTTACGCGCGCGTGCAGCGTGCGCTTCATTCGATAAAGTTGAATTATACGAGCTTCGCTCTCCCCGCGGCTCTCTCGACCTCAATTGAATAAGTTTCTTCGAATTTTTGGTTTTCCTTGTATTAATAGCGGTCTGTAACGCTGTAATGTTAACTTTGCTTTCAGACGTCTCCACAGCTGGCGGGCGACTGGAAAAGTTTTCTCGCGCAGCTATATAATATGTACTGCAGGTCCATCTCGCGCGAGCGCATACCTTTCGGCGGCTCTTTTTCATATAGCTGCGCCCGGATTATTTACATTTCCGTTCGCTCTCGTCGCTGCGGCGCTCTCTCTCTCTCGGCTTTTTCCCGCAATCGTTATCCCCGCGAAACTTATATAAGTATAGAGAGAGAGAGAGAGAGGGAGGGAGAGAGCGAGAAGAGGAAAGAAAGCAAGAGTCGTCGGAAAGTAATTAGAAATATGGCTTAGCAGGGGTAAATGGGCCGTGATACCTAGGATAATCGCGCTACTCCTTCTCCCGGCTTCCTTCTCATTTTTATCGCTCGCTCGCTTAGATTAATGTCTCCTTCTCTCTCACCCCCTCTTCTATATCTACTTATATAAGTATACTCGAGCGATGATTTTTCGAAAAAGTTGACCCGCGCGAGTGCTCCCTTAATATACGCGCGCCATAGCGGGAAATTCGAAGGAGGAACGGGAGGGGGGGGATATACATCTATATGTAAGGGCGACACGATTTCGAAGCTACTGCTCTCGCGGTGTAATGGGGATGAGAGGACATTATGATAATTAGACGCATAGATTAGACATAATTCGTTAGGACACCTGCTGCTGCTGCCGTCGCCGTCGCTGCTATATAACCGCCCGCTATATACGTATAGCGCTGATGCGATATGCAGTAAAAGTATAGCGACTCCGCTCTCGCCTCCGCATATTGGCATCTCTCTACCGGCTCTCGGATTAATAATGGCTGCGCGGATATTTTAAAATTCCAATCGTTATACACTCGGTCGCGCGCCGCGCGGTATACATTATATAGAGCCGTAGTGCTGGCGGCTGATGCGCGTATTATTCAGCATAAAGCTCCTGCGCGCAGTTTTACCCGTAAAAACAAATATATATGTATATAGATATGTATACGTGCAGACAGCACATATAATACGCGCGCGCGCGCATAGTGATAATTAATAAAACTAATCCCAGACACAGCAAGAGAGAGCGAGAGAGAGAGAGAGAGAGAGCAATCCGGGAGGAGAATTTCCCGTCACGAGTCTGTATAGCTCGCGCTCGCGAGAGAGAGAGAGGAAAGCCGGCCCCATAAAATCGGGATGTTGCGCAAAATATAATGACTACGGGGGGCAGCAGGCTGGCTGACGCTCCGGCCGTAATTCACCGCGTCGTCGCGACACCTGCGTCGGCAACTAAGCCCGTTAATTCTTGCGCAAGCCCTTTCGCCGCCTCCGCCGGAACTTGCAGCTCGAGACTTCCTGTGCGCGCCACGTCCTCGCGCGCGTCTCGTCCGATCTTCTCTCTCTCTCTCTCTCTCGCTCTTCCTTCGCCGATAACTTTATCAATGCTAACAGGCGCACGAGAGCGAGCTCTATATGCTCTCCTCTCGCTTTCTCTCTTCCACCCGCGGTGCGTGTGCGTATACCTATATACGCGTATTCATGCAGATGTATGGAGATTCCGAAGCGGAAAGTCCTCTCTTCCTCATTCGATTAACTTGAATTTCCCGCGCGCGCGCGCGTCTTTTAAAACTGCGCTCCGCCGCCGTGTACGTGTACTTGTATTATATAGTAGGCGAACGTGACGAAAGCCTTTTGCGCGGGAGAGATCGCAAAAATGCCAAACAAAAGGGGATATATTCACGCGCGCACACACACACTCTCTCTCTCTCTTCTTCCGTCGTTCCGTCCACGTACGCCTCTCTGCCCTGGTATAATTAAAAGAACCGACAGATGTCTCTCTTTCGCTCCTCGAGCTTTTATTTCGTTACGTATTATATATATGTACGGAGAGGTGTGCGCTACGCGGTCTGCCTAGCTAAATGCCTGCCGTAGCCGCGATTCTTTGATTAGAAGCAAAAGAAGCGGCGAGCGACCTCAGCAGCGCTCTTTTTTTCTCGCCCGCGCGCCGTGCGCCGCGACACTTTTGTCACGGATATTTATTTCGAGCGGTAAATTCATAAAAAGCCGGACAGTCGCGCTGCGCCGCGCGCGCAGACACATAGAAAGAGAGAGAGGGGGTGGGCGAGGTGGGGGAGGGGGGAAGGGAATGCCTTATTTTTTTACCTTCGCGCATTTTTTCATTCGTCTCTGCTGGGAAAATTGCGCGAGCGCGCATAATGAAGCTTTACAATGGGACTATATACGCTGCGAGGACTCTCGCGCGTCCTGCACCGCTCTTTTATACAAAGTAAATTTTCATTTTTCAGCCACTGCTGCTATACGCGGGAGCCGAGCGCGCGCTCCGCGGGGATGATCATTCGATTTGTTGGAGAGAGAAGGAAAGAGAGTGAGATTAATTAAACGAGAGAGAATATACGAGTGGAGAGATTGGCTTTGGACTTTCTTACGCTGCGCTCTCGGTCTCTCGCTCGGCAATCGGGGCTTTACGATGCGGCGTGAGAGCGAGAGAGAGAGAGAGAGAGGTAAGTCTCGACGTGGTAAACTCTCGAGGCGAAATTGCGCGCGAGGGTGAGAGACCGGAGAGTAGTAGCCACCTAGTCCCTTCTCTCTCTCTCTCTCGATTTCTCTTGCACATCCCACCACCCCCCTGTACGACTTTTTCGACGCTGATGGGACAGCGTCGATCGATCAGCCGTCTTTTCTTCTTCCTCCCCCTCTCCCCTTTTATTTTATCGCTGCACACGCGCGCGATGCCGACTCCACATGCGTAAAGAGCGGCCACGAGAGATTTTAAGAAAAATGTCGTCTTCCGCGTGTATATGCAATATAAACTCCGCAGTCAAATATCTTGCCTCTATGGAAATGAGCCATTTTTCCCTGTCGATCGTATCGCGTTGGCGCTGCGCGCTCTTTCCCGCGCTACGGAAATTGCCGGGGATTTATTATGTTTCCGATGACAAATTGACCTGCAAGCGAGGACGAAGATTTTCAGCCCAATTTTTCTTGTTTAAACTTTGACGATGAGGGTGTGCTGGATGTAAACTATACATATTCGTCTCCTCGATCAAGATGAAATAATGCTTAATAAATATACTACTGCGGCGCGTACAGTCGTATCAGCAGACATTTGTTTAGGAGCGCAATTTACCTCTGTCTTTAAAGCTGTTTCAATATATGCAAGAATTATAAAAAAATATATGTCACTGAATTAAACGATGATTATACATTTTCCAAGAAATATAAAAATTAAATTAAATACGAGTAAGAAAAGTGTCATTACGAAAGCAAAACGTGCTTTTAAACCTCTCAGCTATATCTTAAACTTCTCGATAAGAAACACGTATATATATCTACTAAATTAAGTTCAGGTACAATCTACAATCGAGCTCGAAAATAAATTCCTTATCAATAATGTATACTTTCGGCCTACAAGCTCATAATATCCAGCCGGACGACAAGCTTACTTATGTATATCCCTGCAATTAAAGGCAATCCAAATCAGCTGGGATATCATGCATGATAAAGAAAGCAAAATGAAGGCGCAAAGGCGGGTGTGTGTGCCACACCACGAGGAGAGCAGCTCTCTCTCTCTCTCGCGTCGATTTCTCTCGCGTCGACCAAGTTAATTCCGCAGGCTATTTGCGAGGGCTCGTAAAGATCCGGATCGAGCGTAGAGTATAGCGGCGGCGGCGGCGGCGCTCGTCGTTCTCTCCGGTTTTACAAGGAGATATGAGCCAATCGCTGGGCCTCTGCGGTCGCGCGCGCGCGCAACGACTTCCCTTAATAAATTCGCCGATGCTACGCTCTATTCTCTCGTAACTTCTGTCCCTAAGACTAATTGATTTGTTTATCCTCGCGGCGTCTAGCGCCGGAATCACTTTTTACGGCTGCTCTATACCGCTCTCATATAGCTCTATCTTATTAAAGCGTCGGCGAGCGGTATACACCGAGCGATCGTCCGAGATTTACGCTGAGAAAAGGAAAAAAAACGTATATCTATGTATACGCATCGACGAGAGACGTAGAGGCGAGCGTATGCGCGCGTACGTCGCCGCGGAGATGCTAATGTGTACAAACAGTAGACGTATGCTCCGACGCGTACATACATCGTTTTTCGCGCACGTCCCGCCTCCCCGCGTATGTGTCGAGAGCTTATATTCGGGCAAACAAAAGCTCGGCGGCGGGCTGTGCAGTTAGCTTGCTCATCGAAAAAAGAGCGCAGACCGCTGTACACTGCGACGAGAGAGAGAGAGAGAGAAAGAGAAAAAAGTGCATCGGAGCAAAAGGGTCGCCGCGGCTCGCTCGACTCGTCGCTCGTATATACGCGCACATGTATATAGCGCGTGTGCTTCTCCGAGATTAGCCGCGGCCGCTTTTTATCGGAGGGATTACATATGTAAAACCATTAGGTTAAATCATTTTTTTGAGTAAACGCGCGCGGACGGGGCCGATAGCCCGACAAAATATTCGAGGGCACGAAATACCTGAAAGAGTATGCGTATATGTATAGAGCTCGGTTGGGTACGGAGCAGCGCATAGAGGATATTAATCGCCTCGTTCGCTGGCATTAATTATAGATTTTTTTTTCCTCGTCTACTCGCGCGTGTGCAGCGCATATAGCTAACTCGCTCCGACCCGCGGAGAGCAAAGACTAACGGGCCGCGCGGAGATATTTTTTATAGCGATGCGCGCACTTTTTGGCTCTGAATAATATTTGCCGCTGCGCTTTTTCACGTGGAAATATGTGTATACGAGGTTTGCGCTCGCTTTTTTATGTAATCGGTGTATTTTAGCTCTGCTGCTTCGGCGATCGCCGATTTCGCTTGGTTCGGGCTGTGAGGCTGATTATGTGTGGGTTGTTTATACTGTGTAAATAGTATAGGTATACAAATAAATGTCACAGAAAATAATCGAAATGTTTTTTAGTACGATTTATACGACACATCATCAGGGATGAGATTACAGTGAAAGTATGTTTTTCAATTTTATCGTGAAGAGTTTTACATATAAGAAGACACATATTTGCTCTGTACTAATTTGGGCATTTATTTATTTGGTTTGACGAGCTTGAAAAGACTGTGTTAACAGAATGACATCATAAAATATTATGTAAAGCCCTCGATATTACTATGGAAAATTAAACTTTGAATACAGTTGAAATTTTTCCATCCAAGACTAACTGCACACTGTTCTATTTCTTATACTTTTAAATTTCAGTTTATGATGCATGGAAATAAATCGAACGAGTTCAATGGCACCGTTACAGAAATATTCAAGTTTGCCAGTTACACAATTTTAGAATAATTATTTTTCTTTAAATATGCGATATTTCTTGCGAGACTTCAATTTTTCTCCCCCCTTTTCCCCTTAATCGCAAGCGCCGAAAATCAAGCCTTCAACGATGCAACGCTTGGGCCCCCAGCATCGCGTCAACAGCGCAGACCTTGAATTCGCGAGAATGAAAAGCCACCGAACTACCTTTGCCATTATATTCAAAAAGTATATATACAAACAACAAAGTGCAGACTCGCTGCGTATAGCGTCGTCTGAGACAGTACGCGACGCTGTACACGGAGAGAGGAAGGAAAAGGCCGGAGAGCCGAGCGCTTGCGGAGGTGGCAATAAAAAGGCGAGAATTATTCATAAACGCGAGTGTGGCGCGAGCAGGAGCTGAGCGAGAAAGAGCGCATAGTCCCCCCCCCCCCTGCGCCGCGGCTTATATAGAAGAGCGCGCCGCGACTCCGAGTCGGCAGAATTCTGCCGAATATTATAGCAAGAGCGCCTAGATCCCCGCCGCATAATAAACGCATAACGCTAATCCTTAAAACAATAATTAGCCCTCTATATATAGTGCAGTCCAACTTGTGTCTATTATATAGGCAGGGGAGCGCGACGATTCGTCGCTTGCTATATAACGCGGGAGTGAAAAGACGCGGTAATCGGGGCGCGCGGTTGAAATTTTAAGAATCCGATGCGCAGCCGCTGTACTCTTATACATGTATATATATATAGTACGAAACAGAGGGTATATCCGGCAAAAGGACCGCTGCTGCCTGCGTGTATATAAATATACGAAAGTTGCCTGCGTGCGCGGTATATATACGCAGCAGGAGCGACGAGTTCTTATATATACTTTAGCTGCTCGCGGGCGAAAGGGGTTGCGCGCACGGCGGGGGGGTAATAGTTTTAATCCGGTGTCTTGAAGTCTGGATTTGGCGGCGCGGCAGTTAGCGGCGAAGCCACTTCGCGCGCTCTGATATCATAATCCGAATAATCGCCATTATTGCCGCCATTTGCTTAATCCAGCAGCTACTCGCGTGCGCGCTTACTCTCTACTCTTTCCGCGCCTCCCCCCCCCCCCTTATTATAATCTCTCTTCCCTCTCGCTCACCACGCCGCGATGACTTTTCATCCGACCCGCGCTAGAATAGAGTCGCGCTTTTTTCTTCTCCATATCGCGCAAAAAGGCTTGTACACACACAGCTTGTCCCGCGCTGCGCTTGCGCGGCTAATTTGAATTTCGCAGCTATATATATATACACACACTGCTACGCTGTGCACTGTCTTCGGAAAATTGTGCGGGAGGGAGGGAATAAAAAATTGGCCGCGCGTTATACAGCAGTGGCGGAGAGGAGCCGAGACAAAAGGTCGGAGAGAGATATAATCAAGAGTCAGCTGTAGCTGCACAACAGCAGCGGCGGCAGTAGAGCGTAAGCGCGCAGTACAACGGGAGAATTTGTTTATAGTAGCTCGGAGCTCGGCGCGCGCCAGCGGAGGATGTATAGGACGTATCCTAAATCCTGGAGATTCGTTCTAATGGCCGCAACTTGCTTACAAACTGTTCGCGTTTCCGCTCGGCCTGCGCGTTCTCTCGCCCGTAGTGCAGCGCGCGGCCTTGTTCTGCGCGTACGTATATACCAATATACATGTATATACACGCTTGATCGTATAAATTCGCGAGCTGCGGCAGCTGCATGTCCCGCTCCGTGTGCTGTACCGGTATATGCACAGCGTAAAAACTCGCTCGCGAGTAAGCAGTAGCAGCTCTCTTCTCTTATACTAAATGATCTCCGTGTCTCTCTCTCGCTCGCTCGCGCTCCCGAAAACTTTGCCACTTTGCCGCGCGCTCGCGCGAAATATGTTTATTAATCGCGAGCGCGCGATGTAAATTTCTCTTATTAGGAAGGCCGGGAGCGCGGCGGCGGCGGGAGAGCTCTGGCACTTTCTTAAACTTTTCTTCGCGAAACATCACGTCGGCCGAATTCATTATACCCCGGCGCCGCCGCCGTGGCGAGTATAAGTATATACCTCTCTCGGGCGCGCGCGCGGCGCTAATTAATCCGAAGCGCGCGCGAATGCGTAGCTTATTTCGATCTCAGGACACGCAGAGAGAGAGAGAGAGGCTGGCCCGCTCTGAGATAGCGCGGGCGCGTGGACCGATAAGGCGCCCGCCGCCGCCGCCGCCGCCGCGAACTTGTAAAATCGTCCGAAATATTGTGCGAGAGATTAGAGATTTCGAAGAGTCGGCGCTCGCGCGCGCGTGGTATAGGCTGCGTAAGTAAGGGGCTAATGCGAGATAGCGCGGCATGTGTTGTTGATGAGGCGGTTAGTATTCAGCCGGTTTCGGCGGCTCAACTTTTCAAAACTAACGAGTCCCGCGCAAGCTTAATTCCTTCCGCGCGCCCGAGAGCCTAACAGCCACTTAATTACCGCGGATATTAGCGCTCTTTCTCTCTCCTCTCTCTCTCTCTCTCGACGCATCCCGAGGCGCGAGGAAGAGGAGGAGGAAGAATTTTGTCCAAGTGTGCGCGTGTACGAGACTCACAGGCAGGAGACGACGTCCTTGCCGCCCTGGAACTTGGCCTCCTTGCCCCAGCGCTTCGGCAGCTCGACGACGGCGATGCCCAAACTGCCCCAGAGCGCCAGCAGCGTCACCGTCTCGTTCATCAACAAGTTGCTCACCTCGAAGATCGGCGGATCCGTCGGCTGCAGAGTCTGGAAGGCATAGACGCAAACGTTATAAGTTAAAATGTATATGCCATCACTGGCCACGTTATAGACAACAAGAAGCTGTAAAGAGCATTCCATTAACGTGCGCGTATAGGCGGGAGAGGGGAGAAATCGAAGGGAGGGCGCCCCCTCGGCGAAAAAAGAAAGCCGAATTACAAATTCATTATTACCCGGTTCGGTAAGCCGCGAGACGAGGCTTTTCCGCCCGATCGCAGCTCCTCTCTTCTTTTTTTCTCTCTCTCTCTCGGTGCTGTGTATAACGCGCAAGCGGTGTGCAATCTCTCCCGCGGTGTTTTCTTAATTCCGCTTAGTTCTCCCCCCCCCCCCCCCCCGCCGCCACCCGCTCCGCGTTATACACTTGTCGCGACGGCTTTCCTCCCTCCGCATCGTCGTCTATCGATTAAAAAAGTTTTTAATGCGATCCCGCCGCTGCTCGTTTGTTTTCCCATTTTGATTTTTTATTGTCTCTCGTGTCTCTCTCTCTCAGCTCTCTCCGGCGGATATTTAATTTCCCGGGAATTCCCGCTTCGCGTAGGAGAGTGAGTGAGACGATCGAGTTTCCAAACTTACTTTCCTACTCTCGATCGAGGAGAGCTTCTCTTCAGTCTTTTTTTCTCTCCTTCTCTATGTCTTATATACTCGTCCTTGGCGTCGGCAGCGAGCGACGATCGAAAATCCTGACGCTCATCGTTATTTCAGGAACGAGTTATCTATATAGTGTACATAGGCGGAGCGAAGCGACTGGCGCTTAGACTCTGTATTGTGCATATATACGTCGTATCAAGGTGACGCGGCAGAGTCGACTGCGGCGAAAAAGCGCGAGGAAGCAAAAAAAGGAAAACGGGAAAAAAGTCGCGCGCTATGCAGTGGCGATAAATTCGTCAAAGAGCGCGAGTAATCGCGGGACAAAGGAGCTGCGAACAAAGTTAGTGGCCGCTGCGCGGGCGATACAGTCGCTGCGCCGTTTAAAAAACTTTCGCGGACCAAACCAACTTAAGAATCATCCCCCCCGAGAGGTGCGGGAAAGACAAATCTAAATCAAGCCTCCGCGCAGCGAGAGAAGAGCAGAGCGGAGCAGAGCAGAGAGTAGGGTATGTATATATAGCAGACATTTATCAGAGAAGCACTCGGCCACCCTCCCCCCCCCTCCCCTCTCCCAGCCTCATTCACTTTGGCCCACCCCGACTCCCTCTGGGAGACAAACACGTCGACCTGATGCTACTGCTTCGTCGACGCCTTATTAATCCGGCCCCGACGACGAGGACGACTCTTTGAAGAAATTAAAAGAGCCCGAGCCGCTCGGAAAGATACATCCATTCGTTTTCTGCAGTACGAGAGAGAGAGAGAGAGAGAGAGAGAGAGAGAGAGAGAGAGAGAGAGAGAGAGAGAGAGAGAGAGAGAGAACGAAGACGGAGCATTAGCATTTTCATCGCGAGAACCTAAGTACCCGACAGATAGACATCTTGAGCCTTGTCGAGGCTCTTTAAAATCCAAAGTATATATCCTGGCGCTTCTCTCCTCTTCATTTTTAATGTCGACGAGCGCGATTTTTTTCTCCTTCTGTCTCTCTCTCTGCTTTCTCGCTTTATTCTCTCGCTCTCCGCACCCTCCGTATAGATTTAAGCTTTCTTTCCTCGCTATATAACTGCGCGCTGCTGATGACGATGCAGCTGGTACACAAGTGTATACAGCGCCTAAACAAGTATTTGTTTTTGCGCCAGCGCCTCTCGTCGCGCGCGCGCTCCCACTTCGGAGTTATACGCGTGTAAAACATTTCACGGACTCTCTCGTCCGCGCCCGTGCGTTCGTCGTCACGACACTTCGACCTTCAAACGCTTCGCGTCGCTTCCGTTTTCAAAATATATGCCGAAAATAGACCGCAAGTTCGCTCGCACACACTGCGTTAAATTGAACATTATTCTGCTAAGTCAACAGTTAAACGTTATGCATTTCGGGAAGGAAACTGCACACTCGAAGATTACACGCGCAAATTGCACGGGCGTTACGTAAGGACTACACTTGTATCGACACAAAATTCGTGGATCGAGCATTACTCATCGGCGAAAGGCTGATAGTTATGTATCTCTACCTATAAGATACGTGCACACATCGCATTAGCTTATGCAACGCTCGAAAATAAGCGCCTTCGCTCCTTTATGGACCACGTGATCGTCGCGCGACTATTTTTCACTATACTTGCATGTATATACATGTACTATACACGTATAGTGGCAGTACCACGCGGAAAGTCGGTCGCTACGGCTACCCGCTTTTCTGGCACACTATGCTCGGCGATGTACGCGGGGATTGGTAAATAGCAGCTGATCGAACGTATAGTATACACGCGCGCGCGAAACGAGAACGCTTCCTGATAGTTCTTCGCCGCAGTCTATCGTCCGAGCCCGAGAAATCAGCGTCGAATGCTTACTTACGTCTGACATATCGTTCCATGAGTGCAGCGGAGAAAACGCAACGATGAGCGCGACGACGAGCTGTTACATCTGCAGCGACAACAAGTCGATGCCTCCGGTTTATCTGCCCGATAAGCTCGAGGTTTTCGTTGGAAGGAGCGTCGACACCAAGATCGCCGACCCCCAGTGCTCGCGCAAGCAAGGTTAGTTTTCGCGGCTTCGAGGCGAGATTTCGGGCCCGATACTTGTGGTGAATCCCGGTGCCTTGCGGACGTCAACAAACGGTTGGGAAATCTGCGAACTTTGTTTTGGTCGAACATAACCTACAAATTCCAGATTTTTTTTCTTTTCTCGCGCTTACTCAATCACTTTGGTTTTTTAGTTCTTTCTTTATTAATTTCTGTTTTGACAGTTCGTCTGTATGCTAGTTACGAGGATAAGAAGGTCTTTGTTGAGCAGTTGGGCTCTCGAGCCTGTGGCCTGAATGGTTTCAAGACTGAGCGAGGGGTAAGAGTTATTGCTCAGCACGGGGACCTGCTGGAGATTCTTTATGGCAAGCATCCGTACAAGATTGAGTTCAATCCACCGCCAAAGATAAGCATAGAGAGCGAGAAACCTAAGAAGCGATTGATGTCGCAGGATTCTGAAGAGGAAGAAGATGATGATGCTCAAAGCTCCAAGAAATCTAAAATGACTGAAGATATTAGTGATCGATCTCCTTCGGAGGAAAATGTTGGCATTGAGATTGCCAGTACAAGTTCCAGTCATCTCAAAGCTAATACACCAGAGAAGGGTACATGGGAGCACTATAGTAATAAAACTCTGTATGTTTACACAAGTAGTGGTTGTGAAGGACGCTCAAAAGTGAGAATTCATTATTATAATTCAATATTATTTTTTTTTATTTGATTTTGACAAGTCACTATATTTTTCTATCCATTGATAGATTGCTGCGTATGATATGGATAAAACACTAATTAAAACCATATCAGGTCTAGAATTTCCTAAAGACTGCAATGATTGGCAATTGCTATATCCAGAAGTCCCGGGTAAGATAAAAAAATTTTATCAAGATGGATACAAAATAGTAATTTTATCAAATCAGGGTAATTTGGGTAGTGGAAAGATAACTTTGAAAGATTTTAAGACAAAAATTGAAAAGCTTGTCAAGAAAATTGGAGTTCCTATGCAGGTTAGAATAATAAATTCTTTATTATTTTCTATTTTAAATTGCAAAAATCAAAAGTAATCTGTTGTTTCAGGTGTACCTTGCAGTGGGTCAAAGCATTTATAGAAAACCTCGCACTGGAATGTGGGACTTCTTGGTCAATCAGGTTGATACATATTTAATAAAAAGTTGTTTTTACACCAGGTGCTCTTAATAAATAGCTTTATCTTATTGCAGAAAAATGATGGTGTACTCGTTGACAAAGAAAATTCATTTTATATTGGTGATGCTGCTGGACGACCAGCTAATGCAACAAGAAAGAAGAAAGATCATTCCTTGGCAGATCGACTGTTAGCACTTAATTTAGGTTTAACATTCCACACACCTGAAGAACATTTTCTTGGACACAAAAAGGCATCGTATAATGCTCCATCCTTTCATCCAAAAGAAGCAAGCAAAAACACAGTATTATATGAACCATCTGATGCTGCACTTGTTTCGGACAAACAGGAAGTGAGTAAAATTGCATAACCATGAAGGTAGAATATTAGTTTTAAAAAAATGTCTAAATGTGCATTTTTACAGTTGATTATTATGGTTGGATGCCCTGGCTCTGGCAAATCTCATTTTGCAAAAACACACCTGAAAAATTACTACTACATAAACAGAGACACGCTTGGAAGCTGGCAAAAATGTGTTGCAAAAACGGATGAAGCTTTAGCTCAGGGGAAAAGCGTCGTCGTAGACAATACGAATCCTGATAGAATTTCCAGACAAAGGTACGTCGAAATTGCGAAAAAGCGTAGAGTACCCGTTCGCTGTTTTGCAATGACGCTGGACAAGGAGCACATAAAACACAACAATATGGTAAAGAAAAATTTTAAATAGTGCTCATAAACTATGTAGCATGTACGTCAGAAGTTGACAAAAACGACTTTTTATAGTTCCGAACATTGACAGACCCGACGCATCAAGCCATAAGCGACATGATTATCAACAGTTACATGTAAGTTACTGCATAAACACATCATTAGCTCTATGCATGCTTCTTTAGTTTGCTTGCTGTAGCGATATTTGCTATGAGTAAAGGGGGTTGAAGTGTAAGGATCATTAAGTCTACGCTCTGCAGCATCTTAGAGCCTTCTCCTCTCTGTCTTGTGCATCCATGTTTTCTGAGTAATCTTTTTTATTAGCGACACGAAGTCACAGCTGGTCCGGCGCTGTCTCAGATTCGTGAATCTACTGCTTTTGTTGTGTCTACGTTTCTACATTCGTTTCTCCATGCGTTTCTCCAAAACTCTCCCGACATCTTACAGAAAGAATTTTACGCCGCCGAGCGAGGACGAGGGCTTCTCGGAGATCGTCAAGATCAACTTTGTGCCGTACTTCAAGTCCGAAGAGGACAGGCGACTCTACGAGATGTACCTTCTCGGCTGACGGAAAGGGACGGGGTTGTCGTCGTCGGCGCGAAAATGGTCGAGCATATAACTGTGTTTGTGATTCCATATGAATTTTACGGCTTTGTTTACTGTGTAAATTTTCGTCCGTCAGAACTGAAAAATCATGTACGTACAATAAGAATAAATTATATTTTTAACTTATGAATAAAAAAAAAACAGGAATGTCATTCTTCTCGTTATAGATTTAAATTAAGACCGAGACAAAGCGAGAGGATTTTCAGCTTAAATTGTTGAGGCGAAAAAATTGGCAATTACTTAGAGCCGCTGTGAGTAGCGCGCGGAACTAATAAGTACGAGGAAAATCCGGTGCGCGCGCTCGCATTCTTCATTTCCGTATATGTCTGGGCGAAAGAGAAGAGGCGCAAGACCAGCGCGCCGAGAGAGGAAAGTAGGAGATAAGCCGCATTTTTACGTGCTCGTTACTTAGAGAAAGATAGAAAGAGAGCGAGAGGAAAACAAGGGGGAAAAAGACTGGCTGTATACTCGTATAGTCAGGGTAATTATTTGGTCGGGGAGCCGCTCGCGGCGTTCTTTTCGGTTCGAAGCGAGCCCGATAAGCCAGGAGGAAAAATTAGAAAATGAAGCGAAGGAGCGACTCGATATTAATGCATATCGGTTCGGGGGCTCGCGTCTGTGTTTTGCGCGACGCTTCGCTCTCGAGCGCTGCTGCTCCCCTATGCGCTGTAATTATACCTATATATGCGTACAATACTCTGCGCCGGAAAGCTTCGTTAGGGCAGACATTCGTCGCTTCGGGGCAAAACTCGAGGACGAGAGAGAGAGAGAGAGAGAGAGCTCGGTAAATTTTTCAGTGGGCTCTCTGGTGTTCTATATATAACGTATATATATACAGACACAGCGAGTTGAAGCCTCAAACAGGAGTCGGATAGTTTGCAATTTTCTGACGGCCGCTAGTCAGGCGCATCGCTCACGGTAGACTGATTTTCCAAGTATTACAAGATAGATTAGAACTTTGAAAGCGTTTCCATAATGTATACACGAACTGCTGTTCCAGGCGCAAGCAATTACTTTTTACCATATACCGTTTTTAACGCGAGAGCGATTCGTCCGATATACATATTACGGAGCCATATGGAACAGACGCATCGAGCGATCGCACTATATACAGCAGGGAATGCGCGTAATGGAATAGAAAGTATGCCGTAGAAATGTCGAGCATAGCTCGGGCGCTCTCAATACTCGAGAGTTTGGCCTATAAACGGCGGCGAATTCGAAGCGCGACGTCCCCAATCGGCACCAGCGTGGGATACTTACAAACGATCCTCTTAATATCGCAGAGCAGTGCCGGGGCACGTATACACTCAATAGCGCAGCAGCAGCAGCAGCAGCAGTGCTCTATATAATCCGCGCCATAAACGCGCGGCGAAAGGAGGACGAAAAAAAAAGGTACCGTTATTAGAAGCCAGTTCATCGAGCATATTCGACACGCGCGCGCGCGGAAAGCAGCAGCAGCAGCAGCAGCGAGGGAGTATACGTAGAGGGACGAGCGCGAGAGAATAAGAGCTCGTCGGATCGAAGCTAAACTGGAATTCTATGATAATCAAATGGCAGCGAGGCGAGCCAAGGTATATACACATACATCGCGGCGTTTTACGAGGTCCGGCGCGTTATTATTTTATTAAGTCGTATAATACGCGCTCTCTGTGTGTGCGTCGCTGCCGCTGCCGGATATATTCGAAATGAGTCGTCGTGCAGGCACGTCGCTCTCGCTGTTCTCTCTCTCTCTCTCTCTCTCCCTTTCCGTATTTGCGAGCAATTCCGCGCAAGTATGCAGATCTAAGAATTCAAATGGCCGGCGCTGTCCGCGGAGACCGTAAAATGGCGACGGCGGACAATCGCGCTCGTAAAGCACTATATTAAAATTCTGTATCGTCGCCGCGTGCGGCTCCCGCCGCCGCCGCCGCACGCGGTTCTCTCACGCATGTATTATCGCCGCGCGATATCCGCGCGTGTATATCCTCGAGCGCCTCCCCGCGAGCCCACCTGAGTGTATGTTGACGTATGCGGGATGTGTATACGGGAAGGACACTCGCGATGCGGATTTTACGAAGCTGTCTTTTGACTTTTGTCGTTGAATTATAATACGATCTATTTTTAGGGACGTATACTTAGAGTAAGTTTTTTTTCTAAAATTGGGGAGAGCGAATCAAATTGTATATGTTAAGAAGTGTTTCTAGCGTAATATTTATTGGTTACGTATTATCAAATGCATTGCGTATTGTCAATTACGCATTATAAAATTTGACTCTTACTTTGATTAATAAATTATTTACAAGAATTAATATACCGGGAGGATTATTCAGTTGACAAGAATAATAAATATGTCCACTTCATAGTAGGTCACTAAATGTTTATGAACTTTGACCATTTTCATGCAGTGTAATAAAATTTTATAGCTAAGAAGTGTTTTTTATAAGACAAAGACTCTACGCTCGAAAAAATTTCTATAATTGAGAAGTTATCTGTCACTTCGAGCCAAGAAGGAAAAAATAAAAAATAGTTAAAAATGTAATGATTCATAATGAAAGTATTATATACAAGTGCGTTTCACTGAAATGAAAATTATGATTAGTTCTGCAAATGTAATTAATATAAATGTGATTGCTATAAATCTGGTATTATTTTTAACTCAGCTTTCATTATGGGGAATCAAGAAAATCATGGGTCCATTCAATACCTCATTTAACAATAAGATTTTTGTTTTCAATATTTTCTAAAAATAATTTTGTATCAGTTCTTACTTATATAATTTTCGATTCCAAAGTTATAAGTTTGTGGTAAATCCAATTTTATTTATGTAGAGTTATCGCAACTGCAGTATTTTGTTCGTTGAAAAAAATTGATACTCATGTGAAGTATCCGATGTCCTCTAGCATGTAATTGTAAAATTTTGACACATTTCGAGGGGTTTGAAACTCCCTCGGCTCAATATCTGTTGAATTTTCGTAGTATCAATGACGATCAGTTGCTCTTTGGAACGAACGGTCGTACCAATGTGTGTTTGAGCTATAGCACTATATGAGGACTGCACTTCAGATTCACGTGCAATCCTTTAAATACAGCTTTGACATCCTGCTGAATGTTCTGCATGCCGTGTACAGTGTACACATTTGCAGAAATACATTTTTCCTACTTGAAATTTCTCCAAAAATTTCTGGTCTACAATTTCCATTTCAAGCGTAGCTCAAACAAATTTCACCCAATCGCCCTAGAAAATTTTCAAACTTTTCTCGCTATCGTCGTCATGAAAATTATCGATGTACTGTAGTATCGACTGCGGCATTTTGCATTTAAGTTGTATGTATAAGTTATATTAAGTTATATACTTTTTTGCCGCAGGAGAGAGAAACCCTCTCTCTCTCTCTCTCTCGGCCCTACCACCCTCGTCGAGGTCTCGACGCGAGAGGTTTCGAGCTCGGAGAATTACGTATTTAACCGGCGACCAAAAATGTCCCAAATGGCCGAGGACACACGCGCAGGAGCGAGCGAGCTGTCTCTTATTTCGCGAGCTCTCTCTCTCTCTCTCTCGCGCGTAAAATACGTTATTAAAGTACATTAGCCCGGCTCAAATCATACTAAACGACGTAACTTACTTTGCCGCGATATTTCACGGCCGCTTTATGAATCCCAGGGCAGAAGCCGCCGCGCATTCACGCGCGAAATAAAAGGCCTCCGGCTACTGATGCTTTTCGCCCAAGAGCCAAGAGAGGGATGTACACGCGTAGCACAGTGTAGTATACCGTGTGCTGCTGCTGCTGCTGCTCGACCTTTCACTTCGGAATTACTGCATTAGTCGCGCACACTTTCGACCACTAGTCGCGCCGCCTCGTCTTTCAAAGGCTTCACTTCCCTTCAATTTGCCGCGACGCGCGCGTTTTTCCTTGGCTAATTCTGCCCCGCCGCCGCGCGAGCGATAATCATAGACTTAATTGTCCTCTCTTTCTCGCCCAGGCTCGCCTCTCTCCGACGAGAGCGCATATTGTCTCGCCCGCTGGAAATTCATCCACTCTTAGCGTCCGGTCGTTCGTTTTTCTTCGAAAAAGTGAAAAAGAAAGGAAATTAAGAGAGACGGTCTATAGAGGGCGAGTGCCAGAGCGGATGTGTAATGAAGGAGTTCTCTCTCTCTGTCCCTCTCGCGTGTACTGCCACGCTGGAATTCGCATCCTCCCTTTCCAATAAATCAGGCTTCTCGCGCAGCTGCGCCGAAATTTAGCAGCCGGCCGAATCTCAATACTGTTGCTGTTTTGGAATCCCGTCTACGCGTGTGTGTGTGTACTGTGTATACGTATATGTACCAGTGACAAAATATGCAAGTGCGCAGGTGTAGGGGTGGTCCTGCGCGCCGAGGCTCTCTGTGTGCGGGGTGTATATGCCGCTGTAATGCGTTATTAATGAACACCAAGAATTTCATTAAAGATTGTTTGTATATCAAACTGTCCACTAAATTATGCCCCCATAACCCCCCTCCCCCACGCGCCTCGTCGGCAGCGCGTCGCCTCTACTGCTTCCTCTCTGCGCGCACACGCACACACCCGACTAAATTCACCCCGTCCCCTCTCTCTCTCTCTCGCTCTCTCCGATGCCAAACGTTAAATTCAGCTTGTCCCGCGCTATATGCTCGCAAATGATTTTCGACTCGCGCTCTATCACGTGCTGCACATATACGTATACGTATATGTAGCACAAACTGCAGAGTTGGCGTTAATCGTCGATTTTTCCGGGAGCGTAAAACTATGCGTATTATATCTCCGCAGGGCGTGGCCGCAACGTCGCGTGTAACTTTATATAAGTCGCCGGGAACATACGTTATTATAGGGGGGGTATATCGCGCGCTCCGGCGGGCTTTCGGGCAATGTGCGAGGCGGTGTGCGCCGCGGAGGAAAAGAGGAGGAGAGAGCGAGCAAGGGTGATACAGCGAGAAGCGGGATACGGTTAATCGTTGGGAAGCTATTAACTCTGGACTGGAATGCCCCGTAGTGCCTCATTTCGTTCAATGCAAATTTACACCGCCGCAGCAGCGCACAGCATATATATATAGTATATACACTGCATAGCTCGAATAACGACATACCGCCAGGCCTCTCTCGCGGCTCGATTTTACAACTTTTCGCCTCGCCGTGTCGTCTGCACGCTCGTCGCGGTGGGCTCACCGCCTCCAGTCGTATCCGCGCCGACTTTTCGGCTTTGTCATCGGATATACATGCAAAACGCGAGCGCGCGCGAACGAAAACATCAAAGTAAATATATATATGGGGAAAAATAATGTCGTACGAGGTGGAAATTTTTCCGCTGTTTACTGCGGAATCTTTCGACGGCAAAGCGTTGCGTTACGCGCGCGCTGCAGGTTCGGTTACGTATAAATAATATTTTCTAAAATAAATAGGTGTAGGTTGGAAAAGTCACATGATTCTGAGAAAGCAACTGTTACTATGTGTGCCGAATTTCAATAAAAAAAATGTACTTTCCTTTGGTCTCGAATTCGAAAAAAAATTGTTTAAGCTAGAGCTGTCGGATACCGATAATAATAATATTAATAATAATAAAAAACTTTTTGTTTCTTTTTTCTCCATATGCCTCCATCTCCTCATCCGAGTTCCATCGGTCTGAAATCTCTAGTTAAAAACATTTTTTTTCGAATTCTACACCAAAGAAAAACACATTTTTTAAAATTTAAATTCAACTTTTGTACTTGGCGCGAAAGAAACGAGATTGACGCATATATTATACGACAATTTTATCAACATAAAGAACTTTGCGGAATAGCATATAATTGACTATAGAGCCTCGAACCACTTTCAAAATTTTCACAAAATCTCTACGATCCAATGATCCTCGACACTCGATAAATCATTTACAACGGCATCCACGCGGTAAATCGCGCCAAACTAAAAGAAAATATATAGGCTGAACAAAAAGACCCGAAGAGTTTAAGATCCCATGCGCTGCCGCACTTTTCCCCCGAACACATACATATTGCCGAGAGAAGAGCGAGGCGTCCTTCGAAGTTAGGCAATTTAGCCGCGTGTGTATACGCGTCGTCGTCGTCGTGCACCCGGACGATCAACGTCGCATAATCGGTGTCCCGTTGCCGTATCATAAGCTTGTCTCGCCCTGGCGTAGTGTCGTCCTCCCACTCTCTCTCTAAGCAGCAGCAACAGTAGAGCTTTTCCCTTCATCGGCTCCACACCCCCCCCCCCCCGTCGTCCTCGTCTTATACCTCGTCGTCGTCGTCGTCGTCGCCGCGCGCGCTCGTATGGCTGTCGCGTAGCGCAGTCTCTCGGCTTATTAGTTTGCAACTTATGCGCGCGCTCGCGCTGCCTTTAAACTTTCGCACCGGAGACTGGAGACGTGTCGCGCCCTTCGCGCTCGTGAAACCCAAAACGCTCCTCCGCGATTTATTGATACTGCATGCGATATGTGCAGCAGCAGCGGCGGCGGCGGCGGCTCTACTTTAATTAGCGCGCGATACGATCCGCTCACTGTACAAAGAAAAATCCGCCCTAAGAAAAATCGAGAAAAGCGCGTACGCAAACGAGCGAGAGAGTAGAAGCATAATCACACGCGCTTGGCGCGCGGCGAGATTTGTCTCAATTTTTGTGAATGATCGGGCCGCACTGCTATACATATACGCGCGTACGGGGGCGATGTATACTTTAGCCGCGTGCAGTTCCTTCTAATGTGAACGAATGTCCGGATATACATCACGGAGAGGGAGAAAGAGATAGAGAGCAGTAGTATTACGCGCTGCCTTGCATTATTTGCCCCAGGTTCGTTTGCCTTCGTCGCGCGCTCGCATTATGTCTTCACTTTGTTAAAGGACGCGCGACGCCGCGCGCCGCTCGCTAATCCACGTAATACACGGAGAGCGAGAGAGAACGAAGCAGCAGCAGCAGCAGCCGTGCCATTTGCGAGCTACAACCTCCTATATATGCGCGTCTTCGAAACTTTGGTCTTGAGGCAACGGCGGCGGCGGCGGCGGCAAGTTTGCTGACAAAAAGCAAGCACCTCATATAATGCCTACTGACGCGGCGCGCCCGAGTGCTTTTTGCCGCTAATAAAATATCCCTATTCTGGTCTGTGCGACACCCTGTGGGTACACCGCAGTGAGAGCCCGTGATAAGAATTCACGTACGGCCCAGTATACTGGGCCAATAATGGCAGACTCTATAGCAGTACTGACAGGCCAGTACTTCCCCATTATTGGACCAGTATCGAAATGATAAGAACGGCCCAATTCTGTAGTAATTTACCGGTAAACTACTGGAGACCAGTATACTGTGTCGTTAATGCAGAATATAAAAAAAATTAAGAATAATATGCAAAATTATACATATATATTATTTATAATATTTATAGAGAGAGATGACGTATATATCATAATAATATATGGATGATTTTTATTTTAATTATTGATTATTTATTATTTTATTATTATATTTATTATATTATATACAAAAAACCCTATACTCCTTTCAATACTGAGCCAATACTTCAGCACAATACTGAGCCAGTACTTTCGCGCATCAGGTATGATTTATACGAATATTGGAGCTTCGTTTAAAGTCTGGCTAAATTTGTTGGGCCAGTACATTTTTAAAGTATTGTCAAATCAGTATCGGACCATTAGTTTGCCAGTACTGGTAGACAATATATAATGACCGACAGTACAGGGCCAGCATTGAGTAGCCAGTACTGTCAGTCTTAGCAATTCTTGCAAGGGAGAGAACGATTCTTCGAACGTTCGGCCTGAACCAAGTAGTTTCTCTCTCTTGCGGGCGCGAGTGATTTAAGAGCGCGGATTAAAAAGAACGAACGAGCATTATCAGTCGAGAGCGAGCGCGTCCTCGTCTCGAAGGAAGCGCGAGAGCTGCTGCACAGAGCGCCGCCGCGCCGCGTTAATTTTCCGGCCTTAATCGCGAGCGGCGCATAGCGGAATATAAGCCCGTATCAGTTATAATTTACAATGTTATAGCGATTTTATGTATATCTTCGGCTGCGGAGAGAAGAGCCGCGCGAGTATTATTTAAATTAAACGGGGCTAAACTGCGCGCGCATCCAAGTGCCGGCGCCGCCGCAGAGCCGCGAAAGAAGGGATCCCTCTCTACCTCCCCGCTATGCAAATTATTATCGCGGGGCGATAATTTAAATGCATATTTCGCCTCCTATATCATTTTGTTATTGCCTGCTGCCGCCGCCGCCGCCGCAGCCGAGAGCTAAGTCGCTCGCGCGGGAACGTCTTCCTCTCGCCGCGGCGTTCGAGTGATTAGCTATATAGTCAACGTAGCGCCATAATCCTCCCTTCCTTTTGCTTATTACGCGGCTCCGCGATAACTAATTTTTCGAACGCCTCGCCTTTTTAGTCAAGTAAATCATAAAGCGCCTTACGTCCGCTTCCGATAACGCAGTAGAGAGCTGCGGTTAAAAATGCAATATTCACAGCTTATCCGCGTGTACGTACTTTGTCGCGGTCTAAGAATTAATGAATGAATCACGAAAGAGAGAGAGAGAGAGAGACTAATGCGGTTTACATTTCGTCGCGGCTGATTAATAAATCATCCGCGGCTCGTCGTCGTCGCTGCAGCGATTAGCTTCTCTCGCAGCGTGCAGGAGGAAAACCGCGAGACTCTTCTAAAAAAAAAAAAAAAAATTCCGCGACTACAAACTTCGTATATACACAAGGACGGGCGAGTCGAATGGCAGGAGAAACAGCAGCAGCAGCAGCGGAGTAGCTCGGTCTTTGAATTTATCGTGTAAGCCCGCGAAAAACGAGCTTACAGCAGTTGAGCCGAAGAAGCGAGCGCGCGCGCGTGGCCGCGGCCAGTATTTTAATTCCTGCAGGGGCTCGCGTTATCGCGAGCCGTTCTAAGGGCATGTAGCACTGCCGGTATATATACCGCTGGAATATAAGCTCGGACGAGAGGAGGTGGGAGGGGGGGGGGGCAGTGAGAGAGTGCGGTCTGCGTCCGGGTCAGTGGCGAAAGATACATGTAAGTTGACCCCGCCCTCGGGAGCTCTCTCTCTCTCTCTCTCTCTCGCTCTCTGGACGCTTATGAATATTAATTTCTGGCCTCCATACCCCCTCCCCCCCCCACCCACCCGTGGCACCGCGCGCGCACCTCATCCCCCCAAAGCAGCCCCGGACAAGAACAAATTAGATCTTTCCTTCCATACATTTTCCTTTTATTCGCGCACTCCCTTGAACTCGATGCGCCTCGCAGCAGCAGCGGCAGCAGCAGCAGCTCGGCCGAGAGAGCTTTGTGCTTTAAGTGACCAAAAATACTCGAGGATTCGCTGCGCTTTTTTTCTTTCTCCTTCGTGCCCATTCTTGTTTTCTGCCTTACGCGGCCCCCCGTCCACTGCACACTCCTTTTCTGCGCGCGCCGCCTGCAAGGAGGCTGAATAACGAAAAATTGCCATAATTAAGGGGTTAATTATACGAATTTTTGTTTGGCCCGGAGAGAAAATATTCCCATCCAAGCTGCTGCTGCTGCAGTGCGTGTAAATTAGCGCGCGCTTTTGTTCAAATGTTTACTTGATTCAGTTTTGCCGCGCGCGGACCTGTTAAGGGAATTTCTTAAGAAAACCCGTGAAAAGCGCGCGGCGCGCGCGAGAGTGGCCGCAGCCAGCCGCACACGCGGCCAGTCCGCAATTAAAATGATTGAAGCAACCGGATCCCAAAGCTCGCCGCCGCCGCTCCGCGTCTTTTATTCTTACGTTTGTTCAATTTACTTTACTTCCTCGCACATACAAATATACATAACGCTCGCGAGCTTCGTCTGCGGTAATTAAATATATTCCACTCCCAGGGCTCCGGTTTCAAAATTAAATTTCTGCGCGCGCGGGCGGGCGGGCGGGCCCCGCCGCGGCCTTGTCGCGGAAAAAGGAAAATGGAATCACGGCATTGATTAGGAGCGGCGCGGCGCGGCGCGCGGGAGAGAAACAAAGATGCGGCGACCGAAAAAAGAAGGAAGCGAACAAAGAGAGAGAGAGAGAGAGAGCGGCGGAGTGCAGCTCTTACGAGCGATGAAATTTCTCCTAAAAGCCAACGCAGCGCGTCTCTCTCTCTCTCTCTCTATGCGTATGCAGTAGACACTGCAGACTCGCTCCTCGGCGGATTAATTAAAATTAGTAAGTGTTGCGAAAGTCGTCTTTTAAAAGGGGGGGGGGGGCAGCGAGCAAGCGGCTGCGTTCTCCTGTTTGCGGTGGGAGTCTTAAGATTCGGTGTGTGTTTATATATATACAAGCAGAGCAAAAAGCGCACCGGAGAAATATATGTATATACAAAGGTGTGTATAGAGGTGGACGGGGGTGGTAGAGGGGGCGGTCGCTTCGCAGGCGGTTCGCTGAATCCGGCAGTTTCATAACTACGGATATAACCAAGAGTTAAAACCACAGTACGAATGTCGTATCTCTCGCTCTCTTGCCGCCTCGTGTATATACACTGCTGTATATATATAACACCCTCTATCTCTCTCTCTCGCTCTGCTACTGCTGCCACCTCCTTCGCGCGTAAAGGGCGGATCTTATTATCAAACTAAATCTCATCCTCGAAACAAGTAGCGGCGCGCCTCCTCCCCTTTTTCCACCTGACCTCCGAGCGTAAATTTTCCGAAACTTAGTCCCGCGATTTTTCTGTTATATACGTGCGTGTTCTCGCTCAAGCAGCGCTTTACTTATATATATAGGTGTACACCGAATGGGAGCAGGCAACTTTTCGCGGCGAGAGATCAACAGCAGATTTCGCCGCAAGTTCCGGGGCTGAACTCGCAAACTTCCCGATGAATTTTCCCACGAGCGATATCGCAAACTTCCAATCTGACTCTTCATTTTCATAATCGCTCGGCTATGCAGTGCGTATATATACGTACACAGCGATCGCGACCAAGACTTACGTATATACACTATATATATACGTATACATCCGGGGAAAGTTCGGAGGGGAGAAAAAGAAGTTGACGCGCGCGGATATCAAATCGAAATCTGGCCGGCGCTAAGAGCTCCCGATTCCGAGGGGCTTTGCTCCGAGAGTGTCTCGTAAGTTCTGGTAAGTAAGGAAGAAGAACCTCTCGCCGAGAGCCACTAGCTGTGTGTGCGATGCGAGAGGGGGAGGCGTCGACGACGACGACGATGCGCGGCGCACACGACTCGTGTATAACTCGCACCGCTCGCGCAAAACTAGAGTGAGAAGTTGCGCGGCTATATATATGTAAGCGGCCTGCAGACACGGATTTTCTTCGGTAATTTTGTTTAATACCGACGGACTGCGCGGAAAAAGGACGTTTTATCCGCTTTAGCATTACTCACGAGCTCCGCGTGTATATCCTTCCTCGGGGGGATGTGCGGTAAATGCGTATACTTCTATATATGACTCACCTGGAACAGAAAAGCAAGGGTGATCGTTATTGTGGGTAGTATAAATAAATTGCTGTTGCGTAAGGGTCATTGCTGTGTAATACATGTTACATGTGCGATGGGTGTATTGAGAGATAATTTCTTTTTACGCTGATGACACTATCGTCATTTTGATTGACCTACGTTAAATGGTAATGGTATGTTGCCATACGTCAAAAATTATCTTAATAATGTAGTTTGGCAAATACAATAAATTTATAATAAGCTGTTAAAAAAAATTGAATATTAACATACGTGTTTAAGACAAATTTTTGATAATAAATGTGTGGTACGATAAACATTTTTTATATTTGTGAAAATCAAAAATTTCATTGGCACCTAAGCTTTACCACGTACAATTTGTCAATTAGCCCATTTTCTAAATAATAAATAAAAAAAGAATTAATTACTAAGATTATTTGTCCTAAGTATAATCATGCATTACGAAATAATAGCATGTATTAAGGTGAAATTGGTGGATTATGCATTGAACTATTTCAAAAATTTAATGAAAATATTTTCCTTCAATATTTTATTCTATAATTAACAAAAGCGTCAAAAATGTCAATACCATTCCTTTCTACAGACAAATTCATTTGTCCCAACCTCAAGAAATCCTAACAACCGCCTATAGACGACCAAAAATAAGCCTAAACAATAATTTCTAGTATAAAAAAAAAATACGATATCGCCACGCGACACGCGAAGACGCGGCCGCAGTTTGTCGAGAATTCTCGGAGACACACACACGGTGGGGGTATACAGAGCGAACAATCGTGGAAAATCCGAGCTCGCACTTTGTATTCATACGCGCGCAGAGCGTAGCTCTCGCAGGATGTGATCATCGCGCAGCAGCAGCAGCGCTGGCGAATTTCGACGCAAAGGGTGCAGTGCGAGAGCTGCCGCGCGTACGTACGTGTGACTCCGCCGTCGCCGCGCGGAGGTAGGTGAAAAGTGGCAGAGCCTCCCCCCCCCCCTCCACCCCTAAGTGGGGGTGCAGCGAAGAATGACGTCAGACATTAGCAGTAATGCCAGGGCGCAGGAATGCCCCCTACATCAGCGAGCCGCGCATAAAGTGGCTATTTGTTACGTTATTACGCGCGTTTGATACACGTATATACGCGGGATTTCAAAACACTCGGCGGGCTTGCGTGTCGCCTAATGGGGCTCGATTTAAAATATAAATTCCCGCCTATAAATATCATTTTTGGGGCGAAACACATAGGCGCGGCCGCGGCGGCGCTGCTTTTAACTCGCGCTGCGCTTTTAACCCGCGAAACGAGAATTGATGAGGAGGCCGCGCTATTTTTCAATTGCTATATAACACAAACGGAAAGTCGTGTGCGGTGCCCGCGTCGTCTTTGAAAATTCACGCGGAGTGTATACGTAAAGGAGATCGAGGGAAAAAAGGGAAAATTTTCACGTTGGAATTTGGCGACGCGAGAAACGCGCGCGTGTCATCTCCGCACGCGTCCGTCATCTGTTTTGTGCCCCGTCCGGGCCGGAAATAAAGAAAGGCAATATCTCCTCGTGTACACTTGTGTGTGTGTATAGGGAGGCAGGGAGAGGAGATGATACGTGTCGCTGATACATCGTTCCTCCTATATATTTCTCTCTTCTCGCGCGGGCGCCTATAGTGCTAAAGGGAGCGAGTAAATTGTGAATATGATAATGTCAAGGAGGAAGCGAGAGAAGAGGAGGGAATCGGATTCGGTATTTCAGCGGCGTTTCTCCGATTGCCCGGCCATTTGTTCGGGAAGCTCTTCCTGCTCTATATAGCGCGGCCGACGGTATATGGTATATATAGGCGAACGAGCCCCGGGACAGCCTGACGGATGGCTCCTACTCTCTTTCTCGGAGCTCTTGCGCTGAGCCACCGCCGCCACTGCTTCTCTCTCTCTCACTCTTGTGCGCGCGACCGCGCATTTTTTATCCTTCACTCGCCCTCGATTTTATGCCCTGCGCCTCCCCCCCGCCGCGTTGCTGTTTTCACGAGTTTCTCGCCTACTTTTTATGCGCTATCTCCGTAGCGATCCATCTCGAATTTTTCCTCGACCGTATATACATGCGCGCAGAGTTGTGCAGAGAGAGAGAGAGTCGAAGGCGATTGAACTTTCTGCAGTCGGCACGGAAAGAAGAGGAGAGAGAGAGAGAGAGAAAGAGCTGAGCGCGAAAGAGGTCCATTAAGCCCGGCAAACCGGAAAATCTCCATTAACCGAAAGCTCCGGGAAAAGCGACGGTACTTTCCAAGCCATAAAGAGCCGATATTGCGCGAATTATTCAGGATAATTCGAATTGATGTATCAATCTTGCCCGCCGTCGCCGCCGAATCCGAAGGAGAGGCTCCGCCGTGGAAAACAAGGATATAAATTATCTACAGACGCGAAGCTGTAATTTGAATCGCGCTGCAGGGGCAGTGAATTTTCTCTCTCTTTCTCTCTCGCGCGCGCACGTCTCGTAAAATTCAAATGAAGCACATACTCTATATACGTACACACAGACCAGTTAAATGTGTTATACGCGCACTTGTAGCGCGCGTTACGAAAATTCCTATCATCCCCTTGATGGATCGTCTATATTATTTCTACGCTGTATATACGATCGAATTGCCAGCGACGCCGAATTTATGGATCCTTGCAGGAGCGCGCCCGCACTTGAAGCTTCGAATGCGACTGTATACCAGCCGGGATTGTAATTCATGCGTATATATTAACCACCGCAATGCAAATCGATGTATAGACGGCCGCGCGGGATTCGATGTGCGGAGGCGACTGCGACAGCGAATTTTCATTTCCATATATATATATATATATATGTGTGTGTGTGTGTGTGTGTGTGTGTGTGTGTGTGTGTGTGTGTGTGTGTATATATATGGGAAAATCCGCCAAAATAATTCAGATAATTGCAGCGGAAATCGACCGAAAAAAACCTCGTGAGACTCGTCTGGGGCAGCGTTTTTCTTGTTCTACAGGACCCCTAGAACACGAAAAAAATAGTGTTCCCGCGAAATCGAAAAAGTGTTTTTGGGTATTTGGATGTTTACACAAAAATTTACAAAAAAAATTCGTTTTTTAAAGTGTTTTTATTTTCAATCCGAATTTAGAGGGAGAAGGAATTTTATTTTTACTGTCGCAAATATGCACAAAAGTTCATAAATTTTCTGAGCTTTTCAAATTAGTCAAGCTTTTTTGTCTATGATTTTTTTTAACAAAATGACGGCGGTTTTTGTGAAACAGCGTAATGTTAAACTTTGTTGTGAAAGTGATGTTAAACATGATTTTTTTTATCGAGAAATATCACCTTAACAAAAAAATGTTATAGAATAAAAAATGCTTAAAATTACTCAAAGAATACGTATGAATTTTTTCAAAGAAATTTGAACCATTTTTTATTTTTTCTAAAATTGTGCAATTTGGAAAAATTTAAAATTTACTCAAAATTTTTTGAAAAAATTCATACATATTCTTTGAGTAATTTTAAGCATTTTTTATTCTATAACATTTTTTTGTTAAGGTGATATTTCTCGAGAAAAAAAATCATGTTTAACATCACTTTCACAACAAAGTTTAACATTACGCTGTTTCACAAAAACCGCCGTCATTTTGTTAAAAAAAATCATAGACAAAAAAGCTTGACTAATTTGCAAAGCTCAGAAAATTTATGAACTTTTGTGCATATTTGCGACAATAAAAATAAAATTCCTTCTCCCTCTAAATTCGGATTGAAAATAAAAACACTTTAAAAAACGAATTTTTTTTGTAAATTTTTGTGTAAACATCCAAATACCCAAAAACACTTTTTCGATTTCGCGGGAACACTATTTTTTTCGTGTTCTGGGGGTCCTGTAGAACAAGAAAAACGCTGCCCCAGACGAGTCTCACGAGGTTTTTTTTCGGTCGATTTCCGCTGCAATTATCTGAATTATTTTGGCGGATTTTCCCATATATACACGCAGAGTGTCCGCGAGCGCGTATAGAATCAGTATAGTAGGCTAAAAGCACGTATAGTACTATACACTACGCCGCAGTGGCTAATGCGCGGCATCAGGATTCGCCGCGGCGGCGGTGGCGTCGAATGAAGCGAATGTGTGCCGGCGTCGCAGTGCGAATGCCTGCGGCTGCTGCTGCCGCTGCTCTCCTCGCTATCGCATTATTGACTTTGGCACTTGCGCGGGGACCCCTTTTCAGGCTTACAAACGCGAGTCACACACTCGCCGCTCTTGCGCGCATTAGTCACGGATCGCGAGCAAACGGAATACATCGTGCGGCGAGAGAGAGAGAGAGAGAGAGAGAGAGAGAGAACCAAGTGCCAGTGGCTAGAGATACCTCGCGCTATATATGCTACCTATAGGGGGTATATCGAGTTGTAATTTCGTTGAATTTCAGAGCGCTGTCGAATGTGTGCGTAGAGTACGTGCGAGAAGAAAAACAATTTATTGATAATGACTCTATATCGTTCGATGACAATCGTGTTTAAGAAATGAAGAATCGATGCATCTCTTCGAACTAAACCTTTGCAAGCTCTGAGGAGCCTAGAAAGGCTCGAAACGTTGGCTTAATAAAGATACAGTTCAGCTCGAAGAGATGCATAGATTCTTCGTTTCTTAAAAAAAAATGTAGTTACACTTATATATAGGCAAAGAAGCGGGTGTCGGTAGTGACGTTCGAGTGCGCGACGTGTATACGTATTATTTATAGGTATAAATATACGACGACGTTGAGGAACGGTCGCGCGTTTTTCCATCTATCCGGCTTACGCGCGCAGGAGTCGCGCACGTGTGCTATGCCGAGGAACGAATAGAGCGAGTACGTATATATTGTATATATCTACTCGAATAAGGATTATAGCGCGAGTGAAAAAGCGAGAGTGTAGCTATCGATGCGAGCCACGCGCAGGTGTGTGTGTGTGTGTGTGTGTGTGGACGCGTCTCTCTCTTTTTCTCGCATATTATATATATTAATGCCACACGGCGAGCGAGTAAGTGAGCGAGAGACGACATGTATATAATATGAGAATCGGATCCGGCATTACGCATGATGTATGGCCTCGACAGAGCTCACCCCTCGCCGCGCACCGCCTCCTCTTCTTTTCTCTTTTCTCTCCGCACAGCTCGGAATTCCGTGCCTCGTATATTGATGCGCGCCGCCTCGCGCGCTTCTCGCCTTGTTTGTCCCCCGTCCATTACTCTCTCTCTCTCTCTCTCTCTCTCTCGCTCGGAGCTTTATATCGCGGCGACCGCAAATCGACATTCCCAGATTCGCCGTCGCCGTTTCTCTCGGCAGACAAATATTTGCCCGCGGTTGATTTATGCGCGCGTGTGCGCGAGTCGAGCGTCGCCTGGTTGCGCTATATACATATAAGGTATATGTACTGCTCGCAGAGGCAGAAAGCTCGAGAAGCGTTCAATTTCCAATTTTTCGCAGCGGAATACAACTTTCCTTTTTCTGCTGCGTTCTCTCGAGAGAACAGGCTTAATGGCTGATAATTGAATTCCGATTAGTCGAAGAAGTGCGGCGGCGCTCGTGCATAAGGCCGCAGACGCTATGAATCAAGAGCAGGCCAAAGCTGCCGCTGACGTACACGTAATTATTGAGATCTCGATTTTGCGTTATTGCTTTCGGTGCGTGTTGCTTCTTAAAGCTCGAGTCCTACACTGGCAAGGCGGAACTGTCGAGTTACAAAAAATATATGCACTTTTTTTTGGTCTAGAATTCGAAAAAAAAATTTTTAAGCCAGAGATTTCGGACCAATGGGACTTTTTTCTGTAAGCAAAAAGATGATAAAAAATGCCGACGAACATGGAAAATACAGAATGTGAAAATTCAACATGGGGAGGCATATGAAGGAAAAAGGGAAAATATAAGGCAATTCGGATTTTTATTTTTTTATTAATGTGGTATGTTCTTTTTTTAAATTAAAGCTCTATAAAAATACTTTATTGTAATTTAAAATGTCGTTGGTGCCTCGGAAACATTCTTAATATTGTTATTATTCCAGTATTCTCGCGCATTAATTTTTTGTAAAAAAAATTTACAATGGCTCAGAAATATGGTTACTAGTAACTTTTTTCATGTTCCTTTGTATTCTTTACTATCTTTCGGGTTACAGAAGAAAGTCTGATCGGTCCGAAATCTCTAGTATAGCTATAAAAAAATTTTTCGATTTCTACATCAAAGAAAAGTTCATTTATTTTTTGTAATTCAACACATAGCTGTTCCTCCGTGCAAAAATTTAGCCGGTGAATAGGGAAATTATTCGAAAATATTTAACACTTTGAAAAACAATCTTGAGCTGATATACTTTGCAATTATATAAAAATGAATTTAGAAACTTGTTCAACCGGTAACTTAATATCTTCATCCTTTCAACTAAATCAACGAAAGCCCCTTCGATCGCCACGGAAAACGTTCTCTTTGTCTCGAACTTATATCGGTCTCGTATACATATATACACCTCTCGCGCAATTCATCGCATTCGTATATTCATCTTGTGCCTTGCTCTCCGGGCGCGCGGTGTTGTTTTTTTCTTTATTTCCTCAACGCGATATCGTCGACGTGTCATTGGCAGAAGCCGAGGGCTCTCGCCACGGCTTTTCATCCATAAATCAAAGCGGTCGCGTATCGGCTCTCGAAGGCTCCGCGCGCAGCCCTTTCGCTTATTATTTTCGCGTTTGACTCGAGCCCAGAGCGCAGTTTGGCGAGCCGTGCTTCTGACGTGGACCGATGAGAGAGAATCGATACGCGCCGGCTTCTCTGCAGAGTCTGATTCGACAATGCTGGGATCTCGACGTTCCCCCCCCCCCCTCACCCCGACAGCAGAGAGCAGCCCTTTTCCCGCGAAACTTTCGAGTCGGCGTCGCCCCCTTCCCGCGCGCGCGAACACGCGTTTAATGACTCTCGAAATCTTCGGGAAAAGCGCCGGGCTGAAAAGTTTGCCGCTTCGGGATTATAAATCGATATGCGGTTTCATAAGTAACGAGCGGATGATTGAGCCCGAGAGAAAGAGAGAGAGAGAGCACCCTCTCACCTGTCAAACGCAAGAGTCACGACGAGGGCATTAGGGGGCGGATTGTGCCGCGCGGCTGCCGGGCGTAGTACAACGTCGATAATTTATTCGTGCGCTTCGGAAATTTTCGAAAAATATGCGTAATCTCCTGATTAATGAAGACGCGAGGCGAAACTTTATCAAACGGCTCAGCGGAGCGAAGGTCCACTCTCTCTCTCTCTCTTTCTCCCAATGGACTTGATAATGGAAGCCGAGCTGCCGGCGACTAATTTAATAGAGCGTAAACTCGCGCGGGAAAATTCAATTGTAATGTCTGAGGCGTGTTCCAGCGGATATCCAGAGCGCGCAGTGGCGCCCGAGGCTGCGGATCGTCGGTTATCAGAATTGGACGCCGCTGTGCGGCGATATACACACACACACGCACAGACTGCACACACAGCTGACAAAGACACTTGCGCGCGCGCTGTCCCCGAGAATTGCCATTCCAGCGCGGGGGTAGTTGTGTGTGCGCGTCGTGCGTGCAGTCTGCGGCATAATTTTCGCGGAGGGAGGGAGAGAAGGGACGGCTAGACTCTTAGAGTACCTCGACGCCGGCGCGCACTGGTAATTGTATCGTAGATCGTGTCCTCCCTTCCTCCCAGCCTCGGCTTTTCTCGGCACGACGAGCCGCATGATTAAAACTTGATTGCGTTAGCGCGACGACGACGACGAGCGATTCTTATGTGCTCGGCGCGCGAATTATTGTGAATTTTCCTGCACTGCATGACGATCTCGGGGACGACGTATGTGTAACTGTTTTTCCGATGCCGCGACGAGTCGCGCGGCACGTGACCCGCCTTCTGCACGTAACGTATATATACATGTAGATATATACGCGCGGTAAAGAGCGGGTGCAGCGGAGGGTGCCGACGACTGCCGATATCGGGAAAGGATATCACCTGTTGCGTGTTCGGGAACGATGGGGTTGGCGGTGAAACGAGGGCTTATGCCGCTGTTCGAAGCCCATTCAGGAATGAGGCGAGAGAGAGATAGAGAGGATGGGGCAGACCGCCATTGGCTGACCGAGCGTAGCGCTTCGCCACTTGTCTTTTGCGCCGAGAGCGAGCGTTAAACTGTCGGGAAAAAGGGGAACGGCGAAAGACGCCGCTGCCGTTATACTATACTGTGTCTCGAGACGCGAGATGTGCGGGATTTGAAAAAACGAGGGGAAACCGCCGCAGCCGCACTGACCTCCTCGGGATTTTCTCACGAGAGCTCCCCCGAGCCTGACCGTACGTAGTCCTCTATCACTTTACAACGGATTTATGTACTCGGACCTGCTTTCGATTCAATTGATTGTTCCAATTTTATGGTACACGTTTCTCTTCTGCTATTCCCATTCTCGCGACTGTATATACGAGCACGTCCAAGAAATTTCGGGAACAACTCGGACGGAAAAGTTGCAAAAAATTTTCTTCAAGGCACACTTGCCAGACCTGTTTTTTCTCGTTCTTTAGGTCATTCTGAAAGAGAAAAAACTCGCGTGCATGGCCGATCGTGGGGTATATTTTTTTCCGAAGCAAAAACGACTCGAAAAAACGAGAAATAATAGTATAACAAAAAGAGAATTCCTAGATTTTTTTCTCGAAAACTATGGACTTTTAGAAAAATTTCATTAGAACGAAAACGTCCTAAAATTCATGAAAGAATGCTCTGAAATTATGCCAGATTGATCCGGTACAATTTTTGATTTTTCAAAAATCCAAGAAAATCGAAATTTCGGAAAACGTCGTTAAAAAGCTGAAAAAATTTAAGAGCATTCTTTGATAAATTTTAAGACATTTTCATTCTAATAAAATGTTTTTAAAAGTCCAGTTTTCGAGAAAAAATCTATGAATTTTATTTTTAATTATTTCTCGTTGATCGAGTCGTTTTTGCTTCGGACAAAAAGTATACCCTACGATCGGCCATGCACGCGAGTTTTTTCTGTTTTAGAATGACCTAAGGAACAAGAAAAAACAGGCCTGGTAGGTGCACCATTAAAAAAAATTTTTGCAATTTTTGTGGAGAGTGGTTTTCGATATTTCTTGGATATGCACATATCATTACACCTTACCAAAACTAGAATAACTCAAAAAAGACCCATTTTTATTTGCCATTTTTGGATATTTAAGATAAATTAATTTGACAAGGATTTGAAAAACTACTAAAAATATAATTCGTATATTTAAAATTTTTCAGATCCTTATCTCCGGACTCGATCCGAAATCTGTGTAAAAATTGCACATCAAAATAAGTCTTTTTTTAGTTGTCTTGTAGTCTTCATACGAGGTGACGATATATATACTCGTCTCTTATACCGACCGGCGATATATTAATTAAGACGTGACGATCGTGTTTTTCTGATCCAGTTAAAGCGGAAGAGCGAGAAAACGGCGGCGGACTATGTGTATATGAGAAGAAGCTTAAAACCTATAGTCAGCTCGAGGGGACGTCGAGACGCGACGAGGGTGACTCTTGGATCCCCACAGGACTTCCAGGCGCTATAAGTCGAGAATACTTTATAAGCCGAGAACTGACCAGTATCTTATACGTGTATACGGCTCGATGATCTATTTTCCCGAAAACTGAATTATCCCGAGCCGCAATGTCTATATATCCCCGTATCCTCGATTCATCATCGCGCCGCGCCGCACATTGTCATTCCATCCGCGATAAATAATACAGAAACAGCTGCGCGGCATCGTCGGGCTTTCATTAGTAAATCTAATTATCTTATCAGGCGAGCCATCGTCGCTCTAGCACCTTGTTCAACACATATAGCGAGAGCACTCGATCCCGTCTCACTCTCTCTCTCTCTCTCTTTCTCTCTCTTTTTTCATCTCTAATGAGTCGCAGCTCTGCCCCACAGCGCGTATCGCATGGTGTAAAAGCCCCGGGAGCGAAGGAAAGGAAAGTAAAATAAAAGCGCAGCCATCAATTAATGCTGCTGCTTCGTGCTCATCGAGCGAGTAGGAGAGAGAAAGAGAGAGAGAGAGACGAAAATCCGTGCACATATATAAAGAAGAGAGGTGTAGAGAGTAGTTATAGCGGGAGGGGGAGAGGGAGGCGCGAGAAGAAAAACGAGTCCATTTTGATAATGGCACCCCTATACACAGAGAAGCCAGCCGCTCTGTAAAGCTCTGCGGGGATTTGGCAGGCCATCGTCACCCCGGATACGCTGCTCAAAACAGATGTATGCTCTATACGTGCAATTCCTCCTCCTCTCTCATTCTCTCATTTCTCTCTCTCTCTCTCTCGCCCCCCGTATTTTTCAGCTCTGAATTATCGACTGTCGAAATCAGGATTTCTTCGTTTCACCGCACCCCGAGCGACTTTCGCCTCGTCGGAAATAGCTCGCGACGTCAGACGCACGCGAGAAAGAGAGAAAATAACGGAAGCTATACGGATCTTAACTTTGCGTATGTAAACAAAGCTCGAGTGCACTGTCTGCGCGCCGCTGGTTAATTATACGGGTGGCTAAAAAGCCCGCGAAAAATCAACGATCCCGTGTTTATCGAGATTCGAAAGCAGACCACGAAGTCAAAGAAGAGCAAGAAGACGTTGGCCAAGAAATTTCACCGAGTCCTCGTCGTCGTCGTCGTCGGGTTAATTCTAACGAAATTCCGCGTCGTGGGGGTAGGGGGGGGGGAGGGGCTTTTAACAGGATAAGTTAATTGCGGGGTATTGGCTGAGCAGCTCGTATCGTTCTCGTTGAGCGTCGTTAGTAAGTTAGCGGCGCTACTATACGCTGCCGCGGGAGACGCCGAGCGGAATCACAATGCAGTTTCTTCAGCGGAAAGTCGCACCGAGAGGGAGAGATGCGAAGCTGGCTCCGGTGAAAATTCACCTATTTTCTATGCGGCGACGATACGCCTCTCTCTCGCTCGCTCGCGAAGAGAGAAGAAGCTTGTCCTGGAATAATTCACTTTCCTGCGCGCTCGGATTAAATCATTAAACAGACTTAGCGGCCGGTATAATCCCGCTAATCAGATTATCGCCCCTTTAACGACTCTCGCGCTCTGTATATATCGAGGAAAGAGTATAGATACTCGAGTTTTCCGGTTTTTTCTTTTCGAGTGCATCGCGTCGCGGTAAAATAATGGAAAGAGAGAGAGAGAGAGAGAGAGAGAGAGAGAGAGAGAGAGAGCGAGCGAGCGAGAGAAAAAGAATGGGACGGCAAACATAAGTTATCTAGAAAAATGGCCACGGGATCGAGAGAGGAGAATCGAATGAAAGAAAGAGAGCAGTGGGAGACAGTCGGCCCGTGATACATCATTAATCAGCGAGCGAAAGGGACGCTCGTCACGAAAATGCTGGGACAGAGGGAGACAGAGAGAGCGCAGTTGTCGGCTCTCGGTAATAGGCAGTATGCTCGTCAAAATACACGCGGGGGCCGCGTGTATATATGCGTTTGGGGTGAGAATAGCTGCGTATATATATATACACCTATATAGTTGTATACGCAGTCCCGATCGTGCGCGCGCCAGGTTCGTTCGTTGTTTTTATTAAGCGAATGATCGATCGGTTTGCGATATCAAGATGAGAAATGACGGGACAGTCGCATTTATTGTCTTTTATCGTCCGAGTAAAATGCCCGCTTCGTCGAATTCAGCGCTCTATGTATACGCGCGCAGCACGTGGCAAGTGCCATGAATGAATTTCCCCGAAGTTATTAATGAATTATTGGTATATGTAATACGGGAACATTCGTCACGCGATTGGCGCAAATCGAAACTTGTGCAGTGTACGTAAAATATACGAGAGAGAGAGAGAGAGAGAAAGAGAGGTAAGATTGGCGCGAGAGAGGAAACGGGCTCTTGGACCGTACGGGAAGCCATCTGCCCATCACCCCCGCACGTCGCTCTCGTGTCTTTATACTCCGGGCTTAGATTAAGTCCGCGAAGAAAAATCTATCCTCGTTCTCTCTCTCGCCAGCTATAGCGCGAATATAAGGAAAAGAAAGAGCCGGTAATACGAGTGTGTTGGGCGAGAAGCGGCAACTTTGCCGGGGCTTAGGGCCGCGCCGGCCTCGGATATTGCCGAAGAGTCTCCGCTCCGCGCGCGCGGGCGAGAAAGGAAAACCGAGACGAAGAGGAGTCTCTAACTCAATTTAGATCGAGTGCCGAGCATTTGTTACGAGACTCGAGTCTGTCTCGCACTTCGGAGTCGCTTTCTTTTTCTCTCGCGCAGAGTCGTCTCAGTCTGATGCTACTCTAAGGGGGGGTGGGAGGGGGGGGGATATAGGTATACAGCGGAGTCGGGAGAGACCCTCTTACTAGCGACACTTTCCGCTACTGATGCCCCTGCTTTATCCCAAAGTCCGCCACTCCAACGGCACTTTTTATTTCCTATTATTTATCTGGATAAATAAGTCAGGCTTTCGTATATTGCGCTCTGCGCGCGCGCGCGCACCCGATGTCGTTATCGGAATTTCGTCTATTAAGTGGAGATGCGCAGTGGTGCTCGATGATTGATCAAGGCGATTACTGCAGTGCAATCCTCAAATTTTCTGAAATAAAAGATGATCCTCCTTTTATGTCAGAAAATTCCGGAATTGTTATACGAGGAAAAATGATTGTTTTATATATCCCCGCGGAGAGATTGCAGAAGAACATTTTTCCAATTTTTCTTTTCTCAGCTTCTTCAATAACACCAACACCGCAACTCTCTGAAATAGCAAAGCAGAATAGACGTATTCCATTCTCATAACATCTCCGCGTAATTCAATGAAATTTTTAACCGAAACATTCAGCCTCCCTCGGGACCAATGCGACGTTACGGAATCAGCATCAACGAGACGATAATGCAAGCTTAACATCGAGAGGATAATTACGATATAGCTTATTCGCTCGGCGGCAATAACAACGACGCTCTCGCGCGCACGAGGGATGCATAGAGCAATCGAGCTTTATATACCCGTATACAGGACCGAGCGTCGTCGTGTAATCTTGACTGGGGGGAGGCGAGGGGGAGGTGCATCTCGCGTGCCGTGGTCAACTGCACGCGCTCACGCATATACATGTATATACACCACGGGCGCGCGCGGCGGAAAGCAGAAGGACTCAATTGCGGCTTATGGAGAGCCGGAGAGGAAAGGGATCCCCCCCCCCCAACGTTTACGACAGTCACACACAGGACGCAATGATCATTACCACAAAGCAAGAGCAGCGCCCCGCTCGAATGCAACTCTCCGCGCTGTACACGCGCGCGCGTGTGTCCGTGTGTTTGTGTGTGTATATATATAGCGCTGCAGAGTCGTGTATACATCGGCGTTATGTACCTGTCGCATGATACGGGCTCATTTGCCGAACGATTAACGAGACCGCGGAACGTCATTACATCCGTAGCCGCTACTCTCGGACAATATACTTAAATCAGACAAGTGGATACGGTGAAGCGCTGTAGCAGCGGCAGCTGCCGCTGCTGCGATAACAATATCTCGCGGCTTAATTTCCCGGGCTCGCTTGATGCGTCTCGCGTCTCCCGATATATTTCTCGCCGCGAGTCCGTCTGCACATTTTCGAGTCCCTCTCTCTCTCTCAATTCCCGCGTCAGACGCGATAATCGTCGCGGCTGCGGCGACGACGGCGATTATCGAGTTCCACACACAGCGCCGCGTCGTATATATACAACGCGTACAGAGGAGGTCGTGAGCTGAGAATGCAACTCTCTCTCTCTTGAGAAGAGAGAATGGCCGTTGGCGGCATTGTTTGCAGCGCGCAAAAAGGATGCCCGGGACCGACGTTTGAGCGATTTGAGAAGGGGGTGGAAGAGGGGGGTGGAGCAGAGTCTAAATGCCAAGTGAACAGTTCGAGTGAACAGCCCTTGACGACGTACGACGACGACGACGGCGGCGACGACGCGCGAGCACATGTGCGCGGCGAGTATTATACCCGCTTTCCTCCGACCTTTATAATCCGAGGGAATAATTGTACCGAGCGTGTTAACACGAGAGATTAATTGTCATTAATTATATAGCCCCCCTCCCCACCCACTCTGCCCCGGGGGGAGTAATTTCGTCATCTTATAGGCGAACGGGGCGCGCACTTAACAATAAGGTCGACGAGGCCTTTCTTTTTGCCGCGCGGGCTTCCGGTTCTCTCGACGAGACTCTTCAGATGAATGCTCGCCATGTGCCGATTTCTTTTTCTTTCTTCGGCGTTGGACGCGCTGTGGAAACTGCGGTATACACATGGTGCGCATAGTTACGCATACCGCGCACGCACGGAAAGTCATAGAATCGATCGGTCGCCTTTGAATAATTGATACACTTTAATAGAGCCGCAGCGAGTAAATGAAAAATAGAAGAGGAGCCGCGAGTTATCGCTCGATGATTGCAAAACGCACTGGTACACGCGGCGAAGGATAGTGAAGGAGGGAAGGGAGGGGGCGTGCGGTGGCGGAGGTAGAAACGAGATAACGCTCCGCGGCGGAGCAGTTGTGTGTAAGCCCTGGGGACACGCGCGAGATAGTTTTGCTTAGGGTTTCGGTTGTTTGCGACTGAACAGGGCCTCGTTTTCGAGAAATATTTAGGACATACGTTGGCCCGCCTCTCTCTCTCCCTCTCTCTCTCTCACCCCCGTGGGGCACGCGAGAGAGAAAAGCAGAGCATATCGTACGCACACGCGAGAGCAGGTCTCTCTCTCAGTCGTTCACGCACTTGGCTCGTCATCTAATTTTTCCTCGCCCGAATAAATTCGACGAAACAACGGCCCGGGAGGGGAGGGGGGAGGCGAGCGCTTGTATGCGCGTATAGCAAACATGTAGTTGCGCTAAATAACGGGCGAAAGTATTTACTTGGCGCACGTAGCTCTCTCTCTCTCTCTCTCTGCGCGCATTCGAAATAATTGTAAGCGTTTGTATTCATGAGCTGGCCGGTCGGTAGGTGTATACCAGCGGCGGCCCCGTACATCTTAAAAAAGGTCAAGCCCGCGCGCGCGCGCAGACGAGAAAGCAGAAAGAGTATAAGGAAAGGTCGGACAAATAGGAGCGAGCGCGCGCATTAAAGTAACAAGATAATCACAAGAGGAATTCATTAAGAGCGGATAGGGCGAAACGATTGGGCGACTGCTCGCCTGTCTGTGCGCGCGCGCGTGTGTGCAGTGTAGGTCTGAAATTTGCGTAGCATATCGTAAGAGCCAGTGTGGGTGCGCGCGCGTGTGTGTGAGAGAGAGAGAGAGTCCGGCGAAAGAGCTTGCGGTCAGGGAGCGGCCTGTCCGCAATTAAAATAATTCCCTTTCTGCCTGCAGCCGAGCGGAAAGAAGTTAGGAAAGGAGCGAGTCCGTCCGCGTATGCTCGCATTCTTTCGGCCTCTCCCTCGCTCTCGCGCTCGCTCTTGGAGTTGAGCTATTTTAATTGTCCTTCTCCACTCTCCGTGTCCAAGAGAGCGAGAGGATGGTCAGCGCGTTCCTGATGCGAGCAATCGCAAAAGGTCAGAGAGAGAGAGAGACGGAGAGAGAGAGAAGTCGGCCGAGGGCTGATTGCGCGAGGCGTCGCTCGAGCATTCGCAATTTCCCGCCGTGTTGCCGCCGCCGTTGCTGTCCTTATATAATTGCCGCAATTTTCGTATTTACCTCGATTACCGTGACCCCCTCCCTTCTGTCCCCCTCCTCGCCATCCCCCCGACGAGTATCTTCTTGTACACGCGGTTCAAATATTTCGGCGGAAAAGTGCGTCGCTCTATAGCCCGAGAATTTTCCCGGAGATGAGATCGGGACGAAGAGAGCGAATACTTTCCGCAATCTCTTTCTCGCGATCGTTCCATCGGTCCAAGAATGTCTTCACGAACTTTACTCATAGATTCCTATACTCGTGCGCACAGCCGCGTTCGAAAATTCACTCGAGCTCACATTACGCGCGGGGGTATAGCAAGGCGATACATATCGCAATAACGGCGAAACACAGCTCGACGCGGCAACCGAATTATAATAGCGTATAACGAGTTACGGTTATTCCGCCGTGCGCACTCGCGCAGCGTTTAGCTGCCGCCGCCGCCGCTGACTCGCGTGCGGCTAAATTAATCCGCTGGCGAGTCGACGGTTAACCTCAAAAGCTCGCGCTGCTCCAGCGCCCCGGCTTTCCCCTCCTATATACATACGTATACCTCCGCGCTTTTACCTCTGCATCAGAGGGACGAGAGAGTCGCGCTTTCTCTCTCTCTCGAGCTTAGCCGCGTACATAACGCGGGCCTCGACTCTCTCGTCGTCGGCGCAGCGGCGTCGAGTAGTTGCTCGACTGACTCGATGCAAAGCCGCGGGAATCAACGAGCTGTCTGCGCGCATAGCGTCCCTTCTTCGCGCGCTCGCGCTATAGCGAGCACCGAGAACTGCCGCGCGCCGTCAGTCAAAAAAGACAGAGAGAGAGAGGAGAGTTAACGCGCGATTTTCGACTCGACGGAGCCGAGTGCATAGCACTGCGCGCCGGCTTCGCCTCTTTGCCCGGGCGGTCGCTTCTGCGGCGACGGCGGCTCTTAAAACAAACTGTGCTACAGCCCGCGCGCGCGCGCGCCACACGTCGGATTCGCGACATCTCGAGTGTGATGCGAAAGCCTTTTTTCGCGCTCCCGTAAAGCCGCGGCACAGTCGTTACGTTGCTTAATAGAAAAAAAAGGAAGAAAGGAAGAGAGAAAAAAAGAAAAATACACGGGTATAAAAGGACCTCTGCTTCCCCCCCCCACCCCCCGTTGAATGCCTTTTCAGTGGCACTGGCCTCGCTGCACATCAATTTTCAGCCTTTCTTACGCGCGCTCTGCTCCCTTCCTCCCTCCCTCCGTCCTCTATACGCTACGTTTAAACGTACGCACACGTGTGTGTGTACTCGTCGAGCGAGATAACGCGCTTTCTCTCTCTCTCTCTCTCTGCGCGCGCGCGGTTGCAAAAGAATACGGCATTGTGACGATTGTCTTGTCAAAGTAGCGAAAATTATTCAGCTCCCCCCCGCATTGTCCCATTAATTGCAATTTAACGTATGTAACGAGACTAATTCTAATCTCCTCTCGCGCTCGCATTGCCGTGTACGTATACAGGCGATTTTGAAAGGAAAGAGCGAGAAGGAGAGAGAGAGCTTTCTTGTATACATACGCTAGCCTCGTTAGCCAAGATTTTCGAAACGAGAAAAGATCGCATTATTTTCCCGCGCGAGCTTACGAGCCTTGACTAAGCGAGGAGAAAGAAGTGGCTGCAGCAGCGCATCGCCAATTAAATGCACGCAGCCGGCCTGCCAAAGATATTAGGCTCATCCGAGCAAGTGGAAAAGGAAGAAAGTGCTGCCGTTGCTACTACCGCTGCTGCTGCTGCTACTGCTGCTGCTGCTGCTGCTGCTACTGCAGGGCAGACGAGAAAAATAAGTAATTAGAAAATCCAGCTCGAGCGCATAGATAATGCAGCTCGCAATTAAGGGGCGAGCATCTCCCTCCGCAACGGCGGCGCAGTCTCGAGAGCACAGCAGCAGCAGCAGTAGCGTCACCTCCTCCTCCTCCTCCTCCACCTCCTCGTTCTCCTCCTCCGCGCGCATATAGAGCAGTTGCACTTTGCGCTGCGCCGTCGGGGTGGAGCCTCGCCCGGATGCGGATTCATAATTAAACACGCCCTTAAAACAAAATCATTACGCCGACTGTCTCAGCTGCTGCTGCGTAGCGGGGGATAGCTTGCGAGCGGCTCCTTCGGAGAGGTGGTGCCTTTCACCCTACTACCGCGGCGTCGCGATGACTGGCCGCTCGTCGCGTTCGGTTATATTCCGTTCTCCGCTCTCTCTCTCTCTCTCTCTCTCTCTCTCTCGACGCGCATCTGCAATGCAACTCCTGTTCTCTCTCTCTCCATTCGTCGCAGCCTGCGAATGCCAACGCTGCGGACAATGCCGCTGTAAGAGCCGACGACCTCTCCTCCGTTCTCCCCCCGCTGCTGCTGCCGCTACCACCTCCGATCTGGTGTGCAGCGCGGAGCTTGAGATTAACTTTGGAATTTAGCGGGCGCTGCACGTGATTCGAATTGGCTGCCTCGATGCGGCGATGCCCTCGCAGAGCTCTTGCCGCGGGTCTGCTCGATCGATGCGACGCGAGAGTGCGCGGCAAGAGCTTGCAAGCTGCGATTGCGGTGACGTCGATGCACAGCATATCGGCTGCGATCGATCGATCCTATAGTTATTGCCGATAGGCCTTATCTCGTCGCAATAAGGCTCGAGAAAGCCGAAGAATCCGAGCAGCAGCCGCAAGTGGGCGAGGCGATAAAACGTCTATGCCCGCTCGTGTACGGCAAGTGGAAAAGCTCGCGCTCGTCGACGACCGGGGGAATAAAAGGCATCGATGTGTGTCCGAGAGAGAGAACGCTGCGGAGAAGAGGAGGCGCTCTCTCGGTCGGTCCTCCGCGACGAGTCGAGTCGAGTGGGTGGACAGCGCGCGCGCGACGAGAGGAGAGAGAGAGAGAGGGTAGGGGCTGCCGAGAGAACGAGAGGACAGAGAGGGAAAATCATTTGCGCGCGGGTCCGAGGGGTGGGATGGGGTTGGGCATATCCCGGGATTCGAACGGGAACCACCCACCCGACCGTAGTCCGCCCCGCTGGCTGCGCTGCGCGACTATTTTCTCGGCGCGTCGGCGGCGGCGGCGGCGGCGACTGCTACCACCGCTGCAACCGTTACCCAGGAAAATCTGCTAGCTACTTCTCCTCCGGTACTTTACATCCTATATATTCCGCGCGCTCCCTCTTTCCCTCGATCTGCCGCTCGCTATACGCGCTCCCACTACCTGCGCGCACGGCTCGGCTACTTCGACCAGTCGGACACCTTGCGAGAGAGAGACTTAATCCGCCCTTTCCCGCTGCAACTTTCGGCTCGATCTCCAATCCTGCGACGGCGACTATTGGCTGCGACTTGAGACTCGCGGTATAGCGTGATAATATAATAATTGCTTTTTTTGTCTATGTCAATTGGATTTTTCGACGGTATATTAGCATACACGCGCGTTCGACGAGACGTGGACGTCAAGCACGAGGAGAAAATTAGCCGTATTCGAGCAATTCTCTTAGAAAAATGCACTTTTCGGGGGCCCGGAAATCGAATTTTTTTTTTTGAGCTAGAGGTTTCGGATCGATGAGACTTTCTTCTGTAAGCCGAAAGATAGTGAAAAGTGCACTGAGAGAAGAGAATATTTAACCGAAATGTGGCATGTTTAACCGAAACGTGGCATTGTAACTATTACAATGTACATTGTAATAGTTACAATGCCACTTTTCGGTTAAATTTCTCTTCTCTCAGTGTGCCGGAGAACATGGAAAAAGTTACTAGTATCCATGTTTCTGGGCCATTTACGTTTTACAAAAAATTGATGCGTCAATATACTAGAATAACAACAACTACAAATGTTTCCAAGGCACAAATAAAATTTCAAATTGCACTACAATAAAGTATAATAAAAGAGCTTTAATTTAAAACGAAAATATGTCCAGATTCGATGCTCAGATCAAAAGTTATGTCTGTATCAAAAAAATAAATAAATAGAAATTCGAATAGCCGATTTTCGTTTTTTCCATATACCTGCTCATGTTAAATTCTCATATTCCATATTTCCCATGTTCCTCTCTATTTTTAACTACCTTTCAGTTTACAGAAGATATTCTGATCGGTCCGAAACCTCTAGCTTTAAAAAAAAATTTCGCTTTCTGGACCCCCGAAATGTGCATTTTTCTAAGAGAATTGGTCATGTTCTCATAGAAAAATGCACTTTTCGGGGGTTCAGAAATCGAAATTTTATTTTTAAAACTAGAGGTTTTGAACCGATGAAACTTTCTTCTATAAGCCAAAAGATAGTCAAAAGTGCTGAGGAACACGGGAAAAGTTACTAGTAACCTTATTTCTGAACCATTTTACGTTTTTTTTTCAAACAATTAATGCGTCGAAATACTGGAATAGTTACAACTACGAATGTTTCCGAGACGCACATAAAATTTCAAATGATACCACAGTAAAGTACAACAAAAGAGCTATAATTTAAAAAAAATATGCCCAGATTCGATGTTTTGATCAAAAGTTATGTCCGTTTGACAAAAAAAAAAAGTAAATAAAAATCCAAATAGCCGATTTTTTTCCCCCATATACCTCCCCATGTTAAATTCTAATGTTCAATGTTTCTCATGTTCCTCTGCATTTTTGACTATCTATCAGCTAACAGAAGAAAGTCTGATCGGTCCGAAACCTCTAGTGTAAAAAAAAATTTTCGATTTCTGGACCCTCGTAAAGTGCGTTTTTCTATGAGAATTCCTTACCAATTTAATAATCCAGCAGATAGCCCCACACGCGCTATTTTTAATAACCCAAACAATTCGTCTCGAAGAATGAGAGCTTTCACTCCCCCCCCCCCTCCACCGGGGGCGGCGACAATGCAAATACGCGGAAAAGCCGAGCGAGGCAATGAAAATTGAGGAAATGCGCAGTAGTCGGGAGAAAATATATAAGAGACGCTGCCTGAGAGAGAGAGACGAGAAGTAGGAAAGCCTAGGCGCAAGGTGAGCTGCTCCTAGCTACAGCCGGCTAGCTATAGCGAAATGAACCGTTCGCAAACGAGTCACGATTTCGTAATTAGGGGGGGTGAGGAGGCTAAATACCGCTGACGTTTTTTGTCGTTGCAATATTATCATATTTAGTATGCGCACTTAGGAAGCCAGCTTAAATAAGCCCGAGGAGAGAGAAGGTGCTCTCACTCGCTCGCTCGCAAGCGCGCTGCACGAGTCTAATAAGTTCCACTGGCCGGACTCGCGCGCGTCATATTTCTGCTCCGGCCATTCTTAATTCTCCGCCCCCCGCGCTGTCCCGAATTTTCACTTCCGAGCTTTAATCCCTGGAACTCGCTCGATTGTTCTTTTATTCCGTATATAGTACCCCCCCCCCCCGCCCCTCGACAAATTCCAGGAATGTGACTCGAATCTACGAGAGAGCCTGCAGCTGCTCGAGATTTTTAATAACCGCCGTCTCGAAAACTAGAGCGCTGCGAGCTCTCGTCGAAAAAGAGCGAGTGCAGAGCGAGCGCGTATAGGTGTACCTATAGCTATGCGTATAGGTGCGCGTAGCGATCGAGGCGGGCGTCGCGCGCGAAAAAGGAAGCGCGCATCGGTGCAGCGAAGGCTTCGATCGGCGCTTCGGCATTGAAATCTCTATCGCGCGTTCGGTCGGCGCGGGGTATGTATATGCGAACGACGACGACGGGGCGAACGGCAAAGTGCTTCCCGATGGATTGAATCTCCGGAAAGCTCGGCTGCTCTCGCTCGCGCGCCAAAGGGTTGGGTTATACGAGGGAGGGAAAAGTTTCGGCGTCGGAATGCTCGAGAGCCGGGCGACGAGGAGGAGGAGGTAAGACAAATATAGAGAGCGAGAGAATAGAGGGGAAGAGGGGGGGGGTGGGGGTGGGCGGGGAGAGAAAAAGCCAGGGCTCAAAGTTGCGGAGGCGAGGCGCGGGGACTTTGCGCGTCTGAGCTAGCTGCTAATTTAAGGGTTAATTCCTTAGGAGACAAGTTGGCAGAGTTACGAGGAAAATATTCATGGCATTATGCATACGCTTAGGCGCTGGTGTGGTCGCGCGCGCGCGCGCGCTCTAATAAAAATTAAAAAGTCTAATTGCAAAAGCACAGCGCTCAAGCTCTATTACCCGCGGCGCGCGCCTTGAATGGCATTACGCGTCGCTTCGCAGTCTTGGCGAGTTTCTATCAATTTCTCAGCTCGACAAACGGCTTAATCAGCCGGATGGAAAAACAGGCTTCTTCGCGCTTGAACCGCGCGAGTGGCAGTTGCGTATATATACTTATACAAACGCGAGTCGAGGCGAGCGACGAGCGAGCTACTGCGCGGCAAAAGGAGAAAATCAATGATCGCACCCGCGCGCTTATGCCGCGCGGAGAGAAAAGTTTAAGCGTCACTTTGGAAATCTTGCTTTTGCCGCCGCCGCCGCGCATAAAGCCGCGCACCTGGTCGAAAGTCTAAGTGACGCTGTTTTATACTTTGCGCTGTGTTTTGAAGAGCGGCGCGGCAAGCGAGAGATTCTCGAGACTCAGCGCGCGGAGGGTAAAAAGTAGACGCGCGCCGAGGCTGACGGGGGACTGACGGCTAGATTTATATTCAGCGCGAGGAGAGCCGGCGCAGTTTCGCGCTAATTTTCCAGCGCGACAATGTTATCGCATCGCCTCGCTATTTCGAGATTTGCATTCGCATTAATATCGCTTTAATTAAACGAGTCGGGAGCAGTAGTATAGCATAGCGGGCAGTCGGCTGCGGAGTTGTCGAATAAAAAAAGAGTTAGCACAGCCGGAGCGCGGAAGCCGATCCGGGAGCGGGCGTGGGAACGAGGCCGGGGCCCCGAGCGATTAAAGTTAAGTTAATTTATTGGAGCAATTTGAGCCGAGGGGCTGAGGGGGGCAGCCCGTGAAAAAGCGCGTGTGTCCAAAGCTCTCGAGCCTCTCCTCGCATAGCCGGCCATCACGGACGAACCCTTAAGCGCGCGGGCGAGTGAGAGCCGGCGCGCGGCAATATAGTTTCCCTAATGGCGCTTAAAAAATCTTAAAAAGACGATATTAAGAATGTGACTGGGGGGGGGGGAGCTGTAAGAGGCGCTCGCTCGCTCGCTCGCGCGCGGGCCGAAAGATAAAAGAAGCGAGAGCTTAGCCTCTACTGCGACGACGACGACGGCGACGCGGAGTATATAGCGCAAGAAAAGAAATCCAAGAAGCCGACGAGCTCTCTCGGCGTCGAGTCGTCGGAGAGAATAACCGAGTCTACGCGAGTCTGGTTAATCGCCGTAAGACAAGCGGAGAAATGAGCGAACAGGCCGAGGGGGGGCTTGGTCACGAGGACTACTGCCGCTACTACTACTACTGCTGCTACTGCTGCTGCTGCTGCTGAAGCTACTGCTATATATGTATACGTGCGCGACAAGGGTGAGAGCGACTCTCGGGGTGGAGTTGAATTTAAAAGAGTGTCGAGTGCTCTCCCCGCCCCCCTTCCCCCCGCGCCACCGTGTCGGAGAACGGGAAAGCGAGCGCGAGAAAAAAAAAACGACGAGAAATTAAAGATGAACCTGCTCCGCCTCGGCGAAATGGGGCGTGAGTTTATAAGGCGCGTCTGTCACCTTTTATTGCGCCAAATTACCGTGTTCGACTGCGCAGCTCTTCTCCTTGTTATATCTCGCTCGTCGCGTCTTACGGCCGACTGACGCTTACGCGAATATTGCATTACTTCGTGCGCGTATACTTGGATCCAACGGTTTTCACGATATATACACGTGGGCGATTCTCTGTGAGATCGACCGGCTAACATTTTTTATTCGAACTATTCAAAATATTTTCTACTCGGAGAAATACAATTCCCCAAATTCTTTTGGATTTTTTCCATGGCAAGCTCCTTCGAGCTGCAGAGGGTCAAAATTGGTGAAATCAGAATTTTTTGCATTTTTTGACTATATTAAAAAATGTGCAGCTCCTCAGGAAAGCGGTTTTCAACAAAAATGTTTAAATACTGTCAAAATGATATGTATATGTTTCAGCAGTCAGATGTGTAACGAAAAATCAATTGGGTCATTGAAATATTTAAAAATGGCTTATAGGGCTTCGGAAAAATACAGTTGAATTGAAAAATAAATTCTAAAAATACAAGTATTCTTGACATCTTTGATAATTTTGCTTCGTTACCGAGCAAAAATCAAAGAAAATGCCAATATTTAACAGTAAATTTCATGCTGAAATTCGGATTGCTCTCCTGAGGAGTTACACATTTTTGAATGTAGTCAAAAAATGTCAAAAATTCTGATTTCACCAATTTTGATCCTCTGCAGCTCGAAGGGGCTTGATGGAAAAAATCGAAAAAAATTTGGGGAGTTGTATTTCCCTGAGTAGAAGAGATTCAGGATAGTTTGGATAAACAAAATGTTACCTGTTCTATCTCACAAACAGTCACCCATATTTAGCGTTCGATAGTACGCTGCTACGCAACCCTCCCGAATAATCAGCGGCTTCTTTTTATTCATTTTCTAATCGTGGCCCTTTACATCCCCCACTCCCCCCCCCCCCCGAATACGAAATATCAATCAGCGCGCGCGAGGGGGGGCTCGCAGCGCTCTGAAAAAAAATACCCGGTAATTACACGGCGCGAGCCGCACCCTTAGCTCCTAATAACAATCTCATCGCGACGATCGAGCGTAGCAAGGAAAAAAATTATATCGGTCTTGGTGCGGTGTACACACACGCGCGCACACTCGCTTCGTTTAGTGCAAGTCGGCGCGAGCTACGCGGAAAAATCGTTTCGCGTCGGCGGCGGCGACGGCGACGGCGACGGCGGCGGTAGCAAAAAGGGGACGGAAAGAATTCTCGCGAGTATTTAAGGGAGCTGGAATCTTTTTGTACGTTCGCGAGAGAGACGGAGAGAGCGTCGGTGCAGTGCGCGCAGTTTCTACCGCCACCCCCTGTATGGCAGGAGCTCCGCCCCGGGCGGTTCACTCGTTCTTTTTAGAGCCCGCGCTTGCCTCGGGTAATTACGAAATTCAAATTAACTCGAAAAATAGCGTAGCCGGCCGGCCGTTTTTAAGCATCCATCCCGTTTTTATAAGGCGCGGCGCGGCGGCAGGCAGCGACCTATTCCGCTTCTCCTTCCCAGCGCGCGAGCCGGTAGTATGCCACTCGGATATTTACCTACTCGAGGCTTTTTAATTACCTACTACGCGGTAATGCCGAGAGACAGAGACAGAGAGAGAGAGAGAGAGAAAAGAGGGAGAAGCCAAGCCGAACTGCCGTTAGACAGTGGAGAAGAAAATAATTACGTTCTCCAGTAGGAACCGGATGTAAGAGAAGTTGCGGCAGCCGCCGACGCTCTGCTACGCGCGCACAAGTCGCGCGCGGGATTCGATGGGAATAATTCGCGGGCGGGCGCGTACGAAAGGCCGGCAGCTCCCTCTCGCTCGCGTCTTTTAGCCACGGATAAAAGGATCTTTAATTAAAAACGTCGCTTTTCATCTTCCTCCGCGCCGCAGCTCTATACACACACACACACACACACACACGCGTGCACACATTTGCGCGCACGTCGACTCCGTATATACGCGAAATTCGAGTCAAGCTAACTCTATAACGCTACACGTCGTTCGATGTGTACTATACACGTATACACACGCGCTCGTCGTAAAAACTCGCGAGTTACATTATAATAAGCTCGGCAACGACTCGCCCTTTACAGCGGTGTGTAAATATAAATGTGCTCGAAACGCACTCGTGGAATCGTCGTCGTCGTCGTCGTCGTCGTCGTCGCCGTCGTTGCGCACTGAAAAATCCTCGCGCGCGCGGCCTGAATTTATAGGCGCGTCTCTCGTAAAGCACCGCGAGACTCGCTATTATTAGCTCGTAATGGAGTCGAACGTTATACGTCTTCTTGCTTTTTCACGATTTCTACTTTATGCTGTGTATCGTATACATCGAACGAAACGGCTCGAGCCAAGCGCGTCGCTGGGAATATAATTGAGAGACGGTTTTACACGCTTTGGAGTGTGAGCTGTACGCGATACAGGCGAACAGAAGGTTGTTAAGGCCGCGGGGGGGAAGTTGGCCCGCGAATAAAAATGCATTCGCGAAACGTGGCCGGTGCGAGAGTGAGAGAGAGAGAGAGAGAGAGAGAGCGAAAGAGGGCGAGAGACGAAGCAGCAGAGCAAGTCGCGGAATAAACGGAAATTACTGGGGCCATCTTGTAATTATACGGCTAATAGGAACGTAATTTAGTGTCTCGAAGTCGGGGATGTACGTATAGCTGCGGCGGCGGGCAGAGCCGAAACGAGAGGCTTCGCGGCAAAATTAAAATAATAAACGGCATCGTTAGGATTCATCATCTGATTTTAATTTCCATTCCGAAATGATTGCGCATTATCTCCGCGGCGGCGGCGGCGCCGTAAAACCGTTTCCGGATTTATTGCCCCGAGGGCGCGAGTTTCCTACTGCAGCGAGCGGCTCTCCTCAGTTATACTCCGTACAATATACAGCGTCGGTCGGCGCACGTATTTTCGATTTTCTTTTCCCGCAACTACTCCGGCAGCATTTTTCGAAAACGGCCAACTTTCCTCGTATAACCGGAGACGCGGCTTCGGAGCGAAGGGCGCGCGGATCACGCGCCGCTCGTAGAAATGGGGTATTGAAAAACTTGCGCGGCGACATTGCGAATTTCTAATAAAGCGGGAACGCGACGCGAACCGCCGCCGCCGCTGCCTCGTCTCAATAAAAGCCGAACGCGGACGCGTGCCCCGCGCGCGGGGCAAGTTTGTCACGTCGCTCCGGATTGTAAACTGCGGCCCTTTACGACTTTTTCACGCTCTTTCTCTTTCTCCCCCCGCGAGCTTTAATGAGACCCGCGTAAATTTTATACAAGTTGTATCGCCGAGATACGTTATGCTCGGCTTCTCGATCGTATTGCATTAGCGTTCGCGTTTATACTGCTCTGCGCGGGGAGCTGCTGGCTATTCTCCCCGCGTGTATCGACGAAAATTGACAAAGTTCTCGGGCGCGCGTAAAAGTTGGCCGATGACTTTTTCGAGTTTGCGCTAAAAAATACGTGTACATATCTATACACGCGCGGAGGTATACATACAGGGCAGAGGCGACACAGAGAAGTGCGAAGAGGGGCTCGTCGCCCGGGCTATTAGAGGCAAAAAGTTTGCCTCGGCGGGGGGGATTGTATATACGAGGCGGAGCCGAGTAGCGCGCAACGACGGCAAGAAGACAACAAGCGAGGAGGGAAAAGGACATTGCATAATGGTTTCCTCGAGCGCGAGCTCTGGTCTTAGGTGCCGCGACGCCGGCTAAGGCGCTGCGTATAAATCCGTCGCGTTATGCCGCATAAACGGCGTCTTAGCGCTGGTCTTAGCCAATAAATAAGCCCGAGACAATGGACACTGTCCAAAGCACAGCGCGCGCGGGATCTTGCGCCTTTAAGTTGGCCCCGCCGGGCGGCGGCTCCTTAAAACCGGCTACCCCCTTCTTCCCCACCCACCCGCGCGCGCGCGCGACACCTCATCGTCCGTTCAGCCCGGAATTATAATGTTTGTTTCTAACAAATTACCATGATAATGCCCGCCGCGGTGCGAACTCGGCGCGAGAATGCCCCCCTCTCTCTCTCTCTCTCGTGTCTTCGGTGGCACACTTAAATTACGGCGCTGCCAGCGACGCTCCGTGTATAACCGCGCGCGCGCGCGGCTTGAACGATGATGAATCAAAAGCGCCGCGCGGAGAGAAAAGCTACACACATCGGGCAGCTCGCAGCTAGAATTGGCGAGAGAGCGCTGCGCGGCAGTTGTAATGTTAATTAGTCACTCGCGCGCGCGCTCTAGACAATCCGACTATACACTCTCTGCGGCCTGTATATACGTATATACGCAGCGACACACCTTTGTGCTTTTGGACATCACGCGAGAATATCTTGGCGCTAGATCCGAAAGTTATTGCGGGGGCCGCCCGCGGAATTACCCGGGCGTAACGAGGATTTTTACGAAATCACAATTAGCGCGTTAACGAAGTGAAGAGCCCGCGCGCAACCACGACGACGGCGACGACGACGACGACGAGGGGCTGCGCGGGGGTAAACTTGGGCGATTTTAATTGCACACATAGCGCGCGCCGCAGCCCCTCCCCCGCGACATAATAAATTGCATAAGCAATTTGCTCGCGGGGGGATCAAACAACGCGCGCGACTAAAATCCGTTACACGGGCCAGTTTCCGCTCGGAGGTACTTTCCGCGCGCGCGCGAGAGAGAGAGAGACACTATAGCAGTTGAGAAATTATTAGATATGTAACCTGGAGCGCAGCGCGCAGCTCGTCGCACCGCGGCGTTATTAAACTTAGTTATGAATGCCCATTAAAACTGTAAAGGAAATGCATTAGCTCGCCGCGCGCCGAGAGGAGAGAGAGAGATCGCCCGCCGCTATATACTTCTCTCCCTCGCGGAAACCAGTTACAACGGCGTCGCTTTCTTGTTATCTCTTAAAATTAAGACCGACCGCCCGCTCGCCCATACATACACTTGCCATATTACACTGATGCTCCGCTGCGCCGCTCGTCGCGCTTGATCGAGTACATTTTCCAGAGACGCAGCGCCGGAAGAGAGAGAGAGAGAGAAAAAAAGAGCCGGAATAAAAGGCTTTGAAAACTCGCGCGCGGGGCCGTCGAAGCTATATGCAGCCCACGGCGCGCGCTCCAGATGTACAAAGCCACACTTTTAAAACGATTCGGTGCATCAGCAAGGGAAATTCGACCAAAGCATTTGGTTTGCTTTTAAACGGGCCGGGTATTTATCGCTTTACCGGGGGCGCGAGAGCCTTGTTTCGCGCTGCTCGTTTTGCCGCGTCGTCGTTCGGCACTAGCGCGTCGCCGTCGCTGCTACTACTTTTTTTCTCTCTCTCTCTCTTTCTCTCTCGACGCATCGCACACACTCGGCTCGTCGCGCGGGCGAAAAAAAGACAAAACGAGAGAGAATAACGCGTCGTGGCCGCGCGCGAGGGGCTGTAGAGCGCGGCAAGCCAGTGCGCGCGCGGCGGGCAATGGGCTGGGATGAAAATGTATCTAACCGTCGGGGGAACGAAATACGAATGCCGCAAGGGCCAATGCTCCACCACAAAAGCCATTGTCCGCCACTTACTGAATCCGCCGCGACTGCACTGTCGCTTCACTCCCTCGTTCTCTTGCGTTATTCTCGCTCTCTCTCTCTCTACCCCTCGCTTATATTCTCGCGCGCGTAGCCGAGAGAGCTCGCGATCCCCCGCCGACTGGTGGATTCTGCGACGACGACGACGACTACGACGACGACGACAAGGACGACGAGCGCGCCGTGTTAAACACTTTCCATGAATTTTATTAGCGGTGCGCCCGCGCGAGAGCGGCTTTGTTACACTGCAATCACTATGATAATAATCGTCGTACACATCTCGCAAGCGTGCGTATACACTGTACGTATACGTATAACTGTGTAGCATGTACGCGAAGAGAGAAGAAAATCGCGTGTGAGCGAGTATATAACTGGCAGCGCTTTGATTTCTTGGGCTGCCGCACAGCGGATTTCGCGGCGGGCGAGCTACACGGGGATGAAATTACTTTTTAATTATCACCGAGCGGATTTCGCTTTTATTACGTTATACTCCTTTTTGCTTGCGCTGTCCTCCCCGCTTTTTATAATTTTTTCTTTTTTTTGCCCGCGCTGCTCGCCCGTCGGCTCCCTTACTTATCATCGGGCACGAGGCGCTCGAGAGACGAGGTGCGAGAGAGAGAGAGAGAATCAGACCAAGAAGAGGAAACCGAGCAAACCCGGGGAAAAAGAGAGAGAGAGAGAGAGAACGAGAGTCCAAGAGGAATTTTCTATTTCATCCCAGAGAGCCTGATTACTCGCACTGCGCCGCAGCCGGGTAGAGAGAGAGAGAGAGCGCGCCTGGACACGAGATTCCACGGCATTTTTAATTTAGATAATAACAACCAGCTCGCGGTGACCTCTGTCCCGGTATATCTTACGTAATATTTCTTCAACTCGTCCCTTTTTCCTCACACCCTTGCGCTGCGCGTCTGCTCCGCGAGCAGCGCTCCTTTTACAATTATAAGCAACGACGCCAAGTTGAGATTTCATTACCGCGCGAATTCTGAAATACATAGTCTCATTGATGAACTCCGAGTTGCGGCTGGGTTTAATTAATTTTTCTTTTCTTTTTTTGCGAAGCAAAAATCGTCGTTGCAGCGAGTGGGCGCGATACTGCGAGAGAATGAACAATATTCAGAGAGGCGTTGCTTTTTTTTCTTTCACGCCACTGCATCTTGCAATAAAACGAGCTTTTAGCTCGATCGTCAATAGAGCCGAGGGACCGTTTTACAATACGCGGAAGGGGATTTGACGGCGCTCCGCTCGGGTTATTGAGCAGCGTGCGGCTTTTTTTTTATGGGCACGAGCGCGTCACACTTGGCGCATTCGCAAAGGGTACGCGCCCGCATATTGGAGCCATTCGCGTCTTCCGTTTATTTCCGGTCGAAGATTATTATCGACGGCGTCGTTATAGCGTCCCTTTCACGACCGGGTTTTATAAAAGAGGAGGCGGATCGAGTATATGCACGCGCGAATATTCAGAACGCCGCGAGACAAAGAGAGAGAGAGAGAGAGAGAGAGAGAGAGTCAATCTCCTTTTTCAGGGACGACAAGCGTTTCCTTCCGCTACGTGAATTTCCGAATGAGCAGAAAAGACGAGCCATAACTCAGAGCTTTTTCTTTCGTTTTCTTTTTTCGAAGAACAAACGAAGGCGAGAAAATATCGCCTGATAAAGTCGCCGGCGGTAATCTAAGTTTGGAGAGACGGAAAGCGTCGCGTCGAAAGAAAAGTGGACTAATTCGTTGGCGAAAAATAATTTCTGATGAAAAGCGGCGGACGATAAGGAGAGAAGAGCGCGGCGCGAGAAGAGCAGCGCGAGTAGAGGTACGACGTAAATTCGCGAATTAAAGAACTTATTCCATTTGGGCAAGCAAAGGGGTGTGAATGCTTTCGAGGTCGCATTATCTGTGGAGCAGTTCGTTCGAGCCTTGTCGAGAGGAAGCTCCCCCCCCCCCACCTCGCCCCCCTCTCTCTCTCTCGTTCTGAAAGAGAAGAATCACACAGACTCGGCGAGGAGGGGGTGCGAGGGGTGCGGGGGACGCGGGGAGTGAGAGAGTAACGCCGCTCGCGTTTAGACGTTCGCGGCGAGCGCTGGTAACAAAGATAACTCTATGCAATAAAAATGATTCAAAGTTTCCCGCGGCGGATGGCGGTTCCGATGGCGGAGCGCGCTTGACAATGGCGCGTCTTTGTCTCCCCCGGGTCGGCGCTCGCGCGACACCTATCTTCCGGTTTAAAGTCCTGCGGCCCGCGCGCGCGCTAGAGAGGAACCTCGCTAACTTTTATTATTTACGACTGATATTGCAGCGCCTAGCCGCAGCCCGCGTTTCGCGAGCGAGAGAACGGACGTCCTATCGCCAGCGCGGCACAGCCAGCCAGCCAGCCAGCCAGTGGAGGGAGGTGGAAAAGGGCCTTTCTTCCGCCTTATTCTTCCCCCGACTGCCGTTTCGCGTTCTATACACCGAGCTCGCTCGCTTCTATTGACGTTTATTGCGCGCACGCTAATGCAGCAAGCTTTTCCGCTTCTTTCTTTGCCGCGCGCGCAGCTCGGCGAGCCCGACTTTCTCCGTTTCGTTTGACTTTGCGAGCTCGATCCCGAGTATTCTGAAGGGACAGAGCGAGCGAGCGAGCGAGCGAACGTCATAATGAAAAAGAGAAAAAATCAAATGAAAATAGCGCAAAAGGGAGAGCGTATTTGCCGAAAAGAACAATCGTTCAAAGGGAAAGTTGCCCGTGGCCGAGCGAGTGCAAGAAAGAGCGAAAATTGCCGGGTGGGTCCATCAAATAACGCAATTCGCTCTTATTTAAATTTGCATGTGCGAAATGCGGACGTCGGCTCGCGCGGTGGAAGAAGATAAAACCGCGGCCGGGGATAAAATAAAAATCGAAGAGAAAAAGTTGAAAATGAGAAAAGCCAAATCGCCTGGAGCGCGCGCGCGCGCGCGCGAGTCCTCCCTTATCGAATCAACGGGTGAATGGAGCTGCTGGCTCTTACGCGCGCTGAACCCGAGCAAGAGAGAGGGAGAGTATATAGTGGAAAAAGAGAGACGGGGCTTTCTTCGTGCGTGGAGATATAGCCGCACTCATCTAGGTTACGCGAAAAGGGACTGAATTTGCATTTTATTCGGCGTTGTAGTCGGGTCGCCGGTGCTCGGACATTTATTTTAATTAAATTACTCGGGAGCGTAGTCGAACAACCCATTTCCTATAAATTATCCCCTTGCCCTCGCGCTGGACCGTGCCCGCGAGTTCGCTCTTTCTCTCTCTCTCTCTCTCGCTCTTCCTCCGACTCTGTTCAAATGCGGTGGGACATTAATGTACTAGCTGATCCTGCGTTGCCATTGAAATGAAATAAAAGCACTGGCCTCTTTTCCTCCATTTCTCTCGCCTGATCTTTCTCTCTTGCTCCCTTCGCACACCATTCGCTAAACGTAAAGTCGACACAATCTACACGCGTTCCGACACGACAATTTTCAGTTATTCTGCCAACCGCTTAACATGCTCTAATGCACGGAATAGAGCGCAACGCATCGTACTTCCATTCGCTCAATGTGCAATCGCTTTCAAAATGCACGTCAACCCAGACTTCTCTCGTTAAACTTGCACGTCCATTTCATTGAGCAGTGAATTGCTACAGCCAAGATGAATTTCAGGATGAATACATTCTTATGCAATGACTATTCCGTAGATGCACACAAAGTTTCTGACTCATACTTTTCTCTCTACAAAACAACACAGAATAGATTATTATCAAGTCAATTACTAAAAGTGATGGAAAGTAATGAATGTAATGATACAAAGGTTACTGTTGCAAGAACATGAGCGAATTCCTAAAAGGGCATGAACAGCTGTCCAGTGGGTGAACATTGAACACAGAATTTTTGAAGAATCATTGTCTCTGTACAAAACACAACAAATGAAAATTAAAATAGTGAAAGAAACAGAAGAAACACAAGTATTTATGATAATCAAGAAAAAAACAGCTATTGATGATAAATTAAAATTAAAGAATTTATAGATTTTTAATTTCTTAAATAGTACTTTTTGATTATTAACAAAAATTCTTTTAAAAACGTGATACTGATGACTAATTTTTATCGATTTCAAAATTTTTGAATTAAATATTCATGATTGATTTATTATCATGATTAAAGTGCTTAATAATATCACAATAAAATTGATTAATTCAACTAAATCAATGTATTCCTGTATCGTATTTTAAAAAGAAATAGATAGCGTAACCAATTGGATTATAAATGTCCAAAATTATATTCTATATTTATAATCTAATCTAATTGTCGTGTAGATATGCACACTGTTATGAGATATTAACAATTCAGACAGATTAACAATTTAATCTATTTTGAAAATGATTCATTTATCATAACAAGTATGTAAAAAAAATATTCGATAAAATTGTACAAAGCAATAAATATTTTAACAAAAGGATCAAAAGATACTCACACTTAATATCAATACCAAAAATACATTCTGCTCGAAAAGTAAATAAAGAAAATGGAAAAATACGAGCATTTTTAGCATCAATGAAGCATACTTCAAGAGGAAATTCAAACAATGACGCTTCGAGATGAAGTTTGCATGTACTGAAGAAACATCGATACTCTGTATGTTAATACATTCCCTGCACGTACAATACCGAAAGAAGTTCTCGTTCTTGCGTAGTCTATAAAAAGCACAATCGATCAGAATCACACTCAAAATATCAACTCTAAAAACAACAGATTGGTTATACCTTGAGAGGTTAGACAGCACCAAAACAATATTGGCTACAGAGGTAAAGAAAATCTTTCTCAACGACTTTCAAGCCGTTCCACATGAATACACAATTTTTAACAAAAATTCAATACTAAAAACATTTGAATCAAATCAAATGACTGACCTGATAGGGAACATCTTCGTTTTTGCCGCGCACAGCGGTGATGTTGAGCGTGAGAACGCAGCATTTCTCGGCGTGCCACACGTACAGAATATCGTCCCGGATCTCGAGGATGTTCCTGGAGTCCCTGGTGACCTTGGGCAGGCTGCTCTTCAGGTCCTTGAAGAGTTTCTTGCTGTTCAAACCCAGAGGATCCGTGCACGAAGTCATCTTCTCGGTCCTCTCGCCGCAAACGCGAGTTGCTGCCGTATATTCGATCTACTCGTACACAGCAGGAAAACAATAGTGAAGTTGGCCGCAGTCGCGAGATCCCGTCCGAGTCTCGTGCTTCCCGCGCCGTTGCGTACCGACTGAACGTAGTCGGTAGTCACTCGGCGAGCCAACGTCGGCGCGACAAATCGACGTTCGCGCGGGCAACAACTTGTGGATTCCGGCAGGACGGCGGCCATAGTTGTGCTGCGGCGGCGCAGGACACGAGGAATTCCAACGGTCGTTCCCGGTCTTTTCGCGTTCGAGTTCGAAAACGACGGGAGCCAAACAGTGCGCGACCGACTGCCATTACAGGCACAAAATACATTGTTTATTGCTCGCGTCGTTAGTTGATTGCATGAGTAAAAGTCGAAGTGATTGCGTCGTCGATCGTTGAGACGAAGCAAACGGTGCGACAGGGCGAGTTTATCGGTATTTTCGTTGTTCGACCGCCTTGCGAGAGGTAAGTGGTGCTAATAGTAATCGTGCATTTTTGTGAGTTTCTCCAAGATAAAAGCTCGATAAAGAGTGTAAACAAATGCTGGCCAACGAAGGCTTGTCGTACTGCGGGGCGGAGGGGGTAGGAAGCTACGGGATAAAGCAGCCGTTTTTCCGATTGTTGGCGATTTGCTCGAGATCCAGAATGTTCTTTTAGATGGCAGTGCAGTGAAATCATTGTGTCTTTACGGCTAAGCACTGAAAAGTAAGCATCGCAGTGAGAAGTTAACGGTGACTCTTATCTTTTCAAAACTCGAAAGTTTTTTCGTGTATTCTTGATTAGCAACGAGGTCGCGGGTTGCAGTCTCGCGGATTTTCGCGACGGCGGACATTTTGGCCGAGTCGAAGTGCCGAGAAGGGGGAAGACACTTGTTTGTCTCATAAACATCATAAGAGTTGTCAGTTATTAGTTCGTGAAGAGATGCATCGAATATCGCTCGTGTTTCTAATCGTTGCATTAGGAAAAGCGGCAATGTTATTAATAGTTGAGAAAAAATGGCTGCCTGGTGATCTCAACGGATTTTTCTCCTCGATCGTCTTGTAAAGTCTTTTTCGTGCTCGCACTTTTTTGTGTATATTTTCGTGAGTTTCTTGAAGTTCAGTAAGAGTATATGTAGTGCGAATAGCTGTAGTGAAGAACGAGTTCGCTGTCGGTCGTTTGCGTCTTTTGTGTGTGCGTTCGTATCGCGGTATGTGATTGTTCGTTTTTTTATCGAGAATTTTCTTAGAAGTCGCAGTGGCATTATCACTTCTAAACTTCTTCGGGATATATATAATAGTTGATTGATGAATAATCATTGTCGCCCATTCAACCGTGCGTATTGCTCGTAAGTATTTCTTCTGCAGTGATGACAACGGTCGCCGATTTTCGCGACGGCAGCCATTTTTTTTACATAATTACCGTCACTGGCGTAAGCCACTGGTTCGTTTTCGAAAGTGATAGGCATTGAGTACTTAGTAAAGAGTTGCAACTATAGTGCTAAAAGAAATGTTTATTATTGCTCGTGTTGGTTAGAAAAGCGTAAAAGTGATTTTGAATATTCTAGATATTTTCCTTAAAGATCATATGGAAGGTGAAGTTTGTGATACACTGACGAGCAGATTTTTCGAAGCTACAGTTTAGTTCAGTATTTAAAAGGTGTAAAGTGCACAAGTTTTTCGTCGGCATTGGTCTCCAAGAGTACCATTGCACCGTAAGCGATAAAGTTTAACGTTTTCGCACCACGGGAGCAAATTTTCAAATTCTCAATATTTTTTAAATTTCGAAAATTTAAAACATTTTTGGATTTTTCGGCATTTTTCAAATTTCTGATGTTTCTGAAAGTTTTGCAGACTTCGAAATTTCCAGAACGGTTTTTTTTACATAAACTATTCTGGCACACAATATACTATGAGTGTAGTTCATTTAAAAAAAAAATTCGTTTTTGACAATGTTGTTAGCAAGATTCAGGTGTCCTTTCATAGTGTAGGTTAATAGCTATAGCATAGTTTAAAACCATTGTGACTTTTATCCTTTAATTGTTTAAGACTGATATCGGAAAAATGAATTTAACTATTTTTTAAGAATTTTTTGTTTTTTTTTTTTAAATTATCTCAGGACGCAAAAGTATTTTATGATGAAATGATCATGAATGATGTTTGAAAATTTTTACCTAGTTTTCGCATAAGACGAAGTAGTGTAGTTTTCTGAGTACGCGTTTGATAGTTAAGTTCACACATGAGTGTGTTGGCAATATTTAATAATTTTATGTCTTTGTATTGCAGGTCGGTAATGAGCTTCGCCATAACATCGTATGTATTGTAACAAAATTTTCGTATTACTTAAAGTGATTGTTGAGTCATGTGTTGTAGTTTAATTGAATAATAAGTAGTTGTGAGTTAGTTTCTCGGTTTTCGCGAGTGTGTTGTTTCTACGAGAACCATGGAAGATATGAAGGATGATAAAAAATTTGAAGCTCTTTTTCATGATATGAAATAAGGTGAGTATTTCATAATTATATTAACATGTATTTAGAAAAAATGTATACTTAGTATGTTCATATGGAAAGAATTTAGACCAATTGTATAATAGTGAAATTGACGTGATCTTATATAATTACAAATGTTTCTTAATTTTCTTCAATCTTTATTAATATGGTTAGTCTTATTTTACATAAACGTTTATACTTACGAAAAACTCTACTCAAATTTTATAAAATACTGAGTAATTGCCGTGTTCTAAACATTTTTTAAAATTAAAAAACAATACACATTTTTTTACTTTAATTACGCATAAATGTTGATCCATACGAAGATTGTTGTAATTTATATTTACAGCAAAGACTAGTGTAGTTCATTTTCTTTTGAGGTTATATTTGAGATCATTTTCTACTGATAGATTCTTTTTATGTAATGAAATGAATAGAAAATTCAATAAAATCTTGTAATTTAAGTTCTTAAAAAAGTTTAAAAGATTCCGAAAATTAATAAAATATATAAAAAATTAACATATTTGCTTCTATTGATCCATGGTAGTGTTTCAATGAAAATAAGGAGATTATTCATCTCTTGGACCTATTTTATTAAACTTTAGCCTACGTTTCGGTCCAAATGTGTTATATAATTTAAATTGTTATTGTTACAGCTTTAAGCGGCGTAAAATTTGCACTTGAATATGCTTCATTAATAAGCACATTTAAGCAAAATTTAGGTAAATTATAGTCTATTATTTTATATTTTTGTATTGGTTTTATTGTGTAAATGTATAAAATAGTATTATTAACTCGTTTATATAGCGTAGAAGAGGGTTCACATTTGGACCGAACTATATAAAAAATTATTAACGTTCAACTTTAAAAAAATTTTGTTTCAACATCAGCTTTTCAAAAATTAGTTTTGCATATGTGTAGTACTGAGATTTGGATGTGGTGTATGAAAGAAATAATCAAAGTTAATTTTATACAATGTTTAATCATTTTTTTAAACTTTACTATTTATTACATTTTCATAAAATATTTACATAGGGATATATGGTTTAAGTAAGTGGTTCATTAGAGAACAGTTTACATTTTCAGTCTATTAATATTGTAGACGTAAATATATTATTAATTTTATATAGCTTCATTTATTTTAAGAGACTCGTAACAACAACAATGTATATTTTTCAAGGGATGATTTTAGCTTTTTTTATTCTTGTCTACTTAACTGAAGTATAACATAAGTAAATACTTTATTATGCATTCAAAGATAATTTGTTCACCTTATATTATTTATTTCTAATATACATGAGCAATGAACATATATTTTACAAATACAAAAACACTTGCTGTCAATTTCTTAAATACATAATGTCAATATAGCTTTACCATTTTTGTTTTTTATTACTTGTCGAATTGTTGACTTATATATTTTTTAAGTATATTACAATTTTTATTGGAAATCATAGTGCAAATACTACAATCAGATGAGCCTCCGTGCCTCCGTGGCGCAATCGGCTAGCGCGTTCGGCTGTTAACCGAAAGGTTGGTGGTTCGAGCCCACCCGGGGGCGTTCTCTTTTGAACTTTCTATTCTATATTGTAATACATAAATTCATATCACAAATTATTCATATCAATAGGTAATCATACCATAGATGATAAAACGTAATCGAGAAATTAAATCAAATTACGTCAAGTCATCCTAGGTTTATTTTAACTTTATAATTTTTAAATATTGTATATATGGTATATATGCACTATTATTGTCAGCCTGTAATCATTTTACATTTTCATCCTAGCTTAGTTCGTTGAATGCGCTATGAACATTTTTAAATTGGTTCATTGTTGTTGTACCAAGTTCTCATAGGTCATTCTGGTGTTGAAAAGGAGTAAATTATAGTAGCATTGGGAATTACCAGTTTATTATTAGGGAGATAGCACTGAGGGTTTTAAGATCGTAGGAACAGCCATTACTTCTCCCAACACCCAGATGCTCTCCAGGGAGGACGCTCGGTCTTAAGATTTCCTTCTCAAAGCCTGGTTTGCTCACTTACATGCTCTCCTCGCTTCTTCTCCCCCCTTTAAGATCTGCCTTGGCACTTGAATCGCAGCTGTTAATTAGTACCTAGGACTTTAAACGGACATCTGTATAGAAACTCCTTGCAGTATCTATGGAGATTGTGAGTGAGCTGTGTGTTGTTTCTTACAAACTGCTCGTAAATTTTGCTTATCGATGTCACTTTATATTATTAATCTTTATTTTTTCGTACATTAACTACATGTACTCAAAATCATCTATATATGTGTATATATAGGTATATAAATAAATCAAGATATTACTTGATATATTTTAAAAGCAAAGTAAGAAAATGGATAAATGCACCATCGATTCGTCTTCTTTATAGTGTACGTTGGGACTCTAGATCCACGTATCCTTTAGAAGATTCTCTTGTAGTGCTATCCTTTTGGTCCGTTATAAATGGAGTTGCGTCCATAGTGTATGTGTATCCATCCATCGGATAGTCCGCAAAATGCCCCACTTCCGCCCTCCGTAACCTCGATTTATCTATCGGTTTTCTTCTACGCGCCTCATTCATTTTTTTATTTATTATCCAATCATTGAAGTCTTATATATTATAGATTTATTAATAACGATTATAATAAATGTTAAAAACAATGATTTTAAAATAAAATTAAAAGGTATGTTAAATATTAAAGTTAAATATTCTTACATTGGATAAGAATTTCATTAAAAAGTATGCTTAAGTCACACTGGCACATCACTTGACTTTTTTCAATTTAGGAATCTCTGTAGAATGTGAAGAGAAAAATCCCGCGAGATGTAAAAAGTAATTAACGTTGTGGCTGTCTGGTCTAATTACATTTCTTTTTGCAAAAGGGCGGATAGCAGGTCGCAAATGCGGGACCTTCATCATTATCTTGATATCTTCTCGTTTTGCCTACAGTTCTCTTAGGTATGATTTTAGATGAAAGAAAAACAATACGGATATGGCTTTTTGTTATTTACACTATTTTTGGTAATACCATTATTGTGTAAATTATAAATTAACTATGTATTAATATAAATTACAATACTTTAACTTCAACTCATACTTTAATTAAAATATAAGTGAAACATTCAAGGATATCATTGTTTTATATCTTAGAATACCGAATTTTTTAGGGTCATTTTTATCGGCTATCAATGTTAATTATTATTTGTATTTTTCTGTAGATATGAAACTTTTTTTTAAATTACTTTTTTACTTAAAACAGAGGTGTTTCCACGTTCAAGTAGTCAGAAGCGATGTTATTGGTTCCTTAAAATGACATGAAATAAAAAATTTGCAGTATAAATTAGTATAATTATGTAAAACATACCTCCCCTGAAATTGTTCGTTGTTATATGAGGCTAACCTGAATCAATTAATATTTAAATTCAAGCTTTGAAAAAAATAAAAAATGTTCTTGCCGATTCTAATCAGGTAAGTGCATGAATGTATTTTTGTATATGAATAAAGTTTAAAGTTTGCTAATTAATGCAATGTATGTTTAAAAAGATATTTTTTCGCAAAATTATCATGAAAAGAAATAAGTGAGAAAAAAGACGAGCAAAAAGCGAGAAAATCGGGGTGATTCTTTAGTCTGAGAATAAATAACGAGGGCTCGTCCGGAACGTGTGTGTCCACACAGGCTTTCTTTCTCTTCTCCTTTTTCGCTATCCCTCCTACGCTTTCGCGACATGTACAACCAGTAGCTCTGAGCATTTCTACTCTGACCCCAACCATGGTAATAAGACAAAAACTGGGGGAACACATTTTAACGTCACAATTAAAAATATTATACATATATTATAGCGCAGTGAGGCCAACTGTGCCTGCGTATTTCCAAGCTTGCGAGAGAGGTAGAGGTAGAGGTAGAGAGAGAGAGAGCTGGCAAATGTGCGTTGGCTCGCTAAGGTATACACCGACTGTGTAAAGCGGATGCTCATCTTTCTCCGACGTTCCTCATGTGCACGCTATAACGATCACAATGCAAGAGAGTGCGCGCCAACCCTAGTGCGCGATACGAGCCCTATTATACTTGTGCCTCCGATCTTTTTACACCCTCTCGAGACGAGAGAAAGAGTAAAAGCAACTTCTATGTGCGAAATCGCATTTCATTTTTGCCTCGCTCGCCAACCGGAATTCTCTCTAAGACCTTCCCTTTTACAAGATCGTAAAAATTAAATTACCCAAGCCAGAGGAAAAAAACGCTTGTGCCAGCTAGCCTTGATTTTTAATTACTACTTTAATTAAAACTCCGCTAACTTTGAATTCCTAAATGATTGTCTTGACTCGAAAAAGGTTGGCTAGTAGTTGACCCAACAGGAGTAAACAGGCAAAGTAACAGAAAAAGTATAAAACTAAAATTTGATCCAAAAAATACTCGTACATTAAACATTAATTCTCAGCAATGATTAAATAGTGGTGTTATTGTTTAGTAATTCATATAAGTGATTGATGGCAATGTGAATGGTACAAAAAGAAAAATGTATAACGAATGGAAGGGTTTGTGTCGGATATGTAATTATTAATGGTTTTGCGTTCTCCGGCTACTACTTCTTTGCCATTCAATGGTCTATGTTTGCAAGTATAGAAGTAAGAGAAAAATAGTCTGTAAATGTTGAGAGCCGATGACTAATGAATCTTCAAGTTGGCGGCAGCTCGATTGAGTATCGACATTGCATTGGCTAGTCGACGTCGTGCGTATGTGCTGTGAGTGCGACTTTCGATATAAATGAATCGTATCCCGGTGATCGTATTTTACGGGAATACGCAATATTAATTGACAGATAGGTACGTTGTCACAGACGGGAACAAATGGTATGAACAATCGATTAAATTGTTCCTTGCTGACAAACGCCTCGTTTAGATGTCTATCGTGAAAAACTTGCAATTAAGCTGTAACGAAATACATAAAGCATGTTTTAAGTTTATTTTAGATTAACTCAAAAAATGCTTTAGGTATTTCGTAACAAAAGTCAATCAAACTAAAAGTGAATCGAATTTGAAAATAGAATACTTCACTTTTTTTATTTTAGGGAAAACTTTCAAAATCTTTAAAGATAAAATCATGCTTTGTACACATGGATTATTAATATACTGTAATATCTAGTTTTTGTAATTATCTTTCTTTTTTTATTAGGCATAAATATAAGAGAATTCCAGTCAAATATGACCGATCAATTCGATATTTTCACTTTAAAAAAACACAATGTAATATGTAATGAGAAACCGCGCTTTCAAGCAATGTAAAGATCGAGTGAGGTAAGTTTTAGTTCGAGCTGTGGGAAAACAGCTGAAATAAAGCTTAAAATGACTTCGGTCGGTATTGCAGTCGGGCCGGTAAGACATCGAAGGGTTGCACGGTAGTTCTAGCACGCCTTATTATCGACTGGAAAACTGCTTCAGTTGGAGCTTCGCGATAGAAAAGGGGTAGAGGTCTGACGTCGCTGTTGCCAGTCGCCAAGCATTTGAAGATCAGTTAATTTTCATAATTTTGTACATGCTAGATTTGATGGCATCGCATTGTTTTTATTGTATAAAATTATTAGAGAATGAATTCTAAATTATATTTCTAATAAAAGTACATGAATGCAAATATTTTCAAATAATTTTCATTCCAAAGAAAAATTTATTGATATGTGGAATAAAGTTCTGTCTATATAACTAAATAATAGAATTCGTTTGATAAATTGGTGTTTTGTTGAGAATTTGATGATAAACATGTAAGATAAGATAAAGTGCATATCAAGGGCGTAAAATCATATGTTTCATTTATAACGTTTTAGCGTGCGATTGCCCTAGTCTGGGTTATCGTTTTGCCAGCAAGGACAATGTACGATTGTTCGTTATGCATGGAATATCTTGGAGCCCATGCCGTGCAAAAGTGACTCTTGCCTCGAGATTCCGTGTGCGAGTTCTCGAGTGATTTAAAAAGCACATATATTTAATTAAAGTAGCCCTTGGCACTCCAGGACGTATAAGTCGAGCGCAAGCTCACGCGCTCGTAATCGCGATTCATCACGTTCTCATTAGTCTTTCTCGCTCGTTCTCTTTCTCTGTCGTGACGGTAGCAAGTCCAGCTCAGAAAAGACAAAGAGGGCGAAAAAGAAAGAGTTTGGCGCAGTTGCACGCGCGGCCAATGAAAATAAGTCTTTGCTGCGCCCGCGGCGAGCGATATCGGCCCCAATCGAGTATGATCTGCGGCCGAGGGAAAGAGAGAAAGAGCGCGAGGGCCGGGATCGAAGGGTCGTTTTCTAGGTAGGCACGTATCGCCGCAATGTGCATGTTCCGTGCGCTATCGTTCGTCGAGATCGGATATCTTGAGAATTTGCATAAAAATCTATACGCTCGCGCGTCCCGGCTTGCCTTCCGCGCTTTTTCATCCCCTTTAGACGGACAGAACCCAAAGCCCGCATCGCCATTGCTCGCAAATTCAGATCCCTCGTTAACTTTTTATAAGTCCTTCGATTGTGCCTGCTTTAATATTTCGTTTTACATTCACGTTAAAACTTGAAAAGCATAAATTTAATTAACTTTGCATAATTAATAATTTAATCGCAATACCGATGATCATCATGCCTAATCGATTTTGAGCACGACGCAGAGAATTCTATAGCATTTGCGAAAATTCGCGTCTAGAAAAGTCAATAAGCAGCACTCTGAATTATAATTGGCTAATGCGAGCTTTGCAACTTGAGTTCAAGATAACAACAATCAGAAGTTGTTGACAAAAAGAATGCTAAGACGCGGCAACAGTAACAGTATAGGCTCAGGAGCTTGTGCAGAGTAATTTGGAGAATCGCGCCCCTTACTCTTGCGCACATTCAAAGTAGCTCCGTGTAAACATTGCTTTGCGTGTGTCTGCCAACGGCGTCTGTTGTGGGTAGGCATTTAATTAGGCGCTCGCTCGCGCGCTTTCGGGCCGTGGGATCTCTCACAGCTTGAGTCAACCGGGCCGTGGTGTAGCAGGCGACGACGAACAAGCAACTGAGCGAGCCCTTGCTCCCAAGATGGATTTGCCCCGTGCGCCTTCTCTTGGCTAACCGACGTCACCGCGCGAGCATGTGAATCCAAAGACGGCATGATGACATACACAGACAATGTCCTGTGTCGCTGTGTTTTCATTCAAAACTTGTCGAATTCCCAGTTATGCACTTATAAGTTTGTTGATGAAGATTTCCCTTGCAGTTTTTTAAAATAAATTTTATCAATTTCCCAGCTAGAAGCTAAACTTGTATACTTACAAAAACTTATAAAACGTATGTCGATTAACCAGATAAAGAGTAATTCAATCAAAATAGATTCGCGTATAAAATAAAAAATATTGTATGAATGATATGCGTAAGCTCACAAAAAATTTGAAATTTGTTTACAAGAATACAAGTAGATTCTTCGAGTTTGCTGTACGTAAAGTGAAGTAAGGAATCAGTGTTTATTTTTTTTCGATAAGGTTTCTTGGTTTATATAAATGTAGATAGAAATAAAATTTTCCATTCTGTGTAAAACAAAAAACTCTAAAATTCTAAAAATAAATGATTTTTCTTTTTGATAGACTTTTTTATTTTGTATTCAATGTACTGATGTGTCTTGCAAATAAGACATGAAATTTATACGGTAAAAAAGTAAATTTTATTCGTCTTATTAGCGTGCCAGGCAATAATAGTTCTTGACATCAATCATGCTTAAGTAATGATCGTTGAGTAGAATAAAATTGAATTCGTTATACTTCTTACTTTTATTTAAGCATCTCATCGTAATTTATTTGTTCGAAGGTAAATAAATAAATTGATCTTAATAGAAAAGTCTTTAATCAGAAGGAAAGAGCAGCCAATTACGTGTCTTTGCCAGGTTTGCATTTTCTTTTCAAACATCGACGGGTGAAAAATAAAAAGACGCGAGTGTAGCGCTAGTGCAGAAAGAGGAAGAATAACATTTAGAACAGGGCTTGGGCAAACCGCGGTATCGGTCGGACGGCCTCAATACCCTCGATACAAAATTCTTTTCAGGACTGCTGAATGCCTATAGGAAATATGTGAAAGGCGTTGCAGCAGCGTAGAGTAGCCAGATTTCCAGAGCCTGTGTGTGCACAGGCCTTTTCTGAATGTAACGGAGTAGCGTTTGCAAGGCGCCTATAAGCCTCAGCCCGTAATGAAACATAAATTATTCAATCGAAATCAGCCGGCGCCGCCGCCGCGGACCAGCTCCCTCCATCTCTCCTCTTTCTGCCTCTCTTTCCATCTATACGTTCCTCTCTTTCTCACTCTTCAGTCGAAGCACTGTGTGCGCCACATCTCTTGTACTGCAGTTCTCTGAGCTGGTTCGAGCTGCGCTTGCTCGTGTTTTTACCAAAACCGACCTTTAAAAAGCCCCCAAGCCCTTATACTCTTTCTCCCGCCAGCGCGCTCATCCGGAAGAGAGAAACCGTGCGAGTGAGCCACTGTGCGCAGAAAGTAGCAAAAGCGTCCAGTCTCCTGCCCGATTCAACTCGCTCCCTCTCCATCTCGTTCTGTCACGTCTTTTCGGACTTTTTTCCTACTTTTCTCAGCTCCACTCCCTTTTTCTCTTTCTTCCTTTTCGCCAAACCACTGCTTCTTTCATTTGCTCGATTGAAAGTTACTCATTTACTAGCTCTGATCAATTCGAGATTCCATCGAAATAGCCTCTCGCTGTGTAGCGTATGATACAACAAAAGAGAGACAATAGTCTATAATTTCAGGGTAATGAGTGCACAGTGGAAATGCTATCGCGACACTAAATTTCGTGCAGATGATAAGCACTGATAAATTATTAATCGACGATAATTGGATTTTCACGTGGCGAACGAGTCGAGGGTGAAGGAACGTGAGAATTTCGAAGGGGAAGAAAAGCGTTTCGATCGCTATATTTCCAATGGGATTGCTGACTGTGAACATGACGGGTTCGAAATTTGTCCTGAAAAGTTGAAAATCGAGGCGTGCATTATTTAGAGATTTTCTTATCTACTGTTGCGACCCCTCGTGCTGTGTGTCGATAGGCCTCTGTATCGCAACGCGACTCATTGCCAAACTTTTTCTCTCAGGCTTTCGTTTACTCGCGCGACGATGCGCGTCAATATTTTATAATACGAGAGCAGACGAATCGGCTTCGGCAAAGCCGAGGGGGGCCACGATCACTGCGCGCCTTGCGTGGTGGTTCCTCTCCCCTACTTACGCTTTCGCGATTCCTAACGTTTGCGAGATATTGTTTCGGGAGGGATGAAAATTGATAGGGAGAACTCATATACCCGCGTGCCATTACGAAGGACAGAGAGAAAGCAGAACAGGAGACAAAGGAAGGACCTCGGCCCGAGCTTTTTAATTTAATGCGAGTCAATAATTTAAGGCGCGCTTCTCTGATTTCCACTCGCCGTATTCTTCCCATACACACTGCGCTGGCAGGCGTAAGCGCTCTCTTATCGCTCTTTCAAATCGTCTACGTGTATTGAACGCGTCTAAAAGTCTCTATCAATTTTATGTTCATAGCAATTTTTTTAGAATTATAGTGTTGTATAGCTTGTGCATGTCAACTGATCAAGAGTAAAGAGTTCCAGTGAGACTCGATTGCATACTTGGCTCTGTAAGTTCTTTGAGTGTGAAACGTATTATTAGTTCGAAATATATACCGCGATGGTTATTAAAGAAATTTGCATTTACAAGGGCGCGAAGGGGTAGTATAAGGACATTGAGGACTGAGAGGGACTATAAAGTAGGGTTGAACTAGGAAACGGGCATCGTTTGATAGCTTGCTTAAATAATGTTGGTTTTTTTCTCAGTCGCGGACGATCGATACGTAAAAGCTATTCGTGTACGCTGAGGCTCGAACACCGCATAACGACTGAAATTAATTTGAGCAATACACATTTTTTTAAAGGGGGATGTTGTGGTGGCTCGGACAATACATCAGGGCGAATCAGTGCAAGCGCAGCAGCGCCGCTACTTGCGAGTGCAGCTAAGAACGGCTTTGATTACTCGTTATCGGGGTAACTCCAGCTTTGTCTGACATCTGATAAAGGCTAGCCACTGGCGCGCTCCCGGTCGAGTAATTATTAATCATAGGTCGCTCGGAATAACGATCCATCCGAGTGTTATCTCGCCGTTTTCGAGTAATGTATGCGTACTTGCGGACGAAGCCCAAGCGAAAGCCATATACACAGCTTAAAACGCGAAAAATACTGCGCCGAAGCAGACACATTTTTTCGCGTGCGAGGAGCGTCGCATCGCAAATTCTCGACGCAAACGACGAGCGAGGCTGTCGTTGCATCGCGTCTAACGCACTTCATAATAATTTAATATGCCGGGGGGGCAAAATTGATCCGGTTTATTGACTTTTGTGAAAGGCGTAATTCAGCGCCTGACATGAAATAACCTTCTAATAACTTTCTAATAACCTGGGCCTGTATCCGCCCCTCAGTGTCAGCGACGTGACGCCGCGACGCTCGGGACTTGATCGAACAATAAAGCGAAAGCATAAAGTACCGATAACCGAGTTCACGCGCCGAGGCGGTAAAAGGGCTTCGACGAGGCGAACGATGCATAGGCGCGCCTGCCGTTAGCCATTAAAAGCAAAAGGACGAGAGCGAGCGAGCGAGCGAGCGAACGCGCTATTATCGTTCTATACACAGATACACGTACACGTCTGTTCCGTATTGTATACAGGGACGCGTGCTATACACAACGATCCGAGAGCTTTTACAATCGAAGCCACGCAATGCGCGCGCGCGCGCGCGAAAGAGAGAGAGAGAGAGAGATATTCAGCGATAAGCGAACGCCTACTTCACTGTGCGAGGAATGTTAAATTTTTATGCGAGAGTTCGATGCTATCTTCTGTTATATATCGAAGTCTCGATGCGACTTTTCATCGTATAGCGTGCGAAAGAGGAGCGATGAACTCGACAATTACAATGTATCGACTTTACCCCATACTCGTGTTCGCATGTATCGTTGCTAAGCAATTATGCTAGTCAAACAATCGCTTTACCAAGTATTCACATATAATCCCTATTTACTTGGGATACGTGTCGTGCTGATCTGCTGTGATTTGTAGTTCATCTATTTATGGATGGCGCGCGATGTATTGAGAGACGCGCGAAGAGCTTGGCGTACGTGTTTTGGAATTCGCGTGAATAAAGTTGAGCAGATACGAGGGAAGGAAGATATATATGCTTTATACTGAGATGAGCCTCTTCGACTGCCATTCGAATTCCTCGTGTCGAGACCTGGGGATTCCAATACCTTGCCTTGTGCCCATACGTAAGACGTTTTCTCATATAGCTATAAATGGATTCTTACCGTGGAATCCCATATTGCCTTCATAATATTATTCAATTTGGCATCTGCTCTTTTTGATAACGTATTGTTATTCCATACATCACGCATATCTCTGGTCTGCGTATTTTTAATTTTCTTTTCAGAAAGAGGAACGATAAATAATCGTGAAAGCAATGTTTACGAGAACATCGGAGATGAAACTTTTAGGATAACTACTTGATTTTCAATTCAATATTTCAAACTAATTATAAGCTGCGTTTTTAAAAGTGTCGACGTACTGTGCTTTCCGAGGAATCATTCGAATGCTCGGTTAATTAACTAGCATAGAAGCTTGTAGCAGGAGTCTTAATAATACATTATTATGCTAATGAAAAGTTTTGCATCGGGTGCGTAAAAGTTGGCAACAGCGAGCGAGCGAGCGAGCTTTTGCACGTGTATCTCGTGTTGACGCGTGAACAGGGAAATCAAGGAAGTTTTCGACATTAAAATTGTGATTAGAAACGGCCGGGGATTACCCGCGAGGAGAGTATAGCTGACTATACGAAAGTCGGGGGGTGGTTCACGGGGTAGGTGAAGGCGGCGCAGCTTATCGAAGGACGTCGCGCGCTCGTCTCTCGATGGGGTGGTTACGTTTTACGAGGCTCCTTCGAGGAAATTCCAGAGGACGAGTGCTTACGCGCTCGCGCCTAGGTCTGACTACAACTCGCGAAAGAGAGGGAGGGAGAGAGAAAGAGAAAGAGACAGGGTCGGGAGGGAGTGCGACTCGTTACGAGGGAACCTGTTAGAATAAAGTGTGATTAGGACGATAGTTATGGCATTTTGTATTATAATTCGAGCTCTCACTCTGTCTTTCCCTCTCCGTTGGCTCGTTAAAGCCTCGCCAAGTTTTCGACTCTAAGATATCTTAGGCTTGAAGTTGTCTTTGCTCCTGGGAGTCGCGTGTCGCGATCACGTACTTCAATACCTGCCGTGCTTGTAAATTCGGTTTACACCTTTTTCTCGGATCACGCTAAATCGTCGAAATAAGCAATGCGCAGGAGCGTCTTGGAAATTCAAAGTTGCTTGCAGATTGCCGTATAAATGTTAAGAAAGAGATAGCAGATATGGGAGAGAATTGAATAGTGCGTATACTTGCGATTGCTTGTGAGGACTGAAAATGCGGGTTGTGTTTAACGAGAAAGTCCAATCGAAGTTTGTAGCAGGAGGTTAATCGATTGATCTCTCTGCTGGGCTTGCCCAGCGGCTAGGTACTATTCTCGCGAGAATCGGGTAACAGAAGAGAGTGAGAACGAGCAGCAGCAGCAGCAGTAGCAGCAGGTCTGATAGCCGCTCGCTGCCGCCCGTATTTGATTGTTTAATTAGTAAGATGACCCCGGCATTTCCCGGCGGAGCTTCTCGAGGAGTAGAGGACGCGCGCTGCTCTTCGTTTTCGGCACAAGCTACAGCGCGGCTTCGAAGGAGCTGCCAAGCTAGCCTTGGCTGGGATAGAGAGAGAGAGAGAGAGAGAGAGAGAGAGAGAGAGAGAGAGAGAGAGAGAGAGAGAGAGAGAGCAAGAGAGACAACAAGTCCAAAGAGACGAGAAGAGGCTGGATTTCTCCTGTATAGGGGTATTAATCCCTACCCTCAATTACCCTTTGTCTTGGGCACAGCTTGGTCCACTTGTTAAGACACCGCCACTGTTTGTCTTGAGGGGGTAGCTACCGCCACCACCGACGCTTCCTCTCAAACCATCCGCCCCTTCTTCTTTCTCCACTGCTCTCTGCTGCTTTACCGCTCTGCTACTTCGAGCTAAGACAGTGCAAGTCGAGGCACTCACAGCTATATACACTTCTCTGCTACTCCTCTTCTGTCTCTCTCTATTTCTCAGTGCGATGTAGACGTACACGCTCGCGCGCCTCCGCAACCGCGGAGACGAACTACCATGGCGCAAACTACTGATCGTTGCGGTCCCTTATTCTCTGCTCACACTGATTCTAGCCGCCTCTCGACCAACCTTCTGGCGAGGCAAAACTTTCTGCATCGAACGCAGCAATGTGTGTAAGAAAAAGAAATCATTTCTCAACTTTCCCTTTCCACTTTTAATGTCATTAAACTATGCGGTTACGCGTATGATTGCGAAGCGATTAGAATACTGATGTAAATACATGAATAAGGTTGGCTAGGGTGGCGAAAACACAAGGAAAAAGCAAGACAGTAGAAAAAAAATGAGAGGGAAAGGTAGGATAACCCGTACAAAACGCCATGTAAACATTTGCAATGGATTTGCGAGCTATTCAAACGGTTAAATTCTCTTAAGAATTTGGTTTGTATAGGGGCGTGCTGCCAGCACCCTCGATTCCTTCTCACTCTGACTGATTCTCTCTCTCTCTCCTTTTCTTTCTTCTCAAGGCAGTGCCAGAGTCTCTTATATACTCGAGACTTACATTCTCCGCGTTAGAGAGCGAGAAAAGGTCTACTCCTCTTTCTCTCACCCTTTGTATTTTCAACAATTGATATTCTTCTCTGTGCAAAGAAACAGATTTCGCTACCCCACCTCGAGCGCCTGACGACCGATGTCGTCGCGGGCTGCGCAACCATGTCGAACAAACAATACGAACAGAGCGAAATCCGCGGAATCACCCAAGTGCTCGACGCAGATCTTTGCTCTCCTCTGTTCCCTCCGCTCCGGCTCTCAGCCAGATTTTGAGTATCGAGTTCCTTCTCTCGAGACTCGATTAATTGGAGAAATTATATCGTCTTTGCTTGATCTTCTCAAACTCATTTGAGAGCCGCTCCGCGCTTGTTTAATCTTGTCTGAAATTTAAATTGAGAAAGGGAATATAAGCGTTGAACTTTTAATCTTCATTCAATTTGCAATAATCGTAAAGTTTAAGTAATTCATACGAAGCCGTATGTGAGTGGGGAAACATGGAAATGCATTTTGATTCGCGGTGAGAATTCTAAAAGGGTCTCGCGAGTGCTGCCAAAGACGATTTTAAATACGGACGAGGTAAAGCCAGGAGCTGAATTCCCACTGGCCAAAGTTGAAATATGCACGGCAAAGCAAAGGAATATGGCTTATTTGCGTGTGCGCTCAAAGTTTTTGGCAACCGCGCTCGCGTATGCCTCGTCATTAACGATTACTCAGTCGGCGCGCGGCTTTTTATCCCTCTTTTTCTTCAATTTATACGGCAAGTTATAATATATCATCAAACTGAAAATTCACCCGCAATCAAAGCGTCGCACAGTGATAAAAAAATAGCATAAAGTCGTGCAGTGCACGGCTTTTCTCTCTAGCTCTGCGTGACTGTGTGTAAGTGTACACGCGGCCAGTGAGCTAGCTTTTAATTGAAAATTCAAAATTCGCGTCGCCAAGACGCGATGAGTTGGTACGGGGAGAGACAGCGGACGAGTTGCGCGCAAGCTCAATTTAATTCTCGGTTCACATATTTCGGTTCACTTAATCGCTTAAGCAACGAACCAGTAGAATAGAGGATAGTGTTCGCGCTGTTTACGAGTTTGCTGGTTGACCTCGGAAGTATAACTCTCCACGCGGTTGCTCCTCAATCTTGTCCTGCAGGCGCATCGCATCGTTGGCATAACTTTCAAAGAAGACCTTTCTCTCCCTCTCTGTGCTCCGTGCCTGTGTGTGCGCGCACAAGTATACTTTACTCTATGTCCGACTTGCGCAGTCCCTTTACTACTACTCAGAGAAAACATTTCCTTTGCATGAACTTGTATGTTTCAAATTGCTATAATCTTTTAATCTTGTTTTCCATATACTTCAAACAGCGCTGTGAGACTGATTTTGTCTTTGATTAAAAAATATTGATTTCGGTGCTGGAGCTTTATGAGATAATTCACGTTTAACGAGACGAATGATTGACCGCGATTTTATCTGCATTATAATTTAGTACAAACGTTAAATTCAATTTCACGATAAAGAATAAAGCTGCAGGTCTTGGGAAAAATATTGCAAGCTCAATTGCTTTTTTTAACCCGTTGATCAGCGAATGGCGTGAGCGTATGCTTTCGAATCGATCACGACGTGAGCTAAATAGCTTTCGTTGTAGTCCATAATAAATACTGCATTAAAGCCGTTTACGTTGCTAGTCGCCTTTACAAAATACAGTTGCATCGAACGTGTAAACCTTTTTAAATCCTACGCTAATTTTGATTTTAATTGAAAATCAGGATTTAATTTCTCGTTTATTCGAAGTAAAGCTTAATTTTAATATTTAAATTTTGAAATTATTGGGATGAACACGATTCCCAACCGAAACTGATACTTTTTTCCGATAACTTTGCCCGTCTACGCACACCCATGTTTGTCCGGAATCGACTGCCGAATTGGAATCGATGTTGATTAACGCGTCTGCTATCATTTTCGAGGCCTAAAAAAGTAAATAAAATTTTACTTCTCCAACAGCCTATACGTAAGCATCGCAAAGCAAACTAAGATGGATTAATGTTCGGGGAAAAAGCGATAAGGCACATGCATCGATATGTTTTCATGTTCTCGGCAATGCAAAATCTAATCGAAGCAGGTCACTCGCGAGCATGTATTTCACGAACTCGGTGGGCGTGAGCGTGCGGTTGAGGGAAAAAAAATGTATTGCTGCAGTTTCGCGTCACGATACAGTTATTATCGACATGAACTTCGAAAGCCACGGCACGTTCCGCATGTATCGTGTGCCCCTTGTGGCTTTCGCCTCTATAGAGAGTTGCCGAACAAACCGCATTAAAACTGCAACGTCCTGGTTTTCTTCTCCTTCCGCAAGACATGCGCTTTTTCGTAATCGCAAATACACCCATACATTTACGTGCAGTGTGCAGCCACGCTCATACACACTCGCTGCACACACCCACATACACACATGTACCCATGTATAGAGGAGCAGCGCGGTCGTTTGTTTCCCGAACAACTCGCAGCAACTTTCAGCCGCTATTTCCAGAGCCAGTTCCGTCGGTAGTTTGCGCGAAGGATAGGAGGGTTGGTGAGAGGAGGGGGGTGGAGAGGTATACTTATCGTCAAATATCTTCGAAGGTAAGATCATGCGCGCGCGCGCGCCCATCGCGAAAAACAAGAGTGGGATAGCTTGTCGGCTCGGGGGGGGGGGGGCGAGGGGGGCTCTCTCGTGTGGCAAATGAGGTGAGCTTTCAGCGTTTAAGCCACGTAACGAGCGCGTTCGCAGTAAAATCGAAGCCCTTACACGGCTACAGAGCACACGGAGCGCAAAAAGCACTTGATGGCCTTTTCCCTCCTCTTTCCTCCGCTCCTCTCTCTGGCAGCTCGCTTTTCTCGCCTCGCTCCCATCTCCGTCTCGCCTGTACGTCTTTTCGCATGTATAGTCGGCGCGCGCTAGCTTAATCGAAGGCATCGTCACCGTGAGAGCTGGCGACGCGTCGCGGCGAACGCTCCAAGCTACCGCGCTGATTGCGCGGGGGGCGGTCGAGGGGGGGGGGGGTAGGAAAAGCAGAAGGCCGCCGCGCGCAGACACACGACTGCTACACACTGCGGTGAAAGAGCTGCAGCTGGAGGGGAAAGTGGAAGAGCGGAGAGCGGGAAGTATACGCCAGCAGTAGCACACTTTGCGATACGTCGAATGACTAATACGTTGAAACAATAGGCTGTCGTCGTCCGCGCCCCGATGGGACTGCGAAATGAGTGCGGGTTGAAGGCAGCAATGCTGCTGTATGCTGGCGAAGTATAAGAGCACATGGGACACAAGTGGAGGAGAAAGATATAGAGCGTCCGGGGAGGGGGCGCCGGGGAAGCGTAGGTGGTTTCAGCGATTCCAATGCACCACTTAAGCCTTTCTATATCCGCACGCGCGCGCGCGCGCGAGCTCTGCCTTGGAGCTCTTTCTCTCTTTCGAGGCCGCGCGTCTGCGGACCAATTCGGCGCCGGAGGCTGTGATATGTGCTCGCGAATATTATATATGTATATGTATACTCGTTGTGCCTATGCTTTTATCGTCCTCGGCCTGCCGGTATTAAATTATAAATTGCGCTCGTATTGTCCGCCGCCCAAATGATTTCCTCGATCTAGACTCCCTTTTCACGGGCTCTTCAGCTCGAATAATCTCTGCCTCATTTTCGAGCTTTAAGTCTGTATATTTTTTTATTATTCTTGTTATTGAAAGTTTGAAATTACGAATTCTGGGATAATGGACGCTACTTGATATTGATGTAATACTCCAGCCTTACTATACTTGGAGTTTTCTACTGAATAATCGTAAACGTTCGCGATCAATTTTTTTCGCCTAACTTTTGACGTGTTATGTTAACGACTGGTCTGTAATCATTAACAATGCAAAGAGCTTTTAAGCATCGTATAATTTCATGCCAGCAATAAGCACAAGAGATAATTTTTTGTTGTGTCGGGGGCACGGAAAGATTCAAATTCCTCGACTTCATATAACCCTTTGGCTATGTCGCTGATTGCTTCTCTGGCATCCCTTAAAATTGACGTCATATTCGTTATATCCTTTCGACCCTTATATTCGTGGGCGCTTATCTCTTTCTCTTTTCCCGGCGGCGCCGTAGTCGAGCCACTCTCTTTTTGTCTCTCTCACTCTCACCCGGTCTCCACTGTATATCCCGATGCAGTATCCCTACCACGGCTGCGTATATGTGTCTCTCAACTCTCCCTCTTTCTCCTCGCGCTGCTGCTGCTGCTGCTGCCGCTACTACTACTCGCTCTGTCTTTGGAGCGGCGCGCGGAAGAGAGAGACAGTGTGTAGGTAGTGGCTCGTGTGTGATATTTGCGCTCTGGTAGAGGCATCTCCTCTTTTCCGCGTGTACACATATAAGCATATCAACCCTTCTCCAGTAGCCACACCCTGCTTGCGCGCCGTTGGCATCGCAGTTGCGCGCCTCAAAGGGAAAGAGCGAAACAGAGACGGCGAATTCGCGAGAGCAGCGCGAATGCCTTTTATTCTTCCCCTCCTTTTCTCTTTGTCTCACCCTCCCCCTCCGCCCTCTTCCCCTTACCCTGCGTCCGCGCGCGCGACTCACTCCTCTCCTCTCAGCAGCGGCAGCAGCAGCAGCAGCAGCAGCTCTGAATAATAGAAATATTCGTGTTTCGAATAGCCCCGGCCCTCGAAATGATGAATTTTTCAGTCATTGCGCCGGTTTTTCCGCGATTTTCCTACAATTTTCACGAGCTATACGCGCGGGCTCGCTCTCCGCTGCACATTTTCGCTCTCTTAATTTTAATTCAGTGCCGCACCAGTCCCGCTGTAAGGGCGCAGAGACGGAAAGATAAAACGGATAGGTGTGCATACGTAGACTCGGCACACGCAGCCGAGTTCTCGCAAGTGGTAATCGAGTATTCGGATTAACGAGCGACAGAAGCGAGTCGCGCGAGATCGCGCTTAATTCGCCTGTGCAGCGCGGTCACATTCGGATTGGTAACGGAGTGGAGAAGAAGCGGCGGGGCGTCAGTCGTCGGAGAAATAACGTTATACACTGGAGCAGCACTAGCGGCGGCGGCGGCAGAGGAAAAGAGACAAGTGTCCACCCCTTGCTGCGTCGCGGCACCGGCGACGACTTGCCGAAGCATCCTCTGAAAGAGCTCCTATCCCGAGAGAGCTTCCATTACTAATCCATGCAAAAACCGGAATATCTTTATCCCTTCGCGTGCTGGGGACGTATTTCCGGAATAAATTCCGGCGCGCACTCGCGAGCTCACCGCCACGTGAAAGCTCGAGTCTTTCGACTTTGCTGCTGCTGCTGTTGCTATAGCGGCTATATGGTATAGACCTGGAGATGCTCTCTTTCGACATTGTGATAACAGCCGTCAGAGACGAATATTTCGACTCCAAAGGGAAAATCCAGGATGTTCCTCCGCGACTACTGTTGTTATTGATGCGTGCTCGATCTTGTTCATCGTAATTTCCATATGACGCCACTTTCCAATTATCATTTTTGCATCGAATTCGTGTTGTATTTTAACAATATTACACTAGAACGTTAAATAGTAGCAGTATATTCACTGAGGCTCGCCTGGCATTCGTCAAAGTGGTTTCTTGAAAAACTTAACGGGACATCGGATAGACATCATCATCAAAGAATATATTTATCAGATTATATTTGATTGTTATTCGATTATTTCGATGACTCTATTTATATTAGTTATCAAGTATAAGACTGTATAATAGTTAAAAAAAGTCACTTTAATGTACGCTCGGAGTACTGAAATTCTTTTACCAAACGATAACTGAAACTGTAACCTCTCTTTTTGCAATAAACAACTATCAGCATTGAGCATAATACCAGTCATAGTACTCGCTTTTTTAACTACTAAGGCCTTGCCGTGCATAACTATGTCAGCGAGGTAAATTAGTCCGGTACAATATTTTTTTTCGAGGCTCGACATGAGGGGTAGAAAATTGTGTGTGCATGCCGTTTGCTAAGTCAGTTGAAGGAAAGGCATTTGGCTGCAGCGATAAAAACCGGGAGAAATTCCACTTTACAGTTATAACGTGCAGCGGCAGCAGCAGCAGCAGTTGTCCGGTGTGTGAGAAAGAGAGATAGGAAGCGGCGTATAGTGAAGAGACGAGAAGCGAGGCGAGGATGCGTCGTCGGGGCAATGGAATATGAGACGAAGTGCGGAATACGAATATGAGAATTAAAGCCGTCGAAGGAATTAAAGCGTATAAGCGTAGCCGGGGACGCGCGAGCCCGGACGGCCACGTCTCGCTGCTCCGGGATATATATCGAGGATCGGATCTGCGCGTTTGTACTTGCTCTCTTTTTCTCTCTCTCTCCCTCTGAAGTCGCGTGCAAGAGCCGCTTTCGCCCTGGCATATACCGGACTCTTTCTCTCTCTCACTCTGACGCATACACGCGCGCGCGCGCGAGAACGGGGGATGTGGAGTCCGACGCTCGGCGGCGGCTTTTCATATTTCATTAAGGTGCTGCGGCTGCGACCATTTTGCATCCTGCGCTTATTCGTTCTCTCTTTCTCTCTCTCTATCTTTCTCCCTCTTGCTGGCGCTGAGCTGAACCCCTTTAGCTCTCACTCCGGCCTCTGGCAATTCCTTCGCTCTCTCTTTTTCCCTACTTCATTCGCTTTCAAAAAGACGGCCGATAAAAACTTTATATGCGCGCGCGAGCGCGGCCATGAGCCCGGCCTTTTTATTTTGGATGTCCGCGCGCGAGCGCGAGTAAGAGCCGTGGAAATTATTCATTATTTCCCTCATTGCGTGTACGCTGTACAGGCCCCCTTCCTTCCCTCCCCCCCTCTCTCTCTCTCTGTGAGGCACTCCCTTAGCCTTTGCTTACTACAAGCTTTTTATTAACGATTTCGAATATTATATACGTCGTACAGGTATATACCTATCTTTTCATTAACATTCCCTTCCTTCTTTTTCAAAACTCATCTTTTATCGTTGAGCGTGCATAGAAAACGAGAATTGAACATCGGAGTTGGTAGTCGTACAAAACGTGGTGCGCTGCAGTAACACGATATAGTGACGACGAGCGACTGTTTCCATCTCGCCCTCGCTTGCAATAGTCGTAGAGAGACACGTACGTCACAGAGTCAGCACTAGCAGTCGGCTCTGTAACGACCGCATCTCTATATCAATCACTTGACTAGGCTCACGGCTTTCAGAACTGACGCTTTCGAGGCCAGAGCAGCAGGCTTCGTCGTTCTCCTCCTTCCCTCGGAAGCACGCAGCAGCAGCAGCGGCAGCAGCACCGCTAACCGATGTTCGGATTGATAATTTATGTCCGTTAATTATGAGCCTGCGGTTTCGCCGTTCGCGCGGCTATTCGGCCGCGCAGTCCGATTCGCCGCCGACGCCACCGGCTGCTGCTGCTGCTGCTGCCGCTGCACCAAGAGATCGACCAAAGTTCCGCTCTCGCACTCAACGTATTTCTCGCACCCCTGCCCCCCCCCCACCCCCTCGTTACTCGCTTATTCGACGTAAGATCCGGTCGGAAATGCATTGCTCGCACACAGCTCTATTTTTAAAAAAAGAATCGGGAAATGGAATTTTTTGAGGTTGCTGCTGCTGCCACTGCTGCGAAATTGCTGGCGCTCCTGTTATTTTTTTTATCTCGTAGTAGCAGCAGCAGCAGCAGCGAGTAATGGGAATAAACAATAGCTGTTGGTGAAGTTCGTTACTTCAACTGTACTGACGAACGAGATGCATTTCGAGGCAATACCGGGGTAAAGCACTCTGCGTGTCCTCGTTCGAACGGACGCTTACGTTGTCAGAGGGGGTAGGGTAGCGTGTACGCACCTCGTCGCACCATTATTTAAAACGATTCTCCGCGAGTGGAATCCGGCTCCAAGCTGCAAATGCTTTTGAACAAAAAAAAAAACAAAAAGAAAAATGAACAGCAGCAGTAGAATAACAAAACGGGGGCGCGACGGAGGAGAACAAAAAATGCGAACCGGCGCGAGAGTGCGAGTGACGAAAAAAAGGAAAGCGAGCAAAATAATGACGCGCACCCTCTCTAAATCGCAGCTTTCGCGGATGCAGTCCGGACGTGCGTCATCGACGCAAATAACGTGAACGAGCAACAGCAGCTTTTCTCGCCTCGTTGTTTTTGCACATGCGGCACTCACGCGCGAAAAAAGCGATGCTCCCGCGCACTCGAGCCGTTGTCGTATTATATGCCCCTTTTCCGCTTTCCACTTTTTGTATCTTTAGTTTTCGAAAAGACACTGGCTCGCGTAAGCGCGCGATGATAATAAAGGTTAGCGCCCGGCGACATATGCGCACACATACACACACGGGCGCGCGCGCGCGCGATACTGCCTAGGTCTACCTGCGCTCTCTCGTCTGGTTTTCCAAGCTTTCTCTCTGTCGCGCTCTTGTATATTTTTTTGTGCTCGCGTCGCGACGGCGAGAGGAAAAACGAGTCTCATATCATTAAAATAGAGTTATTGACAAAGGCCGAGCGCCGCCGCGGCGTATGTATATATAAGCGAGTACGAGCGAGCGGGGGTGCGAGGACCCGTGCTACGGATGGCGCGGCAGAAAGCCTCGAGGGCGTCTCGCAGATCAATGGGAATATTGAACAATTGTCTCTGGCTACGGCTGAAACGAGCGGCCAAGACAATCAGCCCTCTGTGAACAATGCGTAGCTTAATGACGTAGCGCCGTAGCGTTTTCGTCTCTCACTCCCTCTCACTTACTCTTTCCCGTCAGTCCGCCACGCTTACTCTACATTTGCCACTCTGCGCTACATAAGAGAACTGACTTCCACTGCGTCGTATCGCATAGCCATAAATTCTTTTCTAATAATTCAGAAGTTGTTCGGTATAAGTATAAAAGAGGAATTTATTTTATTATTATTTTCATAAGTATAGTCCATAAAAATTAAGATTTATCAATAATAAACCTTTAAAACAGTAAAATTTATCAATGTTAAATTTTAACAAAGTAAAGTTTATATAGTAATACTTATTATTTTGAATAAACAAACAGTCTCGGATTTCTTGTTATTCTAAAAATTTTATTTAATTCTTGATTTCCTTGCAATTCGCACACAGACTGAATAAATCATTTTCACGTGGTTCGAGCTCTGCAAGTGGAAAAATCAAGTGCATTTGATTTTTACTCGGCGACGATAACGAGGAGGAAAAATGGGTTTTTATTAAAGTATAGGTTTTTCTCCCCGTATCTCCCGCTAATGTCCCCCAGGAAAGCGCTAAAAGCAGTGTAAATTATAACGAAACAAATCAGGCAGCAGCAAAAAGTGTCTGGGAGCGCGGAGATGCAGACGCTCCGTGCCCATCTAAATCACGGGGAAAAAAGTAGTCGGGGCCGCCGTCGCCGCCGCTGCCGTTGCCGCTACTGCGTGGGCATCGCGTCCGTCGTCGCAGCGTTCTTATTCGCTCTCTCGTGGATGGCTGGTATGATTATATCGCAAACATCCTCTCTTTCTCTCTAGTCGGCGCGGCTAAGAGCTGCCGCTGCGATGTGCGGACCAGCATTGGCCGAGCTCGCTAGCCGGCGCTGTTTTAGGGATCAATAATTTATGTAAATGTGTACGCGCGCGCGGGCATGGGCGCTATACCGTGTGGCGCGCTGAGTTACAGTCGTCGGTCGGAGAAACGCGAGAAGGGAGAGAAAACGAGGGGGGTGGCGCTGGCTACGTGTGCTGCCGAAGGAGAGAGAGAGAGAGAGCGGGCGAGATGACGAGGAGGGGGGAGAAGATCGCGCCGCTGGCGGCGGCGACACGAAGGGGTTTGACGTCCAACCCTTTCATCGATTGTACTCCTCGCTAGGTCTACTCTTTCTCGCTTTTATCCCTTCGGTGCCGCCGCCGCCGCCGCCGCCGCCGCCACCGGTGTGCCTTCTTCGCTTCTTCTCCCTTTGCGCGCAGCTACTAAAAACTCACCGGCTCAAAAGCCCGATAATTTTCGCTCTCTCGGTAATGCGTGTCGCGCGTCAAAATTCACGCCTATGCGATTCCCAATTGTTCTCGAGCGCGCTTTGTCATTCAGGCCTCTCGAAAGTACATTTGCGCGCTCGTAGCATTTAATATACGTGCTATACAGTAGTCATACACTGCGATATTCGTACAGGAACTCGGCAGTCTGATTGCTTTTAGCGCGTTGGAAAAAAAATAATACGTAAGACAGCTCGATCGTCGCCGAGTTTTCATTTCGGGTACGGCAGCGGACGGTTTGAGACTAGTCGTTTTCTCGCGCAAGAGTCGCGCAAGTACCCGGAGTGCAATCCTTTTCCCGATCTCGCGCACTACTCCTCGCGCGCGCGCGCGCGCTGCAAGGATATTTTCTACGCGCGGGAGGCACTTTGTCGCGAAGCTTACGACTCGAGATATGAGTCCGAGGCTCCGTTGCTCCGTTTCCGTTCTTCTCTTGGCTTTTTCCTCCCGTACGCGCGCGCTCTACTCCTCCTATTTTCCTCGGCGTCTCTCGCACGAGCCACTGATACGCGCGAGAGTTATTATTTTAATTTGTCCGGGGCGCTACGAGGCGGAGAGCGTACGTTCAAAAAGCAGAGCCGGTTGAGAGGGGCGCGTCGCTATCCCATATTGTCTCTCTACTTAGCTTCCTTTTTCACGCGGCAAGAAAAACTCGAGTCTCGCCCAGCCAAGAGATATTAAATGCATTAGTCGTGAGCCTTTTTAAGCTCGGCCGGTCGCGCGGGCGAGCCTGAGCGCGAGCGCGCACCCTCCGAGAGTTTGAATATTTAGCAAATAAAAATAAGCGACTTTTTGCAAGCGCGCAAGCGCCCGCTCTCTCTCTCGGGCTAACCTCGGGTGTGATTAAGATTCCCTCGTTATTTCTTGGCGTCGCACACTTTTTAGCTGCCTCATACGCGCTCCGATAAATATGAAGCCCGCCGGCCCGTAAAACGCCTCGTCCGGCCCCAGCTATGTATACGCACATGAGACATAATATACGCGACATACTCTCTCTCTCCCTCTCGAAATTAGGTGGCTCGTCAGCTGCGTCACGCCTCCCTGCGATTCCTGTCGTGTGTATTTCGATAGCGCGAATTTCGGATGCGGTATCTATACAGCTATACACAGCAGGCATAGTAGGTGCACGCGGAGAAACTGAGCGTGAACTAGAAATCGAAGTGTGTTTGCAAGCAGCCAGCCGGTCTCGCGACCCTCCTCGCTTGCTGGCTGCCTAGCTGTCGCCCAGTAGTATAGTCTTCCGCCCTCGGATTCGTAACGCCACCCCTACCCTTTGATCCCCCCAATAATCAATATATTCTAACATAACTCTAATGGCCACCCCATTTGAATATACGGACTGTAGAGCGGCAGAAGCGGCAGAAGCAGCAGCAGTAGCGACGGCGTCGGCAACAACAATACCAATCATCCGAAATATTCTCTCCCCGGCGCCCTTTCTCCGAATCGACATCCCTCGCATCGTCTTTTGCGCCCGCAACGCGAGCGCGCTACCCTCAAGCCGCGAGAGTGGTATTAAAACTTTTGAGTAGGACCGCGCGGCGGGGGTACACGCTACCCCGAGATAAAACTCGGCTACACAGTAGTCGATGTCCGGTGCTTTCTCTGCCTCTCTTTTTCCCAGTATGCTAGTCCGTCTCTGTCTCGCTTTTAGCCCGAGGTACGATGAAAAGGACTCGGGGTAGATTTGTCATCGAGGCTCGTCGTGGTTATCGCCCTATCGCTGCTCTCTCTCTCTCTCTCTCTCTCTCTCTCTGTCTACGGGTATATGTATGGTTGTTTCGCCGGTGGAGGAGAGAGAGAGAGAGAGAGAGAGAGAGAGAGTGACTAGCTGACAAAACGCTTTGCCTTTGAGGGAAGGAAATAAAACGTCAAAACGTCCGTGTTTCCCTTTGCATAATGCGAGAGAGCAGGAGGAGGATACTGCTTTTTCCTGCGAACTCGCTCGCACCTAAAGCCTTTCCCATATTGCTTATCGTCCTGCGCCTCGCCATCCAATTAGTCCATTACTTTTCCCTTTATGTCCTCCGTATACGTATAAGCCCGGAAAAATCATTCTCGAATACATCGAGCTTTTCGTTTTCATCTCTCGCCCCTGTTCTGTCCTCTGTAATCCAAATAAATTTTATTCCACCTTTAAAATAAACACACAAAGGGTTTGGTATTACCTTTCATACATTATTTGCTTCGTATGGCATTGGTATAAAAATTTCGAATCATGAAACTGCGTCAGTCCAAAAACTATTCATTAAAAACGAAATTGTTGTATTTGGAAATCTATAAATTGAAATAAAAGTTTTGGTTAAGCAATAATCGAACATAAGGGTTTTGTAAAATAATAGTTTAAGATACGTTGTGGTAGTTTCAAATATGCGAAATAAAAATTTATAATGATTACAAGGAAAATGGCTTGGCTTAACCCAATATTTGCATTCAATTGAAAAAATACACGATGCATAACTATTTTTTTATTTTATAAGTATAATTTTTCGATAAAACCCGACTTTATTGAGATTGATTATTTCTTAATAATAATTTCTTCTGTGTTTATTTCACCCATACAGTAAATTATTAATTCCATAAATTACTAGTCAAATTATAATGAAATGTTTTACAAATTCATTTCGAATGTTGACGGATAACTGAAATGTCTTGAAAAATATTTGACGTTTCTACCAATATTGCAAGTTCATCAATTTGTCTTTGAAAATTAAATGATTTGTGCTCGCCTTTGTTTCCAAATTTCAACTGTGTCAATTTTCTTTAGGTATCTAAATATCATGATAGTATTCGTGTGGAGTAATCATGCGAATCGTGGATACAAACTTACAAAAATAAAACTCATTCAAGCAAAGAATTTTCCTTTTACGAGTTTTCTAGAGGGATTATGTATGCAATGGCCAAAAGCACGTCTTCCTATCAGTATACAAGGCTAATAAATCTATTCGGTCGTATCTTAGGACAGTAAGGGAAAGTGGGGTGTGGGTCTGGCGTTCGGTTTCTTCGTGGCTTGATTTTTGGTTTCGAGTGCACTCGATCTGAAAATAAGGATTTACATATTCATGCAAAGGATCTGCGTGTGCCCTGCTCCATCGTGTCTCTCATCTTGGACAGACGAGCGAGCGAGAGAGAACCCGTGGAGAGTCGACGACGCGACGTGCTCTTCTATCGCCTGCGAGGCTGCTTCCTAATGGGATTTTCGAAATCCCTGCGGAACGGGAACTCTTACAAGCCATCTATCGATTCGGCAGTGGCCTATCGAAAATGGAGAGCACGGGCTCTAGCGAGTGTACGTGTTGCTCGTCGAACGCGGCTCTGATTTTCCGAGCTCGCTTAGCTCTGCTCTTTCGTTTGCATTATGCAGAAAACCTAAGCCGCAAATCTGGATTTGCTGCTTATATATATACGGTGAATCGAACGATCGCAAAGACGTGGAAGCAGGCGATATTTGAAAGGTCCTACTTTTCAAGACGGCTACATGTATACGATTTCAATCATGAGAGAGTCCTGGCCAAGCGAATAAATATGCACGCGGGCTCTGTTTTTCCGTGTAAAGAAAAGGAAAAAAAACGAGTCCAGAGAGAGAGAGAGAAATATGACGAATGGATGTTCGGCTAAGAGAGCGAGGGGGTCGGGGATCGAGTGAGAGAGAAAGAGAGAGAGAGAGAGAGCCAAGGGGCTTCTTTCCGCCGTTCATCCCCTGATATATCGACGCGAGCGGGCGGGCGTTTGCGACGCACCGAGCGATTCCCACGGAGGATACCGCGAGCCAATCTTTCGGAAACCAGCCCCAAAGCCGAAGGACGTACGCCACCGCAGACGCTTGCTCGCTCACTCGGGCGCGATATTTATAGGCAGGATTTAAAGTATAAAGTCGAGAGCGGATAAGGCTGCCGCCGCCGCCGCGCGCTGCTCCCGTCGACCGGTCGCCTCAGCTCACCGCCGCGATGTACCTATTTTCTAAGAGCAAGGGAGAAAGACAGTAGCCGAGGAGAGCCCGCAGCTTGCCGGAAGGGACGTGTACTAGTCGCGAGACGAATTCTAAAACCTTAAACCAGGCTAAATGCCGTGGATCGCTTCTGTCTCCCGGGAGAAATGTATACATGGCCTCCGGCAGCTCTGACTACCAACAACCAAAGCTCATTCCTGCTGCTGCTACTGCTGCTGAGCTCCAGATATCGATGACAATGCTTCCTGCTCTCATATTTTCTTCAACCTGCAGTGCGGCGAATCTTACTGGCCCATGACGACTGCCGCGCAACTACCCCCACAACTACGAAATTTTTTTTTACACGCGCATCACGGAGTGATACTTGATAGGGGCGGCATCGACGTTCATGCTCTAACAAGTTAAATTAGCATAGCTTGTGTCGCGTAGCCCATGTACAGAGCTACGAGCTAATAAATTAGGCATTTGTTTCAAGCGAATATTCGGAACTATCGAAAAAAGTGCCACGTGTCTATCTACCGCTCGCATTGAACTTCCCACGGACCCGAAACTATTCAAATTTCCTGGTTGCAGTCGACTTGGCATACTTATACCGGTATAAACGAGGCTATAAAGCGGGCAGCGTGCGCAGCCAGAAAAAAAACGACGAAACGGAAATTTAAACATGGATAGCACACAACCTCGTTTGGCTAACCCGCGTTGCGATAGCTCTAGCTATTTTTTCGTTCCCTCGGTTTTTCGAGAGAGAGAGAGAGAGAGAGAGAGGAGAGAGGGCCGATAGTTAAAAGCGCCGGAGATAAGAATCGCGCTGGTGGTTCCCCTGGCGGTGACTCGGTTGGGCAACAAAGTTGAACGATCGAAGACGGAATGTTAAGCAGCATCCGAAGGGTTGAACGCGCGTGCACGTCTCTTGGCTGTCGTCGGCGAATCATCCCCCCCCCCTTTCCTCCCTTCCCAACTGGCAAACTGCTTGTTTTCCCCCTTTCCGTTGCAGCAGTCGCACCTTTAGCCGATATTCGCTTCTTGCTCTTGCCACACCGCACGAAGGGAGGGCTGCGCGCATACGCACTCTTATTATACCTCGAGCTTGGTTATGCTTTTCCCTCCCTCCCTCCCTCCCTCCCACTCGCTTCCGCCCGTCCTTGCTCACGAGCGCTCTAGTCTTACTTTACTCCCGGCAAGCGCTGCGCGCATTTAGATAAGTTAAACTATAAATTAGACGGATCACTGGTAGCTACTCGAGGAAACGTTGTCGGCGTCTGAATATGTATGATTTATACAAGGAAGCCGGTCCTCTTCGATATAATTCAGACGCAAGCCGCCGCCTATACTATACACTCCCTTCTGTGACAGACAAGTTTCGAATTTCGATTGCCGGCGCTTCATTATGCACTGCTCTAAATTAGTTATATACGCTTCGCCCGAGCGCCAGACAACTGTCGATGATATGTCAGAGCAAAAAATTCGTAATATCCAATTGGCAGTGTTATGCTGTGCACTTTTTACGAAAGAGCGAGTGCGAAGGGTTATCGGGAAAACATTTTTATTTCAGCGCTATAATTGGGAATGTTTTTCGCCATCATAGATTTTCAAGAGTTATATACTCGTCACTAGCCGAGGGAAGCAAAGACACGCAAGTTGATTTAGGATTTGAAGCCGCAATCGAGCGAGCAGGACGCTCGAACAGAATACTAATCAAAGATACACAAATTCCAAGGCTAATACTTCAAATCCCCTTTAGCCTGGATCTCCAAATTAAATTATTGGATTAGATAGCTCGCGTCGCAAGCCCTTCCCACGGCGCCCTCTATTGCTTTATGTATTTTGCATACGCCACTGATTTTCCACGCGACGTCTCGCCTCTTCCATATGACTGATTCTGCGGACTGAATACTCTCCGGCTGAAATCTCGATTTCGTGCAGCGCGCGTCGCTCAAAAATTCTGTCACATTTGTTAGTGAATTACAGGCGCGCCAGCGACAGAAAGCCCGATATATACGCGAATTTTAAGGAACGGTGGAAAATAAAAGCAGCTGTATTCCGCTGGCGCTCTCGCGACGGGGTAAAACAAAAGGATTGCCATCTTTTCTTTCCCATTGTGTTTTTTTTGTCTTTGGCGACGCCGACTCCGGCTGTTTGGCTGGATACCCTCGAGTTCGGCTTCTCTCTCTCTCTCTCCTGCTTTTTTCCCAGGGAGCGAGAGAGGCCGCTATATTTTCATATCAATGATTTTATGACCGCATCCTTCCCGCGGGAGGGCTGGGACGTACGAAGAGAGAGAAAGAGAGAGAGAGAGAGAGAGACTCGGTACTGCGCCTTTGCCACGTTTCGCCGCGGGCTGCTTCGCAGGGAAATCTATATTTTATCGCGCGTGAAATTTTTGCTATTTATTCGCGTATGAGAATTTAAATGTTGCCCAAAATACAACTCTCGACCCCTCTCCCCTCTCCCCTACCCCCTCCCACTCTCTTCCATCGCGCATTATCTCCGTTTTTTTTCTTCTTCTCTTCGCCGTCTTGCTTTCGGGGCGTCGTAATCCTTGCATGATTTAGAATCGAGGGGTCGTCAAGTCGAGCGGAGCGTAATTTTTAGGGACCTTGTTAAAAAACTGGGAGAATAATGTCTTCGACTCTCTCGCGAGTGCTCTTTATTTACGAAAAAAAAGCTAAGAGCATCCATCACGTTCGCGGGAGCTTTTTCGTAAAGGTGTGTGTGTGTGTGTGTGTGTGTGTGTGTGTGTGTGCAGACTTACAGAGAGAGGAAAAAAAGCTAAAGCTGAATTCGATTAGCACTCGCGGTAATGTCGGATGATTGCTGCGAGTCCGGCGTGTGGCTGGGCGTGGGCTATATAGAGCTATCCTCTCTCTCGGTTGCGCTTACGCAGCCATCTTTAGCCGGCTCTCGGTAAAAATATATGATCGCGGTATTTTAGAATAACGACGCCATTAGCGAAAACTCCTGCAAGATGAACGAAGTAATGCTTCACTTTTGTGCGGCGCGCCCGCGCCTTTTAAAAGGGAAATTTGTTTTTGATATTAGGCTCCTCGAGTCGGGCGACCACTTCCACGGCTCGGCGCGTGTTTTCTCTCCTCGTTAATATTTACGAAGCCGAGAGGGATGAAGCCGGCTTTCCGCCGCTCTGCTGCACGTTAGCTGCTGCTGCTGCCGCTGCCGCCGCTGCTGCTACTACTGCAGCCTCGTATCTCGTTAGGGAGGCAAAAGAGTGTCGTCCAATGCGATACTCCCTACTGCTAGTTGCTTCTTTTGCCTATTCTCTTTTCCTTTTGCCTTTCAAATGCTGCTTTACCCGCTGTACGGGCGATGGCTCTCTATTACCTTTCTCATTCCTTCGCTCCTCTTATCTCGCAACAACATCGATCTTTAAAAAGCATCGTTCTGCGGAGCTCAGCTTTGCACGCGGTTGTTTACTGCGCGAGAGCGATCGAATTCGCGGGATTTCGACAGTGAAATATGGGTTAAACGCCATAAAGATGAAGGAGCGATATCTCGTTCAAGATAGACTATACGCCACTGTAGCACCACCCTTTTGCTGCTGTCGCGCCTCGGTGGAGCGCTTACATGCAGCGCGCCAATATCCCGTCGTTCGCTCTTTCTCCGTTTCGGGTATGAACTGCGCGACGAGCGCGTGTTTACTTTCCAGCTATAAACTTGGCGGTTATAGTGCCAAATGGAGTGGAAAACAGCGGAGAGGCGAAAAAAACCGAGCTAGTAAAAGACGAAGTGGAAGAGAGAGAGAGAGAGGGAGGTCGAGATGTAGAAGCGCAGCGTGCATCTCGTCGTTTCGCCAGGATGAACTTTAATTGGAATATGGATCAGTCGCGTTCCAGCGTTTCCTCGTATTATATCCGATAAATCATTCCACGTTCCATTTACCGTGCGGAAAAACAACAGCGTCACGCAGCCTCTTTGTCGTCAGCCACCAATTATGCTACGGATTTATACGCTCGCCGAAGCAATTGCCAACCATCTCTGCGGAAACGGCAAAAACGACGGTCGACAAGGAATTATACTGGCGCACCACGACTGCGTCCAGATTTTCGCCGTTCGTCTCGTAGACTCGATAGCTTATCCAGTGCTAGACGATTTTTTAAACTCGAGTTAGACTAACCGCGGAAACTCGATGTTCTCGCCGTACGATTAAAAGCAGCGCGAATAACCCCGGTAATCCCTGCGGTGAGATAAGTGAAAAAGTCCGTATTCGTTCGGGCATCCAGTGTGGTATCGCTGTTGCTGCGAGACAGACAGTCGGACAGACGGACGGGTGCAGGGATCCTTCGGAGACCGAAGAGAAATGCCGGGCATTAGGTTCGGAATAGCGGGCAATGACGGAAGTTGATTCGCCGCGACTCGCCGTGGGACTGGCGGCGGCGGCAGCGACCTTCGCGAGTTCTACTCTCTCTATCTCTCTCTCTCTCGCACTGTGTGTGTGATCTATGCCCGGTATATTCCTCGGAGCGTGGCTAGTCCTCGGCCGGCTTCTCCGGGGAATCTCCGTGACGTATGTGGCTACCTGACGAGAGAAAACAATCTTCGAAAATATATCGTTCGCCTTCCTCTCTCTCTCTCTCTCTCTCGCTCTCTTCCTCTTTCACTGCTGCTCGCTTTCATTATCCTGAATACAAAGCACTTTCCTTTCTTTCCTATTCGTCTCCACTGTCACACAAAGGTATATCACGTAAAATCCTCACGTATTTTTTTTCCTCGCTCTCTCGCCGCGTGTACATTATTTCATTAGATATGTGAGATGGTGGCGGAAGAATCTTATAAACGTTATATTGAAAACGACTGTGTGTGGAGAGCTCGATTTTACTGAATATGCGGCAGTTCGTAAAATTAGCACACGATTAATATTCGTAGCGAGCGGATACGAAGAGATCTTGAGAAGCGTTGGGAGGGTATACGCCAGCAGCGGCGGCATCCACCTATTCCCAATCCGTCTTCGGGTAAACGCGTGCGGTTTAGCTATTTCGCCCCTTGACCGAGAAAAATGGCTATCGGCCCTGGGAATACATTTACGAGCCTCCAGTGCCGAGTAATTCCATTACTCGAGGATTTTTTTACGCTTTGTACGATATCGGGTTGGGGTATCCTTTTCAGAAACGCCATACGGTCTGCTACACGAGCTGTCGAGCTTTTTCAATCAATCCTGCCTTAATAAAACATTTGGCAAATCAGAGTCACTTTTTCCACCAAGTGTTTTATATATTTCGCACCGAATTGAGGTGCGATGCTTCAACTACTGCAAGTCGTCGAATTGAACGCGCGCAGCACTGGATTCCGGGATGACTCAAAACCCTCGAACGTCGTATCGGTTTGAAAATCGAGAGGAGCACTTTGGAAAATAAGATGAGCTAGAGTGGGACGATAAATCAAAGGGGGCTACGTGTATAGATCGACTGTTTAGCTTCGAAAGTGTGCGTGAAATTTGCCTATTGTCGGCTGACGAAAAAGAATCACCCCGGCGAGCGAGATATCCCACCGATATCAGATATAACATTTGCATGGGCTTTATGAAAATTCTATAGTTTATGGAAGCATTTGTATGTATTATCGCATTAGCATATTCCAGAAAAGACAGCAATCTCAATATTGGATAGCGGCTCGAGCCATATCGACTTGTTTACTACCCCGTTTGCGGCGATGCTCACTCGATATACGAGATGCGAGGGTAAAAAAGCAAGATGCCGCATATGCAAACGCACACGCGGAGACCGGCGCGTGCCTGCGTGTCCTGCTTATTCTTGCTGTAAACGCGTCGTTTTTCTCCTCCACCCTCCCCCCCGTCGATTCGGATACGCGATATCTAATCTGCATAGCGTTTTTATCGACGATTCGCCCCGGCTGAGCGAAGCCGCAGTATAAGAGGGAAACTTTCCGCTCGAAACGACTCGGGCGCTGGGGAAAAAACACGATTGCCCCCGTTTTTCCCGAAGAATAAGACTCGTTTTCGCGGTGTCGGCGGCGGTGGCGGCGGAGAGAAAGACAGACGACGCCGCGATGAGCCGGAGAGAATATAGCCGGCGGAGGAATTGGAAAGCGAGCCGTGTTATTTCGGTGCGAGAGCCGACAACAAACATGCTTATTTTGAAGAAACTCGTAAGAAACTCGCGAGGCACATTATACACCCCGATAAGACGTACACATCGGTGCGCGGAGAATTGTTGATCGAGACACACGGGTTGATTTCCAGATGCGGAGAAGATCGCGCGCTCGCACACGTCGTGTCTCCCAGTCATTTAGTCTCGACTGGAGTCTCGTTTAGAAAAGAAGCCGTGAATCATTAAAGGTCGAAGGCTCAGACGCGTCGCTCCCGACGCTCGAATTTGTCGCGGCAAATGAAGAGGCGTCTGGGATATTCAGGGGGATTCGCGACGAGTATAGCACACCCGCAGAGAGGCGCTCGCCGCGCGAGAGCTCGGGGATTCTTATAATTCGATTGGTCAGTATTTTAGATTCAATGCAGACCGAATAGACGAAGGGGAGCTTCTTTTTTAAAATAGATTTCGGAGAGAGAGAGAGAGAGGAGAGTGCATCATTCACTCTCGCGATGCACGATTTTTAAGCTTTAACGCGACCCTTTTAGACGAGATCCCGACGCCGCGCCGCGCTCCTCCTGACTTTTAATGCGGTCATTATTTATGTTGTAATTTTTGGAGCGATTCGCGAGGTCGTCGCAATAAAATTTGTAGGATCAAATTATCGGATGATTTGTGGTGGCGGCCGCGGACTAGCTTAATCTTAATTAAAGCGATTCTAATGGATCGACGGTGGCGACGAGGAGAGCGAGAGTCGAGGGACAGAAAAAGCAGTGCCGGGCGAACGACAATGGCGAATTCGCAGCTGTTAAGCAAACTGAAGCTCGCAAGTTCGGCATCGTCACCTATGATCAGCGAGAGAGCAGGAGAAGGAAGGGAAGGGGGCAAGTAGGTGGCATGTCGGGCGTCGGGCAAGTGGCCTAATCAAGGCGCAGTTCGCGCAGTGGCTTCTAATACGGCTGGAAGGCATTTAATCTCGACAACTTGCTAACGACCTGACCAAAGCCACACTAGCGCGCCATTTCCGATAAGCGACGAGCTTGTAGCGCGACTGTCTCGCTCTACTCCCGTGAACAAGAAACGTCGGGCGCTCTCTCGCTCGCTCTCTCTCTCTCTCTCTCTCTCTCTCTCCGATGTATCTGCAAGTCCGACCCCGCGCAGCCACCGCCGAACTGACTTGGCGCGCGCTTCTCTCCCTCTGTATTTAGCTTCTCTTTCCTCCTGCAGTGCGCGCTACATAGCTATACGTATACGCGCGGCGGTGCTATACTGCGCCCGTCCCTCGAGCAGCAGAACATCGGCAGTCGAGGCAAACGCGATCGTAGATTCGAGCGCGCGCACTATACTGGCGACTGCACACACACACACACACACACCCACACAGACCTATACACTCGGGCTTCCGAGAAATCGTGGATGTTTCGGATAGGTTTGGCATTAGCAGAGTAAGAGCGTTCTGTATCTCGAGCCCGCGCGCGACGTTACTTCCCCCCATAAATGCGGAGCGTCGTTCGCCAGTCGATGGCCTTCGGATACGGCCTCTTGCCTCCACCTCCTCCTCCACCTCTATATACCTCGCTGCTCGGTTTACACAAGCTCCACTGCTCGAATCTCTCCGTCTGCTGCTCGCAGACGATATTTCGGTAAATCCTATACACTCGCTGAATTTCTCCTTTGGAAACTAAAACACGCGCGTGAGTTGCAGTGTTTCGGTTCTGTACATCCCACGCGTGCAGCGCGTATCGCCGAAAAGATTTGCAGTTTTGTAAATACAAGCTCTCGTTGCCGATTTGTTGATAATGCGCAGATTCGAATGCGGGGGGGCTAAAAGCCTCGAGAGCATCTATCGGTACATAGTTTGGGAAACTATACAGCGTCGAATCGAGCTCCGCTACTCGAGTGCCGCTACCGCCGCCGCCGCCGCCGTGCCAGTGGCTCAATTCAATTTAAACTTTAGGTATGGAACGTGCGAGAGAAACAGCGAGCCGCTTAGAAAGAGAGGCAGAGAGGGAGAGAGAGAGAGAGAGAGAGCAGCCGCAAAGTTGAGAATGTGCGCAAGGGAGAAAGAAAGGGATATCGGTGCTGTAGTTAGTGGTAGTAGTCGCGCAGAGCAACTACAAGCGAGAGAAAGAGAGACACTAGCGAACGCGTCAGCCGCACTAAATCGCTCGAAATTAACGCGAGTTATTAGTTGACGGCGATAATTAGAAGGCAATTGCATGGAAAAGCGAGCTTTAGCCTGCGGCACCGCACACAGCCCCGCCCCAACGCCTCTCGCGATACAGATATTTCGCTTAAGTACGCATTGCCGATAAGCGCATTGAACTCCGCTGCTCTCTCAGCTCTTGTTTACTATTATGTCTCTTAGAGTCCGACTAATAGACTCGAAATTAACTAACGCTGCTCGCGCGCGGGGAGAGGGGCTTACAGGGCGTGTGCCTGTGCAAACTTTTGACAGTGCCATTCCGATCGGTTCAAACTTTCTTGATTAAAATACAATGCCGCGCGGGTCAATCGATTCATTCGCTTTATACTCTGGAACGATAATGTGCTTTTGTTTTTTAATAACCTATTTTTGATTTCGCGATTCTTATTGGCTAAACTTTTTCAATGATTTAGTTTACGAACTCAATTTCAGAAATGTTCTGCACCTGAACTGGTACATAAAATATAGCCATCTTTTTTTGGCAAGGCTTCTGAATAATCAACTGCTTTTTTGCATGTTGGAAAGTGTATATCCTTCATTAAACACGTCACAAAGTCTAACTTAAAATTTTGAAATAATTTTGAAAAAAATACGGTGATAAAATATCGCAAGAGGCACGTTTCCTATTTTGATTTCTAATCCAATTAGCGCAAAGTGCATAATCGCATCGAGCCCATTTGTAAAGTTAAAAGTGCGCAACGTCTATTGATTAGTCTAGGCTCTACATTCGACGGCAGAGAGTAAGAGAATAAAGAGCGCGAGAGAAAGAGTCAATCGGAATAAGTAACGAAGTCAATAAATCAGCGTGAAGCCGAGGGTGGAACATTCGAAATTCGAATGCAAGCTCAAAACTGCTTTGCATCGCCGGAGCCACTCTCTGATCCACGTATACACATACACACATACAATATATATACATGTGTACGGTAAAGCGGAAAGCCTACTTTCTCCCGAGTCAATACACTGGGGATAACTCCTCGCCGCACATCAAAAGTAGCATATTAGATATTTTGAATATTGGCTTTCGTTCTCTCCCTACTCTCTCTCTCTCTCTCTCTCTCTCTCGCTCTCTCTTTTGGCACGTACTTTTCTCCACGCCGCAAACAAATAAATGCGCCATCGCTCGCGAATCTTGGCCGTGTTTTTTTTTTACCTCCTGCCATCAGTTATTTTTATGGCGCATCCCTCCGAGTTTGTATATATACATGTATATATATACGGATGAGAGAGCGAAGCTCCCCCTCGGCAGGCGCGTGCGAGCTTTCGATACTTAGCGAGTGGGTTCTTTGAGATGCGTGTGTGCACGTGCGTGTAGCGATGCCGCGCGAGAGAGTAAAGTTGAATTTGCATGCGTGCGCGAGCGCATTTTGCCCGAGCAAGCGAGTCTGCTGTATGTGGAGTTGCCACCAACGGCGTATACACGCGTTAATATTCATACGCGACATGACGAACTGTCGTCTCTCTCTCTCTCTGTGCGTGTGTATGTATGTATACGTGAATCCAGTTGTAATATAGGCTCCGCGAAACGGAACGGAGCACAAAGTATCGAGAAATAAATCATCGCTTGTATTAGTGGATTTGAATGTGTTTGATGCGAGAGCGAGAGGGAGAGTGAGAGATAAGAGCCAGAGTGCAAGAGTTACGCCTCGGTACATTTCCAAGTGTACCGGCGGGCTGACTTTTCGCTGCTTTAGGTATATACTTGCTCGATTTTGCTGCATTAGTGCCTTAGTTTTGCATTACAAAAAAGGGATGTAAATAAAAATAAACATTGAATGATTATTTAATATAGATACAATGCTTCATAAATTAATGGCATCTCATGAATGGATGCTAGTCTGTTTTGAAAAGTTTTAAAGAGGGAATCATAATGGGCATTTCGACAAGAAATTTAATACTTTTTTGATTTTATGAATTCCAAATTTTTGTGAGCGACTTACCCTAATAAAGATTCCTGCTATTCGTGACATTTAATTTTTCATGAACAATATTAACTCGTAGATTACTCGATGGTTATTATAGCCACTTGCTAACTTGAAATTGGGGTCATCTCTGTCATACTTGCTAATTGAACTCTGATTTATGGATTTTTTTACTTTTACTGAATTCACATAAATAAACAGTTCTGATGAGATAATTAAAAAAAATGTTTTAGATACAATATTCACGTTTCATTCACTTGAGAATAAAAAGTACTAAAACATTTTTAAAAAAATGTCAAAATCTTACTGATTGTGTAAAAATCCATGGATGGCATTAAATGCAAATTTAGCATAGCTATACAGTACGAAATATTAGATTTAGAATTTGCGTTCGAGTAGCGTGTAAAATAATTTTTTCACGTCATACCTCGTCTCGAGTCAGAGTGATGTGTTGTCCCTTTAATAAAGTTGAATCAGCCGCGCTGTCATTAATACGAATTTACAACCCGGTAACACGAGTAAAGTGAAAGGGCCGTTGGGAGAGAGCCGTAACTGAAATGAAAATATTTTTTTCCTTTCGCCGGCAGACACACATACAGTTCGAAGAGCGAAAGCTCAATATTGCAGGTTTAACATTTATTGCATTCCAGTGCGGCTGAGGCAGGGCAAACAGAGCGACATAAAGCTCGTGATTAATGAGGAGGAGCGTGTGCGCGGGCGGGCGGGCGGGCGTTATGAAAAAAAAGCGACAGCCGAGAGAGCGATATAAATGACATTTATGCGTATCGATTGACGAGGCCGACGAATGATTCACGGTTGCACCCCCTCGAATTGCCGATGCCGCGCGGTGTATATATGTACGGCGCATAAAAGCCTCTCGCGTTGCAGGGCGTCCCATTGTCGCTCTGTCTCTCTCTCTCTCTTTCTCACTCACTCTCTCTTGGAAATGAAGCAATATACCCTACCCCCGCTGGCGCGTAACGAAGCCTGAGGTTTTTCACGGCCACAATCGCGCGCGCATTGAAAGCCTCGCGCGCGGCGTTTATCGATGGCTTTGAAAGAGTTTATATGCGCGAATATATCTGCATGCAGCAGCGGCAGGAATAGAGCGGGATCCGCGATTAAGGGCTGCAACGCGCGGAGCGGCTCACCGGAGTACTTAATGAGTCTCGGCGTCGCGAATGGAGCCGCACTGGGGCTTCGCTCTCTCTCTCTCTCTCCTGTCTCTATATATACACTTACTCCTAAGGGATTCTTCTCTGTCTGTCTCTCCCTCGCTCTCGCGTGTCTCTATACACTATACACGAAGTCTGATTTATCGGCATTCGTCGAACACTGCGTACGCGCGAGCGCTCGCGTAACGAGCTCCGGCTTTTAAAGCTTCGAGGAGAATGGAGTGCGCGATGGGGATGTGCGCGGCGTCGCGCCAATGCGCTCTTTGATGAGAATATCGCTTCGAGAAATATATTGCCACCCTCCCGCGCGATACGCCAAGGCCTTTTTAGTCTTATGCACCCTCAGAAAAGACGATGCGCGCGCTATACGCTCATTATTTTCCTTTCAAAAAGAGATGCTATTATATGCCTCGTGTGTGTATATACGTGCATGTATACGGTGCAGCGACCTGCTCCGGCTTCTATATATTTTATATATGTTTAAAAAATAATCGAGGAGAAATAATCGAGAAGCGTGCGGTGAGAAGCAAGTGAACGTGCAGTATGGCTAATTACGTGATTTTTTTGGAATGTTATCAGTAACTAGTGATACTTTGAGTCGATTATTATGTACAATGTACTCTACCAAACATCATCGATGTGACAAAAATATATCAGAAAAAATATTAACAAAAATAAAAATTTAACTCAAATCATTGCAATAAAGAATTTAATTTTCGTATGGCAAATATGATTTCAAGAAAGACCTCGTGAAAAGATGTACATTTTAAAGAAACTTACTTTTTACGTTAATCTCTAGTGAAATTTGTTTCAGGTTTAGTATACCGTTATAATTTCTTTTTTCAGTCAAATTTTTTATTTTCGGCATGGCGGTTTAAAGAAAAAAAAATCTACTTTTGATTTTCAATTTTTATCGCTTCGCTAATAAAAGGCAAAAGTGTCGCCCAAAGCAATAGCCGATGCAGTCACATAATGTATGACTGTCCTTCAGACGTATATGTAGACAAATTTCATACTTATAAAAAGGTTACGAAGATATAGAAATTGATAAAGTTGTTTGGCGTAGGTATAGCTGGTAATAAGAAGCATAGATGCGCGGTCGAGGCGGAAGCGGGAGAAGAATGGAAAGGCGAAGGAAGTTCAAGAAGGCTCGCTCGCTCGCAATAGGGGGGTGCGCGATAAGGCCTTTCTTCGTCCGGGCGCGTAAATCTTAAGTTACCGGTTGAGCTGCGGAGGAGCGAGAGAGGGAGAGAGCGGGGGCAGGTGTCGCGGTAAACTCAGTTAATTAGACAAGAGGCAGCCATCATCAGGCGGCGGTAGCTCTGTCCGCGCCTTCCCTCTCGAGGCTTGTTAATAACGCGTAATTACTATTATACATGGCGATACACTCTTCGCGACGAGGAGCCGGAAAGCGACCCTATTAGATAAGACGACACCTTATTATACGGCGAACTAACGTCGGTATTGTGACGCCGAGAGCAGAGCTCAAACTTCATACCGCCGCCGCAGCAGCAGCAGCAGCGACGGACTGCTCGCCTACCTTCTTCTTCTTCCCATATCGCTTCGTAAGTGTTCGCCAACGCGCCGCGGCGCATCGCCTTACCCAAACTTTCTTCAAACTCGCTTTCCTCCCCGACTAATAAGTGCGCGTACACCAAAGGCACATGTGCTTCCTGATTAATCAACCCTTTCTTCGCGGCCCGCACACAGTTGCGCGCACTTTCCCTCTAAAGGCACGCTTCCACACGGGAATATTTATTTTGAAAAATCGAGGAGGCGCGTGCGCAGCTTAATTGCGAACGCGCGACAAGCTCCCGTGTTCTTTTCAGCCGCCGCGGCTGCAGACGCAGCGCAGCTTTCTCTGTCCCGCGTCAATGTGACTTTCTTAGCTGTTTACGTAACGTGCCTTCGCATAAAGCATTTGCGCGGCGCTATAGCCCCCGGAATCGCGCTGCATATCAGAAGCCCCCGCCGCCGCGGCGGCGCATTCAAAGCTAATGCGACGTGCAGATTTGGAAGCGCGCGCGCGCGCACCGAACCGCGGGGCCAGTTTACCTCGTCTGCGAGAGCTTTCTTCCTATCCCTTTCGTCGTATTGCAGGTTGCGGAAGCGCGCGACGAGCGAGTGAGGCTAAATGCTCGCAGGCGCATTCAGCATTATTCCTTTTTGCGCGGGGGTGCGATTCAGTGTCACGTTTTAAGAGCAGCCTGTTCCTATGCGCGCGCGCGCGCGCGCGCGTGTTTTTCGAGCTCGAGCCGCTCCGCCGCCCCGCGCTGCATGCGTGAGCACGTGCGTTTAAATGCCGCAAAACGCCCGGCCGCGCAAAAGGAGCCTCGCGCGCTCGCGCGTGTGCGACTTTTTTCGCGCGCTGCACCAGCGGCAGCAGCAGCAGCTCGTCTTTTATCTCTCCTTCTTTTATTTCATTGCGGAGAGAGAGAGGGAGAGAGCGAGCGAGCGACCCCTCGTTTGCCCTGTCCTTCTCTAATTTCACCGCCAACGCTGTTGCGACGAGCGAGAAAGAGAGAGCCTAAGACGTTTTTCTCGTCCTTTGTCCAGAGAGCTCGAGGCTGCCGCTGCACATGCCACGGTAATTTCTCTCGGCGTTTCATCATTTTTGCACGAGCGACTCGGCTGCGGAGAACGGAAAAAGCGTAATTTTCTGTATAATAGTAATCGAGCGCTGCTGCTGCTGCAGCCTGATGCTCGCATGCAGTCGGCGGTGAGCGTATTAGGGCTGGTTGACTCGCAATGCTGTACTCGCGGAGGAATCGCGCGCGCGTCTCAGACATTCTCATTAAAAAATTCAGTCCTGACTATCTCGGGCAAAAAAGCTCGCGCGGCCCTTTCTGTCCTAATGAAGTCGCTCGCCCGCGCACGTCGGAGAAAAGTTTCCGCTGCACTTTTGACGGGCGCTGCAAATTGACGAAATAGTCATTTTGTTCTGGGATTCTCGCAACTATCCGCTACTGCTCTCCTCTCTATATCTCTGGCGCGGCTACTCGGGTCGTATAGTGTGTGTGTGTGTGCGCGCAAAATTTCATTGCCTCGTTTGGCTTCTTCTTGCCTCGCAGCGGCCGCACGGCCAGTGTGTGTCGTACATCTCTAGGTGGCCCAGGCATTTAGACCTTTTCCCGACTCATCAGCTTTGTGCCTTTAGCGAGCTGCGGCGGGTCGGCGCGGGCGCAGCGCTAATAACGAGGCCGCACCTCCGAAACATGAATTTTCACTTGAACTTTTCGCTAACTGGCATCATCCGGCAGTCCCTGGAATAAAGTACAAAGTTCATTTTTTAATTATGCCAACTCGAGCGCGGCTCACTGTATAAGGGAGAGTCGAGTGTCTCTGCGGCCGCTGCCTCTCTCGCGCACTGCGCGCGCTCAATTGGCAAGTTCGCGAGTCTCTTTCTCAAGAAGTATTCTCTCTAAAAGGCGCGAAACCGAGAGGGCAATTTAATATTCGCTATATACTGCGTATAGTGGGGGTGGGTGGGAGGTCGTTGTCCAAAAAAAGTGTTGCAGGTGTTTTTTTTTCTATGAGAGAACGGGACGGTATTCACGTCTCGAAGCTCGAGCGAGCGAGGAGTCACGCGCGGCAGGTAATAATACGGTGTAGGACTATAGCGAGTGGCAAAGTCACGAAGATGCAATGCATTATCGACACAGGCGGTGTGCTTGCAGCCGTGCGCTCCGGGAAAGAGAGAGCGCGCACGGGATAAAAGAAAGACGCGAACGAAAAGAGAAAAAAAAAGCAGAAGCGTGGCTACAACGCCGAGGGAGGGAAAGAAGATGTCCGCGCGCGAGGGAGAGACAGAGAGAGAGAGAGAGATATAACACAGCGTTTCGTCAGTCGCGTCACGGTTTACGCTGCAATGAGAACGTACTGCCGACCATATTTTAATTCTTCAGAGACAAGAGAGCAGTACTCTGGCTGCTGCTGTCGCCGCCGCCGCCGCCGCCGCTGCTCTTGCCCCCTTTTCTTCTTCGGCTCTCTTCTCGCGAGTGCGGCGCGCAGCTTGACACCGCGCGCTCTGCATAATATTTAATAATTATTTTCATTAAAGTTGTAATAAACTTTGGGATTTCTTTATTAATTTATAGGCGGATGCTGCTGCTGCTGCTGCAGCAGAGCGCTCGGCTAAAGGGTTGCTCTTGCGCCAACCATTCGTATCAATTATCGCGCGCGGCTCACGCCGCACCTGCGAATTAAGAACTCGGCGCGCGCCGACTTCTTGTTTTCCCACTCGTCTTTGCGCTCCGCGGCCGCAGAAAGGAGTATAAAGTATACGCGCAGCGCCACAGCGTAGCGCTGCTGTTTTACGTGCGCGGGGTATGGCGACGGCTTTCTTTCTCTCGAATACGTTGCGCGCACTTGTGTATATACTTATGCGCTTTCGCATCGAAAAAGAATTCGCTCGTGTAGAAGACCTCTGTGCGGAGATGGAGTAAATAATAATTCAAGGCTGAGCCGAAGGGAGGCGGGCATAAAGGATATAAGCTGAGCGAGTGAAAAAGCTGCTTGATACTCGAAACTATTTATTCAACGTAAGACAGAGAGCTGCGGCTTGAAGTGGCACTCGCTCTACGCGGAGTATCTGATGCAAAGAAACAAAGACGCGAAAGCGCGAGGCTGAAAGGGATCGCGCGAGAGTATACGCATTTTTTTGAAAAATATCTCAGGAAAAGAGTTGCGGGACCCAGCTCCGTTTGAAAAGCCGAACATAACAGTCGTGTACAATGAAAGTGTGCGAAAAAGGTTCGCGGGTCATTCTTAAATTCGAGACAAGCATGCTCGTCCCGAGGCAATGCTATACGCACATAGAGGAAAGACTCAACGAGTGCCGCCGACCCCTCCGCCCCCTCTGTTTATACATTAGCGAGCGCATCGCACTTTTCTTAGCCTCAATTGAAAATCTCGGCTTTACCACGAGCAGCAGCAGCAGCAGCAGCAGCAGCAGCAGCAGCAGCAGCAGCAGCAGCGCATTATATAGGCAGCGCTCGCCGCTAGGAAAAGCTCAGCTGCGTCCGGGCAAAGTCGAGGGAATCGAGCGAGTGGCCGGGGTATATACGTGTGTGGGTCCGTAAGCAAATCGCGTTATCCTGGGCTGCTGGCCGCCGCCGCCGCCGTTGCTGCTGCTGCTGGTCATCTCCGCGAGCTCCGAGAGCGGAATTAAAATAAATACATATCTTAATTAAGCCGAGGACTTTCATCTACCGGCCGTGTGCTCGCTCGCCCGCTTCTTTCTGTGCCGGATCTCTCAAGATTAGTGTGTACGCAGCGACCAACCTGCCGCCGCTGCAGAGCCCAGAGATGCTTCCTTTTTTTGTGGCCTTGTATGAAACGCGCGCGCTGGAGGGAGGGAGGGAGAGAGAGAGAGAGAGAGAGAGAGAGAGAGAGAGTGGGCGAATTTTTTACTTACCTAGTAAAACTTGAAACGCGGCGGGCGACTGCACGAAAAAAGTTCTTTCTGAAGCAAATGAAATTCTCAATCTTGAGAATTTTACGCGGTGAATCTCTCTCTCTCTCTCTCTCTCTCTCTCTCTCTCTCTCTCTCTTTTGAAAGAGACAGACTTTTTCGCCTGTACGTATATGCTCGTCCGACTCGTCCGACCGGGATTCCTCTCTTTCTGTGCCGCGCGTGTGTGTCCCAGCTGGTCAACGCTATCTCGCGCAAAGGAAACTCTCTCTCTCTCTCTCTCTCTCGCGCTCCTGATTACAACTGAGAATTCTCCCTCGTAAAAAAAAAGCGCGCTTATAAATAGCGTAACGGGGATATATGCTACGCGCAGCTACAGTGTACACAGACACGCTGCAATAACGAGCGTCAATATACACTCTTGCGTTATAACTTTGCCGCTGTATGAAAGCTTTGCTCCGTATACGCGGTCTTTATTCCTCTTTGCATACGCATTCGAATGTATCCGCGCCGGCTTGCATCTCAAACTTGTTTCTGTATCTCTCATCCTCCGCGCACGTTATACCACTGCAGTCGCGTAGTACTTTCGAGCTACTCTGCCGTACTCTCTCTCTCCCTCTCGATTCTCCTTTTTCTCGACTCTCCCACCGCCGCTTTTTTTCCACCTTCAGCGATGCACTCCACCCCTTTTTTTTCACCCACACCCCCAACTGGCTAACGCAGTGCGTGTGTCGTCTCGTTTCCTCTCCCTCTCTCTCTCTCTCTCTCTCGGCCATCTCCCGAGCAAGCGCATCGCGCAGTAGCTGGGTCTTACTCCGCAAAGCTACTCGCGGCCTCTCGCGCTAACGTCTAATCTGTAATGCAAAAAGAATCGGAAACTATTTTCCCGAAACGTCCCGCTCCAGCAAAAAGTCTCATCCGCGCTAGCTCCCAAGTCCCTTTTCATAATTTTCGCATTCGCCCTCCGCGCTAAGACGACTCTTTGGTTCGTTTTGCCACTGCCGTCGCTGCTGCTACTGCTGGACGCGGCGTTACTTAAAAAGGCCACTCGCGAAACTCGTTATTATTTAGAGACGGATCCCTTTGGCGAAACTTCCAGTCGTCCCACCAGTAGCTGCAACTGCCGAAGAGGGTATTAGGAGGATTAGGTCGTGAGCGCATCGTTATGCCTTTTTTTTGCTCCCCCTCCCCCAAGTATACGTCCCGGCAGTGATCCTTAAAAATCTTATTTAATTAGTCGCTCTCGCTGCTCCGCGCTCGAGAGACGCGTCTCTCTCGTCGCGCGCTGTAACGCGAAGACAGACGCAATTCGCGGAAGAGCTCGAGCTTCGCGCTCGAGCTTCGGTAGATGTAATTTTGTAGAAAGTGTTTAGCGCGTTGCGGGGTGAGGGGGGAGGGAGGGGAGAGCTATCGCGCCACCGCACAGCGAAAGTCAATCGGCTTGATCCTACAACCAAGACGAAAATGAGTAAATGCAGCGCGCGGTGGAGCAGTATAGCGACATACAGCAGCAGCGGGAGCAGTAGCAGCCAGCTGCGATATTACGTTTCCTCTCCGCTCTCCGAAGCTCCTCTCGCGATGTCAAGGCGCAGTTATATTAGATTGGAGAGAGAGAGGGGGGGTTGGGGTGGCTGTGGGGGGAGGCAGTGGGTGTGGGTGGGAAGGCGACAAGAGCTCCGGTGGCAACTGCCGTCTTTCACTCGGCAGCTACTGAAACCTCGCGCAGCCAAGAATCTTGCTAATTAGATATATAAGGAGGCTAATTGTAATAAGGTGGAGTCGGGTGCAGTATGCGCGCGCGAGAGAGAGAGAGAGAGAGAGAGAGAGAGAGAGAGAGAGCGCGGTGTTGAGAGAAGAGCGTCCGAGCAACCCTTCTCTCTCTCTCTCTCTCGCTCGCTCCGAGTCTTATATGCGCGCTACCGCCTCCGTCGCCGCACACCTCCTCCGCAACTCGTCGTCGTCGTCGTCTTCGTCGTCGTCTATACCGAGCGCGTCTGCCACCGTCTCCTTTCTCTCTCTCTCTCTCTCTCTCTCTCTCTCTCTCTCTCTCTCTCTCTCTTGCCATTTTACACTCATCCGCGTGACTTTGAAACGGAGCCGAGACTTTGGATTTCTAGATATGCATGCGCGCAGCTCCCCTGCAGCAGCCCTTTCTCTCCCTTGGATCTTTGCGTGCGTTTAATCAGTGCCTTTATTAAACCACAGAGCTAAATAAAAAGGAAATCTCACTTGTGATCCATGGAGCTTGCATAAGATGTCGACGTTTTTACATCCCTCCCCACCCACCTCCTCCTCCGCTCCGCGCGCCGTAGAATTCTTGGATTAATTAAAAGCGGATGATTCTTTCTTTCTTTTTGTTTGCCGCGCGCGCACTGCACGAGGAAAGTGCAGCTATTTTCCCCGGAGATGCCAACATGACGATTATGTTTACCGTTGTAAATTACTTTGCGAGAGTAAAGAAGCTTTTTTCTTTTGCCCCCTTTTTTCAGGTCGTTGAAACGCTGCGACTATATACGCGGCGGGTCTCGTCATGGTTCCATGCGGTGCGGATGAGGTGAGACGCACACATGTGCTCGACGTAGTTGTACCGACTGGTTTTTCCTGCGGCTTTCTCGTGTCGCTTCGGTCTTCGGTTGCGCTCGTAAACGCGGGTACAAGGAAGGCCCTCCAAATTGACGAGAGAGACGTGCATGGAAAAGTCTCCTCGAGCCAACTTTAAATTAATCTTGCCGTTTTTTCGCGGTGCTCTATAAGCTTCGACCTCTCTGGGACACGAGAAGAAGCTCGTAGGAGTTACAGTGTAGGATTGGAAAAAAAACGTCGAGACAGTCCTCGGAATCATGACCTTCGTTTATATTATTTTACATGGATCTGCCCGAATCGTGTAAATAGCATAATAAGAATCCGCGATGTTGCACGCGATGTTACGCGCGGAAAAAAAGGTAGTGAAATCCAAGTATCTCGCGGGGCTCCGAGTAGAATTGACGTGTATAACTCGAGCCGCGGAGCTTATAATTTTCAAGCCCGAGATAAGCTCCGGTAAGTGCCGAGCGGACGAAGGAGCGCGCGCGAGACAGAAAAGAGAGTGGCACTACTCGTTAAACAAACTTTTCTTTGACCCATCGCGTCGAGGAAAGTTGGGCTTCAGTGGTATAATTTTTTTTTTCTTTCACTAAAGAAAGAAATCAAGCCTCCTCTCGCCTCGTATACGTCGCGCGCGCGTATCTCGACATCGTCATCGGAGCGACGACGAGCGCACTGAACTCGCAAAGATACACTCAATAATAACAGCGCGACCGCGCGCGCAAGAAGTAGTATAACCTACATTGATTTTATGACCCCGTCCCGAGAAAATACAAAAGATATCGCGAATAAGCACATCCAGGCGGGGCAGAGAGCGAGAGAACTGCGTGGCGGCGGCGGCGCGGGAGAGGGAGGAAAGGGCGCAGATAACAAAAATACGAGGCAAGTTCCTTCGGCCATAATCTTTCGCGGGCTCTCGCGTGACATTAGCATAGTAATGAATATTATTACATTTCGGCATTCCTAGGTGTACGCCGCGCGCGCTCAGTTTAATTCCATCTTCCCGCTCGTAAAGATAATAAGCGCGGGCGAGTGGTGGGGGTGGTCGGCACCTACGCGGCACTTGCCTCTCTATATCCTTCTCCTTTACACTCGAAGCCCGCGCGCCGCTGGCTGGGGAATCGTCCTGCTCCTCTCGCCCCCTCCCCCCGCGCTTTAAGATTCTTCTTCGGGTTCTGTGGCAGCAGCGGCGGCGGCTGCAGCCTCTACTCCTCGACTCCGACTTTAAGAGTCAAGGAGTAAATATAAACTTGGGAAAGTGACAAAGATAATTCTAATAAAAGCGAGGACGACGAGACTGGCGGGGGGATGCAAACGACGACGGCAAAACTCTCGCTCTCGCTTAATTTGTGACATATTCCTCGCCGGCATTGCATTAGACTCTCTCGCGCACCCTTCCGCAGATGCAGCAGCAGCAGCAGCGAGTTAACGTCTCGCACGAGAGAAGGAGAACTGAAGTCGCCTTTGTGTCCGCGGACCGCCGCCTCGCTTTACGGCCTGCAAATCCGCACCTCTGACTTTCCGTCCTATGGTGTGTCTCTCGCCTCTGGTTCATGCGCACCTAATATATCGTCGCGAGCGCGAAGACAAGTGTATTCCGTTTCGAAAAGTCTACTGCTCTCTGCGAGAGCTCGCTTTTTATTTATTGGATTGGAGGCCGTTCAAGGCACGATTATGTACGCGGGGGGTGACAGACAGTTAAGATAAGGATCGATGCGCCGCCCGTTCAATGGCCCGCTTTCCCTATATTTTTCTCCGCCGCGCACATATAGAATATGAGCGCATCCGGTGTTGACGGCGACGACAATATGGAAATTCGAGCCGTTTTTTTTTTTATTGTTCGCGGGCGGCCGTAAAAGGCCAGGACGATTTGCCTATAAATACTCCGGACATACGGTGACGAACGAAACATCGGAGAAGCTCGAAGATGCCTTTTACGAGGCGGGGAGCCAAGATATAAAGCCGTGATAGGCAGGAAGTCGGCCTCGGAGGCGGCTTCGCATTATGAAAAGTCCTGCAGTTCTTTTTTACGATCGCTTTCGGTATCACACGCACCCGCGAAGAATCCACGGATTGGCGCAACGGCTCGAGACATTATGTATACGTATATATATTGAAAAAGAAAAAGCGAGGCGTATAATACATATAATAAGAGCGCTGTACGCGCGGACTCGCGATTTCCGGGCAAATCGGCTAATTTATCGGGAAAATAAAAAGCAACAGATGCGCGCGCTCGAGAGTTATAGAGAAAAGGTCCCGCGAGGGCTTTTAAAATACGAGCTGCTCGCGCGAGAAAATATATAGGAACGGCCGATGGTCCGCGCGGCGGCGCGCGCCTGGCCGCGTATCGAGGCGAGTTACGAGTTTCGGGCGAGAGAGAGAGAGCTACTACGGTTGCGTAGTGCTGCTGCTGCTGCTCTCCCTACCTGTGCATAAATTGATATAGTGTCGCGCGATAATTCGTCCGGTTTGTTCTGGCTTGCGCTCGGCGGAGGCCGTTTTCGCGGCGGTGGCGGCGGCGCCGCGCGCACGTAGCATTCGACGGCCGGCAGTAAACATGCAGTATGTATATTTCCATTCCGCGGTTACGAGAGCCGAGTGGCCGCGATTTTATATGCAAAGAGTAGTTTAGAGCTAATTGTTAATAATAGGATTGGTAAGGTGGGAATTCGCCCTTCTGCCACTGCCAGCGCTCGCGCTCCATCCGTATTACAGCCCCATCTCACCTGATGCTCTTTCTCTTTCATGCTGCAGTGGCGGCTTTCGCGCGCGTGTGTGCGTACCGCCGCCGCTGCGAGATGGACGTATACGCCGGCATTGCAGCAGCCGCAGGGTGAGAATCAGCGCGCGTCCATCCGTCCTGCGGCCAACTTTCGTCCCTCTCTCTCTCTCTTTGCTCTGATGCAGAGGGCGAGAGAGGGAGCGCGACGAGAGAAAAAGAGGCTGCAGGACCGCGGCGAAAAGAGCGTATATTATACGGACGTTTTCGAGCCTGCTCGCACGCGCGTTATGCTACTGCTTGCATGTTATACGCGCTCGAAGCTCGTATTATTACGTATAAACGCGTAATTCTGAGTTATACACGCTCTCGCGCCCAGTCTTGTTAATGATAATTAAAACGACTCGTTCTATACTTTTGCGCCGCGTCGCCGCCTTTCGCGTCACGCTGTGTGTGTGTGTGTGCGCGCTACGCGCCGCGAGCGCGAATTTTTTAAAGGATTCCTCGCCACAGCTCGACTTTCTTTCTTTTTCGCGTTTCGTTAGGCCAGCATTCGAAATCGTTAAACTTGCTTCAAAGATTTTTCCCATGAATCGCTAATTAGTCGGGCTGCTCTATGTATACTTACTGCGCAGCTTATCAAAGTCAACACACACACACGCTGCGAATGATTTTCCATTCATAATGTCGCGGCATTTAAATCGCTTTAGTCTCATCGCACCTGCGTGTGTATGAACGCGCGCCCGGCCCCGTCCCCTTCCTATACCTACAGGCATGCCATATATTTCTCCCGCGGAGCGACGAGAGAAGGAGCAATAAAGATCGAGTTCCATCGACGAGCAGTGTGCTGGCGCACACGGTGAGCAGAAAGCGAGAGAGAGAAAATACATAGATATAGACGTAAGTGTCGCCGCCGCCGCCGCTACCCCCCGCGAGAAAGGAATTTCAAAGCGAGCGAGGGACATAAAACGCCGGCGGATAACCAGGACGCCTCGTTGGTATAATCAAACGATTAATATGTTTATTAGTATCGGCGCAATGGCTCGAGCTATACCTCGGAATACATTACTGCTATCCGTTAAACTTACCCTCTTTCGCACAGTGCCACACGCCGCTTATAATATACGCGGCGGAGCATTATGCGTATTAATAAATACAAGCGGAGACGATATTTATATTCCGCGAATGATTTCGCGCCTCGTATATACATATATATATATATATAAGCATATACGCGCACGTGAGACTGCGGCGCACGCGGGGAAAATTCAATTTTAAAGTACGGGGAGAGAGAGAGAGAGAGGCGCGCCCGTTAAATGGAAATCGGCTCGATATATATTGTGCGAGATGTGCAGCATAAAGCCGCGTTGATTGTCTCTCTCTCTCTCTCGCTCTTTCTCCGAACCAAGCGTGCGGGCCGTATAACTTTTGCTCTCGCGGAGAGGAACGCACAATCGCGTTTTCGAAAATACCGAGCTACGGCAGCGGCGGCGGCGCACAATGGGAAGCCGAACGAGCTGCGCTACCGCACACTGGCTTATAAGGCGGATAAAACTTTTGCTCCCCCCCCCTCTCTCTCTTCCGCACTGTGTGTATATAAAGGAATATGAAATTTAAATTCCGATAAGAACATCGCGCGCGGCGCTGAAAGTAGAGATAGAGAGAGAGAGAGAGAGAGACGAGGCGGTATCGAAGGTCGTAGGAATAAAATCCAAAGCCCCGCGAGCTCTCTCTCTCTCTCGCGCGGTATACGCCGGAGAATCGAGACTGCACTGACGCATGTGCATACATACATAGGTAAAGCGGCGGCTCTCTCGTTTTTTTTTCCTGGCACGCTCGCGTCGAGCTCGACGACGTAAAATCTCGATCCGCGGAGTTACCCGCTATACGAGCCACGTCGTCGTCGTCGTCGTCGTCGTCGTCGTCGCCGCGCACACGCATGCAGACACACACACACGCGCATACACCGTATTAGCCTATAAAATCTTGAGTTTTGTTCCGGGCTTTTTATAGTATGAAGCTTCGCGCGCAAAAAGATATCCGCGGGCGATGCACGTGCGCAACGACGACGGCTCTCTCTCTCTCTCTCGCTCTGGAGATTCTCCGCGCACTAAAATGACGAGGATTTTTTCCGGAATTTCCAAGTATATTTTTACACCGTTAGGAAAAAAAGGATTTATTTTTTTTTGTCCTTTCCGACCGATGCATAAAACAAGGAATTTCGCGAAACGCCCGACGTCGTATAACGCGCGCGCGCGCGCGCGCACGTCGAGAAAGGAGATACATATCTGCTTTGACGACGCTCGTCTCGTACGCGCTGCGCAGAAACTTTGTTTGCCACGCACGGCTCTGGGAATTTTCAAAAATTCAACCTTTTTTATTTCTTGGTACTAAATACGGCGAAAGAGAGAGAGAGAGAGAGGGACAGAGTGAGCCCTTATATGGTTTACGGGGCAGCAATAATCAGTCGCGTATAGCGAGTGCGCGATGCTCTCTCTATGCGCCAGAAAGATTCGTCGAGCGACAAGAACTTGTTTAATCAATGCTGGCTTTGCGCGGCTGAATTCCCCTTGTAACACACGCGTCAATTAGGCTAATTAAACGCGCGGCGGTGGCTACGTCGCGGCTACACATATACGCGAATATTTTGCGAAAAAAAATATCACGCGCGTATATAATTATCGCGTATATATATTCGTGTGTATTTGCGGGAAATTGTGCGTAGCCGAGAAAATATAATATCAAAGTTGTCCGGGTGATGAAACTGGCGAGGTGGCGGCGGCGGCGGCGGCGGGTGGGAGGGAGGGAGGAAGCGAACCCTTTCTTCTTCGAGGCTCGAGGTGCAGACAGAGCAGCGGCAGCAGCAGCGACGCGACGCCGGCTTCATTAGCCGTCGCGAACGTGCCTTGAGCTCGCCTCGACTAATTTATATTTATATCTCGCGGTGTGTTCATAATGCATTTTTATAATCTGTCCTCCGGGCGAAGGGTGGCTTTACGATAGGGAGAGTGAGAAAGAGAGAGAGAGAGCGAGAGGAGGGTCGACGCGGCTGCTATGCGCGAAAGGGAGCCCAACGATAGTCTTGGTCCGTTCCTCTTGTTCTCCTTACGTGCGTGTGTCATGTACGTCCGGCTGATTTGGTTAGCCGCGTTGAATTTTTATGTTCAAAAATATGCGGAAGGAATATTGGGTACAGCGACTGCAGAGGAGATCCGAGCTGCGAGTATAAGGGAAAGATTGTATAGCGCAATCTGATTGATGGCAAGTTGGGATTAAGCTGCGCTGCGGCGGCGGGGCAGGAGAGAAAATGAGCTCGCGCGCGCGTTGGAGCTTTCGCGCGATACTCGATGGGAATCGAGGGACGAATGTGAAGGGTTGGGTTAGCAGCAGCCAGCATTCGACGCTTGATGGCGCGCTATGGAAAGGAAAGTCCGATGGAGTCTGGCGAAATACATCGCACAAAATACGGCCGATCCTCCACGGGGCAACTTTACAGCTCGGCTCCTCGCGGCGGCGGCGCGCGTAGTCCTTTCCATCTCTCGTTTCGCTCCCGCAACTCATCAGCATGAATATTCATTATTCGATGATATTTCTCTCTTGGCCCTGTGTGCACCTCTTTCCGCCGCCCGCCGCGCACTACTTCGCCGCCGCGTCTCCGCCACCCCCACCCCCCCCCTCCGCATCTCTATACACGCTGCCATTCACCCCCTCCGCCCCTATCCGTGGGATCGTTAATTTATAACTACGATCGGCAGCTGGGGGATCTTTATTGCTCTACCCCTTTGCCTCTCGCTCGACACAGCTCAGCCGTTAAGGAATATATCAGAATATTAGAATCTCTATATCGGACGAGCTTTCGTTACGCTCGCGACGGAGGAGAAAAATTCTCTGCGCCAATCCCACCGTACACGTTCAATGGACCGAGCGAGCTTTCCTCTGTACCGCGGAATCTAAGCGGAATAAGGTGCTCTATGTATAGCAGCGGTTCGAGCGCGGAATAGACTAGAAGAGCGATCTAGGGAGTGTGTTTTCGTTAGCCTCTCTCTCTCTCTCTCTCTCTCTCTCTCACTTTCTCGCTCGGTGTGCGCGGGTATAGGCGCGCGCTTGTGCGCGTGTACGGCCGGGAAATTGGGATTGCGCAAGAGAAAGCTGGGGTGTCAGATGTTAATAAGCAGGGCGTAAGAAGGGTGGCTTTAATGTTCGCGCGCCTTCTGAAATATTCAGGTTTCTAGGCTCGCCATACGAGCGAGTGTAGCTAACACACAGCAACACAGAGAGATAGAGAGAGAGAGAGAGAGCGCGCCTGGAATATCTGCGGTGTACAGGCAGATATGCGGCTGCGGCGGCGGTGCTCGCGTATATTGCGATTTATAATATATACTCTGCTACTCGCGGAAGTTACACCTCTCTGCCGGCACGGCAGTGCGAGAGAGATGCCGTGCGCGCGTGTATAGCGGGGAGCAACAGCTCAGCAGCCGGATCCGAGCTTGCGCGCCGGATTAATGAAAGCCAATCCGCGGAGGAACCCTTACGTCTCTTATGCGCGATTGGATGTAACGCGCGCAAACAATAACTGCGCGCTCGCTCTCGCGTGCCGGGGGGATTCGCATTCCACTGTAGGTTTACTCTCTCTCTCTGCATATACAACTCGTCGCGAGTCGAGCTGTATTTTTCTCAACTTTTGAATATGCAAGCGTCGTCCGTGACTTTTTACTCGCAGCGGCGGTTCATAGCTCGCTCGCGTATTGTCGGGGAGGGCTATTAATCCGTGGCTTTAAGTAGTCGGAAAATCCTCGAAAGAGTTTCGTCCGAGTATATTGTGCGCGGCGCGGCGGGGGAATACGCACTCACGTCGTCGTCGGAGATCGCGCGCGGATAAAAATTTGAATCCTCTCCTCCGACACGGTGCTTAGCATATCGTAAAAAGCGCCAAGTCGTCATCTCGCGCGTCGCGCGTATATATATAAAAAAGTGCGTCGGTACGTGCGAGCGTGTGTGTGTGTGTGCGTGCATACCGAGCCGCAACGCCGGCGCATGTATCACGCCATAAAGATTATTACCGACGGAGCACTTTATTGTCACGCGTTATAAATGATGCCGAATATCGCGAGCGAGCGAGGGGGAGAGAAAGTTAACGCTCTCTCTCTCTCTCCTCCAAGCGAAGACTCGCGACTCGAATTCGTCGAGTATTCAAATGGTATTTTTATCCGGGCCTGCTTATTTCGAGCGGAAGGATTTCGTCTCGCGTCGTAGGAATGGCAAAGACGCCTAGGCGACGACGACGACGACGACGACGACGACGACGACGGCTAAGTGCGAGTGTGTATATATATACAGATAGAAATGGGGGAGGGGAGCTGGAAAAGCTAATGCCGCGTTATCGGAGAAGGCATTATGTCGAAAACGCTCGAAAAGTAACGAACCCTTGGCACGAATCCGTTTTAGAGGCATTTGCTCGGTATGCAGTCGTAACACTTTTTCCTCTCCCTCTCGCGCCACTCTCTCGTAACTCAGCTGCTGCTGCTGCTATACTGCTATTTCTTTATGGTCTGTCCTCCCCCTCCCCCCTACCGCCGCCGTCGCCATCGCTGTTTTTTCGGCTCCACCTGCAGATCTACGCTTTTGCACGATGGATATTCCCTTTTTTACCGGCCGCGTGGCTCTCTCGAAACATCCTAATTGCAGCGCGAGAGCTTTCCTACTTGTGCGTATCAGTGAAAAATGCTAAACGTTCGCTGCCGCGGAGCGCGACGTTATTCTGCCAAAATTATAAATCACCGTCTGACGCAATCGCCCCGGCTAATCACCGGGAATAGTGCACGAGTGCCCGTGAAATCCTCCCTACACCGTAGACGCGGGGCGTGCGACATTTTTCACGGCTTAATATCGAATGAAATGATTTTCCATGTTTCGGATTATTAGGAATAATACGAGGAGATTTGCGGGATGCCGCCGCCGCCGCCGCTGGCGCGGGTACACCGAGAAATAACAGCGGCAGCGCAGCAGCTGAGTAGCTCGCGTTTATCTGGCAAGTATAAATTATAGACCGCAAGATATGATTTTCTCTTCGGGCCAGAAGGGCGCGCATCAATTCATACGGAAATACGATGATTTTTCAGGGTATTAAGTGCGCGCGCTCGCGCGACTCTTGATATTAATAATAATAGTAAGCGACGTGGCGCTTGCGAACCCGGGGTTAGCTTCGCCGCGCTGATGACGTACTTCTACTCTGCGGGGGTAACTTTTTGAACCCAGATACAAATTACAGCTCATTTTTATGCCATTTTAATATCGCCACGCGCCATTAAGTATCTCCTGCCTTAGCCCTCCTACTTGATGCTTGCTGCCTTTCCACCCCCTCCCACACCCTCCCCCTTTTCTTTCTTTCTTATTTGCTCATTGCTCACTCGTTTTTTTCTTTGCTCCTCTATTTTTTTTCGCCGAATGAAAAATTCTCACGTACTCGTTAGGGCCGTTCGTACACTGGCATAGGATCGTTCGCATCAAATTACCCGTACTGCGAGTCATTAGAATCTGCCTTTTAGCTCTATTCGTTGCGTAGTTGAGAAAGAGAACGTTTAATATTCGCGTGTGATTAGTGTGGTCCAGGATAGCAAGGTTTTTCTTTAAATCATACAATGGTTTGATATATGAAAGTAAATTATGATTCAAATACAGTTTGAAAATTATTGTCCAACATATTGTACGAAAATGAGTTTCATTATCACTTTCGATAACTAATCTTCCTAATTATTTTTATTTATAAAGTACGTCTTTACAATTTGTTATGCATGAATGTCGTGCATAACGTGATTATATTCATAAATTGCTTCAGCAGATATAACTAAATATCCCAAAAAGTCAGTTGGGACATGTAATTATGTTATTTGATCAAGAGTTTTCAAAACCGATCCTCAGTTTTTGATCTGGACTTATGTGACCTATCAGAAAATAATTAGTTGCTTATTTCATTGTTATCTACAAAATCTATAGGTCCAATCTTCATCCTCACGATCATTTTATTGTGTCTCCCGCTCCTACTTATTGTGAACTATTACATCTGCAACACTTACTCAATTTAACAATGACGTTGCCCGAAATTAAAACAAATTGACGAAAGCAATTGATTCTTTCGACTTGGAAATCCCTCTTACGATACTCTAACAGATGTAGAGTTTTCCAGAACTTCAACGCGGGAGGACAAAGGATAAGTTGGCTGTAAGTCGAAGCAACCATGGGCAAGTCCAAGGAGGCGGCAAGTAGTCGCTAGTCGAGTGAGGGAGTGCTCCAGCGGCAGCAGCAGTAGCAGCAGCCAAGAGTAAAGAGCCCGAGCGCAAAGAGAGGGGAAGGGGGGGAGTTGTTGCGCGATAGTTTGGACGATCTATGACCCGAGTTCACTAAGAGACCGCGAAAGGGTGGATTTACTGGTCCGCCCTACGTTCACACCACACAAATCCAAGTGACCGTCGGTCGGTTTCACCCCTTGCTTCCGTCTCGTCGCACGACTTATGGCACTCTCGAAGCTCCGTTTCTGCCGCCCTCCTCGCTCGCGACCAAGAGACCGAATGCTTTTTCGAATCGGTATACCGTGACCGACGAACTTGCTCACGACAATTGCAAGAAATCGACGACCGCCCGTCCTCCGATGGTATATGTATAAACTCTTCCAATTCGAAGCGGCACGATGAAATTCATTAAAGACGCAGAGACAATGGGGGGTGGCGAGGGTGTACTTATATCGCCGCCTCAGCATCATTCAGACATCTCCCGTTTTTTGTCCTCTACAACCTCCCCAGCATCAGATGTCATCGAGTATTGCGTCCGCTCGGCGGCTATTCCCCCAAACGCGGCGACGGGAAAAGAGACGGAGAGAGAGAGAGAGAGAGAGAGAGAGAGAGCAGGCCGCAAAAAAGACGGCGCTCGTTAGCTACGTGAGAAATTAATTATTTGCCGGGCATGTAGTCGTGTGCTACTACTGGGGCTGTTCTTTCTCTGCCCCTTGCAGTTGGCGCGCACGAGAGTGAGAGAGAGAGAGAGAGAGAGAGAGAGAAAGAGAGGACCGGGCGCGCGACGAGTAATGGTGAAAAATGCTTGGATTGCGCGGGATTACGCGCGGGAGATGGCCAGCCTGGAGTGGGAGTAGCTCCGAGCGGGAAAGAATAAGAAGAAACGTATCGGTGTGGCTCGTTACACTTAAATTGGAAAGAATGACGGAGTGCCCTCGTTATTCACCGCGAATATAATATAGGAAAGAAAAGCCCGCGTCGGTCTCTCTCTCTCTATCTTCTTTTTTTCTCGCTCGCGTTTTCTTTCGCGTGGAGTCCCCGCGGGGGCGATATCGATCTTGCGCTCGCGCATATACTGCACGGCCCGGCGCGGCGGGCGGAATAAATCGAAAGTTGACGTTCGACGCGGAAAATAAGGGTGTCGGCTCGGAGTATAGGCGTCTATTAAACGGCGCTTAGCCGAGCGCGAGTCAAAACCACGGACGAAGGTCGCCGGCCGCAGCCCTCTAAGATCAAGTGCCGCTGCTGCTTCGTCGCCCCCCGGTCTAAGCCGCGGACTTCCTTCCCTTCTCCGCTCCGCCTCGGCGTATCCTTTTTCCCCCCGGCTGGGCATACCTACTACGACGGGCCGAATTCTCGCGGTCAGCCGCTAAATGCACAGAGAGCGCTCATTGACTTTTTACGCCGCTCGACGCGTGCGCGGACCGAGCGCGGAGTTGATCTCGGAACGCTATAGATTATTTTACACCGCACTGCACGCGCGGCCGGCTCGGCAAATATTTATACAGAAGTCCTCGGGAATTATTCAGGCCTTTGTTTATTCGATGATCGTATATGGAGGAGAGAGAGAGAGAATTCGTTTACGACGCACTCGACACTCGCAACTCAAGAGCCGCATCCTCGAGATGAGCGCGCGCGCGCGCGCTCGTCAAATAAATTCAATAAAAGTCGGAGAGTCGAGAGCGCAATAGGAAAGAGCTTGGCGTTTCGGTAATTGCGAAGAGCTGTGTAGGGGATGGCATGTAGGTGGACTCGGAGCTCCGGCGTTCATGCGGAAGGGCCATCAGAGAGTGAGAGAGAGAGAGAGAGAGAGAACGAGCTAACTCGTAGATCAGCTCTTGGATCGTCGCAGAGTGTGCTGCTGCTGCTGCTGCGTAGACTGTCCGGAAGCGCCGGTACAATATCGTAGATCGCTCGGCGGCTCATAGGTACCCTTAGACAAGCAGCGCTGTCCCGGATCCCGGCGCTTCTGCTTTACTATCGGACGTCACGAAGGAGAGAGAGAGAGGGAGAGTGGGTCAGACGTAGACTAGGAAGCAGGCAGCAGTAGTTCCCTCTTTCTCGTCCTTCGGACCGAGGCTGAGAAATGACGGCGTCGCGGCTACATTGTCTCTGTGTTTGCGCTGAGATATAGGCGAGAGAGCCAAGAGTGTTGTCGCCGGAAGTCAGCTCCGCCGGGACTGGCCAGCCGAAGCTCGCCGGGGTAATTGGATAGAGGAGAGCGGAGGGAGGGGGGGAGATCGGCTCCAGCATGCAGCAGAATACCGCGCGCGAGAGCTTTTGCCCCTTGGATACATAAACCTATCGAGTACCGCTGCTGCATCCGCGCGCGCGAACGTCCCCCGAGTGCAGCTCTCGGCCAGCCAAGGAATTTCCCTTTTTCCACACATCTTGCCTATCCCGAGCAGACTACGCGCGCTATATTTCTGTCGCGAATATTTCAAAGGATTTGTTATTTGGTATATATAATTACTATATGCCGAGAGAGCTGGGTGAGAGTCAGTGTAAAGGGCATTTTCGCGCGAGATGCAGCCCCGCGGATACAGCGCAGTAGCGCTGGCGAAAGAGCAACAAAGCAAGCCGCGTGTGGTATTACGCTGCCTTTAAACGAAAACCGCGATAACTCTCGGGGAAATCGTAGCTCGGAAATCGCGGGCTCGCGCATATATATACGCACACGCGCGCGGCTTTTGATTTATTCTAATTGCTATTTCGATAATGGGGCCCCGAGCTCTCGCGCTTGCATTCCCATTATCGAACTCTCGCTACGGGAGCGGAATACAATCGTATTCGAGTTAACGTAACGCAACCTGAGCGCTCGGTAATTATTAGCTAATTTGCCGTTAAATCTTCGCTGACCGCTGAATTATCGCCCGTTCCGCGGACTTGGCGCGCGCGCGCGCGCGCAAACGACTGACGCGGTAATTGAAAACCTAACCCTAATTGCGTTCTCGCTTCCCCCCACCCCCTCTGCCGCCCCCCTACTCCGCGAGCGTGCGCGTGTAAGCTTTTCCGCAGCACTCGTTCGCAATCTTCGCTTCGTAAATTTCGCGCTCGAAATGCAAATGCCGTAAAATTTAATTAATTAATCGCTAGGCAAACGCGAGGGAGGGAGAGTGTATATAGAACGAGCAATAGCTATACCCTGTGAAGCCGTTCTCTTGTCGACCGCCGAACATCGTTAGATATTGTTTTGCGTTATCTCTCTCTCGGTATCTCCGCAGAAAAGCCGCAGGGCATTAGGCGACGGGAGGACGGGCTGCTATACACGTTGTGCGCAGCTAGCATAGGTCTAGTCGAAAAACCGCGTCATATCTGCTTTCGCTAAGCAGCTTCTGCAGGCCGAAACGTCGCCGTGGAATATACATCTTGGACGCTTGCGCGCGACGGCGGTGCGGCTTTGCTCCTCTCGAACCGCGAAGCATAAAGACACGGCCGTATACGGGGGGGCTGGATGCGGGTAGAGAAAAAAGCTGCAGACTCCCGGAGAGTAGGGGGTAGAAGAACCGCACCACACAGGGATGGCTCCCGCGAGAGCCGCGTTCGAATCCCATTACCGGACTCGCGCCCGTTAAATAGGTCTCGCATCGCCGACCGGAAAATACAGGCGCGCAGCTCTCGTCGTAAGCAGAGTTTCTCTTAGGCTCCGCACACCGCCGACGTGTAATCCGCGCCCCCGCTCACCCGACTATATACGCATCGTGCTATGCTCGGAACACAGCGAGAGCGCCCGCAAGCTCTTATTTGCCGAGCTGCGCGCACGATGGGAATCGATGCGTTCTATTACGGCAAACGCATTACGGGCCCTGTAACTCCGCGAAATTAGATATCGGCTCGTGGCGGCTGCTGCTGCTGCTACTGCTGCTGCTACTGCTGCTACTGCTGCTACTGCCTCGCCACGAGCCGTGAAATGTTTACACGTATAGGAGAGATATCTTATGCTAATCGAGGCTGCGGCTCTATATACGCAGCAGCCGAGACGGGCGGGCGGGATCGTATATTTCTACTTGTACACTCGTATGCGAGTGCGTTTCGAGTAAAGTTTGACTGGGAATTTTTAATTGATAATACGCTCGTGGAAGAGAGCCGCCCCCCACTCCCTCTCGTCTATACACATCCATCTTGCTGTTTTTCTACGCTCCTTACGCGGAGCGTGGCGGAACGCGGAGAAAGAAAGAGAGAGAGAGAGAGAGAGAGAGAGAGAGAGAGAGGAACAGGGCTGCGAAACGAAAATAAAATGTAAGTGGAAATTTATCGCCCCGGGCGATAGGAGACGTTTCCGTACTTTTAAATATTTTATAAACTTTCTTCTTCTTGTCTCGGCAGTTCCCAGGAGCGGTGCGGAGCACCGATGGGCGACGAGCTAGGGGGAAGGAGAACGAAAAAAGGCACTCGCGTCCCCGTAGGACAGAGAGGTCGCGTCGATTCCCTCCCGTCGTCGCGGTGGCGGCTTTTTTCGCTCTCTTTCTCTCTTTCTCTCTTACCGCCGCCGCCGCCGCCGCGGCAGCCGTCGCTGCTTCCAGTTGAGAGGAGCTTATATACATATAGATATTGTAATGTTATTAAAACTTCTAAATGGCTATGGATCGCTTCGCGAGTTGTACCGCCGTCGCTGCTGCTGCTGCTGCTGCTGCTTTTCTTCCTCGCCGCGCATTTCAGCGCTCTAGGCATTTTTTCCTTTTCCCTTAATACTTACTTTGTATCTCGAGAGAGAAAAAGAGCGAGAGAGAGAGAGAGCGAGGGACTGGCGGAGTAGGCTCTGCGGCGCCTGTCGCTCGGCAAACCGAGACGGCCGAGTGCCGATGCAAGTCTCTTGCAGGCGCTCTCATCCCGTGTAATACACTCGATATTCCGTTTTCGTTTCACAACTCACTCTCGAGCTCGTGCGCGAGTTAATTTTTCACGCGTTATACGCGCGGTGATCGACAGAAAAAAAGCGATAACCCCCCCCCCGCTGAGCGATATCGGGCTACGCATGTAGTACAGAGCAGCTGTTACACGCCGTTGCGGAATCAATTATCGACATCCATAAAAGAAAGGCAGCAACGGCGCGCGATCGCTTCTCCCCCTCGCTCGTCGAGTTGCTCTTCGGCATATATCGGCCCATTATCGGATAACGTTCGGCGGCACGCGAACGGGCTCTTTTCCCTCCCGTCTATCCGGCTATAGCTGTATATGTACACACACGTGTAGCCACGCGATCGACTCGGGGCATCTGTGTAGACAGTCTATAAGCGAAGACTGCTCACGGCCTGTCGAACGGCCTGAATTGTTAATGCCGAGCCATCCGCGCCTTTCAATATAGACGCCGCGCCGCAGGCAGCTCGAATCCACCGACTCACCCCCTCCCCCCCCTTCCGCACAGCTCTATATACGTATAATACGTAGACAACGCGGGATGTATATAGCACCCTCGAAAAACTGCAGTATTTTTCGTTGCTTGAGGTATGGGGTAAAGAGGAGAGGGTAGATGGGGAGGGGGTGGGGCAGAGCTTGCAGCAGCCGAGTAAGTAATAAGTTTTTTTTACGGCTCCTCCGAACTAATAAGGCCCCCCCCCGCGAAACAAGCTGAATTATTTATCCTATCATCGACGGCTCGGCCACGCCGTAAACCGCCGGCCCGCCGTTTTAATATTCTCGCGCGAATTCAGACGTGCGAGAGCTTCCTTCACAGCAGCGGCGGCAGCAGCAGCAGCAGTACGGCACCCCCCGCCCCCTTGGCTAAAAAACACCGAAATTTTACGAAGTCATATTTCAGAGCTCGAGGATGTATATTTTTCTGGCCGGGCGATGCCCCGCCGCTAATTCGCCAGATTGCTTCGTCCTTTATCATTTTTCCAGGCTCGCTGTACGCGCGCGCGCGCTCGCCCCGAGATTTTCGCCAGCTCTCGTTGCTAGCGGATTCAGAATTTATCTTTGTAATTTTCCTGAAGAAATTTCGCCCGCAGCTTTTTTAGTGCGCGAACCTCGAACAAGCTCGCGATATGGAAATGAAACGCGGCGGCGGCGGCGGCGGCATGGTCGTATATTGTTGATCTCGAGTGCGATGTTTATATACGGCCAGAGAGAGAGAGAGAGAGTGGAGTTTGAATAATTTTTCTCGGAGGGAGAGAGAGAGAGAGAGGGACTTGAGAAGCAGGCATAAATAGGAGAAATCGCCGAGCGCTCACGTTGATCTCGCCCCCCCCCGCAAGGGAGATTGCTTTTCGATAAGGTATAATTAAAAATTTTCTCATTTAAGCCTGCGCGCAGCTCTGGCCCGAGCTAATTTCGTCGCAGTTCCTCGCGTTGTATTGCCTCGGCGTTAACGGAAAAAATAAGCGGCGAAACGCACTACTCTCTCCCTTGGACGATAAAGAAGATAAAAGCGTGGCTTCACGGCAGCGCGGAGTCTTGTCGGTCGCGCGGCTGGTAATTTACATCGGCCATGCGATTCCGGGGACTGAGTCGCGAGCTGCGAAACGCCTCGCTAGATAGCGGTAATTAAACGCTCGCGAAAAACCAGAAAGGCAAAAGGTAGAAAAAAGAAAACAAGCCCGCGCGTCGTCCTTTCTTTCGTGTCGCTCGGCGATTTCTTTTTTCCCGTCAAAGAACCCGTGCGCCGCCGCGTCGTTTCATTCGCCGTGCAATTGTACCGCGACGAGCCGCAATTATTGTTCCGAGAGTCTCGAAAGTGCGCTTATCGATCGAATTAAAAATTCTTGCGCGCCGGTTATTTACAAGCTGCAACTGCGCCACGTCGCTGCGTACGACGGGATTCGAGAAATTTAATTCGATTAGACGGAAATATATAAGACGCGCTCGTATTGTCTCCCGCGGGAGTTTATGACGTCGGCGTCTGCAGAAGCAGTATAGCCAAGGCGGTATCATAAATCTCTTGCTCTGCAGACTAATGTAGTGGTAATAGAGTATAAATGGGGGTCGCTAGTAAGAGAGCGTGCTTAGGTCAGCCCATCTTACACCCCTTAAACTGGTGTCGTACGACGGGCCACTGTCCGGTCGCAGACCTCGTTCGCCACGTCGAACTCATCCCCGCGTTAACGGCCCACATTGCTTATGCAACTTTGACGCCCTCCGCAGCTCGTCCGCGCACGACTCCGGCAAATCGCTCTGTTTACCTCGCGCTCAATCTACACCGAGTCGTCGTCTACTCCCGATTATAAATTAAGCTTCCTCGCGATAATACTTATTCGCCCGGTCGTTCGAAAAATGAATAGCGAGAGAAGGCCGAGGCTCGCTCGAAGCCGGCCGTCCGCGTATTCGCGTACTTTTGTGAAACTGCGTGCGTCGCCGTCCGGTGCTGACATCTGACGCTAGCGAGGCGAACTGCCGGGAGCGAGAGCGCATAAGCCCGTCAAAACTTTTGCCGCCACGGCAGCGTATGCGCCACCTCATTCTCGTTCGCACACACACGCTCGCCGAGTGCGTATTTTTGCAATTCGCGATCTACCCCCCGCCCCATCCTTTTACACACTTCCTCTCGCGCGACGGCCAATTTCACAACTTTAAATCGCGAGGCAAGGGCTTCAACTATTTTCGGTTAATTAAAAACTTGAACGGCTGTTCGAGAGTGCGGCTGCTGCCCGCATCGGGTTTTTAATTTGGGGAAAAAAATTATTTCTGTTTGCCTCGGCGTAGCGTCAAGTTGAAAATTCGGGCTCAAATTTATATCTCTCGGCCTTCTCGAACGGATCTACTGATTCGTCGAGTTGCGGGTATGAAAAAATTCAACGAAGCTCGGAGCGATTTGTTTTTTTCGAGTTTCCGCTTCTCATTCCAGCCTTCAAGTTTTCTGCTTCTCACTCGTTCGATACCCACTCCGGCACACACGAGGAAAATCCCCGTAGCACTAGCTCAGCGGGAATACTACCCCCATTCGCCCACACACACACACCCTTTCTCTCTCTCTCAGTCTTCGTTTGCGACAAAAGCTCGCGCGCTTAGACGCTCGTCCTGGCGAAACTGCCCGGGAGAAGGCGAGTAGACGCGACGCGACGACGGACTACACTGCAAGCCTTTTCCGGGTGCGCGCAAAGTTGTTGCGAAGTTCGCGGGACAATGGGGCACGAGGTGTGTATCCGCGGGGGTTGCGCGCCCAGCTTTCTCTTCGCTATTTCGCCATTCCGCGCGATTGTATAATGTCGACGACGTAAGGCGGACTCGTATTGTCGTGTAGGAGTGACCGTGTGTGCGAAGACTCTGGTGTGGGTGACAAGAGTAAGCGTAGCGGCGGCATTCAATTTCTGGCCGTGTCCGGTCCTTCGACCCCTCGAAGGTGCCCCATACGGAATGTCCAACGCGAACGTGCGCGTTTATGTACACATGTGGTTCCCGGAATATTGGAGGGGACTCTCTGTGTGTCCATTAATACGTGCGCGATTCGCCGGCGGTCCTCTTAAAATTCAAGTAGCACTGCTCTGGGCGGCTTCGCTGATAACTCGTATCGTGAGAAAGAGAGAGAGAGGAAATAATTTTGTTAACATGGCTAATCTCGTAAACAGCTGCGTTTATAACGAGCTGCTGGGAGGAGGTGTCATAAGACGACTATTATCGGCAAATGTGAGAAAAGGCCATTCATTACCATTAATTACCATTTACTTCGGGATGGTAATTAATGGAGTCTCGCGCGAGCGACTTCTTTCGAGCGGAGAGCGATCCCAGAGTCACGAAAGAAAGCAGTCCGAGTCTTTTTTTCTTTACGGCCGGTAGATCGGCAAGTGTTTGAGAGTTTAATCCCGAATGAATAAAGAAGAGCGTCGGAGGCCATGAAGTGCCCCGCGGGAGAGTCTTGACTTGCAAAAAGAAAGGGTTGATCCCTCGTTTCCTCTTCTTCGTATCTGTCTCGGCCGAGGGGGGGCCGAAGATCAGTATCGAAATTTATTTGACGCTTTTATTTGCATTGGTTCGAGCTCGCGGGCGCGACAACTCGGAAATCTTCGACGCGAGGAGGAAGCCGAGGAGGGACCGAGAAAAGGGCTGAGCGGATGCGGAAAAACTGGCGTGAAAATAATTGCGCTTGGTTTCGCGCGCCTCGGGGTGCTGCCCCTCAACTTCCGTTCGGTGCCTTTTTTCTCATTTTTCATCACAATGAATGTCTATAAATAAAGTGTCCATAAGACCACGCGCGAAATATTCCGGGGAAAAAGACGTCGAAGCGAAATTTTTAATTTTTAAACTCGGTGCGAGATATTGTCGTTACTTCTTTTTTGGTGTATAGAGAAAAGTTTCAAGTTCTAGTAAATAATCTTACATCAATAGGGTATATTTAAAATTTAGATTAAATTTTTTTTTGCAACACAGCATTTTTTCAATTTTTGTTCCAATTTTGTAGGTCCACTATACCTTTTTATTTGTATTTGTATGAAATTCAGGTCTCCATAATTTTTTTGCTTTATTTTTAACATTTATGAATTCAATTTTCAGATCTATGTAGGGTGACGTTCAAAATTGAGGTTGGACGTTTCATTGTTGATTGAACATGATATCCTAGTCAGATTAGATGCTTTTCAAGACGTTTAAAAAATCTATGGATGAAGTCCTTAATAACCGAAATGAAATAGTGCAATGGATAATTTTCAAGTACAGCTGGGGCTTGTGATGTTCTTAAACTTTTATATGCGCAGATGTATATATCGATAATTTTTGGATTCGCAACTGTTAAGCAAAGTACAGATGCATCAACGATGATAAAACATTCATTGCTCAGTTTGAGTTATCGAATCGATAAACCTCATGGAAAATTCAGCAGGAGCTTAACTGTGTCCTATTTATCTTTAATGACCAGCATAAATCAGAAGCTGCTTAAGCGAGTCCATAGTGTGGATCAGGGTTTTTCGATTATCTGAGAGCGCGAGGGCTTACAGAAGGGGTTTGCTCAAGAGACCCTTGGGGTAGCGCGATAGACGACGTCGTCGCTTCCCTTGTTTTCTCAACAGAAAGAACTTTAGAAAAAAGGGTTGAGATGCAATAAAGCGTCGTCGTCGAGTGCGCGGGTAAAAAGGAGGGGCGAGAGGAGGGGGGGGGGGGTAGATCGAGCTACATTGGTAAGAAGACGCCAATAACTCATTGACAAGAATCTCATCGGTTGCCGTTTTCTCGGGGTGAGCAACTGTTCTTTTCTACCCTCATTCCCCCCCACTTGATTAAGGATTCGGCTTAAAAAATAATTATTTTTAATTTGTGACCGCGATAAGGAGTCGGCCGTCTTTGTACCGGCAAGCTCGTGCTACACTCCATGCTAATTTTATTGGAGCCCCTTTGGCATTCTTTATCTTGTACAATAGGTATTTTAATTGCTCGCCGAGCTACTGTCATGCTCGTGAATTAAAGCAGTCGTGCTAATGCACTTCCGTAATGCGTTTCTCCCACCCGGCTCAAATCGGCTAATAATTTTCTCTCGTTTCCATAAAATTTTAGAGTCGAAATAATTGAATTCCGCGCACATGAAGTGCATAAAGGCCATCCCGTAGGTGCGCGCGTACATTACAGTTTTATTTTTTTTTACGGAAAAGTAAAAAGCTTGTGTCCTTCGACCTTGCGGCTTGCCCAGAGAGATTTCCTACAGAGCGAAGTAAATCCCCATTAATACTGTTTTTTTTACTCTCCTATCCGAGAATCATAAATATTTATGCGGCCCATTTTTCATAGACGAATGGCGCATACGTTGGCCCTTTTTACACGCAGATTCGTGCGGGCTAATAAAATTTATTGTCCTTTCAGATTCGTCACGTACGGGATACCCATCTCTCCGGGAATCCACGCGGGCGAGCGCGAGTGTGCGCGAAAAAAGTCATCAGCTGATTGAAATTCGACATTCATTACGTGGTGAGCCAATTTTTTTTCATTCTCAGCGAGCACATCCCGCGTTTTTCGCCGCGCTACCGCCGGCGCGGACTTTGAAATACACGCATACGTATACAGCCATCCTTCATTTTCAACGAGAATAATTCGAGAGGCGCGCGCACTATACGCGGCGAATTCATCAGGATTTAGCAGTAGTATTTAATTTAGCGACAGGTTAAAGTTTAACGGTCGAGCAGAGTGGGTATGGTCTGCGCGGAGCGCGCTAGCGCAGGTGGAAAATTTAAATAATGAAATTTCGCTATTAAAGCTCTGCGGGGTAGGGCAAACACATCAATTCCGCTGAATGTCTCGAGAGTGAATTTCTGCGAGTCGAGGGAGAGAGAGAGAGTGTGCGCGAGTGTGTGCACGCCCGGGCTACTGCTGGCCGCGCGCATTCACAAGAAAGGTCAGTCGTCAAAGTTCGTTCCGCGAGCGCCAACGTATGTTTGCGCGCTATCGCCATTGAAACGGCAAGTGAAATATACGAAATAAATCTTGCAAGAGCCCATTCAGCCTAGACAATGGCGCGTCCAGTGGCATTGTGGGACCTCACTCTCTCTCTCTCTCTATACACATACGCCATCCCCGAGCTCGCTTCCGCCGCCGACTCCGCTTCTCTGCTGCTGCTGCTGCTGCTGCTGCTGCTGTGTATGTAGCAGCGCCGCACACTCGGACATGTGCCCCTTTACTTTCTTCTCTCGCGCTTTTCCTAGTCTTCCCTGTACACAGGGCTTTCCACACCCCTTCGCACCTCTTAATTCAATACCCGTGCACCGGCGCCTCCGCCGCCGCAGCCTCAATGCTTCTTCGTCGCCCTCTTTCGACTCTCCCCACAATATAATTCATTAGCCAGGTCGGGCGACGCGATTTAAATACTAATGGTCGCTTCTTTCAGCTCGACCGCGACCAATTCAAATTTATACAAAAATACGTGCAAGCGTCATTAATTTTATTTCCCGTTTTCTCCGCGTGCCAGCTCCTATAACGTGTAGACGTATATACATATATATACACGCGCGCGCTCTGGCCTGATTAATCGTTTGTTTACCCGCGAAAATCGAAGAATTTTCCGGCTCCGGCAAAAAGGAGGAATACGCGCAGGGACGACGAGGGGGATGAGGGGAAAAAGGGCTCGCGCGGCGGCGAGTATTAAACGCGGAGCGTCGCGATCTTTGCATGGGGTGGTCGTAAAGAATGGTGGCATTCAGAGGTCCGGTGGCGGCGGCGGCGGCAGCGGCGACGGTACCCCCGTCAGCGGCCTCTTTCGAACCCGTGTCCCGACCGCACTGCAAAGTTTCTGAAGCGAGACAAGCCGCAATATAATGCCACCCCTCGGGTCGTGCCGCGCCACTGGACCAACGCGCTTCGCTCGCCTTCTTTTTCTTCGCAGCGCGCCGCTGTTACACCCCCTCCCCCCCTGCCGAAACGAATCCAACTTGTGTCGCCGCCGCGCGCCGTACCTACATTTGTCATCGATACGCTGCATTTGCCTGTTTTTCCGACGTATTGGTTTTACGCGCTGGACTTTTATATTCCTTGATTTACGGCCGCAGATATTCACTTGGCCGTTGCAGTATGCGAGAGAACTATATTTTTCCCTCGGGAAACGTCGATGCGTTTAACGAGGAAATCCGACGTCCATCACGCGTACCGTCGGATGATCTCGCGTGAAATCGCGTTGGAAAGTTGGAGATCGGTAGATCCAGATCCGTAACAGCTCAGAGACGCTTAATTCGCCTAACGAAGGGCAGCAGCAGCAGCAGCAGCAGCAGCAGCACGGCTCGTCGTCGCCGGAAAGCGGATGAGACCTAATCCCCGCGAAATGTCAGGCTCGCGAGCGGTAGAGAGGCGAGAGATAACGATTATTGGATAGGCTTCGATGCGGCGAGTGAGGACGGACTGTGCGACTGCTACCGCTGGTGCGGGGGGGTCGCCCATGCAGTGCCACACCGATGCTGCTGAGTCGTGTATATACGAGCTGATGCGCGGCGGAGGTGGATATAGGCGGCCAAGGGGGGTAATATTGATTAACGCGCGAAGGTCCCGGAAGGCTAATCCGACGCGGCCATAAACAGCTCAGGTCCAGACTAAATCCGGCGCAAATTGTTACTAATTCGCATCTTAATAATGACCGCGTCAGAGGCGTCACCGTATCTCAGAACCTGGCAAATTAGCCTCGATGACTAATGACAACGTACACGTGTGTGCTCGCGACGAGCTTGTATCTCCTCCTCGGCGGCGGCGGCGGCGGCGGCTCCTTCACCTGCCTCTTCGACTAGCTACAGCTACGTACATAGCTGCGTTCTCTGCATACACACGGCGAGGGAGTGAGAGGCCTCTGTTTGTGCGACGGCTGCGCGCGCTCCGGCAGAGCTATGAATCCGCGACACACACGTGCGCCGCCGCTGCCCGAGGCCAGAGCGAGCTCGTCCATTCAACATGTGCAAGCGTCATCGTCCCCAGATACGATCAATCAAATCAATTAATTATCCCATTGCCTAATTGCCTGCGCCGTCTGACACTTGTAGCCCCTCTGCTCCGTACTGCTTGTAATGCTCTCCTCGTTTCTCGGCTGATTCACGAAAGACGCGCGTCTTATCGCGTCCGTACATTATTCTCGTCGCGCGAGAGCTTGAATTTCGATCGATCGCGCTCTGCCGTTTCAGCGTAGCGACTCCGCATATCGATTAACCTGCCGAAAGGCGGTACTACAAGGCGGGAGGATATTCGAAATTCTGCGAGGCGTCAGACTATATAGCAGCAGCAGCAGCAGCGGCAGCAGCAACAGCAACGGCAGCAGTATTGCAGCGCATCCGGGCGTCGGCAGCCGCGAAACATGATATCGAATGTCACTCGCAGGATCCGTCATTTCATCGGGGCGATTCGACCGCACGTCATTGCGGTAAGATCTCCGCTGGTATGTACAGGCGAGTGCAGCGCGCGTACGTTATATATCCGAGAGCTGCGCGCTGTACGCCCTCAACTGTCTCTGATTTTCCGGCGTTTCATCGGCCTAGACGCGCAGCTGAATATTGCAATAACCGCATCAAGGTCCCTCGGCCTTGTCTATCACGTGTCTGATCCATTAGCCCACGAGTCTTTGCAGCGCAGTGCACACTGCACCCTCGGTTACCGCTGGTGCTGCTGATGCTGATGCCTGCTGCTGCTGCTGCTGCTGTGGCGATCAGAATCGCAATCATCCCTGGTGCAGAGCTTTTCTTACATATTGCCCGCTCGACCTACGGCATGTACACACGGGGCTGCGCGCGCGTGTGTACGGGAGGCGAACATTATTACGTGTACGCGCGCAATGCCCCTGAGCCGCAATCAATAGGTATTGTTTACCCGCTTCCCGGTATGTATACACGCGACCGCCGCGCGCGATTTGCATGTAACCAACTGCGCATATAGAGGTCAGCTGCGGCGGCGGCGGCGGCGGCAGCTTCCTCCTCGCGCTCGTTCCTCCGCATATCCTCAAGCTGACATTGTATAGATAGATACCTTCGCTTACAATTTGGAGCTCCGTAGCTCGGAGGCTGCCGCCGCCGCCGACGTCGCTACGTAGTCCCTCCCGTATCTATCTAATTATTGTCGCGCGCGCGGACTGCGGCCAGCCCGTGATATACCGCATGCTAATAAGCGGCTAAAGACCTCGGGACCGTGCCTTGCTGCGCCCATAAATCTTAACGAGCGTTTCTGCATCGCGAGAGACGTCGCCTCTCGCGCTATCTATGTACGAGCGTCTTGGGAGACGCAACCGGGCGCATCCATAATTCGCGCGCCGCGTTGAATTTTTCACCTGCGCGCGCGCGCCCGCATGATGTCCATTGTCGCCGCGCTGCACTGATTGCGATAAATAAGGGAAGGGGAGAGCGGGGGAGATGGGGCAGAAAATGCGTGCCCGTGATATGCTATCGCATTCAAGTGGTCGTATTTCCCGTGACGGGGCGTCGAACGAGAGGGCTCGGCCGATGTATCAAGTGCCCGATACATGCACCCGCGCGCTCTTCCCTCTCGGACGCGTCGAGTCGAAGGGGATCATCGGGCGTATATTTGCAACGGCGGCGGCGGCGGCGGCACACGTTCGCTCCCTCTCGTTCCGATGCAGCGCGTGTAGCGAGATGCGCCCGCGTAATTCCCCTCCTGTGTGATGCCTCGCTCTCTCTCTCTCTCTCTCTCTCTATCTCTATCTCTCGAACTGCAGAATGCAATGCCGACCACACATCAATTCACTGCAAATGGACATCAATACTGGTAATTAATACATCGCGCCTCTCTACCAGCTCCGGCACTTTGTCCTCGCTCGCTTCTCCGTCCCTTCTCTCCTCTCCTGTGTACCGTTCCCCTCTGCTGCGCCGCTCGTTCTCTCCTTCTCTCCTCTTCCTCATCCTCTGCTGCTGCTGCTGCTGCTCTCGTTTACGCATGGGACGTTTTTTGCCTCGCTTTTTTCCACTCTCGCTCTCTGTGGTTATCGGCTCTGCTCTCGCTTCATCTCGCATTCAGCGATCGGTTCCTCCCCCCCTCCCTCCACCCGTTCCGACTCCGCATAGCAGGAAACACGTACACTCGGGCTCTCGGCTCGTGCGAGGGATTTCAGCTGCGGATTTGCATGTAAGTGATACCCATGTTGGCGGATCCGATTGACGGCTCTACGGACGAGAGGTTGAGAAGTCAGGTGTGCGCTAATCGAACCGCACACATACGCGCGCACACGGTCGTATCACCCGCTGTCCGCTTAAGTAACGCCGATTCCCCGGCGAACATCTCTAACCGGCTATTAGCGCGTTACTTTGCTCTACTTGCTCTCTCTCTCTCTCTCTCTCTCTTCGTGCGCTGCACTTCTCTTTTTATTTTCGTACGCAGCAGTCACGTAACAAAGCCGATAAATCACTGCTCTCGGCTCTCCGCGATTGCTGCATTTGCATAAATAATGACTAATGATCGCGAGAGCCGGCGAGGAAAAAGGAGCGAGAATAAATGATCCGATCTGCTGTGTATAGGTATACACCTCTTTCTCTCTCTCTCGCCGAACGAATGAACCTCTGGCTGCAGAACAATTCAATTTCAATCCGTCGCGAGAGAAAGCTGCGCGCCGAGTTCCTGGAAATGCAATTTATCTGCGTAATGCGATTTAACGTGGGAGCCCGGGTGAAAGCGCACGCAATATGTTTGGGAGGGGGTGGGGTGGGGGTGATAAATAAAAATACATCAACTGGGAAAGCTGCGCGTACGTACACCTTTAGCGTCGTGGATCGATATGATATTTCTCCCCTGGAAATATCTCGTGATTCAGCACGTGGTCGATCGGCTGCATACGTATATATTATTGGTTCGGTTAAACGGTTCTGAATAACCGAACAGGCAGGCCGTATACGCGCGCGTAAAGTGAAAAATCGCCGGGAGTGACGGTGGAGCGAGCGGCTCTCGTGCAAATGGGTTATCAAAGGGTATTAGCAGAGGATGCGTGTATAGGCGGCGAAACCGCGAGAACGATCGCCGGGAAAGAAAAACAGGCGGTGTGCGCGTGTAAAAGGTGTAGAAAAAGGTGGGAACGAGAAAATATTCGCCTGGCGGGCTCTATCGGATTTTTCCTCTCTCTCTCTCACACTCTCGCGGCAATGGCTTTTTATTAAAAGCCCTCTTCGGTAGTAGCCGATATATATGCGCCGTGCTCGATAGGCTGCACTCGACGAACGGATATACGGGGGAGGGGGAGTAACGGGGGTGTATGCGGATACCTATATAGAGAGCGAGAGGGAGAGAGAGAGCCGGCGGCGGCAGCGTCGCTGGAACACGGGTGCGCATGGGACGCTTCGATAATTAAATTCACGTCACCTCGCCGATTCAACAGCTTCTCTCGATCCCCCTGTGTTTTCCCCTGCGTAGTTCTACCGGCGCGCTCTCTCTCTCGCTCTGCCTGCTGCTCTCTAATCCGGCGCGCTTACTCTTTCGCTTAATTGGCTTTAAGGTAAAGATTACCTTTTCAATTTTTGTCCGGCGTTCGGCTCGACTCTGCGCGCTCTTCCTTTTTTCGCGCCTCGTTCTCCCGCTCTCCACGCTTTTCGCACCCCCTTCCCCCCTCCCGCACTCTCGCTCGCCTCGCTCGCTCTGTCTCATCGTTACGCTAGATTGATGTTTATAGAGGATTCGATAGTCTCCCTCTCATCCTCTCCCGCTTACCTCCTCGACGCTGCAATCAGATTTTTCGCCAGCGGATTTAGCGGGATAAAAGAGAGACGGCGAGCGAGCGGAATTTTTCGTTTTAATTTCCAGAACGACGTATAGTCGATACACACTCGATGCGATACTCGTGACGGCTGTAAATCGAGCAATCACCGAGTTTGACGTGGATAGCCGTATTCGGTTCATTGTTATTAACAGCGTCGATGGGGGGGGGGGGGCGAAGGGGAGTTCATCGGGCAACGGCGTATTCTCTTTACGCGGCAAAATCTCAGCAAGATATTTGTCATATACGCCTCGGCGCGGGCGGCCGCACTGCTCGGGCCAGCGTAGCGAGGCAATAATCAATGATCAGCCTAATTGATTGGGATTGATCGCATCGATGATAAGGACGCGCAGGCTGTGTCCCCCCCCCGCTATGAGAGATGGAGCTCGGCGTTACCTCGTATTCGCATTAGTCGTGAATACGGTGACGTACGGGCCGTGGCGTTCTGCTACTGCCACGTCGTTAGATGGAATTATTAAATTGCGATTCCGAGGACGACGACGCCGACGAGCGAGATATGAAGCTATATGTGGCGTGCACGCGTGTGCGCGCAGGCCCATGGAATATACATAGAGAGTGAATCAGTGCTGCAGTCGTATACCTATATAGGAGGCTCTCGGAGAGAGAGAGAGGAGCCAATCGAAAACCGATCGTCGCGTAATAGCCAGTCCATTATTTAAGCTGCGTACAACGCGCCACTCTACCAGCGAGAGCCGACGCGTTCAATTGTTCGACATTCTTCGCCGGCGGGCCTTAAACGAGCTTCTATTTTAGATCCACTCATCGATGTGTTTGCTATCCGCGCGCGCGCGCTCTCGAGACGCGACGATGACCTGCCGATGCGCATGACTCATCGAGATCTCGATTGTTCGTCGAATATTCCTCCTTCGCGACGATGCGGAGATTCGTGCGGGCGCACCATCGGCGGAGAGATTGATAGCGCCGGAGAGCAGTCTTTGTGCAGCAGCGAGAAAGGCGATTCGAAAAACAATGAGGGCGCGCTACTATACCGCGGTATTTGATGTCGCCGCGAGAGAAGTGCACAATAGTAAAGCTGAAAATGCATAGTCTACTCGGCGTCTGTGATACGCGCGCGACACAGAGCTTCTGTGGAAATGGATAGCGCGCGCGGACTCGTGCACACCCACACACTCGCATATGGGCGAAAGAGCCGCCGCGGAGTATAGAAATCACTGATGCACTCGCGTTCGTTCCGCTAAGAGCGCGCGCGCGCGCGCGTCGCTGGAAAAAGGCAGGGCTCTTGCAAAGTCCCATCGGCATACATAGCTATGCGATGCCACAGCTGCGCATACGCGCCGGCAAAGCTTTTCTTCCGCGCGAGCTCGGCAGCCCCATCGTGCACGATCAAAGGGTAAAACAATCCGGCGTTACAGAGAGAAGAGAGTAGTGTGTAACCGCGATATCCACCTGCCGTTCTTTTCTCTTCTTCAGCAGCAGCAGCAGCAGCAACAGCGTACATACAGCGGTGACTTTTTGTCCGTCTCCGTCGCGCCGGTCAACACACGCCAGACTGGGATCTTCCTTACCGGATTTCTCCTGTGGCCACATCCTGAGGTTCGTATGACGCGGTGCGGCGAGAGATGCGCGTATGGAGACAGAGAGCGGGAGAGAGAGAGGAAAAGAGGCGGATGACAGATCACGCGCCGACACGGAAAAACCGCGTCGCGTGTGCCAGCCCAAGCGTTTCTTTGTCTGTTACGTCCGCGCTCGGCTGCGATCTCGTTGCGTATACGCGTATGGGTGTAGACGGGCGTCCGGCGACGCGAGCAAAAAAAATCGATGCGCCACCGATAAATAATCGTCGCAGTAGCCTAGTTCCGATGTGTATATCGATTGTCTCCGCCAGAACAGATAGCACTGCGGGTTCGTGAGCAAAGTATAAATCGACGCGTTGCTGGCATTGTTTCATCGCGTGACACTGTGTTGGAAGTAGGCGGGCGGCGATTGATTTGCCATTGCGTGCGAAGGGTGCATCGCTCGGCGGATGACGGATCATCAGTCGCGGGCCGCCGGCTGGCCTGCCAGTACTATAGCTGCGCGCACGGGGGGGATGGAAGAGGGAAAGCGAGAGAGCGAGAGACTCGTAATGCTCGTGCAAAGGGTGCAGTTTGGCGTGGCGCGCGGGATAGCAGTATATTCGCCGATCGATGGTCAGCGTTACGAGCCACCACGTCGAACAAATGTTCTGGCCGGACTCGACCGGTATTGAGCAACCAATCATCGTGAAAACGCGATCCGTCATTGCCCCCCCCCCCTCCTCCCACTCTTATGTCTCTCTCTCTCTCGGAAATTTACTCGCTGTGCTGCTGACGCCGCACTCTCTCTCTCTCTCTCTCTCGTACCTATTCGCGCTTTATGGAATTACTGCAGCTGGCTTTTTTCCTTAATCCATCAAAGGCGGAATTTTCATTTTACGCGATGGGAGATTGATTCGCTGCTACTATACAGCTCCTCTCCGCTGCTGCTACTGCTGCCTTCATAATAATTTCTGGATTATTGAGAGATAGAGAGAGAAAATAATTTTATGATTAAAGCCGGCTGCGTTTGATGAATCGGCGAATATAATGTACTTCAATCATTAATATTTCTTTTTCGCGTCGACTCCAATATTCGACGGCGCAAAGCGGCGAAAGAGGAAAAAAGCAGCAGCAGCAGCAGTAACTCCTGAGTGTACGTGCACCGCGAGCTGTACGTACATCCGGTAATTGAGCTAGGTCAGTGTCGAGGAGGGTCACAGTAGCAGCAGCAGCAGCAGCGAGCCCGCGGCGACTCGCTCCTCTTCCCTCTGCAGGCGATACTCGCCGGCTAGAGATGCGAGGGAGGAAGGGCGAGCCGGCTGGAGTCTGAGAGAGTATAGTCGGCTCTCTCTCTCTCTCTCCTCAAGCACTGAGATAATGACGCGATGTTATGCATAGGATATTCGGCGCACATCCGCGGGCGTATTCTCCCTGTTGATTTATCGTTGTCTTCATTATTAGGAATGCACGCGCGCCTGCAGTAGCATTATGCCCCGGCTGCAGTCAAGCTGCACAGCCACCAGGAGAGAGCGGAGAGTGAGAAGCGGCGGCGGCGGCGGCGGCGGCGGCGGTAGAGTCCAGTGTGTAGGGCAGAGGGCAGGGAGCGTCTGACCGAGCGTCCGTCAGGGCCTCGAGACTCCCGAGTAGCAGTCCGATCTCCCCTCTCGCTCCGCGACAATACAATGTTGCATACATACGGATCGCACATATATACAAGAGAGAGAGAGAGAGAGAGAGAGAGGCCATTGAGACTCGCGCCTACCTCTGCCGCAAGATATAGATGGACAATTAGCCACAGCGCCGCGACGTATATAATTCCTGCCGCCGCCGTCGCCGCGCATAATTAGAATAGATGTGACTGAGATACCTAAGATCGCTAATTTTCTAAGGTGCGCTCTGACAGCGGCATCTCACTTGCATAAATTATCGATAAATTAACCGGAATTAATCTGTGCAGTCTCGTCGTTTATATATACACACGTAGCTACACACGCGTATACGCAGACACGCGGACAAGCCGACAAATTTATCGAGCAGAAAACGTCGGGGCCATTCATCTCAATAGCCGGAGTGTAGCCCGAGATTTAGCAAGCCGATATAGGTTTTTAAAGGAAACAGGAAAAAAGCTTTGCTCTCTCTCTCTCTACCCCCGCGCTATATTGCGAGCGAGCGAGAGCGCGCCCGTGGACAGTGATAAAATATTCAGGCCGCGCTCGGGGGACTATATTTCACCGAGGAAATCGGTCGGTTGATTTTTATAATACTGGTCAAATATAGCCTGGGGAGCAGCGGAGGCGCGCCGAGCGTCGAGGCGGGGGAGGGGATCGGGGAGAGGGCAAGTGCCGAGCGTGCACAAAGGGCCGTGGCATAACAAATAGACGCATAAAAGGGTCAATAAAGGCCGCGAGTGTGCGACTGTGTACGCCGAAGCCAAGGAGGAAGCCCTGCCGCCGCCCCCGAGGGGCTACCTCCACCGTATAAATCTGAAGCACGCGTCTCTCTTATTTTGCTTTCTGCGCGCGCTACGCCGGGGATATCGAAGCGGCATCGCGGCTCAGCGGGAAGCTTTAAACGCGAGGCGAGTATACGCAGCTGCGCGGTATATGAGGGGTCGCGCACCACCTACGTCTCCAGAGATGTTTTTATATATATACTGCAGCGTGTCCTTTGCCGCGCGCGACGGAAGTAAATATCGCTCTCTGCGTCTGTGCGATATGAGGGAAAGTTCCACGTGGATCTCCGTCTTCCGTTTCGGTATAATGGCGTGCGTATGAGGTGGGAATCGGTCCGCACGAATAATGAATGTGGAAATCAGAGCGGAGAAAATCCCAAGCTCTCTCTCTCTCTCTCTCTCTCTGTCTCGAAGTAAGGGCGGTATTCGAGATCGAGTGCATCAATCAGTTGGCGCGCACGTATCCCACCCCCTCCCCCCTCCCATTCGATTTGCGAGGTACACGCGCGTATATATAGCGGGAAAATTGAGTCAGTTGTGCGGGTGTGCGCAGCGTAGTCTGGCTGAGCTCCGGGAAATATGGAAATGACGTTTTAAGGAAGGTCTTGTAAAACGACCCACGGGGAAGAGCCCGGCGCTCTGGTTTATTGAAAAGCCGGTGCGGCGGACCTCTGCGACGCTCCATAAACGTGATGTACCGCCGCAGCTTCTTCGATATCGTCGCCGACGTCGTCGTCGCGCGCGCGATCTCCGAGCGCAGGATCGAGATTGGACGGCGGGGCTCTGCTGCTGCTGCTGCTGCTCCCACGGGAGCCTCAATAGGATTGAAATTTTGCTCTCTATCCCGCCTTCTTGCGTCGCGTGTGTATAGCGCGCTATATCCGGCACTGCTCCAATATATGCGGGCCAAATCGCCGTTTACATGACTCACTGGACCTCCTCGATCTCAATCTCGCGTGTGACGCGACGCAAGCCTTTCTCGCGAGAATCGTGCTTGATGCATTGTGGAGAGCCGCGTGCGCTGGAGGAGCAGAGGTATAATAAAAATCGGAGAGAACTGGACGGCGGCCGGCGAAAGCTCGGAAAAACAAAGCTCTCTCGGCCACTATATGCGGCGGGCACCATGGTCGAGATATAATTTAACGAAGGGATGAGCGGCCAGTGAGAGAATGAAAAAGAGAGGGAGTGCAGGATGTATGTAGCGCGGCGCGGGGCGAGGGGGTGGAGGGCGGAGAAGTGCGGGAGCTCACTCGTAATAATCTGCGCTAATTTAGCTTCCGGAATACGGTAACTGTATCGTTAATATTCCGGGCCCGGTTAATAATGGATGTTGATGCGCCATTTGGGCCGATGAGATTTCGGAGGAGCGAGCGAATTCGAGCGGCCGAAGTGGACCGCGGTCTCTCTAGCCGGTTGCCGCTGCCGCTGCCGCTGCTGCTACTGTTCGCGCCGGCGCTGCGCGACCCTGTATATACCTATACACTCGGCACTCCTCTCTCCTCGCTAAAGCTCGTTTGTAAATATTAGATCGCGCGCGCACCGGCGCGAGAGAGCTATACCTATCCTCGTCCGGTTTTCTTCGGCAGACTGCCATTAATTCATACCTTCGTCACTCTTTTCGAGCGGCCGCAGCGGCTGTCTGCGTCCCGTCCGCGTACTCGATGATCGTCCCATCGATCGTAATCGGCTTTGCTCATTGAAAATCGCTCTGCGAGCTAATACGAGCAAAGTGCCTCGCTTTTGTAGGCAGATCACAGGCAAAGCGTGGTCTGAGCGTTCTCGGCTCTTTCTACTTTGGTGATGCAAGAGCGGAGCTCCCTCTCTCGGTTTTTAAAAATTTGCGAGCAGCCGAGTGTGTAGTGCATAGCGCCGAGTACAGCAGCAGCAGCAGCAGACTCGGACGGAGATAGAGAAGAACGGAATTGTTGATTCGCGGGCGAGCGATTCAGAGAGTGAGCCGGAGCTGCGCGCAGTAGCAGAGAAATATCCGCGTCCGATGCTTCGCCGCTGAATTATTGAGACCGAGAGCTTGCACGCTTCTCTCTCTCTCTCTCTCTCTCTCTCTCTCGCTCGCTGCGGATGAAGCATGTAAGCATAAACGCGGCTCTTTGCCCAGACAAAATATTTCTCGGGCCGGATGCGCGTTGTACTACTGCTGCCTGGGTGCTGTATGTGCGCTACTCTACTCGTTGAGCTCTGGGGAATAACCCGCTCTCTCTCTCTCTCTCGCACAATAGTGCGAGCCCGGGAGGAAGAGAGTGCATCGGGAGAGATGGAGAGGGAGAATCTATTTTACGAAAAGACGCGCCTCGGAATGGGATACATCCCGCTCTTTCTCTCTTTCTCTCTCTCTCTCTTCCTCTCTCCCTCTTGCTCTCCGTATTCCCGTGGCTGGGAGAACGGGAAGCTTTTGCCTATCGCCCTGCTGCTGTCGGAATATGCTCGATTTTTCAAACTTCCTCCGCATTGCGAACTGAGTACAGGAGTAAATCTTTTTAAAGCGGCCAATTGGAGGACTCTTATTTTCGAAATGGAAGCGCGAGGAACTTTAGACAACGGTTTCACGATACTGGTATTGGGAAAAAAAATTCTGGAGGCCCTGCTAAAAAAAGTGTGGTTCAGACTGCATGCATTATTAATGTTTTTTTTTTTGCTTTAATAATAATTTCGTATTATCGCACGACCCTCGCAGTATATCTTTATCATTCCAATTCTTTTTTATCACGAGCTTTATACGCTCAGATATATACATACCTTCAATATTGTTAGTTCCTTGCCTATATTACAAGTAACGATCGATTAAAAAAGAATTTTACTCACATCATCCTCGTCTACTTACTTTGTCAAGGGACTTTTCCCATATTCGCTTGCGAAATCGCGCAGTGCAAGATTGACGTGCATCAGGCACATGCGAGGAGTACGAGCGAGCGAAAAAACGAATAACGCAAAATCGATGCGAGTCTTATTGGAGCGGCGGGCGAACGAGCAAGGCAAACGTATACTTTTGTCATAGGCTAACGCAATTAGGAGAGGGCGCGGTATGACGGAGGGTCAAAAAGAGCGCAGGCTGCAGTACGACTTGTGATGCCACACACGGCGGCGCGGCGTCGTCGTGCGCGCGTGTACGCGCCGGCCGAAAATTCGGAGTTTGAAATTCGGCCGTTAAAGTATTTAAAGTGTCGGTGTAGTAGCGCTACTGCAGAGCTCCGTCGATCGTACGCGGCGGCGGCTTCTGCAAGACAGGCTGCAGGCTTTGGACGCAGGGGGAAACGAGATAGCTGGCTCGCGCGCAAATTCAATAAGCGATAATCAATGTCAGGCCGACGGGCGTAGGAGCAGCTTCGAGTAAAAATCGTTCAAACAGTCAATCAAAAGAGCTCTTGCTCCCGTGTCCCTCATCCACCCCCCTCCCTCCCTCCCTCTCTCTCGAAAATCAAGCCTCTCCACTACGCAGTTTCGCGTCAGTGTATAACGATCGCGACGAGATCGCAACGACGGCGACGAAGGGGGATCGAGGGAAGAGAAAAAAAATTGAGCAAGCCGAATTAAGAAGCCGGGAGAGAGGCGCGACTGAATAATGATGAAAAAGCCGTGAAATCACTTGGATCGCTAACGAGCTTTCGTCCGATACGCTTCTTCTTAATTTTCTAGCGTCTATATCCTTGTACACCGGATCCGCAGCTCTGACGGCTCTGCTGTGCGCGCCAGCGCTATAGACTCGCGTCGTTTCTGGATAATAAAGGGAGAGAGAGAGAGAGAGAGAGCGCTGCGGCGGTGGCGAGGGAGAGCGCAAATTAACCTGGCTAATGAAAACACAATGAAATTATAATAAACCAATTGCCGGCTTGATTCGGCCGGTCTCTCGGACTCTCGGACGCACAAGGAGGCCATTCAATAATAAAACGGCCGCACCTGCTCCCCCTCTCTCTCTCTCGCCTACTTGCGCGCGCCCGCGCGCGACACGGAGCGTATATGCATGTACGCGTGTATGAGCACGTAGGTACGTGCAGCTCGACTCACTTGGCTTTCTCTCTCTCTCTCTCTCTCTCTCTGCGGACTGGCGAGCCAGCGCAGTCAGAATTAATTTCTCGAGAGCCTTTATGTTCTCTCGGACTGACCAAACGTTACTACGTCTCGACCGCGTGTAAAAGCTATACCGCGCGGCGGTGGCGATGTATCTCCAACGTTTGCGTTGGACCACCTCGTAGTCCGCTCATTCTCTCGCTCTCTCTCTCTCTCACCCACCCCCCTTTTTTTCTCGTGTCTTGCGCGCCGCCGAGCTTTATTATCCGCTTTTTTCTCATTTCCATTAATTTGCGCCCGCTCCGCGCAGCCACACACGGCATCGGCCTTTGTTCGAGTTCTCCTTCCGCGTCCGGATCACGCTATACACACACACACACATACACCCGACCCGCCGCGTATATTATCCTCGATGTATCATTCTTTTCGAGATCGCCTCCTAAATCACTCGCGCGCCACTGGAATATCAGCTGTTATTAAGCTGTTGAGCCGCGGCCGAATCGGCCGTAATCACGATAGTATCGTGCGTCTGATCGGGGGCTGTAAATCGTCGCTGCAATCGTCGAAAAGACAGAGTCTGATTCGAGGTTTGCTGCACGTGCACACATACACACACCCACCGGGTGAAGTAGGGCTCGAAAAGTACAAGGTAAGCTGCTGCTGCTGCTGCTGCTGTTACTGCGTTGGTAGACTGCTGCACTGCACATAGCGAGCTATAGATCAGGCAGTGGTGTAGTCTCGCTTTGTTGCGGCGCGTCGGCGGTCAGAAAAGGGGTAAGACGGAAAAGGGGGGAGGGCAAGGCCGGCGATGTGTGTTTTCGCGAATGTAGATGCGGTTCTCAAGCCCGCGAGCGCGTACCCTTTCGCCCCCTCCCCCCGCGCGCAGCCCTTATGAAATTATTTCGACCCTCGGAAACTCGGCGCTAGAGCGACGGCGCGCCCCCGAGAAAATATAACAACGCGCGCGCGCGGCAAGACTTATTAGAAAAATTAATTATTTTCCCGGTCTCTTAATTAATTTTACAATTACTTGCTTTACACGTATAGCCGCGCGGACTGGCGCTATAAATATACACGCGCGTGTGGCACACTATGCGCGGAGTCTCGCGCGGCCGGCCGGCGTCGCGGCTGCGAAACGAAAGAAAACGGCAGTGGAGAGTCGAGCATAAAGGATTTCCGCGGCTGAGCTCGGGAGACGACGAAAATTGCATGGACAAACAGAGCAGAGGAGAAGCAGAAGCAGCAGCAGCAGCGTTAAAAGAAAAACTGCGAGAGCGCGCGCAGGAGCTGAAACAAAGCTGCGGCGGCATTGCGCGAACCTAGGAGTTTTCGCGTGTGTGTAAGGAAAAACCGCGCGTTCGAAATCCGAATCGAGATGCTATATATACTGCTTGATTTTGCAGAGAGGTAACGCGAGACGCGGCGCGCTTTTTCCTGCCATCTCGGAAATGCCAGGCTACTACTACTACTGCGGCTACAACTGCGCGCTTTTTTTGCCCCTCTCTCTCTCTCTGTGCTTCCTTCTACCGCCGCCACTGCTAGTCGGAGCGAGGAATGATGAAATTTTCCTCGACGGCGTATCCTCTTCCCTTTTAGATTTTTTGCCGCGGTCCGCAGGCCGCGTCTCAATTATAGAAAGGCTTGCTTCGACTGCCACGGACGAATTCCAATTAGTCGCTGCTCTGCTGCTGCTGCTGCCGCTGGCCGGCAGCTCGTGTCGCCAGCGTATGGGGTTTCTCGGATTCTGTACGAGTTCTTTTCACGGACCGACTCGTTCATTTGCCTTTCCTCCTCCTCCTCCACCTCCTCCTCCCTCGTCGCTCAGTTTCTCTTTGCTGCATACGTACGTGTATGTATACGTATACGTATACGTACACATCGCAGCGGGTCCTGAGCTTCGGCCGTCCCCCCCTCCGTTTTACATAGACTTTTTCGCTCTCTCTTTCTCTTTATTTAGCGCTTCTCTCCCTACCGGGCCGTGCGCGCGCGCGGCTTGTATCATTCGTTTTGCGTCTTTCTCCTGCTCTCGCTCTCTCTGCCTCTCTGTCCAGAATGCCATGCTTGATATACGTACGTCTGGATTATCAGGCACGTCAAAGCGCCGGCGGAGTAACTTGCAGCGGAGAGAGTCTGTGAGAATAAAATACCTAACTCGCTTGCGCCCGCGGCCAAAAAGAGATTCCCACTAATGTACGGCTAGCGTATACGCGCGTATACGTACTCCGCGGCGCTACAGAGAAAGATACTGATTATGATTTTTATACATCCGCAGCTTCAAAAGCCTCGTGCGCCGCATTCTCTTTTTATCCCCCTCCTCTCTCTCTCTCTCTCCGTTAATAATAACGTGTATCAGATTCGACGGCTATCGTTCGTCGCGGGGCCGCGCCGGATATGTACATTTGCGGAAAACAAAAGCGAGCGAGAATGAGTTGCGCACAGCTACGCCGGGGTATGGGACGAGAAATAATAAGGCTTTCGAGCCAATTAATCGGCGGTACTCGTTAATCGCTCGTTCGCTACATACACGCGCGTGTCTACGGACAAAGCGCGCAGCGCGCGTATCAGCGCAGCAACAGTTGGGGGGAGCTGTGCGCGCGCCGCGGAGACGAGAGAAAAGTGTACGCGCTTGCATCCGATGCGCCGGAGGCCGATACGCAACAGCAGCAGCAGCAGCAGCAGCAGCAGCGAGAGACGAGGCTGTGGGGGGAGCGAGAGATAGCTCGCTCTCCCGGATGAGAGTCGACCTCTAATATGCCGTTTGAATCTGCGCTTTATAATATACGTAGAGAGAGAGAGATGTATAGCTCCCGGCGGCTGACGTGTCCCAGCTACAGTAGAGAGAGAGAGAGAGAGAGAGAGAGAGAGCGAGAGAGACCGCCGCGCGGCTGCTTTGCATCGGAGCTGCTTCGAAGTATTGGATGCATATGTTAATCAGCAATATGGCGCGGAGTAGATATTACCCCCTGGGTCGTTGTTGCTGTTACAGCAGCAGCAGCAGCAGCAGCGGCAGCCTCCAACCCGCTCCCCGTTCCAAAGCCAAGCCCGGGTGTATATGTGCATCCTCGCGTGTACATATCCCCGATCTCTGATTTGCGATTCGCGCGATTCTCTCTGCGCGCTGCGCCAACTTTATCAGGCCGATGCCGCGCGACTACTGTTTCGACTTGCAAATATAATGCCTTGGAAATTTTGTCGAGAGAGAGAGGGACTCGGAATTCGGTAAAACGGGGGCGACGCCGAATCATTGGGAATTCCGGCGCGTGTAAATGCCCGCGTGTGGCTCTCTCTCTCTCTCTCTCTCCATACACTGCCTGCAGAGAGTCGTCGCGCATATCGGGAGCGCGACGGGAGTTTCGAAGCGTTCCAATTGGATTCCCGATGCGACGCGCGAGCGAGAGGGTATAGTAGTCTACGCGCGCGGCGCGCAGTACGCCAGCGCCACTACTACTGTACGATTATATGCATTGTCTCGCGGAATTCGGAAGCATGCAATCTGACGTAATGTGCATTTGGGGATGCACCCGTCGGCAATGGGCTTGCATACTAAACGCAGTTATTCAGTTCCTTCTCCTCGCACTTTCCCTCGCGCTTGCACTACCGTGTCGTCTCTATAATCTCTCTCTCTCTCTCTCTCTTTTCCCAAATTACCAGACGACGCTCGGAGGGATAATTCCCAGAAGGTTGGCCGCCGCTAAAATAAATCTTCGATAATGCAGGAGCTGCTGCTGCTGCTGCGCGGGGAGGGTCGCCGCCGCGATTCCTTACCGCGAATCACGCACTCCACTGCCCCCAAATTGAATCCGAATAAGAAATCCATAAGGGAGCATCCTTTGCCAGCTTTCTCTCTCTCTCTCGCTCTCTTCTCCCGATTATCTTGCGTCTCTCTCTCTCTATCTATCTCTCTCGCTTGCTCGCGGGAAGAGGGCTTTGATCGCTCGCGCGTCAAAAGTCGCTCGAGTTCGTTCGCTCGCGAACGCTCTCTCTGACCCTCCGTCGCCGCTGCCGCGAGCGTCCTTTGCCGTCGGCGCGCCGCTGCCGAGTTCAATCGGAAAAGCAAATCTTCCAGCCAGTCGTCGCGAAAACCTCAGACCCGATAAATTCGCCGGCGGGGCGCTACGCGGATTACGCGGCGCTTAATTCTCCCGATAAGTAGGTGAGTGTTTGCTACTGCTACTGCGGGAAAGATCAGCGATGCGATCGCAGCTCCTCTACGCAGCGTCTTTCATCCTCCCCGACTTTTTCCTTTGAGGCCTTTGAGTGATTTCGCTCGCAAGGCGCTTCGATTGACTTTCCGCGGAGCGTAGTGCGCGGCTTTTGCCTTCTTGCCTGCTGAATTTACTGGAGAGAGAGAGAGAGAGAGAGTTCGCGAGCTACGCGGGTCGCACGAAAATCGCTGGAATTCTGGGAAATAGTTTCCGGGACAAAAAATTTGCTGGTGGACCCTGGTTACTCGGATCTTCGTAATGCATATAGTTATATTTTATTTGCGTACGGCACAAAATTCTAAGACTTCCAAAAGGGTTCCACTTTTCGGTGTTGAGAAATCGTTTGCGCGGTCAATTACGTGATCCGAAGGGCACGGACTCTCCTAATTAGCTACATGATTACGTTTATTTGAACCAAAGCTTAACACACGGAATTTTACATGAGATTTTATGTATACTGATGATGTAGTCGATAAAGCTTGAATTAATAAAATTACCAATCCTCGAATAGATTCTCATGAATATACTCATCACGTGCTCTTCACAGAGAGAAAAAAGCAATCGCGCACAGTCAATACGTGAATCCCCGTGATTCACATACGATATACCTATATACTTAGAAAAGAAAGCAATCGGACAATCAATACGTAAATCGCGGTAATTTATATACCCCTCGAGTTTGCCAGTCCATATGTCGAGCTATTATAGGAAAAAATAGACGGTGATTTGGAGGTAAAGCTTATATTTCCTCGCTAAAGGGGGTATCCCTTCGTGCGCATCCGACGCAATGACCCGTGGAACCAGCGCGCTCGACTCGATCATCCCCAATATGGCATTACGTATTCCTCGGCTGTCACGACTCGAGCTTCCCTTCCTTCGGGAATCTCTCGCGGCTAAAATGAAAAAAATGCCTCCACTACGGTTATCAATCAACCTTCTCTCCTCGACCTCGATGTATAGACTCCTCTCGCCAGGATTAATTTATTCCCTTCTTCGTCTCGCTCTCGTCGCCGTATACACGCAAAGAAAAGAGGGAGAGAGAGAGAGAGTGAAGTGGCCACGTTCAAGCTCGGAGAAAAAAAAGAGATATCGCTCGGGCCGCGTGACATCCCTTTTATCCCGCCCAATCGTTCGCGATACATCGGCGCTATTCGCTTTACAAGCGCACAAATCTTTGCACCGCGGTCGGCTAACCCTCGCCGTACCCCCGCGGGTGATTTAACGGCTTTTTCCCGGGATTCGAGGGATTTCGGGCTACAAACTCTTTTATATATCAATCGAGCGACGAGGTCCACTTGACCGTGTACGGATAGAGACCCGCAGCGCCCGATCGAGCAAATAACACGTCTGGAAAACGGACTCGCCCACGTAGTCTTCGTACAATACTTTCTCTAATCTCTCGGAGAGCGGCTCTAATTACCGGAAACTTTTTTCGACTGCGGCGATTGGCCCGGCTATCCGGTGTATACGCAGGGAAGCGCACTTTGAATAATTCCCGATACATAGACTAGCCATCGCGAGCTCGTCCTGCGAATTCGTTTAAGAAATTTCCCTCGACTCTGGCGGCGCAGCTCTCACTCGCGAGGCATAGTAATACGGCAAAGTCTATTTCGAGGTGTCACGGGGAATGGCTCCTATATCATTCGCTTCTCGCGCGCGAGCGAGCGAGATTCACTTCGAAATTCCAATTCCGCTGGAAACGTGGATGTATAGGCGAGGCCGCAGTTTGTCATGCGCCGCGTTCGCGAATTTTTCCCGCAACAGCTCTTCGGCCCGCGCGCGCATCACGTCGACGTCGTCCTTCACGCCTCCGCAGCTGTTCGAACTAGAAACGATAACCGTAAAAATAGCGGCGCAGCCTGTGAACACGCGGCGAAAGGTAAACAGTAGTAATGGGTCTATGTCTCGAACTGACTCTACGAGCATGAAGATCGTCGCGCGCCAAATCGCGAGATAAGCGCCTTCTCTCACCTGTACACCGACGCACACGGCGACGATGTGTACTTTCGCGGAAGCCCCGCCGGGGACAATGATTACGCACAGCTATAACTAATTATAACGAGCGCGAGGCAAATCGGTTCCGACACATCTCTTTCTTCTCTGTCTGGCAGTCTCGCGACGCGGAGGGAATGACGCGACCGACACGCCGCTTTCTTTTCCTCTCTATACAACCTATATATGCGGCAGCTATCGCGTTCATTAGCGCGGTCGCGGCTTCCGTCGCGGCTGCGCGGGCTGACGCGAGGCGAGCAGTCAATGTACCGGACGCCAAGCTCGCTGACTTTTCTGTTTCGTTAAGGATCGCGCGCGAGAAATTGCCGAGCGTGTCTACTTTGTCGTCTCGTCGGCTATGGAAAAAGCCCCCCCCCCCCCCCCGTGACAATTACGCGATGTGGAGCCTGACGCGCGTTATTCGATGCGCGATAATTAGCGGAGATCCTACTTTCGGAGCGATGCGTGTTACGCTCGTGGAATTCGCGCGATCTGATACATATAGCCTGCCGCGAGAGCTCGATATAATAAACGTCATTATAGCGCGAGCCGCGGCCGCTGTATACTACTGCGCGATTGTCAGCTTTCACATGCATCGAGTCTTACAATATTTATCGCTGCCATCGCTGCGCGCAGGTAATGTACGCGCGCCGCGAGAAAAAGTGTCGTTTGAATTATTGAGCGAAGCCGAATCGGGGCGATGTAATAGCCCGCTGAATCTTTCAGGAACATTGTTATTTCGAGCGGATATAGCTATACGCACTCTGCAACGTATAAAATGCGCGGGAGAGTAGCTCGAGAGTTACGCGTGCTGTGTATATATGCGTTATCGAGGCGCAAGCCACCGTGGCTTATTGATGCTTCGAGGGGGCGAAAATAAATTCGTCCGGGGAAAGCGATCAGTCCGGCGGAGATCGATCGCCGGTCATCCTATCAGCGAGGCCCATTCCCCCTGAGAGTCGATCCAATTGCACGGGTCCAATCATCGATCTCGTTATCCTTATCGTCGGCATTAATTCATCATTTTTCTCTCGTATATATAACTTAATATAAACACATCGGCTCGCTCTCCGGGCTTATGATTTCCGTAATGACTTCTATCAATTTTCTCCCGTTCGATTCACATGGCCGATCATTTTTCTTGATTTCCGGTGGGATATATTCATATACTCGTTCATCGCTTGGCATCATTATTCATTTTACTAATGAAATCATCCGTATTGGTTTTTGCTCAACAATTGTGAATGGGATTTATACAATATAGTTGTTACTTGCAAAAACTTTAAATTCAACCAATTGAACTAGGTATTTGTGGAAAATTAATATTGCCGTCGTCGCAATTCGTCGCTTGCTCTTTAATTGTGTTATGTTGAAGAAACTCTCACGCAGTGTCTCCGGAACTTGGATTTATCAAAGCGTATGAGCATTCGCCTGTCTCTCAAAAACTTTGCTAACGAAACAAGATTCGTTATCAGTGTACATTCAGTTGAGCATTTAAATTTGTTAATTGAATATAAAAAGTACATATAGCTATAGAAAAAAATCAAATAATGAAATGTTTTTCCTTAACTGTCATGTTTGTGTTTGATGCTGTGCTACTATTTTTCTACATTAAATAAATACAAACACGTACATATATAACGCGATTGATATACCACGTACGGGGAATTCATCATACATCGCAGCAGCAGCTGTCCGATAGGGAAAAGCTTTTGTCGACGCACGATCGGAATTCCCGGAGCTTCAGCAGCGGGACAATACTTTTGCGCGAATAAGACTATGCGTGTATATGTGTATACGGTATATAGTAACAGGGCGACATATAAACATCAATTCAATGTATGAAATCTGTCAAAATGAATTTCGCCTGGGAGGCCGAGCGAGCGAAGCCCTGGAAACGTGACGTGGCTGTCATTTTTCTTGCCGCGGTGAATGTGATCTTGATGTGAAATATCGTTGTATTATTGTTCGGGTGCGCGCATCGCGTCGTGTGTGTCTGCCGCATCGGCTCGAGGTATATATACATATACGGCACACATCTTACGGGGGGGGGGGGGGATTCCGCACCCTTCTTTCTCTATTCTTATATTTCCTCGCTAAACTTCTTTGCTCGTCTCGCCGCAGTGTTTGCTCGTCGGGGAACCGAATTTTCCAAATACTTTGTTTAGCGAGCGTTCGCTCGCTCGGCGAAGTATCGAAAAAAGAAAAGCTAAATATGTAGGATAGAAATTGAATTTCGAAGAGGAGAGGAAAGCATATATATCTCTCTCTTACTCTCCGAGTCGCCCTGCGCGCAAGTTCGAAAGCAATGAGCACTTAGCGTCTCAGTAAAATCAATTAGAGCTGTCGGTGTCGAGGGAAACGGCTTGCAAGAAAACTCGCATCGACCATATAACTATATAACATCGGCCGAGGCAGTGAGGAGGAGGAGGAGGGAGGAGGGGGGGGGGCGAGAGCTATAGAGATCGTTCGGCTGCTTGTTTTATTGGTCCTGATGGCTCTCGCTATACTCGCTCCAAGTTTCTCTCGACACTTCTTCACTCACAGACTGCCGCTGCCATAGGATGTTGTCTCTCTTTCTCTCTCTCTCCCGTCTCGAGTATCGCGTTCCACTTCCGTTTCTTCCAGGCGCTGCTGCTGCTGCTGCTGTCGCCGCCGCTGTTATTTCCCGGCGCGCGAAGCAGCAGCTTCCGGAGCGATCGCGATTTATAGATGGTTTTATTGCGCCCTCTCTGACTCTCGCCTCCCCCTCTCGAGTGGCATCCTTTATGCTAAACAGCTCTCGCCTTGCGGCAATCGTTATATGGCTCCCGCGCCCGCCAAAGTCGTTGGAGCCGCTCGCGCGGAAGCGAATAAGCGCCATTTCCAGCCTCGCAAACTATACGATCAATTTGTCCGACACCTCGTCGGGAATCGGCTTTATTTTTCTCCGACTTGTCGAGCGCGGAGGAGTAGCAGCCTCCCTCCCGCCGTTTATCGCGATCTTGCTCAGAGCTCCGGATGAAAATAATGATACGGCGCGTGCGATTTGCTTCGATCTCTCGCCGCATATAATTGGCCTTCGCGAACCCGCGCCTTTACGTGCCATTAATAAATTCAGCCGCGCGAGGACGCGCGTAAAGCGAGAAAGCTTGCACGGCGATACGGTACAGTGTAAAAAAATAAAATCGTTTTCTCCGCCGCCGTTATTTATATCGGAGTGTGCAGCGTTAAGCCGGTGAAAAAAAAAATCGTACATCATCCGGCGAGGGTATAAAGTATAGTGGCTCTAGAGAAAGAGTAATGTCCGGCCGACCAATTAAATGCAAATGTGTTTGTTTATAGCCAGCGCGAGATACAGCGACGTTTATCGATGCGCCGCATTAGCCCGTATACGCATCGACGTGTATACACAGAGAGAGAGAGAGAGCGAGTACATGTATACATATACAGAGCGAGAGCGAGCGAGCGAGCGACCAAATGAAATTGTGGGCGAAAGATAACGCGACGCTGGCTTTAAATCAACCGGACGTTCCAGCATGCGCTGCCGCTGCTGCGGCGCGCGGTGTGTAACACACTCGTCGAAAGCCGTTGCCTCGGACTGTTCGATAATACGCGCGCCTCTCTCACTCGGGACACACGCGCGACTTGTCGAAGAGATCTTTAACGGGGCGTCAAAGTCATTTTTCCTTTTCTCGCTATCGCCGAGCACACTTATATTATATACACGGCTCTTTTATGGCTTTTTCGAAAGCTGCGCGCGGCGCTAATTTGATTTATTTTTCGAGGGCCAATACTCGGGGTACGGGCGCGCGCGCTCGCGCGCGATAAACCGAAATCTCCCGTGCGCGAGTACACACAGCCGCGGCGGCGCGGTAAAATTATCAGTCACTCGGCGCGGGCGTGCACAAAAATGAAAGAAGAAAAAAATATTTCCTCGACGGCGGGAAAGGTGTGTGCGTCGGGCGGATCGCTTCTCGGAATCGGGGCTCTCGAGGTGAACGCGCGCACTGTTTGGCCGCGCGACTGAAACAGGTGCCTCGTTCAGCGCCGCCGCCAAGCCTGATCCCGCGATGTTTGCTTAGGGCTGCGGTGCAGCGCAGCGCGCTGCAGCGAATGCGACGCGTAACATGTAAATACACAGTCTGCGGATAGGAACTGAAAATTTACACTGGCCTCGAACTCGCCTCGCGATTCGAGGAAGCGATTAGTCTTCGGGGCCGGCGATAACGGAAATCCTTGGGGCGGAAGAAGCCGGAGGGAAAGAAAAAAATCCTGGAGCGCGGCCGCGCGCCCGGAAGTGGGTCAAGCGGCGAATTATTAGATTAGTTTCCGATATATAAGACGCGCGGGGTCGACGGGGGGGGGGGGACCGCGATTTATGTAGTGTTAAATGTGCGAGCCGCCGAGCTATGCGGCGTGCCGTGCCGTGTTTCTCGCTGTGTGTGTGTGTGTTTGTGCATGTATATGGGTGGTAGTGGCTCGGGATCTTCGCTTAATTGGAAAGCTAGGGAGTTTCCGAACAGTTTAACTGGCCTTCGGTGTAGCGACGCCGGCATCGTAATGTTACGAGCGGGGGTGGGAGGTGGGGGAGGGTCTCTGCCTCTCGGCATTATCGCGGCCTGGACACTGGCCGCTGATCCCTTCTCAGTTGCCGACCACCGCCGGCGACCTATACGGCAAATAGATCTGTCCCTGGCTCGCCGAGGCCGTCGGAATCCACTTTTGCTCGAAGCTTCCTCCGGGAATTATGCGAAGAAAGCCACTTTACACTCGCTCGGCTCGTTCTCCGAATCTTCCGAGTGTACGTACGTAGGAATTTAATTGGTCGAGCGATCGTTGAATTTTCAATTTTCCATAACTATGCAGAACGTTAGTGAACTCGTGTATAGTGATTGCGGTTGCTTCTTTTATTTTCGGCGAGCTCGTGTCGTATACGATATATGTACACGCGTTGACGTAAGGGACGGCGCCTCTGGTGATTTAGCAAACGAAATGTTTTAATTGTGGGAGAGAAAGCCGACGGTCGAAGGCGAAATACGCCCGAAGAGAAATGTGGCGGACATTCGTCCCAGAGGTTGTATTAGGATGCTGCTACTCGGCGTGTATGCTTAATCGAAGGATCCTTTGACCATTGGGGTGGACATTTGATACGATGTTGTTTCATAGGCCGTTAGCCCGAAAGCTCATTCGTTCGGCATTGCCCGACCCTAATCACATCGAAACAAATTGCAATCGACCTACCCAAAGATGCTTTCTCTCTCTCTCTCTCTCTGTCCTCTCTCTTTTTTCTGTATTTTTCATTAGCTACGTCGCCGCTTCGGAACCGATAAAATATATCGCCTAGACGAGAGCAGTATATTAAAGCCGACGAGGTATATACACATGGCGTGCGCATTCGATAAGACGTACGGCATCGAAACAATACACATATATTCATGCGAAAGGACAAAGCAGCTGCAGATGTGTATATATGGGGGGGAGGGGGTGGTAGGCGTGTGAAGGAGGAAAATTGCGAGGCTTTCCTCGTAAGAATGCGTATGCGCTCGCGCCGGAGGGAGAGAGAGAACAGGAGCTCGGAGGGTAGTAACTCGCGATCAGGTGGCTCGCATACTTTGCGCGCGGCACTCCCACCTCAGCTTATAAATCTCCGCGGCACGCGATGATCGAAAAATATTACAAGAATATATCAGAGCCGTCGGCACCCCCGCTCACGTACACTATACTCTCTCTCTCTCTCTCACTCTGCGGCGCTACACTGCCTCCCCCCCTGCGTTTCTCTTACTTCCCCGACTGTGCGGAGCACAGAGAGAGAGAGAGAGAGAGCGCGCGCGTGCAGACTCGAGTTATTCGGGGGCGCGACGTCTATATCCCCGGGACAATGATATGTGACCCGAGCAATATCAATAATTTTCGCATTTCTCCACCGTATATTTCCCGCCGATACGCCCCCCCCCTACCCTTCCTTCTCCCTCGAGCGCAAGAGAAAGAGAACCAAGAGACTGCGAATCTCCTCGACGGACTTTTCATTTCCATTGCGAGCTACTACGCCACACGCGGCGGTGTACAGTAGGATTTACCCGCCTCTAATCATTCTCCCGGCAGTGCCGTACTCTGGCGATTTATTGCTTTTTGAATTATATGTAAATTCCGTAGAATCTGTGTGTGTACGATGCAGCCCGCGGAGAAAGAGAGAGAGAGAGAGAGAGCGTGAAAAAATAACTTGGGGCGCGCGAGACATCGAAATTGCATTTTCATTCGGCCCGCGCTGCGCAGCTGGAAATCGTGCAAACATCGGCTTATTGAGTGCGCGTGTCTGATTTCTTTATAATATCCCGATTTTTTCCCCTTTCCCACGAGCTCTCTTATTAAACTTTCCGCGCGCAACGACGAGATAGTCTTCGTTGGTTTCGGAAAAACAAAGCCTAATCGATACGAGAGTGTATCGTACCGTATAGCTCCTCCTCGAAGATCGGAGAGAGCAGGTCGTTAATGAAGGGGAATAATAGTTCGATTGCAATTAGCGGGAGAGCGAGAGTTTTCGTAGACCGGCCGTAAAAATAAAGTGCCGGTAGGTATAAGTAGGTATAGCGTCGCTTCGCCCCCGAAAGCGCGCCGAGAGAGAGAGAGAAAGCATTAACTGCCCCCGCGGCGCTCGCCGGGACTGGCCGACGTTAATTGAACGCACCGCTCGTAACGGCTGCGTCGCGAAACACGCCGCGAGAGAGAGAGAGAATCTATACCACTTACTTTTATGGGCGGAGGTCTCGGCCGTGTGCCTAGTCGACTGCAGCACGCGGCCGCTGCCGCCGCCGGCCAGTTTTCCGCAGCGCGCAGCGGCAATAAAATCCTGCACGCGGGGGCAGCCGTATATAGCCGAGGAAACCGAGGCGGCTCTCTCTTGCTGGCCATCGACGATTGGCCCCGAACTTATGACATCGCCCCCGAACTCACTAGCTAGAGAGAGAGAGAGAGCGAAAATTTAACGAACCCGCGCACTTTACGGCTCTCGCTTCCCGATCTACTCTCCTCGGCTGTACTTCGCCTCGAATGGCCAATAATCCTCTCTCTCTCTCTCTCTTTCCGGGCGCTTGTCGTTTCGTGCGTCTACCGCCCGATTATACCCAAATATTTTTCTCAGCTCGGAGAGCGAGAGACAGAGAGCTGCGAGGGAAGGAAAAACATTGCGCTGATTTTTAGCCCTCGCGCAAGTCTAGTCGAGATAAAGCGAAAAAAAGCCGTAGATATAGCGCGGTCTCTCTCTCTCTCTCTCCGCTGTCCTTGCCCGCTCTCGCGTCTCCCGCACACATATAGGCTTGTTCGCGGTTTTAAGGGCCCCGCGCGCGCGCGCCGCCGCGCACAGACAGAAGACTTTACGAGCGCTCATCCGGCCCGGCTTTTTTTCGCTCGTATATCAGCCGCTGTGGTTTCGAAATTATTTTTACGCCCCGGCGTTCAAAGGCTGCGCGCGCGATATCGCAAATCGACGCCGCCGCCGCCGCCGCCGTCGTCCCTGCCTACGTAGCCTCTGCGCCGCGCGTATGTACATAAAGACAATATTGCGCGCAGCCCCGAGTTATGCACTCGCGCGCCTTATGCAATCTCAATTTTCTGCGCGCCGTTAAAAAGCCATTGCGTCAGTCGTCGGCCGCGACGCGCGTTTTAATTAAGCTCGCTCTCTCTCTCTCCTCTCTCTTTCCCTTTCTCTCCCGAATCGATAGATCCCATCTCTTCCAAAGCTCGCCGGACACGCCGGATCTTATTTACTCTCGTCTGCGCGCGTACGTTTTGTTTATTCGTATACGTATAGCGTATGTGTATATCAATTAAAGAACGACTACGGCGATATGCTGATAAGGGAAATTGCGTCTCTTTTCTCGGACGCACATCCAACACACACACACGCACACACTGTCACCGAGAGTTCAAGAGCTCAGGCCGCGCGCTTCCTCCCGCCCGATAAATCAGCAGTCGTAAATAACATCGAGTGTGTGCGCGGGACTTGTACTCTCTCTCTCTCGTCTCGCGCGACAGACTCGCCGCCGGGGGCAAGAACGAGCGGCGAAATAAAGCGGCCAATGGACTAGCCAACGGCGCTATACGTCTTCCACCGTTTTACCCAGCTTCCACTCGGTTCAGCTCGGTGTAGGCCACTGTCTTGGTGTTGCTGCTACCGTCTGTGGACACATACAGGGCGCAAAGCCAGCGTCGACCCCCGTGTACACGCTCGACATCTATCAAGATGACTCTCGCCACCCCCCTGCGCGCGATCGGATTCCGCTTAACTCTGCTCTCGATCTCATCGGCGACTGATCAGAGCCACGAGCGTCTCCATCGTTCCAGTTTCTGTAGTTTTCTGATGTCGCCGTCAAGTGCTTAACGGCCGAAGTAACGTTTTCTGATTTTGATAATAGTTTGTGGTATCCAAGTGGCCTGACTGACGAGGAATGACTGGTCGAAGAGAACGACACTTTGCGTGATTGAAAATTATTATAAGGGGAATAGATCAGTGGATCGTAGGATATATTTTTACGATTTAATACTACGTTAATACTAAAAAATGTATTTATTGCTCGATAGTGGTATAGTTGGAAGGTGAAATTAATCCACGGAAGCATTGACGTTACAGGCAAGTGGTTAGACGCTGAAAACTGAAAATTTCCGTTCGTTGCTTCTGAATTTCACAGACGTAATCAGTCGAGCAAATCGTGCAGCCGCACGATAAAACGAAAAATTGAGTATATATACATATCCTGCGAATTAAAACTATATATATTTGCGATAGAAGAAAATCTCTCAGTTCTTATCGGAATCGAGCAATAGCGGATCGCGGTCTAGCGCCAAAGCGAAAGGTATGAAGAAGCGGCATAAGAATGCGCGAAGATACGCGCAGGAGAAGGAGTAAAAAAGTATAGTGGCGGCCTACGGCGGGGGCAAAGTGACGCATTGCCGGGGCCCCTCCGCGGCGAGGAACACGATGCGCTCTTAAGTGGGAGCCGTGTGTCTTCGCTCCTCTCGAAGTCTGCAATCGAAGGGTCGTATTCGCATAGGCTCTTATACTTCCTCTGTAACGTTCGCGCGCGCACAGCAACGCACACGCACAAACACACGGACGCACTGGCGAGAGGAGAGCAGTCGCAAGATTTATGCCGGGAAGCAAGATTTATAAGGAAGAGAGCGCGGGATTGAGTCGCAACACGGCGCCGACTTATCGCGAGTGGGTAGAAACGACGAGCGCGCGCAGCACACTTTCCGAGAGAGAGAGACTCTCTTTTCTTTCGATGTATATGAGATACGGAGTTATATGGGAATCTAAATCGCGAAGCGACGCCGCGCTCTGTCGCACGAATCGCTCATCGAATCAAGCGCGAGAGCGAGCGAGAGCTCTCCACGAATTTATCGCGGCTTTCTGCACTCGACAAGCTTCGAGTCTTTGGCGTCCATGCATCTTTCTCGATGTATGACGCTTCGAACCGTATATTTACTTTCCACAAGTATAAAATATTTACGCGCCGCGATCGATCGATCGAAATAATATTTTGATGTCTTTCGATGCAGTGTGTTGGAAAAATAGATCTCTAAGTTTTGTTTTGAATTTATCTCAGTACTTTTTTCACCAGAGTATTATATAACGGAATTACGTTTATTAATATATTATAATAGTCTGACAATTTGTTTTTAGGCCAACTCATCTTTACTTCCCGCAATATTTTTTTTAGACGCTATTAGAATACTACGGACACTTAATTTTAAATTGCGAGTTTCTTCACTCTTGAGTTATCTCCTATATAGTTGCTTCGAATAATTTTCAATAAATGTTGCGACTGCGTCCATTCAATTTAGAGCATTATTAGTAATCGCAACCCCGGGCTACGACAGGATATAGTCGAGCATGCTGTACACGAACAAAATAAAAGCACTCAATAAACAGCTACTATAGATACCTCGTCGCGCATAATTTTCGATAGTTTCATAAACATCAGTTAATGCCATTTCCGCAGGAAAAATAAAAGCTCGAGGGGGCCGGGGGGGGGGGGGGGAAATCGGCTCGTCGATTCTTTCTCGCGCGACGAGATGACAGATGAAAATTGGCTAACTGAAAAGAGTCGAGAATGGTCTATGGGGAGTTTATCGTCGTATGCGGTGTAGATGCGTGCAGTGCGCGCGAGGCGACTAATTACCGCTGGGAGAAATATTGAAGGAACGAATCGGGCGTGAATACGAGGCGCGGAGAGCGAGCGGCGCGGCTACGGCAGGCCTGCAGACGCGACGCGCCGCGAGCATAATGAGCCGACCGCACGGACTGTCTTTATTGGTAGTTCTGTACTCTTTCGCGAGACCACATTTCGCGGTTTCCTTTGCCCACGCCGCGCGCGCTCTCCGCGCACCGACAAAGTGCGCGCCCGTCTGCCTTCTATTAATCGCAATCGCGCGCCCTGCAACGCCGCGTGCGGCGATAAGTATCAATTAGCCAAGGCGCCCACGTGACGACTGCTGCCTATAATTGAATCTTTAATGGCGCCGCGCGATTTACTTTTAACATCCTGCCGCTGCCGCTGCACTGCACCCCGGAGAAATGACGAATCGCGCGGAGCGAGACTTTCCCCGGCGGTATAAGCGCGACGACTTGCCGGCTGCATTGGCAGCTATTGCTTATGGGCCGATAAGCGTTATTAAAGCCGCTGCGCGCGTAGCCTGTGTATCGCGACAAATGAGCCTCGGGTCAGTTCGTACAGCGAGAAAGAGAGAGAGAGAGATGCCACCCCGCCGCGGACCGGTTTCCTATCGCACACCTCTCTCTCTCTCTCCAACAGGCGGCCTCATTAATTCCGCTCGCGGGATACCCGGACAAATTGCTCGATAAGCCTCGACTTAATAGCATTTTCTACATTTCTACTCTCGCGCTCGAAGCTTCTTTCGCAGCTGTATAGGTGCTACAAGCGTCCCGGGCTCTCTATCGCCGCAGTCGCCGCGATTAATCCATCTTCTCCGATGCGATGTATACCTCGACCTCCGCAGATGTGCACAGTTCCCACCGTCGAGTTTGGAAGTTCGAGTGTTGTCCGAAGTTCCGCGCGGGGGTAAAGAATTGGATTGACTTGCGAGATCGAGCTGCGCGGAAGAAACGATCATTCTGTGCAAGTGCAGCTCGTATCTATCAGGTATCGGTGCACAAAGCGTTTAATCCCGAGAGCTCTGCATAACCGCTCAATTGGAGCACTTTTTATATACTTTCCCTTTTTCGTCTCGCATATACATATCCGATTGCTCGCGGAGATCGGAATAATTGCCGGGCTCTCCGCCTGTTGGTTTTCGCGGCTGGCCGAGAGATAAGCAACGCGGCGGGAATATTCGCGCGTGTAATCGCTCATTAATCAAATCGATAAATATAAAATTCGCGCGGCGCACGTGCGACTACGCGAGAGCATCGCAAAGTCGCAACTTTTATCTCGTTCGATTCCTCTCGCGCGCGATTCACACAATAAACAATCCTGCGAAACCGGAACATATCTCTCGCGCGGTGCGTGCGTGCGCGCGCGACAAATAAAGCATTATCGCGGGCGTGTATAGCGCGAGCGGCGGGCGCGACAAGTTCTCCCTCTCTCTCTCTCTCTCTCTCTCTCTCTCTCCGCGAGCTATGTTCGCTCTGTCTTTGTCCGAGCGGGAGTGAGAGAAAAAGTGCTGCTCGACGCGAGTGAATGAAAGGCGCGAACCCGGCCGAGGAATGCCTACGGACATCGAAACATAGCAATGCTTTATGGTGGTCCGCGGCTGAACCTGATTTATAAGTGCATTACCGCGCGCCGGCGGTGAGGAGGGCGGGAGGAAGGGAGAGAGAGGAGGGCAAAAGCCACGATGGAAAGAGACACGCACACACGCGGACTCGCCGCAAAGCAACCTCCTCTCGACTTCTCTCGCTGGCTATCTGTGCGCGTTAGTCGTATTGCTCGCGCACCCCCGGCGTAGTCGCCGCGACGAGTTGCGTGTCTTTTCTCGGCGCGCGCGCGCGCGAGAGAAAGAGAGCGAGATTATCTGCTGCGACTTGTTGAAATTCGTTTCGCAGTTTTAGGACGAGACGAGATTTTTGTGTTCTTATATACACACACGCTCAAGTAGAAATCGACGGGATCCGGTCAGACGGCGAGCGTTTAGTTTTATTTTACTCTCGTCCCCGCGGCGTCGCCGCTCCTCCTATCGTTTCCGGATTACACGCGACTCTCGGGAAGATTAAAGAATTCCTGCGATTCGCCCTAATCTTATCCTCGATTAGCTCGGATCAGTTGAAGCGTTCATAAACGTATCCCAATATATTTAGCAGCAGCTGCGGTGTCGGGACGAGAGAGAAAGAGAGAGAGAGCAGCGCAATATCGGGGAAAAAGAAAGGCAGTAGATTAGTCGTCCCTCGATTTGTAGAAATCGTTGGTGGCATACATACCTGAGGACAGGGCCCCACAGCGACCTCCCGATCTCGAGTGTTACAGGGCGTCCTTCTCTGTCTCTCTCTCTCTCTCTCTTGTCTCTTTCTCTCCCTTTCGCCTGGTGGACGTCTACTCGGAGTCGCGCACGACGATATCAGTCGCGCATTATCGCGCGCGACATTATACCCGGGCTTTGACTAATGTCCACGAACGAATGCCTACGCTTTGCCGATTTATAATGCCGGTCAACGAGATGTGGACAAACACCGCGCGCCAATATATTTCAGATTATGCGGCTAAGCTCTCCTGCGGACGAGCTGACCCTCTCTCGCTCATTCTCTTTTACCCTCGAGTTAAGACCGCGAAATCTCCGCTCGTATAGATATATGGATCGTTTATTTATCTCTAAATAATATTTATATAGGTGCGCGAGCACGCGAGAGTGAGAGAGAGAGAGCCGCGATTCGCGTTTCGCAATAAACAAAACGCGACGACGACGACGCTGCGCAGCCGCGTTAGACTCTGCTCTTAATTCTTATCTCTTCTCGAGATACCCATATTCTATCGGAGCTTACATATATTTCGAAAGCTACTAAACGTCGTCCAACACGCATAGTGTTGAGAGAAGTTTTGCGTTTCAAATTAAATGTAATGCTGAGTCTTTTGAAACAGACTTGCATCATCGAGTACGTGAATCTTAATGCATTAATCTTAAATTATTTCTGAGTTTTGCTCGCAAATTAAGTATAATTTTTCTCCATCTCGAGCCTACAAGTGAAAACGTTAATTCCAATAATTGAATTTACACATTTTACCAATTTTTACGAAAATACATTAAATTTCTGTTACATGGATGTGCTGTTTAAACCAATATTCTGATTGTTCATCTAAATACTTTCAAAATTATGTTTATTGCGTTATTTCCCGCTTGTGATTTTTCTATCTTGAAAAGAAATTTTTTAGCCAGCAGGGGCGGCTGTTATTGCTTTCATCAGGAAATAAGATAAAGACTAAAACCTGTTCTTCGTCAAAATCACATGATTAGAAACCATTTGGCTGCATAAATTTTACCCAGAAAAGAATCGGAATTTGTTTTTCTTATCGACTAACCACTGATATCAGAGAAAATCTATAATTTTTTCACCTTTCTCGCTATTTTGAAAACGTTTACGGAGAACTTATTTTCTTCTGCCCGACCATTTTGTACATATATATATGAGTATGTCCGGGAAATTTCGGAAACAACTCGGACGGAAAAGTTGCAGAAAATTTTCTTGAAGGCACACCTACCAGACCTGTTTTTTCTCATTCGTATGGGCTCGTCCCGATCGTAGGGTATATTTTTTCCGGAGAAAAACGAATCGAAAAAACGAGAAATAATTAACAAAAAGAGAATTCATAGATTTTTTTCTCGAAACTTTAGACTTTTATAAAAATTTCATTAGAACCAAAATGTCTTAAAATTCATGAAAGAATACTTTGAAATTGTTTCAGATTGATCTGGTACAATTTTTGATTTTTCGAAAATCCAATAAAATCAAAATTTTGGGAAACGTAAAAAATCTGAAAAAATTTCAGAGCATTCTTTGATGAATTTTAAGACATTTTTGTTCTAATGAAATATTTTTAAAAGTTTATTGTTTTCGAGAAAAGAATCTATGAATTCTTTTTTTTACACCTTTTGCTCCGGAAAAAAGTATACCCTTGTACGATCGGCTATGTACACGAGCTTTTTCTCTTTCAGAATGACCTAAGGAACAAGAAAAAACAGGTCTGGTAGGTGTGTGCCCTTAAGAAAAGTTTTTGCAATTTTTCCGTCCGAGTTGTTTCCGAAACCTGGACATACTTATATCCTGACATCCTTTTTTCACTAGTAGAAATCGATACAAAAACAAAGTTGTATTTCTGTGTTTAAATTTACATTTTTAGAGAAGTTACGTATGGAAATGTAATACGGACCTTGAAATTCGAAAAAGCATATCAAAGTATAGTAGCATAGATTCAGAATCCGTAAAGCCGAAAAGTTATGTGCTGAAAATGTCTCGATACAGCGCCTCAACGGGATTATCGCGGATATTTGCAAGAGCGTTTGGTAAAACGCATTTCCGACGAGGCTGTTTTACATTTTTCTTCCGAGACGCGAGGAAAAACGCACACAGGTTTTCCAAGCGCAATAAACGGGAATTTCCGCAACGTCTGCGGAGAAGCGAGAGCGAGAGAGAGCATCGAAGCAGCTCGACGCACATCATCTCGCCTTCGCCCTGTGAATTCGTAAAATAGGGATTCGCGAGATGTTGGTCGACGAGGCAGAGCTCCACTGGGTGGTGTTTCTCTCTCTCTCTCTCTCTTCGTCTCGCGCAGTGCGCGCAAGGCATGTGTCCCAAACGACGTATGCACGCCGAGACACGTAAACGATATATCAGGGGGTTAGCCGCTGGGGACGGACGAGCCGAGCCATCTTTCTTCTACTTAGATACACAGCGGCGGCGGCGGCGGCGGGAGCAGCGCAACGCTCGCGATGATCACATGCGCAAACGTGATACAGAGTATAGAGAGATCCGCCCGAGGATATGCCGCAAGAGGCAAGGTGGAAAGAGGCGCTGGCGCTAGCTGTAAATGTATTAAGCTTTGACGACCGGGCTGGGACACCCTCTGGCCCAATCCTACAGCAGCAGCAGCAGCAGCAGCCGCGCGAGAGACACTTCTTTACTATTTTTTCTTTTTCTTTTTTTTTGCCTTCGTCCTACCTCGACACACCTTCGCCTCCTCCCTTCGCCGCGCATACGATCAACTCGCAACTCTCGAGTCCTGGAAATTCCGAGGGACTCGGTTAACATCGCGCACACCTTCCGCTGACTTTTGTATCATTTTACCTGCGTGCGAGCGCGTGTAGAGCAGCGTCGCTGTATGAAACTCGAAAAACACCGACAACACCATATGTTCCCCTCCCCCCCTCCTGGGGGGAAACGCGAGCTTTAAGTGCTTTTAATTGTTTCGATAAATAAGACTAATTTTTTCCCCCCGCACCAGCAGCCCCGCTTGCTTTTCGCATATACTTTTCCGACTTTAACGACCGTATATAGCTTCTTCATCGACGCGCGCGCTCGCGCCCGGCGAATCAATTATCCTCTTAATGCGCGAGAAGCTTGTCTTTATTCCCGCGAATATAGCGCGTCGATTCCGCAGCGTAATATAATGCGCGCACTCTTTGAAACTCGAATAACCCGTTTCCCTCGCGCTATTAATTCCCCGAGCGCTCCGCGCGCACAATGCGCTATCAATAGCTAACTTTACGAGCCGTTGGCGTTATAATACGCATCGGGAATCGCGGAGAGGGGGAAAAAAAACAAAGAATCTCTCGCAAATACGTGTAGTATAGGTATATTACACGCAGCCGAATGCGCGCAGAACGCGAGTTTTACGAGCCATTATACACACAGCCAGCTCTCTCTCTCTCTCTCTGCCTCCTTCGAGCAGAGCTCGCCGCAGCGATTGGAAAGCAATAATCGAATATGAGCAAAGATGAAATTAGGTGGCGCGTTTCGCAGAAAAGAGCTAATAGCCGGCGCCGCGGGGGGGTTACCTGCAGCCCGATGAATCGGCCTGCACAGCGCCTGCGTTATTGCGTCTCTATATTACATTGCGCGGTGTATAACACAAGTGTGTACTCCGCGCGGAGCCCGAAGATTTTTAATCCCACCGCGCAATATTATCTCCGGTGCATCACTGATAAACGAGAGGCATAAGCGCGTACACGGCTCGCACGGTGCTAGCGGCTCGTTGGGCTTATTCCACTTTTGCAAGGATGCGCGCGCATCGGGAATTTAGCGAGTTTAAACAAACGACTCGCGACCCTTGGCGCTGATAGAGAGAGAGGCGTTATAAGCTCTCTCTCTGTCGCGGACTAGGCGACTAATTTTTTAAGCGTGTAACCCGAGACTCTGGAGCGGGATCGTCGATGTATTTCCTCAAATTGCAGTCGTCGCTCTGAGGGGGCGCGTTTCCTATTCGTTGCGTACACAGTGTATCTACAATAAGTGCGCGAAAAAGTGTTGCTTAGTCTCGCGGATATGCGACCGCTGGAAAGGTTGAGTGTGGAGGCTAAAAGGCGCGGAGATAAGTGCGGCTGTGCATAACATGTTTTTAATATACGCTGATGCGCACACTTTGGCCGATTACGGACGTGTATGACGAGAGGGGAAGGAGACTCGAAGTCGCGCGCTTGCACATCAACATAAATATTTTGTCTTAACAGTATATTCCGAAATCTATAAAATTAGTGACGCCGCGGCGGCTGTGTTTATAGGTTCGTAAATATTCGCGCGGGGCAGTAAAATTAAGAATCGCTAAACTGTCTATAGCCCCGCGTAAAATTACATCCAAAAGCGCGTATATATATCGGGTGATTTAAGGAAAATACTTTTACGACTTACTTATAATAATGCTCCGGGTATAATAATAAAATATCCCGAAAGATTCCCCGAGTCCGCTCGTTTTCCGAGTCGGCGGCGACGCGCATCATATCGAATATATATGTACACGGGCGTGTTTAATTTTGTTTCGCCGATACGGCCATAATTTGTCATGCATAATGCAGATATATTGATATATTAGTAACTAATGATCGTAATTCAAAATAATACCAATCGCATCGCAATAAATAACCTGCTGTCCCGCGATATTTCACCGGCGTCCATACACACATTGGAGTGTGAATTTAAAAGTCTCGCGTCGGTCGGCCGCGCAAACCGGTTCTCAGCCGATTTCGACTCTCCCGGCTCTTTCTCTCGTTCGCGCTCTCTCTCTCTCCTCTCTCTCTCAAAACACAATAATACTCCTCGCTCGTCGCGCGAGCAGCGCTCTCCTTGCTCGTATGATTTTGAACTTTGGGCAAATCCCCAGAAATAAGCCATCGCGCTTCCCTCGAATAAACGAGCGGCGCAGCGGATCGAGACGTACGTCGAATAACAATGCGATCCGAATTCGCCGGTGATGCATAGTCTTACGTTTCGTTATTTACGAGCGCCTCGCGCGGGATATATGTACTTCTCCCTTTTTTCGCTTTCCTCGCTCGCGCGCGGCGCAAGCCGAGAGAGGCTGCTGCTGCTGCTGCTGCTTCCTTCATCTCGCTCTCCTCCTCCGCCGTGTGTACACGCTTCTACTGTAATACACGCGGAGTAAGCGCGCACAGCGCGTGCATTTCTTCTGCGGGCGGAAGAGAGCACTTTTCGCGCGATATATGCGTGTAAGCGGGGATAGAGCTGTGCGGCGCGCGAGCTTTCGAGTCGAGCGATATAAAAATGAATTTATTGTTCGGCTGGCGAAATCAAGGAAAACGGGGGGGGGGGAGGGGGAGGGCTGCTTTATCCCGCGCTCCAGAGCTGCCGAAAGATACTCGACGATGTTTGTGTCTTCGTTCCTCCTTCCTTTTTTTATTGCTGCGAAAGGCGGCGCGCTGGTAGTGGTAGTCGTAGTTTCCCGGCGAGCGAAGGAGGGAGAGGGAAGCGGCGGAGCCTCGACGGCACTGGGGACGTTACAGCCGCGATATATTTTGCAAATCTTTTGCTATTTATCACGTTGAGTGCGAGCGCGATCCTCAGGGTCCCCACGTGCACGTAGAGTGTAGCTTTTCCTAGCCGGAGAAAGAGAGAGAAGGAGGTAGCGCTTTCATATTCTGTTACCATTTTGCCGAGAGCGAGAGAGAGAGAGAGAGAGAAAGAGGCGACGCGAAAAGGGGCGCGCGCGCGCTGCACACGAGGCTCTGGAGATTTTCAAAATTGATCGGACGTGAAGATCTCGCCGGTGATAAAGAAGACGGGACTCGCTGCGCTATGCTCTCCGCGCGCAGAGTTAGAAATTCAAAATTGCAGTACACGCTTAAAATTTAATCCCCCCCTCGTTAACTCGTTCCATTCCCGGCGCTTTGTCAACGGACTCGTAATTGTTATTTGCGCAATTCGTTCCCCGATTCCGTTCGAGAGCTATGGTGTCACGCTCCGAGAATGCGCGTACCCCACACTGCGTTCGATAAATTTCAGAATAAGAGAACCGCGCTAGCTGCCATTATATATATACCCTCTCTCGCTCTCGCGCGTATAGTCGTCATCGAGTCAATGACTGCAGCGCGCGCGAGCGGGAGTCCAATAAATTGCGATCACGTCGAAGATTAGCCTCTATGTCACGACCCTCATAAATATCTGCGCATTTTTTGCATTACATTACATTTTCGCAGCAGGTTAAGCCGATTGCCTCGCCTCGTTCCTCGCGGCTCCGCCGCTGCATCTTTCTCTGTCTCTCTCGCTGCTCGGCCGCTGCGTATAGCGCACATAGCCGCCGCCGCCGCCGAGAGATTATAAACATTCATTGTACGATTTTCTACTCTGTATCCCCAATTTTATTTCCTATGCACTCAATCATCCCGTATTATTCGCTGGCCCCCAATTGACCATTGTATCTCGAGATATTCTATCAGTTATTTCCGCTCTATTTTTCTGAAATAATTAGTCACCTTGACGCTTCCAAGTGGATAGTGCTGGAGGGGGCAAAAAAGGGAAAAATGTATCGGGACGCGACAAAGAAAGCGACAGTTCTTTTATTCGGCGGCAACACGTCACCGAATTCGATCGACCCCCAGACTAATCCTCGAAAAATCGGGGATCGCCCCCTCCTCGTATAATCCCCGGTAAGGAGCATCGAAGCCTCGGAATTACCGGTGCAGTTGCAACACCAGCACAGCAGCAGCAGCAATCGGGGAGTATATAGAGGCTTGCTCTCTCGGTAGATATATCTCGAATTGGTATGCGCTTCGGTTCGCCAACAATACGACAATTTATATGGATTTGGTCGAGTCCCGCGTGAATTATCCCTCTCGCTCTTTCTTCGGCAGCGATCTCGAGTGTTATACCTTCCGTTCCCTTTCAATAGGGCTTTGCGCATTTCTTTCTCTCTCTCTCTCTGTCTCTTACGTCTCTCTGTCTTCAAGCATCGATTTAGACCGTCTGACGAGATTTTTTTTCATCCCCGTCGCGCTGCGGCATAGCGACGAAATGTCTATGCGCGTCGCTCGTCAAGCGGATGCCTAAATACAATAACGATTATTGTCGTGTACCTAGTTTATCGCGAAAATTGGAAAAGTTTCGAGATTTATAGGCAACTATATACTCTGCAGCGTACCGAGAGCTATATGTAAAAGTAGTTGCTATATAAACGTAGTAGATACTGCAGCGGCGCAAGTATCCTTTGGTAATTTAAGAGTTCAATTTTATGCGACGACAGATATCCTTTACAGTACCCAGGTGTGTATTTTCCAGCGTCTAACGATTTTGTAAACGGCTTTTCTATGCTAATATCGATAAGGTGGAAGAAAAGCTGGGACGACGCTGTAAACAGTCGCCAAGGGATTTCTTCTTCATAAATACAACGAGAATCACTTGCTTTGATCAGAACAGTCATTAGATTTTAGAATTAAATTTTAATTTAATTTTTTCATGGCGATTTGCTGTTCGTTCTCTTACACGTAGCTTTTCTTAACAATTAAGATATATTGACACAATTGAATTTAATTTCAACAAGTTTTATGCACATTTTTTTCACAAATTATTTCATAAAACTTCAGTTTTCTATTAGACATTGCACATTTACAGTATTCTGCAGCTGAATCAATCGTATTTGTTATCGTTTTCAACTATTTCTGAGAACAACGAAACTGGAAAGTATCCCCAAATTGAGTATCACTGGTTCGGACGAATTTTCAGCCTTACTCCGAGAGATGGCGCTGGCAGTTCGGTTGAGCTCCTCCACTCGCGTTCTCGGTTTGCAGACGAGAATCACCGTAGATTCTAAATAATCTTTTAATTACCCTCAAGATTAAATGCATTTCCACACGAATAAGTCGCTTCAAACAACAAAGTTTCGCTATTTTGTCATTATTCAAATATTGCCGAGCAAACGCGCGACAATATTTTTTCACTCCCATTTACAGCGTCCATCCTTGTTTTTCAACTTATACGTAATTCGCTCGTCTCTTCAAACTTTTCACGATTCCCGCGGCCTCTGCAGTATTGATTTTGCCGTAACCTGCTTATTTTGCTTTAAGAAAATCGTCTGAGATTTCCTCGTGTCGCGCGCGCATTATTAAAGCCGAACTACCGTAACGACTCGTCTAAACTTGAAGACTCTACGCTCTCCCCTTAAAGGTATATACATCAGTCGCTGTGCATCGACGCACGAAAACCCACTTGCGGAAAATAAATTATAAATCAGTTATGTATCCCGCGCGCAAGACTACTGCCCTCGCGAGCTCAAAGTTTATAATATACCTTTGTCGCCGCGCCGCTCGCGCTTTTTTTTTTTTTTACGGTCGCACCGATGAATTGCAGATGCCGCTGCAGCGGTAGCCGCGCGCATATGTTGCACGCAGAAATACCGGAACGTTGTAGAACACGGAGAGCAAGCTCTCGTTCGATTCCGCGCATAATCGACGACGACCGCGCGCGGGTAGAATAAGAGAGTCCGAGCTCTGTAATACATACAACGAGAAATGCAAAGTCGGTATATATACACGCGGAGGCTTAAGCTTTACAGGTGCTGCGGCAGACTCGCGCGAGAGATCGTCCCCTGAGATCGGCGGCCGCCAGCCGCTCGATATGATTTCGCGATATTTATTGGTTCGGCGAAACAATGGATCGATATTGTTTTCCGATTGGGTAAATCGGCGGCGCTCTTGTACGCGGAGGCTGCTACATGCGCGCTCGAGCGGCATAAGGAGCCCCCGCATTACACGGGTATATGTAATACGTGTGTACACACACATCCATATACGTTACATATAGGGAGTATGTGGTATATATGTATATGACGCGCGCACTACAATGTGTAGTGGGAGTAGTAGGGTAGAGGGAATGCGCGCACAATGCTGGCGCGGTAGCCGCGCGGATGTTTATGCTGTTCGCCGGCATAAATAATATTTAATATGACAGCCCTTGCCGGCGGCCTTTGTGCGCGATATATTTGGTATAGAAATGTCAGCGATGCCGTATCTTTATAGGGTTAGCTTCTGGCATAATGCGCCTAGCTATTACTAGTCTACACCTATACGCGGCATCAACATATCGCTTATCTTCCACTCGAGTGTAAGCGCGCGAGGGAGAGAGAGAGAGGCTCTTGCATACATACACTGCACACGCACGTTTACGCCCATGATGCGACTAATGCGCTCGCCACAGCGGGATAAACTTTCTCGCGTGCATTGTTCTTATGCGCTTGAGTAGCTCGCGAGCTAGAAAGAGCGTATACATGTATAGAGCATATAAGTATATAGTGGGAGAATCCGTTTAGCACACGAGAGGCGATTTATCATTTATTGCCACTTATACTGTCGCGCGCGCGCGTATTCGGTATATATACATAAAGGACGCGTGCGAGAGAGAGAGGAGGAACAAAAGGAGCATTTGAATAAATCGATTTGCCAATCGTGTGTCCGGCCCGGCGCAGCGATCGAAAAATTGTCGTCGAACAAAAGATCGTCCATTTGAATATCAAATTGATGCGGCGCGCTCGCCTCGATCGTCGCCGCCGCTTATCCATAATCGTATTTAAATGAAGATCGCATAAGGTATAGGGCTTTAATGGGGGTTACACGCCGGTACGTATAGCAGTGCAGTGCAGTGCAGTGCAGTATAGTAGCAGCGCTGGAGTTTCTCTCTCCGCGTGTGTTTCTCTTGCTGTCCGCAGAGCATCAGAGCGGGAGAAGGAGAGAAGGAGAAAAAAAAGAGAGTCGAGGCTCTTACTATACCGAACAATAACGATAAACCATATAATGGTTGGTCGCGCGCGACAAATGTACGCTGGCATGGATGCGCTCTGGTGGAGGCTATGTAAGAGCGAGTCTCTCTCTCTCGTATATGCATACAATTGATACAGATATACTATCGTCGGCCCTTTATGTCGCTACGTCGTTACTTTACTGCGAGCGCGCGGTTAAAAACGAAAAGAAGGGAGAAAAGGAGCCGAGTTGCTGCTGCTGCTGCTACTGCCGTTGATCGAGGAATAGAGGAGGATATCACGTGAGAGTGGCCAGTGGCGCAGGTATACACGAAGCGCGCGCGCAGCAACGTGTGTGCGCGTGTATCGGAGTATGGCTGGAGCTTATATGGCGCCTTCTCGCGAACTATAGCCTCGACAAAGCCTTGTAGACATCTGTTCTTGTCATAAACGAAGATTTAGTCGCGGCGGAGCGTACGACTGCTGGTGCGCAGCATTAGTGTATGTATACTGTATATACATATATACACGGAGAGTCGACGAGTACTGACCTCGAACTTGCAACTCTCGCGCTTTCCCGTTTTCCCCGTCCACGGAACTACGTGATGTACGTTCCGGTGCGTATATGCAATATGTATACCGCGAATACGTTAAACCGCCGCTGCGTCTCGCAGGCTCTCGATCAGATAAGCTAATTAATCAGGCTCTCTGCTCGCGCGAGTCTATATATCGTTTAATTATCCTCTTTCTCGCCGAGTCAGCGCGGCGCGAAGGAGATCGATTCCGGGAATAGAGTCCTCGGCGGCCCCAGGTATATATATACACACGTATAGCGGCTGCTCGCTCGTCTTCGCACCTCGTCGCCGACGTTGACTGGCACATGCGTCGCTATAGCTGGCACACGTATACATACGCACACATATATATATAGGTAGTCGGGCCGGCGTGTGTAATAGAGCGACTCGGTGCGCGCGAGTCGCGCTAACAAGGCCCATTGCCACTTTATTATCGTGCGTCAGATCGGCCGGGAATAGCCACAAATCACGGGAGAACTGGTTATTCACGCGTGCAGTCACGTGGTCGCGAGCCGCGCCGCGCGTCTACCTGCCGGCAAAATTGCGCTCTGCAGCAGCAGCAGCAGCAGCGCGGGCTCGTTTTGCTTTACTTAATATGAATTACGAGGCGCGATCGCGCGGCCAGAAGGATCCCCGCTAATGGTAAGCGGCTTACACGTGTTTCCCCGAACACACGCGCTTGCCCGCCTTCATCGACGACGACGACGACGACGACGACGACGACGCCGACGAGGCGCACTCCCCGTACGAGCGAGAGCCTCGCGTTTAATTATGTGCGACTTTTCGGGATCGCGCGGCAGACTCGTTCGCGCAATTTGCAAATGAGCGCAAGCGTGTGTCCCTCCGCGCTTGATTTGACGTTTTCCCACGCAAAGTATCGCGCGCCCCGCCGCTATATATCTCGAAATTACAATTAGATACGCGCGCTTTCGAGAATCAACTTTGCTCTACAGTCGCGCGCGGTTTAATTGCCGAGCGTATGCGGTTCTCATTTGCATCTTTCCCGCGCGCGCATAGTCTGCTGCGTATACTCTGCGGCGAAAAATCATAGGCGCAGAAAATCAGAGTCTCGCTCGCTTAACTCCGGCTCTCGGCTAATTTTAACGCTGTACGAGGAAGCAGCCGCCGAGGTATCCTCGCTGCCGCGCCGGAATCCCACCGCCGAGTAGCTGCCCGCGACGAGTGTCGCGATCGTCGGAGGGACTACGAAAGAGAGAGAACAGCTCGTCCGCAGCGCGCGGAGACGAGAGCGACGAGGTGTTGCATCAGAGCTCGGCATCTTGATTATCGGTCGCGCACTCCTGCCCCGCCGTCTCTTTCCGCCTCTCTTGCGCGCGAGCCTCTCGCTGTAACACAAGCCGGTATATATAACGCTCGTTCGCTCGTCCTTTGATCCCGCGATTCCTGGGAACAGTAGCCACTCTGGCTCGCTCTCTCCAAAGGAGGCCAGTGTCTTATGTACGCTATTGTCCGCAAGTTGCTCCCTATCTGCGATGGTATACATGACTCAGGACTCGCCTCGAGGCGGCGTTTTGCTCTTTTTTCTCTCTCCCCTCCCCAACCCCGTTTGTCCACGACGGACACGGCCGTATAGCCGACACGCACGCGGAACTCGTTGTACTTACTTGCTATGTCGCGAAATTTATTATCGCGCGTTCTTTGACGATTTCGTCTACTTTACTTGCGCGCCATATATGTCTGACGCTTCTTTCCGTGATTTCGACCGAGATTTAGCAACGCGTTACACGCTATACACATTGCCGGGCGCGATCGTCCGCGCTGCTTCTTTTCGTTTTCTTCCCGCCTCTCTGGAAGCGCGCGGCGCCGGGGAAACGAGTTAACAACCCCTTATTCCGGGCGTACGTGCCGAGTTTTGAGAAGCTGCGCGCACGTGTGCGAAGGAGAAGACGGACAATGCAAGCTCGCATTGTTAGCCCGGATTCGACGTGTGTGTGTGTGTGTGTGTGTGTGTGTGTGTGTTGGTAGGCCTGGCTTCTCGCCGGTACCGCCTACCAGAGGCTCGTTCCTGTCCGGTCTCTCGGACGTGCGCACGATTCGACTGCAGCAGCGGCGATCGGCCCGAGAGAGACTCGCAACACACTGCAAATAAACGACTCCCGGATGCGCATCTCGATCGGCCTGATGCGCGAGCTGAGCTGCTGCTCCGCTTTGTGTTGCAGCAGCTGGGCTACGCTCACACACACACATATACTCGCGTATTATACCTTGACGTTCGCTCTAATGAAGAACGTCAATCATTTCCGCTCGTGGTTTTTCGCAGAAATTTTTGAATTTCTAATACCGGGCGTTCCATCGCGCGGGGGGCATTTGCATTGCCGATCGAGAGAAGCGCCGAGAGCGCGTATCACGGAGTCGGGACACGTTTCTCGTCGCTCCCGAGCGAGAGAGAGAGAGTCCATCTGCTACTGCCCCGGAGCTGGGCTCTGATGGTACTCAAGGCTATGAGTGCACAGAGTCTAACCTCTCTATATCTGCTGCGCATGGATCAGTTGGCGAAGAGGGGGTGGGGAGAGGCTCTTTTGCGTACACATCCGATCGGCGCATAATCGAGCTATGCTTGCGCGCATTCCTGAACGTTCTATGGAAATGATTTGTCCCTCGGAATGCGCGCGCGCCTCGCGGCTATAACCTCGGAAAAGCAGCTGATATTTCGGAGCAGCTCTCGTCGCTTATGCGAGCGCGTGTATATGGACGAGCGAGGCTCGCGCGCGGTGTACAGCTTGCATATCCGGGCGAAATTAAGGAGAGAGATGCATCCGAGACGGAGAGAAAGAGTCTCGTTACAAAGCGGGCGCGGGCATGCACAGATCTAAAGGAACGACGGGCATTAGTTAAGAGGATATCAAAAGGATATCCCGGCGGCCACCAAGAGTCGAGAAAGAGAGAGGGAGAGAGAGAGAGAGAGAGACGAGCGGGACCCCACCCAGCCGATGGTGTAGGCGCGCGCGCGCGCGCTCCGGAGTCCGGGAACCAAAGCCGCCTCGCGCCGCGCGCGGGCAATACAATGCCTCGAACTCGAGACTCTATCGCGATATCGTCCGGTTATAAATTGGAACACAGCCTTGCCCTGGCATTATGATGTCTCTAATATGTCTTTTTCCTCGATGCTGCCGCGTATACATACCATTTGTACGGCCGTATTATGTAGATGCGCGTTTGCTCTTGTCTGGGGTGTACTGCTCTGGCGGCCTACTCCCGCCGCTCGTATCAGTGGCCGCGAGCGCCGCGTCCAGTATCGTCTTTTCATTCATCCGCTCGATTTCTTTTTTCTACGCGCTCGCCCGTTACGGAAACCTGTTTTTCGCGGCCGAAGAGAAGATATGCACGTATGCGCCTTTTATTAATTGGTTATCGAGGAAAGTCTATTTCGAGAGTATAAAGAGCCGCGTCGCAAAATGGCTCGTCGCTCAGCTTATCACGGAAAATTGATGGGAGCAGCATCGCGAGCTCCGGTCTTCCGAAACTTCTTTCATGCGCACAATACGTTTAGCATAATGCGCTTGGGCAATCGTTTAGCCGCGCGGCGACCTCATAATTCAGTTCTCGCGCGCAGTATTTTTAGAATGCCTAACCCTTCTCGGGGGCTATACGGGCAGCCGCCGGGGCGCTCGCCGCGTCGAATTAATCTCTCGCTCTCTTGGATTGATATTTCTGGATTATCTCGGGCTCGAATCCGTCAGTATACGTGCGGCCGATAAAATCGCGAGGTGATCGAGCGCGCGCGCCGTTATCGATCGACTACCGGCTATAATCTCTGCAGCTCTCGACTCTGCAGCGCCGCGGCAAAAGTCGGCCCCGCATACAAAGTATATATATACACGCAGAGCGCGCGCGGAGAGAGGGACCGGTGCGCGGCGCGGAGAGTCGTGGAGGCCCCCCCACGGCGCGGCGGAGCGGCTCGTGACAGTAGCCGTGTACGCGCCGCGGGGTTAAACAATGCCGCGCGCATTAATACACTTCATATTAGCCGGGCTTAATGCGTGTTCGCCTCGGCCATTGTGAATGAGCGTCACTGTTTATCACCGGCCCCCGTGAGCCGAAAGAGAGAGAGAGAGAGAGAGAGCCACCCCCCTGCACAAACGCAAACACACGCACGCACTCGTGTATGTATATAATACACTGACTCGCGCGCGCACCGACTGCAGCATATATAGTCTTAATGCGGCGACGGCGGCCGGCAACTTCACCGCCGGGGGTCGCATTTGTCTCGAGCGCCACCGATCGCGAGGATAACGAATTCGTCCGTCTCCTTTCTCTCTCTCGGGCCGTGTAGGTGTGCGTTTGCGCGTTGGTTTGTGTGCGCAGTGGCACGATATGCACTTCCTCCCTCGTCGTCCCGCGTGCGCTCTTTTTATGTATACCCGCGTAGTCTCGCCTTCTTTCTCCGCCGCGACTGCCATTAAGATTTATCAATACTCTCTCTCTCGCGGTGCATTGTTGCTGCGCTTCGCGCCCGACAGGGGGCTCTCGACTTTCATCCTCTCGCGCTTCTTTTCTCTCGCTCGCTGCATTGGGAATAATATCGCCGGCAATAGTAGATTTTTTAACGAAGCCTGAGGATCGAGACAATAGCAATTAAAATACCACCGGCGACGCATACACACTTTTCCGCGGCAATAAAGAAAACGGATGGCCTGCGCGCGCGCGAGAGAGAGACACGAAATATAACTGGTACAAAAATAATCGTCTTCGCAGACGCAGACCTCTCGCTCTCTCTCGCTCTTTCTCTCTCTCGGATCAAAAGATAATTTCTGGAGTAAGTGTGCATACGGCAGAAAGGGTACGTACAAGTCCGGAGACAAATATAGTTCGTTAGTCGATGATGTCTCCGGCGTTGCGGCCTCTCCACCCTCTCCGTCTCTTTCTCTCTCTCTCTCTCTCTCTCTGTGTGCGTGTGTACATCTTGCTCTTTTTTCCCTCGGCCGCCGCAGCAGCATCTCGTTCGCCGTGGCGCGCGCGCTCTGCTGGCAGGGCTCGCGCATATTATTTCTGGCATTGACTCCGCCGAATATACGAGCCGACGACACCATCATTGCCCCATGACTCACTTCGCCCGAAATATTCGCGATCATCAGCGTCGCGCGGCAGTTATTTCTTTCGCGCATTGTTCGCACAAAGCGCCGCGCCGTTACGCGCTGTACAAAAATACGCGTATATACGTTACAATTCGACCGGTGTACATATACGTTGCAGCCGTGCAGCTGATCCTTTGCGGGTCGGGGCGATATCGGATACACGTCGTTCGATCGATTAAACGTCGCTTACACTCCTCTCGCGACGATTTAAAAAGTTATACACCGCGACGACGACTTGTCACGCATTGTACACACGCGCGCGTATACAGAGAATTCGCGTACATGTATAGCTCAAGGTGTCCTGTCAGTCAGCTGGGATTTGAATATGCGCGGCAAACAAAGACTGCAGAGGCTGCAGTAATCGGCGCCGGCTGTTTTGAATAAGCTGCGAAATAATCAATGCTCGGTCGCCGCGTGTCCCACGCGCGCGGCGGCTCCCGCCGCGACGGCGGCTGCTGCTGCTGCAGCGACTCTTCGACACCGGAGATCGTATACACACGCCGTATATATACGTATATATAACACACGAGCTGAGCTGAGCATAATGTGTGCCTCTTTGGCTTTGTGGTCCGTCTCGAATCTGCCATATTTATGCTTTGTGTCGCTGTCGGACATAAAACGTGTGTCGCGCGAGCGGGAGATAGAGTGAGAGAGAGAGAGAGCCTGGGCGCCGTTAGTACACTACTCGCCTGCGTCGCCGAGTATTTCATGCCGCACTTTTCTTCTTTCGTTTATCAGCGATATTAATGTTACGATTGCGAGGATCTTATAGTACGCGTATGCGCGCGTTATATGCGCGCATAAGTCGCGCGGGGCGAAAAGTGCCGCGGGCGACGCTTGTGCATCATCTCGTCGTACGCCGCCGCCTCGCGGCGATTGAAACGTTCGAGAGGCTCGTTCGTCACCGAAATTTATTCCGGCCGTAAAACGCGTCGCGAAGCGAGAGTGAGAGAGAGAGAGAGCTCTTTGATTTGGTCCTTCTACGATGTCGCAAACTTTTCAACTCCGCCGTGTGTCCGTCCCGTAATGCCTCTCTCTCTCTCTCCGCTCGGGCGCATCGCTTTGCTATTCACGTGCGCCACCTCGTCTCCGCGGGCTTTTTACTGCGGCGGAAAATGATTACAGCGGCGATTTAGGCGAGCGCGCGGGCATACTAATGGCCCCCTTGTTTCTACATCGTTTTCGCGTACATAACACACGCGCACGCACATAGGGGAATAATAATAATCGCGGAGTATCGGTGCACTCCGGGGCGCGAGGAGTGCGGCCTAGCGGAGGGCTCTCATCCGCGCCGCGCGCTCGCGGACAAAGCGCTCGCAGGTTCGCGTCAGAAATAGAAGTTAGCGGAGGAGGAAGAAGTTGAGGAGGTGGAGGTGGAGGAGGAGGAGGAGGAGGGCAAAGTGGAAAGAGCGAGTGTATATAGCGCGTGCTCGAACGCTGCCAGAATATTAATGCGGCGCGTTCGACTCGGAACGAATTGCCGGCGCGCATCGCAGCTGTCAGCGAGCCAATCCGCGCGGCATTTTACAAGTGCCGCTGACTTGCCGCTCCGCGACGCGCAAATTTATAGAAACGTAGCACACGCGCGCATCACTCGTCTTCTCTCTCTCTCCTTTCCTCTACACGTCTTTCGCCTCCTATCTCTCCTCGTTTGTGTTTTACTTTTCTCCGTCCTTTTTTTTAGCCTGATGTGCCCGCGAGCTGACGCACCACGCCGCCGCCACCCGCTCGCTTGCTCGCGATCCTTCTTATTATTCAATACGCGCGCTCTTTGTATCGGTGCGCGCGGGCTCTCTTTTTTCCTGCCGACTCGGCGCGAGCTTCTCGAATCTCGACGCTCTTTCGTACGCTGTGTACTCTGTATGGGACTCATTTTACTGGGATGATCGATATTCGATGGAATATTATCGAGCGCTGATTAATGTGAGAGCACACTGTCTTCTGGTATTAAAGACAACGTAATAACCCGACCCAGCTCTATTGTTCCGAAAGATGGAATATGGAAAAGTAAATGCGCTGTGCACGAAAGTTATTTCGGTGGAGTGGGATTTTTTCTATTTCTTTTATTGCGAAAAAGGACATTGCCTCTAAAATCTGATTAGCTTTAATGCATTTATTTTAACCGCAAGAGTTTATAGCAGTCAAAAATTTGAATGAAGTAAAGTAATTCCTTTAAAATAGGATATTATGTAACAAGGAGCTAAAGTCGTAGATTATTCCCACTGGTGTAAATAATCAGTCGTGGGTACGATCAATTCTACTTCTTGGTTGCATATAACCATTGCTACTTCCTACTTTTTTGTAACAAATTTTTTAGCTACTCATATGAAAATTCTTCGTTCATATGAGTATGAGAACTATTTCAGTCATTTGCTTGGCTGGAATCCTTCGAACACTGTAAAAATGCATAAAGTTGGGGCTTATACTGTAGGTATGCCAATGGGTCTAAATTTAGATCCAAGAGACTTTCATGGACGGTTAGACTGCCTAGTTTTCAGTAAAATAATTGCGGCCTGATCCGAACTTGATTGTACAATATCACTCTATTTTACCCACATTTGAATTTTTTTTTAGTAATAGGGGTGTACTGTCCCCTCAAGATTCAATCGAAATTGCTGTGGGTCACGAAGTCTACTACGTTTCGCGAAGCTATATTCGAGCACAACAGGCATACAAGGCATTAAAGGGTTAAAGTCACGACTCGCATACAATCGCAAGCGGTGTCGATCGTGTGCTACTCGTCCGCATTCGACGGTAGCTATACGCTCGCGGAGGAATCTCGCCTTGTGATTTAAATATTTATTCCACGAAGCAAAGATTTCTTTGCTCAGATGAGAAAATTCCTTTCTCCTCCTCGGGAGTCGTGGTTCTTCCATCAAATTTTAATTGAATATCGTAAGCTGCACCGGTGGAGCGATGAGAATAGCTTGCCCATGTATTGAGGATATCTAACCGCCTTATATTGCCGAAAAATTGAAAATTCTATATTTTTTATTCTTCTTCATTAGTTTAAATAATTAATTAAATAAAGTTAAAAGCTCATAAATGATGTAAAAAAATATAACGCAATTTTGATGTACATACTAGTTACTGAAAACTCAAAATTGACGGTTTCTAATTTAAGTAAAATTAATTAGTGAAATGTGGGCATCGAAGAATCCTTTTTTTAAGACGGATCACTTCAAATAATCACATTTAGAGAACAAGTGTAAAAATTTTAAAATAATTTTAATTTATAACAGTTATAAATAGCTTCTGTGTAATAAGAGTCATTTTAATTATTTTTCAATTCCTACACTCATTCTAGGAGCTAGGGTATTTCAACCCTAAAAGATTTCTTCGATTTCCACATTTAAAAAGAGTCTACGGTACAAGTTAAAATATATGACTGCATCTTGATTGTATCACATGAAAACAGTTTGACATTTTTATGTTACATTGTTCCTGAACTTCTAATATTATCAAATAAATTATTTAAATAACTCAAGACGAAAAAAAAATGTCTAATTTGCAATTTTTCGCCAATCTAAGGTGATTACGTCTCTTCAGCAGAGACACGAGTCATGCAAGCTGCGCACAAGCTGTTTTTTCGGGTCACAATGACGACGGCGACGACGACGACGACGACACTGGGTGCGGGTAAGAGAGGCGCGCGCGCTTGGCATCGGCTTTGAAAATGATCGTCAGCGAGTAAAAGCTGGGACACGAGCTCCGCGGGCGCGCGGAGGAGCATATCGCATCGCCTGTGTAGCCGCGAGGTATCGCGTGTCAAGGATGGCTCATGGCGGTTTTCGCGTCGGCGCTACTTAACGAACTTAGCCTGTCTGCGCGCTCTATGGTACACAGAGAAGACTGCGAGTCTCTGCGCGCGCGCGCGCGCGCGTGTGTGTGTACGCGCACGCCGTGCATCTCTGCACGACCTGATAACAGCCGCAGCAGAAGCAGGAGCGAGCGAGAGGACCTGGGAAATTCTTAAGGCTGTTAAGATATGTTAATTTTGTTTACCTATAAGCTATTAAAGGGGCTCTAACGTGCTTAAAGCTAAACCAGTTTAGTTTTCGCGGAGAGATGTGTTCACGGCTGCTGCCGCTGCGAGAGAGTGAGGGGGAGGGGGGATGACGGGGGAGGGGAGAGATCCTAAGGGATTCTTGCAGCTGAGAGCGGGAAGGGTTGCGCCTGACTTTCTCCGACGCGCGCAAGTGCTCGCGCGCGCACGGAGAAAGGCGCTGCTGCTGCGCGTATATATATACAGCGCGTAGAAGCTTGCGCGCTTTGCCTATGGAAGTTAGGTTCCGCGGCGCTCGGGATCCTATCTCTCTCTCGCAAGCTCGCTCGCGAATATCGAAATTCGCTGGTACAACAAAACTGTTTACACCGAGCCCCGCGCGCGCTGCGAGAGAGATAATGCCGCGACTAATTTTCCTCGAAGCCGGCTCGACATTGAATTTCATTTGATTTAATTAACCGGCGTCTAATGGAAAGAAAGTGCACGTAGCAGGCGAGGCGATGTACGTGTACGTTGTATAGCTCGCGTATCGCGCGCTATACGTCACACTCTCTCGCTAATGAAATATAGCTCGCGGGAGAAGTATATATATAGGCGAAGATTCGTTTTTCCTCAATGGAATTTTCCGAGGGGGGTGCGCTGTATATATAGCCGATCCTGCGGGTGTAACAATTTCGATTGTTTGCCATCACTAATAACCTGGGCGCGCGCGCGAGCGCAAACGCGCTATTATTAACAGGTCGGCAAACATCTGCTGTATTAGTGATCCCGCGCACAGCCCGCATAGTCTTTGCGTTGCATGCTGCTGCTGCTGCTGCTGCCGCTGCTGCTGCTCCTCCAGCTCCGCTGCAGCTACTCTACCTCGCGGCCCTTATTCTGATCTCTTGTACAGATATTTGCCGTGTCTACACGGCCAAATTATCCTCGGCGATTTGCAGATAAAGGAGTTTCCCCGGCGCGAGAGCGCTACGCTGCCGGCGCGAAGAGGCTGAAAAGCCGCGATTTTCTTCGTCGAATCAAACTCCCTTCTCCTTCTGTGCGTATATAAATCTGGGCAAACTCGCGCACGAGATTCCGATACGGAGAGGTTAAGGGGATATCGAAGCCAGGCAAATCGAAGAATGTTACGTGAACTCAAAAATTATCACAAGTAATAAATAATTACTTTTATTGCTTACATGAAAACATAGTATTCTAAGGTAGCTCAAATTATGCTTATTAATATTTACTAAGTCTCGTGTTTTATAATTTTGTATTATTTTTGTAAACAGTGAAAAGTACACATCGAAGTCAAAGAGTAAGGTGACCTTCGCTTTTAATTGTTATATGTCGAATTTCAAGAAATAAATGCACTTCTCTTTGGTCTAGAAATTGCAAAAAAATTTTTTAATCTAGAGCTTTCGGACCAACGGGATTTTCTTTCGTAAGCCAAAAGATGATGAAAAATGCGTAGGAACATGGGAAGTATAGAATATGAAAATTTAACATGGGGAGGCATATGGAGGAACAAGAAAAAATTGACTATTCGGATTTTTATTATTATTATTTTTTTTTAACGGGCTTAACTTTTGATCAGAGCAACGAAACTCGGCATATTTTTTTTAAATTGAAGCTCTTTTGTAATACTTTATCATAGTCAAATTCGAAATTTTATTGGTGCCTCGGGAACATTCGTAGTTGTTATTAATCCAGTATTTTGACGCATTAATTTTTTGTAAAAAAAGCGTAAAATGGCTCAGAAACATGGTTACTAGTAACTTGTCCCATGTTCCTCTGCACTTTTGACTATCTTTCGGCTCACAGAAGAAAGTCTAAAAGCTCCCAAACCTCTAGCTTTAAAAAAATTTTTTCGATTTCTAGACCAAAGAAAAGTGCGTTTACTTTTTGAAATTCGACATATATTTAATAACATTAAATGTTTCACTAATTGAATCAACAAAAACTCTGTCTTCCGATATAGCCTAATACAGTAATGAATAGTTACCATGAATATAGTAAGCAAACAATGAAAACTACAGCCCGAGTTGAGGTCACCATCGGTCACTTTGGCTATACGACATCCCCTGAAAAATCGGATTTTCAACGTTATACGCGTGCACGCGGCAAAGTCCTGCGCGACACGCTCGTCATCTTTTCGCGCTGACCAATTAGTCGTCAGGTCCGAGTGTATTCCGCGAACAAACGACCGGAATCCGAGCTACCAGATCGGCGAGGCACGTTCTTAAATCTTCGCGCGATAGGATCTCAGTTTTCTCCCTCTCTCTCTTTCTCTCTCTCTCTCTTGCGCGCGCGGGAAGCATAAACCGAAGTAAAACAGCGCGCAGAAACCGGGCGCGGAAAGGAGGCAATTTTTGACGAGCTGACTTTCGACGGATTTCGCTGAATTTCAAACAAGCGGCGCGCGGCTGCGAATAAGCAAGTGGGAGCCCGATCTCTCTCTCTCTCTCTCTCTCTCTCTCTCTCCCGCTGAGTCGAATCTGCATTGTGTGCATTCCGTCGCGTGTGATCCATTTGGAAAAGCGAAATAGTCGATTTTGCCGAGAAAGCGCCCTCGGATGCTAATGTGGGGGGCACTTGAATTTAAAGAGTTCTCGATCGCGAGGTAAACGCGCCGCATACGTAATGAAGGCTAAATGAATGTAACGTCAGCTCAGCTCTCTCGCCCGAGAAGAACCGAGAGGAGAGAGAGAGAGAGAGAGGCACATCCAAGTCTTTGTATCGGGATGAGGATGGATTAATTAAAGGTTCCCTTCTGACAGATATCCATTACGCTTGCATTGAGGATCTGAATATAATCGCGTGTATTATGCATCGAGGATAATTGACACGTCGATACGGAATCCCATTATAAACTCGAGTAGAATCGTAGAAAGAAACGTGCGGCCTTTGTCTCGCGTCAAAGTATATAAGCGAGCGAGCGAGCGAGAGGAGGGAGGGAGGGAGAGAGACGAATTAATTGATGAATGCAGAAATAAGCAGGTAATTCCCGATGAGGTATATATGCCCCCGTCTCCGTCTTCCCATCGGAGCTCTCGAAGGTCGGCCCATCGCCGCGCAACCCTCGCGAGAGGCTTACCTGACAGCCAGACAGAGGAGCTGCGCGGCTCAAACTGGAAAAAAAAGCTATGCGGCGCAGAATGAAAAAAAAACAACGGCAGCGTGGATGCGGCGCGCGGGAGAGAGAGAGAGAGAGCGAGAGAAAAAAGTGGGTGAAGGGTGATGGAGACACGCGCGCGCGCGCGCGCTCGCGGGGAAGATCGACAAGCAGAAAGAGAACGAGAGCGCGTATTTTTATTTATTCAGATTTCGATTATCTTGCCTGTCTCGCGGTGAGCAGTTTGATGGAGACCACCTAGCGGGGTCGTATACGTCGTATAACGCAGAGCGAGAGTGAGAGAGAGAGAGCTGCTGCTGCTGCGAACCCTCGGGAATTTCGTTCGTCGGCCTCGAATGCTCGTCGCGCAGCGTAGAGCTCGTTTTCTCTCTCTCTCTCTCTCTCTCTACTGCTGCTACCCCTTTATCGACTTTTTCCGCGGCTGGATTACCGCTAATTATTTAATCGGCTCCCAATTTGTTCGCGCAGGCGGCGTGTAATTAAGCGGGTAAAAAAAGTGTTTAGTCACAGAGAGCATGGATGCGATCGGAGACGGATGTAAATATAAGAGTGGAATATTCGGCGTTATGACTATCAATGGGTTTATAGGTCGTGAATACGAGGCAGCGTAAGGAATGCGATTTCCTGATGCCTGAGAAGACAGGCACTACAGAGTGATGGAGAGGAGGGGGGGTCGAGAACAGTGGGGGCAAAAGAGGGTTAGGCAAAAGACAATAAACTGCAAAAAAGAAGTCTTCTCTGCGGCGGGCGAGCGTAGCATCATCGTCCGACCATTTCTCGGTTCGATCGTAAAATCTAATGGCGCATAAACCGTGGAAAAAAGGCTTCGTTATGCGGGAAAAAAGCGCTGCGGCGCGCGCGTGCGAGGGAGAGAGAGAGAGACGAAGAGACAGCGTTATTAGTACTTTATGTTAATCGCCGCTACGTTTCGGACGTCGAACGGCTGTAAATTCGCGATTAAAATCAATTTTTCATCTCGCCCCCCCCCCTCCCCCCCTTTATTGCCCTGCAACGGCCTCACAACCCCACAAAGCTCCTTAAAAGCAAGGCGATTCTCGGTCGCATCTCCCGATATATATACATATCCTATAAACGAGGCGATATCGAGAGATCGTGCGTCTGCATAGGATGTAGACTTCTGGCACTTATATTCCCGAGGAAATCCAAATAAGCGAGAGAGACCGAGCGCGCGGCGTTGACAGAGGGGGTGTCGAGGGCTAAGCCGTTGCGCGATGCAGGGATGGGCCGCTGCTGCTGCCGTCGCCGCCGCCGCCGCCGCCGCTTGACGCTGCGGGCTGTGCGCGCATCTAAGCCCGCCGCGCGCTTTTTACGTGCGCGCACTCTCTCAAAGGGTCCGGCCGTAAAATATATATTAAAGCCTCGGCCGCATGAATATTCATACCGTCAAGTTTTCAATTTTCTGCGAATACTTTCCGGAGCTGCCTTTTAGACGTTTTATAGCCCGTAAAGAGAAAGAGAGAGAGAGAGATAGAGAGAGGGAGAGGGAGAGGGAGAGCAGTCCGGCCTCGGATTATACCGTCCAGCTTATTAGTTTCGCATACGCGTAACGTACTTTGTTTTCTCACTTAATAAAGCTCGAGCCCTCCCCCTCCCCCTCCCTCCCTCGAGAGCGTAAGCCCGGGGACGGATTTCGAGCTTTTTGCGCCCGGTAGCCCGAGAGAGCGGCGGCCGTTAAAATTTTGATTTCGGCTATCGAGATTCCTGCGGTTTCGCCGCGCCGCCTCGTAAATGCGCCCCTGGCGTACGCAGCCTCGCGCGGTGCGCGTGTCCCAAGCCTTTTTATGAACAACGACAACTCGCGCGCAGGCGGAGAGATCGTATAATAAGTTGCCGCCTATATGTGCACTATGCGCCGAGGCGAGGAAAGTCAAACGCGTCGGGAGCCACGCGGGGACGTATACGGAGTCAATACCGCAGCGGCAGCTATACGTAGTCGCAGACTCGGAGAATTTCCCGTCCGTGATAATTTAACAGTCAATTAGGTCGCATTTCGGGAGAGAGAGAGAGAGAGAGAGAGGGCTGCCGAACTCGGAGAGAGGTGGAGCGCGAGGCGCACGATAATATCGACTGGTAAGCGTTATTTTGCCGGAATCGTTGGGCTGGGCTAGACTCCCACGTCGTCCCGCATCAGCGCGCGGTGGAGTCCGGGTTTCCTGCAGGATTTCTCGATCTCCTGCAACTTGACTGCGCGAAACTCTCTGCCATCCCCCCCCCCTCACACATAGACACACACACTCTGGTTCCTGCGCGGAAAAGCGACGGTGCGGCGTCTCCCTGGCCGTAATTGTTTGATTACTCAGCAGTGCGCGAGCGCCGCACAGGCTCAACTCAAACTGCGGAGCCCGTAAAGACCAAGATTATCGGGTAACCAGCTCGGCTGTAAATAATCGTGCTCGCGATCGATTGTAACGCGCTTTAAGAACGTCCGCCTCGAAGAAAAGTCAAACACACGCAGCGCACGCAGTCGAGAGATTAAAATCAGGAAACGTCTATTTTGACAGGCGTTAAGGATCCCGCGTACAATGCGTTTGACGCGTTCGTGTCTGGGATAGAAAGGCGAATCGAAAGGTTCGATCGGTATATCGGTGTCGAATCAACAAGTATACAGGTTGGACGCGACGCTGGAAAAGGATTCCCAGCAAGTGGCAGCTGAGAGCCGCCGAAAGACGGCTGATGTAGTCGGACAAGGAAATCTCGCCGACAATGGAAGTGCTGTTGCGTGCGTGAGCCGCGTGTACACATCTATATAGGTATATATGGGGAATTGTAGGTGGAGCGTGTGTGCGTTGAAGGACGTTGGCGCACGTATAGTCCCGCTGTGTGGGCTATACCATCGAAAATCGCGAGGGCGGAAGATTATTTTCTGGGGAGGACCTGATCTGTCCCTTCACGCATGGCTTAACCTCTCGAGAGTTTGGGAAAATCGTATATTGCGTAAAAAAACGTTCGATTATCGCTCTATGAGTTCTTTATGTTTGATTTTTCTTTTAACTACGCAGACGTTCTCTAAATCTATTCGAGGTCACTGATTCTTTTCTGGAGATGCTTTATACATGTATATTTTCATTTTTTGTTAAATTGAAAAATAGATTTTTTAATGTAGCTTTCTATAAGTTGAAAAGGTTTCTGTGTTATTTAATACGTTGTAAGTTGATAAGTAGTCGCATCGTAACCTTTTTAAAAAAATCATGGCAGAGTATTACAAGAATTATTTTACCATGTAAATTTCATTTTCATAAAGTAGATTCTGAGAAAAAGATCAAATACTAAAACGAATTATTTTGCTAAGAAAAGTAGTAGCAGAAAAAAAAATAAAAAAAAGTTTCACATTCTTCAAAATCTTATACGTTTGAGTTCTCCCAAAGTTTCTTATTTTTTTGCATTTAAAATTAAAATTTTTTAGAAGATCATTAGAACCGAAGATTATTAAAAAATTGCTTTAAAAAGATTGAACAACTTTTACTGAATAATCGGAGTTGGCAACTCTTTCCCAAGAAAACCTCCAAAAATAATTCTAAAAAAGTTCGAGAGTGAAAACAGCGAAGCCAAATTCATCACACGCAAACGTATTGAATACAGCTACCGCGGTATACGCAAGTGAAAGTCCTGCTGTCAAGTACGTCTCAATCAGGCCCATACCTTCATTTCGATAAGCTTCTGACGGTATTGTCATCGCACACACACACACGCATACGTCTTATCCCTCGAAGATTATACCGAGACGCGCACAGTTGCCATTGTGAGTCGGCCGCTTATATTTATGCATTAACAATTACGGAGCGCGCAATCCCGCTCGAGGTATACATATCGAGCCGTGTGTCCCTTTGTGAACAGCGATTCGAGATAAGCGCTCAGCGCGAATGGCGATGATCTCAGCGCCCGGCGGCCGCGGGGCCCTCGCCGCCCGGGCGGTTCAACGAACATCTCGACAAAGTGTGTATATATAAGAGACCGGTTATGTATCGCGCTCACTCTCGCGCACACGTGTATATATACGCGAATGCAATGACACGCCGCACAATGCAGCGATGATAATCTCAACGAATAAAAATTTAGAAATATATCAAGTAGGCTGGAGAAAAAAAGTAACAATGATAGTGCGCGGAGTGCGGGGCGAGGGAGTGGGAGAAGAAAAGGAGAGAGAGAGAGAAAAATCAGTCGTGAGAGGCGAACGAAGGAGCATTCTTTTGCATTTCATTAGGATCCGCGCGCAATGCTCGTATAATAATATACACTCGCGAGCGCTGCGCGCACTCTTTATGTTGCATCTCGCGCGGGAGAAAGGGCTGCGCACGCGTGTGTGTGATATAAACAAAAAAGTCGTTGCACTTGGTGCACGAAGAAAAAAAGGGTCTCTCTCCCTTTTGATACGTCGACGTGTCAGATGCTTATCGCGGGGGCTTCGATCGTGGATGAGTTTATGGGCTCCGCGTGGGAGCCTGGAAAGTGTCCCCTCTCTCTTTTTCTCTCGTCCCTCCTCTCTCTCTCTCTCTCTCTCTTGAGATCGAAAAATGACAATACACATACCTGCGGAAAAAAGAGGAGAAAAAAGGAAGCGGAGAGAGACAGAGAGAGAGAGAGAGAGAAAAAGAGTCGTGCGTGCGAGCATTGTTCTCACGACTCCGTCGGGGGACTCTCCTATACACATGTTGGGGATCGCTCAGGCAGGAATAAAAGACGACCGATTACCACTGTTATTAGAAGTGCGCGCGTAGCTCTCTACTTCTGCTTTCGCGGATAGCTTCCTCGTGGAATTTGTCTGTTTTACTGCGGAATTAGGGCGGTGATTTCTTATTCATGACTCTCGCGGAGAGAGGCGCAGCGTGTATACGTATATACATATATATATACGCTTCGGTGTACGCGCGCGCGCGCGCGTACGTTGCATGTGCAGCGCGAAATTCCGTCCAACTGTTTCCCCCCTTATTTACGCTGCCGCCGTCGCCGCTGCTTGAAAGGACTTTCTCTCGCTTCCCGCTTGAATTGCGGCGCAGCTGACTTTTGAGAAGTCCCGCTAATACGGGGGTGGCACGGATTGAACATTGTTCCCGTAATTGCAGCTTATAAATATTGTGACATTCTAACGTGGAAAGTTTCTGCTCTCTCGAAAGACGGCGTATGCTCTGCCGAAAGGAAGAACAGGTGCTCGAGACGACAGCGCGTGTATAGTGCGCTGCTGCCGCGGGTTTGATCGGCCATTGGAGCGGCCGTGATTGGAAGTGTGCAGTCGGCTATCTCGATTTTTCTGCATCCATTTCTCTCGAAGCGCTCGATGCGCTCGTCTCGTATAGCGCGCTGGCAAGTCTAATCGGCTTTCTTTTTTGTATGTATACATCGCACGAGAGCGAAGAGCGATGCCGCGGCGAAGGGCCCGGTGATTGGTCGGCTCCGGAGAAGGGGAAGTAGACGGGACCCTTAGGCCCCCTCCGAGAGAAAGAGAGAGAGAGAGAGAGCGAGAGAAAGATCGGAGCCGTCCTACCGCCACGGGGATGGCTTTGACGGGCCCCAGTAAGAAGAACAAGTATGAAATCAGCCTCCCGACAGACAACGGACTCTATCAGATGGTAATTATGTGTACGGGGCTGATACAGGCCGATACTCCTATTCGAGCGCCCCGGCTATACTGGGTGATTCGCATCAAACTTATCTCTCGGCTTCCATCTCCCAGGGCCCCGAGAGAGAGCGTCTTTTAATCGCACAATTATTTTCTTTTAATTATATCTAGGCGCTCAGCTCGCGCATAATACGGATATTTTCCTGCGCGCTTCGGCTTTCTTATTGTTGTGTTTACATGCACGTGCAGCGTACGCGCAGTGCGCACACGTATTTTCACGAGAGACGACGCGCGCGGTGACATCGAGATAATAATTTTTATGCATCGCCAGATACGAAAACATCTATTGAAACGCAGCCGGCGTTATTGTATTACGCGCACGGAGAGTCCGCAGCTCGGCTCGCGGGAATCTTAATTTGAATTTACATTGGCGCGATTGCGGCGCAGTCGGTTAGCGCAGAAAGAGAGAGAGAGAGAGAACGAAGGTTGAGCTCGCAGCGCTTAAAGATCGTTTAGCGTTCACCCGTTATATATCAGATACGTCGGGGCTACGGTGTGTTAGCGACTGACACAGTGAGTGACGTACGACACGGAGAGAGGAGAGAGAGAGAGGTAGGCATCGCGCGGCCAGTCTATAATATATTAAAAAAATGCATCCCCACACGCCTCGATGAGTTGATTGTCTGCTTGTCCGGAGATGCCAGAACACGTGTGTCCGAACTCGTGCATTTCATATACGTATACCTATAGGCGGCGTTACATGAGCGCGCGCGCGCATTACCAATTGCTCTTTCTTTGTACCGGGTGGTCGATGATTCGCGACCCCCTCGTTCCACACTTCTATACCTTCTTCTTTCTCTCCCGTAGACAGCTTTGCCGGCATCTGCGCCTCGAAAGGGCCGCGCCGAGTAAAAGTATCTTATTATTGGAAATTCTTCTCCTTCAACCCTTTCGCGTATTTGTACTCGTATATTATGAGCGCAGCTGTATCCACAAAAGGTATATAGTACATGTGTTATGTCTGGGCGTACGTTGCGCAAGGTTAAGTGCACCTGGATTTTCGATGAGACAACCCGCGGATCACATGGAAATTCGCGCGCGGGAGTTGACAGTGGCGGCGGCGGCGGCAGTTGGCGAAGTGCATTTGCATTAGGAGTTGGGCGATATCGTCTTTATACGCAGACCAGGAATAACACACACTCGCTTAAGATTCACGGGCGCGCATATGTCATATTGCCATTGTCTGCTGTTGTTTCAAAGAGAGGCCGTACGTCGTCGGCGACGCTCGTCGCGTAAGTGCACGCTAAGTGCTGTTTTATTTGTCTAAGAAGAGAAGCAGAAGGATAGAGAGAGAGACGACGACGACGACGACGACGACGTTACTACCGCTGTCTCTCCATTTGTCGATATTATGCATACAAATGCGCGACAGACGCAACTCCGGCTTAACTTTATCAGAGTCCGCTCATCTCGGCCGCGGCGGTGAATAAGCCTCTGGCATTGATAGCGGTTTGTGTGTATACACGCGCGCGCGTTGCAAAGACGAGTTTTGCGAGCATTCTTGAGCGGAATTGAGTTGTCGGGGGGGCCCCGGGATCGCTCATCTCGACGAAATTACGAATTCCGCCCTTGCTAACAGAATTGTCGAGGACACCTTACCTTGTTGCGTGGAGCTTCGTCGAATCACCATCTAACAACTGTGTCTTGGCTCTCTCTCTCTCTATCCTATACACTATTGCGTTAGACGACGATGACGACGAGGACGACTGCCGGGGCAAAGAGCCCGCTGTCTTGGAGAGCGCGGTGGCAGAGCAGTAGTCCGCCTTTGCTTTGATCTCGGTCAACAGCGAAAATTTAGACCCCCCCATCGGCCGGATTAATCCCGCCATTGACTAATTTTATCTGGAGCAAACGCGGGCGCGCGGCTAATTAGCAGGCTGGCCGCGAGCGTTCGAATTTGGCGGGACAGGGCGAGGGAGGCCGCGACATCGGCTCATCGACAAATTCGATGGGAGGCTCGGTGGCTCGCGAGGCAAAGGAGAGGCGAGAGGACAATAGATGTTCCCGGGGAGCGAGAGTCGAAACAGCGCGCGCTCGTCGGTAGCAGCGCGCTGAGAGGAAAGGGATGCGGAGGCGGAGGGAGCAGTCTCTGTGTGATACCCGGTTGATGTCCAAAGGTGCTTCTCTCGGCAAGGCGGTGTGCGCTGCCGGCTTGGTCTTAGCAAATTGTACAATAACAATCCTAGTAGTAGCTGGCGTTGTTGGCTGGCTGTCGTAGCCTCTCTCCCACTTGGCAACCGCCTCCTCCCCCGCCGCCGCCGCCTCTCACTCTCTAGTCGTGCACAGTGTTGTGTACATTAGCGGATGCTCTGAAGGCGCAAGACAAGCGGAATATTACACAAATACCCTCGGCAGAGAGAGAGAGAGAGAGAGAGAGAGAGAGAGAGAGAGAGAGAGAGAGAGAGAGGAGCTTGCAAGCAGCGGTAGCGAGTCGACGTCCGCGGGCGCCGCCATCTTGGCTCACTAGAGCGTTTCATCTTGAAGACGCTGCGAGGGATGCTGGCTCGAGCGAGCGAGCGAGAGAGAGCGAGCGTAACACACACCGCCGGGGCCTTTCGCCCCGAGGAGTTCGGACAATTTCAACGGGCACGCGTGCGAGCTTTCCGATTGCTTAGCCTAATTCATCCCCGTCTGGCAGCTCGAGAGAGAGAGAGAAAGCGCGAGGCATCAAAGTAGCCGACGACCTAGAGCATCAGCCCTTGCCTCAGAGCGCAACCTCGTCAAGAAAGTTAGCGGCTCCGAGTGAGAGAGAGCCTCTATCCACCGACGACTACTGAATTCAAAGGCCATTAGCAGCCAAAGGCCTTGTGTTGCCGCTGCTGCTGCTGCTGCTGCTGCTTTTGCTGCCGCAGCAGCTCTCTCTCTCTCTCGCTCTCCTTCACGACGATAACCAAAGCAGCTGTTGCTTTCTTACAGGACACCGCAGTACTTCCCAGTTAGGGCTTTGCTTCTCTCTACACACTCGGCGCGCGCACAATACACCGCGCGCGCGCGCCAGTCCTTCCGTTTCTCGATCCGCTGCAGCGCGGATTTATTTACAAACGAGCGCAGGACCTCTCATTATTAATCGACGGCTGAACAAATTGTCTCTCCGCTGTATACGCGAATGATTTCCATCCGGGAGAAGTACACGTACGGCAAGATCCGCTTCTTTCGCTCGAGGTATGCGCGTATATCCGAACCGCGTCAGCGCGAACGCGAAAGATATAATTCGAGATGAATTTGAGTTACATAAAATTTTCAAAGAAACGCCTGAATAATTTCACGTCGGAAGCGAAACATTGTCTGCTACGGATATGCAAAGGGGGATAAAGGTTTAATAAGGGATTCGCTCGTTTGTATCATTGTAACATTCGTTTTGTATAGTACACTGCTCGCACACCGCTGGTCCTCCTTTTCTGCTAATTTTTCTCATCAGAAGCGTATCCGCGCGCTCTCCATCTCTCTCTCTCTCTCGAGTACCTCTTTTGCTGCGATCCTTCTCCCGCGGGACGCCCTGGGCAGTCCCTGTCCCTCTGTGTGTCCCTTTCTGCACCTTTGGCGCGCGCACGTCTGCCGGTGACGGAGCTGAATTCACGGAAACATATTAATACGTAATAAGTCGACGAGCGTAGCTCCCATGCTTTTCTCTGCCGACTGCCTCTCATCCCTCCCGTCCCCTCCTCCTGCCCCCCCCCCCCCCGCGCGCCTTTCTTCTTTTCTCTCGAGCTCGTCTCTCGCTCGCTCTCTGCCCATAACACTGCAGTACAGCGGCTGCATATATATCCTCTAATGAGAATATAAGTGAGTCAAATCGCCCCGCTTCGATCACTATATGCACGCGAAAGGTCTTCTTCTGCTGATTAGGCCTAGTCCTGCTTCAAATACGATTATAATTATCGGTTTCAAATCCTCCCCCCCCCTCTCGCCCCTTGAAAAATTCCGCGTAATACGATCTCGATCGTGCGCTGTACCCCGTAAAAAACATCCCGAGCGCTCGCCTCTCTCGCACGCGATCGCTCTCTCGCTCTAATCGAAAAGGCATTTGATCTTCCTTTTGTAATATGCACGTCGTGTAATGACTCAATCGAAAAAAGGCGCGCTCGCCCGCAGCGCAGAGAAACTACTCGCCGCGCGTAATTTTCCTATATACATACTTGGCGGTGTGTAGCGCGTGCGCAGCGCTACTCGACTCTCGCTGCCACACGTCTCAAAAGACGAGAGAGAAAAAGGTCAAAACGATCGCGCGAATCAGAGTCCGAAGCGAGAGGCGCGCGCGCGCGATATTGCAGCTGCTCTCCTCCGAAGGGGAATAAAAAGAAATCGGCCGCGAGAGCGCATGCACAGACAAGAGGAAGACTACTCGCTGCCTTATAAGCAGAGGATAAAAAGAGCCCTTTTTCGCCGGGCCGTGAAATCAAAACGCAGCGGCGGCGGCAGCAGAGCAGCATCTGACGTGTTGTCGGTTACTCCGACAAACACCGCGCATACTGCTAGAAGAGAAAGAGAGAGAGAGTTGCCCATAATGGGCGCGGCCGCGCAAGCCCTTTGACGATCGCGTCGAGCTAATTCAGCTCTCGCCGGCTACTTCTATGCGTTATAGACGCTCGAGAGCGATCGGTTATTTGTTCGCGGAGTAGAGGCCGCGAAATAAAGGCCGCAGAGAAGAGGGAAAAGGGCGCGTCTGAGAGCTGCGAGAGACAGAGAGGAGAGAGGAGAAGCAGAGAGGCTATTGCGGGGCGGGCGCGTTTCCCGCGGGATGCACCTGCGCGATCTCGCATACTGAAGGGGGAGGATCGAGAGGCCGTAGGAGGCTAATATTTAAATGCCGGCGTCGCGCCGACGTCGTCTCGATCATCATCGGGCCCCCGGATCTCTCTGGGCGAGAGAGAGAAAGAGAGAGTGAGAGCAGAGCAGCCACACTACTACTACTACAACTACTGGCCTTTCTTTGCCAGCTCGAGCGAGAGCTTCGCTTATTCAAATGGCCGATCGCTATAGATAATGCGCCCGAGCGATCGCGTAACCCCCGGTCTCTCTGTGCCGTATACGTGTGTGTCGGCATTGTGCAACGCGTCCGTTGGACTATATCGCCGCAGTTATGTATATATACATACCTGCCGCGCGGCGCTCGCGATTCTTTGTGTATCTTATACTACACGTATTCGTGGCCGAGAAATTTCGTCCGTACGAGTATCTATAGTTATGTATACTCGCGCGAGTCGCTACACTGTATACGGCTATATATATATGACGTTCCCAAGCAGATAGACCGCTACCGCCGTAAGCAGCTACGCTGCAGCCGACTACGCGTAGTATATGTATATATACACCGCGGCAGCGGGGCGGGCTATCTACATCTACTCTCTCACGTTATAACAAATCGAATTTATCACAAAGGCGCGTTACTTTTTTTCTTCGCCACTTTACCGCCGCGCTCGCCGAGATTTATTGAAGCGTTTGCGAAATATATCCATTCTTTCGCGCGGCCTCATTATGGCCCTCCTCCTCCTCCTCCTCCGCTCTGTCCTAAATTACGCTTTGTGCGACAGTTGCTTATTTTCGTTGCGAATACGCTCTGGGAAAGATTCGCCGGCGATTAGCCCGCGATAATTGGAGAGCCCGCGCTCGCGCGCGCGTGATCGGTGTGAGAAGTTCCTTCGAAGCGGCTAAGTAATCGCACGGGCGACTGCGACTTCCCGTTGTGCGCGTTTTCGAAAACAGTTTTCGAAAAAGAAAGGGAGAGAGGAGAGCTAACGCTGCGCGTCTGCAGCGCAAATTGACAAAAGATCAGCGGCTCGAGAGAATCTCGTCAGTCAGCCGGTGTAAGAGGATTAATCGACTCGTTTTTTTTTAATGGAATCGCTTAGGGCTGCCTCGAATCAAAAGCTCATTCTCGTCAGTCGGTGTGCGCGCGGAGAGTGAGCCTACGCGACGGGAAAGAGAAGAGAGCTGCGGATATTAATATTAATATTAGCAAGTGAGAAAAGGGCCGAAGCCGTTCGAGTGGGACGCGCGCGATCGCGTCCCTCGCTCGGAGAGAACTTGATAATTTTTGTTGTTTCTCAAAGGCGATATTCTCTCTCTCTCTCTTTCTCTCCCGGCTCATCTCATCGAAAATGCAATAAACGACGCGCAGCGGCCGATGCTTAAAGCCGAGCAAAAAGATCTCCGCGGTTGCTCTCGTCCGTCACGCCCAAGCCCGAGCGAGAAACAGCCGGCCTCTCCTCCTTCTTTTTTCCTCATCCTGAATATTGAAACGTCAATTTATAAACTTTGATCGGGTTTTAATTCGCTTGCCCCGCACCGCCACGGTGCTGCTCTGCCGGTGCGCTCGCTCCGCGCGCGGCAAATCGAGTCCTCCCTCTCGCCTCCGTCGAGCGAGCCAGCCGCTAGCCGTCACCCTCCGTCGCCCGCTCGTCCCGCTGCAGCGCGCAGTCGTTTGAAAAGTTAGCGAAAATTGATGGGTAAACGCGAGCGCGAAGCGACGGCGGCGGCCAAAATAAACGATCGGTTTAAGAGCTCGCCGGTAATCAGTATGTACACACTGAATCTTTAACGCTCGCCTCTCTCGCAATGTTTATATCGCGAGGTATTAATATTTCTCGCACATCGAGAGCGCGCGAGAGCCCGGCAGTTATGAATGATATTTAATAATACCGCGCGAGGGCATGTAATATACCGAGCACGTGTTTACTCGCGGGAGCTGCAACCCTTTGATCGAGTTTCAATGCTCGCTCGTGTAATCTCCGAGAGCTTAAGCCGGCCGAGCTGACGCGAAGAAGAGCGAAAGAGAGCGCGCAGAAATAATCTCGCGCTGCGCCGGCATTCGATTTTTCCGGGCTGCAGCCGCGCGCGCGGGGACAGACAATGCGGCCGATCGACTAGTCGCGCTATACCTCACGAATTTCACGGGGATTTGAGCCAAAGACATTTTCGCCCGATAAGTGCGGTGCACGCGGACGATCCTTATTATAAACTCTAACTAGCCGGCCGCGTCTCTCGGCGTTGCGGAGCACGTATATATATATAGGACACGACGCGATGCGCGCGCGCGCGCGCGTACACTTGATGGGATTCCTAGCCGATGGTGCGGACAATCCTATTTGGACCCTCTCGAAATCGCTCTCGCCTACTTCACGTCTTCCGAACCCCGCGATCCGTTTAGCCCGCTAAGTCGTCGTCGTCGTCCTCTGCCCTCCACTCCGCACAATCGAACCGCGATATACGCTCCTGCTGCGTAACTCTCTGGCTCTCTTTGTGTCTATATCTCGCGCGCTTCTCTCTGTGTGTGTGTGTGTGTGTGAAATAACGAGTTCCGATCGGGAGAGAGAGAGAACGACGCTTCGCACAGCTCCCCCGTAGAGCGACTCGCTCGTGTCTTTCGCTAAGCCGATTCAGACGTAATCGTTAATTATACGTGCGTTCGATTCGGGAGCCCGTATAACTTTTTCAATTTTTCCGTTAGGATTTGGCTAAGGATCCGTAAAAAGCCGCCTCCGTTCGCTCTCCTGAAGTTTTCATGCGTCAGCGAGGCGAGCGCGAGCGATGGAAGATTCAAAAGCGCGGAAATTAGCTCCGCGAGAGGCGCGGGCGAAAAAAAAAGACAAGCATATATTTCCTGGGATTTAATCATATTAATGCGTTTTCTAATTATTCGCCTTTGCGCAGCGGAAAATCCATGCAGGTATGTATACCCTCGGTGCGAATGTGCATACGCGTGGAGTGCGGTGCAGTTCGCGTAAGAAACGGAAAATAGAAGAGGTGCGTATGCACAGAAGCCAGAAGTAAAAGCGCGCGCGGGAAGGGAGAAAAAAAAAGTCGACTCGCAGCGCGTATTTACATTCGGCGGATGAATAACGCAGTTCCCTCTATATATATAATACAGCAGGAGCAGCAGCAGTGCGGTAGTAGACTCGAGCGTTCGCCTTTTTTCGATCTCCACTCGCTCTCTCTCTCTCGCGTACGTGTATATGTGAGTTTCAAGGTCTCCTCTCTAATCTCTCCTCCCGGTCTCTCCCTCGCCCGCGCGCGCGGTCCATCCTGAATACGCCCACAAATTTATCATTGAGTATTATTCATTGAAGCGTCAATGGACTATTTGAATATGAAAAGAAGCAAGCGAATGAATGGGTCGTCGGCACGCCGACGAGAGCTCTCTCTCTCTCTCTCTCTCTCTGTTTTTCTTTCCTCTCTCGCGCTTATACCCGCGAGTATATTTAGTTTATACGGAGGGCGCGTGCAGCGCACGCACACGCGGGTATTGCGCGCGTGTCTCGCGGTTTCGTTCCGAGAAACCGGACGCTCGGTGTGTACAGATGGAAGGCTTCGATTGCTTAATCGATTCGGAATATTCAGGAGACCACAGGATATCGCGTTTTTTTCAATCCCACCCACCGTACAGCTCGCTCGGTGGAGATGCGTGCGTGTACGTGTGCCCGGCCGTACGTACCGGCGGTTCTCTTAAATACATATACGCTTGCGGACTCTTTTCTCTTTCGTTCGTCCTTTTTGCTCCTACTACCGGTTTACGCGTGTACTCGAGACACTCGTGTCCTTTTGGCCGAGGCACGACCACTGATGCCGATCGTTTCGGCTTTTTCTTGCTGTTTCGGGTCGCCTTGGCCGAGTGGCCCAATATTATGCACAATACGCGCATTATTCGAGGGCGAAGCTTAACGGATGGAACTGCTGTTGTCCTGCAGTTTAATTGAAAATTTTCATGGCCCGTGTTGCGGGTTTATCTGTAATGTGCTCGCGGGACGTTAAAGTTTTTACGACTCGGCTACTCGGCTGCAGTCCTCGTGATTTTTCAATTGCGAACGCACAAATGTTTCGGGAGATTTGACGGTTTCGTTTTTAAATTAGTTCGAAGCGGCGCGCGGGGCAGCGATGAAACTTTCGTCGCTCTGCTATTTTTGCCGTCCTCGTGGAAGAAACGATGATTGAAATATTATTTTCGCATTTAAGTTAGAACTTCGAGTAACAAATTTATAGATAACTCCTCGTTACGATATTACTTTTATCAGTCAGTCCAATACTTTTCCACGTGATAAAGAGGTTATTAGTAGGCGGGTATACCAAACAAACTTTTCAACGTTGTTTTCAAGCACTTTTGCTAAAAAGGAAGATGATACATTACTTCGTTATTTGCATTATTTGAATCATCGCTGGCACAAAGAATATACAGTCAGAATTTCAACCAAACAGTTTCCATCTCAGTTTAGCAAGAAATAGCGGCGTCTAAATTGATTAACAGCGGATCGTCTCGTTTCCTTTCCCCATAATTAAGACACAAAGAAACAGTGTCCGAGCAGTGCCCTTACCCTCCGGCTCTCGGTAAAAAGTTCATTTTCTGTTTGCCGCACTTTCTCCGTCTGCGTAACGCGTACACGAGCGTTATATAGCCGCGAGTAATCCGCGTGTGCGCGGTGCCCGCGTCGGCGAACTAGTCGAGGAAAGTAATTAAATTATCAGCGTCGAAGCACGCACGACTGGCTTTACGGCGAGCATTATGCAAAAATGAGCCGAGAGGGTTTGGCTCGTTACACGCCATCGCGGAGCTTTTTCACCTAACGAACTAATAATTCGTTCTCACGGAAATCATTATCAGCGATGAGCCGATCTCTCTCTCTCTCTCTCTCTGTCTCTCTTTCTCTCTGCCTCCCAACGCGGCGGCGGCGACGACGGCGAACAGCGTATGGCAAGAAATTCCTTAAACTGCAACAAACTCGCGGGTAATTACTGGTAATTATTGGAAAAATCTTAACGAGCCCTTAACGATCCGCTCTTCTTCTCGTCCCGCGGGACAAAACACTCGTTCGTTTGTTTCGCTCTCTTTTTTTCTCCTTAGCTCATCGCTCGCCACGGCAATTAGTAATTACTACACGCGCTTGAGTAGAAAAATTCGCGATTTTTATGCTCCGGGGAGTATTGTAGAGAGCGAGAGAGTACGACGTACGGCGGCGGTGGCGGCGGCGGCGGACGTTCCTTCGCTCGCTGGCTGCTGCAGCTGGTGTAATGGTAAATTAACCAAAGCCATATTTCTGCTTTAATTACGTGTCACGCTCGCTTTGGCGAGCTAACGACGCTGGGATATGTTTGATCAGCGCGACGGAATAGTGCGCGGTTAGACGGATAATGTTTATTACTCCCCCCTCGCCGCCTCCCGCCGACGCCGCCGTCGCTACCACAGCCGCGCTCACGTTTGCGCATGAAAAAAGCCTCGCCGCGACTATGCACGTATATGTATATGTGTATATATACGTATACGTCTGCGCTTCTGGCTCTGGCTCTCGCTGCGAGCGCAACGGCGAAGCTTAAACGACTTTTTGTCCGCAGCTCGTTAGATTAAGGCGTCGGGGAAGAATGCAAAGCACGACAAATTCGCCCGGTCTGCGTAAACAGCGCAGTGGCGCGAGCTTTAACGATTCGGCTCGTCGGACTTCCGGCTGTGTGCGTTTGCCCGCGCGGTATCGAGAGGCTGCACTGCAACGCGCGCAGGGGCGGGGGCGATAATGCGCGCGGGGCGCTGGGCGAGTGAAAATTAGCGCGTATATCTGGGCTCGATCGATGTCGGCTAATTGTTATTATAAACTTACGGAGAGAGTATAGGTTTAATCATAATAGCTCGGGGCTAATTGGATAGATAATTAAGGGTACAGGTAATTAGGGTGGCCTACAGAGAGAGAGAGAGAGAGAGAGAGAGAGATGCTGCTGCTGCTGTTGCTGCCGTTATCAGTTGCCGGGGCTCCGGGAAGCCGTACACACCGGCTGCTGCTGCTGCTGCTGCTGCTTGCTTACAGTGCTCGATATGGCTTTGGGCTACGACGTGTCTATGAGTCGTGCCGATGCGCCGACGGCTGTCCGTCGAAAATTCACTCGGTTTCATCGCATTACACGCGCTGGAGAACTGCGGGCGCATTGCGCACGCAACGAGTCGCCGCCGCCACCACCCCTGTAACACTGCAGTCCACCTTTTTTCCTGATTTTATTGCTATTTCGAGAATTTCGCCGAGTATAACGAGAAAGCTCGCGTCGTCGTCGGGTGCGAGCGAAACGAAAGAAAAAAAAAGTGGAACGGGAACGAGAGAGAGAGAGAAAAAAAAACGGAGCAACGACGCCGACACTTCTGTGCCTGTTATTTCTCATTAAAAACAAGGGGTTCATCGCATCGGCATTATTGCACAAGTGTCGAATTCGTCGAGGGCGCGCGCGTATGCACACGCGAATAGCAGCCCGCCGCAGAAAAAGAGAGACGGCTGGTGTACAGAGGCGCGAGCGCGATAGAGAGAGCTGTGAAGCGAAGGAGAGTCATTGAGAGGTGTCACTTCGTGGCATATTCGTTTGTATTCCCTGCTCGCGCGCAGTGTCAGAGACTCGTCATTATCTGTTATATCCGGCCGCCCCCCTGTATACCCCTCGGCTGCTGCTGCTGCTGCTGCTGTTGCTGGAGCATTGTGGCTGCGCGTCGGCCGCACTCGAGTGCACAATCCACGCAAAGTACAAATAATCAAGCTCTCGCGCGCTCCTTTCTTTCTCTCGCTCGAGAGACGATCGATCCCGCGGCGGCGGCGGCGGCCACGCACGTGCTGCTTCTGACTACTCGCGCGCAATTTTTCAATTTGACACTCTCTCGCTCGCTATAGCGCGTTGGGGATGGGGCGGATTGATGCATCTCTCTCGCGCGCACTGCATATATGCTCGAGAACGAAAGAATTGTCGAACTGCTCTCTCTCTCTCTCTCTGGGTGTGTGTCGTCGCATGCCGTGTGCTACTACTGCCGCTGCATTCGAATAATATAATGACTGGCGTGTCGCTGATTTGTGCAGTAGGCCGCGCGACAGTAGACACGTCGACGGGTTCGTTACGCGACGATATATAGGCAGCTCGACAACAGCCATTGTGAGCGGCGTAACGCCCGACGACTACGCGACGCGAGTTATTGAAAACGAAATTTCGAGTGCCAAGTTCTGAAAAAAAAATGTAACACACACCCGCTTGTTTTTTCTTCGGTCCTAATTAGAGCCGCGCGAATTCCTTTCTTCTTCTCCTTTTCGACTCTCTCCATGACGCATTTTATCGCGAGTTCGCATTATACACACTGCAGACTAAAAGTGAGCAGTCGATCGCAGCAACACCAGCAGAGTGTGTAGCAGTCGCGCTGTCGAGTGTGTGCCGTAGTGGTGCGGCGACGAAGAAGGGGCAGTATGGCATGTAGCCGTTCGAAAGAGCAGCAGCCGCGCCGCCTCGCATTCGCAGACGTCATCGTTAACGAAGTTACAGATTCTCGTAATCAACGACGAGGGGCTGAGTCTCGCGCGCAGTAGACGTCTGTAGACATTCAATATGCCACGGTTGTTAGCATCCCCGCAATGTTATTCATATATTCAGCCCGGCGTACAGCAGCGCGCCGCCAACGCGGACGCGTGAATCGCGCGCGCACCGACGTCTGTATTATACGAATACACGCGAGAAAGCAGCAAAGGCGAGTGTATATATAGGGAGAAGGAAGCGCGGTCAAAAAGGGCTCGTGTGTGCGATCGAGGCCGCCCTTATTTCGTCAATCTCGACGAGCCGCGCAGCTTTCGGACTCTTGCCAAGCTTTTCTCGCCGCTGATTCAGCCCTGTTTTATTGCGTTGGCCCCTTTGTTTATACTGCTTATTGGGATGTCAATTTATTGTGCGTATGATTTTGTTTCAGGTATAGAACGTTACGAGAAAATCCTGGACCGAACTGCCGAAGGCAAGCCAATCAAATTAATAATTTTCACATGCATATAATGCCCATAATCGTCGCGTAAAACGCACACTTGGAATTTCAACCCTTCGCACTGCACGTCGCCGATAAATCGAAAAGCACAGGCGCATCGAGCATTTGGACGGGTATCCGCATACTCGCCGACAGCCGAGAGGAGGAAAGTGCAGTTTGTCTTGGGCCATTAAGAGAAAGGCTAGTTGGTGTTCTCCCTCTCTCTCTCTCTCTCTCCGTTGCTGTTTCTGGTGGCGCGCGATATGGGGGCTCGACTACTGCATCGCGCGAGAGGAAGCTGGCTGGCTGCTTGTTTTATGGCCCGGCATCTGTTCGGCGATCGTCTCGTTCCGATACCACTTTATCCTTGGCGTTAGCCGCTAGACTCGGCTGCTCCGCTTCCACATCGCTTCCCGACTGTTTGCGAAACAACTTTCCCTCCGCGCGCGCGCGCGCGCGCCCGCGAGGAGGGAGAGAGGCCAAATCACAAAAGCGAGGAAAGCTTCTGATCCCTCTTTCCGAGAGCTTCTCGCGCTGCCTCTCTCTCTTTCGAAGCTTTTCTTACCGGAGGCTCTTTTCTCTCCCGTGCGGCCCCGCGTCGTGTGCTCTTATTCTTATTTCCACAGGCCGACTCCTGAGATACGACTCTCGCGCGCGCTTCGCTCTTTTTTTTCTCTCTCTCTCTCTCTCTCTCTCTCCCTCTTGCGCTTCTATTGCTCTTAGTTTGCTTTCCGAATACATTTTGTTGATATTCTTATCCGCAAAGTGCAATAAATTATTCCGCTAAAACTGGAGCGCGCGCGCACGGCTCCGAAATTTATTTCTAGCCGCTAAATCTTCCTCGCAGATGTGTACATCGTGGGTGTAGAAGCGTCGGTGTGGTCTGGAGTACACACACAAGTATAGGACGCGGCGTCTAATCAAAGCAAATTGATCGCCGACAATTAGCGAACGCGCGCGCGGGCGACCAAGTTTTTAATTACCAACACACGCAGCGCGGCAGCAGACGAGCTGCGAGTTTGGAATATAGATAATTTCGGCAGTAGCAGCAGCAGTATAGCACCGGCAAGGGCGTTTTTCCCGCGGGAAAACTCGCCAATGATACACGAGCGGATCGAGGAAACAGCTCCTTGTCTGTGTGTGTGTGCATAGGCGCGTATATAGAGCAGAGGAGAGGAGAGGAGAGCGGTGGGAGCTGCGCGCGCGCTCATAACTTAATGATCGCTCGTATTTCTTCGGCGGGCTTTATTTATTGGTCCCCAGCAGTTATCCGCCATTGTAGCTCGTAAAGAGCTCTCGGCTTGTGTACCGAGAGAGAGATCACCCGCGCGACACGCCGCCAACTCTCTAAGGAACTTCCTTCCCGGCGACGACCTTTCATTGCGCGCGCGGGCGCTCGCGTCGAAAGCGAAAGTGCCGCGCAGTAAAACGCGAATTAGTGCTTCCCTCGCTGTAAATCTCGTCTCGGCTTTTTCGTCGTCTCTTCGATTCTCTCTCTCTCTCTCTCTCTCTATCTCTCTCGGCGGCTGTGGCAGTGGCCGATGGTCGCCGAAAGAATTCTCCACGCGACTGTATACATTCTTTTTGCATTATGGTCCGCCGCCGCGCGCGCGTATATATAGCTTGTATATACAGTATATACGAGAAAGAGAGCAGGCAGCAATAAATAAGCGTACGGCGTAGAGGGACTCGGCGATAATACGTGATCCCCTTGCGTTGAATACTTAATGCTAAGTACCCGGTGTATATCTGCATATACACCCCGGCGCACAGCAGCCGCAGCTCTCCGTTCTACCTATCGTCCCGGGCAGATCTCCCTCTCTCTTTCTCTCTTTCTCTTCCGCTTCTTTCCTCGCTACTCGCCTCGCTCACCGAGCGCGCGCACAGCGCAGAGAGAGAGAGAGAGAGAGAGAGAGAAAGAGAGTATTTCCCGCTGCTCCGCAGACTCCCACTGTATATAGCGCTCTTTTTCTCTCTCTCTCTCTATCCTCTATATATCGAATAAGCTGCTACAGCGGCGCAATCCTTCCGCCGCATCTTCCTCCCCTCGCCGCGCGCCTCCGCCAACCCAGCATACGCGCGCTGCACGGAGAACCTATATGCGGAATAACTCGCGAGAGACTGCACAAAGAGAGAGAGAGTCGTAAGAGTGTTTTTCGCGTGCGAGAGAGCACGTAACGCAGCCGCCGCCGCTACTGCTGGGAGCCAGAGGGAGCCACTATTGAGTCGCAACACAATAAAATAACGCGAAACGCGGGGGAGGGGGAGGCCGGCAAGTTTGAAAGAGAGAGAGAGAGAGAGAGACGGCAAAACAAGAGGCGAGAAAGCGGAGCAGGTGGAGGGGGTCGCGGAGCGCGAGGGGTAGTGCCGCCGCCGCGGTGTGTGTCTGTGCATGCATTATGCACGAAGATAATGCTCTCGAATACTTTGTCTATATGGGGATAACGCGGAAATCCACCCCCGTCCGTCCGACCGGCTCCTCCTTCTCCTCCCGCCGCCGCCGCCGTCGCTCCGCAGGCTTCTTCCGTCCTTCCGGCAACAGCGTCTGCGTGTATACGCGATTCTCTATCTTTCTTGCTCTCTCTCTCTCTCTCTCCGCGCAACTCGAATACTTTTTCCCCGCGCCAGCAGCTTTTCAATGTGTATCTCTTTCTTTCTACTCGAGAATTTAGATGCCAAAGCGGTGGCGCGCGCTCGATATTATATCCGCGCAGTGCACGCGCGCGCGGGAGTAGTCGACTTTGCGCCGAGCGAGATCTCCATCAGCTTCTGCGAATAAAGCTTCGGCAAACATATTTTTGTCTCTCTCTCTCGTGCCCCGTAATCTCCGCTCGGGCTCCGTAATGAGGAGCGCGGCAAAAACGCGCATTGTTCACTGTGTATACGCAGCTGTTGTCTTTTTGTCGGGAGGAAAACTTGATTTTGCAATTCGAGTTCTCGCCGATGTATATCAACTCGGCGTTTACGAAGAATCTGCGAAAAATAGAAAATTCAAAAGCTCGAGATAGTGGGCTGACTCTTCGGCGTCCTTTTAAAAGCGCGAGGGTATACGCGGATCGCTTCATCGGCTGCACGTTTAATATGAACTGAAGCTTTTGCAAACCGGCCGCGGTTATCGTCTGCATTCTCGTCTCTATCGGCGCACACACGTGTCGACGAAAGAGAGAGAGAGAGCGAGAGGAAAGTAGCAGTAGCCAGGCCTATAACCTAAATTCTGAATAAAACGAGGGCTGCATAAAGGATCAGGGGCGTGATGAAAAACAAACAGAGCGGTTTAGGTTTGCCGTTTGATCTTCGGTCGCCGCCGCGCGGCGCATTCGCATACACGCGGAGAGCTGAAGCACTGCACGTTATACTCGACTGCTCCTCGGCGTTTATACATTATCTGTCGCGCGGCCGCGTTTCAGGTACACACAGCCGTGAAGAGTGCAAGCACAACCGCTCGATGCCGCCGAGAGAGCACAGACACATGCCGGCAGTGCAGAGAAGCGTCCTCCAGGAATACGTCGCCGGCGCATTGGCTGGCAATGCACACGAGTGCGAGGCAGAGAGCATGTAGGAGGCTGCGAGAGGAGAGCCTTTTTACATTCAGCTCTGTCTTTCTCTCTCTCTCTCGCTCTCTCGCCTTCTGCTCCGCCAATTGAGAATAGCCTTTATGCGCTACATCACCTTTCATCTTTCGTCGTTGGCACATGCACATATATACGTATATATGTATAAGCATACGGACGCACACGTGCGCGCAGCAGCGCAGCTACTATATATCTGCACTCGCTCGAATATGCAATTGACGACGGCGAGGTCGAATGGCTTCTCCCTCTCCCCCTACCCCACCCTCTCTCCCTCTGTCTCTCTATGAAAGTTTGAAGAGAGAGAGAGAGAGAGAGAGAGGGAGCGTATCATCTTTCTTCTATCTACCCGCTGACGATTTTCATATTGAGATTTCCCCGCGACATTCAATTAGAAAGTTTCTCCGCAAGCTCGCGGCAATTATTTCGCAGCGAAGAGAGAGAGAGAGAGAGAGCGAGAGCCAGAGAGAGATATACAGCTTCTCGGGGGAGCATCGAACCTCTCGAACTTTGACTTGAAAATATGTCGTCGCGTCGGTATATAGCGCTGTATATACATGCTGCAGCGCAGCTCGCATAATTTCATGGGAATGTATTCACGAATCGCGACGCGCGCGCGCGCGCGTATAATTTCGTTTCCGCAACTCCAAAACCGAATTGGCCCGCGCGCCACTTTTTTTTTTTAGATTCCGTCGCGCGTCGTCGTCGTCGCCGCCCTCGATGATGAGGCTGCAAAGTTTCGATGGCGTAATCCACGTTACAGATACACGTACACGTACACGAGAGGAAGGACAAGATTATCACTCTCTCGTACGTCGAGTGGCGAAGGGAGCAGTTCTCGATTGCTTCGAGGCATGTGTATATTGCGAGTACGCGTACTGCGGATGAGAGTCGATACGTACCGACTCCTGCCGGCGGATCTTCCCCTGATTTGCGGTGCTGCTTTTTGTACGCGCATACGCATATATATATATACATGGGAGCGTTCATCCCGTCGCCGACGTCGTCGTCCTTCCACTCGAGGCCTTCCTTTTCACTGTGTTGCCTTATTGAATATCCCACAAGTGGAAAATCAGTTGGGTAGGCCGACTGAAAGGCAGATTCGTGCTGCTACTGCTGTGTAGCTTCTTCGTCTTCGTCGCGAGCTATTGACGTGCCTGGATACACATACAAAGAAGTGGCAAGAGAGAGAGAGAGAGAGAGAGAGAGAGGTTGGGAAACGCGCGCGCAGCGGGGCAACCCTTGGATTCGAGTTATCGCATTCAATGCGATTTCCCGCTGATCAAAATCTGATTCCCCCGGTACACGTGTACGTATGTGTGTTTGTATCGCTTCTGTTCTCCTACACATAGGAAGCTCGCCTCGAAAGGCAAGCGCGCGCGCGCGGGGGAGAGAACGCAAATTGACGTGTCTGACGTTACACGCGAGCGACGGGGCTGAATGCCTGTTTTTTTCTCCTTCAAGTCGCTCTTCGAATCCGCCTTTTCGCTCTCGTTATATTGACTCTTCGTTCCAATCTCCCAAGCATTGATCTCTCATTTTCGAAGCTCACGACGACTTTGTTTATCGATGACAGACGTGTATGTCGAGTTTCAAGATATAAGATTGGTCTATTAGAAAAAATTTGTTTGTTTGAATACTAGAGCTTTCAGACCAATGGGACTTTCTTCTGTAAGTTGAAAGATAAAGAAAAGTGCCGAGGAACACGGCAGAAATTACCGGCAACGATATTTCTCAGCCATATTTACGTTTTTTTTTGCAATAAGTTAATACGTCAAAATAGTGGAATAATAACAACGACGAATGTTTCCGATGCATCGATAAAACTACAATTAAGCACAACTAAAGAGCTTTAATTAGAAAAAAATGTGCACAAATTCCATGCCCTGATCCAGTTAAAAAAAAAAAAAAATTAAAAATCCCAATAATCGATTTTCTCTTTTTTATCCCTCCTCATCTCAAATTTTCATGTAATTCCTATGTTCCTCGACATTTTTTATCATCTTTTGCCTTACAGAAGAAAGTTTCATCGGTCCGAAAGCTCTAGCTTAAAATATTTTTTTTCCGAATTCTAGACCAAAGATAAAAGTGCATATTTTTTTTATTGAAATTCGACATACACGCAGATTGACGCAATCACACAGATTGCGAAACAATACATGTTTATTTTATTTTCCCAATATATAAGCATAAAGAAACATGAGAATTCGCGCGTGCAGGCGGGAGCGCACGTCGAGCTGCTTCCTCATCCAAATGCTTTCTATATCCGTTTGCGTATTTTCATTTTCCACGAGATAAGACGTCGCGTTTGACGCAGCTCCATGTATCATCCGTCGCTTTCCATCACGAGGCTCGCCAATATTACCACCGCCGAGCCGTGTGAGGCATGAATGTATTCAAAACGTGCACTCGCGACGATCTGCGCAGCTCGACGTCTCTTTTCTTCCTCGCGCGCGCGCGTGTGTGCGCGCTCGCGGAGAATAAAAACCGCCCGTCTCGCGCAGTTCGCGCGGATTATTTGCAGGCAGGGGAATTCGATCGTTTGTCAAATAGACACCATCTTGCGTAAATTGCCACCTCCGTTTTTCCCTCAGCTTTCTTTTCTTGCCAGGAAGCGAGCTGAGAGAGAGAGAGAGAAAGTACACTTCGCAGCCACTCTCGAAATTGCCTGCAGACGGGCAACACCCACAGTCGATTGGCCTCTATTCACGCGACCAAATCGAACACGGGGCGATTGCCTCCATATACGCGTCTTTCAATTTTCCCTCGATTCTGCCTCTGTATTGCTCGTTCTACATTGCCCATAAATCACGATCATCTTTTAGAATCAATTTTCCTTCGCTGCACGACTCTCTATACGCTATTGCCAAAGAAACTCTACGATATTTATGTACCCGTCTTTCCGCACCGAGAAAAATTATCGTCTTGGATCGAAAGTATATTCCCAGGAGAAATTCATTCAACAAAAATTTCGCGCGTTATACTTACGGCGACAACGTAACTATTTTTTTCTTTCCAAAAATGTCCAAAATACACAGAAAAATTACTTGACTCAACCCAATTTGATGGGCAAATCGATAACCGACAAGTAACTTTTTTTCACGATAGTATTTCTTATATCAATGTGAGCTTTTTCAGTTACATTGACATACAATTTATGGTGATTTGGTTGGTTTTTACTTATTTATTATATACTAATAACTAATATATTTAGCTAAAAATTTATGGTTTTTTTTGTTTTTACTTTTTTGTATATATTAATAACTAATAAACTTAGCTTTAGCAATGTACAAATTAATAAATTTTGCTCTATACTGTACGGTAGTCGATAAAAAAAATTAAGTAAAATTGAATTTGAACAAACTCCGCTTGTTGTACAATATTTCTACGTTCGTTTTCTTTCCTACTCTTTTTACAATTGTACTTTCCCTTGCGAGATTCGCGTTGCAGCGTTTGCCTTCTGCAGAACCTGCACCCTTGGCGCAATCTTCAAACAGCAGCAGCGAGGACCCCTTGTACCTTTCATCAAGCTGAACGAACGCACTCTCAAATCAATTTTATTACACAAACGCATAGACAACGCGCGATGCTACACGAGAACGAAGCTGCAAGCCCGATGTGCATGAAATACGCGCGCCTGCTTTTAATTAACGGAACAACACATTAGACGCAATGTATCATCGTTCTTTCGAGAATCGCGCACGCTCCGCGCATACGGAATTAGATAAGAGTGTATAGGGGGGGGGGGGCGGGCGGCGGAAAAAATAATTTTCCGCGCGTGATCGTATTTCGCGTTGAGCGAGGAGAGAGCAGCAGCCGCTTGAAAGCTCGCTTATATATATCTCTCGTACAGCGCACGGCATAAAGACGGCCGGCATTAGCACTCTCGCGCTGAAGGACGAGGACGGCGGCCTCGGCTATGCGCGAGGAGGTGTATAATGCTGTGCATGCAGTAGTCGCCGCCGCCGCCGCCGCTGCGGTATCAGACGCTGCTGCGTAATTCGCAGCCCATAGACCATAGTAGCCGATGGGATAAAGCGTCTCTCTCTCTCTCTCTCTCTCTCTCTCTCTCGGCAAAGAAAAAGCAAGCACACGCTCGCGCAAAAGAGCGAGCGCGGTACTGCTGGGTGCGCAGGAAGAAAGCTATGGGTAAAGGAGAGGAGTGGATGAGAAAAGGGCAAAAAGGGGTGGGGGTGGCGCGCAGGTCGTTACCAAAGAGCGATAAGAGACGCAGAGCATCAGAGACGGAGCGAGAGAAAGAGAAAAAGAGGAGGGAGGGAGGGAGGTAGGCAATGCCGCGCGCGAGCGAGTATAAAAGGAACACTAGTAGGTATTAATATTTAGCGCGCCCGAAGCCGCGCGGCGGCATTCAAGGCTGCGGGATTCCCATTTGCCACCCCCAAGCTTTTCTTTGGCCGCTCACTCGCTCGCTCGCGCTATCTTTCGCTCTCGCTTCACCGTAAAATATGTAAATCTAACCAATATTTCTAAAGATACAACCCCCGAGACCGAGTGCGCGCACACACATACGTACGCGGGCCGCCGCCGCCGCCTCGCGCTCTTTTACGACGCCGAGCCTGTTTTATCGACTCTTTTTCACTGCAGCTGCATAGTTGCGCACCGTCAATTTATATCTCGCTCGGCAAGTTCGAATCGCGCTCTGCCGCCGCCGCCGCCGCCGCCGCCGCTGCGGGATACATACCGTTCATGAATAATTTCGGAGCTCCTGCTCTTTCTTCTTTTTTTTTCCGAAAAAAAAATGCCCCGAACAGCTGTGTATAGCCGCAGTCTAGAGGAGTAGCCATCCAGCCTGTAATCCTGACGTGCGTCTCCCGCCGCCAGCTCGCGTGCCGGCTAATTCTCGTGAATCAAACAGTCGTTATGACGCGCCGAGTGAAAAAATTCGAGGTGCAAACTAATTTGAATGCATGCGAATATCCTCGTACAGATAGCCGCGCGTATACAGGAACTATGTATGCGTCGGCGGGGGGGTCTAGATAGACGCGCGAGATTAGACGACGAATAATAAATCAGGCGAAAAATATACACGGAGGATCGTAGGAAAAAAGCGCTAACGAGATCGCGGCAGCTGAGCAGCCGCAGCAGTCGAATGAGCTCCGATTTTTGAAGCTGGTAGAATTCCCGGTTCTTCTGATGTCGCGCGACGCGGCGAACGAACGATTCTAAATTGCTCGCTAATGGCTGTAGCGCGAGCGCCGAGCGAGGCCCGGCTTGTCGCGCCGGCGGTTTCGCACGACGCGACGACTAGAGGGGGGTTTGTAATTTGTGCTCGGTGACGCGAGCCACGAAGCTGCTTTGACGCCGAGTAATTTCTCCTATTAACTTTGCATCATAATTACTGATGCGCTTTTCTGGGCCAAGTCACATGTGAACGAACGCAGAACGAGTGCGCCGCAGCCCGCAGTAATTCATTAAGACGCGCGCGACAGCTCGCGCGTGCATATATCCCTCTCTCGCGCGCCGACTCTTAATTAAGCCGGAAAAATGTATGCCAGAGCCGGCGCAGGTGAACGAGTGCATATAATGCGTCAAAGCAAATCGAGTCCTCGAAAATAATAACAAAGCCTCGAGTGGGATTTTAATTGTCGCTGGTATAGAGAGTCTCTCGCGTCGGCGGGTGTGTATATATGTATAGCGCGCGCCGCAGCTGCTAGCGATTATCGAAAGTACACGGCGCGGCAGGATTCGTCGACGAGTTTCCCCGGGAGGAGCGCGCGCGAGCGCGGCAGCGAAGCCCGAGGTAAAGAGAGACTCCCTATTTTCCCATCCTCGCCGCTGCGCCGCCGCTGGCTTCCGCACCGATTCGCGACAAATTGTAATTTCTAGAAACAAATTGAATATAAACGACGGCGTAATTTGAATGCCTGCTGCAGCTCGGCAGCCGGGGCCGACATAATAATGACGATATGGAAGAGAGAAGCAGATAGCGAGGCAAGTTTCGAACAAGAGACGGCCGGAGAGGGAAAAAAGAGGGGGGCGGAGGAGAACGCGCGCGAGAGGGAGATAAAAGGATAAGGGTGAGAGGGAGAGAATAGAAAGAGAGAGAGAGAGAGAGAAACGTAGCCATGCGCAAAACAGCAATCTTTCGAGGCAATCTCTTTAATAAATGTAGCATACGTTTCTCTCGTTTGGAATTGCATCTGCGTAATAGCTTCCTCTTACGTTATAGCCGCGCGCGCGCGCGCGCGCAACTCCAACGGCTGCACCGCTGCGGAAAAGACTTTTCCGCTCTCGTCTCTCTATACACACGAAATACAATAAACTGCAATGAAGAATGGAGCCCGCCGTCGCTGCACAATACGCGTATAATTTCGTCCCTCGAGTCTCCTCCAACTCAGCCTCCCCCTGCACCCCTTCCCCCCCCGCCCGCCCGCTACGCGATTCGCCCGTGTCGAACCAATAAGCAGATACTTTTTCGAAACGCAGAAGCTCGTCTGCTCCGCGGAATTCGAATCGCGTCCGTGGCAAGGAGGGGGGGGGGCGGCCGAGGGTGTAATTCGACGTTGGCCCGTGTCAAATCGGTATTTTCAATAGTGTGCCGGACGCTGGTCAGCGAGGGAAGAATTTGAATTTCTTGCAGTTGCACTCGTCTCGACTCGACTCGCGAGGCAACGAGCGAGCAGCGCCTTAGGAATCTCGGGCGCGCTTCGCTCGCGGGAGAAAACAGATTTCGATTGTGAATGACAAGAGGCTAAGCTCGGGAATGCGAGGCATCCGCTGTTACGCAAATGCTAAGCCCCCGATCTCTCGCTGCTCTGCCGCCGACGCCGCAGATCGAATTAGAGATCCCTCGGAAATCCAGAGCCGGGAGAGATCGCCGACTTGGAATTCGGTGTCTCGAGGAGCGCAGGGGGAGGGGGGGGGGTGTATATGGAGGGACCGGCAGCGCGAGCTTTCGCCCTTTTCCAATGTTATTTTGTTAGCATCGCTCTTCGGGAGATGAGGAAAATAAAGCTTGGCATTTTCCGCCGAGAGCAATCGATGCTCGTGATATATATACCTATACAGCATATCGCGCGAGTCTCTGCGATGACAGATTAGCGAGACTGCCTCTCTCTCCTTCTCGCTGGGATAATAAGTTGGATTTAGAAACGCGCAAGATGCTCGGGTTAATTTGCGTGTATATGGGGAGAAATTGGAAGCCGAAAAGACAATGCTCGCCTCTCACTCGTCGCTTGTTTTCACCCGGAAATTCGCAACGCGCGCCCGAGCGCACGGGAGAAGAGCCGAGAGATGGTTCGTGTGTCGTCTCTTGAGTTTATTTGTAATCAACGATCTTGCTTCGAGGCGCAAGGCGGAGTGAATGCGTCGCGCAGCCGTCTTCGCCAAGCGAGTAAGAGAGAGGAGAGCGGCGGAGAGAGAAACTCAATGGCAAGAACAGAATGCTAACTGTCAGCATCCGGAGAATTCGGAAGCTTCGCCGACGTCGAGATGCGATCTAATAGACGTTCGGAAATACGTGTCTGACTTGTGCTTCGGTGAATTATAAGTGGGAATCCCGGGCGCGCGACTATCGACGATGTAAGCTCGCCGCATGTCCCTGACAGCGTGTGCTTTTGAAGTAGGCCGGCGAGTTTGGTCGTGTATATCAGCGAGCCGCCATAAATTAATCAGGGAATTTATTAATCAGAGATAAGAGGCTTTCCTCGGGTGCAAAGGGGATGTTTGAAGTGACCAGAGCGAGAGAGAGGGAGAAAGAGCACTATAGCTCTACCTCTTGGCGCCGACCCTTAAAGCAGTCCCGGGATACTCGAAGCTTTCGTTGTAGGCGATACGCCGTAAATCTTCGAGTCCAAGAGGTCGTAAAGCGATCCGCGGACTCCTTATCCACGGCTCCGTCCCGGGTAATTACGAATCCTCCATAGCTGCAGTAGTATAGCGCGCGCGCGCCCGCCGAGAGAAAGCGGCAGGTCCGAGTGAGCTTTGCCGCCGCCGATCGATTCTCCGAGTCTTTTCTTGTGCTCGACCAACCCCTTACTCTCTCTCTCTCTCTCTCTCTCTCTCTCTTCCTCCCTCCGCGTCTTGTACCGGGGGACTGCCGCCGTCGAGTTCCTCGAGGACATTAGAGGCCGAGTGTCTTTGGAGCGTGATTTGTATCTCCGCGGCTGGCATCGACATTTCTGTCTACTAATTTTCAATGAACATCGCCTGGGAGTCGGTTGCCGGCGCTTTAATATCGAAGGAGATTTATGCGCCGCGCTCGCGCGCACTACCTTATTGCGAATAAGCCAGCCCGAGCTTACAATTCGCAATTTCCGGGAAAATTCTTATCTAGCAATTCTCCTGCCGCGCGCTCTTACAAGCAGTTTACACTCTTGGAAAGACTGACGCCGCTGGGACGAATTGGGAGCCAGAGAGAGAGAGAGAGAGAAGCTGCAGATGCGGCGGCGGCAGCAGCAGCTTGTGGGAGGATCTCTCCTCATTCAATACGGGCTTATTGTTCACGTCTTATCATAATATCTCATAATTAATATCTCGGCATTGTAGTATGGATGGATAGGCAGGCTTCGCTGCCAGAGCCAACTGATAGCAAAAGCTGTGCCAGCCATCTCCCTCTGCTGCGAGCGCGACGACTCGTCTCTCTCTCTCTCTCTCGCTCTCTCGTTCTGCGTCTGACGCCGGAACCAAAGGAGAGCTCCTTCGAATACTCCACTCGTCGCGCACTTGCCTACTGCGCGAAAACCGTCTGCTCCATATACATATATATGCTTCCCTTCCTTAATAACTGGCTTCACCCCTCCCCAACCACGAATAATCTAAGACGATTTTCTGTGTCATCAGTCGGCAAATTCTTTTCCCGTTTGTAATATTTAGACGAGCTTTCGCAATTCGGCAAGTCGCGCTTGGCTGTCACGGTTTTTCGAATAATCACGAACGCTTCCCTTACGACTCTCGGAGAATAATTGTGTTCATAAAATTGAAATACTTTGGTGCTCTCATGAGTTCGCCGACAGTAATTAGAAAGCGGAGAGCGCAAGCATGCGAGAGCATTCGCTGTATAAGATATCGGATTCCCGGAAGCAGCTCTTCGCCGTTGACGTCCTCGTCGGACGATTGCGTTTGCCGGCGGAACGCCTTGTACGCTCGGCTGTTCCTCCTCCTCCTCCTCTGTGTGCATTCAATTACACAGCGTGTATATACGAAATATCCGTGGCAAGGAGAAGCTTGCCGGTCTGTACGGGCGGCTCTTGGATGTACATGTCGTCATTGACGTCGTCATCTCTTCGAGTCGCCGTCGCTCCATCGCTCTATTTATCGTTTACTTCAGCGCCGGATATAGTATCCTCGAGAATGCAAGCGTCATCCTGGAAGCTCAACACGGCGCACCGACACGGCTCGAGTAATAATACACTGCTTTGCAGCAGTCGGTCCGGCTCGAACTCTAATGGACTAAAGGGGCTGACGACGTCTATTCCCTCGCTTTGCCCGCGTTTACACACTTCCTCGACGTTCTGCTTCTATTCACTAATTTCATCAAGTTTCAATTAAGCGGGAGCTTGCTGTACAGCTCACAAAAAATACTCGGGCTTTTTGGTGCAGTAGCTTACTTCGACTTAGTTGTGAGTTTTATTGATAGATGAATTATTTGCAGATAAGCTTTCTACCGTAAACCGGTTTTTTTAGTAAAACTATCGTCCCAAACAGATGAAATCCGTACAAATTACATCTGTTTTTCCATACAATTATGGCTTCTTTTGATTGTTATCAGGTCAAAAATGCACTGCATAACAGTGAATTTTCGAATTTTTTTAATGTAGATTCACAGTATTACATCACAAAAGTTTTATTATTTCTGTTTAAGCTTGTTTAAGAATAATTCATATGGTGCATTACAGTGAGAAGCGATTCATGAATCACGAATATAGCTGTATATATCTGTGTAATTGTATAAGCCTTTTTAGGAACTGTTATATATTTTAGTTACATATAAGCGATTTTATCGTTGTGCTCCGTAGCATTTCGACAGACCTCGAGCACAAGGAACGCGCAAAGTGTTTGGGTGAAAAGAAATCGGAACAGTTTGGTTCCTAATTCGGATACTGAATTTTTTGCAACGCTAAGAAGTCTGGATCCTGTCTTTCTTGAGGTGTCTTTTATCCTGATTTCTTTGCTTAGCTGTTAAAAAAAGTTGAGTCAAGACAATTTATTTAAATCATGGAGAAGAGTACTCATAATGATTTTATCTTTTTCTTTACATTTATTAGCGCAAGTAAGAAAAACATAATTTAATATACACTGAGTGTTTACTATACAGGATTATTATCTCATACGTAAATTTTTATGTCAATAACTAGAAAGTATACTTTTGAGTCAACAAATTTGTCAAAAGTATTTTTCATTCTTTTTATTACATTATTCTAATTTATCGTATTTACGATTAATTTTATCCTGAATCCAATCCATAAAGCTGGAAACTCGAGTGTAGATTTCGGGAACTTTTCCACATGTATCTGGTCCTATTCCATCTGAATGTGAGTCAATGCCTACTTGAACTCCATTTTCGTTAACAAGAGGTCCACCAGAGTCACCCTAAAAACATTATTACATTACTTCCCAAAAGTTTGATTCCAGACAGTGTCTTAGAATTGAATAATAATCGTTTACCATGCAAGGTCCTCTGCCTTGTCTGGGGATTGTGCAAATTTGCGTCTTTTTTATATCTTCGTGTACCTTTTTGCACTCAGAATAGCCATACATTTTTAAAACAGCAGCTTGTAATACATCGGGCTTCTTGAGGTTCTACAAATTTACGAACAAGAGGTCTTTTCCTGAATGTGTGTCTCACTTTGACGTGTGAGTTACGACTTTACGACAGTAAAGAATTTTTTCAGCTATCAACTATTTTTACCTTAAGATCTCCGAATCCAACAAATTCGACGTTCTCATTATCGCCTATTTTCGTATTTTCAGTGGCCAGTTCGATTGGTTGCGTTTTAGCGTTCCACTCAATGTCTTTGTCAACACGCACTAGGGCAATATCATTTTTGGACGATATTGGATCAAAGTGTTCATGAGGTATAACTTTTACTACACCGTAAGTTGTGGCACTTGGTCCTGTTCGTTGTATAGTACCGACTCTGACTTGCAATCTTTGGCCATTGAATCTGAATATGAAACAATAAAATAAAAAAGTCATATCGTATCTATTGATGATTTGGTCGTAAGAATATGATGCATAGACTTACTGAGTAAAACAATGGGCAGCAGTTAGAATCCATCGCTTGTGGATTATAGAACCCCCACATGTGGTCGTGATAGATCTGGATTTCATGCATATTGTCGCGAAATATGGGTATTTCCCTTCAGGAGCATTCCATCCATTAACGAGTCGGGGTTTTAAACCTGCGGCTACAAAATTCAAATGTCTATTAATTATTTTTGTTTTTTTAATAACTTGTTACTTTGGTTAAACTGTATGAATCTATGTATTAATTGTTCTTACCATCAATAGTAACAATTAAAGGTAGAAGCAGACAAATGATTGACGTTACTCTCTTCATTGTACTTAAATATTTCAGTGATACTATAACAACCGAAAAAGAGCGGAGAGTTGGTTAGCTCATACTTTTAAAGCAGACATATTATTTGAATTCATTTGAATTTCCTATCAATATTCATTACGTAATGAGCGATATCTTTGTTTTACAAAGCAATATCAATCTGATCAGCAAACAATTTCAAGTCACACATCTGTCTTGGACAATTAGTACATTATTACCTCGGTTTCGCCTCTGCCGATAATTGCATGTGATTTGAGATATTTCTTATTTTATTGGCCATGTTTTGTATTAGACATGTCCAAAATCAAGAGTAGTATGGGTAATAGCTATCGATAATTATTGATGGTTAAAATATCGATTTATATAATATATTGAACAAAAAGTATCGATATTATAATATAGCAATATTAAGTATTAGAAATATGCAAAAATCCAACACTACAACTATTATTAAGGATAATAATTAAGAAAAATTACTTTTACAATATGGAATATCAATTTTCAAAGATTGATCTTTATTCTCTGGACTTTCATTCTCGATATAATAGCTTGAATCGCGGATCTGAAATTGTCCATACAGCTAATAATGTCATATTTTCATAATTTTTTCAAATCGATGCTCAAACTCTGTACACAAAAATTGTTTCAGGTTTTGCCCAACATCTGTGCTTACAGTCCTTGAATCTATTGATATTTTAAAATTTTTAATTACTGGAATGGCTTGGTTGCCTGCAGGTATGTATTTTTCGTCGCTTATGAATTTTTTTGCATCTTTAAATCTGTAAATAGTTTAAGTAAATCTATAAATTCGTTTAATATCTGTAATTCAAATGCTGTCAGCATTACAGCAACTGTTGGGCTTTTTAAAAATACTGATTTATTTTATCCGACAATGCGGCAAATCTCTCATACATGGTATCCGGGGATAATGGTGTCTAGGGTGCCTTGTGTTTTTTTAGTCATTTTTTTATTAGTTTGATATCGACTCGTTAAATATATCGATACGTTCAATTATAGGTTCTTAAGATATATCGATAAATCAGAATCAAAATATCGATATTTACAATTGTCGATATTTATTGGACGTCACTAGTTTGTATACTACTTTTCTGCTCGACGGAGGCTGAAAGCGGCAACTTAAATTCACGCAGCGGTCAGAAAGTTGACGCTTTCCGGCCAGAGGCCAGACATTATTATTTATTTTGAACGTGGAAGTTTTTTTCATTCCTTTGTAAAATTTTTTACATCATAGAATTTATTAAAGCATTCATAACTTATGTTCGTTTACTTCAGTTTTATTTTTTTAGGCGTGATTGCCATACAGCTGGGCCTTACAGTTTTATCATTCAAAAGCATGTGACGTATAACATGTTTTGCTCAATTTCCAACCGATCGGGCTGAAATTTTCTTGGAAATACTAGCGTTGAGAGATAAAAAAAGCCAATTTTTTGTTCGTTTTTCACTAACTTTTTGTACTAATAAAGTGACAGTAAACTTTTGAATAGATTCTATGCACACATTAAATGTACGGTAATTTTGAAAAGCCACTAAAAATAATTTTCAAGTCGTATTTTTAATTTAATAAAACTTTTGAATTCAGTATTACATCTACTCTCCACCTATTACCCCCCCCCCCCTCAACCTTAAAATTTAAGATTACACGATTTTAATATAAGATTGCCACGAAATACACGAAACCCGTAAAATGTCAGTTTTACGTTTACAGAAACCCACATTTTACTTGTTTCGTGTATATTGTAGAAGATTAATTAAAAGTCAATCGCAATGAAAGAAGAAATTGATGGAAATTTCTAGTATATAGAAAGAGCGAATACAACGAATAACATATTTTAAAGTAAATCGTAAGTAATATCAACTAAACTCTTTCCTGTGCTTTGCACAAAATTTAATCTTGTTTTATACAACAAAATTATGATTTTATTTTTTAGGTTATAGGGTTGTTTTGTCCCCTTAAAGAAAGCTTGTGCAAAGGAAAGACCTCAATGATGAAAGTTAAGATTTTATTGCTTTGTTTTGAGAGGTAAGAAAAGTTTTTACTTTACAAAAAATGATTTTATTTTTCACATTTTACACCGACGAATTGAATTTATTAGATTATTTAGAGATTTACAATGAACTCTAGTATAGTTTTAGAATGAAAATATATTTTTATCATTCGTATTCTTATTCATGCAGTAGAACACATTTCATAATAACTATAGTTATCGAGCAGAACATTATATATTATTGCTATAATTCGCACATCATTTTCTGTAGAGATTGTGTTTGGTTGCATTTCTTTTTCATTAATTTCAACGAATCTAGTCTGTGTATATCTTCGTGAGCTTTCAATGTGATAAACTTTAGTGGACAACAGTACAAATTATTTTCAAGCAAGCCTCATATTAACGCACTGAACACTGAAATACTTTTGTACGAGCGCAGTTTGCGCCATGCCACGTGCTTCGATAATTTCGAAATTTCACACAATATGCGTTTATTTGATTAGCTTTTGCTATGTTTTGTGTTTAATTTCAAAATGTGCACGGCATTGCAAATGTATTGTGATTTAATTTTCAATTACTCCCTTTTTGTTATGACGCAACATTTGTGAAGGCAATGACATTGTAGAATTACGGACGTACGTTGCTATGTCGGCAGATTTTATGAACTATTATTGGCTAAAATTTCAGTGTCTATTTTAATATCGTTCGCTTAACGATACACGATTATTTAGCATAGTGCTGTAAAAGCGCATTTGTAAGTGCGAATTTTAGTATACAATGCGCAATATATTTGAATACAGATGCTACAGCCGTCGAGAATTGCAGGTATATTGAATAAGCATCGATTTCGCATTCATCGAGAAAGAATCACGGATCGGATATTCGTTTGAACTGCATTCCGACGTATACGGCCCTCGATTGAGGCTTTAAGTGGAAAGAGTCGAACGCAGCAAGACCGCAAGAGGAGAGCAGCGTGCACACCGAGTTAAACGGTCGATTTCACGCGAATTCTTCCATCGGGCAATTCCGCGCAACAGGGGCAGTGTATAGCTCGTCGGCGAAGGAACGGGAAGAATCTCGCGATCGGAAAATATTTGAGCTAGCCCCCGCAGGGGGCAGAGGGAAGATAAAGCGGAGTTTATTTAGCCATAAAAGCCGAGAGAGCATAAAAGGCTGAAATCGCAGTAGCTCGAGTCGACGTCAGCGAAGGGTTAAGCATCGCGGCGGGCAGCCCGGCAGATATTAGCGAAGAACGAAACGAGCGAGCGAGAGAGAGAGAGAGAGAGAGAGAGACGGAGAATATAAGCGATCGATTCTTTTCTCCTGTTGGCGCGGCGCGGCGGCGGACTCCTCTAGAAAAACAAATCGCTTGGCCGGACTCGTTAGACGCGCAGTGGCGAATGTTTAATCCGCGCCGATAAATCAGCCGGCCAGCCAGCCGAGCGCACGCTCTCGGTAATAACGAAGCTGACGCGCTCGAGCCACACGGCGGCGGTGGCGGCGGCGGCGGCGGCAGCGGAAACGAAGCCGAAGAAGAGGGCGAAGTAAAAGCGCCGGCTATCCGGAGCAGAGTCGATGCGGCTCTCCTGCTTTTAGGCGCTATCTCTCCGCCAGCCAAAGGTGCTTTTAGGCAACGGGGGTGTCGAGAGGGAGAGAGAGAGAGAGAGCGCTCCAAACGAACGAACGAACGAACGAACAAACGAACGAACGACCTTCGCTTCGCTTTCTCGCGCGCGTGCAGGGGTTGAGGATGAGAGAAAGAGAAAGAGAGAGAGAGAGAGAGAGCGAGCGAAAGCGGGAGCACTGGATGCCGGCCGGAGGAGAAGGATGGCTGGAGATAAGGCGAATCAAACCGTAAATAACTGCAGAACTGGCGGAAAGGAAGGGGGTACGATGCCTCGCAGCAGCAGCAGCAGCAGCACCAGCAGCAGCGAGCAGCAGCATAGCATTGCAAAACTCGCCCCGAGTTTTATAGTTGAATTGCATGACTCCGAAATCTCCATATACATTCCAGCACGGACTCTCGCTTTGTCTTTTTCCTCCTTTTTATTTCCCCGCTTTCCGCCTCTCCGCCGCGCCGCAGCTCGTGCGCGCTCCAGCACTTTTGCCTTGGCCGTATATTTTTATATCGCTCGCGTTTTGTAGCCGGAGAGAGAGAGAGAGAGTGAGTGAGAGCGAGGATATCTCCCTACCCTCTTCGGCTATCTTTCTCTTTCTCACTGGCCGGAGCCGCGCGGAGCTAGCGCAGCTACGACGCGGCGGCCGCCTACACACCCGCCGCCGACGATTAACGCGCAGCGGATTCCAGCCGTTCCTCCTGTCTGCCGTATAAGTGCAGAGCTTTACTTTCTTTTCATCTGCGCTCGCGTTCTCGCACGCTACGCCGCTGCCGCTGCCTCTGCTTTACGAGCTGGACGTTTTGCCGCAGAAAAATTGCCGCCAAGACGCTACTCGGCGCGAAAAAAGAACGACTGTGTAATAGCCGGGGCGATTCGCTGCGGTCTATATACCTATGCGCATATCGCTCTATATAAACTCGATAGACACGCGATACAGGTTCGGTGATCGCTGCGCTCGTCGCAAGCGTATATTCGCGGCCCCGCGTCTGGCCGCAGCGGTGCAGCCTGTGTATATGCGGTGTGCGGTATACGCAGAGCCGCAAGTTCGGGTGGAGGGAGGGTTGAGAGGGGGGGGGGGGTGGAAAAAAGCGATTATAGCCACTCGTAGCGCGAAGATAAAGTTTTAATCAAATATTTGCTTTGAACTCGTGGATTCCCGCCTAAAATCTTGCGGCTTTCCATCGGCGCTTAATATCGCCTGGAAGAGCGGCGCTGTCCGGCCGGCCCGGCCCTCGCGGAGTAGGGAAAAGTGAAACGTAAGGGCCGCCGCGCCGCGAGAGCGCAATATCGGCGGCATCGCTGCTGCTGCTGCTGCACGAATGGGAAAGTAAGTAAAGGAGCGAGGGAGGAAATGCAAAAGTGCGGCGGGGGCGGCGGGAGCGAGGGGGGAGGGGGAATGCAGGTCGAAGTCGGTAATGCCGAAAGTTTTAACGAGTTTGAATGATCGCGGTCGATGCGCGCGCGGCCGAGCGACCGCCGCCGCCGCCGCAACAACAATAATAATACTAATATAACAATGGCCGATGCAGGCGCGCTATGGTACGAACTTATCGCGAGCGAACGAGCGGCTTGCTCGGATTTATTTTGCGTCGTCGCTAACGACTGCCGCGCGCCCGAGACCTTTGACTTGGCTGGAAGTTTCGCGGAGTTGCGGCGACTTGTGCGGCTCGTCGCATTAAAATGCCGCCGCGCCGCTGCCGCTGTATACATATACGTATAGAGTTGAGGGGGGGGGGGAGGGGGTCGGGGAGGAATAATTCTCCGTTTGCCCGCAGCCCGCGGGGACGCGGATATCACGTGAGAGCGGCCGATCGAATAAATCAAGATTTTTATCTGAAATTTTAAAGTTGATGTTTACCGCACGCTCTCTGATTGCTTCCGCAAACGAGCTGCGGCGCGCGGCGCTCTATAAACCCGCCGAGCTTGCGAGTTTTATGGGGCTCGGCAACTTTTGCGAATGCTAATAATCAATCATTCTACGGTTTCATCAAAAGCTCCGAGCGAGCGCAGCTTTAAAGCTAATGGCCTGTGCTTTTACGGTCGAGCTTTTTTGCGTTTTAGCCAGCAGTAGCAGCCGCCGCCGCCGTCGCCGTGTCCTCTATTTCTCCTTATATATATACGTATACTTGTTAATTTTCCCTAATCGCTCTCAGCAGCCGTTTAATATTGCAGAATTTTTGATCGATCCATCGCGCCAGAACGCAATATTATGGCCGGTGCGCCGAGTTAATATAGCAACGAGCGAAAACTGCTACCGGTGTGTGTGTGTGTGTGCGTGCGTCTGTGTGCGCTGCGCAGGAGAGGGAGTCGTCGGCCGCGAGCGCGAGCGCGAGAGTGAGACAATCGGGCCAATACATCATCGGGGCGGGCGCGCGGGCTATACGTATAGCTAACGGAGCCGCCAAAACAGCAATTACCTCCGCGGAATCAAATGAAATAAAATTGCATTATCTGGCATGCCAAGCTGCGATCAATCATGCACCCTTTAGCTCTGCAGCGCTCGGCTGTTGCCGAGTTCACGCTCCTTCTCTCTCTCTCTCTCTTTACGCTATATACGTGTACGTATAGCTCTACAGTCGATATACGCGCGATGCGGTATATAATATAGAGCGGCGAGTCAGGGGAATTGGGCAAAAAATAGCTCGAGAGATAAGAGAGCTTTTTTCCTCCCACCCGCGTGCGCGTGCCTCATTGATTTCTCGATCCTTCCCCTCCTCTGCGTGTACTGCTCCGCGTCTGACGAGCTTCGAGATATTATACGCATTCCAAGGCGAAATAAACGATGAAATTTCGCGCGCGTACATGAAGCCATCGCAGTTTGTTTGGTTTAGTCTTAATTGTAATGCTTTTCAGGCCGTACGCGATTGCTCCGTGAAATAATCCTCCCGTTTATGAGTTAAGTGGTCTGTGCGGAGTTCTCCGCAGCGACGACGACGACGGCCGCGGCGGCGGCGGCACGTTTCTGATGAAATGTGTTTTGTACCACTCCTCTCTCTGTCTCTCTCTCCCGCGTGGATGCGGGCGACGAAGCAAGGCTTACGCGGGCAGAACAAGTGCGTGCGCACACGTGCGGTACACGCACACAGCAACTTATAGCGCGACCCTAGGAAAGACGGACACTCGCCGCGGTATTATAATTGCATTCCGTCCGCCGTAAAATTTCGAACAATTAAGAACCGCTCGGTATTTCGATGCTGGCGTATAGCGCGTGTTAAGCGCCCGAAGCCGGATAAATTCGCCGGAGCGACCGGATAGAGGAGACGCAGAAATCACGAGTGATGAAGCTATCCGTGTTGATTCACGTACGCCTCATAAATACATAGGCGAGAGAGAGAGGAGAGGAGACAGAGAAAGAGTGTGGATATATGTTTGCGCGCGCGCGCGCGAGGTACGCCGGCGGCCGACAAAGACTTATATTGTCCCGTCGTCTGTTCAGTTCTTTCTCGCGCGACAGTCGATACAAAGACGACAGAGAGAGAGAGAGAGAGAGTGAGAGAGGAGCGAGAGCCCTTTGTACCGCGCGGGCGTGTTTGTGTGTGTGTCTGTATATATATATATATATATATATATAGCCGCGTGTTCCTCACGCGCTCTCTCTCTCTCTTCCCGTTTTTCCCTTTATCATCGTCGGCAGTAGCACTCCTCGCTCCATTTCGTCGCCTCTTATCCCAGCTGTCTCTTTTCATCATCGGCTCATAGCTGCGACGCGATGTGCCCATTAGCGGCGGCTAAAAGCTATCGGAACCGCTGCGCCGAGCGCTTGGATCTTTTGATTCTATTTCGAGTTTTACGCGCAAAAAGCCTGAATTTCGTTAGATCATCCGCGCGCTGGCTTTTATTTGTTTGTCCGCCTGCGGCGTTGTTTCGCAAAACTTGTGTTTCTTATACGTGTACCTGTGCACGTGCGGGGGAAGCCAGCGGTCACGCCCAGTGCAGCAGCAGCAGCAGCAGCAGCAGCGTCTAGCGTACAGTCGAGGGGGTTGCATGTCTGGCGCATCGATGGCCATGCGGATGAAACTAAATTATTTCAATCATGCGATACCGTAATCAATAACGCGCCGTGCGCGGGCTATTAAGCTTCGACTCCGCGAATGAGCGCCGCATCGGCATTTTTCGCGCGGGGGTCGTTGCACTATATGTGTATATAGCGGTGGCTTGCGCTCGGTGGATGAAAGATTTTCTCGGCGTGGCGCGAGCATTAGTCTTCGTTTTAATTATTCCTGAAATTGAAATGACAATAGACGAGTAGGTAGATATAGCGGCGCGGTGTATAAGTTGGTTGAGAGTCGCTTCGGCGGCTATATATAGGTATATATATATACACGGCTGCAGAGAGAGTGGGAGTAAGCAAAGACAAACAGGCAGTGGCAGCCAGTGCAGGGGCAACGCCGCAGGAGACCTTTGAACGTATGACTGTCTTTACGCTACCGCTTCTACGTAAAATGATGTATGGATGAACGGGCCAAGTATTCCGTCTCTGCAGCAGTCTATTGTTGCGCCGCCCCCCCCCCCCTCCTCCACCCCCTTCGCCCCGCCACCGTCGGTTTATCGCAAACTTCCGTCTGTTAATTATCCTGATGCATATTATTCTCGTAAATAACGTCGAGCCACAACGCGTTTACCCGCGCGCCGCTCGCGCGTTTCACGCTTTTTAATTAAGACGTAAGAGAGTTTGATTAATTAATTTAACCATATAATTAACTTTTCGAGCGCGCGGCGGCTCGTCGCTGCGCGTACGACTCGTCTGTCGAAGCCGCGGCTGTATACATCTCGGATGTGGCCCGTGCATTTTATCAACGACGGGGGCGTAGCTGCTGCCGCGCGCACAGCTCTCCGCGTCCCATTCAATTCGAGATTTCGAGAAGCGAATCAGTCGCCGAGACACACGGAACGAAGACGAGGCTGATCGAGTAAGAAGGAGCGCAGGTATCGGGGGGGCTGAAGCGTCGTCATTAACTGCCAATCACTGCCATTCAAAGTCGAGCGCTTCGGCTCTCGCGAGAAACGAAGGCAATCGGGAGATGGAATCCTAATTATTTATTCGGAGCTGCTCAGGGATCTCGTCGCTCGGAGCGAGAGCGGTAGCCGCACACCCGCTGAAATATCTTTTTTAAATGTTCGCGGGGATTTAACTTAGAATAAACAAGCGTAACGCGCTACTCGAGAGAGAGAGAGAGAAAAGTTTTTTTTCGATCGTTGCCGAGAGCAGCAGCAGCAGCAGCAGCAGTCGGATGAAAGGAAAAGAGGCCCGCTCGCGAGCGCGCTAATGGTTTCCACATTTATACAGATTAGAACTTTTCGACGAGTAAGATAATTACAGCGCTGTTCGTTCGTTTTTCTTTTCTCCCGTTCGGCAGCAGCCAGGAGGTTGCTAGCGAGAGAGGGGGCTGGGAAAGAGGGAAAAAGAGCTCGGACCGTTGGGTATTTAGTTTCTACTTTTTTATAATTAATACCTCGAATGGCAAATGAAGTTAACTGGACGATTGCGCGAGCGCGGGCAGCTGCTGCGTCGAGCTGGGCGCGCAGGAGAGAGAGAGAGAGAGAGAGAGAGAGAGAGAGGTATTTTGTAAAATAAATATACGGAAGAGCCGGCTCAAACTTGTTTCTTTCCTTTCGCCCCCTCTTTCCCCCCCGCACGCTTCGCTCTCCCTCTCTCGCTAGCTGCGTGTATTTCCTTATATTTTTCCCTTTTCTTTTCATCCAATTATCTTCGCTTAATACAATATGATGACTGAAAACTCGCAAAGTTCTCTCCTCTCGCTCGCGGAGAATAATAATTGCGCGCATTCGAAACGAGATTTTTCATACTTGTTATTTAAAAGAGAGCCGACGAGAGCGGCCGAGAAAACAACTCTCGCGCGCGGGGGGGAGGGGGAGGGGGACGAGTGTATACAGGGTCTCTCTCTCGCTGTGTTTTGCGCGAGCACAACCGCCGCGCGCGGCGAATTCGGATTCAACAATGCGCGGCATGTATATAGAGGGGAACGCAGTGTAGCTGCCGCGCGTTAATCGGCTATAAACGCGTTTGATCCGCGCACGGTCTCACGCCTCGCGTGAATACACCTCGCCGTGTGCGGTGTGCGTATGTGCGGGAGCGAATGGAGACTCCGAGCAATGCTGGGCGCACTGTGCGCTGGAGAGTCATTGAGAGGCCTCGTTATGCGCTTTCGGCTGCCACCATGACTATAGACGCCGCGCACGCTGCGGGTATATATATGCTCGCATTCATACGGATCGGCTTTTCCGCCCACGCGCGCGTCCCGAGAGGGCGCACGCGACGAGCAATTAACGGCGCTCCGCAGAGTCTTTTGCTCCTTTATTTTCTCTCTCTCTGTTTCTCTGGCTGCTGCGGCTCTTAAGAAAGTTCACAGCGCCGCGAGGAGATCAATCAGCCTGAACCGCGGTTTGCACGGCTATAATTTGCGGGATCGGAGCCCGGATTCGCAGAGTCCCGAAAGTTAATCGGGAGCGCGGCTGATTGGCAGCGAGTGAGTGGAGAGCGGGATATATAGCGCTAATGGGAAATCAGGGTGCTCGATCGTTCGCGCTTGGTGCATGCATTTTTGCGCCTCTGCTACACTCCACTTTCGGCGAATTATCAAAGGCACACTGCGTATGCGGGGAATAATAATTCATGTGTGCTGCTGTTGCATTCTCGTTCGAGTTGAGCTTCAAAGTGGAATTGGGGTGATTCTCGATGATTCGTTGGATTGGATTAAGTGCTCGATCGTAATGTTTTCGCTTGGCAATAAAAAATAATTGAAAAGCTATATGCGTTTAAATACAGGTATGTTTATTATCGGAATGACCTATTGTACTCTGTTTGAGGAAGCGATGTATTTGCGTAGCTCAATCGTAGAAGAGGTATATACGAGTCAGTAAGCCTTGCCAGTACCTTGGGTATGTCAATACATTCTGAAAACATAAACACGCGATGGAATTTCCACTGGAGAGTCTGCGCGCATAGCCATTGAAATTATCCACTGCGAGAGACAACGACAATAATCGTCAATAGGCTTTGAGAGCCAGTGAGCGTATCAGTTTCGGAAACGTCTCCACTCGAGAGGCAGAGAGAGAGAGAGAGAGAGAGAGAGGGAGAGAGGAACGAAGCTTCATCGACATCGACAATAACAGAGTCTACTTGTCGAGGGTAAAGATCTCCTTTTTTTTGCCCTTTTTAGCCGTCGACGACGACGACGACGACGACCCAGCATCTGCACTTGCTCCGTCGCTCTCGTACATATTCCCATTTATATGTCAAGCAGCGGATGCTTTTTTTTTATCCACGACTCTCTTATATTTTTTCAATATCTCGCGTACACTTTGCAGCGAGCGCGCGACTCGTCGTCGTAGCCCTTGTGTACACGTGTATCGCGTCTCTACCTCTCGTATATACGCGCGCACTATTGTTCCGACATAAAAATGTCAGTCCGCGAATCTATAGTTACGGGCATAAAGAATACAATGAAAGACGTATGGAAATGGCCGGGGAGATAGGAATACCTATGCAGCAGCAGCAGTACGCGCTTCGCAGCGAGTCGAGAGAAGCGGAGATAGCGAGCGAATACCTCTCCGAGAGTTTCTTTTGCCCTGCGCGCGCGCGAGCGGCTGTGTGTATACTTACATATATACGTATGTGAGCGCGGAGCGCAGCTCGTGGTTTTATGCATCGGGAAGAAAGAGAGAGAAGAGAGTCCCAGAGTGCCGCACTCGAATGCACTTGTCGCGCGCGTTTAAACGTTTATGAATTGTCAGCCCCAGCGCTACTGCTGCGCACGGCCTGCCCGACGTTAATTACCGGAGGATATAAAGGTGCGGCAGAGAAACAAAAGTCGCGTGTCGCAGGAAAAACGCCCCGGCGATTTTTACCAGCTCGACCGACGAGTCGTCTTATTCTTCGTCGTATCTCTTCCAACTCGCGCGCGCGTATATATCTGTGTTTTCACGCAGTTATTCCGCGCAGTGTCGAGCGAATTTTTTCACGCACTTACAGCCCTTTCTTTGCACTCCGCACGCGTTTAATGCACGCGTGCAGCTTCGTTATACTCCCGTGCACGGATCCGGTAAATACTGCGCTGCTGTTTTTTTTTTTTTCATTGTCAGTATATCTACGGCCGCGCGCAGTGTTACACGTAAAAATGTTGAACTTTGAAAGGGGCGGTCGCGGCGGCTCTCGTTTCTCGGCGAGGTGATAAAGAAGAAGTTCGTAATTAAAGAGCGGACTCTTAATAATCGTATGAATCCAAGCCTTACCGATTTATATGCAAAATTGCTGGTCCGCTATCTTAATGCTTTTTCCAGCATCTACTCCTTCTCGCTCGCTCGCTCGCTCGCAGAGATGAAAAAACAGCGCGATTTATATTATTTGATAAGGTAAATTGTCCCTGTCCGGAGAGAAGAGAAGGGTAGGGAGAGAGAGCGGGCTTTTTTCATGCAAACGATTTAATTGACCGATCGTGTCTGCTCTTCCGTTGAAGATGCTTGCGATTCGACTCGCGCGCGCGCTCGCGTACTGCGCGCCTACGAGGGAGACGAAATAATAAAAAAAAGGGTTGCGCGCTCGCGATCGGACCGATCTCGCCTCCTTATCTTAATTATTTCGGAAAGTTAATTAGTTTTTTCCTCTCGGGTTCTCTCTCTCTCTCTCTTTCTCTCGCTCACTTTCTTTCCCTCTGCCCTTTGAGCGTTTACTCCCGGAATCTATACTCTGTCTCTGTCTCCCTCCCGCCCCCCCCCCTCCTTCCGCCTTCGTCTCGATCGCGGAACCGAGAGAATCTACTCTCTTTCTCCGTAGAGAGAGCCTCGGCTTTTTTCCGTGTACTTCTTAATTACTTCCTCGCGATCACGGCGGGGGAGTCGCCTCCGCCGACGCCACCACCACCACCACCACCGTCGCCTTAATTAATAAAGTATTCATTCTAAATTATCAAGCCTTATTTTCATCGGCTATTGAAATGTTTTTCCTTTCATCGCGCGAGAGAAGCTGCCGCGGGCGCGCGCGCTTCTCCCGCATGCTCTCCGCATTAAAGCTTATCCGAGCTTATACGCGCACGGATCCTATATGCGCTCATTGATACACGCGCCGGGGCCGCTATACAAATAATATAGTTTTAATGGCTCGTCGCGATACTCGTCCGCTCCGCCTTTCACATTTTGCGAATCTCCGCGCGACAATGACAATTTACGGTTGGGATGCGCGCGCGTTTGGTATATGTGTATAACAGACGACGACGGCGCGGCGGCGGTATAGACGGGAGAAAAAGCGAGAGGCGAGGGGGGGGAGGGCGGCCGAGCTATAGGCGACGACTCTTTTAAAGTAATGAAAAATTAATAGCTGTGGATGTGAGCGCGCGAGCGCACGAGCATAATGAGAGTGGCGGCTGCGAGAGCAATGTGTAGAGGGGGTGAGTTCTCGCCTTCTCACATCAGAGGCGTCATCGCGCACGCGACAAGGACGGCCGATATCGTTTCCGAGCGTGTATACGTATATATACGTGTGGATACACAGCTCGCGCAACGACGGCCTTTTCGCGCAACGAGACGAGCGACAAAGGGCGTTTTTAGAATATTGATATCGTCGAAGTCGCGAGAGAGGCGTGTGCAGCGCGCGGCTGCGCGTCGAGAGCGGAAGGCTATCCCTTTTTTTTCTGGCCCTTTTATCATTATACTCGGCTATATGTATTATGCATATTCGTTTCGATGAGATGCGTCCGTTTTATACACTGCCGTGTAATATATGCACGTGCGGAGATGACGACGAATTTCCAGGGAATATCTCGCGTTGCCTTTAATGTCTGGGCGATGTAGTGCCGCAGACGATTCTGAATGCAGCAGCGCAGCGAGCAGGAGACCAAAGAGTAATTATCGGACTTTTGGCAATTAAGAGGCAAAGAGCGCATCGAATCTCCGTGCGCGCGCGCGCGTTTAGAGTCAAGAGTCTCTCTCGTTCTCTTTCTCGAGGGCGCAATGACAAATTCACGTCACGCGTATAATTGAAATAAATACAGGAATAAGAAAGCCACGCCGGGACCGAACGTCGGAGGGGTGTATATAGAGGAGGAGAGGCTGTGCGTACAACCCTTGACATCTGTAATTAAACGAAAACAAAAAAGCCGCTCTCGCGAACCCTTCGGCACTTTTTCTCCGCGCTCGAGAAAGAAGGAGAAGTCTAAACACGAGAAAGTACAAAGAATCGCCGCGACAGAGGGGCTGGGGGGGGGGGAGGGGGCGGTATTGATGGAGGATAAAACAATGTGCCGAGGAAAATTATGAAATCTTGATGGCGCAAAAAAACTTGGAAGCTGGATTCAATTACGTTTATTTCTCTCTCCTCGCGTCTCCCTCGCGCCCCCCCCCCCATCGGCCGCGGGAGCTTTATTAAAGCTTCGTTCCGAGCGATTTTTGAAGCTCTCGCTCGTGACGAACGCGTCGCCGCGCAGCTGAATATAATCTCGCGTGATCCGGGAAATATAACACTCCGATGTGGGCGTCTCTGTGTGCGCGCGTGTCGCGGCGGTGGAGTTTAATATTTTTATCGTCTGACTGTGACGTATCGCTTTGAGGATAGAACAGACGGTTTCCCATCCCACATCTTTCGGCCATTACGAATGCATCCCTCCATCGAAAAGCAGTAGCAAAGACATCACAAAGCGATCTGCCGCGGCGAGCAATATGCCATCAAATTCCCGTAACCATCAATATTCCGGGCTTTCTCGTTCCCTCGCGCGTCGCCCTTTTTAGGGAAAAGCACACGCGTCGATTGCCGCGGCGACGTCTTCCTATACATCGGTCCCCCCCTCTCGAGTGTGATCGCGAGCCGAAAACACGCTCGTTCGCTCTGAAATGTTTTACATTGCAAAATCAATGCCCCGACACATCCATCGGCTTTCCCTCTTAACTCCTCTCTCCGCACACGACTTTTCTATCTCCATCTGTTTTTTCGCGACGCTTATCGTCGCGCATTCGAATCGCTCGTGTTCTCCGTGTCTCTTTCCCTCCGCGCGCGCCTTTCCGCTAAATCACACAATTATCGAAAACGCATTGCCGATACACACGCGGCTTTTTCGACGCGCTTCGGCGGATGCGAAGAACAAATATTCGCTCGAAGGGGTGAGCTGCGAGCTGTTGGATGGAGGTAGGGGTTGGAGGCATACATCAAACGACGGCTTTTCACTCTCTGCTAAATGCATCTCTCCGATCTGATTCCACCGAGTCTTTCTGCCTCTGCTTCTCGCAGCTGATGCTATGCTCTTCAATGCGCGACGCGCCTGTGTCTACCTCTGCGCACATATGGAAATTATCGTTGCGAGAATTTGAAATATTTTTAAGCGAAGGCTCGTCTGTACACATGTTTTACGTGATATATTATTGAACGAAAACGCGAGGCGCAAATTACTGCATTGAGAACAGAAAGAGCGGGTAATTACGAGAATAAAAAATATCGCAGGAGTAGTATATTTATAAAGCATCTCTTAAAGCGGAGACAAAGGACACTCTCCTTTCGATTTTAATCCGACGAACGAATCACTCTCCGGGTATCGTGGAAGAGCAATCAAGTCCTTTTTAAATACCGCATCGTCGTCTTCCGCTCTCTCTCTTCTCTGTCGTCGGCGCGCAATGTGCCGATAAAAAGTCACTTCGCGGATTGGGTAATAAAGCTCCAATCAACGGCTTAATTATTCGATTACCGCGGGGCGTCCAATGGAGAGAGAGAGAGAGAGAGAGAGAGAGAAGAGAGTGAGAGGGAGAAAAGAGAAGAAAAAGCGGATCGACCGGCAGATCAGTTAAGTGAAGCGAATCGACACCAAAGCGGGCTCACGCCGAGGAGGAAAAAAAACGAGGAGAGCTGTCACTCGAGAAAGAGAGAGAGAGCTGGCAATATACGAAGGGAAGGAGAGGGAGAGAGAAAAGAGCATAAACGGAAAATAAGTGGCGTTGCGGGGGCGAAGGAGAAGAGTTCGCGTGAGCCGCGCGAGGCTTAAGGAATCGAACGTAATTAGAAATAAATAGTAAGGGATCCTTTTGCGCGCCGTGACTCGCTCTCTCTCTCTCTCTCTCTCTCTCTCTCTCTCTCCGGCGAGAGTAGCGTCTTATTGTTTTAATTAAAAAGGGAGGGGAAGAAGAAGACGCGGCGGGCGAAGGGAGAGAGAGAGAGAGTAAGACGAGGACGGGTGAAGGGAAAGCCGTCCACGAAGTCTTCTTTCTCTGATAGGATTGAGAGGCACTTGGAGCGTAAACTGGAAACAACAACGAAAACGGACCGTCGGAGTCACGCCTCGATTGAGATAAAGACGCTGTACTGCTTCCTCCGCGCTTATTAGTTCGAAGCTTACTTTACTTCCGCTCGTTTTGCCAAATCCTTTCTCATTTTTATGCCAATAAAGAGCGAGAGGCGAGCCAGAGCCTTCGGTAATGCCGGCCGTCGACGAGAGCTATATGCTATGCTCCCTTCGCAATATTGTATGTATACGCCGGGAATTTCGAATCGCTTAAAGATGACAATCGCGCATCGTCGTGCGGCTCTCTGCACCGCATCGCTACAGCGCTGGTGACGCACATAAACGCCTCTCGCTGCCTCTATATGCGTTGGCACATACGCATCAGCTTTTCAGGGGGGGAGCCCCTTAACAGCATCGACTATTTTTATGGGCCTCGGCCGGTATTGACGGGACTTTAATGCGACATTAAAATTTCCGTGCCTATATTGAAATACATATTTTACGCCTTCGACGATCGGGGCCCCTTCAGAAGCCGCGTCGTTTTCCTACACACGCTTATGTCTCCTGCATACAACCAAAGCGTCTTCGTCCTTTCCGGCGCTGCGCGATAGCCGCTGTACTTATACGTTGAACTGCACGCGTTCGCTGCGGCGCGGCGAGCAAGTTGGCCGCGAATAGTCCGCGAGAGATGGAGATGCAGCGAGCGAGACGGCGTTCGTCGGGAAACTTTATTAGATATTTTCTTCAATAGGATAGAAATGCAAATAACAGTTGTCAAGTAACTCCCTTTCATCGGGGGGGAAGCGAATCCAGCAGCAGCAGCAGCAGCAGCAGCAGCAGCGCGGGAGGAGAGAAAATGAGCGAGAAAGAAAGAGGCGGCAGGCATCAGCGCGAAAAAGGACGCTAGCGCGACAGAGGCAGCGGCAGCGGCGGGGCCAAAATGGAGAGAAAGTCGACACGGCAAAGACGGAAGATTGCCCGAGTACCAATATTGAGCCGTGGTAAAAGTTCACTTCTACACTCTGCGCAGCCTCTCCCTCGAAAACTCGCTCTCGCTCTGTCTCTCGGCCACCGCCGCCGCCCTCATCCTCCGTCAGCTTCCTCTTCTTCTTCCTCATCTTCCCGGGCACAATGAATACAGCGGAATATTGCATTTCGCGCGCGCTGTACACTCTGCGCGTATTCCTAATAATATTCTCTCGTCGCTCGTCGTCGTCGTCGTCGTGGCTTCGATGAATGAATGAATGAATGAATCGGGAATTGGAGCCGATGTATAGCTGCTGCGACGGAGATCGTCCGAGTGACCCCCCAGGCGCGTTTGTATATGAGTCACGAGATATCTCGTCGCAACTCATTGACGGCTGCAGCGCGCACTACTGCGGGGATTAATGACCAGTTGGCGCCTCCGGTTATTAATACAGCCCACTTCTTCTTCTTCATCATCAGCTGCTTCGGAGAGTTATATAGCCGCGTCGCGCTATTCCCGTACATCCGCGTGTCTGATTTTTCCTCGACTCTGTACCGGCGTATTACACGCGCAGATCCCCACTTAAAAAAGATCTATCCATAGTGTTTGTACAGTCTGTATACAGAAGTCTGTATACAAAAATGATTGTATACAGGTTGTATACGGTCTGTATACAATCATTCTTTTTTTAAAAATTTTATATAGCTTCAGCCATATTTTTGTATGTAAAAGTATACAGGCAGCTGTAGTATAGCTTCGAGCGTCATTATTTTTGCGTTTGTCGTATTTTTCCGACAAAATAATGAAAATAATATAATACGTCTTTGAAGGTAAAATTTTTCGTTTGTTCGAATAATTCTCGTTCCAAAGCGTGTACAACAGGAGCAAAACGCATATTCGAGAAAAATGAATAATTGCAGCTATACCGCGAATGCTGTATGGCGGGCCACCAAAAGAAACTACGTCGGGATTTATTTTTTTCAATTTTTCAGCGCGACGTTGGTCGCGTCGAAACGGGGGGAAAAATCGCGAAATCTACATTTTTATTTCGGGTAAACAAGACGGAGTAGAGCGCGCGCGGAAAGAAGCAGTGCAGCGAGCGCGAAAGTCTCGGTCAATTTTTCTCGCAGTTTGGTGCGCGCGGCGGGATTCGCACTCGCTTCGCGTTCTCCTGATTTTTTTTTTTGCTCTTGCCTTCATCCACAGATAATTTTCGCTCGGCAATTAATCATCCTAATGCACTTGATTTCGCTAATTGACCTTCTTCCACGAACACATTCCGCACTATTTCCGCGGCTTCGAGCTGTCCGCGACGATCGAACGAAAGTACTCGCGCTAGAGAAGCGAGAGCGCAGTGAAGAGAACGTCGATGCGCGAAGGTCGCGCGTCGCGTATACAGCCGAGTGTATAGGAGGTTACAAGATTATTGGCACGTGCCGTAATTGATAGCCATCGCGTTATAGCCGAGAATATCCTCTGACTGGGGTCAAGTGGCGTATATGGAGACGGTCGATGATGAACGGCTCATGGGACGCTTTTAGAACGCGCTGCAGCGGCGGCGATCTACTCTCCTCTCTCTCTCTCTCTCTCTCTCTCGTTGGCAATAAGCATTTCGCCATTCATTTGGAGAAGACGACAATAGCGCTTGCGGCGCTGCGCAGCGGTATGACATCAGTGGCAGTTAGCGAGAGTCGCGCATTGAAATTCGACTGGAAAAATGAGAGTATGCAAATATACTGTTAGGGAGATCAGAGTATAGGCTGTTGCTGCTGCATCTCGAGCTACTCTCGAGAGCAGAGCGAGACGGCGGAAGCAGCAGCTCTTATAAAATATTGATTATGGTTTTATTGTAAATACGGCGCTTGCGGAGCATACGCAGTAGCTGCGGCGCGTCGTCGTCGCTTTTGGCTTTGTAGGAAGTTGGAAAACTCGACGAGTGGATTAATATCGCGGAGCTCTCGTTACTCGTTGTTGATTTTGTCTGTCTCCGACTGCCGCGCGCTGCCCCCGCTCACCTTCAGCTTTCCTCCTCTCGTTTCTCCCTCTCACCCCCGCAGCTGCCGTTGCTCTCTGCGGCTCCACCTTCGCGAGAAGCTCAAATGTCTCTAATGAACCGGCTTGTGTGCTTATATCTGCGGCCGCGTAACCGCTCGCTCTCTCCTCTCTTTCTCTCCTTCCCCTTTTCCTCATCGCGAATATAACGCGCGCGCGCGCTCGCTCTGAGAGCAAATAAAGCTCCGGCGATGTAAATAAAAAAATTCCTTTTTCCATATGCATAAATACTTAGAACTCGCGCGGGCGGCTCGGGGCAGCTCAACTTTTTCCTTCATTAATATCGTGAATGATACGCTGATGCGTACGGGAAATATTTTTTAATGAAAGCCGCTTCAACTTGATAAATTCGTATATTTGTACTTTTCGAACTTGCGGCTTTTCTCGCGCTCGCCGCGGATGTTTATTAAACTCGAAAATTCATTTACGACTCGGAGAGAGAGCGAGAGAGAGAGAGAGAGAGAACTCATACACAGAGCGCGCGAATTTTTCGATGCGCGCTCGCCCCGCCGCCGCGGCTCTCGGTAAATATTTCCCGCTCGCGATCCTGCATGTGTATATAATATATACTCCGCGCGCTATATACATATATCTATGTGCGCGCGGAGAGTGTATAAGGGTCAAAAGTTTTCGGTCAAACGACCAAGACAATATTAAAACACGAGCTTGCCTCGGGATTAGGTGGTTTATGCCCCGCAGCCGTGATTGCGACGTCGCGCATAATCAAGCGGCGGAAAAATAAAATAAATAAATGCTAGGCGAGGCGAGCTACTGCGCGAGCGAGAGCGAGTTAGGGAGATTGAGCAAGTATTTTCAAGTCAGAAGCTGCTGCTGCTGCTGCTGCTGCTGCGAACGCGAGAGCAACTCGGAAATTGGCGTGGAATCAGGGAAAGGACGGAAGGGCAGCATGCTAATTTATGGCACCCAGGCGCTCCATTACGAATATTTATCCGTGGCGAGTTTAATCTAAACTTGGAGAGACTCTGCCGAGAGAGAGGACCCGTCCCTCTCTCTCCTTCTCGCTCCGACTTCTCTCTTCCTCACATTCGCGCCCGCTATATATACGTATACGTACACAGATATATACCTATGTAACGCGCGCGACGACCTCGCGCGTCTTAACGACGTATTGTCTCTACGACTTATCAAAACAATTCATTGTACTCGCGGCGACGTCTGTCTCTCTGCTTCCACCCTACTCGCCTCGCTCTGCGTATATACATGTATAGTGTATACGCTCTGCGTATACATCCCGGCGAGGAACAAAAAATTCTCTCTCGCTGCATAACGACCGACGAAGACGTTCCAACGCAACTTTGCTCTTGCGCGCTCGGCGGCATCGATCCGCGCGAGCTCTTTCTTTTTTCATTTCACCGATTGGTCGTAAAAATTTCGCATGCATCATCGAGCGCGGCACGTCAAAAGCCGCGGCGCGCATTATGTATATCGAGTAATATCCTTACCGGGATAATCTTGCGGGAGAAGCCAAGTTCTTATTTCTCGCCACCCCATTTTTCCGATGCTCCTTTGCATATTAACAATATCGCTCTTCGAGCCGGCGCGCCGGGAACGACGCGAGAGACTCGAGGGGGGGGGGGGTTGGGGGAGAGGAGCTCGAGAATTATTAAGCCAATCCAGCGAATCGTAGAGCGCAGTGTACCCCCCCGACGTCTTACTCATCCGGGGGGATATTTCTCGCCCAACCGAACTGATATACTCTCTGCGTCGCCGTCTTTTTTCTCCGCGCGCGGCGGCCTGTCGTCCCCCGCGCGCAGCAGCTCTCGGCCCGGCACAGCGAGTCCGACTTGGCTCTCGCTCTTTTTTACGATACTGCCAATTATACGCTCGTTTGAACCCAGGCTCTGCTCCGCGAATATTGTATCCCCGGCATAAATTTTCATGGCTCGCCCGCGATTTTTTTATTCCTCGCAGATGCTCGTTATACCCGCGGCGGCGGAATATTGAATCCATTCGAGAGACCGAGAGAAAGAGAGAGATAGCGTAGTTCATCCTCTTTTTCTTCAAAGCCGAGAGAAGAGAGCATTTACAGCTCTTATATACGTATAGGCAGCTGGCTCGGTGTATATAGCGGGGGGGGGGAGGTGGGGTATAATTAAAAAAAGTGCCCTCGTGAAAATTTGATCAATCAATTCCAGGCCGAGTACAGAGCCGTGCGATAGAGCCGCGGCGGCAGCTCGTGAATAAGTCAGGGCCCGAAAGGAAAGCACAGCGCGCGCGCGTGGATTGAGTCTCGGGCTCGAGTTAATTGCCTGCTCGATAATAGGAAATTCCTAGGCCAGCGCCGTCCGGAGTTGTTGTACGTAACGCGCGTACACGCGTTCCCTTTTGGGGATGCCTGCGCGCCCGTATATAGGATGCGGGATGTGTATACGTACAGATATATATAGAGTGCGCGGCTCTGAGAAGCCGAAAGGGGGTCAAAGCTGCGCCTCGTACGCGCGGGGGTCTAGGGAAATAAACCGCTATTAATCCACATCGGAATTGAGTGTTACCGGGAGGGGTGCTATGGCTTGTAACCCGGGATTTGCGGCGGCTCGGGTTAAAATCTCTCTTGCGCCGCCGCCGCCGCCGCCAGCGCGCAAGCTATCTCAGGAATATCTACGCGCGCGCGCGCCCGGGAAAATCGTCGTTATCCCGCAGTGTAGCCGAGAGAGTCTAGGAGAAAGAGATAGAGAGCCCTACTGGGCGGCCGAGTCGAGAGAGAGAGAGAGAGAGAATTGGATACTAGTGCGCGCAGATTAGTTCGCAGGACGCGCGCGGATTTAGTTTGTTTTATTGGTCGCTCGCCGAAGTCGATCCCCGTTTGAAAGAGGACGAGGAGATACGTAATTGGCGCCGCGGAAATCTCTTTGCGGGCAAAGGGCCGCTGCTCGCACTCTCGCTTTATCGGAAATTAGATCTCTGTCTCCGGCGGCTTCCTCCTCTTGTTTATTCATGCATCGAGAGCTTCCTCCTCTCTCTTTTTTTTTATCGACTTGTTTATTCGCGCAACAATTGGCTCCGCCGACCGAGAGACCGTATAAAGTCGCTAATCGCGAGAGCCTCGAGAAGAGCATCGTACCACGAGAGTGTGAGCGCCGGAATTGGAAAGGTCGACGCGATGGGGCTAATGAAATTTCAGCTGGCGCTGTAGATAGGATATCTGCGGAGCGAATGAGAGAGAAGAGAGAGAGAGAGAGAGAGAAAAAAATAAGAAAATTCGATCACGTGGGCCCGGGCGATACGTCTTGTAGCGTCAACGCAAGAGTGAAAAAGAGGTTTCTTTCCGATATTCTCCCGGGATCCCGCGAGAGCTACTGCCGGGTTATACGCCAGAGCCTACAGGATTGAAGTGGATTAATTGGTCCAACACTCGCGAGGGTTCTTCTCTCTCTCTCTCTCTTTCTCTCTCAGCCCCCCATTGAATTACTTCCTGATCTCGCTGGCATCGCGGCGCCCCTCCTGCATCTTGTCTTTCGAGTCACGTGAAAGAATAATTTTCAATCGACGCTCCGCTCCTTCTCCGACGTAGACGTCTCATTTCTCGATACTCTTCCCCCTTTCGTTATCGACTCGCGAATCGAAAAATTTCGTGCCGCGCGCGCAGCGATTTAAGGCGAGACGTTTAACGCTGCTTATACATAATTCCCCGGCTATTCTTCTCCTCTTCGCGAATTGAACGCTATACGGATGTTTCATTTTGCTAATCTTGCCGCGCGGCAACTCGACTGCTTCGTCGAGATGACAGACTATTATACGCGCTCGCCTCTCTATCTTTTTTCCGAGTTTAACTCTCGCTCGCTGTACAAGTGCTTTCTTCCCTCTTCGCCTCGCCTCGTTCCCGCGCAGCTCCCTCCCCCCCCCCCCCCCTCGCCCGCAGAATCCCACCTTGGCGATATTTCTTAATTAAATATAGCCTCAAGTTAAAAATGAAATTAAACAGAAGCCGCGGCGCTGCTTTTTTCCTTTCTCGCGTCGACAATGGCTGACTGGTTGGTTACTCTCGGTGCTCTCTCGCAAAGCAACGGCGGGGCAGCTCTCTCTCTCTCGCTCGCTCGCTCTCCGCGGCGTACATATTTCACGTCGTAATAATTAAACCGTCGGCTCAGCTCGCGACTATGAGTTTCATTCTGTATTCTCGCGTCGGACGAGTAGCAACTTCCGTTGAAAGACGCTCCGCGCTCGCGATCATCGCTCTGCCGCTGAAGCCTCTGCGCTATATGTACACGCCGGGCCAATTTATTAATAAGGCTCGTATTTTCTTTTCGTCGATTTTTATCCTCTTCCTCGCACCCCCCGCCCCCCACCCCCCGCGCAGCACGCGTTATTAAATTGAAAAATCTCGAGGGGCTCTCACCTGGATTTATAACGCTCACTTATTAATTCGAGACAAAAGCTCTCTCTCTCTCTCTCTCTCTCGCGTTGCGCCGTATCAGCGATGTAAGTACTCCGATGCGGTGTGTATATCGCAAAAGGGAAAATATAGTTGCGGGCGCGCGGATATAAGTAGGCCAACTCGTATCGGGGAGGGGGTCTCGAGGCCGAGACGGCTAAATCGATGCGCCAGACAACAGCTAGGCGGATAGAGCGAGTATAGAGGACTGTCAGCGGCACATCATGGAAATCGAAGACAGTAAGCCGGTATAACGATGCAGCCAGAATATCGAGGAATCTGCTACTGCTGTTGCCGGCGCTGCTGCTCACGAGCACCTAATTCTCGGAGATACTGTCGACGCGCTCGGTTGATTATCAATTGCGTTGTCAATTACAGGTCGTATAGTCGTTGCCTCCGGCTATATATACGAGTACACACGGAGTCTGCGTTCACCCACGCGATCGCGCGCACCGACAGCGCCGCGCATCAGTAGTGAGCGAGTTATTTCATTATACCCTTGATCTATCGCCATTAGCTGCTTCAGTCACCGGTCCATAATGCAACCCCCGCCCGATCGATCTGCGCCTGCTGCTCGTCTCGACGAACGCTGACGTACACGCGCGCACGTCGAGCGATGGATGTGTCTCGAAAAAGGCCGAATCCCGCTCTGCTTATTAATTCGGCTTTGAGCGACACACGCGAAGCGAAGAATCGCGGCGGTTGTAAATGAAAAAGGCGCGACGGAGTTTCATCGAGCGCGAGCGAGCGACGCCGGAGTGGAAATTGGTCTTTGATGCGCTGCCGCGATTAATTTCGCGCTGGAAATCGAAAGAGAAGAGCGCGGGCGAGGCGGTTCTTTTTCCCCTTTTTTCACCGCACCGCCGCGCGGGCGCAAGATCCTGCTCATCGACGCGGCAAGATTCGGCGCGGTAGAGAGACTAATTCGCGTCCCCCTCGATGTCGGCGGCGGCGGCGGCGGCGGTTGTGTATAAAGGAGCGACTGTGTGTGCCGCTCGCTCCTTAGCGGTCGAACCTCTGCCTAACGCGGGAGAGAAAGGTGCGGCTGGAAAAATCGCGGCGGATACGCGCATAGCCGGCTATACGGCGGGAGAGACGAAGCAAGAAATTGATATAGCATAGGAAAATGAATTGCCCCCCTTTTCCTTCCTCTCTCTCTCTCTCTCTCTCTCTCTGGCTTTGGCCTCGCATCTCTCTGCCCCTCTTTACCGAAGAATATTCCACGGCAATCTGCCCGCGCGCCTCGCTTTTTATGCTTTTTATGCTCATTTTCAATTTTGCCCCCCACCCAGAGCTCGCTCGTCGCTGCCTCCTCCTCCCCCTCTCCCCCCCCCCCCTCGACGTCGCACACGAGCGAGAGCTTTGCAACTCGCCCCTAGGTTTTTCCCATAAAACTTGTATTACCATATCGTCCTTTCGTCTCCTCTTCTTTTCCTTCAGCTCTTTTTGCAGCGGCGCTTTTCTCTCTGCCCCGCGCGCCGCGAACTCTCTTTGCGCTGCAGCCATAGCTGCTCGCACACGAGAGAGCTTTTATTTTTCCTCTCTCGCGTCGCAAGCGCGGCAACTCTATATATATCTCGTCTCTCGCGCTGCGCTGCGCCTTTGGACTTTGGAGTCGCCCCGGCGAGAGCGCGACGAAATCGCATCGGCGGATCCTAGCGCGTAGTACGCGGCGTCGATTAAAGAAAGCTTCTCTCCTTCCAATTTTTTTTTTCCCGCGTCCTCGCGCTCTCTCGCTGCAAGCTCGTAAACAGCGAGTCGGGAGAGTGCAGAGAGCGAGGCACTCTCCGACTGGAACAAAAGCCGTCGTTCAATTGATATTTTAATGGTCCGTGCGAAAAAGTCGGCGGCTTCTCTCTCTCCGCTCGCTCCCGCCAAGACAAAGGAATTAATGGAAGCCGCAGAAGGCTCCATCGGCTTCTCTCGCACCCTCCTATACTCCGCGCTGAGCGTCTTCCGCAACGGTAGCGGCGGCAGCGCGGCAACCGACTTCCTTCCTCTCCGCGACCATCAATACCAAGAGAGCGGACGTCAAACGCCATCGGTTATAATTTATTCAAATTAGCCTCGGTATTATTCATTAAAAAGTTACGGCCGCCGCCGACGCCGTCCCTTTCGCGCTCGTTTATTCCTTTTTTCGCGCTCGGCGGGAGCGAAGCGCGCCGCGCGCGTTTAACGCCTCGACACTTCTTTGAGATCGCGCGGTGGAGAGAGAGAGAGAGAGAGAGAGAGAGAGAGAGAGAGCTTTTCGCCGCGCGATTTCAAGAGTCCTGCGACCGCGGGAGAAAATCTCGGCCTGCGCAGTTCGCCCCCCGTTTCCGTTTTCGACGCGAGAACTACTGCAGCAGCCTTGAGCAAGATTCAGCTGATATGCGTATCGGTTCGCATAAGTCGCGGCGGACGCTCGCGGTGTCCAAAAGGAGAAGGGCAAAAGTGCAGACCGTATATATACGCGCAATAGTGGCGATAGCTATACCGGCGGATAAAAAAAGCCGTGTATCGCAGAGCCGCGCGCTGATTTGCGCTCGCGCTTGAGTTGCGTAACGAGAACAAACGTTTCTCTGCAGGCGCGCGACATAGCGGCTGGCTACGGGGCTGGAAAAAATATGGGAAAGCATCCTTGGAGTCGCGGCTGTCGCGCGCTCGCGCTACACGCGTCCGCTGCTGCGTGTATTTGTATATATACAAGGCGATGTATCCATAGGTACGAAAATACAGTGAGAGCTGCTGCGCGCACACAACACACGTGTACAACGGCGGAGAAAGAGAGAGCGGGTTACGCGAGCCCGGGCGTGCATAAGCATATACGCGAGAGCGCGCGGGCAAGGGTTGAATTTTAATTATTTTCTCTTTGGAAGGGTATAATATTTCAATGCTCGGCCAGTCGAGCGACGGCGGCAACTCTCCTTCTCTCTCTCTCTCTCTCTGGCAGCGGCGGCACCGCCACCTCTGTGTCGAGTAATGTTATTATAATTGTACTCGCGTTCCCTCGCGTTACGTATAGCACGCGGAAGAGGGGAGGGGGGGGGGGAGCTCTTGATGCTCGGTCATTTTCTTGCGCGTATTCCCTTTCTCTTTTTCGTCCATCCGCCGTTTCAGCTCTCGACGAGCGTCTCTGGAGCCCTCTGCAGCGCTCGCTGGCGTATATGTGTATATGAGTCATTCCACGGGATACTGGAAACTTCTGGGGGCCCCGACTACCGAAAAATTTTGGGTAGGGCACACTTACCAGACCTATTTTTTCTGATTTCTGGGACCCCTCCGAATAAGAAACCGTGTGAGCTGCATCATTATCGGTTGCCACCCGGGTTTCCGGTCGAAAAAACGCAAAAATGTTCAGACATTTCCTTTTGTATTTTTGCTGTCGAGAGTATTATTTGTGTACTGTGAATCCTGTGGGACTTGGCGCTATACTTTATATATACAGAACGAAAGTGCAGCTCAGGAGCTTTAAATCAAGCCTAAAATTTTTAAAATCGGATGTTCCGCTCACGAGTTACGCACGCTTGAACACTGTTAACTCTTTATAGGGCTCTCGCGAAATTAATCGATTTTCACTTTTTTTTTCAAATCCTCGAAACTTTGGATCCACTGACTCGATTTTAAAGATTAATAGCTTAAATTAAAGCTCTTTTCCTCAACTTTACGATTTTTAGGTGCAAAATTGATTTTTCTTATCTATTGAGCTATATATATGCGTTCAGAAAACCAATCCGCTTTAGAAGCATATATATAGATCAACAGATAAAAAAAATTAAATTTAGACCTAAAAATCAAAAAGTAGAGGAAAAGAGCTTTAATTTGAGCTATCAAACGTTAAAATCGAAGCATTGGATCGACAGTAATAGGGATTTGAAGAAAGGGAAAAATGTGTGGTTTTTGGAAAAATCGAGCTATTTCGTGAAAGTCAAACCAAACGACTTTTTTCAAATGGTCATAACTTTTGATCGAGTGATTCGATTTTGACGTTTAATAGCTTAAATTAAAGCTGCTTTCCTCAGCTTTTTTGTCGATGCCAATATTTTTTTGTAGTGAGCTATATATATGCTTCTAAAGCCGATTGGTTCTTTGAAAGCATATATATAGCTCACTATATATCAAATTTAAATTTTGACTTCAAATTCAAAAAGTTGAGGAAAACAGCTTTAATTTAAGCTATTAAACGTCAAAATCGAATCACTCGATCAAAATTTATGACCATTTGAAAAAAGTGGTTTGGTTTGACTTTCACGACATAGCTCGATTTTTCCAAAAACCACACATTTTTCCCTTTCTTCAAATCCCTATTACTGTCGATCCAATGCTTCGATTTTAACGTTTGATAGCTCAAATTAAAGCTCTTTTCCTCTACTTTTTGATTTTTAGGTCTAAATTAAATTTTTTTTATCTGTTGATCTATATATGCTTCTAAAGCGGATTGGTTTTCTGAACGCATATATATAGCTCAATAGATAAGAAAAATCAATTTTGCACCTAAAAATCGTAAAGTTGAGGAAAAGAGCTTTAATTTAAGCTATTAATCTTTAAAATCGAGTCAGTGGATCCAAAGTTTCGAGGATTTGAAAAAAAAAGTGAAAATCGATTAATTTCGCGAGAGCCCTATAAAGAGTTAACAGTGTTCAAGCGTGCGTAACTCGTGAGCGGAACATCCGATTTTAAAAATTTTAGGCTTGATTTAAAGCTCCTGAGCTGCACTTTCGTTCTGTATATATAAAGTATAGCGCCAAGCCCCACAGGATTCACAGTACACAAATAATACTCTCGACAGCAAAAATACAAAAGGAAATGTCTGAACATTTTTGCGTTTTTTCGACCGGAAACCCGGGTGGCAACCGATAATGATGCAGCTCACACGGTTTCTTATTCGGAGGGGTCCCAGAAATCAGAAAAAATAGGTCTGGTAAGTGTGCCCTACCCAAAATTTTTCGGTAGTCGGGGCCCCCAGAAGTTTCCAGTATCCCGTGGAATGACTCATATAGGCGCGCGTTATAAGCGCCGCCGCGTAGCTTTCTCCCTTTGCGCGGCTGGTGCGCGAGAGCTTTTTTTTCGCAAGTCGGCTTCCTCTATACTCCGTCGAAGTGTGTAACGGCGCGCGCTCGTTTTGACGCGGGCCGCTGGGCATTGTACGCCACAATTAAAACGTCTAGTCCGGGCCGCCGGGTCCACGCGCTGCAGGAGAGGGCGTTTATTTTTGTAATCGAGATCGGCGCTGTGCTGGCGCGATTCCTTTCCTCGACTCGTCGGCTTCCGGGAAGAAAACAATGGAGCGGGATACATTTCGCGTGTGGGTTTTTTCTTGGAAGTGCAGGGCGCGGCTTAAAGCGGTGCGGAGACGAGCCGCAAAAAGCTCTCGCGGTGGCGGGGACGGCGGCCAGTATTAGATTTGCTCTCTAGGACACTTTAATCAGAATGTACCTATGTAAATTTTTGAATACATATCCTCGACTCGCGCGATGTTTGCTCAGGTCAGTCGAAGGTATTTTCACTGGCGAGGACATGGCGGTTATTTTCCCGGTCCTCCTCTCTTTTGCGGCGGCGGCCACTCGTCGTTCGCGTTCAGCCGGTCGCTGTTGAAGAATTTGCAATTCTGAGAGTCTCCGGATCGGCCGGTAGCGGGCGACGTCGGAAATTTTATCAGCTCGTATACATCAGTTACTTCGTGCTCGAAATCATCGTTTCGTTGGCGAGCGAGAAGGAAAATTTTCAGTCGCATAGCTATAGCTGCGGCTAATTAGATTTCGGTCGAGAGAGAGAGAGAGAGAGAGAGAGAGAGTTATATGCATTAGCTGATATCGGACTGGCGAAATATAAGTTGAAAAGCGGAGAACGGCGGTATAGCCGAGGGAAAAGCTGAGACAATATTCATTAGGAGATCCGAATGGATAATCAGGTTGGAGCTTATCAGAGGGGCTGCCACTTAGCTCTGATTGGATTGTCGATTATTCGCGGCGAAGTTCGGGCGCGCGGCATCGGATGAAAGAATAACGACGCGGAAACGAAACGGAATTTGAATATTCTCCGTCTGCTCTCGGAGGGTCCAGTCGCGGCGACTAGCGGCGTATATAATTGGAAAATTGCATTAGCTTTGTGTTCTTGTGCGTTGGTCGTTCGCCGCGTCGCAGCGGCGACGGCGGCGCTCTGGTACACACATATCTATATATATTATATATATATAGAGATAACGCAGAGAGAGAGCTGCGCAGTGTATATAGCACCTTCTTCTTCCGAATGAGCAGACGGGCAATTTCTCCCGCCACGTCGTAAAAGCGTCGGCTGCGTTTTCGTATCACTCGCCGAAAACGGAGTACAAAGAGCGCTGAGGGAGAGAAGAACACATTTGTAAAGTGGTCGAGCGCGCATCAGGAGCAGAAGAGAGAGAGAGAGAGAGAGAGAGAGAGAGACAGAGGAAAAAAGGAAAAGGTGAAAAAGAAGTGTAGAAGCGAGCGCGCGGTGCGACGGCGGGGTGAGGAGGAGGAGGAGGAGGAGGCTGCTGCTGCGGGGGGATGTAATCAACAAAACGCGGCGCGCCGTATATTTGACGACGAAGGAGTGGTTGTAAGGGAGAATCACTGCTCCTCGTAACAGGTCGTTCATTATGATTTAATACTAACACGGCGGTAATGTCGTCAGAGAGACTCCTGCGTATAAATAATTCGCGTGTCCGGACGCCCACCCAGAGGACCAGCAGCAGCCGCAGCAGCAGCAGCAGCAGCGGCAGCAGCGACACTGCGCTGCCCATGAAGGAGTCCGGGCCGCGGTGGAAGGGGAGATCGCCGCGTCGTTGGTTGGTTCGTTCAGCTTTTTAATGTCGCGTCTCTCGGGGGGCCGCGACGAGGATTACCCCCGGCTAAAAAGGAAGTTTTTAATAATTTTTCATTTTCTCTATATTTATTATCGCGCTCGCGCGCTAACCATTGCTGCTTTGCTCGCCGCCGCTGCCGCCACTATACACTCGCTCGCCGCTGCGACAATAGCGCTCGCCGACCGCTGAATAGGCCGCAGCGCGTCCAGTCGAATTTGCGAATGTCACTTGTCATTATGAAATTTTTAATTTGTCATTTTTCTCCCTTTCCGCCGCCACTGCTGCCGCCGCCACTGGTATACATTGTTTTTTTTTCTCCCCCTACTCGCCGCGCGCGCGCTTGTTACTCTCCCACCAGTTATGCACTTGTTGTTTTTCCGCTGTACCGCCGCGCTCGCCCCGGTCGGCTTGGTCGGAGCTTATTAGTTATGTTTAATTCTCCGCGCAAATTTTCGTTACGCTTCATACGCGAATGCTGAATGTTTTCTCTGCTCTCTCTATATTAACGCAAGCACACCGAGCGAATTAAGAGTACCTTTTTGCGTCTACTTAAGAACTCGCGCTGACTGCAAATAAATGAATACATGATTTTAGAAGCAGCTAGAGATTAGCGCGTTATAAAATTTGAATTTTTCACGCGCGCTACAGCCTCGAATCAGGAAAAATGAATCGCTATAACCCTGCTGTACGAAAGCGCATTAAAAGTCGCGACGTGCATTCGACGGTCGTATAAGAAGAAGCAGCAGCAGTCGTTGCAGGCTCGTCCTAGGCTGTTCATCGTACGTTTGATTCGTGAATAATAGCGAGGGAAAGGAAAGTTTATACTATACTCGGCAGATACAAAAGCTCGTTTTCAATTGGAAAAGAGGGACAAATCGCAGCGAGAATGTCTCTGTCGCGTGACATCCCGAAGGAACGATTAACGTGCACACGGAGAGTGGAGCAGCGCAGATAGCAGCAGAGCCGGGCGGAGAGAGGAGAGGAGAGGAGAGGAAAGAGAATGAGGGAAAGAAGTCCGGGGCGCGCGCGCGCGAGACACGGGAGACACAGGAGAAACTCGATGTCGGGAGAGAGAGGAAATAGAAGGCGAGCGAGCGTACAGCGAAGGGGAAATTTGTCTGTGTTAATTTGTCGCAGAGATCGCGGAATTGAAGCGGGCGCTCGGTTGACTGTAGTATTGGCTAGTGCCGGATTCCGAGCTATACGCGCCGAGGAGGGAGAATGAGGGAAGAGTGAGACGCGCGGGGAAAGAGAGAGGAGAAGAAGGCGGCGGCGTCCCATCTCGTTTCCAACTGCTACGATGCCACGAATCGCCAACTACGCCAATCTTCGCCAGGAGGGAGAGGGAGAGAGAAAAAAATGCCTGTTTGCCGCGCGTCCCCGCGCGCGCTTTCTCGCTCCCTCCAACAATTTGTCTCGTTCGCTGCAAATGAACGTTTTTCCAAAGCTTTTCAATCCCGCACAATTGGCGCAGTCGCTTCGCTCGGTAATTAACCTCCTTATTTTTTTTCCGATGAATGCTCCTTGTGTCTCCGACGATGCTCTCTCTCTCTCTCTCACTCACTCACTCCTCTATATACTAATGCTCCGCGAGGAAAATTAATGTTCCATTCCCGAGCGTTGTACAAAAAGCATCGCGGTACTCGAGCTTCGATTGAATTTGTAAAAGCTCTCGACGAGCGATGTTTCGAGGACGAGTTCTCGTGTATATTAATCAGAAAAGGCTGTGTGAATGCGAGTCGAAGGGAGCAGCGAGCATTATGTATTAATATCAATTTGCAATTTTGTAAAGCTCGTTCGAGTTCCTATAATTCGAAAAATTGTAAGATAATCGTGGGCTTTCCAAAATCTTAACTTGCGCGGCTTAAAAAACCGAAAAATGATCTGCAAGCTTGTGCGGGCGAATGAAAAATTCAAGGAAAACAAAGCTTTTTGAACGCGCGACGGGAGCTGCGGGGGTGAAAAAGTGTGAAAGGTGCGCGTTCGATATCGATGGCCGTGTCGATGCCTCCCCATCAGATTGCTGCAGGTATACACGCCGGGGGAAGAGGAAGCCTTAAGGCCCGCTTATAAGGGGGGAGGCTTGTGCAGGCAGGCAAGGAGAAACACGAAATGAATATTCAGAAGTTATTAGTCTGTAGTGAAATGTGACGGGGTTCAGCCTTCTTGAAGCCGGCACCCCCGCCCGCGCCTTTCGACGCCAGCCAAGAGAGAGAGAGAGAGTCCCTCCACCTCCCGGGACTCGTATACGCGAGAGCTGCAAGCCCACCCCCTTTGATATAGATTTTGCGATACATCCCAAAGCTCTCGAGCGCGAGCGAGCGACGGCGACGACGCAGAGATAGGGGGAGGGGTCGGGGGGTGAGCGAGAAGAGAGGAAGAAGAAGAAGGAAGGAAGGAAGGGTTGATGCCTCGATAACCGGGCTGGGGGGCGTGCGCTCGCTCGCTCGCGCGCACATTCCCGGCTCGAAGCAGTATATAGGGGAGTGCGAAAGAGCTTTATGCATAAGCTAAGAAGCGCTATTGACGGGTACTGCCGCATACATACGCTTCGACTGTTGCATCCTAGCGCGCGGCTTTGATAAACAGCCGAGGCTTTTCACGATACGTAGTCACGTTCCAAATATTGTTTTAGCCCCGGCGCGCGCATTATGTACCCTTTTAACCCCCCCCCCCCTCCCTCCCCCTCCCCCGCGCGAGAGACTCGAGTCTCGCTCGACTCTCGACTCTCGGCTTGCAGCTCAGATAAATAGAGACGGAGAGAGAGATTCGCATGGCTGATTATTCTTTCGCGAGATTAGCTGCACGCTGCGCTGCGCCTCTGAGCGCCTCAACGACGTATATATACATATTCCAGGAGAAAAAGAGTATTGTGCTTTATTGTTCTCGAGCGAAGGCCGCCGGGAGATTGGGATCTATCCCGGAGTATCGGTTAATTTGCACACGCGACACATCTCCCCGTTCTTTAAGACGGATACGATCTGAGGGTGGCAGTCGATTCCTATGGAATTGGCTTTATCCCGGACTATCCGGGACGGAATTGGAGGGTGATATCGTATCCGCGCAGCAGTGTAAGATAGCGCTACGTCCCCGTTTTACAACTCCTTATCAGGATCTCATTGGTAATTTCTGGGAAATTTACATCCAATAAAACTCGGCGCTATCTTGACATCGACTTTGCGCGTGTATAGTCGAATTAAAAATTATATTTCAATCCGCAGGCGAACGTGAGTTGCGTGTCTTGCGCGTGATATCATTGGGCGGTATTGGATGAAATATTCAAAGCGCAAACTCGCGGCTCATCGGGCGAACGCTCTTGGAATTTTCTTTTCCCGCGCACACATGCTCATAAATCTGCATTAACGAGAAAATAATTTACGAGAAATCTATAGAGCAGCCCGAGCGACGCACTTCATCACGATTGATTTGCCTCACGAACGTAATAAAAGCGTCACGCACGGGGTATTATTTTTTATTCCTTCTTCTTCCTTCTTTTTTTTTCTTCCTCGCTCAGCGACGCCCCTTATAAAGTTCGCCTTCTCTGCGGCGTAACTTATATTACGTATACAATACCTGGCGTATCGAAGCTGGCTGATCTCGCGAGTTTCTTCCCTCTGGCACGGGGCCATACATCACACCCTCTTCTTTATTAAACTCATATTTTTCAGGAAAAAGCCTGACCCGCTCTCTTCCTCTCTCAGCGCAGCAGCAGCAGCAGCAGCAGCAGCAGCAGCATAGCACTAGCAGCAGCAGCGGCGGCGGCGAAGGGATAGGAGGTGAACGCGAAAAAAAGAGCGACGAGAGCGCGGCCCTATAGCGTCGAATGAGAGGGAACGAGGGAGAAAGAGAGAGAATGACTGATTACGCGGCGGAGCCTTCGACTTTCGGAAAAATTTTACCTTCGCCCCATGGCCACTTTTAATCCGACGTTGCGCAGACTCTGTGCGTGCGTGTGTGTGTGTGTGTGCAGCCACAACGGCGACTCATGAATCTTTGCTCGGCTACGTAGCATAAAGCGGCTGCGGCGCGGTGATTGCAGCGAGAGCCAGCGCACACACGAAGCTGAATACCTAATTGGTATTTTACGAAGGGAATTCTTTGACGCGAGCTCGTCAATCGCGGCGCATAATGCTCCGGCAGCTGCAACTTTAACGGAGGGTTGCATCTTTCATCGGCTTCCGCCTCGCGCTGTATATACACCTCTTTCTCTCCCGCTTCATTATACAGCGGGACATTCGTCGAAGCACAACTCCGAGTCGCTCTGAATATTTCATCGGCAGGATCCGCTTTTTCTCTCCGAGCTCGCGCGGCGAGCGAATGCTCGTTCCCGAGACGATTGTCACTCCGGTATAAGAGCTGCTGCTGCTGCTGCTGCAGTGTAGCGACGGAAAAGAGGCGGTAAGAGGATCGCGGGGAAAAATATTCGATGGATATATGATAGGAGGCGAACGCGACCGAGTAGCCGAATCAATTATTCATCCAAATTGGCCGGGAAAAAAGGAGTCCTAATTATCTGGGGCAAATACCAAAGCTTAATACGCACGAGTGTACCGCACCTCGGCTCTCTCTCTCTCTCTCTCTATTGCCCTTCCGAAGCCCGCGCGCAGTCGTCGTCGACGTCGTAGACTGCGAGTCGTCTGGCAACCTCCGTTATTTCCCTTACCGTGAATAACCATTTGTATTTCCAATTAGCTTTGCTAATAAGAAGATGGAGGCATTGCGCCGGCGCTGTTAAAAAAGAGAGAGAGAGAGAGAGAGAGAGAGAGAGAAGAGGAGAAAGAGTCAACGGCGTCGGCGGCGGCGGCGAGCTGAGAGAAACAGAGGAGGAAAGGGGGAGCGAGAGAAAAAATAAAATATATAACCTCATCCAGCCACTGGGGAAATAAAGAAAAGCGCCGCGGTATTGCTCGAGGTATGACAATACAGAGAGAGAGAGAGAGTCGTTCGGTGTGTCCTGCGCGCTATATACTCCCGCCCGCCGCTTGTATCTGCGCGACTGCCACACTCCCTCTCCCCCCCCCCCCCCGCGCGCTGGTCTACAATTAAAAATACTCCAACCGATCCCTTTTCCGCCTTTTTCTCCTCTTTATCAATACACCTTGTTTGTTATCCCTTTTATGGCCCTGATGCGGCCGTCTCCTCTGTACTGCGGATATAATGGGCTGCGCGGCTTCGTTTACACTTTTTTGTGCGCTTGATAAAACACGACTGCTCGACACGCGCGTGTATAGAAAATCGTTCAAGGCTGTAAATAATTTTGGCAGATAATATGCGCGCATGTGTATCGTTGAATGCTTCGGATATATGTATATACGTTCCCACGGAAATTCAAAACAACGAATAACATTGCATATATACGTATGTATTATGGTAGAGTCCGAAAGTATTCGCTGACTTTCACGAATAGGCGTGGAAAGGAATTTCAAAATACGGTGTATATTGTGTGTTTGCGACTCCGCGGCTAAGCCGTTGTATTGGTCGCGCTGATGCCCTGCAAAGACGTTCCGAGGGCATTTTCTGAATACAGCTTTTCGTTCGAATCGTCTAGCTGACTGCCTCATTCGATCGCTGGAACGATCGCCGTGAACACACGGAGGGACTGACGCGTATCTATACATCGACTAATTTTCTTTCTCCCGCTATATCTGCGAATTTCGAATTGCCGAGTAAGTTTTTGCCTTTTGTTGTAAACAGTGCGTCGCACGCCGTAAAAAATGTCTCGTGCGTCGTGAAAGTTTTTACGCGCATTCTTTTTTTTTCGGACAACTGTGTGTAATGTGCAAAATTTTCCAGAGGATATAATGCGTGTAAAGACTGTGCCGAGGCATTTACCTGGGAGGAGCAGCACTCAAGAATTTACGAGGGGAAAAGATACAGATACGAGCGGGAAATTTGTCTCGCCTAAAAAATTAGAAGCCGGGGCAGGAGCCCCGAACGTGAAAATCTTAAATTTTACGACCTGCGAAGACATTGTCAAAGAGATGAATTGCGCGAAAAAACAGGTACGTATATGCGCGTAAACGGGATTCCATGCATTTTCTATGAGACCCCTCGCGTATCCAGCTGTGTTTCTCGCTAAAAAGAAGACAGGCGAATTATCGATGCAACGTTTTCAGAACAAAATCAAGTCGGACGACGGCGAAGAGACAGTCGGCGGATCGTCCTCGGAGCGAGTCGAAAAATTCAAGGACACCTACCTCTACCAGATAATGACGGACCCCACCTTCGTCGAGGGCATCAAGCGCGACAAGCGAATCGCGCAGAACTCCTGCCCCTACTGCAAAACGGAGTTCGCCGGCCAGCCGGAGCTGAAGAAGCACTTGGCGAGCGCGCTGACGACGAGCGCGGCGAGTCGTCCGACTTGTTGCGCTTGCGGCAAGAGCTTCGCCCGGAAGCGCTACCTGCGCTACCACCAGAGGTCCCACTCCGAGCGCAACAAATACACCTGCGAGATCTGCCGGCGCAAGTACTCGCGGCACGACAACCTGACCCGGCACCACGTCTTCCACACGAATCCGAGCAAATTTCCCTGCAACAGCTGCGAGCGAACTTTCGCGCGCAAGGATTTGCTCAACAAGCATCTCAAGTGCCACGAGAACAAGTACAAGTACCACTGCGACGTCTGCCTCAAGTACTTCAAGGGCCCGGTCAGCCTGCGCAATCACGATAGACTCTTTCACTCCGACTTCAAAGCCGCCGCTACCTAAATCCCCGCGTCCGCGTATGTAACTTGCGTTCTTTTTTTTTGTTTCGGAGCTTATATATATCTGCGATATATAGCTGCGCATACGCACATTGTACAGAATCGCGCGTATCATGTGCTTTCGTTGTGAAAATGTATTACAGCGCGCGCGGTGTGTTATATATACACGAAAAGATGTACAAACCTGCGAACGAAGAAAGCCGCGTCAGGCTTTAATAAAGTTGATTGCAGAGCGAGAGGCGAACGTGCATTATTTTCATCAAGCGAGCAAGTAGTTGCAGCACTGCGCGCGTACACGTATGTGTGTGTGTACACGCGCGGGGCGAAAGCGCATAAGAATTCGCTCGTTTTTAATAAACTTTTTCGCCCGCGCGCGCGTACGGAAATTATTTGGCGGAAAGCGCGTGAGCTTAGCGAGCTTTTCGCCCTCTGAAGAGTTTTTCAAAGTTTCGGCAAAGTGAAAAGAGTGGGTTAGAGAGACGCGCGCGGGGGGAAGGGAGTACAGTTGCCTCGGATAATAAGAAGAGCGTAACGAGTAAAGCTGCAGACATCGGACTTTCTCTTTTGCGCGACGAGCGGGCCGCGCGTCCCGCATACGCGTCCGTCCCTTTGATCCACTTATTCGTCTGACGTATCACATATGCGCGCGGACCGGACGAAAAATGTAACAAAGTTTTGCCAGGAACGAAGCGAGCGAGAGAGATACGCGCGCGTCTGTATACGTGTATAACGTATACATATAGAGGAGGAGGACAGCAGATCGGCAGAGATTCTGCGGTCTCTTTGGCGGCCGCCGAGAGTAGCTGCACAGCTACAGAGTCGAACGCAGCCTCGAGTTCTTGCCGCCGCTGCTGCTGCTGCTGCTGCTGCGTTTCTCTTATTCCCTGCAGTCTGTTCGCTCTCGGTTTCTGTTTTCCCCGCCTCTATACGCTGTATACGGCCTCCTCTCTATACCAAAGGGATTATGCCACGAATGTGGACTCTTGAGCGTTTTTAAAAATCCGGCTGGCTCGAGAGAGCGAGCGCCGCGCGGTGCATATAATGTCCGCTGTAAACTTGCTGCGTACCGCGACTGCGGCGCGTCTGCGCGCATTTGTCTTGCGAGTTTTTCATCTTCGCTGCTGGTCGGCTATTTATACTTTATTTTTTTATTTTACTTTCGAGACAAGCCGCAGTGTGCCTCGAAATTAATTCAACCTCGAGTGTGTTTACAGACGACGAAATTTCTCGAGTCGATCCTCTCTCTCTCTCTCTCTCTCTCTCTCTCTCTCTCTCTCTCTCTCTCTCTCTCTCTCTCTGACGGGCGCGTGCGCTGGAAACATAAACATACGACAAACAGCCGGGGTTAAGCGGGCGTCTAGGCGGCGCAAATATCTTAAACTGCAAAGCCGTTTATCGGGAAAGACGTCGCTACATCGCTGCGTAAAAAAAGTTAAGATAAATTAGAGATCTTAAAAAGATATGTCTCGGATATGGCAGGATTCAAGACGTCCTAAGATTCTTTCTTAACATCGTTTTAATAATTTACTTTTTGTTTGTTTAAAAGTTTGAAATAAATTATTCTTTTTAATTGAAATAAATTGAGTAAATTGTTTTTTTGTAAAAAAATCTTGAATTTATTTTTACAAATTATAAATATATACTATTATAAAAGCAGTAGGTCAAAAGTCATGATCGGATGTTTTGCAGCATCTGAAGACTTGTGTGCATGCGTCGAGGCTGGTCGAAAGGAGATAGACTTCGGCTTCCAATTATGTTAATATTTTATTTGGCTCTAAGTTTACATCTATAAAGAATCGATAATTGGCTCATGAGCTATAAAAATACACTTAACTTAAATCAACTTTATTCCTCAATCACTAAAAAATTGTATTAAAACCGTCTTAATATTATCTAAAAAATAAATCCATACATATCTTAAATGTCTCTTAAATACAATTATCTGAAAAGTATCTTAAGAACATCTAAAATTGTATGGAAAATTTCGATAATAAGGAATACAAAAAAAATCTCAAAAATCATAAATTTTGAGATCTTAAATTGATCTTATTAGAATGATGTTAAAAAAGAATCTTAGGACGTCTTGAATCCTGCCATATCCAAGACATATCTTTTTATGATCTCTAATTTATCTTAACTTTTTTTACGCGGGCGATTATTTTCACGGGCGTATATCCACATTCCGGGCGAGCGAGTCCTCCTCTCTCGCTCTCGGTTATATTAAATAGTTGAGCTCGTATACACGCGCGCGAGAGAGCCAAGAGAGTGGAAGGAGTGGAGGCGCGCGCGCGCGCAGAGTCTGCAGCTCACACGAGGCGAGTAATTTTCATATCGCCCATCAATATTTTCAGCTTATTAGCAATCTCGCTCGTGCCTAGCTGACGTCGCTCTTAATAAATTCCCCTCGCGCTTCCTTATACTTTGCCCCCCCGCACGTACACTCTCCCGTAAATATCGGAAATTTCTCGATGTGAACTTTCGGATGTGCTCGCAACGCTTTTGAAGCTTCCACCGCTGCCGCCGCTGCTGCTGAGAAAATATTAAATTTTAAATTACTCGCTGCGCTGCAAGTCGCTGTGCTCGATAATGCGTGAAATTCTTCATCGATTGCGCCCGCAAGAAAAGTTTCGCAAAAACAATGTTGCTCTCTCCCTGTCCCCCTCCCCATAGCACGCTGCCGCGCGCGTATCTCCTCCGCAAAGAAAATCCGTATGAAATTACTGGAAAGTAATCGCCGAGCCGCGATGCCGCGCTCGTTCGAAAAAGAAAGAAAAAGAGCCGAGTCGCTCCCTCTTGTATTCTCGTATCGCGTGTATACGCAGTCGTTATACGCCGCGACGAGGATCCTTTGACTCTTGCTCGCCGGGATTAATAACGTATCAATGAACGCGCCAAAGAGAGCAGTCGTCGTGCTTCAGCCCTTTTTTCTCCACTCCGCGCGTCGAAACGCAACAGACGGAATTTTCTCTCATCGCGAGGCATCGCGACTGCGTCGCCTCGTTATATACGTTATATTAGCCGCGCGGCAGTTAAAGTGGACGTTTTTCATCCGGCCGCCGGTCTGCATGTACAATATAACTCGCGCAGTGCTCAGAGTGCCGCTCGAGTGCGACTCTTCGCACTACCGACCGTCCGATCCTTTACTAATGCACTCCACGCGGAATGGAGATCGATAATTTCGAGAGGTGCTGCTGGAAAAATATTTGACTATGTAGATTTTTGTCTCCGCCGCGCGCGACTTTGGCAAACAGAGGGCAAATGTTTGAGAAACCGAAGGAAATTACGGGGCGGAGGATAACGACGAGGATGAAAATAAGCTGCGGGAGAGGAGAGCGTAAGAAGTGCGGCGCGGCAGGGGTTGGGTTCGGCGGCTCATTGGCCGTGAAATATAGAGTAGAAAAAGGTTCGATAATTGATTACACAGATTTTTTATGCCGCAAGAGACGTTAATTCTCGGGATCGCGCGCGGGTCCACACCCCTCGCGCTTATAATTCCGCTCGAAAAAATCCCCAAGGAAGCGGACGGGGACGGAGGAGAGGAAACGAGAGCGAGAGAGAGCAAGACGACGCGGCCCTATAAAAACTTTGTTAACTTGCCTACCTTCGATTATACCCGCTCCTCTCAATTATGAATTTATCACGCGACACGGCGTCTCCTATCGAATTACTCGGCTTCGCCTTCGCCCGCCGCCGCGGTGTAAAAAAACATTTTTCAGCTTGTGAGCCATTTTCGCATTGGCTCGCGCTCGCTTGTTATACACGCGGTAAATACGCGGTTATAAAGGAAAGTGCGCGTATATATGTAGACAGGCGGATGACGAGAGAGGAAAAAAGCGGGGGATCGATGAGGCCAATACAAAGGCGCGCGCTCGCGAGGGGTATACACGCGCCGAATATTTTCTGTGTGAAGAAACACGGGTTCTAATATTAATTTTAATCGAGGCGCAAAGCCCACATCGCAAATGATACGCGCGTCGACGGCAAACGGGGTCGGGGCAGATTTTTTTGTGGCGCGTCGGCGAACCTCGAGAGAGAGGCGAGGAGCGCAGAGAGCAAAGAGCGAGGCCGCGGCGCTGAAAAAAGGGGGCATCGTCGTCGAAAGAGAGAGAGAGAGAGAGAGATCCGTATATAGGTGGGGGAGGAAAAAAGGAGCGCGCGCGAGACTGTTACGCGTATAATATTGATTGAAATACGAGAGCGCGCGGGGCTCTGAAGAACGCTTTGTTTGGGAGAAAATCATCGGGCCGGTAATTTGAAAATATTGAGCCGCAGTCGTCGTCGTCGTCGTCGTTGTCGTCGTCGTCTGATGGGCTGGCAGATAGGTATAGACTAGCGGACAGCTGCGCGCGCGCGCGTTTGATGCAAATATTGCCTTTTCGATAACGCGAGCCGATACTCGGCCTCTTTATGCTAATTAAATTGCTCGGCTCTTTTATTTTGCCTCGCGCGGCGCGCAAGTATGCGATTATGAGGGACTTTGATGTGCTGCTGCGCGAGATTTGAAAAATATGTGCAGTACCACACCGACGAGAGCTCGCGTCGCGCGCTTTATTGCGCACAATGCCTGCGGCCGGCTGCAATCATTCACTTTGTCGTCCTGGCTTCTGCGCGCGTATAATACAAGAAATTGTCATGTTAATACACGCAATTTAGGAATAATGCCCGGGCACTGCACACATACACGCGCGGCCAGTGGGAGTCGAGGGAATTATAAGGAGAATGTAAAAGGCACGCTTCTGTTTCGTGTCCACTTATCGGTCGTGCAAGTGCCATAGCAGTGTATATGCAGCAGCGAGAGAGGCGGCTAACAGGCCGAAGCATTCCGCGCAATCTTTCAATCGTGGGCAATCGGCCGCGACAACAGACGCGCGCGCGACTGATGTGCGATATCGCGAAATAAGACGGAGCGAAAGGAGGAAGACTTGCGATGCTGCTGCTGCTGTTTGTACTCGTACGTCGCACGCCGGCTATACAGCTATACCGCGAAATTGATTCGATCACATCCCGCGCCGCGCCGAGAGAACACGTCTATAAATAGTATAGCACCGATGATGGAAGGCTTTAAACGAGATGAGATGGCCCCTGATCGACCCAATCAATGCATCCACTAAATCATCGTCTAAGGCTGACGGGCGCAACGCGCTCGCTCGCGCGCAGTTAACGCTCCGCGCGAAGCGAGCTTATACACACATACGCAGTCCGTGGGCGACCGGAAGAGGCCACTCATCTAGTGATTGTCGATCTGCGCCTATTTACCAGCACTCGGTCATCGCTTCGCTCAAACGCGCGCGGCTCTATATATACTCGCACGCTCTCGCTATGTATATGTACATGCATTATTTCTCGATTTCAGAGCCGACGGCTCGTTTAAGAGGCATTACTTATCATCAAGCCTGCTTTCGCGCGACTAGACTCGCAATTTGTGCGTGTGTGTGTGTAGGGGAGCGAGCGAGCGCAGCTTTTAGCAGCGCCTAATTAAAGAATCGAAAGCGTCGGAGCGAGCGAGCTGTATAGGAAGAAAGTGAGCTCGGGCGACGCGAGACTCTGCAGCGGGCGACGCGAGCTCGTCTTCTTCCGTCCGGCAATCAAGTATCGACTTTTCCATTAGCCAAGAAAGTTGTGGTCGCCGTAACGGGGAAATTGGCCATAGGGCTGGACGAAGGCTGCTGCTGCTGCCGCTGCTGCTGCTGCTGCTGCTGCTGGTCTGGTCTGCGGCGCAGTCTTGGGTTCGCTGCGCCGCGATACACCAGGAAGGAAGGAAGGAAGGAAGGAAGGAAAAGAGACGAGCGCGGCCGTGGGGCGAGGCGAGCCTGGATGACATTAATTCTCATAACGTTTTACGAGGCGGTATCTGACCTGTGTCAAGTCCTTGCGATGCCCAAGAGCACGGTTTAGGACTCATAACTCCCAATCACCCTAAGACATGCAGTCGTGAACAATTCTCATTCCGTACCTACGCGCAGAGAGAAGCTCCGAAGACGTTGCTATACTCCAGTGCTGCTGGCTGCTGCTGCTACTGCTACAGCTCGACCCTTTCCCAATTCGCCAAAGACACAATACCGAGTTTTACTTCCGTCTGCGAGTCGCTATATACTGCCACAGACACTTGGCCTCGAGCAATAATCACCCAGCTATATATTGACATTCCCGAAAAGCCAGCTCCATTGATATACGCCTCCGCTGCTGTTCCGGAGCTGTATACTCTCTCTCGCCATTTCTCTCTCTCTCTCTCTCTCTCTCTCTCTCTCTCTCCGTCTTGCGCGTATAATATTTTCTTTGACGAGCGCGAACAGCTCGCTCTCCACGGCGGCGGCTACACTCACGCTCGAAAGATTAACTTTTTAGCGAGTTTGACGTTTGAGAAAATTATCGAGCGCGCGAGAGTAGGAGAAAAAGCTCGGCCGTCGCCGCCGCCGCCCGCCTGAAAGTATCATCCGCCGAGAGGAGCTGCGCCTCGCAATTCGAGGCTCAAGCGAAGCGTAAAACGCGCTCGGCATTTCCTCTCCTCCGCCCACCTCCCCGCGTATTAATACCTAACCGACGGCGCTCTATGTACGCGTGCTACACACCCGGTATACATATACACAGGCCACCCCCGCGGAACTTAATGAATTCTTTAGCGAGATCAAAAGGAAAGCCGCCGCCGCCGCCACGTCGATATGCCGCGCTGAAGGGCATTTTTAAGCGAGAAACAAGGGCGCTCGCTCGCTCGCTCGCGGGAGAGAAAAACGAGCAGTGCGGCGGCGGCGGCGGGGCTGCAGAGCGAGGAGAAAGAGCGAGCGAAAGAAACGAAAGAAAGAAAGACAGACGGAGAAAAAGTGCAGCGCCGGCCGAGATTGAACGACGATTTTCCCGCTACGTTTAACAAGCGAGTGCTTTGATTTTTCCCTTTCATCCCCGCGTGCTTCTTCTCTCGGCGCGCAAAACACACGCACGCGCGACGACGACCCTCTCCGCTTATTATGCATCGCGATTTTTCGCTGCGCTACTCGCCCTCTCGAGCTGCATAAACACGCGCGGTGTGTATACATGTGCAGGGGGGGGGTGAGGATGGGCGGTTAATGGCAGCAGCACCGCGAGACACAAAGCTCGATTATTCCGTATTATAACGAGGCTCGTTAGAGAAAAGGGCCTTTTCAGGGGCATTGGATAAGCCCGCGCGCGCAGTTATTGATAGACAGCGACAAGCGCGCCTTAGACGAGAATTGAAGAAAATGCTTGGCGCGCGATGCTTCGAGGTGAAAGAGCAGAGAGAGAGAGAGAGAGAGAGCGGCTCCGATAGAAATCGAGGGGTACACACACAGAGAGCGAGGGAGAAGAAGCGGCGCCGCGCTAGTTTCGCCTGGGTTGTTTCGCCGGGAGAGTGCATTTGGCCATCAAATAACATCGGCAGCGCCTATAACCGGCTTACGTACCGACATAAAGTCGGCTTGGCTGCTCCCCTCCCCCACCCCCCTGCACGTCTTCGCCACCGCAGCTTTCGTTTCGAGGCCGACACCGCGCGTATATATATATATATAGAGAGAGAGAGAGCAATCCGCGCAGCTTTCTCTCTCTCTCTCCCATCACATCGAACCACTAACTCGTGATCAGACCACCTAACCACCTTCAAACTACCGTCGTATCAGGAGTTGCGGCTCTTCGAGGGCTTAAGAGGCACGATATCAGTTGATTGGGTCTCGCTGGCTGACGTTATACACTCTCCGCGAAAAAGCCACTTTGCCAGAGAACGCGCGGCGATAGTGCTCGCTTTTCTCAAACTTCGGGATTACATCTTTATTACATACGCGACGGCTATATCGCTGAAAAATTCCGTTTAAATATACGAACGAATCTGAATCATTTCGACTGTAGGTTACAGCTCGCCCCGGATTTCCAGCCCGAATAATGCGTACAACACGGTTTATCCTCTACACTCGGGAGGGGGGGGGGGGAGACTCTATGATTAAACAATTCGGCGGCGGTTGTTTGGGTTTTCGCGCTGTAAAAGTCCGAGCGGAGGATTCGAGGTTAACGGCGTCGCCGGTGCTGCATTTATGCGGCGGAGATTTGGCCGGTCCAAGTGCTATATAGCGAAGAGAGGGAGGAGGATGCAATAGCGCGGCGCGCGGTCACCGATATTTCCAATTAAGTTTCCGGCGGCGGTGCGGAGGAGTAAGAGGCGAGAGCGAGCGAGAGAAAGCTCTCCGGCGCGTATATACGGCGGAGCTTGCGCGCGCCGTTGGGCTAGATATCGGGCGGCGGGGGCGATACTTTCACGGATTAGAGAGGACATCAGGCAAAGCGGATATGCCGTGTTGGCCTGCGGGACTTGGAGGGGGGGGAAGGCACCAATAACTTGCCAATATCGGCATTACTGGCGCACTACGCGCAATATAAACGTTTATGACCCAATGTGCGCCCGGCTTCGTCCCTGGACTTTCTCCCGTTACATCCGTGCCGCGCGCCAGTGACTCTCATTCGATCTGCAAAACCCGCCGCTCTTGCTGCGCGCTTACGTTCGTTCGGGGTATATTAGACGTTTGAGAGGATGCGTCGACGCCTTTAGCGCTAAAATCAGAAATTGTGTTTAAAATTTTTTGTAGAAATTTTCTGTAATTAAAGCAGTTATTACGAAACTTTTTTAAAGGATAGACCAAATGTATCTCTTCGAGCCAACTATTTATTGAAAATCAAGCCAACGTTTCAGTCTATATGTAGACCCTTATCAAGGCTGATATTCTTAAAAAGTATTTCACTAATCCCAATAACGGGAAAAATTCAGAGATATTCTCAGTGCCGCGAGATGTAAGTGCGGCACTGGAGAGAACAAACGAACGACTCAACTCTTTCAATAAATAGTTGGCTCGAAGAGATACATTTGGTCTATCCTTTAATTCTAACAACATCGAGCAATAAATTCATCGAACACAACGAAACTTTTTTATTTAGAAGCCGTTGCGGTTATATCAGGAATATGTATAAGTATGGTTGCACAGCTTGAAATGTGACGCTATGAAATGACACACTTTTTTTATTCAAAGTGTTTCACGATAAGTACTCTTATTTGGATTTGAGTAGACTTGAAATAATTTTTTCTAGAACCCCTTTGACTGCGAAAGACTTGTATTAAAAGTAAAATGCAACACCTTTCTATTAAAATTATTTTGAATTTTTCACTAAAATTATAATTTATTCAATTTTTCATGATTCGTTAAGCAGCTCCAAAGAAAACCATTCAGGATCAGTATTTTGAACTATACAATTTGTGCGTCAAGTATACTTCTCAATGATTATTTCAATAGAAAAATTGGCAAAACGTCGTATACGAAGAGACATTAAAAACTAAATACGAAGAGTTAAAAATAGTAGCCCTAACGCAGAGCAACAAGCGAGCAGAATAAGAGAGCCGCGATGGGAGTACAAGAGGTCATATTTGTGGGCAATAGCAGTGGTATAGTTGGGCTCGGCGCAGCCTCTCTCTCTCTCTCTCGCTCGGCCCGGAGACACTTAATGCTTCTCTATCTATAGGAGGAGGACAGGCTCGCCTCGGATATTGTTATATACGGGGGCCAGGAGCGAAATGCCGGACTAAAAGCGAAGACGACGACGAGGAGGACGACGCCGGGAGATATCGCGCTGGCCGGTGGCAATTACCGGGGCGACCAAGAGTTATTGAAAAAATCCCCATGGACCAGAAGCCCCGCGCGCAGAGCCACTCGCTAATGAACACTGATTGCCGTTCGCCGAACGCCTCCTCGATGATTTGTGGGCCGACCGATATTCGCTTCCTTCCGATTCAGCTTTTTCTCCTCTGCGTCTGTTTGGCTTGCACCGCCGCTCTTGCCCCTTTTCTCTCGTCGGCAGAGCAGATCTCTCGCCGGCTCGTCCTGCCGCGAATACGTGATTGAACTACCCAACAGGCCTTTGTGCCTTTATCGGGGCTTATTGGACTTTACGATGTCCCTCTCGGACATATTACTTTCTTTCAATACCCACCTATGTTTATGGCTTTTTGCGGATTTCACGAGATTTGACCTGGTCGGGCTCTCGACCCGCGCGCGTGGAACTGGGATATCCGGAGACAATGCTCGCTGGAATTTAATAAATTTATTACTCCCCCACCCCCACCCCCTGATAAACATACGGTATTATACAAAATTGCGCTTCGAAAGATATTTCGTCCGGTCCTTCCGCCTCGCTCCTGTCGGAGGTCACGTCTCGGCGCCAGAAGCGATAATTTAAAGGAATGAGCACAGCAGCTGCGGAGATATTGTGCTCAGGGAAAATCGATCAAAGCCTCGCGCGACGCTCGACGGCTAAAGTTTTCCCGGGGCGAAGTGAGCCGTAATTCGTTAACACCTCTAATTCCCGATATAACGCTGTATTAGTTTTGATGCTGTCTCTCGGCGTTGCCGAGGCCCGCCGCCTTGGCAAAGATTCTCCCGTTCTCTCTTTCTCTCTCTCTCTCTCTCTCTCTCTCTCTCCCGTGAAGCATCTCGCAGCTCGTTGCGCGAGAGTCCCTCTTTACCAATTTTCCTCCTCAAAGCTTCATCGTCTTTGATCAGCTCTCGCGACGGTTCTATAATGTCCCCAGCTCTGATGCGCCGCCGCCGCCGCTGCCGTTGCTGCCTCGTCTTTTCCTCTTTTCCTCTTGAGAGCTCTATACACTCCGTCGCCAACTCTGTCTTTCTCCTTTATTCCTCGCGTGCGTTCGCCTACTAATTCTTTCACTGCGAATATATATTCACCCATTTCTCGGGATTAGCTCGTCGCGCGCGTAGTTTCGCCTCCCGTCGTGCCATTCGCGCTCTAATAATAAGTCGATTACGTACCGATGGCTTTTTATTCGGGAAATTGAGTGCTGCTATATGCTGCCGTTGCCGCGCGTTGCTGCTTTGATAAAATTAATATTTGCACGCGATTGACGCGATGCGCGAACAAGTTTGCTCTCACGGCACTGTATACAAACTGTATATACTGCCGCAGCCGCTGCTACTGCTACTCTCTGGTGCAGCTCAGTAATTTATTCCGATCCCGAGTTTGATGAAAGGATCTCGTTAATTGGGAATACTGATGTCTGCCGGTGTATATATACCAAGCGCTTCTATCCGATCGATTCCCTTTTCCCGGGTCGTGTATACTTCGTGTTTCGCTGTATCTCCGTCCCTTTCCGGCTCTTTTCGTCTCTCTCTCTCTCTCTCTCTCTCGCGAGCGGGACGACGTCAAAGGGACCTTATTTATGAGACTTTTGGCAAACAGATGGATAAATCTGATATTGCGAGATGAGATTCAACTTTCCGGCGCTGATGCTAATCCGAAAAGTATTTTGTTCGCTTAATACCGTATTAGATTAATATTTAACGTTGTATATATATCGCGCACGGCAGAAGCACCACCACCACCAGCAGCAGCAGCAGCGCAGCTCTGTGACGAACAAATAGATGCGGATACGCGTATATATACGAGAGTTTCGCACAGTTGCGCCGAGTCGAGAGAAATAAGAGAGATAGAGAGAGAGAGAGGCTTTTCTATATTTAGCAGACAAGAAGCTCCCTGTAAAACAGACTTATTAAAATTGCGCGCGCATCTTGTAAACATTATTCACCGAGCGAATAGTAATGCGCTACCGTCGATATTTTTAATTGAATTTTTATCAGCGATACACGAGAGAGAGAGAGAGAGAGAGGATAGAGAGACGGGGAGCGCGAGGCAGCAGCTCGCTCGAAGCCGCGCGCGCAATCTGACGATCTTAATGATAATGCGCTACTTCCGTTTATTTCATAGTCGAGCTCGCAAATTATCTTCTTACTCATCGGGCATAAACAACGATATACTACCAGCAGTGCTGCATCGGCCAGATATCCATCGCTCCGTGCATCAGCGTCGCTGTATATATGTTTATGCCCTTGTCTCCGTAATTGATTTCGCGACTACTGTATCCGTTTTTTTTCCTCTTCAACGCTTCTCAACCCTCCGGCCCGGCAGCTTTCTCAAGCTCCGCGGATTAAGAAATTAAAATCGTGACGTCAATCCTCATTCTCCCCGCGAGAGCTTTTTACTCCTCTTGTACGCCGACTTTACGGCACATCTGAGAGAGCGCGTGCTGTTTATCGTGACGCATCATCTTCGTGTGGTCATCGAGGCCGCTGCCATTACGCGTTTTGTCATTTCCGCTTTCGTGTCGGAAAGGCGTAAAATAGCCGAGCGAGAAACATCTGCCGCCAAGCAGATCAGATATTACATATACCGTGCGATGCTCGACTTTCCACCCGCATCCCGTATATACATATACTTATACAATACATAAGCACCGCTACCTTCCGGCGAGCTTTGATGATTCTTCAGAATTTTTCATCTTCAAACAAACTGAAACGAATACAAATTGAGCTCAATACCGAGCAATCAACGGCGCGGCTCGATACGCAATTTATATATACGAGCTGGTATATATATACTCGCAGAGCTCATTAGGCGGGTTCAGTGAGCGTAAGCGATGATAATTTATATATTTCGTATATCGATGTGATCGGACTGCGGGGTCACGGTGTATTTATACTGGCCTTCGTTTGTTATTCAAGCGGAGGAGCGAAACACGCAGAAGCACGTGCGCGCGTGCAGGCATCCTCGTCATTATCGTCGGCATAATCGAGATGCGCTCGCCTCATTCGTATTGCTTTCTTTTCATCGTGCGCGCCTTACGTATTAAAGGCATTGACATTATTATGCGCATAAACGGCCGCAGCTGCGGGCGCATCGGACTTGTATATTACAAGTATCATCTCCGTGGAGGGTCGCGGGAGCCGCAGCGCAGCGCTGCCTCCGTATCGATCGATGATTTACGATAGGAATAAAGTATCGGCGTATATATGCAAATAAAACAATGATCGAGGCCGGGGGGGCAAGTAAAAGAAATATAACGATCGATTTTCCGGTATCGCGCGCGCAGCAGCAGCAGCGAGTTCAATACATATATTGACTCGCGAAGGCCGTTAAAAGCGGGCACCGAGCATCGCGGGCAATGAAGTTTTACGGGGCCGAGCCGATCGATTGTTTAAGGCCTTTGTCTCGCATTGTTGATCGCTCGCGCCGCGGCGGCTGCGCGTTATAAAGCTCGAGGGCAAAGGCGCGTAGCCGCGCGCGAAAAGGCGCGCGGGAGCCGCGCAAAGGAGAAGAAATAGCCGGCTGAATTTGTAGTATTAAATAAATAACCCATAAAAGCGAGGCATCAATCCTTTGGAACCATTAACGCCCGATAGCATGGGCCGGCGGGCGCGCGCGCGGGCTCGGCTGTTATTTTTCATACCGCTAACGTCTTACGACCGTCTTCGGCTCTTTCGCTCTCATGCGCGCGGCAGCGGCGGCGGCGGCTGCAGAGTACTCGCGCGCGAAGAAACTTCTCCCTTGTTCTCTTCCTCGCTTCGCTCACGCGCTCTCTCTCTCTCTTCTCGTGCGCAGCAGCGCCTTCGAGCTTTTTATGGTCTATAAGTTGAGTTATATGCGGCCCGCCGTAGATCAAAACTGATGTGTCTATTACAACGTAAATACTTAACGACTCTCCGTATTTTTCTGACTTTTTTACGCGGAGAGCAGAGCTCTCTCTCTCTCTCTCCCGCTCTCTCCGATCCTCGAGGGGAATCTCTGATACAGAGTCCGGCAATCAAAATCCCATTAATCATTACGACTTCAATTTGCCAGCGGTTCCGCGCTGGCGCGCGAACAAAGACACTGAAAATTCCCTTTGACTTCCCGGCGTCGGTGGCGGCGGCCCCGCGACTATAGTATATACACGCGTGCGGTAGATACATGCGAATGCAAGCGCGCGCGATCGCCGCGAGTCGATATAGCGGCCGTCGGTGCGGTGCGGTGCGGCGCGGCGGCAAAGACGAAAGGCCTGCGGCGATCGGCGTGGGTGCGGGCCGGTCTGTCGATACAAGGAGCGGATTGTCGGCGCCTGAAAGACAGCGCGCAGCACAGTGGCCGCGCTTGTGCCCCCGATAGATTGCGATCCCGCGATATGTACCGGCGTGTGCAGCTCGCTCTCAGCCGACCCATCTTTCTCCCTCTCCGCACTGCTCCTTTTGCTCGTACTGCGCTATGCTCCTCTCCTCTCCGCGCGTATATATATATACACGCGCGCAGCGCGGGGCTATTAGCTTCGGCTTTGATTGGCTTCGTTTAATGGGCCAGGCGACACGCATATAAATTGCCGCATTTCTGCTTTGAAGATATTTCGAGCGTGCCATCCGCCCCCAATATACGCGCGCAGGCTCCACCTGTGAGTTTCTCGCCTTGAAATCGTTGCAGTCGTCTCTCTCCCCTCCGCATCAGCGTCTGCGCGTGTGTGCGCGTCTCGCACTCCCCCTCCGCGCCTGCTCGATGTCTTTATTACTCCGCGACTCTCTCCATACTATGCGGCTTGCATTTTTCTCCCTCGCGCGACGATCTCCGACACGACGAGAGGAGAGCCGAGAGCCGAATGAAGTTAGCGATGACAGTCGAAAAACAAGTTACATAACCTTTAGTGCACATCCCACCCAAGAGTCGCTCGCGTCGTCGTACACCATTTCAGAGTGAAAATCTTCTGGAAACAAATATGCTGAAAATAATGTTTTGTACATAACGTGACTCCGTGCCGTTTCTCGTCCCCCCCGTTTCAACCCCGCTGCTGCTGTCGGCCGGATGTTCGACGATCGTGTTAAATAATGTTCGATTGGTTCGCGGCAAATCGTTAGATTTACCCCGAGAGTTCGTCTGGCCAACGCGTGTTTCATGAATCTTATCAAGTCAAAGTGCAAAATGTCGAGTGAGAACGAAGAGGACGGAGAGTCCGATACGGACGCTTCGATATCGTCCGAATCACTGCCGATAGCAGCGCGTTCAAAAGTCCAAGTTCTCTTGAGAATCAGGCCTACCGCGGAAAACGAAGTCGAGGGCTTGGACGACATTTACACGGTCGAGGATTCCTCGGCGTTGCTCGTCAAGCATTTCACTTCGAACGAGGCTGCTAGGCGCTCAAGATTCACGAAATTCGGCGATAACGTAACCAAAAAGAAATTCACATTTTCAAGGATATTTAACCAAGAAGTCGGCCAATCGAGCTTCTTCAACGAGGCGATCAAGCCCGCTGTCGTTGATTTTCTCAACAATCAGAGCTCAACGATCATAACTTATGGTACAGCTGACGCTGGGAAAACTTATTCTCTGTTCGGTACTGTATCACAGCTTGGTGTTATTCCGAGAACTATCGAGCTCATATATTCCTCTCTCAATTGCACCCTAGTTCCGTGGTATAAACCAAAACATTTTTGCAGTATTGTTAATTTAGCTGAGTCTGATCGAACTGCAGAAAGTGAAGCTCGAGAAAAACTTTTATCTTGCAGAATGAGTGATAAATATTTGCACGAAAACTCGTATAAATCATTAGAATTCTCAGAACTCAACAACAATAAAGAGCTCTGCAAAGATTCAATGTACTCCGTTTGGATATCGTTTGTGGAAATTTACAACGATGCGATTTATGACTTGCTCGAAGTCGACGCAGAAGGAAGGAATACGCAATTGAAATTAGCCACGGACAAGCACGGAGCCACTTATATACAGGGAATGCGGAGTGTTTGCGCTACTACTGGATTAGAAGCTTATGAAATTTTAAATGTGGGGCAAGCAAGGCTTACTACAACTTCGAATAGCTCTTACAAAAAATCGAGGTCTCACTCGCTATTTATTATAAAATTGCTCAAATACGATAAAGATTCTTCGTCCTCCGAAGTTCAGGTAAAGGTGCTCATGAATTTTATTATTTGTTATCAGTTCATACAAATAATTAATTGAACTTCCAGGCAAGTTCGCTTTCGTTTTACGATCTGGCTGGCACAGCGAGAGTACAAAAATCCAGAAACGATGAAAAGCAATTAAATGAATTGAAGAGCATTAATAAAAGTCTCCTAGTTCTTGGAAGGTGCATCAAGGTCGTGGTTGAAGGCCAGTCAAGGCTGAGTGCTGGTCCATTCAGAGATTCGAAACTGTCGAGATTAGTTCAGCGTTCTCTGTGTGGTAAAGAAAATCTTACTTTCCTAATTAACATAAATCCAACTGTCGACTTACTAGTGGAAACACAGAATGTATTCAACTTTTCGTCGATGGCCATGAGGCTCATTTACGATTCGACCAAATACGAAAAGAGAACTCAAACAGAATGCCATACACCAATTGCCAGTCCTAAATCTCGAGATATTTGTCTATCAGCACGCTCGAAAATATTGGCTGATCAAGACATCAATGATATAGTTCAGAAAAATAAAATACTTTCGACCGAACTCACAAAAATAAAAGCTGCTGGTCAGCAAAAGGAGCTTGAAGTACGAAAAGAATTAACTGACTTTTTCAATATGCAATTAAGCGAGATAGAAGAACATTGGAAGAAGAGAATGTTACTTATGGAAGAGGAAAAACAAACTCTTGTAAAATTTTCAGTTGATCAAGTCAATCAACATTACAAAGAAAATTTAAACAACTGTTCAAATCGTAAACGAAAGAGAATTAACGGAGCCAATTCTGAAGAAAATTTGGATAAAACAAAAAATGTAAAATATTCCACGAAAATAAAATCATTGCGTAAATCGTTAGATTTTATTAAAAGGAACTTAAGAAAATTTGCAGAAATAATAAATGATGCAACGAATACAGAGATTGAAATTGAAAACACAAAAGATATTTCTATGATTAATCTCGACGATGATGTGACGTTATATTTGTCTACTATACAAGCATTCATAAAACGATCTTTAAAAATTATTAAAATTCAAGAAGACTCTTCGAGAAAATCCAAGTCTTCTACAGGTATACAATGCAGTGTCAACTCTTCAAGTATTGATCTGCTTTGCAAAGAAATTCAAATGTTACTGGACTCCAACACAGTTCCATTTCCAGAAATTGATGACTCTTTAGATTCTAGCGACAATATTGAATTTCAAAATAATGACAATAATATACATAATCTCTTACCCAAAGTTAAAGAACTAGTAATCTCGAATATTTCCGAAAAAATAAAGCTAGAAATGGCAAATTCGGAAAAGTCTCAGGAAATTCGAGAATTGAAAGAGAAAGTTATGAAACTTAACAAAGAAATTTTAGAGAATAATATCCGACTTAAAGAGTCAGAATCAGTTCGATTTATGCTATTAAAACAAAATCGAGAATTGGGGGAAGAAGCTAAAGCAAAAGAGCTATTTAAAAATATAGATTTTGTTACGACTGAATCTGAAAATTACTTGACTAATGAATCAACCTATCGAATCGTTTCTCCTCATCGCAGTTCGACTTCCCGTAGTTCATTTGACAACGATTCTGGTGTAGGTTTGTATTTATGTGAGCCTAAAAAATCAACGAATGGTCCATTGCGAACTAGTTCGGGGAGTAGTCACGACGACTCCGCTGTAGCTTCCAGTGTCGAATGTGTCTCCTGCAAATTAACCGAAGATATAAGTTGTCAAACGATTGTATCGGGAGAGCAGACCGAGAATAATTCTTTCCAAAAAAGACTCACGCAGCTTAAACTCGATTATGAAAAAATGACAGCTCAGCACCAGCAAGAGGCTTCAAAAGTTATTCAATTATCAGATGAATCTGAAAAAATACGAGAAGCAATGGTCGCTCTTAAGGAGAATACCCGTGGAAAGGATAACTTGATCGCCGATTTACAAGGAAAACTTCGTAATTATCAAATGGAAATCGATCGTTTAAATAACGAAAAAAATCAGCTGACATCAAAACAGGAGGAAATGGTGCATAACTTGCGAAAAAAAATAAAAGACACACAGGTACAGTGATGTAAATCATTATTTGATTGTATGATTTCTCAACAATATTATCTAAAAATTGATTTGTTTCAGTTAAAATTAAAAATACATCAAGAGGGAGAAAATACAACTGCTAAACGTTTAGAAGAATATTTCAATAAGTCAGTCGACCTTAAAAGTGAACTATCAGCCGCCCGCTTGGAATTGGAAGAAAAATCAAAAGCATGCCATAAAAATCACTCGGCCGAAATAGATCGCCTAAAAACAGAATTGAATCTAAAAGCATTAAGTGAACAAAAATTGGTGGAGGAAATTCTTGAATATGAAAAGGATCGTGGAAGAATGAACGATCTTTTTGGAAAATTATCTGATTTTGAAGTCTTAATGTTGAAAGTAGAAGATGAGAGAAGTGATCTACAGAGACTACTTAATAAAAAATCTAATTATCAATCAGAAGTCGAGGATCGATTGAAATATTTAGGAACTGTATTAGATGGACGAGACAGTCAAATTCATGCTCTGCGATCCGAACTCGGTGTGCTCGGAAAATCGAATTCGTCTAATTATCAAAAAGGACAAGAGCTTAGTAAAGACGTGAGCAGATTAATGGAACACATGATTTCTATGAAGGATGATCTCAGAAAATCGCAGAAAGCTCGAAAAGCAATTGAGCAAAATTCAAAAAAGGAATTCGAAAACCTTCGCTCCAAATTGACTATATTCCAGGATAATGCCCAACTTTTGAATATAATTTGTAGCAGTGGTGAAAATAAGTACGATGACGTATGCAAATTGAAAGCTGAACTAGCGGAGAAGAACAGCGAATTGGTATTTTTTAAGAAAAATAGAAATGCTACTATTCAGAGGTATTTAAAAAGTGTTAGTCCTGAATGTACGAGCTATTAATCGCACATTTTATTTCCTAGGTATGAATGCCTGATTCAGCAGCTTCAAGATGCTCTGAAAAGTCCGCCTAGCCACAAAATGAAAAGAATGTCAGCTCACAAAGAAAAAGACTTGTTCAGCAACGGCAAGGATTACTCGACTTGCGATATTCACGGCGCGGAGCAACTAATTCGCGATTGGACAGTGTTTCTCGACGACGAGTCTGTTTACTTATCTCCATGTCCTAGTTTACAAGCCGTGACGCACGACAGCTCGGATACGACCCCGAGTAAAGATGGACCCACCCGTTTGATCGCAGACGTCAGCGACAAATATATAGAAGTAAGCTCGATTACCGCTTTTACCCCTTTGCCGATTCTGTCTCGACAACGATATCGATGATTTCTTTGCTTCCTAGATATTATACTAAAAAAGTTACCCAAAAATGCATGAGGTACGTGATTTTTATAGAGAGAAAGAAATGTCCGTTCGAAAGCTCATCGTCACCGCATCGAATCGTCCGATGAAATTTGCGTTCTCGAAGGGGACGGCTCAAGCAGGCATGCAACTGGTCATGTCAAATTTCACGTTTAGCAAGAGAAGCCACGTAAAAGATTTTCAGTTCTAGATTTATTATTGTCGTTCAAGTTACTCTCGTTATCGATCTGTTTATAGTTGCGTTTCGCGCTCGTGTACTTCCGTTATACTGCAATGGAATTGAGCAAGAAAAAAACAACGTTTACATAAAATGTCTTTACAATGGAATTGTGCAAGAAAGAAACAACGTTTAAATAAAATGTCCTTACAAGTGTACGCGAGACGGTCCTTTCCCGAAAGCCATCGACGTAGAAAAATCAAAGAGCCGGTGAGTCAGTGTCCATCAGCGGGGAGGCGAGCTCTGCCGCAGACGCGATAACGGGATTATCGATATTCGATTGTCCATATCTGGCGCAGATGAAGGAGACCGGACACAGACGCCAGTCGGCCAGTCCCCCGAGATGCGACGGTTAATGGCGAGAGGCGCGCGGCGTCGTTCCTTACAATTACAATGTAAGCTCCCTTCCACCCCCCCCCCCTCCCGTATCCCCCGAAAAGAAAGCATCTCACATGGTACGCACGATCTCGATATACGTATAGAGAGAGAGAGACGCGTCTCGCGTAACCGCAGCAGGCAGTATAGTTGGCCGCTAGTTTTGCGAACAGAGGGGCGAATCGTTGGATTTTATTGGCAATATGCTATAATTTCCGACATTAGATGCCGCTGACGCTTTTGGACTCATTACGTCCCTTATGGGCCTACGTGATCTTGGTCGAAGACCACGCCGGATGTGTGTGTATATGTATACACGTCACACAATACGTGTACACCTCAAACGCACGCTGACACACATGCGCGAGCTTTTTGCGGATCCTGATAGGGAATTATGACGAGCCATTATCGAAACTCTCGGAGAAATCCACTCTTCGGTTAATGGGAGAAAGCGGAGCAGCGTGACGGCTTAGAAATCCGAGCAAATTGCTAAATACGATCGGGGAAAAACACCGACGTAAACTGCGCGCGGCTGATTTATAATGCGCGTGCTCGAAAAATCTTGGAAAAATTCCGTTATTCACGCGAGTGACGCGTGTTCCCCCGTATACATATATGTGCATATCCATCCTATTTCGGAAACAACTCACCCGAGCAAGTCGCAAGATTTTTTCTTGAAGGTACACCTACCATAGACCTGATTTTTCTCGTTCCTTAGGTCATTCTCAAAGAGAAAAACCTCGCGTACATGGCCGATCGAAGGGTATACCTTTTTCTAGAGCAAAAACGACTCGAAAAACGAGAAATAATTAAAAAACAAGAATTCATAGATTTTTTTTCTCGAAAACTATGGACTTTTCAAAATATTTCATTAGAACAATAATGACTTAAAGTTCATCAAAGAATACTCTGAAATTTTTTCAGATTTTCGAAATTTCGGTTTTTTTTGAATTTTCGGAAAATCAAAACTTGTGCCGGACCAATCTGAAATATTTCAGAGCATTCTTTAATGAATTTTAAGGCATATTTGTTTTAATGAAATTTTTATAAAAGTCCATAATTTTCGAGAAAAAAACCCGTAAATTCTTTTTTTGTCGATTTTTTCTCGTTTTTTCGACACGTTTTGGCTCCGGAAAAAAGTATACCCTTCGATCGGCCATGTACGCGAGGTTTTTCTCTTTGAGACTGACCTAAGGAACGAGAAAAATCAGGGTCTAGTAGGTGTGCCTTCAAAAAAATGTTTTCCGACTTCCTCTGGTGACTTGTTTCCGAAATAGGATGGATATGCACATATACATCATAGATCGCGCCAATCAAAACTTCGCCGGAAATCTCGCTGTCGCTGAAAGTTTGAACGGCTTTTACGTACACGACGTACGTTTGGGAAATAATGTCGCGTTGCTCGCGAGGAAAAGAAACGGCGAGGCGCGGCGCCCGCGAATTCGGAAAACTCGTTATCGAGAGAGCTCGATTTTCCCGCGAAGCGAGCAATTTTCGCCCCCCCGCGCCGCCACCACCGTCTCGACGCGTTTCTCTTTCTCTCTCATCAGAGCGCGCACGAGCCCGGTGATTTCTCCGGGCAAATGTACCGCGAACTTTCCTCTTTCAATTGGCAATAAGATTTGATCGCTGCGGGAAATATCATCCAATTTCCTTTCTCCGGCGCTTCGTGCGCCGCGAACATTGTGGCTTATACATAGACGCGCGTATACAGCGGCACTACAGCAGAGCGAGCTCCTCGCTCCCTCTCTCGCAGGGACTTTTCCGGATTCGCTGCCGCCTCGGATATACCCCAGGCCAACTTGGCCATCAGGCTCTCTCATCCCCACCTCACCCCCTCGGTAAGTCGTCGTGAAAGCGCGAAGGACCATCAGTTCGCCTTCCCTTGTCCGTCGATGCTCTTCTCCTCGCTGGCTCGTCCGATTCCATACAATAGGGCCGAATGCTTTTACGCGGAATACCTTCTTTAATAAACAGAAATCAAATGGAAGCCAAAGCTCGTAAGAAGCTCCGTTTTATTACGGCCGGGGCTCTTTCCCTCGGCTGAGAGGAAGAGGAGAGAAATAGTGCCGGCGATATTGTTGGATTAATTTTCTGTTGTTGCTGTTTTTTTTTATTCGTTGCATTTGGATAAATATTCATTCTCGGGGAGGGGGGAGTCTCGCTTCGGGGAGCGCGCGAGTCCCGAGTTTATACACGATTTTGCCATATTCGGGGCGAGTATGAGTTTGGGAGCCAGGGCAAAGTTTTCAGCGGAACATTAGTTTATAATTCGGCAATCCCGGATCAGTATTTGTCACGATTAGTCGATTCTCCAAGGGCTCCGATTTCCTCAAGGAGAGAGAGAGGGAGAGTCGGCTCGCGCCGCTCGAGTTTTCATTAATTTCGCCAATCCGAGCGAACTATTGTCGTACAGTTACGCACAATTTGAAAGCGGCAAAGCTCGCTCTCTCTCTCTCTCTCTCGCTCCCTCCCTCCCTCCCTCTCCTTCACTTGCCACTTTCGACTTTCAACTGGGATTGACGTGGATGATGAGAGCGAGCGAGCGAGAGAGAGAGAGAGAGAGAAAGAGCGAGGGAAGGAGACGGAGAGAACGAACGTCAAACAAACCGTGGACGAAACGCGAGAGCGAGATAAATGCAATAGAGAGACGAATTAACGGGTAAGAAGTTAGTATACGTCGGGAGGGAGAGGAGAGGAGTGGAGTGGAGTGGAAGGAAGGAAAAGTGAGAGGCGCGGAGGGGGACGCGCTCAAGGAGTCGAAGTCTCCTCGAGGGTGGCATAGATTATATTTCCCGTGTCATTTACCCTCCGCCTTAGACCGATGACATTTCTCGAGTTCCTTCAGAATTTCAAACGCGTCACGGCTCTCCTACCTTCTATATGAGTGCTCTGATTTATCCCCCCCCCCCGCACCCGCGCAATAACCGGGAGAACGGAAAAATTCGACGATATTAATCGTCGCTTTGCGCGCCCGCCTCAACTTGTATATTATACATGTTTATTGTGTACGCTCGCACCTATACGTACGGCTGGCTGCAGAAACTTTCTGCGGAGTTGCGGGGGGAGGGGGGGGGGGCCGGCTATATATGCGTGGAGCGAAGGGAAGGGAAAGAGGAATCGCAAAGGCGCACAATAAGCGATAATACGCATAATGCAATTGAAGCGTCGCGAAGCTGCGGCTGCGATGGCAATACGCGCGGGATATGCACAATGCGCGCCCCTAGAAATGCGCCTCGCATGCATTTCCTCGCCGCTGAAAAGCTCGCGCAGCTCCACAGACAATCTATATTGCGCGCGCGTATTTGCCTTTTACGCAATACAGACTGTGTCGCTGCGGCAGGCGATGCAGTGGGCGACGACAGCGAGCCGGGGTTATTACGCAATCGCGGGAGACGCGACACATTAATTTCTCCGCACACGAGGCGCATGTGTCTGTGTGTACACTTCCTTACGCGAGAGAAAGAGATACCCTGGTCTTCCTTTTTCCGCGAAGGCGCATTATGTATCAGCCGCTAACAAACCTACTTTCTCGCGAGTCTGATAAATCTCGGCAATTATGCTGCGGTTATCGTGTGCGCGGGGGAACTCTGCAAGCCGCATCAGCAGCAGGAGCAGCAGCACGTTGTAAAAAGTCACTCTCGAGTGTATCAGCCGCGCGCAAACACGAGCAAGAGCGCTGCGGAAAGGGAATACGTACAAGGGAGAGAGAGAGAGAGGAGAAAAGGCAGAGCAGCAGCAGCGAAGAAATGACGGCGCTCGCGAGCTCTCATCCTTGATCGCGGCTTGTTAGCAAATTGGGATCAATGGCGTCCTTCGTAATTCGCCTCCGCGCATCGGCTCCGCAGACACACACACACACACGCGCGCGCGCGCACGCACGCCTCCCTGCATTCAGCATCATCAACATATCGGACGACGAAGGCGAAGGCGAAGTCGTCGAGACGGCGTGCAGAGGTATACATATATATATAGACTTACACGCGCTGCTCGTAGTCGCGCGTGTGTGTATGTGTATGCATACGACGCGCCTGCCGGAGGAAAAGGGGAGAAGCGAGTTTCGAGGGCGAACAAGCAAGAGGACGGATCGTCTTGTTAAAAGTAGCTTGCCTCATTGCCTCCAATATCTCGCGCTTCTTGGGGCGCGGCTCCTGAAAGCGAGTAGGGTAGCTTTCTGAAGCGAGTATCTCAATAGCCACTCAACTTCTCTCTCGCTCGCTCGCTCGCTCGCGCGTCATCTTGTTACACGCGTGCGCCTCTCTCTCTCTCTCTCTCTGTCTTGAATCTCTCGCCATACAGCTCGGTGTCGTCTCCTCGTGTTTATACGCATACACACACGGAAGATGTGTTTGCTCGATAGGGAAATTTCCGTCTCTCTGCCTTTTCTTCCTCTTCTTCGGCTGTGCGAGCCGCGGTCCCTTGTATTCCCAGCTCTATTACAGATTTCGTTGATACAATACTGTTTCGACCTGCAGGCGCCGAGCCGCCGCATATGCTCGTCGCGCGTTTTTCAAGTCTTCGAGTCCGCACAATGCGGCGCGCAATTGGTTCGAATCGCCGCTCCCATTATTTCAGCCCTCCGAGAGAGAGAGATCTTTTTTGTAATATACATACAGAAGCAGTTGCGCGCATAAAAAGCAGGTATACTCTCCGCGCGTATTACAGATAGGACACAGGCATTCATCTCAGGCCCGATCTACCGCCTCGACGGCCGCAAGGACGATTGAGCGCGCTCACGATCTCATGAGTATGCAAGAAATAGCCGGTGCTCGATATGCGCGACAAAAGCCATCGCCAACGGCTAGCAACTTTGTCGATACGTGTATGTACTATATAGGGGGTCGGAGCGCGTAGGACATAGGGGGAGCGAGGGGCGCAGCCCGAGGCGCGAAAAATGTGTTGGCGTCAAAATACAAAATATCATTCGCTCGTGTGTGTCTCCTTATCGGGCTGTGCGAGTCGGACGATATAACGATGGGACGGGACGAAGAATACAAGCGCCTCGGGCGGCGATTATTTTCCAGCTGCGCGCGCGCGCGCGGCTACCTACGTATATTATACACCGAATTTTAGCGTGCGCGCCTTATTTTTATATGCGAGAGGAAGAGGGAAGGCGATTTGACTAAACGGTGTCCCGTGTTATAAAGACTTCCGATACGACGACGAGCTTTTCTTTCCGCGCGCACAATCTCGCCGCGATGTAATTTATGCGCTGGCCGTGATGCCACCGTCAAAATGCCGCGGGGACTTCTCCTCGGAAAATTTGCAAGGCGTCGCGTCGATCCGTCGAAATTTATCAGACCGTCCGCGCAATTAGGCAAATAAGCAGTCTACCGGGAGCTGGAAGGGTAACGACAAACAATCTGTCTTTCTCTCTGCTTCTCTCCCTCTCTCTCTCTCTCTCGTGCGAGAGCCGCTGTAGGCCTGCTCTCTCTCCTCTGCATAGCGTTATCTAACTTCCTTTGTCTCCGACTGTACGTTCGCTCTCCTCTCTCTCTCTCTCACTCTCGCTCCGTCTCTCTTTCAGCGGCAAGAACGTTTCATTTCATTTGTTCATCCCTCGTTTTCTCTTCTACCGCACACGCGAGAGCGCGCGTTCTCTCTCTCTCTCTCTGTCTCTCTCGTTCTACGCGGCGAACACCCTTCGGATTCGAAACACCCTCTAATTTGCTCCTGACGGCCTACACCGCACCGGCGAACCCTCCTACACTCTGTATACGCGATTCTATGTATATCTCTCTGCCACCCGACTTTCCTGTATACATATTTTCCAATGACACACTGAAGCAGTCGAAACTTTGCTCGATCGAGTTCTACACGGCGTTCGAGTGTCGTCGTTTGCGACGAGTCCGTCGAGAGACGCTTCGAGAAAAGTGTAATGGACAAAAATACGCGTTGTTGCCATTATTTATCGAAATAATCGCATCGCGAATTAATTCTCTTGCATCCAGAATAATTTGTTGAATCGAATAAATCCTTTTGATTCTACTTTTATTATGTACCACTCGTTTTAAAGAAGCCGACAAAAACAACGAATATTTCCCAGCCTTTTTTGTCACGACCGAGCCTATAGCAACCGCGGTGTAAATCAAGATTTTTGTCCATCTACCTCGAAAGCGTCCTAATGAGCTGCACTGACAGCCGCGAGATTTCTCAGCTGGCAACGTATCGACTCTTCCATTCTCGCGCGTAAAGAATCCGATGCAAGAAAGCCGCTGCTCGCTCGCGGCCGCGATCGAAAACGAGTTAATTGCAAACGATGAAATTGCGCAATTCGTTAGGGAGGAAAAAAGCGGCGCGAAGCACGTACGGCTCTGCGCGCGCGCGCAGCGAGCAGTGCGCGGTGGGCCGCGCAAAAACGAGGCGACGGCCGTAAGTGGCCGTTCGGTTTCCCGATATCTTGATCGCGGCGGCTCATCGCATCGCAAACAACGGCTCGCGCGCGCGCACGCCTCGCGTAATAAAGTAGCCGAGGCCGATAATTGCCGACTTTTTTTACGAGAGAGGGAGAGAGATAGCCGTCGTCGCGAGCCTCTCTCTCTCTCGCAAGAAATGTATGTATAAGTCCCTCGGATGGGCGTAGACGTATTGAGAATTTCGATTCGCGGAATGAAAATTGCCGATCAATTTAGCAATTGACCTGAAATTCCGGCGTAAACTGCGATTTCGCCATTTTCGCAGCTGCTGCCGCCGCCGCCGCTCTTTTTCGCTGCCATTGGCGCGAGTAATGCGCGCCGACAAACACCGCGCTCTATACTCGCTGCTGTGTGCTTTTACCTATTTCTATATAGAGCGCGAATTCTTCCGCGGAACTGGAAAGAGCCGTTTTCTCGTAACGCGCTTTGGAATTCGAAATGTAGCGTTTTTACGATTACGAGCCGCCTATAGAGAAAAATGCCGGCGCGCGCGGGCAGTATAGATATCGACGCGCTCGTCCAATTCGCTGCGCCGCGTCGTCCGTGTATATTGCGCGTATGCATTCTAACGCCTCGCGCGAGAGCGAGTCGTTCTAGTACGCGATAGGTGCGGGCAGAGCGGCTCGTTTTAGCCGGAGTGAAAAAAGGAGCGCTCTTGGGCGCAGGCCGCGTGCGCACCTTGGAGTTTCCGGACTGATGAGTAAGATCGCGTGTGCGCGCAGTGTCGGGAAAAGGGCCCGGAGTAATTAAGTTTTCTCTCTTTCTCCCTGGCGGCTCTCGTCGCGGCCGTGAACGGGGCAAGAAGACGGCTTTATTTCTGCGCCGCGCGTGTCATTATTTGCGCATTGGCGCAGCCGCGGTTATAATGCAAGCCTATGGCCCGCAGGCTCATATTGTGTGATACACTCTCGCGAGCAGCACTGCACCCTTGACTGAATATTCACGAGGCCATTTTGCAGCCTTTAGTCGGGGGCGGCGGCCGCAACTACATCGTTTCGCGCATTCGCTCTCCTTTCTACCGTTGAAAAGCGTCTGCGTCGCGCGGCGGCAATAATAAAGACGAGTGTCCGATCTTAACTCGGCGTTTCGCCGCTCGCGGTTCATAACGCCCGTGGATTATGTGTCCTCTCCCTCTCTCTCTCTTATCTCTCATAGGAAATGACAGCGGAAGACTTTTATTAAATTAATTAAATCGCGGTGTATGTGCGGCCTAATCTACTCGCAGCTCTAATGAAAGAGCGTCTAGCGCAGCGAGAGAGAGAGCAAACAAAAGGACATTGATCGAAAAAAGAAGAGAGAGAGAGCGGACTTTGAAAAAGTGAAAAACGGCATCTTCAATTCCCATAAAGTCCATTGCACAACGAAGCGCGTAGCGGATTTATCGTTTACGATCTATAATTCGCTTTTTGCGAGAACCGCCGCGCGCAGCTCGGAGGAGAGAGACAGAGAGAGAAAGAGAGAGAGAACGACACAGTACGCACTGTCGGCACTTTGAGCGATCTCTCTCACAAGCGCATACGGTCACACACACGCGGACGCACACAATCGCGGTAGCGATCGCGCTCGATTTTTTCGCCGGAAAAAACGGCGCGGCTTAAATTGATGCGAGCCGCGAGTGAGCGAAACGGACTACTATATACTGATGCTATATACTCGCCGCTGCCGCCGCCGCAACGCGGCTCAGAAAAACACTGGGGTCTCTCTCTCTCTCTCTCTCTTTCTCTCTCCTCTCGCAAGAAGCCCAAGTAATTAGCGGCGTGGATTCATTGGCAGATGCTTCACTGGCTATGCGCATTTATCATACCGCGTCGTGCATGTGCCGTTGTTCGCCGTCGCCGCGACGTTTAAAATACGATTCTTTATCCGCGCGGAACACCAGCTGATTACGAGGAATGCGCCTCGTAGCATGTTAATAGAAACCAATGAGCGCGGCGGACGAGCAGCTGATGAGTCGACGGCGACGTTTCCCTGAATTTCGAGAATGTCGCAATTGCAGAGACAGAGAGAGAGTGAGAGAGGAATAACCGGTTCTAACGAGCGGCAATTAACCGAAAAATGCCAATAGTCTCGAACGCCGAAGCCAACGTGTATATATGTGCGTACGGCTGCTCGGGGAGGGAAGGGTTTAATATATTTAACGCTCATTCCGTGGAGCTTGCGGCGTGTCGAAGAAAAAAAGCCCCGCTATATACGCTGCAGTTTGTGCAGTGCGCGCATATAGCAGTGCGTATATGTGTAGTTGGGCACGCGACGATTCGAGAGCGGGCTCGACTGCGGAGTTAATCGGTTTCGATTGCCCAGGATGACGTAGGCCGTCCCGACATCCGCGATGATAAGGATCGCGCACTCGCTCACTATCTGTATCTCCCCGGCTCCCCTCGACCGATCTGATAAATGTGGGCAGTAGCGCCCGTAATTCGCCTCGGAAATTTATATTTGCGACCGGATGCGTCGCCCGCGTGCTCTCTGCTACTGCTGCGTATACTGTATACCGCTCGCCCCACCATCTCTCCCTCGCCGGTTTGAAATCGGGATGGTCCTCTAGGACGACGACGACGACGACGACGACGAGAGACTTATATACACGCCCGAGATAAAGACGGAGAGCGCGAGCTGCTCGTTTCATTTCGTTCGTCCCGCCGCTAATTCAATAAACCTCTCGGCCGGTTAGCTTCTCTCTCTCTCTCTCTCGCCCACTTTCTGCGCAGTGCTGTGTAGATATATAGCGCCCGATGCAGCTGCAGCCGCGAGCGCGCTTTTTTGCCTCATTAAGGGGACTCTCGCACTCTACGGGGAATAATAGATTTTCAAGGAACTAACACCGCGCGCTCGCCGGCGACTCGAGAGATTTATGAAGACGATCCACTTTAAACGAGAGCGGCGCACGCGCGCGCGCGCGGCAGATAAAAAAGACGTCGCAAGCTCGTCGCGGTAAAAAATAATGCGAGAGAGACACAGACTCGATTTTCGACGGCAGCTGACGCGTATATTATATTTCTCGTGCATCGGGTGCAGGCGCAGCCCGATCCGCGCGCGTATACGCGTTCAAGCATCAGAATGAATGGCGAAAAAACCGAACACACATACACAGATATGAGAGGCGGCCTCGCGGACTTTCAGGGGGGGGGGGGCGGCAGTATTGCGAGAGAGAGACTATAATGCACTATACTGTATACGTTAGGGCGCGAGCGAGAGAGAGAGAGTGAGCGGCAGATTTGTTTGGTGTCAGTTGCCTGCCGCGCGGGCGGAGTACTCTCGTGCCTGCATCGGCTACCGCTGCTGCTCCGCCGCTGCTCTGCTGCATGTACCTATATCGCGCTTTTCGAACTCTATACACTGCGCGGCGACGAGCGCATAGCGCGCGAAACGACCGGAAAAGTATGCGCGTAACGCCCCCGCCGCCGTGTGTCGCGCGCCCGGTATCGACAGTCTCTGCGCGCGCTCTCTCGTGCGCCCTTCTCCTCCCGCAGCGCCCGGCGTCCTCTCGTGTTAATTCCCAGCGAAACCGAGAGCCACTGCAACTGACGCACTACCGAAACCATAACTTTGCTCCTCTTTTTCTCGCCGATCTCTTCATCGCGTGTGTCTGTATGTACACCTCGGCTCTGCATATTATACTCGCATACGCGCGCCTGAGCGTACGCACTCACGGATTTTCCACTGCGACCAGCTTTCTTCGATTTATTTATAAACTCGAACGCTTGAAAACTTCCTCCGAAATAATAAATCAGAGCTTCTCCTGATGACTAATAACGGCTCCGGAGCGTTTTGCAAAAATGGGGGACGGGTGATAATCCGCGAGAGACTGGGTATACGTATAGCACACAGGCCAACGGCGGCAGCGGCGGCGGCCGGGGGATTACGTATTCAGGCGGACGTGTGTATATACCGAAGTGAAAATCTTTGCCCGGAGGGAAAATGCCCGGCGCGTCCTCGAGGCGAAGTGGTCCGTTTTGCGATCTCTCTCGCGCGCGTGCATTTTCATATTTCACTTCAATTTCCACTTGAGCCGCGGTGAACAGCGGTACACGGGGCCGCCGCCGCCGCCGCCGCGCGCGCACAGTAGGAAAGCTCGGATATACTCATGCGGAATTCATAGGGTCGGCCAATGGCGAACGGCCGGCGCGCGTATACACTCGCGGAATTTACATGCGCGCGCGGGCCCGCGCGCTGGAAAGAGCGGGAGAGAGAGAGAGAGAGAAGTGTACGGCGCGCGCCGGGGGAATATCGCGGCGAGCGTACGGCCAAATTATTTAGTAGTAATTACTAGCGACGCTTAATGATGCCTGATGCGCGATGCTCTCGGCCTATACGTATATGCGCACTCGCGTCAAGCGCCAAAAGTCCTGTTTCCCGCTCGAGGGTTCTCGCGCGTATTACACGCGCTGCGCTCGTGTATATAATACTGGCCGCGCGCGAGCGCTGTGACGAGCGTTATGTTACGTTGTACGAACGCGCTCTCTCCTCTCGAGCTATGCTTTTTACGGCCTCGCGAGAGAGAGAGCATTATATTCCCGAGCGTTTCGCCCGATGGAACGCCTCTGCGCGTGTATCTCTATACGCGTGCAACGCCGCGGCCGCGCGTCCTTCGCGTTTTCTTTTTTACCCACTGCCCCCCCTCCCCCCTCGCTTTTTGCGCGCGTTATTAGCAATGCTCGCGCTCGAGCCCGGCGGACGATTAAGTGGAGGCTATTAATCCGCTGCACGCGATCGAGTTGTCGAGTTATCGAGCGGGGGGCAGCCTGCGCGCGGGGCGACTACGTATCGATGTGCGTATGGGCGCGAGAGCTCGTTCGTCATCGGGGCGATAACATCGCGGAGTTGCAGGCGCGAAAGAGATGCGTGGGCGCAGCAGCAGCAGCGGCAGCAGCGCGGTGACGGCACTTATAATGCAAATTAGCCGCCGCCGAGCTCTCGAGGCTCGGCCGCTCGCGTCGACAGAGTAATGTAACGCGCGAATAAATAGCAACAACTGGTAAACGCCAAGAGCGCGCGCTCTCTCTCTCTCTCGTTCCCTGTCAAATGCGCCCCCGAAATCGCATAAAGCGTAGCGTGGGCGTGACTCGCCCGCGCCGTTATGCTTCTGATGGAAATATTGACTATTACGCGACCGAGAATATACACCACGCGCGCGGCTCTCGCTCTTTCTCTCTCTCTCTCGCTCGCTCGGTGCTGCGCGTGGTGTATCATTGAATAGCGGTCCATAAATATATGCTCTCTCTGGATGGAGCAGTACCGCGCGAGCGAGAACAGCTTCACACTTTTGATTTATTCGGCGGGCGCGCGGCCGCGGCTCCGCCGGACTAGACCGAAAACTCGCCGCGATGAGTCCATTGGATTCCGCCGAAAACAAGCGGTTGGTGCCCGATGACGAATTGGCCTCTTCTCTCTCCCGCGCGCGCGTTCGCGTCCGCGGGATTATCATTAGCGGTATTCGCACGCGCTGACTTTTCTGCCCATTAATGCGTGTATTTACTCGGCGTATAACTGCCTTTTCATGCGGAGTGTAGCTCGTCGCAGTCGTACTCGCGCTACACACCCTACTCGCCGTGTCGCCGCGTACCTTGCGACAGACAAATATGGCATATATATTATACATTTATTGCGCACTTGCGACACTCGCCGCTCGTGCATTATTGAAACTTCTAATTTCCAATTGTGCGCGCGGTGCTCGGTTTTTTCAGGCGGGACTCGAGTAGCATCTTGAATTTGAATGGATCCATGTACATGGAGAGTGAATGACAGGTGTCGCGACCCTTTCGTCCCGTCGTTATATAATTTTTCCTCGCAGCTCATATTCACGCGTACGGTCCTATACACACACACGTGCGCGTCTTTAATTCGTCGCGATTTCGCTCGCGCTCGATTGCACTGTTAATTCAACCGCTTCGCAAATGATACACGCGCGCGCTCGTGTTCCCGTCCCGCAGCTGAATTAATAAACAGTCGGCGGGGGGGGGGGGAGGGGATAAAGGGAAACACACATATTGAAAATAAAGAAAGCTTGCCCGTGCGCTCCTGACTAATGACGTATTTACCGCGGAGTTGGGAATCAAGTGGTGTACACATCGGTTCATTAAAATTTGCCGTATATATATATATATATGCCGGCGCAAGCCAGCGGTATATGGCAGCGAGGCAGTCGACGAGTTGATGCATTCAAGCGTGGACATAATGAACCGGAGCGACTTCGCTTCAATGGGTGGGAGATCCGTTGCCGTCTTTCTCGACTCTCTTTATGTCGCTTTTATTATGTTTCGTTTTTATGTCTCTTCGTGTCTCGTAGCGTATACGTGTCTTTGGGTTCGCGATTCGATTTTTAATCGGCTTTGTCCCTTTCTCGATGACTTAACGAGTAGCCGTACATAATCAATTTAGACCACACCTCGATCTGCTTTTCAGAATATTGTAATTGTTAACTAAAAACAATTTTTCATACTTTGACAGAAATTCTATTAATTCAATTACTGTAAAAAGTTTCACATTACTAAATACTATACAAACAACTGAGGCTGCCACATTATCATTCACTTATTTTGTACAATGTTTTCAGATATTAGACGTAACTCGCACGATAAGCAAGTGCGCACATTCATTACTCGTGGTTAAAAAAAAAAACTATATGTATATTTGAACCAATCAGCATATATAGTCCCGACTCGTTCTAAAAGAGCAGACGTTAAAAGCTGCGGGACTGAAAGCAGGTTGCGTGATTGATTTATGTAGCGTTGATCGTCGAATAATATAATACATATTCGAAGTACAGAAGCGATATACGCCGACGAGCCGCACGACGTCGAGTCCGCGTGTGCGTCAGTATTGTAGTTGATAGGAGAGGACAGGATACGCGTTTTACGATCGCTTATCACAGCGGCAAGTGCTCGCTCCGTCTCTGTCCGACGCATCGATAGCCGTCCGATTGGCCATAAATCATTGCCCAGCGGCGTGTCTGACGATCACACGGATATTGATGCGATTATCAATAATTTCCTGCTGGTTGAAGCTCCGATAATGCTGTGCGCTGCTGCCGCAGCCGACGTGCGGCTGCATGTATATAGATTAGTCCATCAAGCGGGTCACGCCGATGAGCGCGCGAACCTGCCAGCTCGAAGCTTCCCATATTTCGACCAATTTAAACTTTCTCTCGCTGTTATGCGATATAGTGCGTGGGCGGCAGATTATTTATATTTGCATCTTGCTAATGGATTAGAAAAAAAATTAATTTTAATTAGGCTAACTACTAACATGTAGTGCGTAAAAATTAATAATCGTTAATCGTTGAAGGATTATTCCTCTTGATGAATATCGTATTAAAGGGAAATCAGGTTTTTGTAAGGCAATTATTTCGATCATAAATCTATTAAAAATTTTCGATCAATCGAAATTGCATAGAAATTCACAATTCCTTTCGGCATTCGAAAGCTCTCGGGACGCGCATAATGCAGAATGTTTCGCCGCAGAATAGCGATTTTCATTAGACAGCGGCGTATAATTACGGAAACAAATAGCTCGCGCACGGGATTCGCTAGCCGGAAGATAAATTAATGGCGAAGCGGCCGCGGTTAGAGCGCCGCCGGAAAAAGCTTAACGATTAATATTTTTGCTTCATTTTTCAAATCGTATGTACGCCGAGAGCGAGAGGAGTCGGGGGATGCTGGAGCGGGCAGCGTGCGCGCGCGAAATACGAATTGTCGTAATGCCGGGGGTGGTCCAGCGAGAGAGTACACTGGATGCTTGATGTTGCTAGTGGTAAAATTTATACCGGATGCCAGCCACCTAATAACGTTATTGCGTTGTATAAACTCCGCCGGCGTGTAGCGAGAGATAAAGAGCGAGAGAGAGATAGGAGTGAGAGAGAGAGAGAGAGAGAGAATGGCCGAAGCACATTAAAAGCGCCGTCATGGAGCGAGTATAAATAATACCGGTGGTCATTTCCGATGCCGTATTTAGTTTATTAGCGGCCGCGCGGCCGAGAGTCCGCCGGATTTTTCGGGCTTCCGTGCGCGAACCGCCGCACCGAATTACAGGATACTGTTTAGTGCGAATCGAGCGCCCGCGTGTATATGGAGGAGAGAGAGAGAGAGAGAGAGAGAGAGACGCAGATATAGAGAAACGGCGAGGGCGAGAGGGAGTCGGAACGGAGGAAACGAGTGCTTTATGGAGGCGATGAAAATCAGCGCGACACGCCGGCATTTCTCATTTCTCTGAATCCCGAAAATGCAGCTCTGAAAAGGCTCTCGATTCCCCTGTTTCTATTATTAAACTCGCTCTTTCTCTGCTGCTGCTGCTGCTGCCGGCCAATTAGACTCCCGCCGAAATAGACGAGTATATAATACAGTCGCCGTCTCTCACCTCGTAAAAACGGCGTTTAAGACGATGCGCCGCCAACTCGCGTAAGCGGATATACACGAGAAGCAAAGATGTCGATCGTATTTACGCAAAGTTTAGACAAGCAAGTGTCGCGCTAGTTGCGCTTCGGGGGTGGGCTGTGCTCTTGTAAACGGAAGCTATATAGGCTGCAGCCGTGAGAGCGAGAGAGAGAGAGAGAGAGCGAGAGCAGAAGTGAGAAATATCCAGATGGAACTCTCGCGCGTGTAAACATACCCCGCAGTAGTAGTGGCAGAAGACGCAGAGCAGCAGCAGCAGCTCTCGCGCCACTAGAGAAATATCAAGTGGTAGTCGCTTGGCTTCCTAAGCAATCACTGCGTCCTATCGAGAGGTTAAACTACTCGGCCTGGGAAAGCCGTATACAGCACTTGAACACCGATTTCGATAAACGCGAGCTCTTATCGCTTCGGCTTCCTGCGGCGTGTCGCAGCTCTCGAATCGTATACGATTTGTTTTTTCACCGGCTATGTCCTCCTCCTCCTCCTTGTCGTCGTCGTCGTCGTCGTCGTCGCGACAAACAAAAGCCGCGTCGCGCAATTCCGAAGAGCGCAGCTGAGGAAATAAACGCAGCGAGAGCTTGCGAAACGGAGGGCGGGTGGGGGGGAGGCATTACGAGAGAGGAGAAAATTTTAATTAACATTCAGTCGCGCTCGCGAAACAGTACAGCGTAAAGTAGCGGAGTAACGATTTTGCAATAGAGTCGTCAGAGCAGCAGCAGCGGCAGCAGCGGCAGCAGCAGTATAGTAGCAGCAGTAGCAACGAAAGCATTGCAGGGAACGGATCTTGGGCTGCAAACAATGCGCTCTCTCTCTCTCTCTGTCTGCCTCGTCGACGTGTCGGCAGATACAATAGTAGTCAATAATGCGTGTGATTTGTGCAATAGGCGCCTATTGCACGCGCAGCCGGCGCCGCGCGCCATATTCGACGCCGTGAAATCGTTCCGCCTCGGAACACACGCGGCACATGTGCCGGCGCGTATCTGTTCGCCTCTCACTCCTCGCTCTCCTCGTTATTATTACCTTCGCTGCTGTCTCTCGATACGCGCAGGAGAGAGAGAGAAAGAGAGAGAGAGAGAGAGCGAGAGGCTGGTGAGCGCATTCCCCCACGCACTCGTGCGCCGCCGCAGCATGTCAATTTTCTAATTACCATTGTGCAGCCCCGGAATATACCTACGCTAAATGAACTTGAGCGAGAGCTTTTCGTGCTTTCTGTTTGTTTCTGCAACTCGTCGTCAGTCGCCACGGCGGCTTCGACTTGCTTCGCTTTTATTCTCCATATCCGCGCCTTTTATCTCGCTGCATCAAATTAATTTCGTTCACAATTACTCCGCGCTCTCTCTCTCTCTTACTGTGTTGGCTTTTCTTCCGCTCTCGCGCCGCGGCCCATTGTCCTTGTTTATTCAATTAATGCGCAAGACTACGATTTTTCATTCGCGCCCTCCCCCCTCCACCCAAATAAAAAAATACCGCCTGGTTTTGACACGCACTCGGGAAGAAGCAGGAAAAATATCGAGCCTCGAACGTCCGATATCTCGTCCGTATATTTGCGCACGAGTATTCTCGATGTGCGCGCGCGCGTGGGCAATAATTTGAATAAAAAAAAAGTGCACACGCAGCAGCGAGTGCAGCTGCAGCAGCAGCGCCAGCAGAACAGGGGAGCGAGAGATATCGAGCAAGGAAGCAGCAGCAGCAGCAGCAGCAGCAGCGGGGAACTGACGATTGCCGCAGTGCAGCGCTGCGACAATGACGTAGCCGCGTATATACGACGCGACGAGAGAGTATGTACATCGAGGATATACACACACGCGCACACGCTGCAGCCGGTGCATCGGCCGCTGGGCGCGCGTGGATGTGCGAGCCATTTCGCAGTGTTCGCAGTGGCGGGGAGTGCAGCGCGCATCGGGGATACATATAATTACCGGACGAGTCTGCTCCATTTCACACATCGCGCGCGCCCCGTGATCGCGTCACACGCCCGACGCCTTCGCCGCGTCATGCTGCGCGCACTGCACCGACGACTGCCAAGCAATTCTCTGCTTCGCTTGCAGCATCGATTGCCGCCGCCGCCGCCGCCGCCGCCGCTGCTGCTGCTCTTATAAATCGTCGAGCGCATTAATACGTGCGATGTCCCCGATCTGCTAAATTTACCTGCGCGATTTCGCAGCTTTAAACGCGGCGACGCTGCAGTTGTAATTCGTAAAAAGACGATTTGAATTTGAATGACGGCGGCGCCGCGATAATTAATTGTGCGCGCAGTGTGTCGTCGTGGCGGGAGGGCGAGGGAGGGGTTGTACACTCGAATCGCGATGATAAAGCGCGAACTCGGCTGTGGAAAATTCAATCGATGTTGACGAGCCGGCAGCTGCGCGAGGGTGACGCCGTGGCAGATATATGTATATATATATAGCAAAGCGGATGGCAGGTTCGACGGGCTCGTATCAGTGCAAAGCAATTGAACGGCGAATGATTCAATTTGTCAGACCAATGAGTTTGTCAGGTGCCACTCCATGCCGCTGCTATACGAGCCGTTATACATAACGCACTCCGCTCATCTCGCTCTCTCCCTCTCTCTCACTCCCCCTCTCGCGTATTATATATAGATACAGCTTGTGTGCCGGCCGACTCGAGCGCGAGCTCTCGAATCCGATTTGATTTAATATCGCCCGTGTGGCTGCGCATTACACACCAGAAGTATCGCAAATTTCGCGCCGACGCGCGATATATAGTCGATTACTCCCAGTCGCGATATAATTTTACGCCGACGGCAGCCGATGCCTGCTGTCGCCGCCGCCGCCGCCGCCGTCGTCGTCACTTTATATCGTCGCGAGCAAATATTCCGCTCCGAGCTCGCATAATATCGTTTCGATTGTTTAAACGATCGCCACCGAAACTGTGCAGACTGCGACCGTGTGTTGTATTTCGTTGAAGGGGACGATAAAGCGCGCGTCCAGATGTATATTATACAATATACGTACACACCGCAGGAAAAATCCTCGCGCGACCGATTTAGCGAGGCACTTGCGCCCGGCGACTCGCCTTCCGGCAGGAAAAATATTTCAGAGGCGGATTAAGAGGAGCATAAGCTTCGGAAAAAGGCGGCCGCGTAAGGCAGCAGCGGAGATACCGAGAGAGAGAGAGAGAATAAGAGAAAGAGTGTACAGCGGTGGAGAGAGAGTGAGAGAGAGAGCCGGAGAATAAATTCTAATGTGCTGCCGCATTATAATTGTACGGTTTATGTACGTAAGAGAGCTACGGCGGGCGGGCGGATATACGCGCGGAGAAAGAGCTCGCGCGCAGCCAAGGGCTGAACCAAATTAGCGACGATTATTATTTATGTCGCGCCGAGGAAAAGGGGTTACCTCGAACGGCTCTCTCCTATCCGCTAAAGACAAAGGGTAGTTAGGAGATTTTAAGGGACACGCGCACACGCGCGCGCCCGCACTACGTACACCGTCTGCAGCCGCGTTATTTCTTCGCAGCGGAAAAACGCCGATTTTTATTTTCTCTCCGGGAGTCCGCACTACCGCTGTTGCTCTGCACTGCCGCAGCGTTGACTCGAGAGGGTATCGGGCTTTGCTCTCGCTCTCTTTCTCTCTCGCATATTTCCAGTCGACGAGCGCGCGCAGCCGTCAGGTAAGTTTATCAGGCCTCCGGTACAACGCGTCCGGGGATGTGTATGCATTTTTAATATAAGAGGACCGTAAATTCACGGGATGCCATGACATGTATATGTTAGGCTCGCTCGCTCGCGCCGTCTGGATTTTACAACGCGGTTTATGGTGTAATGCAAACAGAGCAGCGGTCCTGATAAGTAGCTATCGCTGCGCGCGGGTTTATACACAATTTTTTTTTTTTTCCAGAGCCTGCAGCGGGAAGTACGGTCCTGAGCGCGTAGTGTGCGACGCCGTACAATACACACATACACGCGGGGCCGCGCGCATAAGTGCGCTGCGCCGCTGATAAGCAACAAGTGAGCATTCATCCGAAAACTTTCGGCCGCCCGCGCCCGCACACACGCGCTGACGGATTTCGTTTTATTAATTTACTGCGCGCGCTTGCTCGCCCGTTCTCTCGCGCCGTCTCTGCGCAGTGCATATAGGCTTTACGATATTTTCACACCTAATTGCAGGACTCGAAATTTATATTTTGCATCTCGTCTTGCACGGCTGCGATGTTTGCGCGTTAAGATCGCGCGAGAAAATATATCGAGTCTCGCGGGCTGTACGTTATATATGGAGGTATATATATATATACGAGCTGTTCGAAACGCGAGCGCGAGTATTTCACGATTATATATCGGCGCACGGCTATACTGCCACATTAAGCCGGCAATATTAGAGAAATACAATTTTGATGAGGTTTCATTGTGTGCGGGCCGAGGCGGCCGAGAGAGCGAGAGTGAGAGCAAAAGACCGATGGACGTCAGCATCCGAAGGCAGTACATCAGCTAAATAGCCGATGAAGTCTCCTTATGGCCGGCAGATATAATAAAGTCTAGCTCCATATTTCGGCGCTTATGGCGCCCGACCGGGAGCGCGCGGGAGATTCCAAGAAAAACAACGGCCCGCCGATTCAGGGGGAGGAGTGAGGGGGGGGGGGGAAGTGGGAGAATGCGGGCCAAGAATATATAGGGAGATTCTTTCCCGCGTATTGTCATATTTTCTGATTTTCCGCCAATAAAGCCCATTACTATTTATCAGGCTAATGTCTGCTCATGACCAGCATTAACAACAATCTATACGATGCCATTAGTGGCTTCGAGCATCTATATATAAGTATATACGTACGTATATACTACAGCTCGATGGGTTATCCCCTTTTCCATTAGATAAAGTCTCTATAGGTATTACGATACAGTGTACGCGGACTTGCAGCATTATCGTTATTGCCGAGATTTCGCCAACTTTCTAATCGCTCGATGATGTAGCGTTCTGATGTCATAACCGTATTTCCACCGGTCTCAACTTGTCATTATGAGAATCCTATCCAGGACTTGCTATCTGTCTGCGAGTTATTCTTGACAAATACGGCGCTGCAGACTCGAAGAGTTACTTCGCCGAGCTTTCACACATATAGATATACATGTGTACTATACGTGTACACAGCAAGACGCCGTAATACACAGCGAGTTTTAATACCCGAGCTTCCCCTTTTGAGATATAGAAAAAGCAGGAGAAAATGCATTTAGGTTGAAGTAGGAGAGTTTCGGCGAGGAAATACACAGTATAAAGCAAAGAGAGTATAGAGCCAGCGCTGGCTTACACTACTTTCCCAGAAGCACATTGGCGGGAGTGAGAGTGAGAGAGAGAGAGAGAAGAGCCAAGATTTCGCCGCAGTCTGGTGTAATATAAACGTCGTAAAATAGGAAGCAGGTGAATCATATGATTCGGGGGGCCAGCGCGTCTCCCAAGTAATTCTCACCCTTCGCTCGTCCGTCCCTCCCCCCCCCCCCACCGTCTTCTTTTCTCTCCGTCCAACTCCGACCGCAACCCTCAAGCGTCTATGTGGAGCCAGTGCGGATCGCACACGTGCGGCTCATATCGCGAAAGTATCACGAAGAAAAGAGAGAGAGAGAGAGCGCCTCTGACCTCTGGCCTCCTTCTCTCCGTGGCCAGAGATTCTATTTTATTCGAAACAGATGTTTCTCCTTTTATAGAGCCATGTTTCGATTATTAGCTTCGCGTGTTTTCGCGCAAACTCGCTCTTTCCCTACATCCTCCGAGAGAGCTAGTAAAACAAGCCCCCCCTCTGCTCTCTATATGATGTAAAGGGACTGTATACGCTTTCTTTATTTGTCGAATTAACCGCGTTATTTATTAAAAGCGCGCGTGTGTATATACGCGCGGAAAGCGCTTTATCGCGCGCGAGCTGACGTTGCGTCATTTTTGCTCGAGTTTTATGCAACGCGCGTATATATTTTGTAAAAGGAAAAATATTCGCCGGAGCAGCGCTTACATCGCGGCGTTTAACTACGTAATACGTTATATCTGCTGCATTTCGCTCTTGTGTTGATTCAGAGACTGTATATGTGGGAGGCGAAGGAGAAAGAGGGAGAGAGAGACAGAGAGAGAGAGAGACGACGGGACGACGGCTGTTTGAAAAAGCTATCAGCTGAGTAAATAATTAAAGGAAATCCGAAGGGGAGCGAGAAAAGGCAGAATCGCGATAAATCTTAATGAAAGAGGAGCTGTGAGAAAGAACGGCTCTTCCGCGCTTTCAATCGTTGAAATTTTTACGATCGGCTGGTATGCAGTGTGCAACTGATACGCTGCAGCAGCGGCAGCTTCGCTTCCCTTTCAGGCGTCGGGCCAGATAACGCTCGCGACTGTAAAAACTTTCCGTGCGCCGCGCGCGCGCTCGCCGTGACAATGTCTGCTTATACTGCGCCCGCGCAGGTATCCCTACGTTAAACACAACAGCCCCGCGCTTGTTCGAGATTTTATTTGCCGACGAGGCTCGGCTTATCGGCCGCCCAGCGAACAGGTTGCTCTCGCAGCCCTCCGCGTCTCCCCTCCGCCCCCCCTCCATCCCCGTCTCGCCTTTCTATCGAACGTCCGCTGCGAGCGAGTATATATATGTACGCTACGCTGCACACCCAGCCAGGCGCGCTGCAACGTCGCGAGAGAGCAAATATTAGAGCAGCGCGGGACGATAGCGAATTCCCGTCGCAGCGCGGGCTCGGAGAAACCGATAGAATCTTGGCCGGGACGCTTTTGCCCCATAAACTTTTACAGTCTCGACGAACCGTCAAATTTTATTATTGGAGCGAGACGAAGTCGAGCTGCGCGCGCGGACTGATGCAGAGAGAGAGAGAGAGAGAGAGAGCAGAGGCAAAAGTTTTCTTTCTTCGACATTTCGTCGCCACGCACGTCGCGATCGAAATTTCGGAGCTGTGTATAGATAATAGCTGCTTGCGCGTATATTCGAATGTTGTCTCTCTCGTCCGGAAGGAAGTGCCGCCGCGGTAAGCAAATGAAGGACAAGCGCACGCAGCCCCAAGCGCAAGGAAGCAGCGAATAAAGGCTTCTTAGAAATGGCTTCTTTAGAGATACTTTTTTTTTTTTTTTGAAACGGCCCTCGAGCACAACGGCTCTATATATACCCACTCTGCGGGATTAAGACAGCACTTTCTTCCGGCGTATTGGCTGATACGCGCGGCAGAGCGAGTCTCGAGCGTTCGAACGTTGACGTTGCCATTGTGGTTTCCACCCGCTATGAATAGAGGAAAGAGAGAGAGAGAAGCGAGTCGAAGACCTCCCCGCGTACGCGTATTCCGCACAAAGCGCGAGCACAAATACTCGCCAATTTCAAAAGTCTCTCGCGCAGCTGCCGGCGCATTGCGAGTTCGACGATCCCGGAGAGAGAGTATACGGCTTTTTTTTCGCGATTTCTATACCCTCTAAATTTTTTGGCAATTCAAGCGACGCATCTGATGGCGTATCCCCTTACTCTCCTGGATACGCGTACTGTACTGGATATTTGACGAAACTCGAGAAAAGAGAGAGAAAGCGTCGCGCGCATAATGAATATCTCCTACAGCAGTGTGTAACTCTGTTTCTCTCTCTCTCTCTCTCTCTCTCTTTCTGTCTCTCTCCGTTTTAAGCTACGTCCACTAGCCCGCGTGCACAAAATAATTTGCCAGAGCGGCACAATAGCTGAGGGCGAGGAGCATATGGTGGGGCACGCACGCGAGAGAGCAAACAAGTTAGTCGGCTCGCGATCCTCTCTCTGTCTGTATTTCTCCCGCTCTCTCTCTCTCTCTCCCTCTCGCACTAGCTGGTCGACGACGAGACTCTCGCGATTTTGCCTAGAGTGGCAGCCTCATAATTGTTACAACATAACCTGCAGATAATCGCGTATATACCAAAGTTTCAGGGACGTTTCGTAACAGTTAGTCGACAGCAGCATAGCGTCGAGAGAGAGAGAGAGAGAGAGAGAGTGAGGTGCGCCGGTGGCCAGAGCGCGAGAGAATAAGCAGCACATAGAGAGAGAGAGAGACGGGCATTTAGCCCCTATTGTCGTGCATGCGCGGCGCGCACGCCTTCCCTATCCTCGAGGCGCCGCCGCATAACTGAGGCCTCCTGACCTACAGGTCCCTTTTGTGCGCTATACGACTCTCTCTTTCTCTCTCTCTGTCTACAGGAGCTCCGACTACTTGATGCAGTCCTTGAATCGAGCTGTACGACTGGACGTACGCGGCGGTCTTCGTACTTTCCTCTCAAGACACGCCGTTCCGCGCAGAGAGTTGCGGCCGAGCTCTCAGCTGTTGCTCCCTTGGATTTCATTGAGCAGAAGTTGTGCGGAAGCTCTCCTTTGACCGCGCATCGATCGGAGCATCGCCGGGCTTACGCGTTTATCTCGCGGAGATTACCTTCTGCAGCGCGGCAGCGGCCGTTAAGACACACTAGGCGCAGAGCTGGAACGCGAAAGCGGCGCTGCCAACGGTATACACACAGCAGCGGGATAAAGAGATAGCGGAAGAGAAAGAAGCTCGCAGAAGCGTGGAAGAGGATGCAGGCAGGCGCGACGTGTGTGAGCGCGCCATGCGCAAGAGAGAGCGAGCTGGCGCATGAATTAACGCTTGTTTCCAAAAGCCCTAACATGCCCGCGACAATTCTTGAGTGCTGTCTGCTGCAGAGCCGAGAGGGAGAGGGGGAGACAAACGCAGAGAGAGAGAGAGAGAGAGAGAGAGAGCTCTACCTACGCTCGCGCGTCTCCTCTTTCTCTCTCTCTCTCTCTGGGCAACGTGTACACCCCCGCATTCTACGCGCTCGCGTCCTATCTCCTCGCGTTCAACGAGCAGCAGCAGCAGCACACGTACACAGAACCCCCCCAACCCTTTTCCATCGCCGACTGTTCTCTCTCTCTCTCTCCCTCCGCAGCGGCGGTAAGCATGCACGTTAAACGCTGGTAATGTTAACGTAAATAGATTATAACACTCTGTTAAACAAGCAGGCCTCAGCTCTCGGGCTCTCGCGAACGTATTACTCACGGATCGCGTGACGCGCGTTCCCCTGTCCTGCCAACCGCCGCGGCGCGCGGCGCAGCTTTTGGTTATCGTCCTACGTGCTCTCTCTCTCTCGCTCTCTGTACGCGTCGGCGACGCCAGCACCCCCGCTTCCGGACCCCTGGCTGAGCAACCTCCGGACAGCGTAGCGACTACTACTGCCCACGATGCCAGTCCGCACAGCTCGCTCTCGCATCCGAGCGTATGTTTATGCATCTAAAAATTCATCAGCGACTGCTTGGCTCTCTCTCTCTCTCGCGTCCGCTGAATTTTCCCTCTTTTTCGAGCTCTGCGCCTCGTCCCCCGTACATATATATACCGGCTGTTCGCTCGTCGCGCTCTCTTTGTCCCCGCGGAGCTTTGTACAAGACGGCACGAGAGCATATATGGCCGACGTCGAAAAATCCACAGAACATAACGCTTCAATGCATCGCCGCGCGGCGCGAACACGAGTTTTAGATCCAGTTCGCACGATCTACACACCACTTCCTCCTGCGGAAGCGCGCGCAGCCCCTCCGATAGAGAACCGGCTCTGATATATTCTCGCGGCCCTCTCTCTCGGCAGTGTGTGTCTTATTAACTGCAGGCCATCGCAGGCCGAATTTCAATTGAGACGCACTTTGAAGCAGTTCCCGGCACAACCGCAGCGCGCTCGCGGCTCTATGATTTGGACAATTTAACCGAGGTTCCGGCCCCGCGACGTGCGCGTCATTATATATTTGCTTTGAAAACCGCACAGGCCTCCAATGCGCTCATTCTTCTCTCGGCCCTTCTGTACACACAAACTCGCGTACACAACTATATACACACACACAGTCTAATCCCGAGAAGCTATATCCCGGATGCATTTCGCGGAAAGACACTCGGCTCTTGCCCCCCCCCCCCCCCTCGACTGTTTCATAGTCCGCGGTAAAAAGCTACTGCAGGTCATAGACGCGATTCTCGGGCGCGACAAAAGTAGAAAAGCCTTGGGGTACTTATTCGTCGAAGTCGGCTCGAGGGACCGAGAGAGACGTTCCAAGTGTCGTCGGCTATATCCGAAGGGACAATAACTAGGCGCGGGCGTACGTGGCCGGCTAATGCACTTTTACGGGGGGCTAAAATCATTTATAAAGCTGTAAATGCCGGCTTATTGGCCAGCGTCTCCCTCCCTCTCCCTTACGTATCTAATAAAACTTCACTCTCTATCTCTCGCGCCACCGCCAACGCGACCTCCGGCTTCTTTTATCTCTTATTTACAACTCTTTTATTCGCCGATTCCATCTCAATCACATCTGCGCGCAGTCTTCGTCTTCGTCCTCGCGCGTATCATCGACGTCCGATACGCCACGTTTCCTTCGTAAAAAAAAGCTCGCCGGACAAATTGAATTCCGAGGGACGCCGCGTCGTTTGTATACGCGAGGAATTTATCGCGCGGTTAATTCGGCCGAAAAATTCGACGGAAGCTTTCGACGGCCGATAATCGAGCCATCAGGCAAATTGACAGGATACATATATGCGGTACAGGGCTTCCGTGGATCGAACGCGCGCGTGTACGGCGAGAGCTAGACAGGCGAGAGAGCGGCAAGGCAGGAGCGTTACGTTTATACGTATATACATATACGCTCTCTCTCTCTGCGATTCGCAGTAACTATTAGCGCCCCCAGCGATATTGCTAGCGCAATATTCAAATCCGTGGCGCTGCACGATGGAAGTCATGTCTGCTTCGTATAGATTGCTCAGCCTCGGGCGGCGCTATAGCTCGCTATTTCTCGCTGGCTCGCATTCTCCGGCTCTCTTGCCTCTCCGCGCTCGGAGAGACGTGTACAATATGCGTGCAGTACGCGGCGTACGTATGCGGCGGCGGCAGCAGCTCGCGAATCACAATAATTCCGATATTGCCTTCTGTTCCTCCTGATCATCTCGCTAAGTACAAATGGGACACGTTGACGAGATGGGCCGCGACTCCCCGGGAGCTCGCGTCGCCGTCTCTCTCTCTCTCTCTCTCTCTCTCTGGTGCATTCACGCTGACAACGCGTCACCCCCCCCCCCCCCCGCAAGAATTTACTGATTTAACGACGATATTCTTTCCGTTTTTTTCCCTTTATGCGTCTCGCTTTCTCTCGCTGTCCCGCGCGTATTTGTTGTTCTTTCCCCTTTCTTCCCTGCATTTTTTTTTGTATTGCATCCCCGCTCTCGCTTTTTGTTTCTCCGTCTATTTCTTGATTATCTTTTCTCTATATAAGCCTGCTCGCGTTGAATGCGCGATGCGCACCGCGACCGGTCTGTATATGCTCCTGCGCCGTACACCGAATCCGTCCATTATGCTCGTCGGCGATGCACAAAAAAGTCTCTCTTGTATCGCGATTTGAATCTAAAAATTAGAATATTGTTAATAACGGGACGTGGCCTCATTGTCCTCCGATCTCCTCGTAGCACACTCGCTACTCGTCCGTGCGCTCGTCCGGCAGTTTATACACTCAATACGTGTGTAACAGCGGAACGAGTACGTATACCCCAGCGCGCCGATATCGGATGGCAAACGTCGCTCCGGCAAAAGGCGCACTGGAACAGAAACCGAGTTTTTAATTTGGCGCGTGTCACGTGACAACGGGAGAGCGAGAGAGATAGAGAGAGAGAGAGAGAGAAAAAGGGAGAGAGAGGGGAGGGGGTGGAGGAGAAAACAAGCGCAAAGGTATATACCTCGGACGGGTTGTAGCGAGGGGGTAAATCGGCGAGTCCGCATTGGAACGAGCGCGCTAACACAGCGCGCAGAGGCAGATGAATCTCTCTAGCGCGCATTGTCTGCGTCTGAATGGATATACCCGCGCGCCCCCGTACCCCCCCCCCCCCCTCCCTCCCTCCGTCTCTTTATTCCTTTTTGCGCAGGCCAAGAATTTCTCTGCTTTTTTTTCGCCTCTTTATTTCAGCCAAGCGCGAGCATTTTCGGCGACAAATATTATTGTGTCGAACAATGATCGTCCTCAATGCCCGGTAGCTACCGCTCGGAAGAGCCGTCGGAGCAATGAGCCGCCGCGAACGACGTTCGCGTGCCGATGTGGCAGCGGCGGCGGCGGCGGTGGCTGCGGTGATGGCAGACGTCGCCCGACGGTTGTAATCTTCGACATTGTCTACCGAAACGCGCCTCGAGCCATATTGAAACTACCTAACGTCGAACTGGCTCCAATGGAGAGCCTGCGCGACTTTCTGCTCCGAGATGTCAAAAAAAAAGCACGCAATGTCGCTTCTCGGCTCTAATGAATCGCGAATGAATCCGCAGCCGTGAACGACAAGTGATTAAAATTTTTTTTTTAACTAAAACCTGGACACCTCATTCAACGCTTCAATTTACGCTTGGATTTTAGAATTCGTCTTATACACAAGAATTTCACGTGTACTTTGTGTTCGGTGCATCTTTGAGAAAGCCCAATTTCGAATATTAGCTGTATAAGCTATCTCACTTCATTTTTTTTAAACAACAAATGAACAAAATAACATTAATTTTTTACAACATGTAGCTTTATTAATTATCGCGTCGACACGATAATAGCAACATATATTCGAGACTTCTATTATGTATTACATTTTTCGAATACTTTGATATATGGTTCGGATTAGCAGATAATTTGAAGTATGTTTCGATTTCATATCATAAGGCGTATTGAAGTCTAGAATTAATACGAAATTCAAATTGAATCATTTTCAAATTTTGAATTTTCTTTTAAGTGAATTTAGCCTGTTCCCGTCTGACTAGATCCCGGTGAAATCTACTGTAAATAAAACTATAAACGAAAATGTGCTCATCAAGAAAACTTTTCGAAAATTATGCTTACAAAAATCACTGAATATTAATATCCAAATTCAACCCCCTAGTTTACTTTTAATTCATGAAATTTCTACTGATATAATAGATGGAAAAATCGTAAAAATTTCTTGAGCAGAAGAAAAACTTCGGAAAACGGACATTAATCTCAGCTGTACACAAGAGAGGTAAATCAATGACAGACATAATATCGCTGATGTAAATGAAGGAGGAAAATTTTGAAGGGAGGGGTTGTAAGAATGTCGCGGGAGTAGAATCGTCGAAATGAGCAAGTGCGGTTTCATCTGCCGAAGGGCGTTCTGTCTTAGTGTGCATCGTTACCAGCGAGGAGAATTATCGAGATTGCGGATTGTGCGGGGGGGTATCAAGATCCGATGAATGGCGTTTGAATCCATCTCGTGATTTTCTCGCCCAAGGCCAGAGAGTGACGAGGAACGCTAAATGAACTCGCAACCGTACTTTTTTTTTTATTATACTCTCGACGTTTCGAGCACACGTTACCCAGTAAAACGAATTGACATTGGCGGAAAAATGCTTTTTTTCCGAACAGAAGAGAAATAAAACAAAAAGCTATTACTACATATATAATTAACGTAAGTGCAGGCTGAATTTCGAGGAGCAAAAGATTCGCCGGAGCGATTAAGCAGCAGCCCGAAATCTGATTCGGGAAATTCGTCAAAGAATAAGTTTGTCAAAGTGTCAAGCTGGTCTTGAATTTGAGGGACGACGTGAAGGAGTAGAGCAAGAGCCGAGATTGGAAGTGCTCGATTCGGCAGCGGCAGGAGCCGTTACGGCCGGCGGGCACGTCGCGGATCGAGAGAGAGAGAGAGAGAGAGAGAGAGAGAGAGAGAGAGACGCGCGCCGTTTCATTCGCAGACTGCCGATATCGTCGTCGACGTCGCGGCTGCCACCCCTTTTCCGAAATATCTCATTTCGAAGCGCCTCGAGCTGGGGATGGATTACAAACCTATCTATTACTTCCACTGTCCTCGCGACGACGCCCCGACGACGACGACCGAACAACTCGTCGCTGCAAATCGACTTCAGGCGCCGAATTACTTTTTTTCATTTCTCTGCGCGGTGCGTGTAAAAGCTTTAGCGAAGAGCGACTGTATCGGAAATCGAGGGAAAATCTGCGGGGAGGAAGACGCGTTGCGAGCAAATTTTTTTTCTTCCGAAAGCACGAGAGCGAAAGAAACAAGCCGCGACACGCAGATATATACGTATAAAGGCTCGCGCGTGCAGTGCAGGGCGAGAAGCCGAAGCAGTAACTTGGAGAAAGAATGAGAGAAGATCCGGTAATTTAGGCTCTCGCGCATATATATACACGCGGAGCTGTAGCGTCGGTGTCGCTTCAATTCGGAGCCTCGGTGGGGCTTGGGAGAGACGTTGGCTGTTGCCGTTGGGGTGGAATCTCGGCCGGCAGCGCGTACACTACTTGCAGCGCGGTATAGTGAGCGAGAGGGAAGAAACCGCGCGTAGCTGCTGTATATGCAGTACCGTCGACTCTTCCTCTGCCTGGCAGTGGCAGCAGCAGCAGCAGCACCTCTTAGTCTAATTGAAAAGTCGGCAGAAATTGAAAATTGCGATCGCAAATTGCAAGCTGCTTTAGGCGGAAGCGGCGTCGGCGGCCGCGGAGCAGCTCGACGGAGGGATATAGAAAGCCTCGGATATAAAGCGAGATATATAGAGAGAAAGAGCGAGCGAGAGAGTCGAGAGAGAGAGAGAAAGTCTGCCGTGTATAGCTCGCTAGAATGAAGATCCAGTGTTTTGTCTTGGTCTCCGAGGCGCGATATAGAGTGAGCGAGAGAGAGAGAGAGAGAGAGAAGAGTGAGGGGGGGGGGCGGCGCGAGTGAAATCCGGCTCGTATGGCCTATTCTTTTAAAAGAGTCGTCAATTGTCGCGCCCGAGCTCTATAACATCGTGAGGGTTGATTTTCCCGCCTAGGGCGCCACTCTGCGATGCAACTGCACGCGCCGGCGACGCATCCCATTACCCCGAGTCGGCCACCCACTCACTCCCGGCGACTGCTGCTGCTGCTGCTGCTACTTGTTCCGGCTCGAGGGCGGCGAGACTCGACGGCTCGAAATTGGTCGCTAAAGAACTCAATGACGGCTGCTGCTGCTGCTGCTGCTGCTGCTACTGCAGAATATCTCCGACTCTTGCTCGGATATGCTCTACACACACGCGCGCTGCTCCGAGCGTTATATATATATAGTGTACGGGCTGTTTGTTCGGGCGTCGCGACGCGCCAGACACACAACGGGACGACGAGCGAGGAGCCCGAGCACAAAGATTATATAACGAGAGCGAGACACACGACGACGCGCGTTTTTTTTTATTCGGGAATGCACTTCCGGAACATTAAACGATTACTTCTCCTTTTGCGCGAGGCTCCTAAGGCCACCCCTCGCCCTGCTACCGCTGCTGCTGCTGCAGCGCAGAAAGTAATTGTGTTTATGCTGCAGACGATTCAGAAATTGCGGCAGCCGCCGCTGCCGTCGTCGTCGTGTTTTTGAGAGAAATCAGAGCTAAGGGATTATCACTCGACGAGTTAAGGCGGAGAAAGAGAGAGAGAGAGAGAGAGATAGAGAGAAGGCGAGAGAGAAGCAGGAGGGAGAGAGAGGGAGTGGGCTTATTTAGGAGTGTGTATGATGCGAAAACCCTCTTTCAACTATATCAACACGCGGAAGAATGACGATTCTCGCTTTTAATCCCCGCTGCAGACGCCGGGAGAGAACGACGATACTTACGTCGCTCGCGCGCGCGAGCTTTGTGAAACGACATTCCTTGTACGCGGAGCGAGCTAAGCAACAGCAGCAGCGGCAGCAGCAGCAGGAGGGGGCGGCTGCATTTGAAAAGCAGAGAAAATTATCAAATCACCGGCGCTCCAGAGTTATCGCATCGACTTTGTCGGAGTGGAAGAGCTGCCGCTGCCTTCCCGAGATCTGGCTTAGTGGAAAAATTTAATTTAGAGAAAGATCATTAAATTTCAGTTGACAGAGAGCTTTGTTTTTTCCTCAAAACATAATTAACGAAAAGGGCATCTGTTAAAGCGATAGTAGAGCGAGAGTGAGTGAGAGAAGGAGTGAGAGAGAGAGAGAGAGTGCAATTTAAAGTCCTGCATTGGCGTCAACGCGCCCTGCGCGCGCGCGTTCAGTGAAAGAAGAAAAAAAGAGCGGGAGAAAAGAGAAAGCGGCGCGCAACTCGCGTTAATCAAAAGTGCCGGCGCTCGTTACCGAGATTAAGGATGCTTTATCGCCGATATTTAATTAAATGATAAAACGTTGCGGCCATGAATTTTACAAATTTAACTTGAACGCGGATGAGCAAGGGGCACACGGGGGTGGGGGGAGGGGAGGGTTGTCTCTGTGTGTACCCTCCTGAAAGAAGAGTGTGGCACACACCAAGACTTAATCATTTAGTTTTGGACCTACGCGTTTTTATGTACTTAATTTATACGTTAACGAATCTTTCAATTAAATTTACGAGTATCACTCAAGAAAAATGTAAGAAAACCGTCTAACATCCGCTTTTACTTTCAGATATCCAGAGAGAAGCGGATGCAGTGCAGATGTGGTGAGTGATTGCTATCGATACTTTACAGAAGACTATATAATTTAAGTAAGTTGGACCGTTACGTTGCACATACGTGCGGTCCCTTATCCCTCGATTTAGCCGTCACCATAGAGTATATAGTTTGCCATAGAGTCGCGACGTCGTCTTCCTTTTCTTGTAGCCCCGGCGGAACCGAGTCTGCTTGTTCGCCTTCGCTTATTCATCCATCCCTCTCCCTGTCTCTCGTTTACCCACCCACCCCCTCCCCCTCCCTCTCTTTCTCCCCCCGCAACCCCTCTAATTTTCTTCAGAGTTCAGCTATGCGAACTACATTATGGAATAATTGCGCGCCGGTCGTTACGTTCGCCGTCTGTTTCCGTCGGCTCGTTACGTTCCCGATCCGCGAATCGCGCGTCTCTCTCTCTCTCTATGTATATATACATGCATTTCTACAACTCCTTCGGCTCCTTTTTGATGTTGTTTTTCCATTTGGCTGCGGGAACGTGCAAAAACTGCGAGAGCCAACTCCTCAATGCCGAGGTAATTTGCGAATGCAATTTTCCGTTTACAGTGCTCGCGCGCGCGTATAACATTTCGTGTTGTGCCCGCGGAGCTATAATAATGACGTGCTTTGTGTCTGCTCTGCCCCCCACCCCCTCCCCTACACTCTCTCTTGGCTCTTGTTTCCGTGTAGCGTAAAATCATTATACAAGTACACTGTGTACATACACAGGTGCATGAAATATTCGTTATGCAGATTAAGTAAGCAATCGTTTCGAAAATCTCGAAGTCGGATCGATGGCTCGTTATACGGTTTGAATCTGACGTTACGCCGATAGAATAGAATAAATAGAAATGCGCGGGGTGTATCGATTTTCTGTAACTGCAAAAAGGGAAAACGAGGATAAGAGGAAACGCTCACAAATCAACGTAAATAAATGTCAAAACAATTATTGCGACGCTACCGGCAACGTAGATGACAGATTGCGGATATCAGTGACAAGGTTTCTTTTTTTATTCTGCGACTATATTTACAAGCAACTACTCAAAAATTAATTATAAAGCTTACTTATTTTAATCGCTTAATTAAGATCGCAAATAAATTTATATACGTCACGCTAATTAATGAATTAGGACTTTAATCCTCATAGCAGATGTAAGGGGGGGGGGGGAATAATTTACTATGTATTCCTGAAAAAGAAAAATACTCGATTAAGATTTTCATTGGGGGGACTCAATTGGAGCTGCGCGCTCTACGTGAAAAAAGAGAATGAGCGACCGCGTTGACCTATTGAAGGCGCGAAATTAAACGTCAGTCGAGTAAAAATTCGTCGTCGTTAATAATCGTCTCGGAATCGAAAGCGCAGTGCATTCGACGTGTATAAGCGCGAGGAAAAATCCTCGCCGCTCGCTCGCTCGCTCGAGAGAGGTATATACAGCGGCGGAGCCGGGGATGTATCTGGTTGTTTAGCTCTTATTTCCCCCGGCATTCGAATCGAAAGTCTCTCTCTCTCTCTCTCTCTCTCGCTTGCTCTCTCTCTCTCTCGTCCAATATTGCGTTTCGTAATGAGTCACGGAGTCTGAAATCCGAGTCAGTGGCTCTCAGTCGCGGGCCTCGGCGTCCCGGGGCGCGCGGGCTTTCCCGGCTCAGCCAGACGGCGGGGCTCAGGTTGCGAACAGCGCGAGGCGGCGAAATAACCGGGAAACGCCACTTTAAACGTGCAATTGCATCGCCAGGAATCAGACCCCATTCCTCTCTCGCTCGCTCTCTCTCTCTCTCTCTCTCGGCTCCCTCTAGTCCGCGCGTCGTCACCTTCCCCTCCGCCGCCCACGCAACCACCCACCGACCCTTCGAGATTGCTGAGCTATTCTCGCGACTGAATGTTTCATTAAGGCCACCCGGTATTGCTCTTAGATAACTCTACGAGGGGTAAATGAAATTTCCGCCATCTCCGATATCGCGCCGGAGTGAGCGAGCTTCTATCTTGCAGGCTCCGTCTCGCTCGCGCTCTCTGCTTCCAGGGGACACCGACCGACTGCTTTAATCAGAGACCATTGCGCCGCCGCCGCCGCCGCTGCCGCTTCGACGGAAATATCAGACGGATTCGAAGTTCTTCCGGAAGCCGAGAGCGAGGTAAGCGCCCGAGAGAAAGAGAGACGGCCGACGAGATCTTGGACCGGCTGAGCGGATATAAAGTCGCGCGAGCGCAGAGAGAGAGAGAGAAGCTATCCTTTCGAAAGAGCCCCGAACTTGCTCGTCAAAGAAAATACGGCTCGCTCGCTCTCGAGAAATACCGGCGGGCATTAGCGCTTATTAAAAAGCATTGATTATTTCGCGAACGCGCGCTCGCCCTTATTCGCTGGATGTACAGATCGGCCGTACGTGTGTACACACGCACACTCCGCGAGTACTCGGCTATTCTCCTTAATTGCGTTAATTTGAAATGCGAAAAGAGTCGCTGGCAGAAATGTAACTCGTTATACGCGATGAGTCTCGTCTCGTCGCGTCGCGTGTGTGTTTCAGCAGCAGCAGCAGCAGCAGCAGGCCGTCAGCGGAATCGCGCGCGCATCCTTACAGGATGTCCGGTGGTCCGCGGTCGGCTGCAGAGCCTACAGACACGGGGCCAGATATCCGCGCTGCACGTGAAAAAAATCGTCCGAGCGAAAGGGAGGAGGAGGAGCAGGAGGAGGAGGAGGCGACGAACAGTCTACCCGGCTGACAGCTGAGGGTGGCAGCTTTTCGAGAGATATGGCCTAGATCAAGACGGAGTTGAATGCTCGAACGTGAGGAACACGCCAGCGCGGCGAATCCTCATTTGGCGTGCTTTGCTGCGCGGATACAGTGATGCTGAGCGCGGGGGGGATGCTACCGCCGCCGCCGCCGCCGCTGCTGCTGTCGCGAGCGTATAGGCATAAAGCAAGCGAGAGGGAAAAAGTGAAGCGAGGGAGAGGGAACGTGAGCTCGCTGAGACGGAGCGCTCGCTCGCGCGTGTCTACCGCCGCTGCTGCTGCTGCTCGTCGGCTCCGCTGTCTGCTGCTATACGCTCATTCCCGCGATCTTCAATTAATGAAACTCGGGTGCAGTCGCGTCGCATGTCAAATAAATATGTCTCTCTCGCTAGCTCCTACCCGCCGCAGCCTCGCTGGCTTCTTCACCGCGGCGCGAGTCCCTCTCTGTACACCGTCTGCTCCTGCTGCCTCTGCCTCTCGCGTGTACGTACGTCTATCCGTGCGCGGTGTATATATACACGTTATATACGCGTGTGTGCGCGTGTCTTTCCTTTCTCCCCCGCCACCCGACGAGCCCCCAAGCCATTCCTTCCTTCCTTCCTTCCGTCGTGGATGAATCGTCGGTCGGTTTGATCCGGAACGAAATCGCGTCTATTCGCTACTCGGCTGCGCCGGGCTTTCCGCGCGCGGCAATCAAAACCAGAGCGACCCCCTTTACGTATACGCCCGCGCACCTCTTCATCCCGCTCGGTTCGGTGTCGCTCGGAGCTGCTGCTGCGGCTACTCGCCGACTTAATTATACGCGCTCAACAAATTCGAGAGTAGTCGAATTCTTTTGCAGCTCTGCGACTGCCATACGAAGGAACGCGAGAGGAGAGGGATTTCGCCGACATATGGCGGCTGATTAATATTCTCGTACTTCCGCACCTTCTCCGTCGCGCGCGCGCGCGCGGAAAAGAAATGAAAAGGAGATGAGCTCGACGCGTACAAAAAGCTGGTAAAGGGGACAGAGATACATAGAAAGTAAGCCGCGCAGAGGAAGGGTCCATCGTCTGATTTTGTCGCTACCGCTACTACTTACAGCCAAAGAGAGAGAGAGAGAGAAAGAGGGCTGCTGGAGGCTGACGTTGTGTATCTCTCGACTACTGTCTAGCCTCTCTGTGCAGCTGCGCGGGTGTCTTTATTCTTATTAGCCCAACAGTGATTCCTGCTGAAAATTAAAATTGCCTAAGGAGCCATCACTCGGTCCCTCGCTTTTTCTCCCTCTCTCTTTTCAGTCCGCACTTCACTTTGGTCCTTCTCGCGCCAAGCACTTTTTTCCAGCCGAGCCGCGCGCGCTTTCGCCGCTATACTGCGCAGATAAGTGTGCAGCGGCTCCGGCTCTTGGGAGCATCGGTCGAGCTTCTCGCTCCCTTATATATACGCTCCGTCTGCCTTTTTCCGGATTCGATTCGCGCGCACGTCGTCTCCGCGGCAGTTGATAAAGCTCTCGTCAAAATGCTGCTCGAGGTATCTCTCGGGCTCGCGTCGCCGGTTAATTTTCTCGGGATTACGAAAGACAAGATTGACTTTAGGCAGAGTAGGATGACATCGGAGAGCCGAGTGTATGTGTAGCACAGCTATGTACGCGAAGGAGGCGGCTGCAGTAGCTGAAAGTGGCTCCCGCGTAGTGGACGGGGGAATCATTGTGTCCCAAAGGCCCTCGGGCGCAATTTAACGTGCGGGAGAGGGAAATTCCAGTCGGCAAACGCGGATCGCGCCTTTGACCCCGAGCCGAACGATGCCGGAAAGAGGGTGTTCGCTATCAAACGCTCGGCTAGCCGCGGCATTCGCAGTCCATAGGCTCTCTCTCTCTCTCTCTCTCGCTCGCTCGGCTTCCAGCCGAGTAGCTTCGGGGCCTTCCTCTCTCTCTCTCTCTTTCTCCGCGATAGACAAATCGATCCGGAATTTCTGCGGCCTCGCGCGCAATCGACACGTGCAGCTCGCTCTCTCGCTCTTTGCCTGCTTCCGTTCCTTCGCTCTCTCTCTCTCTCTCTCTCTCAGCCACATTGGCCCCCGAGGCTCTCTTCTCGCTTCGCATAGTTGTTGGCATTGTAGCGCCGATGCCTCAATCGCTGCAGAGCCCACTTAGCCCGCGGTTACCCGGTTTAATTAGTTGATAATCGCTTTCGCGGCGAGAGAGCTTGCGTTACGCTGCTCGGGTATATGCACACACACACCACACATACGTAGTGGAATCGGATGCGCGTTGGTGCGTGGAATTCAAAGTTTTTTCTTCTTTTTTATTGTTAAAGCCAAGCAGAGCGCGACGCCGCGCGTAAGAATAAAAAATGCCCGGCTGTCAAAGGCGAGTATCAGCGAGGAGGTATCATGTGAAAAATCTCGGGCGTGCCGAGAGACAGCTCGTTATTCTCAGTGGAAAATAATAAAAGCATAAAACAGGGAGAAAGAGAAAGAGAGAGAGAGAGAGGATCGATGGCCTCGCCCGCCTAAAAGTATATAGTCGCGCCGCAGTAAAGCCAAAGAGAGCGCGAGCGTCTTGCAGGTTGTGCCTTGAGTTCGCGCTCTCGTTACCGTTAAATTTATTGTAATTAATTTCCCTATCTGGGCGCGCATCGCCGGATGGACTGGCAGCACGGCCCGCTCGCCCGCGCTTATACAGTAAATGTATATACCGCCGTGGCTCTCGTCGGCGGGGCACAGCCGCGCGGCGGCAAGTGTACGTGTATGTGCAAGGCGTAGGCGTCGTTCGATCCAAGGCACACACATAGCTCAGCGAGGCTGCATTAAGCACTATAGTGCGCCGTTCAATCCGATCTCCAAACTCGACCTATAGCGAACCGCCGTGTAGTGTCTCGCGCGAGCATAGAATTATAAGGATACTCACATATGAGTATGTCCAGGAAATTTCGGAAACAACTCGGACGGAAAAGTTGCAAAAAAGTTTTTCTTGAAGGCACACCTACCGGACCTGTTAATTCTCGTTCCTTAGGGTGTATTTTTTTGCGGAGCAAAAACGATTCGAAAAAACGAGAAATAATTAACAAAAAGAGAATTCATAAATTTTTTTCTTGGACTTTTGAACTATGGACTTTTAAAAAAAATTCATTAGAACGAAAATGTCTTAAAAATGATGAAAGAATGCTCTGAAATTTTTGATTTTTCAAAAATCGAAATTTCGGAAAACGTCGTAAAAAATCTGAAAAAACTTGTCGTGCATGTGAGCTTTTTGTCTTTGAGAATGACTTAAGGAACGAGAAATAACAAGTCTGGTAGGTGTGCCTTCAAGAAAAATTTTGCAAATTTTTTTGAAACTAGTAGTTTCGGACCGGTCAGACTTTCTTCAGTGAGTCGAAAGATTGTCAAAAGTGCACAGAAACATGGGAAAAATTACTAGTAACCTATTTTTGAGCCATTTTACGCTTTTTTGACAGAAAATTAATGCGTCAAAACACTGGAATAATAACAACTACGAATGTTTCCAAGGCACCAATAATATTTCGAATAACACTATAATAAAATATTACAAAAGAGCTTATTCCCATTAAAAAAAAAAAATAATAAAAATCCGAATAGCCAATTTTTCTTTTTCCTCCATATATGCCTCCCCATGTTAAATTTTCATATTCTGTATTTTGCATGTTCCTCAGCATTTTGTATCATTTTTTGGCTTACAGAAGAAAGTCCCATTGGTCCGAAAGCTCGAGCTTAAAATATTTTTTTGCGAATTCTAGACCAAAGAAAAGTGCATTTATTTTTTGAAATTCGACATACTACGCACAGTAGCTCTCGCACACAATCCATCCGAGCGCGTAAGAATGGGAACTGCGCAGAGAGTCGGACGCCAGACACCCAGGCGTAATCTGTAATTAGCGATCCCGATTAAGGTTATTTACGAGCCCGTAGCGCTCACACTGTGTCAGCCATTGTATTTTAATCGCGCGCCGACGATAAGCTGTTTGCTTATTCGCGGAGTCGAAGGTGTGCAGCCATACCATATTCGCGTGATCCGCTCGGCGTTTCCTTTTTTCGCGACTCCTCGCGTACAGCCGGCTGCAGCGAGTAGCCGACTAGAATTGTTTATTCATGTATTAAGCGAATCGGAGGAGTGGAGAGCGCGCGATGCGGCGCGTTGCGCTTTATTTAATTGAATGAATTTTCATATATGTTCATGTGTATACAGAGAGACAGCCTGTACTTAGCGAGAATGATTAAGTTAATAATTATTATTCTTTGCAAAAAGCATGTAAATCGAGAATATAATAATGCCCCGGACATGAATTTATTCATCGGCTGGAAATATAGTGATAGCGTCTTTCCAATTAAAATTCGCGCGAGCGCGCGTTACCCGCTGGGCTCTGGTGCGCGCGTGAGGCTCTCGGTGCGAGGCTCGCGAGCGATCGATTATCGGAATATATAAGAGAAGGGGTTGCGGCTAGTGCGTGAAAAAAAGGTGAAACACTGTATGCATACGCAGAGTAGGACAATTATCGAGCGGCGGCGAGCGGTGACGGTTTTTTTTTTCTTCTCTCTCTCTCTCTCTCTCTCGTCTCTCTCCCTCGAAAATATGCGAGCGACGACGAGTATGGCCCCTTTCATAATTCATTATAACAAGTTGATTTCCCAAGATATTATAGGCCGCGGCCCGCGTATCAGCGCGCCATCGTAATAAATGCTCGACTTGCGCAGGAAGCGACGTTTATCAGAAATCATCCATCAGTTCACGTGTGCAGCGCATTCAGTTATCCGCGCGCGCGCTCGAGTCGGACGAGGAAAGACCTACTCACCTTATACAATGCGACTCATTAATTCCACGAGTGCGCGCATGCATCCGCGCGTACTCGCGCGGCTCTATACACGGCTGTATAGGTGTGCGTGTGTGTGTGTGTGTGCTCAGTGCACTCCGCAAGAAGCTATAAGCGCGCGCACCAATGGAAAACGCGATTCCCGGCCCCTTTTTCTTTCCGCGCTACGGACGCAGCGGCATTATATGCGACGACCGATAAAAAAGAAAAGCGTCGAATGCCCGACGGTCTATATATAAGCATATACGAGCGAGACAGCGCATAGCTTCTCAGTATGGTTAACCAGGCACTAACCGCTACGAGGCCTGGGCTGCAATAATTACAGGCGCGTATATGTATAACGCTTTATAAGTATTCCAAGTTGCACAGTGCACTGCGCGCACACCAGACGCTCGCTCGCGGCCGGATAAATGCGCGCTCATGCGTCAACTTTCTCAAGATGGCTCGTCGGCGGCGGCTCTAATGCAGCTACATACTCGCGCGCCTCGCAATCGTCGCCCTTCGTCTCGCCGGCCGATAAGGCGTGTGTGTGTGTGTATAAAAGGGGTGTGAAAAAACTCGGAGAATCAGCTCTCTTCGTGGACGGCCGATAGGCCGTCTTGACGCCCGGTGATAAATAACGCCCTCCTCTTTCTCCCGGAGCGACTGTACGCCCATATAAATTGCGCGAGGCCTAACAATATGCAAACACACGTAATGCAGGGTGGAAATTTTAACGACTTCCGTCTCGCCTGGTGATCTGGAAAAAAGACACTCCCCGCGCGCTTTACCCTTTCGGCTTATCGCCCGGTCCGTTCAGAGCAAACATTGTGAAAAAGCAGCAGTAGCAGCAGCAGCATCAACCGAAGAGCATCGCTGGTGTATCCGTTATCAATCTCATTTGCCCCACCCCGCCCCCGTCTCCTTCTTCTCCGGCTTTATCCATCAGTATAGAGAACGAGAGGGAGTCTACGGCTGTAGAGCCTAGAGCAGCTTCTTTAGCTGCGAGGGGATGAATATTCATGCTGCCAGCATCGGACGTCAGTATGGCAATCAACTGACAGGGGTGAAAAAATGGCGAAAAAGTGAAGGCTACCGGCGGCGGCTCTCTACCCTCGTTAGCCTCCTCCACCTCCTCCTCCTCGTGGCCTCGTCGTGGTCGACGTCGTCGTTGTCCTTGTCCTTGCATGTTGTTCGACGGGGATGAAAAGAGCCTTTGCACGCCACGTTAAAGCGTTACGAGGGATGGAGCCCTTGACGTTTTTTTTTTCACCGCACCGCCGCCTCCGCTGCGATCCGCGCATTGATTTGTCTGTGGCTTATCTTTTCTCTCCTTCGCTCTCGGCTCCTCTCCGCTGTCGCGATTAGGAAAAATCGTTAATTTTTTAAATAGACGGGCTTCTTCTCCCCCCCCCCTCCTGGTCTGAGCAGGAGATAACGCTCGTAAGCGGGGGTGTTATTATTTCGGCGAGGACGGAGGAGGGAGCGGAGTCACGCCCGCATTGAAGCCGCCGATTGTACACGATGGGGCTGGGCGATAGTAAGAGGTAGCACGGTAGCGATTATTTTAAGGCTTTAGCATCAGCAGAAGCAGAACACAACGCACCGGAGCAGCTATGGTTTTCCCTTCGTGTGTATATATATACGTCGAGCGACTGGTCGGCAGCAGTCTAATATCCGGCGGCGTCGTTTTTCATTCCAGCTCTCCCGACGCGAGTCCCGATAACGAACGGCCGCGAGACTCGTACAAACTTTTTGCCGATTTATCTTGCGTTTATAAACGCGCGATACGCATCCCTCGGCGGGCGGGGCCCGCGCGCAAAAACGGCTATTGACGCAGTTCTTTAATTGCGTGTGACTTTGCGCGAGCAGCGTGAATTTCCACAGAGGGATCAGTCCCTCGAGCGAGACTCGGAGAAGGTTTTCCGGTCCCCCTCTATATGTGCTACAGGGGGGGGGGCAGGCGGGGAGAACGTCAGCTACTTTGCGCTCGAGAGCTCGAATCGAAAACGGAAGTGGCACACACACACACTCACACACTGTACGCGCTAGGCAAGAATAGTGGCGGCGCTGTTGCTGCGGAGAGGCGTTCGCGTTCGCGTCTAATTGTCCCGGGGATAGATAATTCCGCGGCGCGGGCGATTTGCATACGCTTCCTCGTGTGTGCGTTGCGCGAGCGTCAGCCGGGCAATTAGCGATTACTGATTAAGTCAAGCGGGATAGACGTTAGTTGGGGAAGCGGCGCGCGCGGGCGGGAGCCGAGCCTCGGGCTCTCTCGCGGTGCGCTGCTGATGCTGACGATTGATACGCGGCCGAAAGAGGAAGAGGGAGCGAACCTGCCCAAATGCTCATCGCGCCGATCCGACGAATCCCGCGCGCGCGCGCGCGCGCACATGCCCTATACGTGTGGGTATTGTATGCTAATCTACGCACCGCCGGCAATCACTGACTCTCTCTCTCTCTCTCGCTCTCGCTCTTTCTTTCTCGCAGCTGCGGTTGCTGCTCTGTGTGTTCCAGCAAGATTGCCGGCTGACGTAAGCCCCGTATAGCGCGCGGCCGCGAACGCGAGAACGCGAGCCTTTTCCAAATTAATTAACGCGGCTGTAAACTCCGGACGGGAAGTCGCTGCCCTTTGCCCATCCGCTACTCCGAGCATGGTGCTCCTACTCCGCTTCCGATTGACTCTATATACGGATTGTTCCCTCGGGTGTACTCCTATAGATTATCGCTGAAATTCAGGTCTTTCTTCACGTTTCGACTCTCTTGCATGTATGGGTGTGCAGAATTTTAACATATCTCGAAGGAGTCCTTTCTTGTAAAATATGTCGGCCACTGTGTGCGCGAGAGCTGTTGCGAGAGCCGTGCTCGACGAAGTTGTTGACTGGAAAGTTTTTAATGCAGTATAGGCGAGTATAGCTCTGGTATACTTTTAGCGAGGAACTCCCGAGGAGAAAGGTAAACTACTGTTCGAGGAATGCGAAATTTCTGAAATTGACATTCTAACTTGCTCGCATCGTTCGGGCAATTATCGTAGCTTCGCTGCGTATTCAAGTGCTTTTTCCGCGCACGCGCAAGTCTATATTATATAGTTCGCCGAAACATTCTTTCGTTCGCCGCACGGCGGCTGACGTCAAACCCGTTCGATGCGGTCTATCCAGACGGATTCGAACTCTCTGCGCGTTGCACCGTTTCTTCGCGCAACCTTTGCGATATCTCTCGCGCGAGCGCGCGCATGTGCTGTGGCAATGAAAAAAGCGATAAAGACACGCTGCAGTCTGTATACAGCCTAGGCGTATCGAATGAAGCAACCGAAGCTGATCGTGCGACTGCGAACTCGTCGAAAAAATACCGTTTTGTTATGCGGCAACCTTCCGAATATTGTTCTCTCTCTCTCCTCTGCTCTCGCTCACTCTGGCAGCGATTCCGCGGCAGCTCACACGCGGTTTTTAATGGCAATTAGATGTCGGCGCATATATAGCTATGTACGCGTCGGGTCGTTATATGGAAAAGTGGGTTTCCGCCGCCGATCCGATGCCGCTATCGGAGAACCATCATTGGGCAACCTTCTTCGCACACGCGTCTAGCAGCGTCATATCCCCATTGAAAATGCCGGAGCTGCGGCGGCGGGCTTTTCCCACGCGCGCTCGAACACAACTCGTCGCAATAATCCAAAGTGATAGTAGGTTAAGTCAGGACGACCGATCCTATCGTGCGCGTCTCGAGTAATTGCGTCGCCGTCGTCGCGACTGTATAATAATACGCGATCGTTTTTTTTTCTCCCTTTCCTCGCCTCCTTCACGAGTGACACACAGACCGTAGTTTATCGATGAAAGCACGCTCGATTAACCGTATTGATTCGTCGCGACGAGTGTTGGAGTACGCTTCCGCGTCATTAACGAGCACTCGGGGAAATTCGGCGAAAGTATACAGTCGCTTTCGAAATCGAAGAGGCAAGCCGAGTCACGGGCTGGGCCAGAAGTCAGAGCCAATAAAAGACGCCAGCTCGGAGGCGTATAATCAACGAATTAGCCGTCGAATAGATCAGAGAAGAGCGCAGAGCAGAGAAAGAGCCGGCGCTGCTGCACGGTTAGCTAAAAGCATCGCCGGTCCGGCCATTAGCGGAGGGTGGTTTCGGCTCGTGCGTCTGTCGCGCCGAGCTATGACGAGAGTGAAGGGGGTGTGTGGGAGGGTGTGAGAAATGCGATTATAAGTCAGCAAGTGTTGTCGCCGTCGCTATATACTGGCGCCTATATGGTCGCGTTGATGCCGCGCATTCGATTAATTGATTGGCCGCGTGTATACACGCGGGGAACGCAGAGCCCGACGGAGATTAAAGGAGTACACGCGCACTCAAAGCGGAATAAACATTGGATCGCGCGCGCGCGCGCGCGGATTTATTCAGATTACCGGTTTTATTATTGCGTCCTACTCTCCCACGTTCGCTCACTCCGCGTCCATTAATGTCCGCGCCGCATATTCGTATATGTAAAATTGATCTCTGCCGGGCGTACAACTGCGCCCATTGTCACTTTTTATAACTCCGATAAGCTCCCGGAGCTCTCGACAAACGCGAGTGAGCCGAAATGAACGAGTATGTATTAGCCCTTCGCGTCTGCGTCCGTTGAAATTAAAAGTGTGTATTAATTTTTCGAGAATTATTGTGGTGTATAGTGCCTTCGGATCAGCATAATGGAGCGCTGATGGATTCGATGAGGCAACTCGCTGTAAGCAAACAATTGATCGAAAGCACGATAAGAGACAGTGTCGCGTAATATTGAAAGGAATGCTGTTGGCACAACATTGGTTGTTTTCTCTCTCTCTCTCTCTCGCTCTCTCAGTCCCCAGGTTTTGTTAACCAGCTGACGAATAAGCTCTGAGCGGATTAGCGGGAGCGACGCGTCGAAATCGCGTTATTGAATCTCCGCAGAGCCGCGCGCGCGCTCTCGCTCACATGCTTTCGCACTTGGGCAGAGCGCGGGTAAGCTGCACCTCGAGTACTGTACGCGCACACGTGCGCGCACATCCGAGAGCGGCTTTCCTCTTTCTTCTCTCACCCGGGAGCGAGAGAGAGAGAGAGAGAGAGGGAGACGCGATTCGCGCAGCGAGACAGACGCAAACAAGTCTCGCGCTATACACAGTATATACGCATACGGCGTATATAGCCGTGGAGGAAAAAGCTCGTTCGAAAAAGAGACGCAAAGTCAGGTTACTGTTATATTAAATAAACGAGAGAAGCATCAGAGAGTGGGCTGCGGGGAAAAAATGTGCGCGAGAGGTAAAGGAGAGAGACTTGGAGAGTTGCGGAGGGTGGGGGGAGGAAAGCTCGACCAGTATGATATACCGAAGCCGCCGCGGCGGCGGATCTCCCATCGAGAGATTAGCATTTCCGCTTTTCTCTCAACAATTCCTCGTTTCCGTACGGATTAGCCGTTAAGCTGCGCGAGCGAGTTGACGGCGCCGCGAGAATTCAGAGCTCGATCTTCTTCCTAGCCCGGCTTTCTCTGTCTGCCGAGAGCGAGAGAGAGAGAGAGAGAGAGAGAGAGCCGGGCTATGTGTATTGAGTATTATTTCAGCGCGTCATTCCTCTTGCTGAAAATTCACGCGAGCGCCGGCGCACACAATTGAGCGCCGCCGCGTGTATATATATATACTAACAATCCTGGGAAAATTCAATGAGCGCGCAATTGTGAAAGACGCTTCTTCGTCTCGTCGGCTACTCGGCTGCGAAGAAATGCTCGCTTTCGCAGTCCCCGCCGCCGCCGCTCTCACCTTTAATACAATGCATCCGAAACAACATCGGGGATTTGTAGGTGCATAAGCGTATATGCGCGCGCAGTACAGTCGCATTGAAATTATTTCGAGAGATAAATGTGCATAGGAAGAATCGTGCACAAAGTGGGGAGCGATATACGCGTGTGTATATGAGTCATTCCACGGGATACTGGAAACTTCTGGGGGCCCGGACTACCGAAAAATTTTGGGTAGGGCACACTTACCAGACCTATTTTTTCTGATTTCTGGGACCCCTCCGAATAAGAAACCGTGCGAGCTGCATCATTATCGGTTGCCACCCGGGTTTCCGGTCGAAAAAACGCAAAAATCTTCATACATTTTCTTTTGCATTTTTACTGTTGAGCGCATTATTTGTGTACTGTGAGTCCTATGGGACTTGGCGCTATACTTTATATATACAGAACGAAAGTGCAGCTCAAGAGCTTTAAATCGAGCCTAAAATTTTTAAAATCGGAAGTTCCGGTCACGAGTTACACACGCTTCAATATTGCTAACTCTTTATAGGGCTCTCGCGAAACTAATCGATTTTCACCTTTTTTTTCAAATCCTCGAAACTTTTGATCCAGTCACTCGATTTTAAAGTTTAATAGCTTAAATTAAAGCTCTTTTCCTCAACTTTACGATTTTTAGGTCCAAAATTGATTTTTCTTATCTGTTGAGCTATATATATGCGTTCAGAATACTAATCCGCTTTAGAAGCATATATATAGATCAACAGATAAAAAAATTTTAATTTAGACCTAAAAATCAAAAAGTAGAGAAAAAGAGCTTTAATTTGAGCTATTAAACGTTAAAATCGAAGCATTGGATCGAGAGTTACAGGGATTTGAAGAAAGGGAAAAATGTCTAGTTTTTGGAAAAATCGAGCTATTTCGTGAAAGTCAAACCAAACCACTTTTTTCAAATGGTCATAAATTTTGATGGAGTGATTCGATTTTGACGTTTAATAGCTTAAATTAAAGCTGTTTTCCTCAGCTTTTTTGTTGATACAAATATTTTTTTGTAGTGAGCTATATATATGCTTCTAAATCCGATTGGTTCTTTGAAAGCATATATATAGCTCACTATATATCAAATTTAAATTTTGACTTAAAATTCAAAAAGTTGAAGAAAATACCTTTAATTTAAGCTATTAAACGTCAAAATCGAATCACTCGATCAAAATTTATGACCATTTGAAAAAAGTGGTTTGATTTGACTTTCACGAAATAGCTCGATTTTTCCAAAAACCAGACATTTTTCCCTTTCTTCAAATCCCTATTACTGTCGATCCAATGCTTCGATTTTGACGTTTGATAGCTCGAATTAAAGCTCTTTTCCTCTACTTTTTGGTTTTTAGGTCTAAATTTAAATTTTTTTATCTGTTGATCTATATATATGCTTCTAAAGGGAATTGTTTTTCTGAACGCATATATATAGCTCAATAGATAAGAAAAATCAATTTTGGACCTAAAAATCGTAAAGTTGAGGAAAAGAGCTTTAATTTAAGCTATTAAACTTTAAAATCGAGTGACTGGATCAAAAGTTTCGAGGATTTGAAGAAAAAAAGTGAAAATCGATTAGTTTTGCGAGAGCCCTATAAAGAGTTAGCAGTATTGAAGCGTGCGTAACTCGTGACCGGAACATCCGATTTTAAAAATTTTAGGCTCGATTTAAAGCTCTTGAGCTGCACTTTCGTTCTGTATATATAAAGTATAGCGCCAAGTCCCATAGGACTCACAGTACACAAATAATGCGCTCATCAGTAAAAATGCAAAAGAAAATGTATGAAGATTTTTGCGTTTTTTCGACCGGAAACCCGGGTGGCAACCGATAATGATGCAGCTCGCACGGTTTCTTATTCGGAGGGGTCCCAGAAATCAGAAAAAATAGGTCTGGTAAGTGTGCCCTACCCAAAATTTTTCGGTAGTCGGGGCCCCCAGAAGTTTCCAGTATCCCGTGGAATGACTCATATAGAGAGGAAAAGTAGGTCGCGCTGGTCGGCCGCCGTGCGCTGCAGCCGAAACTCGAAACGAACTACTTTGCGCAACTGCAGCAGACGAGTCTGTCGCTCTTATCAATTCGTTCCGACTGGTCGCTGCTCCGCAGAAATATATATCGCACAGAAACACACGCACTCACGTCGTCCAACTTTCTCGGCTCGACGAATGCAATATACACACTGCGGTGCGCATCGCGGTTTCTTCCGTTCGCTCGTCTCGGCATTAAAATCTTGGTACCGGTCCGAAGTTTGACGGAGCGTCAGGTATCGTCGCGCTGTATACGCTCGTATAGCGAAAGCTCGGGCCAGGCTTTGACAGATAAAGAGCTTTCCCCGCGGGCTTTACAAATCAAAGCCACGACACGGTAATAAGCGGACTCGTCGTCAATTACGTGTGTACGCTGTGTATGCACGTGTATATATACGGAGAAGGGGTGAGAGAGGTGGGAAGGAACAAGCGCGCGGGGGAGGAGGGGGCGTGTAGTCGGGGACGATGGCGACTGATGCATTATTGAGTGGAGCGACGGCGAGGTGTAATCGCACACATCCTCGCGAGCTCCGCTAATGGACTCCGTCCGAGCCCTTCCATATCTTCTCTCCGAGCTCTTGCAGCTCTGTGCTCTCTCTTTCTCTCGCTCTCTCGGCTCATCCTTCTTTTTCTCTTGCCTCCCTCTGCGGGTGCGCGCGGCGCACCGGGGCTTTTCTCGCGAGCGAGATTTTCGCGTCGAGATAGCATCCAGTCGTCGTAATATTTTCATTGCCTCGTCAACAGAGACGAGTCCCACACTCCCAGCTCTTTCTCTCTCTCTCTCTCTCTTAGCCGAGCTCCTTCTAAATATGGATTTTCCGTGAATGATATCCAGCCGTCTTTTCTTTTTGCCTCTGCCTTTGAGCTTCGCAGTGGGGTGGATTTGGTCGAGCTTACTTTTAGACGACGATTTTAAAATTCCTTTTGCATCCATACATCATCTTTTGGAAATATCAAACTGGTGACGAAGCCGCGGTACACCAGTGTGGAGAATCCGTATATATATATATATATATATCAAGGTTAGCGCAGCACGGCAATTTAATATGTGCACGTCGTACGCGAGGCTCCACGGGCGAATGATACTTTGAATTTTTTACAATAGAGCGGAAATATATACACATAATTTAAAATGCCTGACTCGCTCTCGTGTGCTGATTGCAAATACCTCGTGCGCACGCGTATAATATGCGTGTATATATAGGGAGAGATGGGCACTTGGACGTGAGCGAGCGCGCGCGAGAGCAGCGAGCGTATGCAGAGCGCGCGTGGTGCGGGGCTCGCGAGAGATGAAAAATAATCATGCGAGTAATTTAATTCGGGAAAGCAGGAAAAATACTTGGCTGCGGGTCGAGTAAATGTAAAATAAATGCGCGAGACCGGGCTCTGTACCTTCGATTTCCGGGACCCGGCTCTCGCGCGAGAGAGACAGAGCAAGAGAGCGCAGAGCCACTCACCCCCGCCCCCTCCCCCTCCTGAAAGAGCTGCTACTCTGCGCGCACACCTCCCGCGCTATACACGCGCTAGCCGTTCTCTCTTTCTCTTTCTCTCTCAGCTCTCGGCTGTACAGCTATATAGGTATTACCTACTCCTACGGACATCAGAGACGCGTTATTATTGGATTACATTTTTAATCCGGCCTCTCTTTCCAGCCCGGGAGACAGAGAAAAAGCAAAAGCGAGGAAAGCGCCGTTGCCGTTGCCGACTGAGCGAGAGAGGAGATCGAAAGCTCCCACCATCGCGAGGGCTCGCTCTCTCTCTCTCTCTTTCTCTCTATCTCTGCGCGCGTGTGTCTCTGTATTGCCAGCCGCCCTTTTTCTCTGGCCGTCTCTGCACATCCTGCAGCCCGCACACGCCAGCCCAGCAGCGCAGAGGACGTGCACCCCACCCTTACTTCTTTCTCTTTCTCCGCCACCGCCGACGTTTTCTCCTCGCCTGGGCTCTCTCTCTCTCTCTCTCTCTCTCTCTCTCTCACTCCACACACGTATATAACGTACATACATACATAGCGCTCGCACACACTCGCGGGCTATAGCGGCGGCGGGAGAGAGAGCTCTGCCGGCGGCGTATCCTCTACTACTTTCGTATTCCGGATGGAATTACTATGCAGGAGATTTCATTTGTTATATATGCGTGCGAGCGCGCCGCTACAAACGAGCACATTTTCGCTTAGGTTAATCGAATTACTGGCTGGACTATGCATTTTGAAAAGCCGCCGACACTCGCCACCTTTACGCTTCGCTCGTCGCCCTCTTCCCGACCCCTCCGCCTCCGCTGCCACCGCCGCCGCCGCCGTGATAAACCAGTCGACCGGTGCGTATATGTACACCCCCTATCGATGCAACCCGTCTCTCTCTCGTAAATATTTTACGCGATCCGTTGACTGCAGCTCGCGTCCTTTGTACACGACGATCGCTTCTATCCCCTGCATGAATACCTTATATATACATATATATATATACGTGGATACCCGTACACTTTATACATCGAGCGCAGCACACAGCTCTCGGCGCAAGTAGACCGCGAAGGCATTCCGCAATTACCGTGCGATCGTAAATCACGATTAGTGGCAATAATTGCGCGAGATTGGATAAAAATTAGTCCCAGGCCGCAGTCGCGCGTGTGCGCGCGCGCTGCACGGTCAAGACGAAAGCCACTTTTCAACGCGCTCAGACAGACATCGCACGCGCGTACACGGACGCGCATATACGCTGCACAGCGAGCTCTCGCTTAATGATTTAACGCTTGCGTTGCGCGCGCGCACGGACTCTTTAAAACCGGCGCTTCAGTCGCGAACACGCGCGCTCGCATGACTCCGCCGAATTTGGCCGACGCGAGCTGCTCTCTCGCCGCGAGCCGAGGGACCGGGCCGTATGGCTTTTGAATCGCGCGGATTGATGACTCAATCGTGACAATCGCGTGCGCCTTCAATCCCCTGTATATTCTGTGTACGCGGCTGCGCATACTCCGCGCACTGTATACTCGACTTATTTGTGCGGCCGACGCGAGCGTCGGAATAATGATGTTGACGCATCTTCTCCAAAATATATATATATAAGGCTAATGGCTTGTGCAGCGGAGAGCATGTACATAATATCGAGCCCCGCGCGCCTTGTACATACACGTATGTATATACGTATATATACAAGCGTGTACGCACGAGCGCATTGAACGTTAAGGAGCTAATTAGCGCGTCGTCGGATCGGAAAGGCGCTATAGTAGCGGTTATTAACGAGGAAGACGTAACGATCCTTTGAGCCGCGCTGATTCCGTTGCCGATGTTTTTACACACCAGGCTTTACTTGTATATTACGCGCGAGGTAAGGAAGCGCGGCGCGCGATGCCCGCGAGAGCGCTCTCGGCTGCAACTTGTTACGGACACGTGTTTATATGCGCGTTTACCATTGCACACACCCAGCTTTGCGATTTACATTCGCGCTCTGCACTCATCGCCGACGTGTGTTTATTGAATTAATCTTGCGCCCACACACTCGCGGGGGAATCTTCACGGACGGTTACGCGCGAAGAAAACCATCTATTCTCGGCGTCTCTCTCTCTCTCCGCATACGCGCGCTTTACCGGATCAAAAGCTCTCGAGTCTCCTGGAATGTAGACTCTCGAGAATCAGTCAATAAAGCGCGTATGCGCGCACCTTGCAACCGGCAATTGATTATTCCCATTTTCTTTTATTCCCCTTTCTCACGTCGAGAACTCGATTTATGCGCGCACAGAGTCGAGCGCGCGTTGACGATTTAACGCGCGTGCTTGTATACGCACCGGGGGCTGCACAGCGCGGTAGATCAAATAACTTTTTCTCTCTCTCTCTCTCTCTCTCTCTTTTTTTTAATTGAAATGCTCGCGTGCGCGCGTACGCCTTCCTTTTGCAATTGACAAGAATTACGAATCAATAGCACGTGAATGCGGCGCTGGAGTGCGTTGTCGGGGGGGTCTCGAGCTTTTTCATTCATTTACACCCGGCAATCCCGCGCAGGTAGAACATAGCGCGGCGAGTCGCTCGTTAATGCTTGCAATTAAGCCGCCGAGGCCATTAAAATGCGAAGGTAAATCAAAAAAAGGCGAGTAAAATAAACATTCCAATACACAGATGCATGTATGCTCTTTCCCCCCCTCTCTTCTCCCGTCCCCCGTGCCCCTCCGCGCGCGCGCGCACAGGCTCTAAAGCGGGAAAAGAAACGCGAAATTGAGAAACTTCTTATTCGAAATTTAATTCGAAGCGCGACTTCTCCCTCTCCCCCCCCGCTCGGCCTGCGCTAGACTGCAGCCGCTATATACATGCACACGCGAAATTCACATCATTAGCAGTGATTTACATTTGAAGTGTGCACTCTTTTTACGGCTACGCGCGGATAAGAGCCCGCGCTCGAGTTCAGCGTATAAATTCGTTCGGAACTAATAAGTATTAACTACTATCGCGTATAGAATTTTCACAGCGGCGGAGAGAACAAGTCGTAAGTTTTAATTTTGCGGTAGATGATACAGTGGTATAATACGGGGAATACCGAATTCAGCTCGCTCTCTCTCTCTCTCTCTCTGATGGGAGTAATTTATTGAAAGAGAGAGCGCGCGCGCGCGCGGCACGGAAAGTTTTCACAGGAGATAACCTTTTTTTTCGAGAGTATCGCTGAAACGAATTTGACGTTGCCCCGGCAAACCAAATATCACAAAGTTTTACAACCGTATAACGTTAAAGCCGTGATTTACGAACTCATCCGGTTTCCGTGAGCCGCTATCCAGCGCGCGCACACACGTAACGAGCGATGTTCGAGATACCTCATTCTCGAAATAACAGCTGTATTCTTTTTATCGAGTAGCTACTTCCACGCTCGCCTTCGCCAAGAACAACAAAACGTCGTTTATCTCGGCGAACAGGTCTTTGTCTGTATCTGTGTGTGTGTGTGTGTGTGTGTCGTTGCGTAAACGTATTGATCGAGTGACGCAACTCTGTATATCCAGTACGTAATACACCATCTATACACACACTTCGTGGGATGTATGTATGCTTATCTTTTATTTTCGTACAAAGTGTGGTAAATCAAGGAAGGAAAAAAAATCAGAGTCGGCGCTCTGCCTGTCGCTCGCATTCGAGGGAAGTAAAGCGAGAGAGAGAGAGAGAGCTGTATATTTGCCCTTGTTAATCATTCACGGAGTAGTGGGCTCAGACGCGGGCGATGCGTATCTCTCTCGCGACGCGAGCAGAGACTTCGAGCGTTCGCGCGAGCGTTGAAAGGCGGACGGACGACGGAGCGAAAAGAAAGGACGAGGGCAAATTAACGGCGATTAATTATGCCCTCTCGTTTCTAAGGTTCCACACGGCGTCGAGCGGAATAGCCCATGTGTATACCTGTATACAGCGCGGTGTGTACATTGTATACGCGCAGCGATATCCTTTCCGGGAGCGTTGCGCGCGGCGATTGCGCCGCGCATACGCTAATGCGCGCGCGAAATCAGACGATTCTTATGGGAATGAGATTCAAAGCTCCCGATAAGACGGTCTCGCCGTGTGTGTACGCGTATGCGCCTACGCGTAGAAGTACATCCAGAGAAAAGTAAACTTTCAGGGGTATCAGAATAGCAAATAAATCCCTGTATGCGATATGCTCGAGCGTAGCAGATTAATTTTATCTCGCTTTTACTTCCTTCCCACAGAGTTTCGTTGTAATTAAATTTTCAGTCGTTTTTTCAGCTATTTTCAGTCGAAATCCAGTGTAATTGTCGGTAAATTCATCACCGTTATATCCTTAAAAAAAAATTTTCTCAATTTTCCCCTTTCAACTCCAACTGCTCGGTGCACTGTTCTTTCGTGAATTCGAAAATGTATATCTCTGCTGAAATCGCCTTCCGCGGAGCTGCGGCGATGATCTTCGTTTGTGGAAGCTCGAGCGCACTGCGCGCGATGTCTCGTGCGGAGAAGTGTAATCCTGCGGAGCCGCGCCGGAGTGTCCCGCGTGCGAACGCCTCGCTTCCGGCTCCGATTCCGAAGGATTGTGCCGCGCGCTGACGATTCGAATCTCGCGGCAATTTCGCACCGATCCTCATTAAGATAGCTGGCTCCGTTCGAAGCGCGCGCGTGCATCTTTAAAAGCGCGTTTCCTTAAGTATATACTCCGCGGAAGGAGTATCCGTGTATACATAGGCGTATACGAACTGGCGAGAGACAGAGGCGAGAGTGAGAGAGATAGTCAAAGGATTCAGGCGAAAGCTTTGCGAGCAAAGTTTGATTCTGTCCCGGCACAAAGTCGACGTACGTGTCCGTGCGTTATTAAAGTTCCGCACAGCGCTGTGGCAGCTGTTTTGCGTGGTTTCTTCAGAAAATTGTCGAGTGTTCTCTCTCTCTCGCTCTCGTTGTTGCTCGTCCGAAGAGAGAGGGAGAGAGAGAGACGGAGAACAGTGAGGCACGACAGGCAGGTCCAGGGCGGACGCAGGATATGACCTGCCCTTGCGCGAGCGAGAGCTCTCTCCGCTCCTTCAGCTACCGAAATGAGACCACTTTGACTGTTCAGCCACTATCGCAAGTCTCCTCTCTTGCTGCTGGCGACGACGGCGATGGCTGACGCTCATCTCGGAAATTACTTCCGGCCCCCGCGCGTTGTCCTTCGTCGCCGCGAGGATGCAGCCTACTATGTTTTGCGCTCTCTCCCTGCTCTCATGATTCCATCATTTCCACTGTCAGGTTCAAAAGGTCGTCGCGCCCTCACGTGCACGCAAGGCAACTCTGCGCGTCGGGGCCGCCGCCTATATTTGCCTCGCGCTCGCCTGTCCCCTCGAGCCTCTTTCGCCCACTGTACGTGTAACGCGACAAATTGCATTGGATTTTCCCTGGATCTCACGTCCTCGGCGCGCGCGCTCGGGTTATTTTTTAAGGCTATAAATTAGGCGGGAGTGAGGGGGAGCACTTTGAACGAGCCATTTTTCACGTCCGCGGTTGTGTTGTGAAAAATTGCGCGGCTCCAGTTATAAAGTGCTTTTTCATTGTTAAAAACGCATAAGCAGGCCTTCGATGCCTCGTCGGCTGCCGCGCGGCTCTTGCCTCTCGCGAAGGCCGCTGCTCACGAGAGAGGGAGCCAATCAATAACCCGCGCGAGTAATGAGCAGTTTCGCGATCTCGGAGCTGCTCGCTCTAGCTCCGCCTCCGTGAAGGCACTGATCGCCAGGCCTGCGGATTGTTTAACGAGCTGATGGGAACGAACGCGCGCACACGCAGATCTTACCCACCCTTCGACTCGGCTCGTCTCGTCTACGCGAGGATGTTCGACCGTTAGAGGGACTAATTAAAAACTAAGTGATCCTTCTCGAGGTGTATTATATACCTACAATAACGTGCTTCGGACAAATCGTTTCAATTTGCCAATTTCGCCGCCGTAGCCGCGGCTGGATACATGGGAATTAAAAATACGCCGCGTCATCGCGGTAATGAGCGCGCGATTTCCTGGGGGACGCCTACTCTATATACCCGCGCACGTATATATAACGCGGGAGTTGGAAAAAGTCGGGACGATTCACCTTCTTTCTTTCTTTTTTTTTTCTTAATAATACGACGGTCGCTCTCCATTCAGCTCGCGCGAGAGAGAGAGAGAGAGTCGTCGTGAAGAAAAGACGAGAGTGATTTTGAAGAGGGCAACGGGCATGACCGCGCGGTAACAATAGACGCGTTAACGCGACGCTCGAGTACAGGAATCTGTCAATCCGCGTGCACGTCGCCCATGAAGGCGAGCCGTCTCTTCCTTCTTCACTAGTCTCTGCATGCCTCGCTACTTCTTCGCATTCTTTTCTCATGTTTGCGCCGCGCCGCCGCGGAGGGAGCTTCCGGGGAATTCAGCATCGTATCTAATGACACGCACCGATTCGTCTCTATTTTTCTTCCTTTTTTTTTTTTAAGACGCACAGCTCTTCCTACCCGTAAGGCTGGCGTGGCGTGCGATTCCGAAGCGTCGACATTGTTGTTCGAGCGCGGTGTGTCTCGTCGTTCGAGGAATCATTTTCCGCGAGCCTCTCTTCCTGCGCGCGCATGCAGTCGACGCGAGAATCAGGCGAATTCGCGCAATTTTATTGCGCAAATAAAGGGGAGCAGCAGGTTGTCACGCCTATCGCGTGGGAAATGATATATAGTCGTGTATAGCTCAGCTCGCGCGACGAATATACGCGAGCGTATAGTTCGATCGCGAGACGAAATTAGGCGAAGAAATCGGGGAGACGCGAGTGTGCGTGGGTACTGCGCGCGCCGGAGCAGCCACGGCGTGCATTCGTTGGCGTTTATTCGAGCTCTTCAACCGCAGCTGGTTTCCTGCTGCTCTCCAAGTATGATTAATATAAAACAAATGATTGTTCGACATCCGGTCCCATACTGGCGCGTCATTTCGCATGAATTCCTTTTATTTGCCTTCCTGCGTTTTCCTCGTACTCGTATACTCTTTCTTTTCTGCGCGCTGCAGCAGGTATATACGCGCACTACGCCATCATTCCGCGCAATTTGGTTGTCAAAGCATCAAAACGTTCACGACTTGTTTCACATTGTTTCATGGTCATTGCCATTGCTAGCTGTTCCGAGAAGCTCATTGTAGCGAGCACACGCCTCGTTATACGTATATACGTACGCGCGTTGCATAAATCAATTACGATGTATAAAAAATAGTCCTGTTTTTCCGCAGGGTATGCGTATACACGCGTATTACACGTTCTGTGTGCCACAAGCGTCGAATTATGGGACAGGAAAAACGAGCGGCAGAGATCGCGGAGGGGCGCTGGAGCGATGAAAATCAGTTTGCCGGAGCAAACGACTCGCAAAACGAGCCCGTTTCCTGACCCGCACCACCGATCCGCGCAGGCTCGGCGCAGACGACGTCCTTTTTCTCGTCCTGCGAGCCCCTCCTTACGTCGGCGCGCAGCGCGCAACATCAGAGGCGATTGGAAAACGCGGGTTGCCGAGCGAAAGGACTATACGGTCTGGAAGTCGAGTCGAGTCGGGGTGGGGGGGAGTATTCGGAAGAGACACGGAATAAGAGTGAAATGAGCCGAAGGGTCGCGTCGATAGAGCTTTCGAGCGAGAAAGAATTTCCCTTTCGCCGAATCGGGAGTAGGATGCCTTAAAAAAACGGATTTACAACCTGTTGCTGCTCGATGCGGCGGCTGCTCGCTCGCTCGCTCGCTCTCAACCCACTTAAAGATTCCCCTCGATATTGAAAGAATATCCGAACGCCAGGGCCGCCGCCGCGACGGCGAGTATAAGCCACTGCGCGGCGGCGCCGATGCTCCCTCGCGGGCGCGGCTGCGCGTGTTCGACGGCTCCTTGCGTCGGTGTCTTGTATTATATATAAGTATAAAAGTCCGGATACATCGGGCGAGAAGGAGGGTTCGACGGAAAGGCGAGGGAGTAGGGGGACAGACGAGTCGCTATCGCTATTTACATCGCGGCCGATCAGTTGATTTGTCACTCGATCGTTTGGTGAACTGCACATACGCGTGGCGGACACTTTCCCTTATTACGAAATGTATATATAGCGAGGTTCCATAGACATCGTCGCCCCGCGCAGTAGATCAATGACGGAAGAGGCCATAAAGATTCGGCGATGGGTAAATGAATAATGCGATCGAAGAGCGCGACCTTACGAGCTCGCGCGAGTGCGATTAAATTTTCAAAGCAATTGAGCGTTTATCCGTGCGTGCATAAGAAAATGATGAAGTCATGTTTGCATAAGCAGCAGCAGCAGCAGCAGTGGCAGCGGGAGTAATCGATGAGTATACGGCGCGCGAGCGTTTGACACCGTCTGGATGGAAATAAACGTTTATCCACAGCCGCATCAGCCAATGGGGGGGGTGGAGGGGGAGAGCACACTCGATTTTGCTATTCATTAAAGCCGTCGGTGAGTAAACAAACAGCAGCGGTGGCGCATAGCACGTGTGTGGATATGTGATTAACGTGGAAGCTCGGCGTATATAACCGCTTCGATACACGAGTGGGGCGAGAGCAGCGCGTCGTTGCACCATCCGCCGTCCCTTTGTTCGCTCCGGCTTTTCCCCCCGTGTTCGCGCGCGCGCGCGTCTATACGTATCCATCGGTATTACACACGACCTGAGAATATAGGGGCTAGTGTGTCCGTGTGTGTCATCGATTGGCCGGATCCGGCGCACACGCGCTCGCGGAAATGGGCCAGCAATGTTTGCGAGCGCTCTCGAGTCCGTTCAATTTGTCTCGAGGACGCTAATTTCTTTCATTTGGTCGGGGCGGCGCGGCGCTCTCGAGCCTCGTTGGCTAATGTCCCGGGCTATCTGTTTCAATCAATCCGCTCGACCGATAACGGCGCGCTTTATTTGTACGCGCGCGCGCCGGGCATTTATTCACGTCTCCGACGGAAGCGTACATTTATTCCGGCCGTGCGCTTCGTTTGCTAAATGAATTCTCGAAATAAATACGTTCGGCGTGCGGGACGGGATAAGAATGGCGCGAGTGTGTGTACACTTGAAAAAAATGTGCGAGTCGGCACGGGCAGGAAGGACTGCGCAACAGTGTGGGCAATAAAAAGCGATAATCGAGAGGAAGTAGAGAGAGAAAAGATTAACACGTGATGCATGCACGAGCGAGAGAGAGGGAGGGAGGGAGGGAGAGAGAGAATGCAGCACAGTGGCAACAGGCACGCGCGCGTGCGGCAGCTCGTTGTTTGAGCTCGGAGGGCTTGCGGAGGGTTCGTTGCCATCGTTTCCCTCGGGAAGCTATCGGCTCGCGTATCGAGAGCGAGAGGGAGAGAGGGTGAAAACCGTTCGGGTGTCCCGAGGGCGATAGGTGCGGGAGATCGAAGGGGGACATGCAACAAGTAGTTCGGTTTTCAAAGCCCATTGAAATTGATGGCTTTCCCATACCATGACAAACTCTCGGCCTCCCCCGCTGCAAGCTCGCTCGCTTCGGGCCGCCGTCGTCTCTGCTCTCTCTCTCTCTCTCTCTCGCTCCATCCGCCGCGCGCTGCAAGCTTTTATCGATATTCGCTATACGCGCACATTGTACGCATCGTGTACGCGTATTCTGCAGGTGGGCGCGCCGCACTGCCGGCGGGGGGACGAGCAGCGGCTAATCGAAGCACACACATACGCGCGCGAGGGGGCGCGAGCTTGCGGCTTTTATTACTGCATTTTCACCTTGTCACGGCTTTTCGCTTCGACACCCGGCCCATCGAGCACCTGCTATCCTATATATACGTGCCTGTATACCAGACACTCTGCTTTCATTTCCTCCGGATTTAACGGCGATGTCGGGCCAATTATTTTCGCGCCTCGGCTTTTTATCTCTCTCTCTCTCTCGCTCTCGCGATGACACGCGTGTGCGCGCCGCGCTGCTAAAACGTTTCAATCTCCTCCTCCGTTCTAATTAAAATATCCTCGTTGACTCCATTAGAGCTTTCGCTCGCTCGCTCGATAATTACAGAAAAGCCGCGCGCGCGCGCGCGTCCGTGTACTTGTATGCAAACGAGTGTGCTCTCTCCGATAAGGCGCAGAGTTGCTAAGGCGCGAGAGCAATTATAAATAAGCCAGAGGAGTGGAGAAAGAGAAAGAGAGAGACACACACACGGACACACACAGAATTGTGCGAGTGTGCGCGAGGAGCTCATTAAGCTTGGCGGGGCTCGTAAACCGCATCGCAATGCGCTCTCCCGTCGATGCGGCAACTTAACGCGCAACGGCTGTTGCGAAACGCGCACTGTATACACACTATATGGGATACGATCGCGATCGCTATTGCCCTCGAACGAACGGGAGATGCTTTATGGCTGCGGAATGCGTGGATACGCCTGCGATTCCCGGAGATTCGAACCGCTGCGTGTAATACACTTATAATGAGACCTTTGCATGAACAGTATATACGTGCGCTCGCGATGTATATACACGCCCGGCAATAAATGGATACATATGGCGAAACCAGCGCCGCTCCCGCGCGTTACCATGAATTATTCATCGTAACGCGCTAGCTATCTTTGTCGATACACATTCAATCGAACGAGCTGTACTGCGCCTCGCAGCTGACCCATCTCGTCGCGTTACAGGTTCGCATATTCGATCATCACTTCTGCAAGGTCGAGCGCGGGGATGTAGCACCGCGTTACGTATATACGAGAGAGATTATTGATTATAGTTCGGCGCGAGATCGGCAACGGTGATCCATCAAAGGAAAGGGCTCGCAGCTTCCAGCATATCGTCCGGTTCCTCTCTCAGCCGCACCTTCGCGAAGGACGGTCTTTAAAAACGCATTACCCGAGACAAAGTCTGCGGCCGTACCACTTTCTCATTCTCTTCTCGCATATATACACATGCACACGTATACACTTATATATGTGTGTATATATATAGATTGCTTCTGGCGAAGATGACCAATAAGACCGATAGGCTCGCGATCCCATTCGATCGTCCGGACCGTTCAATTATTTTGCAATCAGCGCGCTCGACGTCGATCTTCTCTACAGTCCCTCATGTTCTCACGTGTTAAGCCCTTTTTTGCTCTTTCGTTTATTCAACTTTCCTGCTTTGATTGCCAATACTTTTTTTCGTAGGGAGTCTTCGAGACTTGACTTTGATATCCCGTGTGCGATTTTATTTATGACAACACACACACACGACGCGATGATATCTTACACGCTGGAAAAACTTGATGTATGCGTTCATTAATATTATTTCTTAGCTGCTCAAGGTAATTCTACCGCCAACCTAGATAAGTGAGTTAGCAATTTGGTTTTTCTTCTATTTGCGAAATATATTGAATAAAGTGTTTTTTTAAAGCAAATTACATTAAATTTCATATTCAGAACTATAGCAGTACCGTTTCTCATAATTTTCAGTTTACTATGGAAGATGATATAGCTTATTTGTTTAATTGAGTGTACCAGTTTTTAATTTTCGCATTATTGATTATTCTGTTCATATAAACTATTTATTATATTTTTAACTATATAATGTGTCAAATTTAATGAGAATCTAAACGGACATTTCCGTGAAAATAGTGACCGGAGATAAGAAGTTGTGTTTCATGATTCTATGAATTATTTGTAAGGTTTTATGAATTAAATGCATGAATAATTCGTTTTTATATTTACAGAAATATACAGAACTAGCAAAAGTATTTAGTTTAAGAAATTTATCACATCTCGAAATATTAATATCTGGTCGTTCTAATTCGGAAAGGTCACGAGCATTGTTACCCATTTCTGCGAGTGTTATATAATAGGTATTTTTACCTCGTATATGACTTTTCTCACTCACTTTACTCATGCGAGAGTTTTTCCGAGTACTTTAACAAGCTAAGAAAAAAATCCATAATTCAGGCCAACCCCCGTAAGTTAAACTTATCGATATACGCCAATTTTTAGAATTTTCCGAACTGAAATATTTACTTAGCAGAACTACCTGAGTTAGCGTAGAACACACGATACTTTTATCATTAAACTTGGCTCGAATACAGCAAACATTGGTGGAACAAGACCTGAAAAGAGAACAGGCGCGCAAACCGCAAAATCGAACCCTCGTGAGTTTTCAGCGCTGCGGGCAATCTCGTCGGATTTTTAATTGTGTAATCGATAATGATGGAACGGCCGGGGGGCAAGGAGAGCGACGGATGGGGAAGAGCTCGAAAATCAGGTGGTAGGGATGCGTGAGTCACTGACGGTCGCATGCACAGAGTACTGCACACGAATCGCCGATGAAAGTACAACGCGCTAGGAAGGCTCGTTCATGCGGCGATATATATATATATACACACACACATACACACTCACACACAGACTCGCTGATAATCAAATTCTGCCCAAGCCCATGACGAATCGGGGCAATTAAAGTCCGATCGCTCCAGCGCGATAAAACGACAGTTGTTCTCGTCGATTCGGGCAGCTCTGCAGTCCCTCCCGCGATCGCAACTGACGAAACTCATTTTAAAGCCCGCGCTTGCACGGTAGCACACACGAAACTCATTACGCGCTTCGCTTTATCAATTTCTTATCGAATAAATTATAATTTTCATCTGCACTTTAATGCGCCCAGCTCTCTTTCTCGCTCTCCCTCTCTCTACCTCCCACTGTACTATATATACCTATGGGCAGAAGATGAGACTGCAATACTTACATTATGTAGTATATATACCTAATAGCTGCGTGTTATGTACGATTTTCGGGTAGTAATTTGCCACGAGTATTTCAATAGCGTGAAAAAAGAGGTAAAAAAGGGAGAGGCGCAGGTCAACGAAAACAATTATATTTCCATTAGAGACTCTCTCTCTCTCTTTCTCTCTCGTTCGTTCGAGGGACCCTAACTCTTTGAAATCCCATGATAATCATGCGGTACTGCCGCCGCTGCTGCTGCTGCTGCTGCTGCTGCATACGACCTTCGCAGCATCATCGACTCCGCGGTTTCTTTAATTTCCAGCCATTACGAGGGATACACTCTCGTATATACCCACACGCACGCCCGGACACACACACACACGTGGCAACGCTCTCTCGACACTGAAAAGCTTCTACTGTTCGACGTTAACGACACGCGAAGGTCGATCAGCTTGGAAGACACGCGCGCGACGCTGCAGACGCATCGCCGAGAAAGTGTCGGATTTCGGAGCGTCTCCGACGAATGTGCTCTCAATATTTCATCGTAATCATTCCCCAACTCTTCGATTTAGATCGAACGAGTGTATTAACCATACACGCGGCGGCCGCCGAGCGGCTAATAAAATAAGCCGCTGCGCGCGCGCGGATGTGGCACTTTTAATTATCTGCGAGTCGGTCATCAATCAGGTCTCTCTCTCTCTCCTTCTCTCTCGCGCGGCTCTATCCGCAGCACTGCGGCGCTGCCTCATTTTTTGCCGCAGCCTCTCGGCTCTCTGATGCGCGCGCTGGGAATTATTTGCGCGCGGTTCGACAGTCGCGCCGGTTCGCCTTTATGCTCGCCGGCGGCAGTAGCGCTCGCGCAGCGTGCAGTATATTGTGCCGACGTCGATTTATATATTGCTCTGCCGTCGTTATTGGTTCGATGATTCCTTCGACGCGCGTTATTAATGGCAGTCCAGTGCACAACAGAGAGCGAGAGAGAGAAAGAGAGAGAGAAAGAGCTGACTCCTGTGGCTCGTCGGCGAGTCGTGTACAATAATTCCCCCGTGCGGTTGTCTCTGTGTATACCGTACAGCTGATCTCTCCTAACGCTATACTGCGCGGACGCATCAATTATTTATTCGTCACTCGAGCGGACCGATAAGCATCTTGCTGATTATGCAAAGAGTATATATACACATGCGAAGCTATCTGGCGCGTATACGGAAAGCGCGCGGGCTTTTCAAAGAAAGAGTAATAACATTATTCGTATAGCCGAGTTTATCGCGCATACTACTGCACGTTCACTTGGTATTCCATTTCTCCGTCGTAAACAATAATGCTCTTAGAAGGGGAGGGAGGGAGATTCCGCCGGTCTCCGCGCAGCTAAAGCGCGCGAGCGCGCGGGAGCCTGAAATATCAGGATCTCCTTTATTTTCATACGAAATTCGAATATCGTCCCCTCGTGTGGAACGATTCGAGTTTCACGAAGCTCGGAAGTTGCGTGTCCATTGCGCTCGCGGCGCGAGGAAAAGAGCGGCGGTCGAGGCTACATGCTCGACTTCTCGAGTTCATTGACTGTTTGCTGTCTTCTCCCGAGAGTCGTAAAACAGGGACAGCGCGAGACAATGCGTGCGCGCGCGCGCGCACTGCTCCGGGAATATATGGACTTGAAAAAAAAGAAAGAGAGAAGGAAAAAAAAACAGCAACGAGAGAGGCAGTAGTAGCTCTTCGCTCGGCTAGCGGAGTGTAGGAGGGAATAAGGCTTATTTCTTTACTTGCGTAATCCGGTACTCGCTCTCCGAGCGTCGCAGAGCGAGTTGCGTGCGTTACACCTCTATCTCTCTCGCTCGCTCGCTCGCTCACGCTCTCGGGAACCGCGAATCGCGTTATTTGTAAACCAAGAGTATAGAGTGGAATTACGCGGCTGCCGCGTGTAACTTTGTTTCAAGTTTTAGCGAGGCGTTTTTCGAGGCGCTAAGTGCTGAGTTAGAGCGGCGCGCGACTCGAGAGGGACGACTGGCCGAGATGTACTGAGGGAGCACAGATGCAGCTCTGTCTCTCTCTCGCTCTCTCGGAGGCTAGAGAGTGCCGACAGCTGGCGCCGCCGACTCGCCGCTGCGGACTAGGCGCGAACTAACCGCTTCGGCTCCCGGAGGCCGTCTCCGCGAATTTTTCCTATATCGGCTCGGTCTCGCGTGCGCGAAGGCTGTCCCCGCTGAAATATAAAACTTTTTTTCCGCACGAAAATATATATCCGCGCGCTTTTCCTCGTTTGTAAGATTGCGCCTACGGAATCGCCGTGTATCCTTTATGTTTATGTTGCGGTGTCACTGTCTCCTCCGTCCCTCGCTCGCCGGAGACAAAAACTATTGGGACAAAAGTAAATTGCCGAGTTTTGTGCAACGTATTTTTGCGCAAAATATAAAATGTTCTCGAGTCTCTCTAACTAATGAAGCGTAGCTCTCTCTCTCTCTCTCTCTCTCTCTCTCGCTTCTTTGCGCCCGAGCAAAAAGTCCCTGCAGTTTGAGAGCGAGCGAGAGAGAAAAAGCCAAAACTAGAATTTCGCAACAACAATCCCGCGCGCAGCCAACTAGTATCAATCACTTGGCAAGTAGTAATTTTTTAACGACCTCTTTTCATCGAACCTCATTACGCCTGATATTCTTTAAGCTCGGCGGCGGCACCTTTACGCTCGTCTCCTCGCCCCTGGCACGGACAAAAAAGTTGGGCGGGCTCGCCGGAGGCAGGACAGAGCGCGGCTCTAGCGCAGCGACAAATGCTTTCCGTCATTTATCGCGCGCGAGCGCCTCGCTCCCGAGTAGCTAGCCGCCGGAGCCGCAGTCGAGAGATGACGGCTCAGGTAGGAAAGTAGGAACGCTCGCGAGAGAGAGAGAGTGAGACAGAGAGCGAGATAATGTTTTGCGGCAACAGGTGAGGCAGGTGTTGGACCTGAATGCACCTCTGCTATGCGCGCTATATATTGCGCGTTGCACACCTCGCTCTCCGATCTGTGGATCAGCTGTTGATGGCTATACGGGGGGGTTTTGGAAAATAACTTTCCTCTCGAGCGTGGACGCATCGATTTCTTTGGAGGTTGACAGGTGTAGTAGCGAGGCTTCTTAACAAAAACTACTTGTTCGTAGATACATTGGCAGAATCGGGAATAACGAAGTAATCCGATAGAACGAAACTGGTTCATTTTGATAAAGCGAGTCGTCGGTGCAGGGCATTTGAAGAAATCAAACTCTCGTAATTATATACATTTTTAAGATTGAAGAACGAATGGCCTATAAAAATGCATGATTTAGTGTATTTTTTACGTGCAAGCGAAGACAGCAGCGGCAGCAGCAGCAGCAGCAGCAGGAGAGGCTGGCGTAAAACGAGTAAACGTTTCCAGCGAAGCAACGAAATCCAGCGATTAATCAAAACGATCGAGTTTTAACGAGAACTCGTTGCAGCCGCAGCGGCAGCGGCGGCAGCGGCAGCAGCAGCAGCATAGATCCGAAGCGATCCCTTCTTCGGTCGGTCGTCGCGGTAGCGCGCGAGCGAGCGGCCCGGCATCGAGAGTAATCAAGAGCCTATAATTTAGCCCGATCGAAACGTGGGGGCTAACGAACAAAAACGCTCGTGGTTTTTCGTGTTAAAAATCATTACGGGTATATCCGAAAGGCCGACTCTCCTGTATTTCACGATATTAACGATTCCCTAGAAGAACAATTTGCCAGGCATAAACTTTCTCCGACTCGCGCTCGCGCTATTATCGCACGATAAAACCAACTAATGATTCCGCTCTTTCGAACTATCAGCCAACTCCTCGGCGTATACATATATATATACACACACACACGTACGTCCGTCCGTCGTCCCTCCAACTCGTAAAGGCTAATTTTGAATTACAGCACGTTTATTCGATAAATGAAATATGTTTATTTGCGGGTCGACGCGAGAGCAGAGCGTAGAGTTGCGGATTTTATACGTTCAATCAAACTGCGCTCTATCGCGGACGAAGCCCGTGTTTTCTCACGGGCGTCTCATTCTCGCCGTGCGCTTTTCTTTTCTCTCTCTCTCTCTCTCTCTCTCTCTCTCCCGCCGACTATAATGCACACAGAGCGAGCGAGCCTACCGCGAAATAAGAAAAAAAAGGCGCTCAGCACTGGCGATAAATCGATGTCGCGGAGCAATCACTCCGGCGTTTTATACACACACACACACGACTCTGCCGAGCAGGCAGGCAGCGGCGGAGATGTTCAAAAATAATATAAAATATTTCGCGAGCAGACTATACGCGAGCGCGGCGCGATACCTTGAATTTTCCCCGCTAAGTTATTGTTCCGCGAGTATTTTTTTTTTTATTACACAGGCTTGGCGGCGCAGCAACGGAAGAGAGGGTGCAGGTAGAACGGCAAAGCCGCACCGGGACGTTACGTTGAATTTATCCGGGCGCGCTCGCACACACACAGAGAGCTATAGTCACACGTGCGCGCGGCGCAATCGCACGTACACGCGGGGTCGTGTACATCGCACATACGCACACACACACACACACACACACACACACACAGACACGTGGATGCTAGAGGTATCCGTCTATCTTACTTTATCCCTGGGACGCGCTGCGCCGTATGACAGCGGCCCCGCTAGCTGATCTATCGCATAAAACATAAAGTGGGGTATTCCATTTCTAAGGCCGACTTGCACCGTACAGACCCCCACCCGCACACCTATATACGCGCTCGCGCGCACGTCTACGCCTCTGTGTGTGTGTGTGTGTGTGTGTGTGTGTGTGCAGCCACATGCGCGAGAGCGGCTTATACGGCTGTGCTCTGCTCCATTTCGAAAGATTTGCCCTGACGTTTTTCTATACCATCGGAATACATCTCGCGCACTCTCGCGTGGAAAACTTTCCCATCCATTTCTCCCTCCCCCCCCCCTCTCTCTCTCTTCCTCTCTTATACACTTCACGTTTTATCGTGCATCCTGGAAATATTTTTTCGCCTTTAATTAACTGCTCGAAAAAAATCAGCGTTTTTCTTTCTGCCACTCGCGCTCTCCCCCTCTCTCCGCATTTTTCTCTCGCTGTTATGATCTTTCTCTCGCTCTCTCGCTCTCCGATGCGGATTATAATTCCGTCGAAAGTCGACTGTGTACAGTATCTCGAGCAAACTTGTATACGAGATGAATAATGGTTGGTATACATCGAAACGACGAGACAATAAAAAAAAAGGAGATAGCGGACGGCATTGACTCGGGCGTATATAGCGGGGCTCAACTATTGCCGCGCAATGCGCGCGGAAATAAGAAAAAAGAACGCGGAATAGTAAGAGCATAAGAAGGAGGAGGGAGAGGGGGGGGAGGGTGGCTGTTGGAATAAGTATTATAAGGAGCAGCATAGCTGTAGCAACAGCAGCAGCAGCAGGATAGAGGGAGGAGAGGGATGGAATATTGCGCGCCTCCGCCTCGCGCGCGAATGCAATCCACGTACCGACTGCTTTCAAATATTAATGTCACGTGACTTATTATATCCTAGCTACGCGCTCTTCGGCTTCTTATACTGAGAGAGGGAGAGAGAAAGAGAGGCCGAGCGAGAGAGAAATAGAAAATAGAAGAGAAGGGCGAGGGAGAGAGAGAGAGAGAGATGCTATAAGAAGAAAAAGGAGGGCAACCGGCGGGGGGGGGGGGGAGGGAAATGCCATCGTCTAAGAGGCGCCGCAGAGCAGCCTTTGACTCTTCGGCTGCTGCGCGGGCGTAAACGAGAGGAGCTCTGGCTTGCAGTTAGCGGAAAAACGAGTTTATATTGAAAAATTCCGGATAGAAATAAAGCCGAGTGTTAGGGTCCGCGCAGGCTGTGTATATATAGCGCAGAGCTTGTGTGCGTCGCGGAAGGAAAAGGCTGCAGCTCGCGGGCGGAGGGAGGAGGAGGAGGAGACGAGAGAATTAGCGACTAGAAGCGGGGGTGGTGTATACGCGAGGCGTATGCCTATACACACGTATACGTACAGCCAAGAGAGCGACGAAAGAAGCGGAAAATACTCGAGTGAAGCGGTCGGCTTTGCCCTCGCTGCTTGCAGTCATTCTCCGTGGATTCCTTTCTAATTTTTACGCGCTCGCTCATGCGTGCCTCGAAGAGCTTTGCGGCGAAAAAATGAAATGGGGGAGAGAGAGAGAGAGAGCGAGCGCAAAAAAATGGTTGAACGAGAAACCAAGTTCCGTCGCCGTCGCGCGGCGCAGCTCTCCACTTGAAACCCATCGGATTTTAAGTCCTTTCGCGCGACGCCGTCGCCGCCGCCGCCGCCGCCGTCGTCTGCGAGAAAGCGGTCGCGAACGGCTTGTATAGAGAGCTGCAGCACAGAGCGCTCTGGGGGAGGGTTGGCTTTCCAAACGAAAAGAGAGCTGCTGCTGCTGCTGGCGGGCGTACTTCCGGCTCGCTGGAAAATCTAGCGCCGGGCGCGCGATACTTGAGATTTGTCGTCGTGCGGCGGCGGCGGCGTTATATGCGCGCGTGACCAGGGCGCCGTTTTCGCGACCCTCGACTGTACTCGGCTGCAGCGGCAGAGCTCGCGCTCCCGCCGGCTTTATTGTTTTCGCGCGCGGGGGCTCACGCAGCTGCCGAGAGAGAGAGAGAGAGAGAGAGTCAAGTTCGGCGCGCGCTCGACTCGCACTCGAGATTGCAGCCGAAGGACACACACACGCACACGCGACGCTCGCCTTTCTTTTTCTACTCTTTCTCTCGCCCTTCTCCGCAGCCGCCGCGCAACTTTTTCCGAACGCTCGCGGAATTAATGAGACGTCATGTATGATATTGTCATTAAGGGCCATCCGCCCCCACCCGGCGAGGGTGTGCGCGACGCCCAGGATTTTTTCGCGTACAACACACTCGTGTGTCGCTCTGCGAAGCCGTAATTTGTTTTTCTAGAAAAGCGATTGGTTTGTTTTTCACTCGTTCAGCTCCCCATATACATACTTTGGCGGAATAAATTCAACTTCTTCCAGACGCGGGGCTAATCGGAGACGAGCGATCGCCGATTGTAAAATCGTAGCGTCATCCGCGAGGAATTGAATTTTTATTTCTGATTCCGGCAGATAATCTTTTCAATTACCCGCGAGGTGAATAATAGCAGTCTCGCACTCGATTCTTCATGCACAATGCATTAGAGAGCGAGAGAGCGAGAGAGAGAGAATCACCAATCAAAAAGCGAGAGCAATTTAAAAACGAGCTCGAGACCCGTATACACAGCGAGTCTCGCGTGTAGTTGGCTTTGATTTACATGCGCGCCGGCCGTATTATGACGTCAGAATTCGCTCGCGGAGAGATCGCGTGCACGCACTCGTCAAAGGGCTCGCGGCTCCTCGTCGGCTCTCTCGCTTATATGGCAACTGTATATACGCGCTCAATAATTCGCGAGACTCGGCCATCCGACTGATGATGCATTTTTGCATACGTGTACTCGCGGGCGCGATCGAATACAACTAGCGCCAGGGAGTAATTTATGATTTGTTATATGTACGCCGCAGTAGCCTCGATTGGACTCTTGTGTTCCGTGCGCGGCGCAGGAATACGAGAGCTATGTATGCTAATGCGACGAGCGGACTCTCCCGGGTGATTAATAAAGCTCGAAACGGTGGCAAATGGAAATGAAAGCTGCCGTGCTTTTTTTTCGCAATCGTATATATGTGTTATACGCGGCCGCGCGCGCGCGCGTGTGCGGCTTCAGCGGTGTGAGAAACGTTGGAGGAAATTTGCGCCGGGAAGTCTGGCAGTCGATACAAAGGGGGAGAGGGCTGATAATGATCTTAAATTATCGATCCAATTGTTTATACAAGCCGGCGCAATTCTATTTTAATGTCGGTCGCCTCGTCGTCGTCGTCGTCGTCGTATAGTCGTGGCTATAGACCGAGAGAGAGAGAGAGTCAGGCCGCTTGCACGCATTTACCCAGCGGCATAAAATTTATCGTCCCGGTACAATTTCAAGCTAACTGATTCACTCCCCGCTAATAGCGAGAGGGTTGAGCGCTGATTTATTTTATCGCGGGCTCTACACGCCCGCCTACAACTCGTTGACAACTCGAAGCCTTCCTTCGATCGATTTCCTGGCTCTTGCACTCGCAGCTCTGTAATATACATCGCGAATAATCCGGAAAACGCCCGAAGAATTGTAGCGAAACGCTCGCGACGAAACGTGCTGTACGCGACGGTTACCGGATGGCGATTAATTCATTAGTGCGGGGGCCGCTGCACAGATCGACGAGGCAATCGACGTAATGGCCATCGCGCAATAAGCCCGAGCCCCGAGCCTGCGAGATCTCGATAATCGAAATCCAAATCGCGCGCGCCCGCGGCTTTTTGCCGAGCCATAATTTTTCTGAGCCCTCCGCGCAGCCTGCGGCCGGATCAGCTCGTCGTCTCTCGCCTTTATGTACAGCCACATGCGTGTTTTATACTGTAGGTGCATTGTGCGTGTGGTGGCAACACGCCGAGTCATTGTGATTGCGGGCGGGAGGTCTCGGATCTCTCGTCTCTCTCTCTCTGTCTCTCTTGGACGTCGATTGAGAGCCGTTTTCTTTCTCTGTGTATATCCCGGCGCTGCAGCCGGGGGAGTTGCGGAGCAGTGCCGAGTGACAGCCTCGAGTGAATGAGAGCTAGATACACTCGTGTGCGTGTGCGTATATACGTGTATGAGCGTACGCGCGTTTATCGCTGCGTGATGACAGGAAATGAGCCGAATGAAAATACGATCGAAGCTACACCGGCGGCGGGAACGCGCAAGTCCGCCGATGCGGGACTGCGAGTCGAATTATGATTGATGCTGATTTCCTCGAGAAAATTGGTCGGAGCCGATAGCGTACGAATACACAACAGCGTCATTATTTATTTTTCTCCAACGGACAACGCCGCAGGTGACGGATGCGGATCCAATATATATCGCGCGCCCTGGTGAGCTGCTTCCGGTTCCCGTAAGCGTAAATTCGTTATCTCCGTGGCGGCGGGGGCAAAGAAGTTTGTTATCAGTTTAGGAAAAATTTATCGACTCGTTCGGGATAGCTGCGCGTATACGGGAGCTGTTTCGCGAAAAAAGCGTTGAAAATGCAAAGGCGAGCGGCGCTGTACATAGCGGGTAAAATTTTTTTCCGGGGAAACGTGCAGCGCAAACGCTCCGAAAGCACGAATGCGCGCGGCGGTGCGTCGGCAAGTTATCGCTTCGTTTCGTTTCGCGCTCGCATAAATACGAGGCTGTGTACAGCGGAGAAAGTCGAGAGGGAGAGATCGCGAAATATAAGTTATATACGCGGAGGCTCCGGCGTCGTAAGTCGCCGCGCCGCGACGACGACGACGAGAGTTTGCGCGTGTGCCGGTCTTTTCGTATAATCCGCGAGAGCTGCGCGCGACGCGGCAGCAGCAGCAGCAGCAGCAGCAGCAGCAGCCTGGGCGCGATAAAATCTCAATTTATAAGTGTCCCCGTCGCGTCCGCGCGCGAGCGCGTTCTCCCCCTCCTCCCCCGCTGCCCCTCGCTCGCTCGGCCGCGCGCGCAATATCGAAGACCGAATGGCTAGATAGGGCCATTCTTAGCGCGGGGTGTACGGTATCAGCTGGGCGATGATATTACTCGAGAGCACGCGACTGCTTAGCATGCAAATGCATGAAAAGCAATAAACTACTCAATACGTTGCCGGGAATTTGCCTGCGATCGATTTCGCTCGCCTATGTGGCTCTCTCCCTCTCACTCTCGCACCCCTTGCAACTCTTACGCTCTCTCTCACTCTCTCTCACACGCTCTCGCTCGCGTTCGCTCCCCAATTTAAATGGACGTCTCTACGTACGTTACGGTGGCCAAAGCGCACGAGCCTCAAACACCGACTGTATGAGAGAGCGGTCGCCACACACTTTATCTCTTCCTATCCTCTTTCTCTCCGGCGCGCGCGGCGAAACCGAGATAGTTATCGCAGCCGCGTTTTACGATACTCACGCGAATCGTGTGTGCTCTATACGCCCGGCCATCGGGGGGACTTTAAAGTCATCATTTTGGAATGCATTTAATATCGAGAATCTTAGCGTTTTGTCGTTTCAAGCCTCGCTCCAACTAAGTTACAGTTCCTCGACTGCCATCTGCCCCTTCGATTCCCGATCCCTTCCAGCTGATATCGCTCTGCAACTGCAGGCTTCTCGCTCCCGATACTCTGCCAGTCATCGTATTTGAGGATAGAAGATAAGCCAAGCCTCGCGTCTATGTCATTAAATCGTTAGATGCCCATTACCCCGCAGTGTGGTGACGACGATCGCGATCTATCGATCTTCGCCACTCTAATGTAACGTTTTCTCCGCGAGACTGCGCGCGATGACTGGAATTACCCCCGTTTTCCTCTTCGGATTATGTATTTGTTCGATCTCACTTCCGCTGCACGCTGCACTAAAAGCTCAACGGCTCACGTGTTGGGGCGGCCGATGAGGAAGAAAGTTCGGTGGCAACCTTCACCTGTTTACTATTTTTACAACCATCGCCGTATTTTATTTGATCGATACACACCTTTCACTCGATATTTCATTTCGAGGTAATTATGCGCATGTAGATTCAGCGGTGGAAAAGAGATCGGCTCGGACGATTGCGACGATAAAAACTGTAAGGTAAACCGAAGGAAAGATGCGAGCGTGGGCTAAAAGACATCACAAGGTTGTATTACGTGTGTTTATTAACAATTTAGCTGTGTTCAACGACTCGACCGTATATTGTGTGATTAGCTGATTACGTTGACTTTGCGTTATCGATTCCCCCTTTCAGATCCGTTTTTTTTCTTGAATACAGTTTTGAAATTTAAATCTTTCAATCTATTACGTTCAATTCCATTGTTTCAGTTTTTGTGCAAAATTGTGCTGGAACATGAAAAGTAAGATTAGGTATCATCATGAAATCATTGTTAAAATTAATAAGCTGTTATATATTTTATTTCTGTTTCATGAATATTCTTATAATTTACTCATTGGGGCGGGTAAGATACCACAAATGTGCAAAGTTGTAAATAATTGGGTAAACAGCTAAAGAGTACTTTGTTTGTAAAATTATTACATTTTTATGATTATTTCCTAGGTGCACGGTTTCTTTTGCAAGTATTAAGAAGGTATATTTATGCAATCCTGTTTGTCATAATGTAAGGTTGGTTACATTTTCTTTGAGATTAGCTTATGCTAATGCTATGTGGCAGTTTACCCGCGCATTTTTAAAAGTGGAAATTTCACCTAAACTCTTTAAATCGTTGCCAACTACTGTTAACTGGTTATGTGTTACTACCAATGTTAGTATTATTAAATATTTAAATTATTTATATACACGTATTCGATGATCTATAGTAACGTCGCATATTTTGAATTGAGAAACGAAATTTGACCTTTTCTTGCTCTATCGAAAATCAAATATACTTGAAGCGATTGTGTGTTTTACGTTTTGCCGGCTGATTGCGTGCCGAGCTTCGATTTTGTATACACCGCAATAGAGTGAGAGTCTCGTAATTTCCTGGCAGGCGATGTTATTCTTTTCTCGATGCCTCGAGTCTTTCTACTTGATGGCCCAATGACAGCCGCTCTAGAGCGGGAAAAGGCAGCTCTCTCTGACGCCGCGTTGGTTTTGATTGGCAATATCCTTCGCCGAATAAGAAAGAAATGCAAAAGTTTCGCATTCGGAATCGCGATCAAACTTTTCTGCATGAGAGAGACAGAGCAAGAGAGAAAGATAGAGATAGAGATAGAGATAGAGCGCACGGACGCCGTCGCAAAAGTATAATCGAGTTGCTTCCACTGCTTCGTTTTAACGTTATTATACTATTATAACGCACACGTAATCCAGAAGGATATGTCCTCGGAATTCCGCTTGAAAGCCAGAATGACAATTACGCTTTCGCGGTAGAGAGTGAGAGAGAGAGAGAGAGGCACAAAGGAGCCGCGCGCTCGGACGGCGAGAAAAACGTGCGCTTCAGCGTTGGTTTTTCTGCCGCTCTGCGCGTACACCTACCTCCCCCCCCCCCCCCTGCGCTACAGAGAAGAAAAGTTGGGTGTTCAGAAAATGGAAAGACATATGCAGGTGTCTTGGGCGGCGTTCAATTAAGCGTTTGTAATCAGAGGACAATTAAGCCGGGGGGGAGTAATAGATTGCGGCGTGAGAAGGTAAGGCGGATCGGGACAAGTATAAGCTGGCTTCGACAGTCCAACGATTGCGGTTTCGACCCTCTTCTCGGACCACGTGTATACCGACGGGGACAGTCGTTTAATTGTTAGACTTGCTACAAAGTACGAATTAATTCCTTTATTCGGGCGCCGGGCTTCGGTGCGCTAGGCTATACAGTCCCGCCAGCCACTATATACACTATATACCGCCGGTTCGTCGACGTCGTATTCCCCAATTGGAAAAGAAAAGCAAGCAGCAGCAGCAGCAGCAGTGGCAGCGAGAGAGCGAGCTGCGGCTCTGCGGCTGCGAGCTACTTAATACAAGATAATACGGGAGCCGTCCTCCTCGTAAACTCGCGGCGACATCGAAATCTACTCGGGCTTGCGTCATAAAGTTAATAGCGCGCGAGCGGCAAGAGGAGCCGCGCGCATCGCCGAATCGGCTTTACCTACTTCCCGCGCGGCCAGTATTGGTTATTAAGCCGTTTCATGGCTTCCTTTAACGACGCTTATTGCCCGGCTGCCTTTTCAGCATTTGTGTTTTTCGTATATTTATCGCCCGCGCGTTGTTTGCCCATATAGCGTCGCGCAGCCGTTTCACCGAGGCTTTAACTGCGCTCGTCGCGCTGCGCGCAAATCCGCGCGGCGACAACGACGAGTTATTACGGCCGAATAAAAAGAAAGTGACGACTCGCTGCGCGATAGATCGGACTGCTCGATTATTGGCCCGTATTTGCGTGCTATACGGATTCCCCGAAGTGGCCCCGATGCTCTCTTCCCGAAGTGCGAAATATATCGGAATGAAAGGGAGCTGATGGCAGAGGAGTAGGGGAAAAAAGGCTAATTTCGAGCCGCGCGCTATACTCATCGCTCTGAAACGAGAGAAGGAAGCTATATAGCTCGACTACTACTGTTGCGGAGGTGGGCGTAGGTTCGCGCGCGCGCGATCGCGCGATTCACGGGCGGATCCTTCAACGTCTCCGTTTCCGACGTGGCGCGCTTGAAAAGGTAGAAATTCCAATTTCCGAATATATAAGATCCCCCCACCCCCCCCCCTCTCTCTCTCTCTCGCTCTCCATCCCCTTTTCCTCGGGCCGCCGCGGACAGGCCGGCCTAATCGCGGCCTTTATCAATAGGAGATCGTAATGAGCTCCGAGATAATGGCGGCCTATCAGTCTTCGGGCCGCGCTCGGAACAATGATGGATGTGCTCGCCGCTCGGATTTTCGTGCTCCAGTCGCCGCCGCCACCGCCGATTCACGACCCTCGATTCCGAAGCTTCCGTTTCGATTCGCCGCTCCAGGTATATCGCACGAACGCTCGCTGGTTCGGCCCTGTGTACGGCTATATACGTCGCTGTTCGGGAGCGAAAGAGAAAGAGAGAGAGAGAGAGAGAGAGAGAGAGAGAGCGAGAGCTGCCCGCGTGCCAACGAGGCTGATTGTTTTGTCGACACGCGACGCGCCTTTTGCCGCCTGTCGATTTCCCCCCGCGGGGGTGGCTCCTCCTCCTTCTCCTCTATATCTGTATATAGCCTCGCATGACGCGGCAAGATTAACGAGAAATTGGATCCGAACGATTTCGTATTTCGAAAATTAAGCAATTGATTTGATATATCATCGTGCTACGTCTTGGAGCTATATGTATAGACTTCGAAGAGTACAGACTTGTGATTGCGCGTCGAATTAGTTCGGCGCAGGGTAGCTAGAATCGCGTAAAGGGATCAATAGCCTAGCACTATTTGTCGCATATAAAATCAATGGGAAACATTAGTTATTTGCGTTTCTTCCCTTCATTTGATTACTAGTCTCAAATGATGAACTTATAGAAATTACAAGTGTATGTGTCATCGTAAGGTCGATCATTAGAAAATTAATTTTTTTTTAATTTTTTTACAGCCTTTTCAACTCCTTATGGCTCTGCACTGCCAGCGCTTGTAAGTACTTAATTTCAGTGCATTAATTACAAATATTTTTTTAATAACAAATCGAAATGGAAGATTTACATAATTATAGTGTATATTGAGTACAATCGGGGGGTTGAGTCTAGTCGATTGATAAACACCTCTCCGTAGAGCGACACATACTGAATTTGACAAAATTAGCCAGGGCAGTATTGCACTCGAAGCTCGTCTGTGGTAATTACTGTCGGCTGCAAGCGCTCTCGGAGCGTCGCAGATAAGAAAATAAAGCTCGGTCGCTCCGCGCGCGCGGGCGAGAGCGAGAAATAGGAGGCTGCAGCAGGAGGAGCACTATATCCACTGGGCTCGTGACTTATATATCGGCTATGCGCGTAATCCCCTGCGTGTGTGGTGCAGCAGTAATACTCGCGTAGCTCCTGCACGATTATACGTCGTAAGAATAAACCAGCCGCTTTTCTCATTCAAGCATCAGCAGCAGCGGAAGAGGACAGCGCGCGCAGGATATGGGAGGAGGGTTATGGGGTCAATATAAATGTTGCGCGTAGCGTTTCATCGAAAGTACTCGTATAGAGCGTACAGGTGGCCGCATCGAGAAGGGGGGAGAAAGAGGGAGAAAGAGAGAGAGAGAGAGAGAGAGCTTCTAGAGCGCGTTTGAGCGAATGCTCGGCATAATTTATGCGCGACGATATGGATTTTAGAACCGGCCGGTATGCGACGAGCTCTCCCGGCCTTCTCTCTCTCTCTCTCTCCCCTGCGCGCGCGCGCTTTCGACTACTACGGCAATCGAGTCGTGAAACTTTATTAACCTCGCGCTCGCGTCGCTTTTGCAGCTCGGATGCTGCGCTATTCCTCGGCCGGATTAAAAAGAAGGCATGTGTAACTTGTAAAATAGATTTTACGAGCGACCCTTATGCATAAAGAGAGGGGCCTCGTGTCTCGGCCGTTCGTTTTAACTCAGTGCTAAATTTCGAATCAAAGTAATTTCGAGCATAAACTTGAATATCGCCGCTGCATGCGCGCCTGCGCGAGCATTGACGAGATTTTTCCCTCCTCTCCCCCCAAAGCCGCTCGCGCGCACTCGCTCACTCTCTCTCTCTCTCTCTCTCTCTTTCTGGCGGACATGGTTTTGTATTATGGCATGTTAAAATCATTATGTATGATAATGAATTTGCATATTTTCGCTCCCCGCGTGGAATATGTCTTGCTCGCTCGCTCGCTCGCTCGCGGATTAACAAAGTGCCTGTTTATAGCGAGCGGCTTTTCGTCGATGAGCAATCAAGTTGGCAAAGCTCTTAATAACAATTCATGAAAGTTTAAATAGAAATACAGCGGAGGAGAGCGCGTTGGCATTGAAATTGATTTAGCTCCGCTCTCTCTCGTTGGCCCGGCGTATCGCGAACTCAAGTCGACTGGATTTAAAAGCGAGAAGGAAGATCGTTAAGCCGAGAGCGAGAGGGCGGAAAAGCCGAGCTGGAAATTAGAATTGAATAGTTGATGAATTTCAGGAATGCGCCGCTGCCGGCCGCTCGTTCTCTCCCTCTCTCTCTCTCTCTCTCTCTCTCTCTTTCGATTGCATAGAGAAAAGAGGGAGTAGAGAACGAGAACCGGGTATATACATAAGTACGCTGGTGCGGACTCCGCTAAGCCGGCTCTCTCTCTCTCTCTTCGCGCACACGAGATTTCAGGAGAATCGACTCTCTTATCGCCCCCCCCCCCTGCCGTTATTACTCTTTCAATTCCGGGAGTCGGTATATATCTTGCGCCCGCCGCGCTGTGCTCTTTCTCTCGCGCGCTCGCTGCAGACAACAAAAACGTCGGCGGCGGCCAGCATCGCTCGCGTATTATCGACATTAAGGGAAGATTCCCACCTGAGCGCGAGCCGCGCCGCCACGCGCACTCCGAGGGGATTAATTAAATCCTCCGCACACACATACGAGGCGGGGCTCGGCCGCGCCGGCTTTCTCTCGTCCCTCCCGTCCAGATCGAGAGAGCTGTACCGACAGCGCAGCCAGCGAAAATAAGGCTAAGAGCCGGAAAAAAGGCGGAATGGATTTGCGAAGGAGTTAGCAATTAATGAGATGAAATGTCGACCGGCCAGATGTATATATACCATATATATAATATATACTGTTCGCGCTGCTCTCTGCTCTACACTCTGCCATGGCGGGCTCTTATATATATGTGTGTGTATTTTTAAAATTATGCGGGAGCGGCAAGGAGCCGCAGCCGAGAGCACTATTGTTGTGTTTTTCGAGTAATTATTATTATCCCGCGTGTTTATCCGACCGCGGTATTTGGAAAGTAAATGTGCGCGGTTGAGGGAAAATCAAACAGCTCGGAAAGGATATTTTCGTTTCGCAGTTATTAGATGGCGCGGACGAAGAGCCACGGGAGCGAACGCACTCATATATACGGCTCGCAGATCCCGGGGGGCAGATCTGCCTATAATACATTCGCCGCGCCCGCAGAAAGGATGATCAAAAGCGAAAACAAAAACGAGCACGGGGAAGTCTCGTCGTCGTCGTCGTCGTCGTCGTCGTCGTCGCGTCGTCGTCGAGAGGAAGACAGTAGCGATAGAAAAGAGGAGAGAGAGAGAAAAAGAGGAAGTGGAAGAAAGGGCGAGAGAGAAACGGGACGAGGGCGAAAGCGCGCCTGCGTGTGCGCGCGCGCGCGCACTAGTCGGGGACGGAATACCAGAAGCATTATCCTTTAATCAAATACATTACCGAAAATTTATCGCGCCCCCGCGAATTAATTAAATGCCAAAGGATAAATTCTCACTGCTACACTGCCTAGGCTCGCTTTACTCTTTCTCCTATATACTACGCTTCGACCGGCTCTCTCTTCTCTACATATACTAGTTCGCAGCTCCTCGTCGACGTCCCTTTCGCCATTCAAAGAGGGCGGCGGAGGGAGGCGGGAGGGGGGCGTCGCTGCCTGCATGAATTTTAACATTCGATAAAATAAATCGCCGGTACTGCGCGCGCGCTCAGCCCGCCCGCGACCCTCCAAAGCTCGCTACAACTCGCGGATCCGAATATAAGCTATCTCTCTTTCCAGGACTCTCCCGTGATACACCTATACGTCGCTGTGTCCCTCTCTCTCTCTCTCGTGGACTTCAATTTTCTTTGAGTGCTGCCCGTCGTTGAACTTTATTAGGGACTGCTCTGCTTAATGAGATTAGCCCTGTCTATACATACAGCCCGCTCTCAATACACGCCAACAATAAAATTAAGCTTTATCTTCGATCCCTTTGCTCAAATTTTAATTATGCTTTATTCCCGCCGGAAATTATTAGCTCGATGAATATACAGTAAGACCTACGAGGAAACTGTATATACGGAATGCGCGCGCGGCGCTCCGGTATATCTTATACACTATCAGCGCTGCGCCCTCTTTTCTTGGCGCAGCCAATGAAAATTTTAATTATTCCCGGGGAAATAATCCAAAATTCAATACAATAAACTCTCCGAGTATATATACGCATACCTGTACACACGAGCGATTCCCACCTGTACGCGAGCAAATAGCAGAGCGGCTCGCGCCCCCCGTGTTCTATTTGTTTTCTAGTTCGATCGAGTGTTAGGGAGCGAACGCGCGACCGGCCCGACTGTTTATTTGTATTCGCAGTTAGTAATCGGCGTGTGTACGGCGTGTTTGCCAAACGCACATAAGGATACATACGCGTACAGTGTACTGTACACACACATAAGGAAACACGCTGCAGACACCGAGGGACGAGCATATGTACAGGTATAGACGCGACCTGTGATTTCGCATGGACGTTGCGTGTGCGCGTCGGGCGCGCAAATGAATCGCCAGGAAGGAAGGAAGAAAGAAAGAAACGAAAGGGAAGAGATGGGGGGGGGGGGGAGCAACACGTACGTAGAGAGTAGTAGCTGTACGTATGCTTCGAGCGACTCGTCGATTTTTCTTATAGGTCAAGCGCTGCCGGCGCCTTATCGCGTCTTATATATATGTATACCTTCTCTCGCTCTCGCTTCACCCTTAATTGCCGTCTCGAGCGGCGACGGCGCTTATGTACGCCCACGAACCACCTCGAGGCGTACACCTGGCTCTTTCGCTCTGATCGACCTGATATCTGCCGGCACGTCAGGAGGCTCGATTGACAACGCGAAAATTGCGGACACCCTTGCGGCTTTTTTTTCCTCTTCGTGTACGGCATGAGTATATAATATGAACTCTTGCGCGGGCTCGCCGCTCGTTAGGGTGCTTGCGGTTTTCTTTTTATTAAAAAATGCGCTTATAATAGCGCGGTATCGGGAATCAAGCGGCGCTCGACTCGCGGGCCCTTATCGGCGATTGTTTTAATGAATCGAGGCGCGAACAGAGCTCGTTAAAGGGGGTGCGCGAACGAGAGAGAGGCAAAGACACGTAAGGTCGAAAAAGCATGCACACATCTTTCTTCGAGCCGCTGCAGGCCTTCGCGCGGCACCGAGGCGGGCTCTCCGCACTTGTTTATTTTGGAGGAGTTTTCAGCGATAAGTTTTAATGATTTCCACCTGGGCTGAACCGAGCACGCACGTGCGCAATATCCGACGAGCCGCGAGTGTAACGGTTCGAGCCGCGCTCACCGCCGCGAGGCAGTGATGGATCGAGCCGGGTTATCACCACCGCCCGGAACACCTCGGCCTCCTCCTTCACCCCCTGTATATTCTCTCTCTCTCTCTCTCTCTCTCTCTCATTCTACCCTCCCCCTACCCCCCGAAACGTATATAACGGCGTCGCGGCGCTTCTGGGCACAGCGTCGGCGGAGCTCCACTATCGTCCGAGAAGTTAAAAGAGGGGCATTTTACTCGCGGACAGCTGCTAAATAGAGGACTCGGCTCTGTTGCCCCCTCCACGCCCTCGGACGATTCCGATAATATTCTAGTATAAATGAATCCCGCGAATTTGATAAATGGTGAAAATCCGGCGCCGATCCCTATCGCCCGTAGAGAAAGCTCTCCACGACTTTTCGCGCAATTATATCGTCCGGCTGTTGCGGGCTCCCCCGGAGGGTCATTTGTTAAACTTTCAACTTTGATCCGTCGCGACGATTAAGAGAAAAAATTTATGCTTTTCCGAAGCCCGCCTGCAGACACGTCGTCGCCGCCTTCTTTGCGCGCTTTCCGCAAGGATTCGCGAGGAGTACAGGTATATACATACAAAGTATCGAAATACACGAAGAGTGCATTGCAGCCGAGCGAAATCGATTTGCTCGATCGGAGCTGGTTTGTCGAGTGCGCTGCCGCTGCCGTAGATCACGAGCGGCGGAGGGCCAGAGTTCGCGCCTTTAAAACAAGACAATTTGTATGTCCGGCCGATGCGCACCGCCGCCGCGCGCGGCTGCATCAGCGGGTGGGATTTCGGTCTCTCTCTGTGTGTGTGTGTGTGTGTATGTATACATGCAAGCATGCGGACTGGACAAGTTTCGGCGCGCGGCGAATATAACGAATGTGCATCCATAACTAATACCGTAACAGATTAAAATTTCATTCCCCAACTTAGGTCGCGCGCGAGTTCCGCGGCTGGTGTATACACATACAAATGTTGTATACCCCGGCCAGCTCGTCCGGCGCGCCTGCATGTTCGGCTGATTAATCGAAAGCTAATTCAATTTCCCGCTGCGGGGGTATTAATTAAAAAGTCGTATAATACAATGGCCACTGCGCGCGGGAGAGAGAGAGAGAGAAAGAGAGAGAGAGAGAGAGACGGAGAGCGAGCTCTCCGATAATCCAGAGTCGCCGGGGCACACGGAATGCTTTAGCGCTTCGGAATCAAGAAAATACGAGATAAACAGGGTTTACGAGGGGAAGCGGCAGCGGCAGTGTGTGTGTGTGTGTGTGCCTGCGCGTGTCGTAAAGCAAAAAATACGTCTTCGTATATATAAAACGTTCGGCGTTCTTCCTTTCCAAGATAAATACCAATTAACGTTTCGTAAATGTCGTGAAACGTCGGTGGGAGGGGGGGAGGGCGAAGCCACCGGCGTAGTGGCGAGAAATCGAAAAAGAGCTGCAGAGAGAGAGAGAGAGAGAGAGAGCGCAACAAAAATTATCGGCTGTCCGCGGATTCTTTAAAACAATGCGGCGCTCGTAAAGTTCCTTCATTAAACATCAGAGGTGGCCCATAAAATCGGCGATCCCGGGGGACGAGGGGAGGGAGGGCAGGAACGCAGTCGGCGCTCTACTCTGCGCGCTGCAGCCGCGCGGCGAGACTGTATATATACGTGTCGAACCCCCGTGGCGCCGCGCCACACCATCTCGCGCGCGCGGCAATTCCATCGAATCCTGCTGCTGCTGCTGCTGCTGGCTGCCGCTGCTCTCAGATCGGAGCTTGATTAAAATCCGCGAGGCTCGCCGATGAATGCGAACCTCCGAACTTTATCCTCTCGGCTGTCGCGCGCGCACCTCTCTCTCTCTCTGCATCTACAGTGTGTGTGTGTGTGTGTGTGTGTGCATATGACACACGAGGCTTTAAACGATCGAGCGCTGCATCAGGGTCGTCGTACCTTCGAGCAATGATTCAGATGCTATTGCCAAGCGCGAATCGTTCGGCAATTCAAATTATCATTTTAACGTTCTGAGAAAAATACGCGCGCTCGGCTGTATTTATGCATCCTGCGATCGAAAAAACTCGACGAGGGGAATGCCCCTGTACACCTCTGCGCGGTATTACATGCATATATACCTGCTTTATATATACGCATGCGAATAAGCGTGCGCGCGGCTTCATCATCGATTCACGAGCCCGCCGCGCGTTTTTTCATTGTTTCGAGTGCGCGTATTACAGCGATCTTGATAAAGGCTTTATTATCGCGGAAAAAAAGAGGCTTGTCACGTTGAAGTAGAAGAAGCGGACGCGCCTGCAGTAGTTGTACAGAGAAGCGAGCGCAAGCAGAGAGAAACTCGATAGCGTCATTGTCGTGAATTTTTCCAGGGACTATTATGATCCCGGGGAAAAGACGAAAAAAAGTGTCGAGCGCAGGGAGTGCAACACACCGGTGCGCTGCTCGTGGCTCTGACAAAAGCCAAGAGCCCTCGGGACGTGACGCGAGCGCGCAGCTCTCGCTATACCGACTGATGGACAAACAAATATCGTAATACCATTGTTCTCCTCTCGCTTCTTGTCGGCCAGTCTACCAATTGAATATAACGAAATGCAAACACTGCCATCGGGATCGCGAGGGACGCGTATACCAGCCGCTGACGCCGCCGCGAGGACTCTCTTGTCGCTCGCCTCTCTCTCTCTCTCTCTCTACTGCTACGCCGGCATATACATACTAGCGGCGCTTCTTCTGCGCTGCTGCGACACGGCAGAGCTACGACCCGAAGGGCCAAGGCTCGAGCTTCGGCTCAAGTGCTATTTCACTTTTGCTCATTGACCCGACGAGTCTACGCTCTCCAGCCGTGTGCTCCGCTCGTCGGCTGCAACGAAAGCTTTTCGAATTTCAACAATTAATGCTTTTGTCTCTATCCCCCTTTCTGCGTCCTTTTCGCTTTCTGCCCATTCCACTCGTTCTATTATGGAAATCGAAAACGAGCTCCACTTTTTCGAGTCCTCCACTCTGATGTTCAGCAATTTCGGAATTTTTAATAAATCAGCCCCCCAACGTCACGTCCGCGGGCCGGCGAAAAAAACGTTGATATACGAAAAATCAGCGAGCGAGGAGCGCGCATTTCGCATGCGGTCATTCGGCAGGTCGTTTGTCGAGAAAGGGAGAGCTGATGCTGCTGCTGCTGCTGGTCCGCTGCTACGTATATATATATATAGCAGCGAGTGGCCAGAATGAGAGACAGCACGGTAGAGAGGGAATGTCATTAACCAACCTTGTAATTTTGTTCATTTGACCGCTTACGATTCAGCAGACGAGTCTTACCGCAAGATTTATCGCTTGGTCCAAGCGTGCGCGCTCGCGCGGAGCAGATCGGATTTATCTTTCGTTATTCTCGGAATATATGTTCGAAAATTGGCAGTATCGAAGAGGCATTCCTCGTCGCTCGCGGAGGTGACCCGCCGATGCGCTGTTATTTAAAAACGATAATTCGACGCAGCTCTGCTGCTGCGATGATGTCACATTACAGACGAGCTCATATCGCTCTTACGGACGCACGGCCTAAATACTGTCCCATGCGAAATCAAATCGCGCGCTCGCTCGTAACGTTAATTAAACGCGAGACGCGTGAATATAAAAACAAGAGCTGCGCAGCTGACTCGCGGGCGAAAGAGAGAGGAGAGACGCTTCATCTACGAGCTGCCACGTGGTATTCACACGGTAGGTTTCGGCTTCAGCGATTGCGCGAATCCGTCACTGACAGAGACTCCACATCGATTAACGTTGGCCGCGGGCACGACGCGATTTGTCTGCAGTCGCGCGGCGAAGCTCGCTATATACTCTCGCTCCTCGTTTCGCGTCTCTCGTTCGATCAAGACGTCTGCCTTCGTTTTCCGAACGGCGCGGCCTTCGCGCCGAAATAAATGCGCGTCTATAAATAAACTTTGGAAACGCGACGCTTGCACGGCAGAAGAATATCGCAGGGGATGTACACATACGCAGACGCGCGGCCAGACGAAAATCAATAGAGCCGACAAAGACAATTGGGAACGTGTCGAAAAGAAAGAAAATGAGAGAAACGAGGCGAGCGCGAGATGAGAGAATATGCGCAGCGCTATATACAGCGGCAGCGCAAAAGAAGAGCATAGAGAGTTAAAGAAGCGGGCTGCAGAGGATGATTGTATCCGTGGGTACATATCCCTCTCTCGGCTACTCGCTCGCTCTCTCTCTCTCTCTCTCTCGCGCGCGCGCGCGCTCGGCGGTCGAAGGGACGACTGACTATCGCGTTTGCTCGCTGCAGTAGATAATTCAGCGCGTATCTCGGTAGCCGCTCGCCGTCGGCCCGTCACAAAGACAAACCTCTGATGCGCTACCAGAACGTTCCGTTCCACACACAATCATCATCATCCCCGCGTGCACGGCGATGCAACTCTCCCGGCTTCTGCGCCGCTGCTGAGAGCGACGAGAGGTGATCCCTCTTTCTCTCTCTCTCTCTCTCTCTCTCTCTGTTTCTCTACCTTTTGCCTTTAAGAACCGAACAACAAGACGCGAGATTGCTCACGGGCTGCGAGAGCTTGGCGCCATCGCGTGATTACCAATTTGGAATTACTCGCTCTCGCAGACTCGCCGAGATGGGGAGAGAGAGAGAGAAGAGAGGGAGAGAGAGAGAGAGGAGATGATGCGAAAGTCGAGAGACGGCGGTGGAGAGTCCGCGGATTATCAGCTGCTGAAGGCAGGACGATCGTCGTGTATATAATGTGACCGCCGCGCTCGCGATGGGAAGATATACCCCGGCGCGCACAATGCCAATGCCATTTCGAACGAGTCTCTCGCGCTCTTCTCATTTGTACTTTTACAGTTGATGAGTCGCTCCTTTTTCGTCGCCTATATACAACAATCTCTCGCTGCGGTATATCCACCTTCCTCGCGAGATCCGCATCCGTAAAACGTATACGCATCGAACACCGCGATCGATTCGACGAAGAGGCTCGAGCGTGAAGAAGTTCTTATCTCGAAGCCACGTATATATATTATATATATATACCCCGCGTTCGCAACTCCTCGGGTGCATTCGTCAGCCCGCGAGAGCTATGCGTATATACACTCCGACTCCGAGAAACCAATAACGTCGATGATGCCTCGGAACCGCATTCCTCGGGCGGTCAAACTATTCATCATCAGCGAGCTGGCTACCGCGCTGCAGAGAGAGAGACTCGTCCGGGAAGAGATAGCGATGTGTGCTGCTGCTGCTGCTGCAGCGCGCGCACTTGGTGTACATATACATATAGATATGTAAGCTTCTGCAGCGCAGCTACACACTCGAGAGTGCGTCGATGATCTCTTCGCCGCGTCCTTCTCTCTTTCTCTCCGGGCTGCGCATCCTCTCCTCCTCCCGCAGTCCTTTTTTCTCGCTTTCTGACCCCCCTCCCGTCGATCTGCGCAGCTCTCCACGCTGCACACACATAGCCGGCCTGCGTATGTATATAGGCGCTCGCGCGCGCGCGCAAGGCAGTGGCAAGACACTGATTGAATTGAAGTAATATCAGGAGCAGTGAGTAATGATCGCCGAGGATTCAAATGTGGGCCCCCTGTCAGTGATTGGTGTGTGTGTGCGGATCAGATAGTGTGTAGTCATGCAAGGTGATTATATCGCATTATATGAGAAGTCTGCTACTGTGTACTCAGTCCTCCCAAGATGAGCGGCCGCCGCCGCCGCCGCCGCCGCTTCCTCGTTTTATTTCATCCTTTTCTGCGGTAGCGCTCGCTCTCTCGCTCTATTCCCCTCGCGTCCTGCGTCCTTCCCTCCTTCGCGTCTCTCGCTCTCTGCGTCTTCCGAGAGTCTCCGTTGTTCTTGTCGAGTGTCCCTTTGCGCGCACACACACACCTCCGTAAATTTCTGACCAAATGGACTTTCTCGCGTCGATCGACACGCGGGCGGTATAGCCAACTCGTGACTTCGCGTCGTACAGTCGATTCTCTTAAATAAATTTTCAATCCTAATGAGATACTACACGCGGAGCCCCTGATGTGCGCGAGGCGAGGCTGTGACGAGGGACGCGAAGAAATTAGTCGAGTATACAGCGTACACGAGTCGCAAACTCGGGGAGAGCTATGCTCGCTTGTTTCAGCCCGTGTAAGTTGCTATCGCATCAATATAAGATCCCTGTCGGAGAGGCATTGTGGCCGCGGGTCGCGTCCTCTGGTCACTGGGCTTACAGCTTCTCACCGCGCTCGCCGTCGTATAGTAGTAAACTCCTGCGCCGGCGAGGCGGGCTGCACAGGAAGGGCCGCAGGCACTTGGAAGGAAGTCGGACGCCCTTTATCTACCCCGCCTCGCAAAGACAATGCGCGCGCGACCCCTTCATCTCTGGACGTTTGATTGATAGGTTCGCGACGGGCTTTCAGCCGCACGACTTTTTTTCCACCACTATATGTGTGTAATATCTGTCGAATAAATTGATCTCCTCGATTTACGTATAATGTAAGTGACTTTGCAGCGGATATAGAACGTATACAAAAGCGAGGAGCGATAAGAAGCGTTAGAGAAGGCGATGGAAGGCGAAGAAATTCGACGTTTCGAACAATCGGAACAAAGGCGAGCTGCGGCCGGGCCCGCTGCAGGAGGAAAGAGACGGCGAACAATGCAAATGCGCGGCCTGGCGGGGCGATATATTTCTACTGGGAGTATGAGCCGCGGTGTGTCAAGCCCTGGCGCTGGCCGTCAACCGATTCAATGATATCTCTTCCCCCGACGTCTCTGCGCGGCGATGATTTATTCGGCGTAAGATGGCCGGCCCGAGCGAGAGCGAGAGGGACTTGGATTACGGGTTCGCTGCTCGGACATCCCGGAGCCCCCAGAGCGAGAGAGAGAGAGAGAGAGAGAGAGAGCCGCGTCGCTCTAAACAGAAGCTATTGTGAACGTCCGCGAGCAAGACGGACGTGCCCCACGCACGGATCGCCTCTCGAGAAGGATGAGGAGCCGCACGGCTGGCGTCTCGCCTCTCCTCGCTCTCATACCCGCTGCTGCGTGTGTGGGTTCTTTGCATCAAGTAATACACCGAGAGCCCGTTCGAGCACATTGCTTCTGTATAGCTGCTGTTTGCCTTTTATTGCCGTGTGTGCGCGCGTGTGTGCGCCGAGATGGACTCACTCGGCGGCTTTGCATTTCTGCAGCGCGCGGACCCAAATGCGCGCACACACGCCGCTCGATTCCCCCCGAGATAACGATCGCTCACGTAGACGCACCTTATTCATCAACCGAGGCGAGAGAGAGAGAGAGAGAGAGAGCGCCGCCGCCGTGTTCAATCTATCGACTTTGCATACAAGCTTATTCTTCTCGTTTAGCGCGCTGCACACTATATACGTATATACAGACATATATACTTATACATCGGCTACTGTGGGAAAAAATGTCGGTCGCGCCCCGGCGAAATATTTGCGGGGACCGGTGAGCCGTGGACGATATTAATTAGCGGGGCATCGCATCGAGACGACGACGACGACGACGGCTGCGCAATATGTCGAGTAGTCTGGGAAAGATATATCGTGCGCAGGGCAGAATGCATAATGACAGACTCTGCCGCGTGCGCGAGCGCGAGTTGTCTTAAAATCAGTTTTCTTTTCAAAGGCCGATTGTGTGCTCTCGCAGTGTATGTATATATACGTGTGTATACACGCTGCACTGGAGCTGGCGAGTATAGAGGAAGAAGCGACGAGCGACGTTCGGGGGCCCTTAATGACACACGTGCATTTCCCATAGCGTGAAGCGGTGCATTGCGGCCGCAGCCGCGCGCTCGTCCCCCTCTTGTGCCCGCGTTCGTGATTACACGGTATCGGTACGTCACAAATAATGCGAGCAACGACTTCATGCCGCCACCAACGACGCTTGCGGCTACGTCCACTCACACACACACACACACACACACACACGGGGACGCGGGCGCATATACAAAGTTTCCACCCGCGAAGGGTGTGTCTTTGGGTTTTCATGCGGCGGCCGGGCCGCATGTGCGCGCGGCGAGAGCTGAATGGGACCGCTGCGGAGAAAGAGAGCCTGTGCGCGGCACACACATTGAGCCGTCAATGCCAGAGGGCCGAGTCTAACCCCTTAAAGTCCATGGGAAGCAAAGGAGTGCGGGACACATTGTGTCTGTCCGTTCGACGACGACGACGACGACGACGACGGCGGCGACGAGGAGGAGGACGACAACGCGGAATCTTTCATCTTCACCGCGACGAGCGGCGGCGCCGGATGGCCCCTAACTATATGTTCCATTGCCGTGTGCCGCAATTATTATTGCACTCGTCTCTGCGCGCGCGCAACACTACTGTTCTTCGCTTTCTCTCTCCTCTCTGCTCCGTCTTTCGCGTCCAGCCCTCTCCCGGGCCGTCGATACCCTCAATTAGCCGTGTCGGGACTTCCCTTACGCCGCTTTTGTGTGCGTCTGCGCGGCCCGGAACACAATGCATCGCTCGCTCGCGCGCGCGCGAGCGTCTCAATCAAATCGAAGCGGCGCGCACGTATCTACACAAACTGTTACTGATTCCACTCTGGCGGGGATATATTTATCGGAGGACTGAGCCGCCAGCCGCGCTGCGTGGGAGGTATCTGAAATTGAGACCTTCGCTCTCTCTCTCGCTCCGGCCAGACTAGCAATAATTTCACACCACGCATTGATTCTATTGAATTTTCAGATTGACAAATTACTACGTGCAGGCGTACACACACACAGAGTGGATACGGGCACGGAATACCAAATCATCTCGCCTGCGCGCCGATTCAATTGGCCGAACGACTCGGATCTCTCTGCCGCACCGCCGCGGAGTATATGGAATAATCGAGAAATGATCGGTGTCGGCGCCGGATCGGGAGGCGACGACGGAAACGAATCGCGCCGACGAGCCGTCGAATCCGTTTCGCTCGCAGGCGTCCTCCGCGTCCTGCGATCAGCGAGCGCCGCTTGTATATAAGTACAGCACGCGCGGCAACGTGCGCATTACCAATTGTACGCGATAATTATAGAATAAATAAATTTACGTCGCGGTGGTATGCGCACAATATATCTACGTCTGCCAAATGGTACCGAGATACAGCCGTATATCACCGGGCGAGTTATATAGTCTCCGCCCGGTAACTCATTGCCGCGTGCCTCTCCCGCTCGCTCGCTCTCTCTCTCTCGCTCTCTCGGCTCTTTGGCTCGAATCCACGCGCTCGTCTTATGGCGCGAATCGGCCGCCGGGGGAAGAGCGATATCGAAAGTCGCTGGAAAAGCTGCGTATGTGTACAGTCGCGGAATGGATTAATCGCCGCGCGGCCGGCTGTATACATGCGCACGGCGGCGGCGGCGGTCGGAGAGAAGATGCAAGCTAGCGCCGCCAAGAGAGCCATACGTCTCTGCGGATTCTCCATCCTCTCTGCACTCGTGTGTGTGTGTGTGCGGCGCGCGAGCCTTCGCGGTAATATAGAAATTCAATCGTTCTGGCAATTATGCGTTGCGGCCGTTATTACGGGCCGACACTGACCGCGGCGGCGGCGGCGGCGCGGAGAGATCGTTTTTTCCCCTCACCTCCCCTCTCGTCGTCCCTTTTCGCGCGCGCGCGGCCGGGGATGTGCGCTCGTGTGAGTCGTCGCTCTCGCTCTCCACCAGCCGTACGTAATATTTTATTGGCTTTGTTTATGACGCGGTCTTCCTTGACGCAACAGACTCTTGCCTTTGCGCTCTTTGCTTCTCTTTCCTCCGTCTGCGCATACGCTTTCCTTTGTACTCGCGCGCTCGCGCTCTCTTCCGCACATGCGGCGCGGGAGACGTACTCGAGAGAGAGACCGCGCCGAGAGTTTCGCTCTGCGGTTTGTTTGCTTTTTTCGTCGACCTCCCCCCCCCCCCTCCTCTCTCATCTGCAGTCCCTCTCTTTTTGTTTTCCCTCCCCCCTCCCCCCTCTTAAATGCCATCAGTCTTTATAATATTTTAATTTCACTGCGCCACGTCTATTTCAAACAAGTTTCGAGTTTTACGCGCGCGCGCTCGCGAGCCTCGAAATGAAACGATGTTTGTCGTTATTGCCATACGCGCGTCCATATACTTGCATTTTACGCGCGCGAGAAAATGAGCCGAGGTAAGGCTGCGTGCCGCGGCGGGTAAGAGGAGGAAAAGAAACGGGGGGGGGGGAAGAATGATTATCAGAGAAGTATCTTATCCTCCAGGGCGCGCGAGAGCTCGGCCAATAAATTCTCCGAAAGTGCGAAAAAGTTGTAATGGTGTTTTGAGTTATAGAGAAGTAGCTCTTTCCGCTTGGGACAATGTTTGTTTTGGCTACACACACAGAGAGCGGAGCCGGAGAAAAGTGCGACGGGAAAGAAAGAGCGCGCGGCGAAGGAAGAGTAAGAGAGCTACGCGCTGCAAGCCAGACAGCTGCGTCGGGCGAGCGAGGCTATTGGTGTAATTGCAGGAACGGGCGATGACTGCAGCAACGGCCGCATAAAGTCCCGGTGGTAGTGAGGCCTGACACCCGAGGCGATAGAGGCTCTTCGAAGGCGCGCAGTCTTCGAAGCGGACGGGACACGAGAGAGAGAGAGAAGGGCTTAACGGAAGGCTCAGTTCGGAGCTTCGGAGCGCGAGCGAGGTTAGAAGGAGTAATGGCATGGGGTATGACCAATCAATTACTATTAGTCCAGCGGCCCCACGCGCACACACACACTGCTCCGATATTACCACGTGCGCGTCGCTGCTCACTCGACTATTACACCTTCCGACGATCCCGATACGTATACTAGCTTCTATCATTATCTCTCGAGAGAGTGTAGGAGCGCATTAATGCGGCCGACACAGACGAAACAATCGAGTCGCTTTGGAGGAAAAAGCGGGAAGAGAGAGAGAGAGAAGGCCGCAAAGTCCAGTGATTTCCTTGCGCGTACGTGCGCATCAGGTCTTTTTAGCTTTTAGGTTAGATGAGCCGCTCGGATAAGCCGCGGCGCGCCGACGAGTGTGCGTGTGCGTCTTGCATATACGCGCCAGGTGAGAGAATTTCACGCGCGATCCCATCGATAAGTGAAAGGATGATCATCGCCCGATGCGCCCATAGCGTGTGCGGATCACCAACGTCGTTCGGCCTCGAGCGCTGCATCGCGCGCGCTGCAGCCGTTATAGGCCGCCGTTATATACTTATGCACACCGTGCGTACGCTCGATCGAACGCGCGTGGGCGCATCGGCAGAGCGCGACCTAAGGGCCCGAACGGCTTCCATAATCGAACTCTCGACCGAACAGATATTTTAATTATCGGCGCGTCGATCTTGTGTATATATATACACCTCTCGGACGCAATTCCGATCTGGCCGGCGACGCCACCCACGCGCTCTTCTTATTCCCTCCGCGCCGCAGAGTACACACATTAGCGCGGGAGAGAGAGCGAGAGAGCCGCGAGTGTATGACGCGCGTCGTACAAGCTCGTACGTAAAGTGTTTATTATTATCGTGGAAGTGCGGTACGCGAGCGAGCGCGAGTCTGCTGAAGCGGGCGCGCGCGCAGTGAAAGGCGAAATAAACGTCGCGTCAAAGAAGATCAAGCCGCGCGCGCGCGCGTATACGAAAATAAATCCAAGTCAAATTGAAGCAATAACGCGCGCCGCTGACAACTTTTAGCTCGTTTCGCTCAATTTTTCCGCGAGAAAGCTGCCGCGCGAGGAGAGGGAGGAGGGGTTGGGGGGGGAAGGGAAAGAGAGAGCTCTTAATACCGCCAATAAATATAAGCCGGCGCGCTCGTGCTAGGCGCGGCTGCAGCAACGTCTGTTTGTATAAAGTTTCGCGATACGCGTTCTTAAATCATCGGCTGCACTGCGCGCGTGTATACGCGTATACACTACCCGAATAAGAAGTAGGATCAAAGAAGCGAATAAGAGAGAACGGGGGGGACCCCGAGAGAGAGAGAGAGAGAGTGAGCTGCGTACTTGGTCCCCTTTTTTCTCTCTCTCTTCTTCGCGGCGCTTGTGCGCATAGTGTATCCGCAGAAAACGATCGCGCAGAAAGGAGCGAGAGAGGGAGGCAGAGATGCCGACTGCAATTACTCCGTCGCGTGGTCTATTTAGCTTCCGCGAACCGGAGCACGGCCCATCGAAAGACACACCGTTCGCGAGGGCCGCGAGAGCTTTCGCTTCGACTTTGTGCGGTTGTATACACGTATATATATATTATATACGTATATAATACGTACTTGTATATATAAATATGTGTGTGGACTTCCTTGAACTCGGATCCGCGATATACAGCGCAGCGAGCCAGAAGTCATTATTGCCGCTCATTATAAATAACCTTACACACATACACGCGAACGCGTATACGGACACGCAGACACGCAGACTCCCCCCCCCCTTCTCTCTCTCTCTCGCGTGCTCGCGCGTTTTTTCGCACTTTGTAATCGAGAGCGGGCGAGCGGGAGTATATACAGCGCGGAGTGGGATGCATGTATGCACATGCACAGAGAGAGCGTGTGCGTTGCATTGAGCGGCGCGCGGTCCGCGCCAATGCCACCGGCTTATCGCGAGACTGATGATTATTATACTTTTCCACTTTCGACGTAATCTCGCGGGAAATCAATTTAAATCGAGAATCCGCGGCGTTTCGAGAAGTCATTTTTCAGGGGCTTTGTTGCTCGCCTGCGGCCTGGCAATAAATGGACCGGCCCCGCCGCTAGCTCGTCGCTCTCCCTCTCTCTCTCTTGCTCACTCGCTCTCCCCGGCCGGAAAGAAAGAAATAATAAACAGCATTTATCTTGGAAGCCATTGATACAGTAAAAATTTGTACTCCCGAAAGATAAATATTTGCATTGCAAGGGCGAAGATTAATTCGTTAGAGGGAGCCGCGCATAGATTAAAAGCAGATAAAAAGGACCACCCGGTGCAGAGATTCCCGGTTAAGAGCCGTTTCGCACGTTTCGCTCCCCCCCCCCCCCCCCGCCTCGGCCGTATCCCTCGCTCTCGCTCTCGCTCGGGCTCTACTATACACTACTCCCGCGAATTCCTTGACGCAGCGTGCTCCGCCGTTCTCCATGCGCGAACTCGCGTTAAAAGCGAACGAAGACGTGGGGTCTTTTTCTCCCGACCGACCCGATGCTCTAGTGCAAACTCATACGCGTGTATATAGGATACCTATAACCGCCTTCGTACGTACACCACCCCCCTCCCCCTCCCCCTCCCGGCGATCCGGTCGTTGCATCCGTGAACCGGTTAAATAAGCAATAAACTCGCGCACGCTCGGCAACCCGGCTCTCTCTCTCTCTCTCTCTCTCCTTTTTTCCTCCTTATATTCCCCCATAGCAGCGGCCTCTCGGCTGCGCCGCGCTGCTTTTCTCTCTTTGGCCGCATCGTCTATTTATTTCTCATCCTCTATACTCTGTTTGTCTGAAGGAGGCTACAGTGTAGCGTAACGCGCGCGCGCGCGAGCTATACGTTGTCGCCACTCGGAGGTCCGCTGATTTATTAGTCGCGTATATTCAGCGGTGTCCAATCGCCGCGAGAGGACAGGGCGCGGACGTGCGCAGTTCTAAGACTCGTCGCGCCCAGAGAGAGAGAGAGAGAGACCCACCTCCCTGCTGCAGTCGTATCGTTCTCGGAATACACCCGGACAAATGTATACAGTGTCTGCTGCTGCGGCGCGCGGCTACCGTGTACTACATGCCACACCGCGCGCCGCCAAGCCAATCGCCGGCAAAAAAGCTCCGTATCGCGGCCTTTATATTCCTCGCCTCGTAATTTTACGAGCCAAGAGGAAAATACAAGTCCTTCGTCATCGCGTTGGGCGCGCTGCTGCTGCTGCTGCTGCCGCCTCGGCCGCTGCAGTAAAACAAGCAGAAAGCCTTCTTAAATATAGGACGCGTACGTACAGCTTATATAGCTAAGCAAGGGTTCATCGCAAATCACGCAGCGGATTAGCTTTTCGCGATTCGCGCAAACACGTGAGTAAACACTGCAAAGCCGGGGGAGCGTTGGAGGGCGGGGGTAAAAAGAGGAGGACATCCACTCCAGACGCGCTTGCGAGCTTTTTGCCGGCGCGGACGTATATATGTGTATATTCCGGAGAATGGCCTTGCAACGACGACGACGAGGCAGATCCGCAAACGCAGATATATCAGGAGACTGCAGCGGCTGGGGGACACGTATAGCTATTGCGCGCGCACGAGGAAAAAGCGAAAAACGGCAGAGTTCGACGGCAGAGCGGCGGCGGCGGGCATTCCTATTATGCATCGTTAGCCGCGAATCGCCTGCGAGCAGTAGAGCTCAGCTCTCGCGACGACGACTCGCCGGATGAAGACGAGGAGGCGAAAGCGATGCGTGCATTGCAGCAGCTTAAATGCGTATAGCGCAGGGCGGGCGGGGGTGGGGCGAGGGGGGAGGGGGAAAGTGTACGGCTGCACCTGCTTCACAGTCTATCATGCCGCGTGTCACCCACGCGGCTGCTTTACGGCGCTGCGAGCCGCGCAGTTGCTCACGCGAGACAACTGCCTGTGTGTGTCGCGCCCGGCGATGGGAGGAAGGGGAGGAGGGAGAGGGAGCTCTATGGAGGATTTTAGCTGTAATCGAGAAACCGAGCATACCGGCAAGACGGGGACGCTTCACCGCGCGGGCAAATAGGCGTCCGACTCTTTAGTCGCCTTCGCCGCCGCCGCCACGCAATCATCGTCGCTGCGATGCCAAGGCGCTGCAGCGCAGCGTGGCCAAAGCAAATCATTAGCACCTTATCAAAGGCTCGTTTGACTCGCCAGCGAATTAGCGGCGGCTGTGGCTGCCGCCGCCGCCGCCTCCGCCGCTGCTCCGGCTGGTTAATTTTCTTTCGAAGTCAACGCGTGCGCGAGAGTTTGTGGCGTAATTAATTAATGCGACGGTAATGATATGTAATCGGCCCAAGCTCGCGCATACACACACAGGCGGGAGGGCTTCGTCGTCGTCGCGGATCGCGCATAGCAAGTGCGGCTTATGCGACAGCGGCGGCGGCGGCGGCGGCTGCGCAGCGTCACGTGACGCCCCGGTGATAAATTACCGGCCGATGACTAACTACCGAAAGGAGCCATCCCTGACACGTATAGTCCCTTTAGAAAAGAAGGCAAGCAGCTCCCAAGCAGCGGATCTCGGGAGCTTGCACCCCTTCGACGTAGTGGCGTCGCGCACACCTCTTTTTCTCGCGGCGGCTGGGACGCGCCCGTACACTTATTTTCCGGATACAAAAAAATCTGCATTCTTCGTGTCTTTCTCGCCCTCCCGAACCGAATATCCCGAGTCATTCTCGGATTAGACAAAAAGTGCCCTGTCAACGCGCGCCTGTACACCCGGAATTCCAAGTCGACTCGCGCGCGACAATCGCGCGAGATCGCGCTTATAGGAGTACGGAGGTGGGGCCGAGAATCGTCGTCACCTCACGACGGGGACGGCGACGGCGAGCTGCGCGCGTGCGCCGGCGCGTAAATCAGAGTTATTACCGGGCTGAATTAGCGTTCTGGAGTAATGTCGGTACGTGTCCTCGGCAGCGCGCGCGCGAAAACGCATATACGCGCAAGACACCCGGTTTCGGCCTATCGGCAACGATTAATCATTCGCCGGAGAGCTGCGCACATGCACGCGGATTTCATCTCTCTTATACGGTCTGTCGTGCAGTTCTCTCTCGCTCGCTCGCCCAAGTGCCCCGCATGCCCCGGCGCCGGCACCAGGCCTATACTTAAGCAACATAGAATATTCATATGTTGCCGGAGCGATAAGAGTGTATACGAGCCGGCCGTCTGCAGTGTATACACCTATCGCGCATACATACCTGTATACATACGGTCGTAGCCTCGGGATTGCGCCGCCGGGAATACATAGTGCGCGCGGCGCGCGGGGCAGCCAGGAGGCGACGAGCACCTCTCTCGGCGCGCGAATCTGGGTCGAGTATCGTCCGCCACCATCGCGGATCGATCTCTCTTCGAGCCGCCTCCGCCGTTCTGATTTATGGCTTTGAAAAGCTACGCGATATACGCGTGTGTGTATAGAGGCGAATTTTCGGCAAAGCAGAGCTGCTGCACGATTACCGAGCATTTACGTATATATTACGCGAGAAGAAAAGACTGCGTCGAGTTTGCGAGTGCAGAGGAAGGAAGTTCGGGGAAGATTACAGGAAAGGAAGTGTGCGAGAGGAGAGGGACGGGAGGGAAAATTAAACGCTCTCCCGGGCGTCCAATGCGAATCCGACTTAGGCAAATACACTAAGTATGTATCGCGTACTGACGGATGAGTTAAGCTACGTTTTAAGTCCCGCGCATTAGCCCGTCAATGTCATCTCCTCAAGCTCAGAGCCTTCAGACTTATCGGACGTTGCAGCTAACTGAATGCTCTCTCGCTCTCACTTATGCGCGCGCCCTCGCTCGCGAGCCAGCTTTCTCTCGCTTTAGTATACCGTATAGTACGCCGCCGGCGCCCCCCCCCCCCCCCCCCGAATGTGTATACTGTATATATACGCTCTACACCGTATATTTTACCTTCTGTACTCCACTGCAGTGTATATCGCGAGAGCAGCGGCGCGGATTTCTCGACGTCGGCTGACATCTCTGGGCGCGATGTTGATACGCCGGCAGCAGCAGCAGCAGCAGCAGCTCGCTTTCGGGATCTCAGCTGTGAAATAACTTTCGATGACTCTCGTCGCGCGGCGCGACATCGCGCGCTATACGGCGGCTATTTTCAGCCCCGAGCCCCGCCGAGCCGAGACGAGATGGCCTGCTCGTCGAAATTTATTTTATTACGCACGTCAAAGGTTAGGCTTTTGATGAGCGTAAAAAAGCGCAGGGGCAATTATTGGCAATAAAAATGGGCGCCGATGCCGCGCGCTCGCGCGCGTTAAATTTTGATCTTACAGATTCATACGTTAGCCCGAGCCGTTTCGACAACATGCTATAATTACTCGGATGCGAGGTGCAATTGCATCTGCGGGGGGAGCCCCCTTATACGCGCCAATGCGCCCGCGTCCTGAGAGGTAGACGAGAGCGACATAATTGTCATTCGTAGACATGTAAATTACGCGTGCGGATATAAATGTCAATATGACAGGCAGTCGGCGGTTACGTCTGCGGGTCTTACCCGCCGGCCGGTCAAAGTGAAATCATTAGTTTGCTTAAATCAATGCGCGCGTAAACGTCCGAGTTATTTATGTCCCGTCATTACGAGGACGCTCTCTTCCCTCTCGCACAGCCGCACACGCATCTTCGCTGCACACATACACCGTCTCACGTCTTCTCTCCGCGTTCGGACTTGCGCCGCACACACACACACACATCAGCGCTGCCGCCGCGCGTTGCTCCAGCTTTATTCACAAAATTCACTTTTATTTTGCTTTTTTTTCCTCCTACTCCTCCTCGTCCCTTGCCTCTTCTTTTCGCCATCACGGCCAAATGCAATTTCGATCCTCGCTCGCGTTTTATACGAGTAACAAGCCTTTTTTTACCATAGCCCGTCTTTTTCATTTGCATCTCTTTGTCCTTTATAGCGCAACGTCCCGCCGAGGCGTCTATGGAAAAGAAGTAACGCAAACGCCGTATAGCGCACTATCTCAGAACATGATCGGAGACTACCGATCCAATATTCACGGAACGACTAACCCGAGCTTGATGCGAAGTGACAAGAGGGCTTGATAGAGAACTGATCCGCATATGCAGATCTATGCACTGGCATAATAGGATTGATTTAGAATCTCGGAGCACGCATGAGTGCAGTTTACGTTATACGTAGAAATCTCTTTAAACTTCGCACTTGGAGGTGTTGAGAATCGTTTATTTTGAAGAATGCGTCTTCTCTGCACCGATGCTGTCCTCATACAATTGCTTTGTGACAGTGTTTCCTAAGCTTTTCGATTCTTTGATTCTGCATAAATAGCTTTTTAAATAAAATATTTATTTTTTGCCTAAATTTAAATGTAAATCTTACAATAATACGAAATGGTTTCAATTTCAAAAAAATATTACCCAAATTGGATACACTAAGCAAATATATCTACATTCAAATCAACAATAGATTTTTTTACTTCATTTTTTTTAAATCAGAAGCTTTTTACTGCCACTACTTTTTTTCTGCATCTTAACCATCATTCTACCATGTGATGAGCTATATGCATGTGTCTATTAAAATAAAAGAAACAGTTCTGATCATAAATACATATACATCTCATAGTAAAATCACATAGTAAAATGTAATTATGATCAATAAAAAAGAAAGTAAAACAAAAACTTAGAAAAAAATGTTGGAAAAAAGATCGTTGCAAACGACCTTTTCTCTTTTACTTTCCTCTGCTCTGATCATAGTTACTTTTATCACGTGATTAGTTCTATGCTTATTAGTAGAACTTTTTTATTATACCTATATATTTTATGAGATGACAAAGTATGATTAAAACGTAATAGCAAAATCAATGAGAGTTGGTGGAAAAAATTGTTGGAAACGATAACACGGAGCAAAAACTATTTCAAAAAATTTTGTTTGAGTAACATAACTAAACAAAGTATGTGAATGATCAATATGCGGATTGGCCCTGTAGTCGCATTGTTCGTGTAAAAAGTTTCCTTGGATTGACCTAATCTCAGAATCAGAAAATAACAAGGTCTGAAGCTGTTAATTTTTGTAAATAATCAGTAGATTTTTTTATTAAACCTTTCACACTTTGAAATTCGATAATTTTTTAAAACTAGAAGTCTTTTTGCTTTAGTCTCCAGCATGTATTCTGTTGAATAAAAACACTATACTTTGCCTAAATTGCTAAATGTATTTTAAATATTTTTTTTTAATTCAAAATTTATAGCTTTCGTTTGCGTAGAAAATAGTATTACAAAGTATGATTATCATCTACGCTAGATCTGATTTACAGTGCAGAATACAACGAACAAAATAAAATGGTCCGGAGCATTTTTTCGACCTCTCCGCAACAGCGACATTTAAATGGATTTCTACATATACACAGGCGTGCGTTTATCGGGCAGCGATGCATCACCGAAAATCAACTTTTTATTTTCATATTCTCTCACTCACGACACTCGGACTATAAATTCAATGATGCAAATAAGGCATCGGAGCGCCTGTTTTTTTTTTCTTAACCCGGAGAGCCGCTGGCGATCGGGTCTCATAAGCTATATCTCCACGGCGAAGCGTGATGTATAATCATTGGTATGCGAAAATATTTCGAAATGGCATGCGTCCGTTCGGTTTTAATCAATTATGCTGCAAAAGCGCAGGGAGTATATCGCATGCGAAATGACCTTTGCCTTCCAGGAACGATCGGAATCCCTTCGACAGTATTAATCAATGAGGCTCTCGACATCAATTATTGCACAAGTCGTTCCACCGAGTAAGTTTTCGTGCTTCCGTAGCGAATCGACGCGCGCGCGCTTATCGTTAGAACACCGCGATTATAATAAATGATCCGCAGCGGGAGGAAGCCAATGTGGCAGCCGGCAGTCAAGACGGGAAGGCAAAAAGACCGGCATCGCGCAGCGCGACGCGACCGTAGGTGGTCTCGGGGGGCATCACATCGTTTGTCAAGCGGTCGATACGCCGATTTTGCAGCTCGATTACCATATTTTAACGCCGGCCTTATTGGACCTTAGACCGGCTACCGGAATACATCCCTTCGCGCGCGCTCGGCAATACCAGCAGCAACTCCTCCTTCGCTCGCAAGCTCCGATGAATGCGCGATGCCCGTTATTAATAGGCTCGTCGCGGCGTTATCGGCATCGGCTGATCGGCAGGCAATCGGGAGCCGTCATCGCGCACCTTCCCAGTACGGAAAAGGCCGCGTCGATGTATCCATCAGTCCCGACGAGCGTATGGCAGTCGAACGATGACCCCACCCCAACGCATCGATCCTTTATGCGCTACTGTACGCGAGAGAGATAGAGGCACACGAGAAGAGGACACGCATTTCTCGAATCGATTATTAGCCCCGCTTGATTTATGCTGATCTCCAGGCAGGTTGGGATTGATACAGTTGAGGATTTATTATGCGGGAGAGAGAACCCGGTGATAAGCGGCTACGCGGGAATGCTTTTAATTTTAATTTCGATATATTCTCGCGAGGTATAATGCAATTCGAAAGTTCGACTATACATGTGTATATAGAGTGGGAGTGCCGAGTGTATGCAGTATACACGCACTATATATACGCACACGAGGAAAAACGATAGATCAGTCGCACAATGACTGGTCAATTTCCAGTCGAGACGTATAGTCGTTGACACATCTCTCGGGCCGTGGCGGCAGTGGCAGAAAATACATTTATAAGGGGCTCGAGCCTGACGTGATCCCGGGGCTCGACGTGGGTCCGTTTTACGGGCTTTTCCGTCAACATCGGGACACATCACAGGTTCGCGCGCGCGCACACACGTTACGACTAATGGTCGTCGTCGTCGTCGTCGTCGTCGTCGTCGTCGTCGGCGGACCTCTTTTTTTTTCTTCCGCTCACGCAGTCGCATTGAAATCGAGAGCCGCCGCCTCGAGAGAGAGCGGCAACGATTAAATGCCTCGATTTGAAAATCCTTACCGGCGGTGATTAATGGTCCGAAGCTGAAAAATGTTCTATACGGATAGCTCTCGTGTGCGCCTCGAATTTTCAGCTCTATTGACGCCTGCGCAAACGAAGGGGGGCCGCGTTAACCTGACAGGAAATTTGTAAAAAGCTTGTCGTCGAGATCTTCATCGGCTCGATCTCGATATAAATGTACATCAGAGACGTATCGTGTTGCCCCTGGAGACACGCGCGCGCGCAAGTCGTGTAAATAGCCGGAATACGTATAAAAATGTTTGCTTTTATTTTCCCGAAGCGATTGGAACGAAATTTCATTGTCATCCATTTCCATACATCGCCTCTCGAAGATCCCAAAGTTTACTCAGTGGAAGCCGTCTGGGCGCTTCATTTTTATTTTCGAGTCATCGGAAATTTTTACCGAAATCAAGTGTCTCTCTCTCTTGCGTAGTCGGGAGAGAGATGCGTTCGATACTCTCGACTCGAGGATCCGAAGATGAATCTTCAATTCTCCGGCGCAGGACGTTTACATACACGCGCATAGGTGCAGTATATACCTATAGAGGCGAAAGAGGAACAGAAGGAGGCGAGCGAGAGAGAAACAAAGGGGGGCTTCGCCCGCGCTCAAGTGGCTTCGACGCGACCACCGGACCATCGCGCGGCAGTGCGCGCACCTTTGGTGGTCTGAAATTCTTTCCACTCGAAATTATTACTCTGTCTCGCGAGTGGAAATCGGTCGATGGACGCGGACGCGCGCGGCAATCAAGTTGGAGTCGCTGCCGTTTCTGCTTCGAGAGAGCGATGCGCGCTTGATGTGTCCAGAGGGAAAAGACGATCGGAAATGTTCGGAGCGAGATTTCGTGATGCGCGTATACTTACAGCCAGTATAGACGACCGCGCAGTGCGTTTCTCATTGCTTCCTTCGTTTTGTAATAGCTGACTTTTACTTTTAAATTGGACTTCATTAGCGATAACTCGCTGTCAGGAAATTCCAGATCATGCGATTCGTCACGTTCGATGAGCCCGGCTGTTTCAGCGTAAAATCGTTCGTTATACATGCTGATCAGCATCGGCGCGGGGCCGAAAAAAAACCGGACGACTCCTCGGTCTATTATAGGTTCTAACCGTCGGGAGCAATCGTGAGAAGGTATATACGTATATATATATATACGTATATAGAGGCGCGGTGGACAGCTCGAAATCAGCAAGGCATCTAATTACGATCGTAAAGGAAACTGTAATCGGCCGTAATGGCCGTGCGCGACGAGTACCGTCGTTATCGTATCCAGTGTCAACTTTCGACGTCTCGCCTCTCGTGTCTTTTCGATCCTTCGTCGCGAGTATATAGTATAAGTCGAAGTCTCGGGGGTCTCGGACTGCAGCTACTGCTGCTGCTGTGCAGTTGAAGAACGGGAGGAGAGAGAGAGATACATTATATTACGCTTCGTCACTATTTTGTGCGCACCTATTCACAGAATGCACAGGTCTTCCATCTCCCCCCCTCTCTCTCGTACTCTCAAGACGAGATTTCACGTGGGCGCTGATGACTCGACTCTACTCGATCTCTCTCTCTCTGCTTCTGATGCTTCTGCTGTCTCGCGCGCGTTCGACTGAGAACTGGTTGGGCCTACACTCGACACTCTGCTCGTCCGCCTTGCCATCGATTTCGAGTGCTTCGACGAATTTCTATAACGACCGGGCTGCACTCCAATCCTTCAACCGTGTTCGACGTTTCCGTTCTCTCTCTCACTCTCTCGCCCTCTCTATCTCGCTCTTCGCCTTATTGTTTTGCATGCACTCGAGAAATACGTCACGCCCGTGATTGATCGTGTTTACGGGCGCTCTTTAGCGTTGATTCTGTTGCTTTTATTCGGCGCGTCGTTACAGAAATACTCGAACGCAAGCGAAAACGCACTAACATAAGATGGGATAATAATTTCGGAAGTCGAGGTGTCCGCGTATGTGCGCAGCGCCGGCTGTTTTTATTTAATTAAAATTTGTCATCGCCGCGCGCGACCGGCGCGACATAATGATTTTCGCACCTGCGCGAATTGTATCCCGCTATTGCTTCCGAGAGGTGTGCGCACTGTATATCGAGGCGAATTTTCGAGAGATTAATGTTCTCCTGAAATGGAATATGCAAGTTAAATAAGCTGCGGGCCGGCGAATCATTATTTTCATATTACACGCCGTGTCCTGTCCATGATGATCGACCTCGGCCTGATGAATAGGAAACCTGCCGCGCAAGGCTTCTCTCCTCTCTCTCTCTCTCTCTCGCTGGCTCTTTCGGTAACAACGTCGTCGCGTCTTAAGCTTCTTGGCTGCATTGTTGCTGCGCTAATGGGTCTGCAGCCACTAGTCGGCTACCGAGCGCGCGCGCGCGCAACCTAATTATGATTTATAGTCCTCGGTACCGAGCGCGCGCACTGGCATCGAACATCTTCCCTCCGTACTCTCTCACTCTCTCCCTCACCCCCCCCCCCCCGGCCACCTCACCAATCACCGAAGCCGAAGAGCTGAAGCCAGCTCTATGTACCCCCATAATCGCGGAACCCTTGTGGCGCGGCTCACGGCTCTGTTTGAACAGACCGCAGACACCTTCGCCGAGTCAATAAGACCGCGCTTTCGCGGGAAATCGATAAAAGTACTACCTCCCGCGTCGCCCGCGAGCGTAAATTTACCGCCGAAATTCATGCTCGACCATATCTTCGGAATAGTAAAAAGCGACGACGTATCGGATGCTGCCCGAGCTCTGTCGCAAAGGGTTTCATGCGCTTAGTATGCGCCAATAGGCAGGGAGTCGTGCGAGTTTGAATTGAAAAGTTGAATAGGTGACACTGCACAATGCCTCGCGGCAGACACTTGATTATGCCGGTAAGTGCGCGAGACAAAAAGTTATAAATATTGAAATCCGCTCCATCGACCACAGGTCGACGGGTGTCCTCGCGTGCATTTACCTCCAGCTCTAAATTATGTTTTCTTTTTTCATTTTTCGTTTCACCGTCTATGCTTAATGCGATGATCCACGTAATGCAAACTGCGAAGAAAGAGTATAGAGTACGCATTATAGACCTCGGCGATTTTGCTGCGCCCACGCAAAGCGTCGGGTTGTCCCCCCGTGGTTGCGAGCGTCATTAGTGCGAAAATCAAAGACGAGAGAGAGAAAGAGACGGAACTGCCTTGTATAATGTGTGCTTACAGAAAGTTGCGCAGAGTCGCGAGCCGAAAGTCGCATCGAAGATCCGATGGTCGAGGTCGCGTGGGGACGACGAGGTGGGGCGACTTCCGGCCTGCTATTATGCCCGTGTGCATGGGTGTGACTCCTCTCTCTCTCTCTCTCTCTCTCTCTCTCTCTCGCTCTGCGCTTTTCAGATGAGTCAAAGCTGAGAACCGATGCCCCGGATCGCCTTACAATTCTTTTCAATTCATCCTGCTGCAGGATTCAAGGCCATTTTTTATGCATCTTTCAATACGCGACCCCCACCCCCTCTTCTCTCTCTCTCGCATTAAATATGCATTAAAAGCAGAGTTGATAAAATTTGTATCGCGCACGCATACATGCGATGCAGAGAAAGAGGATTTCTGGTTTCTCGGCGTAAAAAATTGTTTCTTTTATTGCGCTTTAATTTCATATTCGGACTCGCGCGCTCGTAAAAGGCTATTTTATTCCCTTTGACAAAATAAATAGCGTTGACACGGGGCCGGTGTGCCTGTGTGTGCGACGCGATTACGAGCCCGGGTAGTGCGCATAACTGCGCATAAGTTGAATTTATGCCCGGCGATTTGATTACCGCGATATAAGCTTGATGCTAAGAGAGCTCGTTTGCGATGGGCCCCAGAAACTAAGACGGGGACATGTATCACACACGCGGCGGCCGCGCAGCTTCTTCGCGCGCGCGCTATGCACTGCCACACGTTTGTCTCATCACCTTCTTTCCCGTTTTCAGCTTGCCTCTGCAGAGAGAGAGAGAGAGAGAGAGAGAGAGAGAGAGAGAGAGAGAGAGAGAGAAAGAGAGTATCGCCCCGAGTCGAGACAGTTTCGGTCCTCTCTGTTTTTCGCATAGTCCCTCCTCTCCTCCTGACTCTTCTGTCGTTGCTGCTGCTGCTGCTGCTGCCTCTGCTGCACCTCACAGCCGTAAAACGAGATAACGAGATCAAATTTATGACGTCCAGATTCAGCTGCGCGCGCGCGAGCTGCTATGATAATCGCGCGTGGCTAATGCAGTATAGGCGAAAAAAATTTCTGTGTATATATCCGAGACTTCTTTTTTTTTGTCCCTTGTATAATACAGCACGCACAATATCACAGAGAGATCGTGGGCGCATAGATCTGCGCGCGCGTCATAAAAAAGCGTGCATAGCCGCAGTCGTTCGCGCGCGCGCTCGGGGCCGGGGAAAACGAGCGCGTTTCAATGCGGGTCCTGATTTAATGAAGTGCCTATAAGCGAGCATTCGGCAAAAATTAAGTCATTAATTTTCGAAGCCGAGAGATTTCGGGGAGATATTCGGCCGCGATAGCCGCCGCCGCGCGCGCGCGCGAGCGCAGCCGGCAGATCAAGTATGACTCGGGTCGTCAAAAGGATTTTATTACACGAGTCCGCGTGCCTGCGCGCGGCCGTCGAAATCTTTATTTGGAATCATTCCAAGAACAATAACGTGTATCTCGCGCTGAACGTGTGTCCCTTTCCTGCACCGGCGGCCGCCACTTAGTTACGCCTTGCCGCGAAAGAGAGTCGCGCTTGTCTCCGCGCACTATACCGCGCGGGGGGGGGGGGGGGGAGGAGAGAAAAGGAGAGAGAAAGAGCGAGCTTTTACTCGAAAAGCAAAAGCCGGCAGCATCAGCAGCAGCAGCAGCTCTCCTGCGGCAAATAAAGCGAGAGGTAACCCAGTTATTTTCTGTTTACGTCGCGTGTCCGATCGTACCCCCAGATTATAACGCGAGGCGAACTCGCGGGTTTCGCGACTCTATACGTATATATATAACGTACACATAGCCGAGGAGGTTCCTTGGTAGTGCCGGCACGCGTGTCTCTGCCATCATCGTGCATATAAATCAGTCGGCTTGAATCAGATAGAATTTCAAAAAGTGGATAAAATACGCGGCGATATATGGAAAAACAAAGGAATATGGCGAAGGCGCGCGCAGAGAGAGAGAGCCGCGCGGGGACGACACTGCGCGCGCGGCGCGGAAGAGAGAGAGAGAGAGAGAGAGAAACCGGACTAAAGATTTACGAGTCATCTCGCCCATCATATGTGATTCTCGGAAGCCAGCTCTCGCGAGCGAGAGAGATCAGTCCGGAATAGTAGCTTATTCTTCCCTCGCCCTCTCGCCTCTTTACGCTCGGCAAGGATGAGTTCCTGCGTACAGCTCGTACTTTACTGCATCGCCGCGCCGCGAAACTTTGATTAAACGCCGCGGATAAATGCGCAGCGGCAGCAGCAGCAGCAGCAGCAGTAGTGGCTATATATATCGCCGGTGTTTCGTTATGCCCTCGAAAAGTAATTTCACGCGACGAAAGTAAGCAGCTCGTATAAAGCGCGTATCAGGAGTCGTTCGTTTGCCCACCGCTGCATAGCAGCCGCGGGAAACGCTCCAGTTACCGCCCGCGCTCTTTCTCTCCCCCGCTTGCGCTACAGTGTGTGTGTGTGTCTGTACATGTGCGACACGAGAAGCGTAAAAACAATGTATAATGCAGCCGCAAGAAGAAGAAGAAGAAGAAGCGGCTCTTCGTGCGCAAGTGCACAGTGTACACGCGCGAGCGCGAAAGATCGAGCGAGAGAGAGAGAGAGGAGAGAGAAGGGCCGCTGCAGTGGCGGCGGCGGCGGCGGCAGCGAAGTGAGAGGTGGGAGCACTCAATTCATCAAGGAGTCGACGGCACGTAATTTAAGACTGCTTTTAACTCTTGGGTGTCGCAATTTATGTGAGCTTCTTATAAAAGAATGGCGCCTCGCGCGCGAGCACTAGCTCCTACGCTCCGCTATATACACTGTATATATATACGTTTAGCCCGTGCACACATACACACAGCCTCGCGGCGGTATCCCGATATAGTGTGTATATAGTGTGCAACTACACAACCCGCGGGTGCGAAAGCAGCCAATTGCCGAGCGGCCTCTAAACTACGCTTAGATCCAGGCTCGTCGTCGTCGTCGTCGCCGCGGACGAACGAGCGCAGCCGCGAGTGACATCCGCCCTGTCTATATTTATAAAGATAAATAATTGAAACTACCGGCCGCGGCGGCCGCCCGCCACGTCTCGTTCCGCAGGACTTGATCGAATTAATCATTCGGCCGCGTATGTTTTGGATTGTGTAAACACTATTTTCCCGGAATCCCCGACGTCGTTATATACCCCCGCTCGCGCGCGAAAGAGAGAGTGAGAGAGATAGAGAGAGAGAGAACGTACGAGAGAGAGAGCTAACAAATTTACTTGGACCATTTCAGCGTGTATCTCTTAAATCAGTGGAATAGTATCTTGTATACGCGCGGCTAAGCATTCGTCGCGTATTTTAGAGTCACGTATTCAAATTGCGTTTGATCTCCTCCAAGAGACTCCATGTGCCGCGCGTACTTAGACACTGTATGCCGCGTATGCGACAATGGGCGGACGAGAGGAGGCTGGAAAACCCGTTTTGCGCGCGCTCGAGCGGCTTTGAAAATTATTCCGTAATCGAGCCGTGTATTTTCGGGCGTACAAACACGTTCGCAGCCCTCATTCATAACGGGCTAGTTTGCGCAGTCGCGCCGCTCGAGACGTTAATCCTTCATTTCTTTCTTTTGCAGATTTCCTCGCGGAATCGAAAGCTGCGGCACAATGCGAGCGAGCGTGTATAAATACGAGAGAAAGAAAACAATGAGGCAGAGAGAGAGAGACTCGCAGCGGCAGGCCGGAGTAAGAAGCAGCAGCATCATCCACTGTATATACTCGTGTGCTTTTCTTTTCGGTAGCGATTTGTCACAGATTAGGACGGTTATAAATTCGCGCTACATTACCGACGGCGCACCGCGCGATTAAGGCTTCCTTACGCCGCTATATGCGGACTCTCTCGCCGATCCGCAATACTTCATCGGGAATGTAATAACAGGCCATCGATTATCAGATCACGAGCGGCTGCTGCTGCTGCTGCTGCTGCGTGCGTGTGCAGCAACGAGGTCCGGATCGAGCCGTTTGAAGAATGGCCGGGGCCGGTAATCGTCATGTTTATACCTGTTACTTATCCAGGAGCCGACAGGACGGTTTAAATAGGTCGGCCAGCGAGAGGGAAGGTGCGGAGGAGAAGGAGGGAGTTGGAGAAAGAGAGAGAGAGAGAGGCTCGCTGCTGCGGCGCTGCGGCGGAAGAAATCCATTTCGCGACTTTGCGAATACTCTCGCGTGCGCGCGGAATTAGTGCGTATAATGTACGATGCGCCGGGAGAGCCCCCGAGAGATATCTCGCTGTACATACTGCGCGTATACTGACGAATGAGTCTACTGCAGCGCGCGCGCACTTGCTAAAGATATCTTACTTTGTGATTTTCTCTGGCTGCGCGGACCGATGGAGAAAAATGTGTATAAGGGGGAGGCTTAGGCCGATCGTTGAATTTGTCATCGGGTTGCCGCTCGTATATTTCACGCGCGCGGGCGCTTCTTCGACTTTTTCGAGTTAAAGCCGCGGCGGTGGTACGCGTGGTAATTTTAAAACGCGCCTATACTGCGCGCGCACGTCCACGCGGGAAATTAATACGTTATAGCCGCTCTCGCGTCGCTACAAAAACATTCCTCCGCTGCATGTACTCGCGGGCTTTGAATGCTACTGCGGGGTAATAATAGCGAAATTTCGATGGGGGCTTTGAGCCTGACGTTTTGGAGTGATTATTTTCTGTAAGCGGTGCTGCACGTCCATTACACGCTGCTCGCTCCTGTGTGTCTGTATGCGTGTGAGTGTGTATTAATGTGTGTGTGCAGAGGAGAGACTTGAAAGCATTTACCCTCGCTCGCATATATAGACGATGCTCTCTGGACGTTATCATATTGTCATTTGTTTGAGCCTAATCCGGAAATTAATGATTAGAAACAGTCGGGCCGGTCGTATAGGCCTCGTGTGATACGATGAATCTTTAAGTCTAACGCGTGTCTGTTCGCAGCAGAGAGAGAGAGAGAGAGAGAGAGAGAGAGGAGAGAGAATAGCGATGGCTCGGTACACTCGCGCGTATACCGAGTGATTTATTGCGAGGATAAACTACTCTTTGTTTCATTAAAGTTGTTCGCGCGCGCTCGGGTATACATACATGTATAGAGGTGAAATTTTTGTAAACATTCTTCCGAGCCATGTTACAAGATATTTTCAAGTTATAATACGGTCGGAGCGAGCTTCTCACGGTTCAGTGACATCTAAATCGATGACATTCCAGAGGCGTAAAATTATAGCAAAGAATCTTCCGAGAAGCGATCTTCAGTAGGAGAATCGGAGAGTGAGTGTATAGCTATATACGCGTGCGCGCAGAATATACATCGGAGCCGAGCGAGAGATAGCGATCGAGCGCCACCCGTTAGATCCATCAAACGCGCGTAGACTCAGTGGCCACAATATATTCCCTTAATTATCCTGTGTGTGCATTCTGAGTGTGAACTTTCCATTAATCATAGAAGAGAAGAGCGAGCGAGGGGGGAGAGGTGGGGTGGGGGGAAAGGGTAGGCAGCGCGCGTATAGTTGCGCGAGCGAGCGATTTTAATTCAGACGCATGCTGTCCGCTCCATATGTATTCCACGAAGGCTCGCTCGCGCGCGCAGGATCATTAGTAACCCCGGCCGGACACCGGCGAGTCGTTCTTCATCCTGACGATGGCACAGCTTCGCCCCCTTTAAGACGCGACAGGGCCGCGTCGTCATTGGCTACCGATCGCTACTAGAAAGCGCGCGCTCCCGTATTATGCATATATACATCAGAGTGCGCGAAACAAAAGGAAAAAAAAGCGATCGCTCGCGATTCGTCTTTCTTTGTTCGACGTGCGCTCTCTCTCTCTCTCTCGCTCTCGCTCTTTCTCTCCGCCGTGTCTTGCCTCGCACGCAACGGGCGCGAGAGAACTCATTTTTATTCATTTCTCCTTTTGTCGCCCCGCGCGTTTTTTCTCCCGCGGCTGTATGGCTGCAGCAGCAGCAGCCCCTTCAATCTCGGCTCTCGAAGCGAATTTTTTGCCGACTATCGCGCCCTGGATAGCATCGTTCCGTCGTCCCGCTGCGGGTATATTACGCAGATAAAGTTGGCCGAGAGTTCGATGAAGCTCTCACAGCGTTTAGAAATGCCGCGCGCGGCTATCGGGCGTATATCTGGAAGACAGTATAGCGTCGTCGGGTGCGCGCGTATATAGAGCCACAGCAGCCGATGCGGCAGCGGCAGCCCCCGGTGCGTAACGATCGTTTCATGGGGAATAACGTATAAAATGAATTGGCTATAAAGCCGGGTAGCCTGGGCAGAAATCTCCGCGCGGGCTCGCACTCGTTGTAACGCGCGTTGTACCTCATAACTTGACACCCTAGGCTCTGCGCCCGCGCGCTCGGCCGTAACGCGCCCAGGTATACGCGCGCATATGCACGCCGAGCTCTCTAACGTTAGGTATATATCGGAATAATCTCTTATAGATGGACGCCGGACGAACTTGCGGCGGCTTTCCGGTGCGTGGGGCAGCCAGCAGACTGCGCCGGGGTGGGTGATATACGCGCTCGCCGAGACGATAAATAAAGGGGCCGCGAGGAAAGTGTCGTTTCTACGAGGCGAGCGTGAATCTGGCGACGAGCGGCGCAATCTGCCAATCGATCTGGATAACGTTCTTCAAAATCGCCTCCCTGCCTCCCCCGAACCTTCGCGCGCCTACATGCGCGCGGATATAATAACAGCGCGCAGAAGGGCTACGAGAGAGAGCGAGAGAGAGAGAGCTTTAATGCAAAGCACTCGCGCTGGGGCTTTATCCTTTCGCTTGTTTACGGCTTTTTCTTTAGATGTCGTTAAAAATCAAATTGCCCGCGTTAAAGCATTAAGTGTCATTGATGCGCGCGCTCGCGCTCGCTCGCTCCCGTATTATAATGTTACATATAAGAATAATAAATTAAGCTCGCGCGCGGCGCTTATATTTCGCAGGCGTGTTACGCGCGCGCCGCCGCTACAGCGCTATATATATATATATATATAGTATACACGCAGCGCGCGAGAGCGGAGCATTCTCTCCCTCGTGAAACGGCGCCGCGTACGAGCTCGTCTATAGGGCGATTTACTTTGGCAAACAAAACGTTTATATTTTCAAAGCAAAACGCGCGAGTTTATGAACTCGCGCGTGCTTACCGGTTAAATTGAAGTACGCGCGCGCGCGCGTATATGTATACACCGTTAATAGGCGCAGTCGCTTCGGCGAAGAGAAAAAAAACCGCGACGTATCCGCGCGCGTATATAAAAACGAGCTGCGGACCAGAGAGACAGAGAGAGAGAGAGAGAGAGGAGAGAGGGAGAGGTGTGCTATAGTAAAACAGACGCTCGCTCGGACCACACGCGAAAGCCCGAAGGCCGAATATAACGCCGCTGCTGCTGCTGCTGCTGCCGCTGCGTTTTGTCGATATATATACGCGTGGCTCGGGACACCCCCGTGGCGAGTGCAGGCTCTCTCTCTCTCTCTCGACTCCCCATATAACGCGCGTGTGTGTGTGTGCCCTTGCACTCTCACTCTCTTTCGCCTGCAGAGTAAACACACAATGAAGCTGGGATATGGGTTACTCGGTATATTCCCATGGCTCGCCGGCGAAGAGAGGAGAGAGAGAGAGAGAGCGAGTAAAACGTATTCGTGACTTTTTGAATATTCCGCGATTACGTCACAGCCATTAGCAACAGCATCGATGGCTCTTTGTTCGCGTATATGCGTACGGCTGGCGCGATGTGCGATGTGTACTTGCTCCCTTACACTCGCCCGTGGACACTTTACACACGTGTGTGTATATATACGGTGTTCTAATCGACTCGAAGCTCTCTCGCCTCGCTTTTCTTTCGACGCGCTCATTCTTATCCATTTTTGGCCTCTTTCTTTTATTAAATCCTCGCTCCTTCTCTTCGCTCTCCTCTTCATCCCCCCGCCCCCCCCTCTCGCTCTCTCTCTCCAGCTCTCGCTCGTGATTATTGTCGGCGAGATCAAACATCGGCCGGTATGATTACCTCATTTGTTCTTGTTGAAAAACGCCATTTTTCCCATTCGGTCATTGAATCCTCTCCTTTTTTTTACGCGATTTATTCGGCGGCACACAATGCGACTCGCGCGATGAATAGGTAATTCATCACGCGAGTCCGCACACCTCGCGCGCCGAGCGATAAGTCACTGCTGCTGCTGCTGCTGCTCTGCTCCTATTTCTCCAAAGAAATAACGTGTAACTGCCGCAGCGCGCAGTCGTATATACGCGGCGTTATACTGGTTTTCAATGAGCCGCGCGGCCTTGATGGATATTCCTTGTCGATCGAGAGATAATAATGCCGAGAGGGATCAGCCCCGGCGGAATCTATATAATCGATTCTGATTGCATTGAAGCCCGGTAGTGCTGCGCTGCTGATTGCCGCATTCATAAATATCCATTAGCGGACAATGTCGGTAATGATGAGCTGCGCTCGCAGGATACGCCCTGTGCCCCGTTGATGGGCTCTAGACGGAAGCCACTGTCGCATTATATATATACCCCCTTCCTCGTTTACATGATTTTTGCCTGAATCATCGATATAACGCTATTCTAGCTCGATGCGCGTGCACTGCAGCCTGTCGTGATCATCCTCGCGCGCTTGTCCTTAGCCGAGAGCGTGTAAACACGGGAATTTTTTTTGTTACTCTTCGGCTGCAGAGGAGAAAAGAAAGCCGAGTCTTCGATCCGCGTCTCTTCCATCGTGTAGGCAGCGGCTTGTGTATAGACACGAAGAGCACACACGCGTGTACATGTATAGGTATCCGTGTACGATACGTGCAGTGCACGCGGAGAGAGAGCGAGAGTGAGAGGCTCCTCCGCACAATGGAAACTTTACCTGTTGAGCTGGAGCGCGCATATACAGGCAGACAGGTGACACCCCGGGAGCGGCTTTGTAGCGGCCACACATCCGTCGAGTCGTATGCGCGCACGTTTTATCGTTCGGAAAGTTTGATTCCTTATGTGAGAACGAGGCGAACGAGGCCGAGCACAATGGGCCAATCGGCGCGCTCCCACGCCGATCGGCAGTCAAGTATATACGAGGCCGGATTACTTTCATAAATTCACCCTCGCGACGACGCGCGCGCGCGCGCGATTCACCTTGATTTCCCCCACCTTTTCCGATGCGCTATCGAGCGGCCCCGCGTCTTTTCTATTATGTCACGCGCGCGCAAGAGAGGCTCCCCGACCGTTTTTGTTCGAGGATTAAACTCGCTGGCTTATTGCATCGCATTGTGATATGAGAAAAAAAAGTGTGGAAGGGATCGCGATACACCCAACGATCCGCCATGTACTCCGTCCGGCACTGGGTCAATCCTCGTTTCATTGGACGAGCGAGTGAAAACATCGGGGAATCGACGTCGTCGTCGTCGTCGTCGTGCACGCGCGCTTCACGGAATCGCTCGAGCGGAAACACGAGAAAATCGAAGAATCACGTAACCCGATAAATATCCCCCTGGAAATGGGTAGATGTTTTGTTGAGATTCGTAGGGAGACAGAGAAAGAAAAACAGAAAAAATAAAACGGCTATCGATCTGGCGGCCGGCAATAATTATTTTCCAACATCCTGGAGGGAAATTTGAATATTCGGTCGAGGGAGAGAGGAGGGAGAGACGCGAGCAATGGTAAAAGGGGCCCTGGAACAATGGCTGCGGTCGGGAAAGCGGCTGCGAGGGCTGCATACGTAAGTCGGCTGAAATCGATCAAAACCTTCGGGCTTTTCCGAACTTTCTCCAGATTAGCATCGCGTCCGGGAGTTATAATTTGTGAGAGGACTCCCGCTGGGCCCGTCGCGCCGCAGGACTCAAGGATCTTCGCAGCGCGAGCCGTCAACCGGCAGAGCCTTGTATACCCTTGTCAATATCGATGCAGCGGGCCGAAGCGCCAAAGAGCAGCGACGAGCCTTCTCGCTTTAACTCGACTTTCTTAACCTACTTATCTACATTTCTCTCTTTCGAACTTGTGTGCACACGGCTCCTCGTCGTCGTCTTTTTCTCCCCCGCGCCTTGGATCTCCCCCTCCTGATCTAGAGAGAGAGAGAGAGAGAGACGCGAATCGCCGGCGAGAGAGCGTAATATTTCGCTTGCGCGCTTTGGCTCTCGCATACGATGGATCGCTGCTCCTCATGCGAACCAAATTAAGCCCTGTCCGCCGAATATCACGGCGCGAGAGCGGAGAGCCAGGCTTTGTTAAAATTTGACGTTTTCGATTATAAGCGAAGCCGGGGCTCATCTGCTCCTTATTCCGGACCGCCTCTGCGCGCGACTCGTCCTCGCCTTCCTCGTTTTTTTCTTTTTCTTTTTCATCTGCATCTGGCAAACTTATCAAGGCAGACTCGAAATTCGCGAGAGCGGGAGAGACGGAATTGACAGGTGGGAATGCGCGCGCGGACGAAAAAGGCGCGTTAATCCTCACCCGCGCCCCGTGTGTGTTTATACGGCTCGGAGTCGATTGTTTTTAATGCGTCGTCGCCCGCAAGTCGATCAAAGCCACGGAGCAGCCATTAACGAGTTTCTCTCCCGCGTGGATGGGAGGATATATATATATACGCGTATATATATACACGGGAGGGAAAAATAACTCCTGCAGGCAGCGGCAGCGCGCGCAGGTATCTCCGCGAGAGCTTAAAGTATAGTTGGAGAGCATTTGTAACATGCCCCTCAGCGACGTGCTCGTAGACGACACGTATATAAGTAGTGCAAGCCTTCTAGCGAGCTGCACACGCGCGTCAAATGCATATCGCTCCCCCCCCCCCTTCTTCTGCCATTTCAGCCCAGCTGTCAAGAATTTCCAAGTTGGCATTTTATCTTCATGACTCGTCGCTGCGAGACTTGTCGGGCGTATAGTCGAGGATGTCGGGGGGAGAGAGAGGTGGGGGTGGGGTAGGAGGGGGGGAGGGACGAGATCGAGATCGAAATAATTCGAGGAGCGAGAGGTGTATCGACTTTGGAGCGACGAGTATACGCGAGCGAGCGAGGGGAAAGAGAGCCTGCAGCAGCGGGAAGGGAATAAGGTTGAGAGCTCGTGCCGAAAGAGATTGCACGCTTCGGTACTCGTAGGTAGCGCCGTGAGTGCGGCTAACTTTTAAACAAGACTTAACTAATTTTCAGATAGTTTAATATCTTAGGTATCCCGCCGGTGTGCGGGGGTGGGGGGGGGGGAGGAGGAGCTACAGCCTGGGTCTCGGTCGGCTGAACGAGTTAAGTCGCAGCGAGAGCGAGTGAACGGCTGGAGAGAAGAAGCGAGAGAGCGCGAGGATGAGCCTGGGAGCGAAGTGAGCTGACTGACGTGTAAAGACACCTCCACGTCCCGAAGAATTTAACTAATTATAATATAGGATAAACGGTTTATGCCAGAGCCTGGCAACCTTCTCGCGAGCGATACTAATACTCAGCTCCAACCCTATCTCGCTCGCGTGCGCGCTCCCTTACACACTTGGCTTTTATACTCGCTCTCTCGCTCGCTCTCTACATGTTCACCGCGACTGCTCTCTCTCTCTCTCTCTCTCTCGGCTCTTTCTATGCGACTTGGCACACGTCAGTAAAGTTAGCGACTCGAACGTGGCGAGACTTTGTACTGCTAATAAACCGAATTGAACCTGTCTCGCTCTCTCGCGAGCGCGCACCTTATCGGATTACGCCAAAGAAAAATCCCACTGCCTTCGGCTATATGCGCGCGCGAGAGAGCGATTTATATCTCGATACACCGGAGCTGCCAACTCTATACACTGCGAATATATAGGAGCATCGAGTCATCGGGGAATAGCGCGTTACGTATAAAGACAAAGCATCGAGCGCGCGCTGTACATACACATCAGCTTGTAAAATGCGCTGCGTAATCGGCGACGTTCCCCGGCCCGCTATGTACCTCGTTGCGCGGATTCTCGAGATCGGCTCGCGTACTTAGGCGTGTACGCGTGAGCGAGCGTCGAGTGGCGTGTATTAAAGGTGGCCGTGGGCGGGCTGCGTCAGGACTGACAGGAGAGCGCGTGGGCAGCTGCAGCGGCGGCTCGCGCGCGTATAGTACCCGCTGGACCGATTGTTACGCATTTAACGATTCGTCGGAAAGCTCTCTCTTTCTCTCTCCGGCTCGCGACTGGCCACTTTCTGCCGTTACGAGCGACGAGGGAAAGCGGAGAGAAGAGCACAGCACCGGTGGCAACGGCGGCGGCGGCGGCGGCGGCGGCGGCAGAGTACACGAGGAAAAAGACACTTATTACCAACTATAAGCGTAGACAGAGGCGCTACGCGTGTGGCCGGCCACGGAGGCATGTATAAATACGCGAGAAGAGCCGCGTATAACAAGTTATGGCAGATAAATTTATCGCTTCTCCACTGAAACGCCATTACTTTAAATGCATCCCTCTAGCCTCTCCTCTTCCCTCCTTCTCCTCTGCGTACGCTCTTCGCTACTGCACCAGTTGTTCTTCGCCCGTTCCCTTCTTTCTTCTCGCGCTTCGTTGTCGTCGTCGTCGTAGTCGTCGTCTTAGTCGTCGTAGTCGTCGTCGTAGCCGTCGTCGTAGTGGACAGATACGTCGCGCGTTGCTCTCTCGGAACGCGTCCGCTGCTCCGCTGAACTGCGCGAACAGAACGAGCTGTCCTTCTCTGTCTATGTCTATGTCTCTCCCTCGCGCTTTCTAAGCTCCGGGCCTTTACGATCTTTCCAAATAACTATAGTCGCTCCCGACCTTTTGTTTTCACTGGCTTTCGCGCCGCTTTTCTATACATGTATACATATTCCACGCGTCTCCCTACGTACACTCGTTACTATACGCGCGGCTTCGCGGAGGTGCAGTCAATGAAAGGCATTTAAATTTCGAATTTAAAAATATCCGACGTTTTATTCGCGCAGAGCGGAGAAAAAAAAATAAAAGGGTAAACACTGTGTTTACGTACACGTGTAGGGGGCCCGAGCCTCTCACTTGCGTCGCGGTTGGCCGAGCATAACTGCCGGAGCTGCTGCTGCTGCTGCTGCGCGGAGGTTTTACGGCGCCGGAATCAATCGAAGGCCAATCAATGCGAGCTTTCCACTCGGCGGTCGGCTCTAGGAAGCGAGAGATATACAAAGAACGCACGGGAGAGAAAGAGAGTAGCTGCTGCTGCTGCTGCTGCTGCTTCCACCGCGACAGTGGCGGCTCAGCTTTGGCGTCGGGAGGCAGTTGGGGCACCCTATAAGAAGTGATCGTTACTGCTTGCCGCCCTATAATCTACACGGGCTAATGACGTCCATTACGTTACTGCAGCGCGCCGCGGTTCTCTCCGTCTCCTTCTATTTGCTCGCGCTCGCTCTCTCTCTCTCTTTCGCTCGCTCGCTCTCTGACCACACAGGGCAGCCCCGCAGAACACACACAAAATGTTCTCGCGCGCGCGAGCGCGACTCCCGTCTCTCTCTCTCTCTCTCACTCTCTTTCTCGCGGATATGCGCGCGGCGCGACTCTCGATAGCCGGCTGCTGCTCTTGGCTTGGCCTTCTTCTTTTTGCCATTTTTCTCGGGCGTTTTATCGTTTCTTCGCTTCGGCTCGTGTATAATGACCGTTTTAAGTGTCGGCCGTGCGCGAGAGAGTCGAAAGGAGACGGAGACACTTTTATTGGTCGCGGGTTTGTTTATCTCTAATTGGCGATTTGGCACGAGGATTTCGCCGCGGCTCCGTGCCCCGCGGGGAAAAAGTATCGTCCGGCAGTATAATCGACGTATCGCGGCTGACCGAAAGGGGGAGACATAGCTGTTAAAAAATAAATAAATAAAAGAATTGCTGCCGAGGCTGCAGCAGACTTTTGCGGCTGCCAGTTATCGAGATCCGGAAAATCCCGTCTGACCCGTCGTCGCGAGGTCGCGAGCATATCGATTGCGGCTCTTTCTTTTCCGCCTCCCCCCCCCCCCCCGCACGGGCACGAGCTGGTGTTCAACAGCAGCAGTCTCGTTAAAAATGTCCCAGAGGCTCGAATCTCTCGTTTATTATTCGGGGGACGCTTAGCGTTTTTGCGCCAACTAAACGCGCGCGCAGACGAGTCTAGGGAGGGAGAGAGGGACGAGGTATAGCCAGTCGTCGGCTGCACCGACTACATATAGCTATATGCGTTATATACTAAAGGGGTCGCGAATCCATTCGCCATCCGCGAATCTTCGATGGCTCAACGCCAAGCCGCCGCCGTGTCCGGCACTGCTCCGTGGGGGGATTAATGCGTGTTTATGTATATTCGCCGAGCGTTTTTCAAATTGACCCGCATCGCACTGCAATTCCTTTTCCTCTCTTCGTCTTTTTATTTCTCGTTTGCTAGACAGTCTGCGAGGAAGTACTTGCTCGAATACCGCGAAATTTATACGAGTGCATCTGTTTAACGAACGTTTTGTGTGCACTGTATGCATGAGTAAGCCGAGAAAAAATTATGCTCAATCGATCGAAAAGGTGTAATATAAATTTTCAGTACGTTCCTTTTGGAAATAATTATAGATTTCTTTTTAAATGCATGAATAAAAATTTTTCGATGTATTCGAGGTAGTCGCTTTTCGAATATGTTCGTATAAGTGTAAAATCCATTTATTGCACAAAGTCATAAACGAGGTTTAGTCGAAAATTCGAGTCGAGTTACTTTCCAGAGTGTCATGCGAATCTATTAATACCTTAACATTATTCTTTTAAAATTACTTGCACGAAAGAGATTAATGAGTTCGAAGCGAGTTACACGTGCCAATGAACTGGCAGCTGTTCTTTCATTCCGAAGAATTATTTGCTCTCGGGTGAAGCAAAGAGCGCAGCGCGCAGTATATACGCTCGTGTTTGCCGCGAAAAAGTAGCTTATCGAGGGGCCGTTAATCATTTGGAGGAAAATCTCGTTACGCTTTCAAAGATGCATGTATCTCCGATAGTCTGAGGAGAGGAGAGAAGCAGCCGACAGACAGGCGGAGAAGTTGTCGACGATAGAGCGAAGTGGGAGAGAGAGAGAGAGCAAGAGCGAGCCGGTGGTTTGGGGCGCGAATCCTCGGGTCTTCTGGCTGTATACATAAACTAATTACAATCAATCACCGCGGCAGCGGTGTGCTGCTGTGCTCTCGCGCGCGTATTTTCGATAGAAACCGCGCGCGTACATCCCGGCAGCCGCAAACACACGAAACCGAATACACTTTCCGCTCTCTCGCTGTGTGTGCGCGCGCACAGTGTATAGGTGCAAGAGAGAGAGAGAGACGCGATCGGCTAGACGTGGGCGTTTACCGTGGCTCTCCTGAGCCGCGGCGCGCGCTTCCCGCTATGAATTAAAGATCAACCCTTTATGAGCAAAAGGCCCCTGCTCTCTCGCTCGCTCGCTCGCTCGCTCGTCGGTCTCAGACTCGGTGTAGCCGAGCAGAATCATCAGGCGAAGGAGAGGTGTAACGAGAAAGAGAGATCGCTGGGAGATTGCTACTCCTTTTGTGTGATCGATTGTCAGACTCGCGTTTCAGGGACGGCCGCCGATTTATCATGCCCCGCGAGTTTCTTGAATTACGCCCCGGCCTCCCTGCGCGTCTCTCGATAAACAATCGGAATATAAGATATTCAGCTGGTTTTGTTTTTCAAATGATATTGGGTTCTTTATTTAACGCACGCTCATTTCATTCATCAAACTCGGTATTGTGTTTCGCGCGCGCTCTCTCTCTCACTCTCTCTTATATGCGCACAAAAGGAGGAAATAATGCTCCTGATTTTTGCGCCATTCGCCGACTGCGCGATTCTCCCTGTGCGTTCAGACGAGATAAGCTCGTCGAGTCGTGTCTCGCCCGCGCGTATATAGTGTATAATGTATACACAGTAGCTGCGCGCGGAAACGTGTATATAGTCTACATGCGATTCTCGCCCTCGCCCTTATATATATACCGATAAGTCGATGCGTGATTAGAGACTGGCATTGTACTTGGAGCTGCTGGAGGGTTACGCGTCGCAGTAGCTCAACCCCTTTCTGCTCCTCCAAATTTTCTCTATTCCCGCTCGTACCTCCCCCTTGTCTCTCTTAGGTAGCTTCTTCCTCTACGCGCTTAGCTCCCATTCCAACTCGCTCTTCAGTCCTTGGCGTTCGAGCTGCTTCCGCGCCTTCGCGAAACGCCAATAATTACAAGCTCTCGCTCGGGGAAGCTCCGTCCCCGGCTCTCTCTCTCGTCTCCTCAAGCGCTTATCGATTTTTCGGAATTAATAATTGCAGTCGATACGACGAAGCGTTGGCGAGGCTGCCTGCCTCGAATGCATATACAAGAGTTGCGAGAGCCGGAGCAGTGGAAATTACGGGTCCGAGCGGAAAGATTCGTGTTACTATAAAGGATCGCAGATTTATGGCAGTCCCGTCGGCTTCGACATTCCTCTCTCTCTCTTTCTCTCGCTCCTCGACTCATTCGCTCACGGATATGGCATAAATATAAAAAATTCGTCGGCGCAGAGAGAACTGCGCTCGAGGAAACTGGTATACGGAAAAGATGCAACACACCCTGTCACGAGTGTCGAACTCTCGGGTGGTATATACTCTAGCTACTTACAACCGCGTGTATGCGAGAGAGGCTCGTGGAGAAGACGGAGCGAGCGTATCGATATCCGAGTATATAACGATATCGCGCGAGCCATCGAAACCGATAAATAACGCGGGTCCCCGTATAAATTCTGGCTTCGCTCCTTATAAATTCGTGGCCAGAAATAACGGCGGCGGCGGCGGAGGACGCTGGCGAAGCGGGACGAAGGAGAGGACCAGAGTCGCAGGGGACAGTTAAACGTGGATTTTACTAATTTTCTGTCGTACACGGCCGCTCCTCGTCACGCGCGCGCGCGCGCGCGCAGGAGAGAAAGGACGAACGCGGGCTGCAGCAGCAGCACTGCGCACACAATGCCCACCGCGTTGCCATTCCTTTGGCCCATCCCCCTTCTTTTTCCACCTGCTTTTTTTTCCTCCTTTTGTTTCAAGGCTCGCGCTTTTTTTCGCATACACGCACGCTGCAGTGATTCAGGTGCGTCTTCATCGCTTTTTGCCGCACTCGTCTCGAGCATTCGCGCAGATGAGACTGCGAGCTGAGGAGGCGAGGTGGGGGGGGGGGGGGGGGAGGGCATCAGACGAGAGAGTGGGTGCAGCGTTCCTCGGATATATATTTCTGGCGTCCTTAACTTGCTTCGCGTCCGTTCATCCATTCATAATATGCATACGCGCGCGCTTTTGTTGTCCTGTCTCCTTGAGTCCGTTTTCGTAGGGCCATTAGGAGCCCACGTATCAATTTTATTCTCTCTTATTCGTTGCTCGCGCTCGCTCGCCGGAGCTTGCCTCGCTCTCTCACTCGAGAGCGCGCGCGCGCGCGCGAAATTACCGGGAGGGCTGCGCGCCGATCGCGTTCTGATTGAATCTCGGACAATTTACATGTTCGCGCGCGGGCGTGAATAAATAAAGGCCACCTTGTCATCGGCCAGGCATTTCGCGAATGTAAGAAAAAATCCCCGAGTCCGGGGTCATTACGGCACAGAGTGAGAGCGCGAGCTGCCTCCTCCGGCCTCTCCTTTTTTTTCTCTCCCCGACGCGACCACTTTGTCCCTTCTCTTTTTCTCGCGTGCGTCGTAAATCACACGGAGCAGCGGCGAGCGCGCGAGCGAGAAGCGATTTATTGATTTCGAAAATCTACACCGCCCGGATAGAAATCGCGCTCAGATTAATCTCCTTCTCTCTCTCTCTCTCTCTCACCCTCTCTTTCTCGCGCCTCGCACCTTACACACCGCGCGGCCGCGTGCGTAAATCGAGATTGAAATTTATTAATAATAGGAACCGGTATCGGTATGCGTATTATGTGTCCCGCGAGCGATACGTGTTCAATTTCCTTTTTTATTCTCGCCCGCCGGCTCGCGCGCACGCGTTCGGCACCGTGTGCATCGGGAGCCGCCTGCGCGCTCCGCAGATGCTTCTCGGCACCCACGACACGATCGGTGTCTGGTCCCGGCTGCGCGACACGCGAATAAATTATTATAATCGCCGCCGCGTACATATATATACCAGCCCCGCCGCGTGCACGGACTCCACTCGCCGAAGCCGCGATGAATTATTATATCGAGCCGGACTGTATAAGCGAGTCTAATACGGTCTATCGAGACTTGGCACTCTGCCGTTTTAGCGCTACCGCAATACTCCCGCGCCGCGCATTGCGCGCCGAGAATCGGGGATTTCTCAAGCGCTATGTGCTCGCGCTGCTAAATTAATTAAGAGCCGCGCGCATTGTGCACTCGCGAAGCAGCGCGCTTCTCTCGGAAAGATTCGCGCTCGCCGCAAGTAATTGCTTCTTGCGTCATTATTTGTGAAATCGTTCGCTTAGTGTGTAGTGCGCCACCGCCGGCCTCACACACGCGAGAGAGCTGCGCGCGGGGGCTTTAATTCGTTAAACGCGCAGCAGTACTGCAGCCGACGAGCATCGGACAGCTCGTATCCTCTCTCGGGCTCGTATATGAAAAATCGAAACCGAACAGAGTATTATGCGCTCTTTGTGGCGGCGAGAGCGAACACAAAAAAAAAATGTGTATGAAAAATGCGACGGACGCCGCGTGTGCGTAGACGCGAGGATAAGGGCGAGAGCCGGTGAGAAAAAAAGTCGAGGAACTTCCAACGCCGAGGCATTGGAAATTTCGAAATTCCATCCGTCGCGTTGAAAATGGAGTGAAATATGTCGAGCGATTTTTCTCTTTCCTCTCTCGGGGCGAAAGTTACACTTACTTATTATGTGGAGAGAGAGACAGAGAAAGAGAAAGAGAGCAGACTGCTGCGCTGCTGCAACCCCTCGACGAGCGAGAAGATGAGGCGCCGACGATCGTTTCGCAATTTACAGGCGGCTATATACGAGTGTTTACCTGGCTTTCCCGGCAGGTAGTCTCTCGAGGCATTAGGGACTTATTCATCAGGTCAGAATCTGGAGCATCTCTCGACGTGAAAGTCTGCTTTTACATAACCGAGCCTATTGGCTGCGCCGCGATGACAATGAAAATCGTGGGTAGAGAACTCGAAGGGGGGAAGACTGTAGGTGGCTTCGGCTCGATCTGGAGATGCCTTGGGGTCTTCTAATTGCTTCTCTAACCGGAATCGGTGGTCTGATGGCTACCGAAAATTTTAACGATTTATGCTTCGGCCCTATCGCTTTTCCGGCTGTATGTTTACCGCGACAATTTTCTCCTGACGGGCTACTGTATTTTCCAAGGTTTTGGGACGACCGGCATTCCTCGTTATTTCTCACGAAATGACTGTTTTCGCTTTCTTTTCTCCCCGCGCACGTCTCACGTGTGTATACGCTGACGTGCGACTATAAATAATTATCGACCGCCGATTTCTCGATTTAAATTTATATATCAACGGCAATAAAGACAGCGGCGAGCGACGACGAGCGGGCTTATTTCTTCTGGGAATCGCTAATAAAATTCTCGAAACACAGAACCGTAAAGGAGAATTGGAGAAGTATAAAATCAAAGTCTGATTGGTATCTGAAATTATGCTGGCATCCGCAGTATCGATCTTTCACTGCTGGAATTCGATTGCCTCTCTCGCATGAGGCACACACCACAACAGCGCGGCAGCCACACAACGCAAGCAGCTTCGTTTTTTTCCCTTTATATTAATTTCCAGATTAAACCGGCCGCGCAGACGTTCCCGAAGGACCCGAAGGATACGATCCACGCCCGGGAGATTGAGCTGCGTAATGGGCCCCAATAAACTATCGATTCCTGGACTCTGAAAAAAAGAATACAAGCGGCCGCAGCAGAACAGCAGCTAACAGCAGCAGCAGCAGCAGCAACAACAACGGCATACAACTTTCGGGGGCGTAGCGCCGTTACATAAGGATCGCGGCAGCGCACCGCAGCGCACGCGGTCTATATACGCGAACGGTTCGCTGTGCCGCGCCCAGAGCTCGTCAAATAAATCGGTGACATCGTGAGCGAGCGATGAGCACGGCGTTATACGACGGCGGCAGCTGATGCGCGGCGGCTCATGCACGCGAGCCAAAGCCGAGAGAACATGATATAGAGACATCAGAGAAGTAGCTCAGTTGTGCGTCCGCCGAACAAATAAGAAGGGCTATATCGATGTACTCATTTGTCAAGAGCGGGGGTGCGCCATTGCGTCGTCGCCACGGGGGGGAGACCAGCGCCGCTATTCACGTGGCTCCGATCGACAGGCCGATTTGTTGCGAGCTCTCTCGCGCGCTGACGGCTGCGGCTCTCTCTTTCTCTCTGCCTCGCTCTGACGAAGACGTTCAACGATTCGGTGCACAGACACACGCGCGCACGTCGATGAGTGCGCAGCTCCGCGCGCCGACTGACTCTCGAACGATCATCATCGTCGATATTGAGTTCCTTGCCTTGACTAATGGATCCGGAGCTCTCGCTCGATGCTGCAATGGCACCCACGCACGCGCGCCTCTCTTTCTCCGCGTGCGCTTAATGGAGCTCCGCAGCCGAGCTAACGAATCAATCAGAGGATGTGTGTAAGACAATGAGAGGAGGCTTGCGCGCTCGCGGGGACAATTTCGTCATAAATATAAAGTGGAGTGGGGGGCGAGGGACGGAAGGAAGGAAGGACAGTTTTTCAATGGTACATACGTACACGGGATTCTCCCTACTGCGACTCTCGGACACACGACTCGTGGGTGGTAAACTAAAGGGGGGGAATTACATAAGAATTTGTTTGTATAATCTCGTGAATCAATTTATTCGGTCCGTTTAATAAACACATCACATAAATCAGCCGCGATAATGGGCTAATGCAATTTCGTTATATACGCGCTCGGAGTCTCGCGCGCGCGAAACGCGATAAACCTGTTTGTTCACCTATAAGATACATCAGCTCGCATACTCGCTCTCGGGGCTCTTGGGTCTCTCTCTCTCTCTCTCTCTCCTCTCTCTTTCTCGTGCGCGCAGCGTATTTTCGGCGTGCAGTGTGCGCAGAGCGAGTAGTTCGGCGCATTAGCGCTCGCGCGGCCAGGTATATCATCCTACGCGCCCTGGTCCAGAGCGGCGACGACGACGATGAAACCACACCCGAGATACATCCATATACACGCTCTCGCGCGAGAGAGCGAGAGAGAGAGAGAGAGAGAGAGAGAACCGGAGAAAAAAGGGAAAGCACGCGAGTCGACGTCCAACACAATGTGTACAGGGTGACGCATTGCATTGCGCTGCCCTTGAATTATGTTAGGTGGTCCGGGCGCGTCCACTGACTCTGCGTTCCCCCCTCCGCGCTCCCCTCTCCTCCTCGCACTGCACTGCACACACACACACAGCGTACGCACTGCAGTATATACGAATATACGCGTGCAGAGTCGTATATAGCGCGCGGGATATGATCACCCGTGGCGCAGGTACACAGATCGACTGCAGCTTCGGCTGATGGCGCTCGAGGGAGCTCGCGCGCGTGTAGTGCGCACCGATATCGAGGAAACCTGTCGCACTCGCGCGCGAGAGAGAGAGAGAGAGAGCCGGCAGGTAGATGTATCCGATATACGCGTTTATACCTTCCTCCGTCTCTCTTCTTCCTTCGTTTTCCTGAGCGCGAGCGCAAGGAGAGGCGAGCGATGCACCTTGCGCGCTCGCGTCCTCGGGCCTTCGATCCCACCAACATCGACCTGCGATGCGGTATACATTTCTGACGCAAAACAAACAAAACCCGGCCCCGCGCGCGAACGAGTCCACTCGCTCTCCTTTACTCTCTCTCTCTCTGTTTTACAGGACGTTCCCTTGTCTAATCGCGCGCCCAGATTTCTCCTCTCGATTAACGCTTAACAAATTGGGGAATAATTAATTTGACTGTACAAGGCTCGCCGCGCCTTAATTAATATTCTTTATCATTTCTTAAACGACGCTATAACCGAGCATTAGGCGCGCCGGATGTTAACTTGAATTATATTAGTCGGGGTGAACAATTAACATTTCCTGAAATAGGCGTCGCGAGAGAATCGACTCATTGCTCTCGACGCCAATCAGCGCCGATTTCGGCTGAACTATGTCGCCGCGATAAAAATCATATTTATACTGCTAATTACACAAAGTTCGAAAAACACTGGAATTAACGTACGTTTCGTGTTTTACGGTCTTCTTAAAATCAAACACGATCCCGCAAACTTTTTTTCCAAAATTTCGTCGCATTGCAACGTAATTTTATACGGCGCCGCAGCAGGAGAATCTTTACATTCTGTTGTGCGCGCGCGCGCGCGCTCGTTGGGAGAGCGCATTTAGTCGACTGACAATCTTCCTGATAAATTGGTCAAATTCTTCTTCTTCTTCTTTTTCTTTTTATAACGGCCATTAGCGTCTGCCATTTGCATGGAAAACCAATTAATTTTCATGTCCGTGCGGCGCGTTGAATAGCACTCGGCGGTCGCGCGCCTAAGTGCCTCCGAAAGGCCCGTATCAATAAAGCGAGCCTTAACTGCCTGAAACACGAAAAGTCGAGCGTGTCAATTGACGTGGAATCGGGCATCAGTCATCGAAAAATTTAATCGAAAATTCTTCAGTAAATACGCAGAGACGCTCGCCAGATGCCGATATTATGCGCCCGCATCGAGTCATCACGGAGTTGCCGCGCTCTATTCTACGCGTCTCCTGTCAATTTACGCGCGGCTCTCGACTATACTCTCGCATCATAACGTATAAAACCCCCCCCCTCCCCCGATATTCAGTTTCCCCTTTCGTATATAATGCGCTGCAGCCGGTACATAAATTCAACAAAAATTAATAACGGCACGCAAGTCGTCCGACGAGACCCTTTTAGCTTTTCCCTTTGAGACGCTGAACGAGAGCGCTCGCTCGCGCGGCGCGCCAGCGAGCACCCAGAGTCTGGCCTCTCCGCGCCAGATACTTGCGTCACCCACTCGATCCCTCTTTCGCTCTCTTTCTTAGCCCCGCGCAGTCGCCTCGTGCATTATCCCAGAATTTATGGCCGTTTAGTCTAAAACCGAGCTGAGGTCGGACTGAATCGGTCTTTGTAGCCGGCCATTCATCGCACACCTCATGCCCGTGCGCGGCAGCGAGATTAATTCGAGATTTTCCGATTCGACGCGACGACGACTCTCGCGCGCGTATTGTGTCGCCCGTTACGCATTTTCTCTTTTTTAACATAGCGAAACGCCTTTCTCACGAAGCTCGCGACGAACGCGGGAAGAGAAAGAAAAGGTAAAGTGTTTCGACTAAACAAACACGCGTACAGTGATCTCGCTCGCGTCCTCAACGCGCTTTCGCTTTTTCTCCTCCTCGAATTTGTACCCGCAGTCGCGGGCGCGCTTTTCCCTCTTGGCCGACGCTGTAACCACCAACTGCTGCACGTGTGTTGTATCGCGGACGGCGACGAGATTCGCGAGAAGGAGAGAGAAAGAGAATCGCTGAATTGCCCAGCGCGATAAATTTTCAAGAGCGCGAGGGGCTAATGCGGGCGCAAGGAAGGGAGGATTCCAAAAGTTTTCAATTCTAAAGGCGAGCGCGCGCGGCCGGACGCTACTTCCATATGAATTATGCATGAAAGCTTCGATTCGCGGATTAAGCCGCGACAGCGCCGCTTAGGTCCGCGCGGGGCATTCGAGTCGTATTATCTATTCTTCCGTGCGCCGACGCGTTGCATCCTATACGCGCCAAAACGAGCTTACGCGATGCAGTTCGAAGTGAAAGACAGCTCGCTCGAGCGATACAGATACGCGTACGCCACCAGCAGCAGCAGCAGCCTATGAATGTGTCCAGGCGCACGACTCGACTCTATTTATATACGTCGCGTCGCGTATACGTGAAACACTCCCGACACTATTTTACGGCGCTGTTTTTCGGGAAAGAACCTGCGAGATTAACGCTCGCGCGCTTATTAAACGGTCGTACTCTTTGTTTCGATCTCGAATTTCATCACGTACGACGCGCGCGCGCGCGCGTTCGACCGAAAATCACGTCTCGGATGTAAAAAGTAACGATTGCCTTTGCGCGCGTCTCGTCGCGGCTTCGTAGAAGAGCCGCTGATTTTTCTCTTCGTTTCGAGTGCAAAAGGGGTGAGAGACACAGTCGAATATAGGACGAGAGTCCCTATATGAAGATGAGGGATCGCAGATAGGGGTTTGGTGTGTACGCGCGAAATCGACGAACCGAAAGCGAGCCCCGGAAAGACGCTCGTAAGCTTGTATCTTTCGGTTAATGCGCTGCATTCTAGCACGCATGGCAGTTTTCAAGATGGGTATTTGATAGGATGCGGACACGTAGGTTGTACGTGTGTATGCACGGGCGCAGGGCTAGATTAGGACGATATAATTACGACATTAACATAAGTCTCCAGTCGAGCGAGGACCTCGGCGGAATAATAATCGCGCCGAACACGTGTTTCGAGCTTCTCGTTTTATGCTCTCCTGGATATTTCTTTTCCCTAACTCTCCCGAGGTTCTTTCCATCGCGGTGCTCGTTGATAATCAAACGAGAATATCGTGCGGCGTACGGCGCGGCGAATTTTTTTGTTTATCGCACACTGAGCGCAATAAAGAATTTGGATTTCAGCGGGAACGCGCTTTTACCCGTAAATTTTGCAAAAGCTCGTGAAATTCATGAAAGCCTCGCGTGTAAATAAAAATTTATTCGGCCCATCTATCTGAGGAATCAATAAAATAAATACTGGCGGAGAGACTCTGTTTATGATATGAGTGCGCTTAATTGCTAACCGACCATTGAGAGGCATCTTCGAGAGCGAGCGGGAGAGAGAGAGAGAGAGAGAGAGAGGAGGAAAAAAAGACGAAGCGCGCGTCGCAACTGGCAAACTAATGAAGTGGTCTCAGGTGCGGATCATAAAAACCTTAAAAAGGTAGTTTCGTCCCTGGGCCGACGAATGAAGAAATAAGTCTTTAGCTACGTTCGCGGAGTGTGAAGAAAGAAAGGAGAGGGCAGATTTCTTAGCTTTATCTGCGGCACCGATCGCGTAGATTCGGAGAAGCCGGCGAAACAATATCATAACTCCTCTTCCGACTGCCACCGCCATAAATAGACGTGTCCCGTGCACGTGATATCGCACGGTGTCTTACTTGCCGCACTCTTTTTTTCGCTACTCTTTATTATTATTTTCCTCCGGCGCAGCGCGAGCTACTTACTATATACCTCCTCGCGCGGCTGCATCTTTTTTTCAACGGCCATAAAGCAACGCCGCGACTTTTTTTCGAATCGTCCCGAGTTTGAGTTATTTCGACTCGCTGCGCGCACAAGACCACTGCGCAGCAGCAGCAGCAGAAGCGTCTTATCTTTCGTTAGGCGGGCCAAAATATTCTCTTCTCGAAGATGGAAAATCGTCGCTCGAGTGGCGCGCACTCGACCCCGCAGCCGAACCTTATATACGCGTACTCTCGAGTCGATCCTCGACGATTCGAGTGGAGGGTGGCATCTGCCACTGCGGGATACCCTCCAGTATGCCGAATTCGAATAAACAAACAAAAAGACAGCCAAGAAAACTTGCGGAGCCCCCAGGCATCGATCTCTTGATTTGTCGCCTTACGCAGTTTCGACTACTGCTGCTGCTGTGTATATACAGCTTGAACATATTATTCTCTAAATATAGATTGCCGCTGGGTTAGTTTATATGGCGCTCCGCGCGCGGTTAGTAGGAGTATTCGAATGGCTGCTCGGCCCCGTGTAAGACGTCAAAAAGTCAAAGGGAAACCACTAAAATCAGTTAGGGATCTCAACTATGCGCGCGCGCGGCGAGCGAGGAAGGCAGCGGAGACAGAGAAAGAGAGAGAGAGAGAGAACAGCCCGGAGAGATTCTTAGCTGCCTGTGGAGAGAAAGAGAGACGGAGGTAGTGGGAGGAATATGCTTATGCTTTCACGGTAGTCCGTCGATAAACTCACGTATACGGGCAGTAGCGTATAGAAACGGAAAGAGAGGGAACGCGGTACACGCCTTCCTCGGCTGCGTGTTTGGACAGTTGTGTATCCTTCTAAGCGTAAACGAAAGTGAAAAGTCCTCCGATCGATGATGGATTATTCCAGCTTACCAGCCGTTTACGCGATTGATTTATCGATTCCGTATATATACACCACGGGTGAACGCAGGCTGCTATAATCGCTGGAAAATTTGTTTCCATCAACCGATATAAAACAGCTATTTTCAATGAAACTATATACTTTTTCACCGCGGCCACAATTAGTCACACGCAAAGGAAAGAGAAAGCACGGGGACGATATATCGCGGGAAAGAAAAGGAGAGAGCGAGAGATGGGACAGAGGGGGAGAAGGAGACGAAGAAGGAGGCGAGGGACACAGAGGAAACTTGTTATGCTTTGAGAGATATGGCGGAGGCCTGCGGAATACATAATTTTGTAAAGACAAAAATGCTGCGGTTGTGCCTCTCGGCGGACTAGCATTTTTCCTTGTTTTACAAAATGTTCAGCTCGGCGCAGCTTCCTCTCTTCCCTCGCTGCTGCTGCTGCTGCTGCTCTCCATCCCCTTCCTTCTTTATAACTCCTCTAAGCTGCGCGTTCTCTCAAATTCCCTCGCTCCGTCTCTCCGGTAATGTGCCGCGGAATGAGAAACGTTTTGTAAAAAGCGCATCCGCGCATCTTCGTGTTCCGCCCGTAAAACGAGCTAAGCCTCACATTCGCCGTATAGCAACTTCTGACTTGTAAACTCGCGCTAATCTATCATTGCTTATCCTGTTAATTTTTAAGCCCTCGCCGCACGGTCGCCCGCGGGTTCTTCTTAAAAAAATGTTTACCACGCATCCAGCGATATATATGTACCAGGCAATCATATTCGCGCGTGTGGCTCGCCTTTGTCTCTCTTTGTTCTTGTCGCAATTTTATTATCGCGTCGATCGTCGCGTGTATTAGATTATCATCGTTTGTAGGCTTCACGAATAATTATCGTACCGTCTCTAAGTATTCCAGAAATCGCTGATATTGATGGAGACCCATTACCTCCGGGGGGGTCAACAACTATCCGGCATGTGTACACGGAATAACGGAGAACCTGATCGCGCCAAGTTTAACCTAAAACATCGATACCCATCTAACTCACGTTCCGAATTCCGGCAATAAAGAGAATCTTCGTATCTTTCTCTTTTCTGAAGCCAAAAATAGTGGATGGGAAAAAGAAAGACGTTCGAAGAATTAATCTATAGAAAAGAGAAGGAAAAAACCCGGTCTATCGAATTTGTAAACAGCCGACGAAAGCTTGGCGTTATGCACCGTTAGCTTTGTATCGATCGTGGTGTTGATGATCAGCAGTAAAGTCACATAGGTTTGTTCCCCGATTCCATGTAATCAGACAATCTCTTTCCCCAATTTCCTCACTGAAACTGTGCCACCGAGAGCATGCGGAGGTCGGAAAAGTTGCTGGATATCCACTGCCACCTTGACCTACGTATCTCGTCGAAACATCTTTGGACTAAAAAGAGCTCCTTACAATAGAAAAAAAAATAAGTATCGAATTCGTTTGGAGAAAGAAAAGGGCTCCTACCTCGGCTCTCTTGTCATCGTTGACGGATCCACGCGGCGATGCAGCAGAGAAGATAGGCGCTGGCGCTCCGTCTCGTTTTCTTCTTTTTTGCCAATCTGTCATCCACGTAAGCTTTTTTTACCATCGCCAGTTATCGCAGCGACGAATTTGCATATACGAGCAGCCTAGTCCCCGGAGTTTTTCTTATTGAACCACTATTGGCATCAATTTATCTTGGCTCGAGAGAGTGAGATACGCCACGTGTATTATACGCATGTAGAGCGGCACGATTGTCATGGGACAGCGAGAGCCGTATAAATCGATCGTTGCGCAAATTGCCTTGGCCTAACATCTGGCAGGCCTAGTGCATTTGACTATCAGTCGGATCACGTTCGAGCGGAGTGAAGTGCGGCCCCCGTCAGTGCGCGTCGAGGTCTGCGCGAGGAGATCAGCATTCGATAATGTAATCCGTGACCCTCGCGCGTATGCGCCCAGCAATGCGAAGATAGCCGTTTTGCGAATCGGGAGCTGCTCTGTTTTTTCGTATTTGAATTCGGAAAATCTGAGTCACGCTTTTATTCGCCTCAGATAGAATCAGAACGACTGATTTATTCTGTCCCTCCTTTTTCCCCTAAGAGTTTATATCGCCGAGAATGTTTATTTCGCATCTCACAAAAGCGCAAAGGCATCACCCGCACGGGAGAGAAAGAGAGAGAGAGAGAGAGAAAGAGCAGCAGTTAAAATTCAATTTCGGAGAATTCGCGGGTCTCCCGTTTCAGAATCGGTTGCACTCGGCTGCCGCGATATCATCAAGACCATATAGGTATGTACGAGTCGCCTGAAACCTTAGCTAAAGACCGAAATGCCCGAAGCTTATACTCGCGCTGCGGCTCTGTGGTAGTACCTTCTGGGTAACAACGTTATTTTTTTTTCTGTTTTCATCATCGCCTGCCCGCTTTTATCTCTCTTTCTCTCTTTGCGTTGCAGTCCAATGCAACTTAATATTTTCAGTTGCGGCGGCTCAAAGCCCGGGTGCTTAGATTTACCGGGGGACCGAGCTTCATAAAGTCCGAGTCCGCGCGTGCGAGAGAGAGCTGCTCTTTAGAAAAAAAGAGGAGCCGTTCGTGCGCGTTCGCAAACGAATATAAAAGTCAAAATAGAGCCATCTCGATTCTCGAGGGAGCCCCGAAACGTGCCGCAAACTCCCGGTCTTAAATCGGTCATCCGATACCGATCTCCTTTCTATCGACAAGCTTATGAGCCGGTCGCGAGACGCGGGCGCATTAACCGAATCCTGGAAACCATTCGATGACTTTATGAGGGTCGCGACACGACGCTAAAGCGTAGCTCTCGCTGTCGAATCCGAAGACAACTAATTAAACGTTTTCTCAGACACGCGGACGGGCAGATCCGTAGCGGAGATCACCTTGGCCAGGGTGTCGGATTTTTTTCTGATCGCGAGAGGCGCGAATTTATTCCGTCGCGATATTTTTATGCTTTTTTAGACAAAAATCTGACACTCGTGGATCAGAGCGTGCGCGCAAGAGAACCATAAAAGTTGGGCCGAGTTTTTATTATTGGCCGATCATGAGGTAATGAACGACGGGTTTTTTTACTGCGACTGTCTCAATTTCATGTTTCACGCAGGAAAATAGAGATATTTTATCCGATAAGGAATTTGACGACTGAAAAAGTGTAAAACAAAAGATGCATCAGTGCCGTTTGTATTAAAATTTATTTATTAGACTCTTGATAAGTTCGAAAATACTATAGCCACTTTCGATTCGACTAAAGTTTTCATAAAATTAGAATAATATGAAATTGTAGAAGATAGCATTTAGTTTGGTGCGGAAAGCTGTTGAATCAATAAATTATAATCAGTAAAAGTCTTTAAATCATACAGTAGTAACCAGCCTTCCAGTTATAAGCAGAAATTTGAACGTCTGGGTAACGGATACGATTAAAATTTTGAAAGCTGATTTCCGGTACTTAAAAACGAAGGAAACAGTTTCCATTTTGATTTCATGGACTTTTAATCACGATCTACGGTCACTTGAAGTAGGAACTCATAAAAAAAACAAAGTATTTTTAACGGACATAATTTTGCCAAACATTGAAATACAATTTTACAGAATACAGAATGAAAGAACGAATAAAATTTTCCTTTAAATTCAGGCCATTTGTTTTAAGATAGGTAACTAAATTAATTTTTTATCAAATTTTCCATCTACAAAAGAATAGGTAAAAAACTATCCAAAATTTGATAAAATCTTTAAATATAGCTGTGCCTTTTAAAGTAAACGCATATAAAATAATATTTCAAATAATTAAAGGACAATTATTTATTCCTTAACTGTTTTTTTGGTAAAATTGTACTCAATGTATATGTTAGTAAAGTTAAGCACATTTAAAAGTTATTATTATTTATTAGTTAGATATTATTATAATTAATACTGTTCTTTTCATGAAAGTATACTAAAATTAACTTCAGAATATTAGTTTTTTTTTATTAAAAATACGTTTTTAAAATTTCAATCGAATTAATTTCTCGAAGATTTTCCTCTTTTTGTAAAAATGTCGTAAAAGACTATTCTAGGTCTAGGTTCAATGTGATTTGCTGTGCGCATCAATGAATTATGCATGGGTGCATGTGCATAGTAGGCCGTAATTGGTTTGAAAAATAAGTGGCAAGAGTCGAAAGACAAATCATAACTAAGACCTTTTTATTTATTTAAGTCTTTAACTATATAAAGATTTATTTCAGTTATGATACATAGCATGTAATTTAGATAGTTGAGATACTTAATGTTAATTCTATACGTGGTACTTAAGATATCTGTATTTGTACCGGTGAAGTATCTTTTAAATACTTTAAATTCTTCAGATTTTTTGAATTTATTTTTTAACATTGTGAGAAGAATGTAAGTTTGAAATCGAGTAGGTCCCCGTAAAATATACGCGTAACATCCTAGTTTTGACCTTTGCCATTTTTACGTATTTACTATCTCTGATAATGTTGAAGTAGTCATTTTTTGTTTACAATTGGATTGCAATCAATGGTCTACAATGATGATGTTCCCAATTCTACGTTTTGATAACTTGCTTCATTACTGTAGCGAAGAATTATATATAAAATATATAAAAATATATAAAAATAATTGAAACAGATTCATTTTACTTTCAGTTGAATCCTTTAAGAGTATAATTAAAACTTGAAATTTTATTTTCTGTCCATAACATCTAGATTGCGGAGAGGGATGGATATGCACCGCCGTCTACGATGCGTACACCTTGAAACAAGGTATGTGGTTTTTTGATCAGATTGATTTAAGGTGCATTTTTTCCTTACATAAGATCAAAAATTGGTCCTACTGAAATGCGACATTGAAAAATTTACATGCGTCAATGCAGAATGTGCAATTTAAGACCTTTCAAAAGCTGTCACCCAGTTTGGCTGATTGAGGATCCCCAACACTAACGGGACATAATCCATAATATTTATACCCGGTTACTGTTAAGAGTCCTCAATTTGGAACTTATTTTATGATTGATACGATAAAAATAAAAATTTGACCAATCGTCTGTGTACACACACACAAATTTGTGATTGAAACTTATGCGTAAAATAGTTACTTGAATCAAGGTGAAAGGTACATGACACGTGCGATTACTCATGAAAATTCGCTTTAATTAAAATGTAATTGTTCGTACGGATAAAAAAGTCAAAGGGGATTAAAAGCGAATATATATTTTTTAATTATGCTTCGGTGCGGATACAAACATTTTTATTAATAATGGAAAATGCTTAGTGTGACGGGGCTATTTGTATAAGTTTCTTCTGAATAATCTATGCGATCGGAGCCACAAACAGCCGCTGTTGAGGAGCGCATTTCTGCAGGATGTTGCAGTTAGATAAAACATGAAATACATTATGTATAATTGGCGTAACGACATTATTTGCCCGGTAAATATAAATAAAATATGCGATGGTTTTACAAGTGTTAATTATTAATTTTTCACTCTCTCAGCCGGGCCGGAATGGTCAATTTATTCGAGGGATGCATGCATAAGCATGTTGCGGCGGTGTTGCTGCCGCGGGACCGGCGCGCGGCGGGCGTGTGAGAGTCGAGATGCGCATCGCTTCTGCGGAAAGAAGGAAAAAAAGCGGCGCACACAGAGAGACTCGAAGAGTCCGAGAGGGAAAGAGACGCGTCGCGTCAAAAAGCCCGGAGAAGTGTTCCTTGCCGAAGCATAACGAGCCGCGTTATCCAGATAAAAACTCGTTATTACTAATAAAGAAAGTCGTAAAACGAGGAGAGGAGCTGCATTCGGAAGAAGACGGCGGGAGCGTGGGTCAGTTTTGGCCGGGCGAAATGGTGTCGTGAGGCATAAAGCAGTAGACGGAGGCTGCTGCCGTTGGATGCTTATACGCGTCCGTGCCCGAACGTCGGTGTGCGTGCAGTGAGCTGCGAGCTGCGAGCTGCGAGCGCGTGTCCCTCGGAAAGGACCATCAACAATTATAATAAAATGCCCCGTATAGCAAACGGAGAAACAAAGATAAGCCGAGATAATAAGAGAGCAGAGGAGGAGGAGGAGGAGGAGGAGGAGAAGGAGCTGAGAAGGAGGACGGAAGGAGGCGCGCGCGCGAGTGCGAGCGCAGAGGACTGTAGAGGGATAATTTTAATTTAAACAAATGGTCGGGAGGGCGGCATCTTTGTCCGCGTCTCGTATTATTTATGCGCGAGCAGGAGAAGCGCACGTGCGCCTCTGTGTCATCGGCGCGGACGGGTGCGTAGAGCGAGCGCGCCTGTGCTGTGTCAATGTTTTCCAGGATACCGCGCCGCAACCTTTTCCCTTTTTCTCTTATCTCTCCTCTCGCTCGCTCTCTCTCTCTCCTGGCCGTACCTACGCGCAGCTTCCATACTCGCTCTCGGTCGTCCAGATTTATGGTAACGTAATTTTCGAGAGAAAAATCCCCGAGACCTACGAGCGCCGATCGTCGTCGTTAACATTTTATTATTTTACGTCCTTCGATCGTCGCCGCGTCGAGCTGCGCCGGAGCGCGCGATCGTAACGCACTCGCGTGTGTCACGTCGTTATCTTAATTAGGATTGTAATTAAATTCCTGATGAGCGTAGCTTATTTTTACGAGCAGAGAGAGAGTGAGAGAGAGAGAGAGAAAGACCAGCTTACATTCGCCTCAATTAAAAATGCCGTTCTCGCCGCGGAGCGAGCGACGAGGGCAGGCTCCGTTCAATTCGTCAAAAATTGCGGATTTTCTCGGAATCGAAAATTTTTGCCCATATAGAAATATAACTGTACCTCGAGACAGAGAGAAGAGAGAGAGAGAGAGAGAGAGAGAGAGAGAGAGCAGTGTACGACAGTTGTAAAACGTAGCCGGCGCCTCTATCAGCGACTGGCTATTTGCGCGCGCTCTAGGCTCGCCAGGCATTCGGTTATGATCAAGAGCGTAAAAGGGCAAAGCGGAGCAATTCCAGCGAAGAATTCGGTAGTAAAAGGTCGGATCATCGCGCAGAGTGCAGCACGTGCAGCGGCAGCGGCGGTGGTCATCGTGTCTGGCGCTCGTCGCTGGCCGCGCACAATTTACTGCGAAATAATGAAGGACTTTCGCCTCGGCGATCGCCGTCGTCGTCGTCGTCGTCGCCGTCGAGTGCAGAAAGAGAGAGAACATGTACAGTGCGATTGACATTCCAGCTCGGTTATTGGTACACTGCGTTGAATTCCGCGCCGCGCGTTCCCTCTGACTCATATAATATTACGCCGCTTCGTCCACGCACTAATTTTTCAATTTATTCCTTCAATTATGCCGACGTAAAACGAGTCGCGATACTCTGCGGCCTCGCTTCTCCATCGGGCGCATAGCTTCGCGCACACATATGCAGCAGCTCGTCGCTCGTCGCTGCGGCAAAATTCATAAACTGCGGCACGACGAGAGTTCCGGGGCGAACAATCACCCGGCGGCATTCGCGAAGCCGTGCGCGTTTTCGAATAAACCGCGTTATACCGCTTGTTATTACAATGAGCAATATCGGCCGCTGCGAGAGCGCGCGCGCAGGATGCTCTCGTCGCGCGGCGATCCTCATTTCCTCGCCGATCTCTCTCGCGGGAGAAATTTCGCCCGAGTATATGCGCGAGTCGTCCGCGCGGAATCGGGCACAAGTGCAGAGACAACATAGCCCGACGTCTGCTCGAAAATTATTGTTTACACACATGCACGCGGAGAGGAGCGATGCTAATTTGAAGAGGCGAACGCCGCGCGCGAAGGAGATACAATGCGAGACGAGGCAATAATCCCGAAAAGCCGACTATCCGCGTTTTTTTTCTTCTCCCCGCGCGTCGAGACGAGAAGAAAGTGTGCAGAAGGGGGGGTCTCTCGTTGCTTTTCGGCTGGCACACCGTGTCTGCGGGCGTTGGCGTCGTATATAGTTATTGCAGCGGCGGCACCGGGCACGAGGGCGCGCGAGGGACCGACTCCCACACTAAAGAGCGCTGCATATCGTTTGGCGCGTGTGAGTACACACACTCGCTCGGCAGTGGGTGTGCATACGGCCGTGTAATGCCGGACACAATGGCTCGGAGGCTCTTTCTGCTCTCCCTCCGTCTCTCTCTCGCTCGCTCGCTGACTTTCGTCTCTGCAGCGCGGCTGCAGCGTGTGCGCCGGCGGTGCGCGCAGAGGTCCGGCGCGCGTATAATGTTTTATGGCCACGATCAGCCGTAGAAGTATGAAGTGTCGATAGAGCGCGGCAGAAGCCAGGCGGCGAAGATCAAAGGCGCGCGAGAGACCGCGCGTGGTAGCTCGAGACACAGAGCAGCCCTTTCTTTCTCTCGCTCTCCCCGCCGCTTTCTATCTCTCTTTCGCGCGCTCGCGCCAGGACCTTCTTTCGCCGCCGCCGCTGCTGCTGCTGCTGCTGCTGCTGCAGTGCGAAAGAGCTGAGCTCACTGCACAAATGCCTCATTCTTGGTTTTTCAGCGAATCTTTCCTCGCTCTCGAACTCGCTCTCCCGCCCGCCGCCGCCTTTTTCGCTCTCGCTCCGGACCTGCAACTATTACATTCTTACGACTTTGTACAAGCATCCTCGACGTCGGTTTTACAATGTCGTGCGTGTGTCTGAGCTCGAATACAATTATTTTATCCTCCTCTCGTGTATACAATACCGCGCGGCGGCGAACGCTGCGCGAGAGAGGAAAAAAAAGCGCAGAAAAGAAGGTTACATCAGTCGTCGTTCATCGATTAAGTAGAAAACGTCGATGCCCGCGACGTTCACCTTAATGAAAGTGAAAATCCGTATCGCGTCCTACTATCGCGTAATCGACTTGGGCAATGCGATAAATTTCGTTGACGAAATATTTGCGGTATGCCGGCTGGCGGCGGCGGCGGATCGATCTGCGGTCGCATAATATAAACTCGGGAGTAAATGAGCCGGCGGGGCTCGGGTAAAAATTTCAGTAGATTAGTGCCCGTCAGTGTATATAGAGCCCGCGCGCGTGAATAGCCAAGCAATTTGTAAAGTGATTCAGAAGAGAGGACGGACTGGGCGTTACTCGGTCAGAGGCATCGGCGCTGAATGAATCGTATATATATATAAGTCCCGGACAGTATAGCCCGAGACAGCGCGCACTGCGTATATACAGCCGGGAGAATATCGAGTCCCCGGGGACCTCTCCGCGCGTGGAACGCGATTCACCGATGACCGAATTAATTTTTCTACGCCGTCACATCGGGAGGCTATAGCTCCCGCACGCCACTACACACTCGCTCACGAGACGAGGTGCACGAGACTGCGAGAGAGACGGAGAGAGAGAGAGAGAGAGAAAAGGGGGGAGGGGGGCGAACGCGGGCTCGGGAGCATCGGGTCGCTATTAATTAACCTGATAGACCATAAATAAAACACGGCCGCCTCTGTTCACTCTCGCTATCTTCCTCGCCTCCTCTCTGGCTTTCTCTATACCTTCGCGCGCGCGCGCGGCAGCTCCTCCAGCTCTCTGGAGACGAATATAAATAAATAAAAGTCCGGTCCGATGGGCGGTCCGATGCGTTATGTTAATTGGGGCGTTGTCTCCCGGCACGCATACCTATTCTCATTAACTCCCTGCTCTCGCCTTTCTATATCGAAGCGCTCTCCTTTTTCTCCTCCGCTCTATCTCTTTCCGAATCGTGTCGCTGCTGCTGCTGCTGCTTCATCTCTCTCGTGTGCCGCAGCCGCAGCCGCCTCGATGATTCCGTCTCTCTCTCTCTCTCTCTCTTCCAAGTTCGCAGCGATCCGTCAGCTTGTTTTGATAATTTTATCGCTGCCTAACGATACGTACGTGACTTTATGGCCGAGTGCTTAGCGCTACTCGGATCGTATGATCCTCCCTCGTAAATTTATGATTTTCCGGCAGGGCATCACACGACAAGCCAAAGTCGTGCCACACGTTCCCTCGTCGTGCGATCATGCGATATACGCGAGTATTAGTCGTCACTTTTTTCTGACACTCGAATGACCAGTTTGCGACTCGATGGCACACTTCACCTCCGTCGCGTCCATGCGCCACACGCATTCGCCATATATGTATAATACACAAACGCGAGCGGCCTCTTACTTCACTTCAGAAAATTAAATTCCGAAAAGTGTGAAGTCATGTATTTTTACACATATAGCGCACATTCCCAGAGTGGCAATTGTCATGCGAAGACTTCGAAACGAGGTTATCTCTCGCCTCTTTTTGTTTCTTCTCCTTTATTTTTTCGTAATTCCGTATTTTTAGAATGAAACATTGCAGCGCGCGCGCGGCAACTATTCGGAGTCATCGTTACATTTAGCATCAATGCGAGAGGAGAAATGTAGCGCGCGCGCGCATCAAGCCCGTTGTTGCGATGTAAATATTGCGCTTTAATAATAGACCATTAAAACAGATTCTATGAATCTATCTATAAAAGCCATAAGCCATTGTCTTAGGTCTGAAAAGCCAGGCTATTGCAACAGAGAGCGCGGTGATTTGGTCGTGATCGCAATAGCAGCCTCGCGAACGCTGCTGCTGCTGCTGCGTCGTTATCCGACGCCGTCGTGCACTATAAAAGAGAAAACTGAAGAGACGAACGGAAATGGAGACGCGAAACAAAATGCCAGATGTAAAGAAGAAATAAAGGACGACTGCTGCGCGAAGGATAAGGGAGCGCGAGAGGACGAAGGATGAGAGGAAGAAGAAGAAATGTGTATCAAAATCAAGCTATGACAAATGGAAAAAAGTGAGGAAGAAATGGGAAAAGTACTCGGACGAAATCAAAAAGCCGCTCTCTCGGTGTATGAAGTGGGAAATGAGAGAAAGAGCGGAAGAGAGACGGGTAGAGAGAGAGAGAGAGGGGGGAGGGAGGCCGCAGAGAGCGCACCGTATAATTTGTGATGGCTGCCATTACCCATAAAAAATCTATTAGACTCACCTCCGAGCAACTCATGGTCCCCCACGTGGTTACTGGTAAAGGCTATAAAGATGTTCAACTTCTTGGCGTGGAGACTCGAGAGCCGAGAGAGTATCTTTGTTTTCTTCGCGGGCGCACATAAATTTTATTTTTCTCCTCGGCGCGCGCTCGGCGTGACGCTGCGCAAATCGATGTCAAACACATTCTGCAAATTTCGCCGCATTAATTGCCGGGCTCGGTTATATATACGTATACACTGGCATATACACGTCATTGCCGGGAGAACTCGGCGAGTCATGATGAATCCCTCTCGCGCAGCTTTTCCCACGAGGATGTGCCATTTGTCGAAAGTTTTCGCGGGGGCATAACTTAATGCGCGAGCTGTCGGCGACGGAGCCGGCGAATAAAGGATTTCCTCGTGGCGGGCGCGCGCAGATTATACGGATCGGCGTACGCGCTCGATTATCGTTACAAATTGCCGCGCGCGCGCGCGCAGAATCGAGCGCTCGGCGATTCTCCCGATACCGATCTATCCCCGTGATAATGCTCGTGCTAGGAATTTAATATCGCTTAAGCGATGCGCCCTGAGCAAAGCTTTCACGACTTATTACCGACTCTTACGAGTTTTCGAGCGGCTCTCTCGCTTCGCTCGCGCGGGGGGAGGACAATATTACGATTCTTAGCCGATCGATACGTGCGCGCGGCAATTTATTTTATAGCCAAAGAAAAGCTTGCACTCCCGCGTGTGTGTATACTATACCTGTAGTGTACAGCGGGCGGCAGATTACCGGGATTAGCATTCAATAGCCTTGAAATTGTAGACGGTAAGCTGTTTGTAATAAAGGCCCTCTAGGACCTAAACGGAGATTTAGGAAAACGATTACCGGCCGTAGCGCAAAGTCACGACGCCGCGCGCGCGGCAGACGCGCATCAAACGTGAAAATAAGCCGTATCAGCGCGCGCGGCGAGTACATTAAGCTGCGCGCTCGCGAGAAAGAGAGTGCTGCACTCTTGTACAGTTGTATGCGGACGAGGTATATATTGTGTATACACACACGGCTCTCCGTGTCTCTCTTTCTCTCTCCAATACATTTGTCGGCATTGTGTGCAAGTGGCTTAATTCCATCAAGCAGGAGGCAAGGCATCATGCGCCGGAAGCACGTTTTATGAGAGCTGCGCGCACACGTTAACCGGGCCGGATTAACATTAATTTCAATAGGCGCGAGCGCGCGAGAGTGGCGCGCGCGCGAGCAATGATAACAAACAATTAAGCCGCAAGCCAAGTCAGTAGTGGCGGCTGCTGCTGCTGCTGCTGCTGCGGCGCGACGATGAGGTCATCGATGCCACGAGGGTGATGCCGCCGCCGCTGCGCTGTCGGAGGCTGCTGCGCGAGCTTCGCACTGTATATGTATATATACATACGCACTATATACGCGCGACACGTAGGAGCCGTATCCTATCATTAAACTCGTTAAAACTAGCCGCATCAAACCAACTAATAGATCATCAACTCGATTAATTAATGACGCCCTCTATACAGTGAGACTCGGCTCGATATATATACGTATGCGCTGATATGCCCGCTTTCCCGCGCAGCTTCTCCCATTTGCTCGTCTCTCTCCATTACCGCGCGGGCGCGCGATATTTGCATGCCATTTTTCTCGAAAATTTATGGCTCGCGACGAATTGAAAGCGAATGTAAATATAGATGACACACTTGCGCGCCGTTATAAAAGCGCGTGTGTATATGTATACAGCTATAGCGTACGAGAGTCGACACCCTGTCTGCGCTCGTTATTAAGGCGTCGCGGTATCATCGGCTCGATTCGCGTTCGGTATATGTCAAGACAATAATATACGCGCGACGAGATGCCAAGGATGACGACTCGGCCAGAAATAGTCGGCGCGCGACGAAAAAAAATCTAATCAATGAGTCACCAATTGGCTCTCTCTCTCTCTTTCTCGCGGTGACTTTATTTTCGAGCAATTAGATGTCATCGCATAGTCATAAGTCAAATAAGGGAAGCTCGACGTGCGCTGCTGCTGCTGCTGCTGCTACTGAGACGAGCGAAACAAACGAGAAATGATCTCGTTGCTAATCAGTCGCCTCTTGATTCGCTCTGCCGGCGTCTGGTTCGCTCTCGCTCCTCTTCTCTTTCTCCTTTTCTTCCATCGACGCCGGCAAATTGTTAATGAACGCTGAGCTGGCGCAGCAGTTCTTTCTCTTCTCCCTCTTCTCGCTCTCTCGCGCTGATGCACTGGCGTTTTGGCCCACGCGTCACCATAATTACGTCGCACACGCACGTCTGTCTCGGTCCATGCGTGACCGGACTGCCAATCGCAGCCGAGAGATACGGCTCTCTTTCTCTCTTCAGCTTCTTTCGCGACACATCCTTCGCGGACGACTCATTCCATTCGCGCGTGAGTGTGTATAGAGCGAGGAACAATAGAGCGATTTGTTTCATCAAAATTTAATACCTCCTATCGGCTAATTATCATTTTTCAGTTGGCCGAGCGCTCGACATTACCGTGTAAGAGGACGAGGGCTCGCGCGCGCGCGTGCGCGTAAAAAATATTGGAAAAATTATTTATTCATCGATGTCATTAAAAAGACGTAAGCCGAGAGTGTGTGAAGGGGAGGGCGAGGGTGGAGGAGAGAGAGAGAAAGGGAGGTGAGCGCGCAGGGGTAAAATTACAGAGCTGTCATGGTTTAATTAAAGCTCGCCAGCTCGAAATTTATTCATTCAGTGCTTATACGCCGTCATTGGCTGGAAAGATTCGGCCGTTTCGCGAGATTTTCATCTAAATTAACAAAGAATCGCAAAATTTGCAAATTCATCCGAAGCTGCCGGACGAGCGAGCGAGTCATTTTTCAGGAACTCGCGCGAGAAGTTGGCGCAGCTTTAGTGGCGGGCCAAAAGGTGGGATATATAGGGGATATATTCAGCTGAGACGCGCGCAGGGCGAGGCGCGTTTTCCCAACTTCCCGTCGTTTTCCGCGCGCCAGCTCCATAAAGCAGCGGATCGGCAAGCCGGGGCTAATACAGCAAAGTTTTCGCATCATCCGTCGACCATCTTCGCCCTCCACCCCCCCCCCCCCCCCCTCCCTCTTCGCCCCGGCTCCGCTCGCGGCGCTTATTAAGTCTCGGCAATGATTTCTGCGCGCGAGCGACGAGAGTCTCGTCGGTATAGTATAGCTGTGCAGGGAAAGACTCATAGATTTTTGATCCCACGTGAGCTGCCCGAGAATTGTAAATTATAATGACTTTAGGGGAGCTGCGCGTTTTCGGCGGCGGCGGTGGCGGCGGCGGGACTTTGTTGCGCGCAGCTAGCGTCAAACAATAAAAGCGCATAATCCAGGGAAAGGGAAGCGGAGGAGAGGATCCGGAATCCGGAGAAATTGACTGCGGTGAATTTTTATCAGACCCGGGCGAAATTGCCGGCATGAATCGCTCTCGCGCCCGGTTTTATGGGTTTATTAGAAGCCAATCAGCGTAGTCGGAACCTCTAATCAAAGATACTGACGAGTGAGACGCGGCGACTACTATACTACTACTGCTCGCTCTAGCATTATGGCATTATTCGGCCTCTCCCTCCTCCTCTTTCTGCGCTTTCATTCTCGTCCCTTTACCCTTCTTTTCTCTCATCCTTGCCTCCTCCTTCACCCCTTACGGCCCCTGCACGGCTCCTCGTCCCTCTCTCTCTCTCTCTGTCCTCCTCTTTTTTCTTATATATACAACTCGTTAGTGGCACATTATATTACCTCTCCTCGCCGCCGAATCAAATTCACGATTGTAAACATCGCGGCTGCGCAGCGCGCACCAATCAGCCGCACAAATTTGGATTTACAGTCGATTTTATCTTCGGCTGATTCGAAACTTTTTATCGTTGACCCGCTTTTACGAGGCGATTGTTTTTCCTTTTCTTCCCCGCCGCTCTCGCAGACCTCCCAAGAAATTGGCTATCAACTCGATTCGAGGAACTGCATTTTATTGCATTTCGCGATGTATATGCGCGCGCGCGCGCGCGCTCACGATGTCGCATCTTAATATTACCTGCGCGCGATGCACACTTGAGTGCTATACTCAAACATTTTATCGGCGATTAGCGACGAAACAGATATTCAATGATTCAGCAGGCGAGCGCGCGCGCCGGCGGCGCATCATCGGTAAATCCATGCCAGGGGCATTATATAGACGATAAATCTTGGATCGCATAATCGAGCGAGCGCAGGAGCGGCGGCAGAACGGCAGAAGCACAAAGGCCCATCGCGAAATGCGCGCGGCCGGCCTGCGCTCCTAACGACAAAGCCCCTAAGTAGTAATTATTTATGTCTCGTGTATACGATGTATATGCTACGCCGCGCGCGAGCGTACTATACCTATATGTATACGTGCTATCCCGGCTGTATAGGCAGCTGACTAGGTGCAAAGGCCCGATCTGAATCGGACTAGGCGATAAATCAGATATAGGCTGTCGGATTAGCCGTTTGTGCGAAGTGGTTTTGAAAAGGGTTCCAGCGCGGCCCACTTGACACTGCGGCCTTTACACCCCGACACACACCGATCAATGTAATATCGGATTCCGCAAGAGTCGTTGCAACAACGGAGACTCGGATATTTCTCTCTCTCTCTTTCTCTCGAGCGGGCGACAAAAATATACTCTCCATCAATTTAGCACGTTTTACACGTATACAGCATTTTCGGACTCCTACGACCTACACTCGCTCGACACCTACGACTTTTTCGAGGCTCCGCGCAGGAGACGGGGGCCGGCCATCCGCGCAGGAAGAAAGAAAGTCGCGCGACACACCCCGTCCGGCGCGGGATGTGACCTAATTGTGACTTATGGTTCCTCTAATAGAAACGAATTTTTTTCTCTCGCTCTCGCTCTCTCTCTCTTCACGTCCAATCGCTCGCTCCGATACCCAGAATTTCGCTTATTTAGAGCAGCGCGCATATTTTATTGAAAAGTCGTAGGGTGTTCGTTCCGCTTATTTCTCGAAATTTCAAACTGATTTATCGCGCCTTTCCTTATAATTCGAACCGCTCTCTGTCCGTCCACGCATATCGATGCGACTTTTTTTTGCAAGCGCGCGCATTGTATACCCAACGAGTGCGTGCGCTGGCGTCGACAATTAGCTTCGTGTTTACACGTTGCTAAATGAGATCGGACTTTACGGCTGCGCACACGAGAGCGATTTAAAATCGCGCGAACACGCATCGCCCGATATGCGCAGCGCGCACCGCTCTGGTGCAGAGAGTTAAAACTCGGCTTGTAACGGGTCGACAGACGAGAGGAGAGGAGGCGACGGCCGCGTTACCTGTTGTTTAAGTCGGCGCGCGGAGAACGACAGGTGCGCCGTGCGCCACCCAGCTGCCGCCTTCGCCCGGATATCACTCATTCCTCGCGCGGCCACGGCTGTATGTATATACGTGCATACGTCGTCTCGCTGCTCTTCCGCCAATGGACAATCGCTCCCTTCTGCCACTAGCCTACAGCTGTGTAACTGCGTATTTTTAACTCCCTCTCTCTCTCTCACCCTCGTTCGATGCGCTATTGATTAGGCGCGCGAGCTACTCTCTTTGGGAGTCGATGACCGTTGATTTTCGTTTACTGCCCGCGATCTTCGCCCTGATTTTATCGATTATCACGTTATACAGCGCAGAGCAAAATAGGTGCGACGAGCGCAGAAGACGCGTCGTAGAGAAAAGACGCCTGCAGGTATATTGTATACGTACGCGCGGTTGACAGGAGAGTGCAGCAGTCTGACAATACAAGCGCACGAGAGGTATCAAACTCCGCGTAGGTCCTCGTCGACGAGCCTGGCGCGTCTACGCGTCTACGCTTTTTTTTCTCTCTCTCTCTCTCTCTCCCGCTCTCAATGTTTACTCACTTGATCAAAAGATTCCTTTTACTTCTTATTTCGCGTCTGGCTCGGGGAAACGACTGCGCGCATAGCCTGCACACATATATATATATATATACAGCGAGCGAGCGAGCGACGACGACGAGAGTCTCATTTCGCTGTGTTTCCGAAAGCCATATCAATTTCGCGATATTACTTTGAAAGTACCGACTGGTCCGCGAGGGCGTGAAAGACGAAGCGAGGAGAGAGAGAGAGAGAGAGCGAGTCGAAAAGAGAGCTCGCTCTCGTGTGCGACCGGTAAACGAGAGCACACGTCGTTAATCCTTTGATTTTTCGAAGCTCTCGCTCACGCACACAGACACACACACACACACACACTGGAGCGCAGCGCGTCCTCGGCCTTTTTCTTGCCTCGCTCGCCATCTCCGCCTCTCACTCCTCTCTCTCTCGCTCTCTCTGTTTGTCTCCCAGGGGAGGTGCGCAGAGACGGCGGGGGCGAATTCATCCCCGTCAAGGCGCGACTGGATATCAAAGCCGCTATTTATAACGACCCCGAGCAAAGCCAACTTACGAGCACATACGGTCGCGCGCTGATACTCCAGCCTCTCTCTCTCTCTCTCTCTCGCACACTTATGCGCGCTATGCACATACACGCAGACGCGCACGAGGCTCCGCCGAGAGCGAGACTGATATACGTGCATGTGTATAGGCGAGGCAGGCGTTAGCACTAGCCGCGCGCCAGAGCATAATCCGGCTCGCAAGAACGCGCAAACGGGGATGACCGCTCCGACGTATTTGCATATAGAGAGCGTTAGCTAAGGGAAATAGAAGGTGAATACGTGACAGACACTCGCTGAGCTCCCTCTCTCTGCCCCTCGCCTTCCCCTCCTCGGCACGTCAGACAGAGAGAGACGTCGAGTTTTCCGCGGATCGGGCTACTATGCGGCGAGCGCCGCGCTCTGAACGAGAGCTGCGGCGAAGAGCGAGACTCGTTCCGATGGATGGTCTTATCTGCGCGCGGCGCCCGGGCCGCAGTCGAATAAGAAGCGCGCAGACTTCCGCAGACTCGTCCGCGCGCGGGCTGATAAATTGGGAAAGCGAATAGGTGGCGTACGCGCGTATATAGCCGCGGCGAGGCGCAGCGGTCATTAATTACAACGCGACGACGCGATGTGCCCGGGCGCGTATACGAGTCTAGCCTAGAGCGCGCATAAGGGGGCGAGTCGCCGAAGCGGCGGCCGAACGTCACTCTATAGCCCCCGCGGCCGCTGCTGCATATCGTCTTCGTCTCCTCGGCGCGCGAGCGGTCGTCGTGCTCTCGCGGCCGCGACGTGTCTATTTCACGTTTCTAGGTTTCGCTGTCGGACTCACGGCTCGTTGAGCGCTGTTGCATCAGCTGCTGCTACCGGAGTGTCCACGATGATTAGTGTAATCGCCGTCTTAATTTAGTAGACGCGCGCAACTGTACCACCCCCGCCGCCGACTGCACCTCTGCTGCGGCTCGCATCTATGAATCTCTCTCTCACTTGTGCTCGCATTGTTTTCGTCGGCTCTGCTGCGCTGCTTTTTTAAGGACGAGTGCGCGCCGTCTCATCTCGGGTGTATTGTCGTATACCGACGCTCGTCGTCGTTGGGGTTATTTATAAGAGACCGAAGAAATTAGTCGTCGTCCGCTGTCAGCGGTGTCATAACTTAGTTTGCAATATACACGTGTGCGTGTACGCCGTGTGCGCGTATGTATGTGTATTAGTCGCACGGCGAAGATGTATTTCTATTGAAATCCTGTTGGCCCTCGAGCTTGGTATCAATGTACTTGTACACACAGTAGGGCTGAGCAATGTTACTAATACGCGTCTTGACTCTCTCTCTCTCTCTCTCTAGTCTCTCTCTGTGTCAACCACACCAGAATTATAGATCCGGATTGCGTATATATTCCCTGTTAAAGGCAGCCTCTCCTCTATCCTCCGCCGAGCCAAAGGCAAATGCTTTAAATCAGAATGGCGCGTATCAAGCCACGTCTATGGCGTCCCTTGATAAGGGTCCGCGCACGAGGGGTCGCTGAATGATTAGAGATATTAATATTACTCATACAGGAGAGAGAGAGAGCGAGAGCAACAGAGAGAAGGGTGAAAATTTTCCGGGACTCTATATTATAATAGCACGGACCGAGGGTAATCCGAAAGGCACACGCGTCGAATATACGCGATTCCCGCGGACACAAAAGCGAGTTCGGCTCTGTTTATCTGATGGTTACTTTTTTAATTTTTGCGAAAACGGCCGTCATCAGAGCGCTATAGATGGCTGACGGTCAATATTTATCAAGGCTCGAGAGAGTGAGAGAGAGAGAGAGGGCCGTGGAATCGCGATCTTACGAGACGATTCGCGCGGCGTGCCAGACAACACTTTGGAGTCACGGGGTGCGGTGGCGAGACTCCACAAACTAATTCTAATCTGGCGGTACCGACAAATCGCTCGCCATAAATCCACGACCAAGAAACCAGCGCCAAGACGTTTCGTAATCGAAGATAAACCAGACCTCCTTCGCCGCCCCCACCTCCTCCTCCTCCTCCTCCTCCTCCTCTGCCCCTTTCCCCAGCACTTTCTTAATCTCGCCTTCTCACTCTTCCTCCTTCTATCAAAGTCAGAGTTCGTACTTTTGCTCTTTCTCTCTCTCGCTCTCTCGTCGCTCTATTCTCCCGTTCGTCGCGCGCGACAAAAGCTGCGTGTGTGTGCGCGCACGCGCGACTGACGAAATCATTTGCATACGCAGAAACGCACACTGCAGAAAAATACGCTCGTCTCGCGAAAGAGAGAAAGAGCGCGAGAGAGCGCGGCGGAAGAAAAGAAAAAGCGGCGAAAAGAAGAGCGCACTTCCGAGCGGTATAAATAAAAAATGAAGGTAACGCGAGAGGTATACTATACTACTGCGCGTCGAGAGCATATAAGTAAGCTTCCTCGTTTCCTGCACGCGAACTCTGCCCGATGTCCCTCGATTGTTCGTCGGTGGAGCAAGGAACCTTTGCGCTCGCGGCATCGTCCCATCTCGCTTTCCCTCTCGACTCCCTCTCTCTCTCTCTCACTCTCACTCCCGCCGCCGATGTCCATAGTTCATACATCACCGAGATTGAAACATTTCCTTATTATTACCGCTGTCGGCATAGATTAATTCGTGGAATTTACATAGAAAGAGGGAGTGAGTGGGGGGGGGGGGGGAGGAGGAGGCAAGTTTGCGCTGGCTCTCTCTCGCGATATTCGCCGAATGGTTAGGACTGCGCGCGGAGAGCTGCGTCTCTTCGAAAGGATGAGGGAGAGCGGGTAATCGCAGACCGACCAACCGACCGAGACCGACCGACGGCTTGTCTTTGTTTAATTTCACCTCTCCATCGTCCATCTATTCCGTACGTCATAGGGGTATTTTCCATGTATTCCAAGTATTTTCTGTTTCTCTTGCTTTTCAGCTGCGGCAAACAAGCCCGCCACCACCGCCGCGACGAGGATTAGCCTTTCATTAATGTACGAGCTAATCAATTAAATTCCATAAGATAATTAATTTCCCCGAGAGAGAGAGAGTGAGAGAGAGAGAGAGAAGAGAGAAGAGAGTCCCGGCGCGTTATGTACATGCGCGTCGCGCACAACAATACGGAATTTCGACATCCACTCGCGCGTCCGTCTGTCGCGCGCGTTCTTACTGAATATGACCGAGCTTTTGTGGAAATCCATTGTCCGGATCGAGCTGCGCGGGGGCTTGCTGCTCCAATTTTTTCCGTACGGGCCAGCGACTGCGCGGCCTTGAGGCGACGAGCGCCGCGCAGGTCCCACTTCATTTTTCATTATCTTGATTTCGCACTAACGAGGCACGACAATGCCGATAAATTATTCCCTCCCGGACAATCGAAATTCCCGGTGTATAACGATGCCGAACCGCCGCGACGAGACACGCATCGCTTCCCCGCGTGTTGAGCTGTGCATAGAGGCCCCGATGTCGGCGGCAGTACAGCAGAGAAAAGCCCCGTGAATGCCCTCTCCTGCATATACACACGTATATATATACGCGAAACACGTCAGGATAGCCTGGCCGATGCAGTGTGTGTCGGCGGCAGCGGCAGGAGCAACTCCGCACCGCCGATGACCTTACTGATCAAAGCAGAAAACATTTTGCATGGCACACGAGCAGCTCTCCTATCAATGCTCACCGGATGCGAATGAATGGACGTCGGTATGCTTTTGACCAGGACGAGGGCGCACAAAGCAGCTTTCTTACCTACGTGTGTACACGTGTATGTGCTGCAGCGGTATACGGCTGATGCCTTTGCAGCGGGCCATTATACACACAGCGCGCTTTCGACTCTCCGCCTCGGCCGGGCGAAATTAAATTTGAATTTTTCACGGCCGTGGATGTATTCGCTGCTTTTATCGAAAATCGAATCTATAGAGCCGCATAACAACTGGTGCAGGCTATTCTCACGTCGGAATAATCCATGAATGTGTATACCAGTTCGCGGTAGTAGCTTTTGCGATAAATTGATACGCCACTCGTGGAAAAGTAGCCGCGAGAGGTAGCCGTGCGCTGAAACTCGGGCGTTTTAACATTTTCTCCCTTAATGTTGTGCACACCTCGGTATCGCCGATTATGGATTGCCAACCGAGCTCTCTTCGCCGTAAGTATATATTAATGCGCGCGATATGTTAAACACTACACGGCGACGTTCGCAGGTTCGCGCTGATCACGCGAATATTTTAGACTCTTAGGCAGTAACTTATATCGCGCGTCGAGTATGGCTACCGAACAATTACGCGCGAATAATGTACGCTGAAAAGTATATGGTGGGAGAAAAAAAAATTGCGCATTTATTTTCTCTCGCGCGCTCCCTCTCTCTCTCTCTCCCCCGATATCGGAGATATTTTCATTTACAATATATATATATATTGTAAAAGTTAAGTAAGATATAACGAGAAAGAGAGGAATCGCCTGTAATCAGCTTTCGATTATTTATCGCTCTATTAATCCCGGAATAGGTCGCCGATCTGACTCTCGATTTGTAATCGTTATAACCGAATCGCCGCTCCTTTTTATCGCCGCTAGCGATACCGCGCGCGCGAAGAAGCTTCGCATCGTGAGAGAGAGAGAGAGAGCACACACTGGTCTTCCGCTTATTATATTCGCTACTGCTGCGCGCGGGGACGTCGACTATATAAATGAGCTGCGCGAAATATACATCGATAACTCGCACTTTTCTTTGGGCTTTACTGCCTCTTAACAGCCTCGACTTTTAGCACTCTCGGAGCTTTTTTTCACATTCGCAACGAGCGCGAGCACTACGAGTTCGGAGAGGCGACGTGTACGAAAATTAAAATTTATCGCTCTTATACATATATAAGCGCAGGTATATAGAGCTGCATATTTAATTCGTTCAATAAAAATTCAGTGAATAGCTTATTTTCCCAGCGCGACGAGAGATGAGAGCCGCGCGATAAGTAGCCTATACAATTTCGTCATAATAAATCAGCAAAAGTAGCAGCAGGAAAGGAAAGGCACGTCCGGACCAAAGGGATACAATGAAATGGTCTTATTACCCGGACGAGCCGGCTTATGCGAGCGCCTCTTTTTCACGCGACTCGTCCTCGTCGTCGTCGTCGCTGTTCGCGTAATTCCCGCGGCGGCAAATTTTAATATCGAGTTTCGCATCGAGCACAGAGTAGAGAGAGAGAGAGTGAGAGGAGTATACTCGGCTGGTGTGCGCCGCAGACAAAGAGAGACGCAGAAAGAGAAGTGTCGTTACGACCACCATCGCGTACATGTATATGTATATAGACCGCAGAGTGAGAGAGAGAGAGAGAGAGCCGTACCGCGAGCGAGATATTCGGTGCGCACGGCACGCGCGCGCGACTGGTATATACAGCTTCGTGACGATATCTTGTTTCTTTAATAAACGGAAACAGAAGGTAATCGTATTATTTATTCCCCGATGCGGTCTAATAATAACCCGATCTGGGCTCGGTGCGCGCGCGGAGCGACAGAGAAAGAATCGTCTTCCTGCGGGATGAGAGACGGAATATAAAAGAAGATTTTCAACTTCCTCTCTGCACTTTTCTGCTTCGCCCGCGTGTATATACGTATACACAGTGCAGCTACGCGTGTGGCGGCTGCAGCACACGCGTAATACTCGTAGAGTCTATATTACCTTACACTGCAATACTGCGCATGAATTTCCAACTCCTTTTCCTCTTTTTTTCTTTTTTCATTTCGAGAAAATAGTTTGCTCGCGCAGAGATCGAGTCGATCGAGAAAATTGAACTGATTCGTCGCCTGTTACATGTAACGCATTACAGTCGATTCAGCTCTCGGTGTGTATAAAGTACGTGTACTCTCCTATTCTCCCCGCTCAAGCCATTCGTTTACCTTTCTCCGAGAGGCTCTTTCTTGCGGCTTGACCGGCTCGGGCACAAAGTCAGGTGCCGCGAGACAGAAACAGAGAGAGAGAGAGAGAGAGAGAGAGAGAGAGAGAGAGAGAGAGAGAGAGAGAGAGACGCATTAGCAGGTGCGGTGTATCCTCGGCGTAATAGTCGATATATCAGACGTCTCTCGCGCAAACATTCCGCGATCGCGACGACCGATACTCGATCCTCTTCCTCTCGAGCTCGCGCGCATATAAACTCGTATAATTTTCTCTATAGCGAGGTGACCTCGCTCTCCCGCAAACAAAAAGTCCGCGCTGCCGCGGAGAGAGGAAGCGCTGAAATCTTGTCCGAAAATCAGCGAGATTGAGCGTAACGAGCGTACACACACGCACACACAGACACGGCTGAGCGCAGGAAATATCGCTCAATGGCGCAAATTGCGAGGAAGTATCAGTGTACGTCTCGCGGCGCTTCTCCCTCCGATATATACCGCGCGCGCGCGATGAGTCAGCTAATTTATTCAAAGCCGCGAGCTGCGAGAATCGAGAGCGCCGCCGCCGGAGTGGCCTATTACGTGCGTATCTCTATCTGTGCGCATATACACATATATGTGTACGACATAATATTATACGCGAGGAAGGCGAGCGATGCAACTCCCGAGTCGTGTGCGCCGGTGTGCTGGAAAGAGGCGGACCGTCCGGTAGCCCGCGGAGGCGCGATGACCAGGCGTTGCTGACACCCACCAGAGAGCAAGAGAGCGAGCGAGAGAGAGAGAGAGAGAATCAGTAACGACTTGGAGAAGGGACGCTCTCGCGCATATTTAGCTGTTCTCTCGCGAGCAGAGGCGCTAATGCGCGTATCCTCCCCCACTGTCTGCTGCTTTTCCTTATACTACTGTCGTTCGCTTTGCACAAACATCCTCTCTCGCTCTCTCCCGCTCTTCGTTTTTCCTTTCTTCCTCCCCCGCCCTCTCCATCTTCCCGCTTTCGTTTCGCTCTCGCGCTCGTCTAGCTCTCTTTCATGTTCTCTTATTCAACTGAGCGTCAGCTCTCGTCCTCCTTCTTTTTTTTCCTCCCTCGTCCCGCAGTAGCTACTTGCACTCTCATTCTTCGGAGGGGGCAGAGAGGAGACAGGCGCAGCTATACACGCGCTAGCTGCCTCTGCTAGCTCGTGTAGGCAAGCGTGCCGCCTCTCTGCAGCGATACGCTACACGCGCGGATATATTGAGACACGCACCAACGCATTCTAATTATTGTGTGCATAATGGTGGCCGCTCGCCAAGCCTCAGAAATACATCAGAGCGCAAGCTCTCTCTCTCTCTCTCTCTCTCTCGCTCTCTCGCTCTCTCCCGCTATAGATAGGTATAACACACAGACACACGCACACACACACCGCAGGTTCATTCTCAAATTCCACCGCACACGCGCGCGCGGTTCTCTCTCCCGCGACGATTTCTATTTTCCTTGCGACCAAGCAGCCCGCCGACACTGCACCTTTTATCCCCTTCTCTCTCGAGCGGCTCTCTCGCAACATTGGGAAAAACGCTAATTCGCTATGTAGCTGGACATTCGAAATCGAGAGTAAAAAGCCCGGGTTGTTCTTCTTTTTTTTTTGAGCGAGCAGGGCGGCGGAGGAGCGAGCCTTTGTTGATTAGCGCAAGAAAGATAAATGTCTTCCATCTATACGTCCGTTTTGTCGCTGCGCCTCTCGGCGTCCGATATTATGCGGCCACAGGGCTCTCGAAAGCCGCATTGAATCGCTCTCTCGCAAAAGACGAAAGAGCGAGAGAGAGAGAGTGAGAGGGACGAGAGAAAGAGGTATACGCGCGAACGGCCGAATCTTCAATCTTGGAGGGAAGGCCGTGTATATAGACTCGCGAGAACTGTTGCCTGCTCTCTCTTTCTCTCTCTTCCTCGGAGAAGTTGATAGATGTGGAAATAATTATAGGTGAACTCGCTCACTCGCCGACTTGGCGCGCAACAAGAGTAAAAACCGTGTCAAATTTTCGACCGGTAATGACTTCGGCCATGCAACGCGCCGCCACCGCCGCCGCCGCCGCCGCCGACTGAACTGACAGAGCCTCGCTTCGACTATGGATCGAGCCAAATAAATAATACGCGCCGCGGCCGGGAGAGGATCCAACATGACGAATAAGTGCCCCGAGTTTCCCGTTCTGAAAAAACGATTCCTAATTTATATTATACCCGCCGCCGCCGCCGCGCGCTCACCTGTTTTTCAATGAAGGTATAGCGCGCCGACTAATCATCGATTTAATCGTGCCGCCCGTTTGTCAAATTGAAAACGGCAAGCTTGTGTGTGTGTGTGTGTGTGTGTGTGTGTGTGTGTGTGCTTATGTGCGAGCTCATTAATCGCCTCTAAAAACAACAGACACACACGTTGCGTAAACGAACAAACTGACGCCCGAGAGACGCGCGATCGGCGCCTCTGCAGCACAGACTGATCGTCGAGAGCCACGCACGCCGTATACTATTATACTCAACGATTTGACACCTGCGCGTACACGCTCGCTTCTGGTGAACTCTTCCGAACGGCCGTAAAGCGACGCTTTACCGGGAACGAAGGCGTGAGCAGCGCGTTGTACCCCGCGCCCAGATAAAACGGCCTGACAAATCTTCCGAACTTATCTAAACGTTGAATCAAGCCTTTGGAAAGAACTTTCATTCAGAGCTCGAGATTCCCACGGGGGGCGGGAGAGCGAGGAGCGGTTCCTCGAACTCTCGAAAATGCCCGCGAATTTTCAGAGCCGCGCTCTCGGGAATCCGAGCGCGCGGCGGAGCTACGAGCGCATCAGGGTCGCGGTGTATATATAATCGAGAGCGAAGAAGTAATACCGCGCGGGAGCGGGGGAGGGGCGAGAAAAAGGACGAGTCGAAGCGCGCGCTCTGGCCTATCTGTATATATACATGCCCTCGACCCGTCCGACTAATGCATCGGCGCGGTCGGGCCCGCGGGCTTCTCTCTCTCTCTCTTTCTCTCTCTCTCACTCGGTAATGCCTAATTAATCCAATTAATCTAGCTCGGCACAAATGACCAGGCGCTCGCAAAGAGCTGAGCAGAGAGAGAGAAGGAGCGAGAAACGGGAGGGGGCCTCAAAGGCAACCGTACGTGTATACACGCGCGTCGTGCCCGGCTTGATGGACGGGCGCTCCGATCCGAGGCATTCCGAGAAATTAAAGATTTGCCGCTGATTTATAGAAATTCATAATTTGAAATATCGAGCGTCATTAGCGCTCGTCGATGCGCGCGCGTCCGTCTTCCTTCGGTATAGAGATATGCCTTTTCTATATCTCGGCTTTATCTTACTTGCAGGCGCGTCGTATTAATGCCTCGACACGCCGCGGCGAGTATTATAGCCGCGGCGATCGTGAATAATTATCGCGTCCGTTTTCTCTGTTTATTTTTGTTCTACCGGGAATCAGCTTTTACTAACGCGGCGCTGGTGGCGGCGGCATATAATTGGCTGTTTAATATTCAGTTCGAGGACTGCGCGAAATTTATACGCGAAGATTTGTTGAGTTTTCTAAAACACGTGTTACTCTTAATTGGCGACGATGACGATCAGTGCGTGTGTGGAGATCGGAGCATTGAAAGAAAAAAGATAGAGTAAAAAAGAAGAGAAGAATGAAGACACGCGTTCGTATACGTACGTCGAGTTTCTTTACGAGGCGTTTACGGGCAATTTCGTGTTTGCCGATCCAAGGGACCTTAATTGCAGCATCAGCTGTCATGTGTAGAGATCGCGGCGCGGCGCGCGCACTTTGATTCGTTCTTTTGTTGTCGAAGGCGCGAGCGAACTCTTTTTAGCGCTCGGACAGCTCTGTCCTTTTCGATTCTCCGCGGAGACGAAGAAGAGCCTCTCGTCGTCGTGCAGCGTCGATCGCGCTGCGGCTCAGACACTGCGCGCGCTCGTACACGCATAGACATCGCGGCTCTTGTCGCGGCGAGAGGATCGAGCGCTCGGTTGTATTTCTTTGGCTGTGCGTGTGCTCTCGGAATATATTATCGTTTTGTTCCCCGGACTCGTCGGCAGTCGGTGTATGTGTGTGTGTGTGTGTGTGCGCCGAGGCTGCTTGTCATTGGCTCATTTGTTAGATGCCATCCAAAGCATGCGGGGCCTTGATTTAATGCCTCCACCTCAAACGCTCGCGGAGAGCTGCGATCTCTCCCGGCTCTCTCTCGCTCCTCTTTACCTCTTTGCTCTCTGCGGCGCGGAGAGAAGGAGAGTAGGGGGAGCAGCGAGGAATCGAAGTTCTCTCCGCGCGATTGCGAGTGATTAAAAAAGAGAGGCGAAATAAATCCGGCGTTCGAGCCCGACGCAATGAGTTTTCTTCGAGAGCTCTTTGCGCCGACAAAGATTCGCCTTTGCTCTCCCTCTCGGTTTCTCTCGCCCCTTTCGTTTCCCTCGCTCCACATAGGTGTGACCGAGAGTGTTTGCGCTGCGCGCACGTGTGCAATAGTGTGCATAGCCATACATGCATATTGCATGTATATATACGCAGCTCGGCGCGCAGCGCTTAACGTCTTCCTCGAAAGACGCGAGACGAACGCGATTCGTCAAAGCGACGATTAGGCGAACGCAGAACTAAAGTGCTCAACGCCATTTTACATCAGGACTTAATTTGCGCTCGGCGACCGAGTAAAAGAGGACAATGGGTCTCGAGTGTATATATTTGTTCAGCGCGTGACCCGACTTTTGGCTCCGTGTGCGTCTCACAATATAACACTGCACGGCGTTCACTTCCCTCTTTACACCGATGGTCCTTGCGTGCAAATTGAAACTTTCCACTTTTGCTCGCCGCCGCCGCCACCGCCGCCGCCGTGTAGATTATTCGCATCGGTCGCTCGCAAGCCGATCAAAACACGCGTGCGCACGACCATCAGAAATACCTCCTCGCCAACGGACGCTATATATACACGCGTCTACGAGACATAATTAACTGGCTTGCTCCTCGTGGCTAGACTCGAGGAAAGAACGACGAGCCGAATATCGGGGAGCATTTATACGCATAATTATTCCTACGGTCGAATAGCCTAGGCTCGCTCGCTCTCTCTCTCAGAATGATTAAATTTAGCAACAATAAGCCGAGAATTATATTTGACAAGTGTCATCATTCAGTGTCCGGCGTGCCGTGCCTACGCGCATCCCCGTGATGTATGGCAGTTGCAGGTAAAGTACCTGGTAAGTGCCCGAGGTATCTGGGAATTCATTAGGCGAAGTCGCGAATGATATCAGTCGGCGGCTCTCTCTCTCTTGCGCGCGTACGAGAGGGAGAGAGAGAGGGAACTAAGGTAAAAAGCAGCTCGAGGGGGAAGAGGCGAAGGGGGGGGGGGGGTAGAGGGCGATTGTGGCTAATGTCGAACAATAATTCTTCGCTGCGGCTAATTAGCGAATCCCGATGTAACACTCGCGAGAGCTCTGTACGCGCGCGCGCGGGCAACACTTGCGGCCAATGGAATCATAAAAGGCCCGTCGAATAAGGCTGCGCACGAGCGCGAAATCCCGCACTTCCTGCTCGCCATTTGTTTCTTTCATTATCGCGCCGCGTCGAGCCTTGAATAAGTGCTTTCTTCGATTAGCTTTTACGGTTATACGTGTGTGTGCGCGTGTGTGTGTGCTTTCGGGGTAAACGGACCTCGTAGTCCCGCCGTCCGCGCGCAACACTGCGCGAAAGCCCGAAATACACGTATATAGCACCTCTGCCAGGTGTTATTTTCGCGGATATATTATTGAATAACGACGTATAGCTTCGATCCCGCGCGTTGACGTCCTTCTAATTTAATCAGAGACGCGGCTCCTGCATATTCATCGGTCTATTTCAATTTGCGACTCGGTATATGTGTATATACGCGTGTGTCTCGCGTATTCGGACTCGGTAAATTATTCTTAATGGGCCCCTCCTGTGCGTTCTTTCGGAATTCCGAAAATGAAGAATTGCAACCTCGCCGCGCCCGGGGAGCGAAAGAGGATACAACAAAACACACGGCGGTTTTGTGCGCGCTGTATATATAGAAAAACGATGTGTGTGCGTGCGTGTGTGTGTGTGTGCGCTCGGCGCGGATATATCTCCACCTGCAATCTCTCGCATCGGTGCTAGGAGATAAGAGATAAATTGCCCCGTAGCAGGTGTAGGTGGTCCCGTGGTGCTCCTCCACGCCACACCTGACTGACTACCTTTCTTCTCGCTCTCCCACCCTCGTCGCTCCCGAGTCGTTGCATCTCTCTCACTCTCTCTCTCTCTCTCTTTCTCTCTTCGCGCGGTTTTCCTCTTGATAAAATAACGCTGCTGTACACTCGCTCGATCGAGCAAAGCAGTGCGCGCGCGCGTATACCGCAGTTTTGGAATTCAATCAAAATTCGATAACCGCCACTTGATTGCAGCGTGTATCTTCGATCGTATATACCTCGTGCAAAGAAATTGGCTGTTGGCTTTTTTGCTCGTTGTTGCGCGGGGCTGAGCCGCCGAGAGAGAGAGAGAGAGAGAGGGAAGGCATGACCGGTAGCAGTGGCGGCGGCCCTTGTGCGCCGCGCAGCCGATGTTCGCGTACATAAGCAGCAGCAGCGGCGGCAGCAGCAGAGATAATGGAGTAAATGAGAGTCGGCTCTCTCGATTGTCGATTTCGCTTGGCGGGAACGAAAGGGAAGGTAAGAAGAGAGAGAGAGAGAGAGAGAGAGAGAGAGAGGGAGACGAAGGACGCATCGCGCAGGATCATTCGGGCCCTTCACTTATACGGTAGCCGAATGGCCATTGGACGCGACGCCAAGGAAATCTAATTGTCGGGTCCTGGAAGCGCCGCGTGTATACGGGCAAATTGCAAAAATAAACACGGCTGCCCATAAGTGGAGTGAGGTAATGGAGGGCGAGCCAGGGCTCTCTCTCTCTCTCTCTCTCTCTCTCTCTCTCGCTCCGTTCTTCTTTTTAATCTTCCTGCGCGCTCGACGGTTACTTTCAATATTTCTCCTTCTCCTTCTTCTCCTCGCTCCATTCGTCTTCTCTACTCTCTCTCTCTCGGTCTCCTACGACTCTGCTTTTTCCCTCATCGACTTCTTCGCGGTCCTTTTCTCTCTCGCTCGCTCGCTCGCTCGCTCGCTGGCTCCCTCGCTCTCGTCCTTTTTTTCCCAGGGAATGGAAATACTAATTTTGCGGAATACGGTGGCTGGACTGCGGTAAGCGGCCGATGCTATATAAGACGGTGGTGTGGGTCGTGATTACCCGCGGATAATTATAGCTGGCTGACGTGCGCGCGCGAGCGGATTCCGCACGGCTCATATACAGAGGGGGTGGCTCCTCGCCCGCCACCCGACGACGTACGTGCGGAGCGCCGCCGTGTGAAAGACTGCGCGCGCGCGCGCGACCGACAAATAGGCTCTACTCTGCGCCGCAACGCAGACGGATATACATAGGAATAACGAACGCGTGTCCTTGTGGCGGGGAAAAAGTGCGAGAAAGCGATCGCGTGCGTGTCCGTGCGTGAGGTCCGCAGCGCCGCTCGCCGTGGACGCCGAGAGATGTAAAAACGAGTTTCGAGTTATTCGAGACGGAGACGGAGACAGAGAGAGAGTGAGAGAGAAGCTGCTTTCCGCTGCCGGTCAATCACATCGATTATTCGCTCAATAATCGGTTAATCACTCTCGAGCTCGCCGCGTCCCGCTATTAGCCGCGATTACCCTTCAATCCCACAGTATACGCGCAGTCTGATCCTTTTCCATACTTATGTCTGCTATGTATTCGATGGTCAGCCGCTGCAGCTTGCGGTATATAGCCATCAGCCGCGCGAGATATCAAAGGGAGCTGCCCTCGAACTTGATTTTCGCTGGTGAGCCGCGCGCGCGAGTGTGGCGTCTGCGCAATGTATCAATATAGGAAGAAAAGGACTGTCGGCGCGGCTTCGAAGAAACGAACGACTGGCGCCCCATGCAGGGCAATAAGAATTTATTGCCGTGGCTCTTTGATGAGCCGCAGACAGCAGCTACGGTTTTCGGCTTCGGGGAAAGGTCATTTTTTGATATCGCACGAACTCTCGCGCGCCGACTAATTGTAAAAGATGCGCGAGAGGATGGCGGGTGAAAAAAGAAAAAATAAAACGCACGAGAGGAAGAGAGAGAGAGAAAAAGTTCTTTAGAAACAAAGCAATTTTACGGCCTGTTAGCGTAATTATTTTTTGACTAAGTGAAATCAACGGAGGAAGGCATAAAAATACGGCTCGCTCTGCGATGCTGACTCAACGCGCGCCGCAAAAAAAGGAAGAAAAAACAACGACGACTCGAGCAATAAATTCTTGGGCATTAATTAAAGTGCAACTGTACACGCGGTGTGCATCGCGATTGTCGAATCGATGATGATTGCGCCTCGCTTTTTCCGGATTACTTCAGCGCTTTGCGCGCCTCCATTTTTTTCCCCTCTCATCCGGTAAATGTATCATATACACGCATACGACGGATCGAAATACTTATTCGCAAAAAGTTGCAGACGACGATTGCCCGAGAATCAGCGCGGTGTGCTGATCGCGCGCCGCGTCTTATACGGCCGGAGATTAGCCATCAATTCGGATTGGGGAGAGAGAGAGAGCATAAGCTCGAGAGCTGCGAAGATGCTCGCAAATGCGAGCGCGTGTACGAGCTGCTGCTGCTGCTGCTACTGCTGTCTCGTCGCGCTAATGGGAGCCACGGTCTAATGCCTCCCGCTGCGTCCGGCGATGCCCCCCCCCCCCTATCCCCCTCCTCCACCTCCCTTCTTCAGCTCGCTCCCTCCGCGCGCTTCTTCCAGCTAATGGCTGCTCTTTGATGACAAATATCGAACAGAAGAAAATATATAAATTACTTCGTGGAAGCACTTCGGCAAAAGACGACGTCGACGGCGGAGCAGACGACGCCCACTATAGAGAGAGAGAGAGAGAGAGAGCAGCTTCTTTGCGCATTGTGGATGATGAGAGCTAATGGTCTTCGTTTCCATATTTCGCGAATAATAACTCACTCCTCGATATTTCTCGTGCTCTTATTTTCTTTCCCTCGCTCTCCGTGCTCTTTCTCTCTCTCTCTCGCACTTGCCGTGCCGCATTGCAATCGGAGCCTAATGAGACGCCTCTGCGTGTGCTCTTTTATTTTTTTTTCTCTCTCTCCCCTCCTCGCTTTTTTGACTCATCAATAACTAGCCTAATTTTTAATTCATGAGAAAGATGAAATGCTTCATTCTTACAAAATACTGCGAATAACTAATGTCACTCTCGTTTCGTCGAGTTTTACGTTTCGCTACTGCTGTAGCCGCGCATTATACGTGTTCGTTATGCACATTTTCGAGTTGGAAATTTAGGACGAGCGATTCTTTGACAGATTGCCAGAACATCGGGACGCCTTGATGAATTACTCGCGACAAATAGATCGTCGCTGCTGCTGCTGCTGTCTCAGAATTCGAGGGCTTCTCTGACAAAGAGAATAAGAAACGAAAAGAGACGTCGTCCCTGCCGCTGGGAAAGGGAGACGAAGTATAAAAATGTGATGAAAATAGTATATTCCAAATTGACGCGAATGAGAATAATGCCGAGAATTACAACGAGGAGAAAGAATACAAGCCCGGCAGATAAAAATATAAGAAACGAGAGAAAGCGCGAGCGTCGTGAGAGCACGAGGAAATTAAGGAACGCCAAAGAAATGCAATATAGATAAGCCGGGCAAAAAGTGAATTAAAAAAAAAATGCGGGGGTGTTGATCATAGGAGAAAAAAGAAGGCCAACTGAAAGGCAAGCGGAGGAAGAAAAACGATCGACAGAAGTGGAGAAGAAAAGCGAGGGAGAGAGAGAGAGAGAGAGAGTGCGAGAGAGGCGTTAAGAAACGGATACATCCCAGGCTAGTTCCGGTATTGTTCGCTTTAATAGCAGCGAGATAGAGAACCCTCGATCAGCCCCTTCTGCGCCATCCCCGAGACACGAGCAAGAACGCGAAAGAGGCTTGGGGGCAAAGTTTCTCTGTCTGTGTGTATACGAGCTTCGATTATCGTGATCTGGACAATGTCGGGAGCACAGGAAACGGGAAAGAGAAACTATATTGGGAATCTACTAATGTGTCTCGGCACGAAGCTCGATTTACGATGTATTACATGGTATTCTTGCAACGACCTCACCGATATACTATGTACACGTATATTTAAGGAATAAGAATCCGTTTTTTTCCTCTTCGCAAGATTTACTTGCGCCGCCATACATTACGCGACTTTCATTCGAATTAAAGTTCATAAACGCGCCAGAGTTACAAATCGTCGGATCGTTAAATTTATATTTGTTTCTGATCTAGAATTATTGGGCTGTAATAAGTACGAGAATCATTGGTGTATTAGTTGAGAAAAAGCTTGAGTCACTAAAAGCCATCTCACCATTCTTCGTATTATTACGAATTATGTACAATGTACGTATATATATATATATACAGTATACACGGTTCGACCAGTCAGAAGCGAACGAAGCCCTCGAGAGCTTTCGGAACGCTCTATTCCCATAAGATAAATAAAATCATTCATATGAGTATTTACGCAGACGCTTAAGGTGGTAATGGCATCGAGCTCCTAATGGGGACTTACTTTTATCCGATATTACGAGACAACACCATTCAGAGATTACCCTCCAATATTAAGCTTATGATACGTTGAGCTCTCGTCGCGCGTATTCGCGACGTCATGTAAAAAGTTAATATGAGTTTTCGTATACCTTTTCTTCTGATCTCGCTGATTAGTGTATTTATGTGACGTATACGTCGCTGGCGACGCAAAGAGTGCGAGATTCTCGTTTCGAGAATCAGTGTATCTAAAAATACAGTGGCCTACTACAAATTATTTATCCCCCGCGCGCACTCGCCAGTTCAAAGCGCGGCGTAAAGGCAAAGAGTTAAATTTGTTTTGAATTATGGCAGTTTCAGTGCAATAGCGGCAAATTTATTTAAACTCGTCCCATTATAATTGTACAAAAGTCGAAAGTTGACGATATCTCGCAAAGTTGTCGTTCTTTGTCGGGCTTAATTCGCCTATATTGACGATGCGAATCGACGATATGAAACAATTTTAATTTCTTCCATTCGGAAATCAGTAAGACATCTTTAAGCGCTGGCCAAAGTAAGACAGAGAATACGAGAGAAGGAGGGAAGGGGGATAACAACAAGAAAAAACAAAGTGTGGCGCCTCCGCTGAGCGCAATCCAGTCAACCAGCTCTTCGCATTCTTTAGCACACGTCGGTGGTGTTCCAGGCAGCGTCGATGTCGTGTGGGCCTTCGCTTTTTCGCGTTGGTGTGCGCGGGCGCCTGTGCGTGAATCTATACAGCAGACGAGTAAGCGTAAATTCGCCTTTAAGAACGCGCGTATATTATGCAAATGAGCCGATTTAATCTGGCGGAGAGAGGCCAAGAATCGTTTTTAATAAGTCGCGTCGAAATCGCAACATACCAGTCGATCAATTAGCTATAATTCATTGGCTAAACGATCGTCGATGAGCAACGCGCGCGGAGTCCGTCTTCTCACGAGGGTACACAGTCGGCCGCGCGACGTTAATGCGATTACTGATTGCCCGTATTTCAAGAGACGCGCCGTTCGAAAAATCCGCGGCAAAGTGGAATCGTGAATTGGAGTATAATCAGCTGACGCTAATTGAAACATATAACGATCCCGTCGTAATTTACAATTTTACTGCTAGCCATACTTTATCCTCGCGTATTCTCAAAAAAAGAAGAAAAAAAAATGAAGGAGAGTCGAGCGAGGAGTGACTTTTTCCTCCTAAACGCTATGTGTCCGTATTCGCGAGCTGGGAATAATTTTACTTGAACGAATTGTTCGTAAAAAACGAAATCGTGCATGCGCGCAGATAAATGAGGGTACTTAGAGCTTCGCTCTCGAATATAATCGTATGCACGCGTCATTAACGAGTACACGCGCGAAGTATAATAATATAATACACGAGCGTATGCGCGCTAGAGCAGAGTATAGGATGTACAGAGGATATAGAGAGACGGAGAGCGACGAGTGGTGTGGATTGAGAGGGCCTTTTAAACGTAAGGGAAAAGGCTTTCCGGACGGGCCAATTATCGGGACGGAATATGGAGGATTTTCTGGGAATTATAACGAGAAAGGCGCTCGTCGCCCGTTTATTCATATATCGAGAGAGAGACGAGAAAGACTTTTACGATGCTGAAGGCTTATAACAGCTCTCTCTCTCTCTTTCTCTCTCTCTCCAGCCGAGCAAAAGCAGAGAGCGAGAGAGCCTACGGGCGAAGCGGCGCGCTCTTGTTTCGCATTAGCTTTCGGCCTAGCAAAGTGCGATAATAAGCCCGCGGGCTGTCGGTCCAGGATCCGTAATTCGCCTCCCAACAAATTGAATCCTCTCTGTGTAGGCTGCCGCCGCTCTGCGAGCCCAAATCTGCGAGATCAGCGATCCGTACTTGATCGAGCCCTTTGTGATGAAGGCGAGCGCGCATCAGCCTTGCGCTCCAATTTTTGTCGCACAAGTCCGCTCTGTGAGTATACAGCTGGCAGTGTATGAGCAATCGGAGCGTTTTAAAATTTTGATTTTCAAAGAGGCCAGAGCGGCCGCTGAATTTCAAATTAATTTGTCACGACTAGTCCGCGCGCGCGCGCGTGGGCATTATAGTATACGCAACACACGGTTTTGATGTTAATTTGTTTTGCATCTCAGCTCACTTTCCGCGAGTTCTGACAGGCGGAAATGCCGCGATTTTCATTCTCGATGTAACGGGCGCACGCTAATATTTCGAGGAATGAAATAGAGTTTATAAAACAAAACGACAGCTGCTGGAGGATTCCTGAAAGTTGAACTTGCTCTCTCTCTCTCTCTCTCTCTCTTCTCCGGACAAAATAACAAGTAAAGCTTTTGAGCTTTTGAGCGCATCGTATGGCCGAACGAAAGCGAATATAGTCGCCCTCGCAGCTCGGGGGACGACAAAAGGCAAAGTAATCGTAGCTTGAAATTATAATAACCAGCGTATACAGCGGCGGCGGCGGCGGCGGCGGCGGCGGCGAGTGTAGCATCGCAACGGCCGAGGCTGAACGCTGGTGTGCGCGCGCGCTTGTCCTGTCTGAGCGTTATAATAAGTAAGTCGCCGCCGGGGTAATTTTCAGTGTTTAAGAGCTCGTCCAATTATATCTACGACTGAGCTTGTCGCCTACTCTGCCCGGCGACTACGTCAGGAAGCGTGAGGGATGACCGTGCAAAGTTCCGACCATCAAACGCGAGCTTCTTTACCCAAATATCGTTTTTCCTTTTGCTTTTTAATCAACAGTCGCGAGTCGACGACTCGCCTAGCTAGAGCCCGGCCACGCTTTAAGCCGGGCCCCGAGAGGGAGAGAGAGAGAGTGTAATTAGCATTTAACGCGTTTATCGCGGCGTTGCGCATGTGTTCTCGGAATAGTATAGTCGCGACGTTTCGGAAAATTCGCGACGACATGCAAATTTCGCTTCTCGTCTCCCTCCCCTCTCCCCATCTCTCTCTCTCTCTCTCTGTTTCTCTCGGACTCCACTCGGCTGCGGCCATTGAAAAGAGGTAAGGGTCGCATGGACGGCTTGTTTGCGCCGAGCCGTCTCTACTGTGCATACATGTATATATATAGCGCGTGCAGTGCGCGCGAGCGAATGAGAATGAGAATGAGAGGCGCCCGCGTAACTGCTCAGGATATTACGTAAGTCTGAAAAATGCGAGGACGAAAATATGTGCGAATGCTATGTGCGCGCTGGCCGGCCGTGTGTACCGCGGACAAAGGGTTGACCGTCCTCAAAAGCCGGAGCCGAAGGCTCTGCGCAATTAACGACGAATAACGCTTAGAGGCGCGACACGCCGACTCGTCTCGTCTCGTCTCGTCTCTTCTCTACTTCTCTCGTCTTCAAAAAAAAAAAAAAAAAAAGAATACAAACTTCACTTTACTGCCTTTGTATATGGTCATTCGCTTTGTGCGGAGAGCGAACCTTGCTGCTATCTCCCTCGCAGCAAAAAAATGTTTAAGCATGCAATATACGTGCGCGAGCACTAGAGCGTGTCGTATGCGTCTTCGTCTCTGTTTATGAATAATTATTCTCACCCGCGTGCGTCTTGTTTCGAATTTTGAATTTTTTTTCCCTCCCAGAGACTGGTCTCTGCCCTCCCTCATACACGTATACATATATATGTGTAACGCGCTTTTGAAACAGCCCCGGTGCGCAACGACTCGCTCCGCGCGCATTTGTTTGTACCGCGATAATTTGAAATGCGATCGAGTTAGCCGTGATTTCGCGCGATCAAAAGTTGGCTAAATTGGCTATCGCGGCTCCGTTCTCCTGCGGCGTCGGTCGGCTACTGCTGCTGCTGCTGCTGCGGAGGCCGTAAGATAACGATGCTTTGAGGCTTTGACCAGAATATCAGGCGGCAACGAGCAAGCGAGGAAGGTCAAAAGCAGGCAACGAGTGATTATTAGTAGCCCGTGGAACGAGGCCTCATCGAATCAGTATACGCGAGAGAGAGAGATGAGGAAAACAAGCGGCCACACGTATGTATATATGTATATACACGAGAAGACCAGTAGTATACAGGGGCTTAGCTCGCTGTTCTGGCTCTCCGCGCGTATAGAGAAAGCTCCCGTAGAGCCGCAGCACAAATCAATTAGCAAGAGGCCTCGGGCGCTTTCCCTTGCCTCCTCTCTCGCCTCGTCTAGTCGTCTAGATCTCTCAGCGGCTCTCTTTTGCCGCGCAACATCAGAATCACCCTTCGCCGCATCTCTCTGTGCGATGCCACTATATGCTCTGCCCGTTCACTTTCGACTCGCTGCAGCGGTATACTCCTTTCCGCGCAGACGTTATTACACACGGTCGCATCTGTCGTGAAATTTCGACTCTGATGTATCGGCCCACGCCTATATGTATAGTGGAGCATTTTCATTTGATAGAGCAGCGCGCGCGCTCGTAAATCTCGCGGGGAGGGGCCGCGCCGTAACGAAACCGCGACAATTAGTCAATGAATTCGAGAAAAATATTATGAAAAGCCGGGAGGCGAAAAAGGGGGTCAGTGCAGTAGGCATGGACGAGAGCAGACAGAGAGATGAGAGAGAATGAGAAACTCCCGGCTCTCTCTCTCTCTCTCCCTCTCTCGTCGGATACAACAACGGCGTCGGCGAAACGACGGGCTTTACAGATGAATGTGCCTCTCACGCGTTTAATTACGGGAGTATTTTATCGGTGCGGTAGCATTTGCCGGGGCTGCTGCCGCCGCCGCCGCTGCATCCTCCCTCTCTTTTAGCGGAATCGTGTCGCACGTTGGCCGCCCCCCCGTCCCCATATACACTCGCATGAGCGGCCAGTGCACTCTCGCGCGCGCCCCTGTCCGTCGCGCGGCCGCTTTGGCCCCATCGTGCAGCGGATCGCGAAACAACGCGTGCAGAGCAGCGGCAGCGGCAGCGCTGAGAGGGAGCTGCTGCTGCTGCTGCCGCCGTTCCTGCGCCGGCCGAATATTTATGGGGTACAAAGTCAAATTAGTGGCGTACTGCGCGAGCGCGCACCTTTTGATTAAGTATCTGTTAACTAAAGGTAATACTTAATAAAGTAACGCTGAGTTAGTGTGTCCCGAAACGGAGTGCGCGGGCTGCTTCGATATTCGCTCGTTCGTTTTTCCGTTGAAAATAAAATGAGATATTTATTGAGGCGGCGAGAGGCCCGCCGCTCGAGGGGGCCCGCTCCGCGCTGCAGCGTCGAAAGCCCGTGCAACGCTCCCGCTGATGCAGCCGCAGCTCTCCTGCAGCGGATAAGCTATAAGGCGCGAGAGAGATCGCCTCTCCTGGCAAAGAGAGAAGCGCGAGAGCTCTGGCATTTTCGATTCATCGATTCCCCTCTCGCCTTGAGCCGCGCCGCCGCCGACACGCTGCTGAACTCTCTTTTGCGCGCGCTTTATCTCGAAGACGTTAATAGGATTTCGCGAATTTCTTGCATTCACGTCGACTCTCTCTCTCTCTCCCTCTCTTTTTTTAATGCGTATAACGACGACGCGGTTTGCGCGAGAGTTTAAGACTCGTATTTATCGCTCGCACCGACGGCTTTGCGGATTATTTCTCCGATCGAAGATTTATGCTTTGTTTTGCAAAAATATAAGCGCTCCCGAGAAATAATATACGAGGCGGTTTAAAGTCGCGTATGTCCCTCGCGCGTATATGTGCACATTTGTATAATACACTGCGCATTCCTCTCCTCCGTTTTGCACCGATACTGCTAATACTTTGAACTCACAACACCATAAATCCTCCTTCGTCTCGTGCTTCGTTTTTCCAGTTTCGTCAATGACAAGCCGACCCGTATCCACAATACGCCAGACTGATATCCGAGGCCGGATTCTCGCGTAACGTATACGCGGAAAAATTCGGGACGAGTAATGCAACCAACAGGTCGCATCCCCCCCTATGCGATGGCAAACGGAGGAGATGAAGAGAGCAGGCGCGACTGTTTTGGTACAGCGAGCTGCACGTGCGGCCGCCGCGGCTCTTTTCCTCCAGCCATGCGTCTTTCTCGTAACAGAACGATTAGCGCAAGGTGGCGCACACACACACACACAGTGCTCTCGGTGCAGGGGCGATAAAACATTTTTATGTGCGCGAGAGCAAGCCAGCTCGTCCCCGACTTCTCTCCCTCTCTCTCGCTCTCCGGAGACGTGTCCGGCGCACTATACTGCGACTGTTTGATTTCGAGATTAGCCGGGAATTTCGGGCGAACCCGCATATCACCGGTGATTTAGCGTCCGTCGAACGCGCGCGGCAGCCGAATAGAAAAGCAAGAGACGCGCGCGCGCGCGCGGCCGCCGAGCAAAAAGTCGCGGCTCTCGCGCGGAGACGGTCTCTTAAATTTCAAATTTATACCCGGACCTCCGTCATAATCTTGATTCTGACGCTCATCGTCGCGCAAACTCGCGCGCGCCTTTTCTTCGCTCCTTCGAATATAACGCTCGCACGGTGGGCTTATTTGTCAGGCTGTCGCGCGCGCGTTTGTGCGCGCCTTCTCCGCGAGCTCGCACCGGCTCTCCAAGATGAAAGGCTTGTAAGCTTTAATTTATCGATACCTGATTAGGATTTATGGATCATGTTCCACTTGCTCGAACGTGATCAAGTGCTGACAGGCTTGCGCGCGGACTATACTCACCAAATTAATGAGCCCGGATGATTCCGAGCTATAGTGTTGGCAACGTATTACACAGCTGTGTGTGTGTCTGTGTGTGTATACGCTTTTCGCGCGAATCTCATAACGCCGGCTTCGGCGAACCTCCGCGTACTGCGCGTATACACATCAGCTGTATACGATATAGCTTCGGCTCGACACTTTGTTTCGCAGCTCGATCGGCCCTCTGCGAGCTTATACATCCGAGAGAGCCGGGGGTTCGGCTGCAGCGCTCGATCGGCATTCGCCAATATTTCAAGAGGTGTATCGCGCTCGCTCGCGCGCGCGCGAAATCCTGGTTCGGCGTGCCGACTCCCGCTGGGCCGACGATTTAGAGCCTACCGGTCGAACGCGAGACCGCTCACGGTGGTCTATATCGAGAGTCATGGCCATTCGATATCGCGCGCGCTCTCGCTCTACAACTGCATCGCTTTTCCAATCGCAAATCATACATAGCCGTAGACTCTCGCGCGGGCGCGCACTGCACATATATATATTACGCGACATTGAGAGCGGCCCAATTACGCGCTCTCGCGCCATATCGCGGACGTAATCCGTTAATGCACCGCTGCGCTTTTAATTAATTGAAAGAGCGCAGAACGCGCGGCGATCAAAAGCCGCTGCTGCACGCGCACCTGATTTTTAGCCACGCGCGCGCATTCAGTTTTCGACGTTTGTATCCTTATTATCGAGGCGCCGAGTAGGCGTGCGCGTGTTTATATGCGCTATATACTGTGCAACGCCGCGCGCGGTCATTAACGCGACTGCACACAAGTGTCGCGGGATTTATTAAAGAGTCGCGCGCGCGCGCGCGTGGCCATCACCGCTCGATTCGTCCATTAAAAGTCAAATGCAACAGATCCATTCAGCGCTCATAATTACTAACATGACCGAGAGGGCTTTGCTCTCTCTCTCTCGTCGCGCGTATACGCGTATACCCCGGGAGTAAGAGAGATAACGAGAAAGAAACACGCGCTCGTTTCGAGGCGACGCGTAAAAACTCGTCGTTATTAAAAAGTTTAAATGTCTATTAATTACACGACCCCAAGTGCGAGAGGCCGCTGCTCTCCCGCGCCGGAGTGTCAAATGCATGTAATTATCGCGAGCGAGAACGGATGAATGGGCGAAATCAATGCCTCTCGCGCGTCGTCCCCTCGTGTCGCACTTCACTCTCGCGGCTGTCAAAACTTTTTATGGGAGCTGCCGCGCGCACAATTTTCCATACCGCCTCCCTGCGACTCGCCGCTTCGCGCCTTCTCCTTCTTCCAATTCGTTCGTTACGTCGGTTTTCCTGCGCTTTCTCTGCTTTCAAAGCACTCGTATGTATTTAAAAGTAATTTACTTCGGCCCCGAAGTCGCGCGATAAATAACAAAATTGAAACGCGCCGTCGCGGGGTCATCGCTCAGCGTTATATCTAAACGGAGAATCGATAAGTTTGGGGCTTTTATTGATTCGTCATCGAGCGCACACCTCGGAGAGAGCGAGAACCACAAGACGCAGGGCCATAACTCAGTAAGTTCGGTAAAGGCCAGGTCGTTTCTCCGAGCGACGAAACAGGCTGCAGCAATGGCAAGCCCGGAGCCGAGGGGGCGAGGAAGGAAGAGCCGCCGCCGCCGCCGCCGCGCGACAGAAACGCATGCAACATCGGCGATACGCTATAAGCGCACGAGAGAGCAGCGGTCGAGGCGCAGGAGCTGGCAATAATGTACATATATCTTGCGGGGCGTCCGCCGTGTGCAGGCGAGTCCAAGGAGGCAGAAACTCCAGAAGTGTCACCGAGAGCGAACTTGGGACACTCTCTCTGTCTCCTCTTCCCCCCCCCCCCCGCCCCTACCCCCAGCCCGGTATACAGCTTACATATCGTTGACCCGCGTCTGATATATGGCTGAGCTCGCGACCGAACAAGGGGTTCTCAAAATCGCGATTGGAGGTGAAATATCGATTTTGGTGTATCGGTATAATGGCCCAATAAATCCGTATTTCTCTCCCGATCGCTTATACACACGTGCTGAAGCCCCAAATAAAACGAATCGTCGCCCGCGACCACATAAACCATTCGATCGCGCAGCAGCGGCGGCGACGACTCGTACGTATATATAATACGAATCGAGCGTCGATCTGCCTCGCGAAAATAATAATAAGAATAATAATACGCTAATTTCGGCGCAGCGCGAGGATATACACGTTTACGGCGAAATAAATAAAGGCGCTTTTTTATGGTCGATGAAGGAAACAATAAAAGCCAATGACTATACGGCTTGATTGATGCGCAGCTCGAGGATTCGACGCTCGAGCAGGAGCGGGAGAGCGAGAGAGCAGGAAGAAAAAGAAACGCGCGAATACTTTCCCACACGGATTCCAGTTCTTCCACGTCATCGATGAGGAAGAAAAAGAAGGAGAAATATATATATATATATATATACATATATATGTATAAGCGTATAGATATACGCGAGTCGCCTATAAACATCCCGTCCCGTCGCGTCGAGTGTCAGGAATTGACTGCCGCGATTAACTCGCTGAAAATTTCCGCGGCCGATGCGCTGATCGACGTAAGGGCTGTCGACTTCCAGGAACCGATGCAACGCGTTTGTTTTATACCCGGCGATTAACATGGCAGGCGCGCGCGCGATTTTCGCTGCCGCTGCACTCGCTTCTCTCTCTCTCTCTCTCTCTCTCTCTGCACAGCGATAGCTCGAGAAGGGGGGCTGCGGGGTCGAAGTTTACGACGGGACGGCGGCGACGCCGCGCGGGCAGATCGTTAAATTGGGAACCGATATTGGCAGCGCTCTACCGAACAGCTGCCAGGAGCATAAACACACGACGCGATGCTTTCGCTTCTCTCTCTCTCTCTCTCTCTCTCTCTCTCTATAACTCGCAGCTCGGGTTCTGCACAGCTATTCCTATATATACCTCTCTTTCTCTCTATTATGTATACAGCCGCGATGCCGCTCTCTCTCGGCTCGCTGCAGTCTATTGGCCGTGATTTCGCCAACTGTGCAATAATTAATTCTCTTGCCGCCGCGGTGGTACGGAAAGAAAGTTAAATCGCGTACACAGGCCGATTCGAAGTTGAGATAAAGACGCAACGTTGTATGTATCCGCAGCTGAGCCGAGGCGCAAGTATATATACTGCGGGGTAGGGAGAGAGAGGGAGAGGAGAGAAAGCCGGGCGCAAGTCGCAAAGGACTAATTTGTAAGCAAGTTGTCAGGCTGGTTTGACAGTGCAGTAAATAGGCGGGCGATAGCGTTGTATATCACACCGGCGCGGGGGCCGGCAAAGTCACAAGTCGCACGTGGCGCGCAAGCTTGGACTGCTTGCTCTCTGCCGCGGAGGAAGAGTAAGGAGCTACACTCGCACTGCGCGCTCGCTTGTACATACACACATATATACAATACACACCTTATACCGTGTGTATTGTATATCGTGTAGCTATGTATAAAACAATGGTTTCCACGGCACACAGCTACTCTCTAGTCCCTCCGCGCACCGCATATCGCTCTTCCTCGGACCTTAAATAGCTTTGGCTGAGTGCGCGGCGGCGGCGGCGGTGGCTTCCGGCTCGAGCTCCTCTTACTTACTCGCGCTCAGCTCTCGCTCTCTATATGGAGTAATGCTACAATGCAGTTATTGCGCGCGCAGGCTTAATGAGATACGATTTCATGCGCGAGTCATCGCGCGCTCGCGTATCGACCTCTCTCGCTCAATGTCAAGACTGAGGGATACATCTGCATCCCGTCGCGCGCACGTGAGCGTGCGTATATACCCTCGGCGCACTGCGCGCACCCATAAAAGTCGATGCGCGCTCGAGATAAAACGCTGCCGATTTCGCGACGATGTGAATTACTTCATATTCGCATCGGCCCATCGTTTCACCAATTTTTCAAGATTAAGATACTATGCATCGCGCGCGCGGGGTCGTATAAATAGGGGACAGCCGCGCGCGCGCGCGGCAATGGCAAGTCGAGAAATATGAGCAAAAAGCGAACGAGCGAGAAGGAGAGAGAGAGAGAGAGATAGAAGGGGGGGAGAGAGAGCGCGGCTTTTACGGACGTATATCGGTAGAATCTCCTTTCGAAAATCGGAATGCTCCGGAGGATCGATGTTCGAATTCCGCACAATTTACTATATACGCTTCGGGCCCTTTCATCGTGGCATCGAGAGCGTGGATACCGGTCCTCTTCGGAGAACGATAGCGATTTACCTCTTGTGATCATTAATCGATCGCGCGCACACCAATTCCTATCATCGGAACTCTATCTCATCTAATTTGTTTTGATCCTCCTTGCGCGCCCGAGAGCAGCGTGTCTCTGCCTCGGTCGATCGTTAATTAAGTCGACTTTGCGCGCGCGCGCGCAGAAATTGAAGGAGAGAAAATCCCCCCGGTGATTCAAATGTTCCCAGACGATTCTCTCGTCGGCGAAATGCGAATCGCCCATAGGGACGTTACGCGCGCGCGCGCGCGGCTGAGGCAGAATTTATGAAAATTTCGAAGGAATATTTAAAGGAAGCCGAGGAAAATGACGCAGGTCGAGTTTGGCGGACAGCGGTTCTCAAGCCGCGAGTGCTCGAGCGCTTCCTGATTAACTCGTGCAATCCGGAGAGCATCGGATCTCTGATTTTCCCTCTCTTTCCCTCTCCGTCACCGTCTCTCTGTCGCTTTTCTGATTTGCATGAGCCAGGAATTTCTCTTGGTGCACGAGCCCCCCGGACCTAAGGCCATACTACTACTCTACATCTCTTTCGTCCTCGACTCTTCTGGACCTGCCAGCGGCAATCCCAGAGCGAGCTGGCGAATCTCTTATTGGAAGCGCATTTTAATGCAAGTCTAATTTTCGATTTAATTTCCGTAAAAATCGTCCGAGACGACCCAACCCCTTCTTCTTCTTCTCCCCTTCCTCGACACTCGATTGTTTCGATGCTTATTTGCACCCCTTCGCAGACTTTCTCGCTTAGTCGACTGATTGTCGCTTTTGATTAGCTTTTCTTAAAACCATGTTAAATTCAGGGGATTGAACTTGTATTGTGCAAAACAAATTCTGGTAGATCTCGAATTAGGCGATAAAACATTTTAAGTTCGCAGAGTCCTTATTTAGACCCACTGGCATACCTATATAAAAACACACGCTTCACGTATTTTGAATGCTGTTTGTCAGTCATAAAAAATGATTTTTCGTAATGAGAACAATGTTTCTATCATTTTTTAAAAGGTATGTGTTTATTTCATTTGATTTTTGTCTATGATCTTACGGACAATGTGTAAATCCAGATTCTAAATCAAGAAGTTCAAAGGTGAACTCAGCAATTGTAAGACGGGCCAATGTAAAATGTACTGGCCGATAAAAGCCAACTTAGACGAAGCCCAAATCGTGTATAATATTGCGCGAAAGTACTGGTTCAGTTTGTGCTGAAGTTTGACTCGTATTGAACGAAATAATTTTTTTATTAAAATAATAAATAATAATTAAAATAAAAATTATTCATATATTATAGTATTATACATGTGTGATTATAATAGGTGGTGTTGTGTGTGTGTGCGATAATTTGTTATTAACGCACGTACTGGTTCATAATTTGCCAGTAATTACGAAGATATGGTCGTTCGTATCATTTCGATACTGTTCAGTAATGGCAAAACTGGCTGCAGATGCTATAGACTGCATCATGGGCCAACTGGGCCGTAGCTGCATCTGCATGGGACTAATCAGGTTCAAAGGTGACTCAGCAAGTTAAATCTCCGTCGTATCTTTTTGACAGGGTACTAATAATATTTTTAAACTTTTCAGTAATAGTATGTTACCCTGACAGCATGGATATTTCGAGCTTGCCTTCAATGAGTTTAACACAACTGATTGCACTATATCGAAAGCTGTTCAATTCCGTCGATATTCCTTTTTTAAAAATATTTTTTTCCTTGTTGCCTCCTTGTTTCCCCCTTGAGAATCATGCAGTAACCATTTTTTTATTAAATAACACGCGGATAACTGTGTGGTGGCGGTCTGCTATGAGGGGGCCTAGGTACGTCTCTCGCGGGAGTCGAACTTCAACCCTTTTTTCCGTCTTCCCGCTTGTACTTCAATGAAAATTCGCCTGAATTATTAAGACCTTGCCCGGCGACGCAACGAGCGATCGAGCAAGTTTTTCTCCTTTCATCGATTTTCTTATTAAATTACGCGGCGTCGCGCCGACATCAGCCCTTCTGTATATACAGCGTCGTCGAGATTTATATTTCTTTGTTCTCGGGCGCGCCTTAGGCGTAGGAGCTGCAGCCGCGGTTTCCTTTAATCGCGAGATAAAAGTACGTCGACGAGCAGCCTCGCGCGTAGTTTGATGGCAGTGGCAGATGTCCGCCATCCGCAAGTGGAAAAGGGTTGAACGAGGGCTCGCGCTCTCGCCAATATCCGAGGGAGCCGGGCTAAGATGTATGCGCTAATAATCGAAGAAAAAAGTGTCCAATGAAAGAAATTTACGAGCGGCTCTAATTAAGGAAGGGCGCCGCCGCCGCCGCCGCCGCCGCTGCCGCGCGCGAGTGCGACCAACTGCTCTTTTTCTTTCGTACATTTTTTTCTCCCTCCCCCCCTCCCCCTGCTAACGTCTCATTGCACGCAACCCTTTCTCTTCGTCGTCGCGCTGCGTCGCCGGAGCGAAGGATTAATTAATTCAGAATGTATCAATTAAGAATAAGGTTTACTCTTCTGCATGAGCTAGTATCGCACTTTCTCCTTCTCGCGTTGCCCGCGCACGCATACTTTTTCCTTCTCCTGCGGAGCCCCTCTTGCCAACCTCCTTTTTATTGCAAATTGGACGTGAAAAATGACGCCTTGATTAATCTGGCGGATAATTTAAAAACGAAGGGGTTGCTGGGCTGCTGCTGCTGCTGCTGCTGCTGCTGCTGCTACTACTACCACTGCTGTCGACGAACCAGCGAATGTACGGACGACGCTGTGAACGAACGGAGTCGTGGCGGATAAAAATTCAAGACGCGAAATTGGCAATCAGCGAAGGGCGAGCGACGAGCTACCCCGCGGGAAGGGGCTGTAGCATAATAACGTTAAAGAATTATCCTTCGCGCAGACTGAATTTTATGGGCACGCTTCGACGCCGTTCTCTCGCTCGTTTCTATATACTAATACCGCGTCTATACTCACAGCTCCGCAGTCCCTCGGCGCGAATTAATCTCTTTCTTTCGGACTCGCCTGCGGAGAAAAATTCTGATAAATGTAAATCGTTCGGCTGGAAAGCCAGTTCTTTTCCATATGTCCGCGCGCGCAGCAATCGCTGACAGCGACTGACCGGCTGTAAGTAAGGATGCGAAAAAGTATATGAAGGGCAACTTGGATAGTTGCTTTTCTTGCTCTATCCCATCGCAGTCGTTTAATTGAATAGCGCGTGGAAACTGAATTTTCTCCCGAATTTATTGCTACGCGAAGTCGAGAGACTAATGATCGTCAGCGTCCGTTTGCGCGCACATGAGAAAAGGTGAGTGCACCAAGGCTCAAAGCGCGCGTTTGCTTTCATTTCAAGTGATCTTTGCCGACCGTATCTGCCTCGGTAAAGTCTCGTTAAAGAGGCTTCGAGAGAGAGAGAGAGAGAGCGCGCGAGGATCCTGCGTCGATTGCTCAGCTGCTTGCCGCGCGGACGGTCGCGAGCAAGAAGCAAGAACTTAATTTGTCTCTTGGAACGCGAGTGTATCGGGCCGATCGGCCAGATGGCTTTTCAGTGGCGTTCTTCGCGCGATCGCCTCAACTCTTTTTTTTCCCTCTTCCCTTTTTGCAGCCGATGCTGCTACTGCCCGTCCTTTCTTTTCCTCTCCGTAATGCTTCCCTTTCCATATTCCTTTTTGCTGCTCCCCAGAAGAACTTTGGAACGCTAAAAAACTCCGAGCTTTGTCCGAGTGTATTAATGTAGATATAAAGCATTGTCTATTAAGTGCAGTTAATTATTGGTATAAGCAGATTTTTTGAAAGGTAAAAAAGATAGTGCTAATGCTTTGAGACATAATTTGCTCTAGTCTCATAGATAACGTTTTTCCAGGGGTCTCCCATATTTTAATAATTGAAAATATATATTTTATTACGTTAAAAAGGAAGGTATACTTGCAAATATACATCCACAAAGAAATTTTTTAAAATTACGTGATTCGAACTTCTATCACACCCTAATATACTTCTAGAGCGACTTAACGAAATTAAAAATTTCACTTTTACAAAGTTTCCTCGGGGAATCAAATTTTCCCTGGAGAAAATAGGTAATTTCATACTCTTTCATGTACGCGAAGCTGTTTCTGTCATTTCCAAAATTCATCGTTTGTTTTTATCCTTTATTTTATCTGAACTCATTTTTGCAGGGAATTTTTATCCAATTCATTTTACAAATTCATTTTATAATCTACGGAAAATCAGTATAAAACCAAAATACATGAAAAAAGTCATAAACGGTACATCTTTTTGAATGAATACAGGAAAGTCAAATAGAGTTAAAAGAACATTTTCAGAAAACGCTATTTCTCGTCTAGATCAAGCGTTGCAAAGCGCATTTCGAACGCGTTTCTGTGACAATTGAAAAACTGACTATTACAAAGCTTCCCGCGAGGATGCGGAGGCAAAAAATACGAGACGATACTTTGTGGTCAAAGTGGATTTTAAAGGATCAGCTCGCGTATAGATCGTCGCGAATATGAGCCCTCATAAAAGCAGCGGCCGGCTGTTGACTCGACGAGGCCAGAAACGCGAGGTTCGCGAGAGCGAGAGAGTCACGCAGAGTGTGGTCGTAAATACGAGGGATGGTCGATAAGTTAGTAAACTAATTAGCAAACTCGCCGACAAAGCCGATCTCCCTGGAGTCGGGCGCGCAAGGCACGGCGCGTCTGTCGCCGGCGTTTTTGCTTTTTGCATGCTCTCTCTCTCTCTGTCTTGTGCACTGCCGCGCCGTGCGCCGTTTGTTCCGCTCCCACCACTCTTCGATTTGGTTCTCTCTTTGCAGGTCGTTCGATCGTTTTTTATTATCCTCCGCTGGATTTGTCCTTTCCCTCGCGCTCTTTACGATCCCACATGCTGCGAGCCCCGCACCGGGAATTCCCCGAGAGTTCGCGTTTACGTCGAGCCGCGCGGGCAGTAGTGCATTGATTTCTCATTGCGCATTGTTTTGCCAGGATATTCGATATAGAACAAATATATGTATTGCAAAGTTGATCTAGGCTTGGCTCGAGTCTGTAGAACAAGTGTATGGCTTAGTGTCTCTCTGTCTAGCAGCAGATAAGAGCCGCAAAGTGTGCCTATAGCTATAATTCTCGGACGACGCGGTAATCGTCGGGACAGAGAGTGCTGAAATTTTACTTTTGCAATTGACGAGTTTCTTTGTATTGCCGGGAGGAACGAGGAGTAACAAAGAGACTCGGATACATCAGTGCGACGAGAGACAGAGAGAGAGAGAGAGAGAGACTATACGGGAGGGGAAGCCGGTATTAAGTGAGAGGGAGCGTAACCGCCGCGTGCGGTAGCAGGATAGACAGTATAACGTTGCAGAAGCGAGAGAAGCGCAGGATAGCCTGGAAACCGTCATAAAGGTTTGGGGCGGCTTGCTCGCTCTCTGTCTCTGTCTCGCTCTTTCTCTCTCCCGCTCTCTCTCTCTCTCTCTCTCCCTCTTTGATACTGCGAAAACGGTAACGTATTTAGTTAGACATATCATTTGGTTTCTACCTATTGTGCGCACGACGAACAAACTTCCTATTTGTTTGAAAGCTCCGCGCGCATACGTGGGAGGGTGGCCGCTTGCGCGAGCGAGCGACCGACCTACAGAATCCGCGCGCACGGACCTGATGTGTCTTTCGTATCAGCGAGGTCGCGCGCGCAGGGAAGCGCGCGCTTTGTGAAATACACACAGCGCGCGCGTATAGACATAAACCCCCCACCCCCCACACCCCCTTCTACCTCCTGAATCGTTATGCGCGCTTTTCGCAATTATTATTATCATCAGCATTGCTGTTATTATTTCGAAACGATACGTCGACTGCAGAACCGCGCAGAGATGTACTCCAGTTTGATTGTGCAATACGTATGCGCGAGAGGCAGGACTTGCTCATATATAGATTTTACCCGCTTTTACTCTTTCGACGCTGAATGGACTTGAAATGAGAATTGTAACTTTGCAGCGCGCTGCTGCTTTACTGTTCCCCATCCTCCCCCCCCCCCCTCCGCATTATCTGCGCGCTAGAATTCATAAACACGAGGGCTTTAATACAATTTCAAGATAAGAGCAAAAGAGAGAACGGCAAAAAATAACTTTTAAACGATAAATTCAATCGGTCCACGCGCTCGTTTTGCACATATAGTCGCGCATAAAAGTGTCAAAGGCCGCGTGCGCTTCGACAAAGTTAGCTCTCCTTACAATTTAGCCTATAAGCTCTTCATAAGAGGTGGAAATATGCTTTTTAAAATACGATATAAGAGCCGTAAAATAAGGAGGCTCGAAGCGAGCGAGCGAGAGTGAAAGGAAGAGAGAGAGGATGCGAGCGTAAAGAGGAGAAGAGAGAGAAAGAAGAAGGAAGAAGGCAAAGAGAACTGAGCAACTCTATGTAACGATCAACATACCGGCGATCTGCCGGAGCCAAGAGGATCGCAACGTGCCTCAATAGATTCATCGAATACTATCGAAAGAATTTCGCGAACAATCCGGAGCAATCGACACACGGAGTATAGCGACGAGCGCGTCGCGCTTGGGAACCTGTCGTCGATCCACGTCTCAAACTTCGTACCTACAGGTACCGCGTGTAGGTGTATACTACAGTGTGTGTGCACGTGTATGTGTGTACGGGCCGAAGAACCGATGTAAATGTAGCATCGCGAGCGTCGGGACCAAATTGGCAGCGCGGCGGACGACGAGGCTGCAGCGATCGGCGAGGGGGTGAGGGGGCGCGTGTGAGAACCGCGCCCGTCGGCCTTAAATCAAGGAGAGACCCTAATTCCCGCAAGAAACGCCGCGAGTCCGCGGGGCGTTGTTCCCAGGATCAGCTGACCGGCCGGGCTGACGGCATTTCTCGCGGGCATACCGTCCGTTCTTCATCGACCGGTTTTCAGGCCGCGAGTTGCACACGCGCCTTTCTCGGATTTTGCACCCGTGCGCGCCTGCGACGCTCGGCATCTTCGACGATTTCCAGCGTTTGAACACACGCTTAACAAACTGCGGACTACATTTCTCTCGGGCGTATGCGCTTGGCTCATTCGGCCGCTCTAATTATAATTCTACTGTCAACGCGTCTTTCGCTGTTTGACTAAACTGGAATGAACACTGCAAGAAAATACAGCATAACTTTAATGATGAACGGTTACAATTATGACCATAATTTTGAGCACAGACTTAAGCAAGAAATTCGTCTTAATTATGAGCATGTACTATATACCGAATGATGGACGAACATCAAAAAAATAATTTTGAACTAGTAAAGTTTAATAATACTCCATTATCCTGGTATACACCATAATCCCTTCGCAGCTTTTCGTGCACAGACGTAAATATCCCTGTAGGATGGTGTCTAAGTATTCAGGGACATATATATTGGGCTGAAAGTAGTATCAAGTATGAAAACTTGAACACCAACAAAACGTTTATGACCAATGTGGCTATCCACAAATGAATGGTTGTATGAAAAACTAGAGCACACTCTACCTAAATGACGTAAATGTGACACCTGAACAGTACTCATGACAAAAAATAAATGTGCACTATATAAACTTGAAATAATTTCAGTCAATATAATACATAACAGCTTCTGTATTATGTCAGTATTAAGTATGATATAAAGCTTACTAATTTCAGAATTATGCCGAATTTGGCAATATTTGTACAGTTGAACAGTTCTGTAAAGTAAAATGAACATAAAGTAAAAAGCATAAAGTTCTGTAGAAAATTTTTTTTCAGAAGTCCCAAGACATGATTTTTAAATAAAAAACTTCAATTGAAAAGAAAAATCTTCTTTTAAACATTCTCTAGATTATATTATTTTCTGCTAAACGTTACTCATTATTTAACACATTATAAAAAAACAGTGCAAATATTAGCAGAGATTTCTCTTCGTCGAGCTCGCGGGGTTTTGGAACATAATGTACATTGGCGCGTAAAACGATCATCTAGCATAAAACTGAGCATATTACGATCCTTTTATGCCGAATAATTGTAGGAGGGCTGCAGCAGGCAGCGTACAGCGATTCACCTGTACATAATATACAGCGATAAGGCAAGAACACGTAGAATGCCGTCGGTGCGACCTTGAGTAGGTCGAGCGTGCGCTGGCCTCTTCTCCACGTACGTATATAATATACACGCGTAATAACACGTGTGAAGCGCTGATTGAACGCATCTCTGTCATTCGCCTATTAAGTCATGTCATGCGGTGCGTCTTTCAGCCGATAAACGTACCTCCCGCTATTTTCATGTCTCTTTTTTTTTTGCCCCCCCTATTAGCGAGCATTCCGATATGAAAACTCATCTCGTCGCGAGTTGCCCTAATTGGACGAGCGTACGTGAAAACGTTCGACAAGCTTTTTGCGAGAATCATTACGCCGATTAAACGCTCCGACGATCGTGTCAAGTTATGCTCGGTATTTCGATACCAGCTCTCGAACGGAGAGGGCGACGAGGATACTTTTATTGCATCGAGGCGGCATAGGCTGAATAAGTCTTGCTGAAGAAATCAATCGCACGCGTGTCGTTGCACTCGGAGAGGATTCGTGCGTGTGCATTGAATAGCGTAATACAGGTTAATGCGGGAATAATCGAGATGATTTGCAGAAAAAGAGAAAGAGCCGTGGCTCGGGTTATCGCGGGTATAGGTAGGTTTATATACGCTATATACGGCAGCGCACGCGCGCGCGCGAATCGATGGTGTAAATCTTGTATGTGCACAACGATTAGCCGCGAGTGGTCTTAAACGCGGAGCATTTACGCACGCGCTCGGAACGAGAAAAAAAAATGCGGAAAAGCGTCAGCCCACCGCACGCGCGCGCGCGCGCGCGAGAAAATCATTTTAATTGCATACATTTGAGAATCGTTGTTGTACTGAATCCGTATAAATTATAGCTTTCGGATAGTTACGTACCGGGTTGTATTATAGCGCGGAGAGAAAAAAGGCAGCTGGTAACGAGGCGAAACAATTAGCTCGGTGAAAAAATTATACGGTCCAATAAAATCTGGAATCCGAAGAGAGGGCGCGAGAGAGAGAGAGAGAGCTCGAACAACGTGTAAAACTTGTAACAGAAGAACGTATAACTACTGAAGCAGCGCGATAGTTATATTTAATAAGGTGGAGAGTGAGAGAGAAAGAGAGCGAGAGAGGCAGGCGGCAGGCGCGCGCGCGAACGCGGCGTCAGGCTTCAGAAAAGCATTATACAAACTATTAGGCGTGAGCGCGAAAGTAAAGCGCGTACTGCAACCGTGTATCGGCAGGCCATTTGCGACTCGTATATGTAAGTGCGAAGAGGAGGGCTCCTCCCCCCCCCCCCTTTTTAAGCTCATCCGAGCGAGCGAGAGCCAAGGCGAGAACTGGCCGACGACAGACCGATAAGATGCGCGCGCGCACAGGGCCCCCTTATCTCGCCGAAGGATCTTCCGGGTGAGAGCTGGAATTTCAAAGGCTACTGCTTCTGCGGCTCTGCGCCGTTACTGCAGCTCATCAGAGAGGAGTTACGTCCTCGAGGATATATAATAATACGGCCGGGCGCGTATAGCCAGCGCGCCGCACTGCACGCGCCTTCTTCTTTTCCCTCCCGGACCCTTTAGCGGTTGCTTTATAGCAGCAGCAGCAGCAGCAGCAGCAGCAGCAGCAGCGCTCAAGGTGTGCAGCTGCGAACCGATGACTGCCGCAGCGGGGCCGAGCGCGCTCGCGCGCGAGAAAACGATAATTAGCTCATTTCAATAATTGACAGGCGCACCTCGAGTCGAACGCCGAGAGAACGAGTGAGAGAGAAGGCACGTAACGCATCTGGCGTATTCGTTGAAAGCTTCATAAAAGCTGTGTGCACGCAGCACGCGCCTGCGGACCGCGGGAGATAAAAAGCCGAGCGAGCGCGCGCTGGTGCGTGGCAAAAGTATAACAGAGAAAAAGCTGGAAAAAAAAAGAACGGCGGTGGCGGCGGAGGAAAGAAAAAATAGGCGAGAAGAGACTCGGGTGGTCGGCGCTACGTTGCAGCGTCCGATTTACAGCGTTGAACCGAGTCTATATGCCTCTCGGTCTTTACGCGGCAATAAAGCCGCATTACTCGCTGCCTTCATTGTTTCCTCATGAGCTGCATGTAGCGGACACGCAGTCCTGTCTGGCGCTGCGTATATACGCGCTCCCCGCGCGCTACTGTGCTCGCGGCGCGGGGAAAAGACCGAAGCGGAGCCAAAGAGCGCGTCATGATGATGGCTCATCGCACACTCGCGCTCTTCTGATGTCGATGCTGAGAATAACAACAGCAGCCGGGGCCCCCCCGACTGACAACAGTCTTACGTCTCCCCTCCCCCCCGTGCGCGCAAATGCAATTACTCCCGTTTACCGCGTGCGCAAGCACTAAACCAAACCACTCCGCATCAGCGCGCGCGCAAGAGTCTGTATTTTCCCTAGATGATCCTACTGACGCGCGCGTTTAAATTTATACCTCCAACTGTTATGTATGCCGCGACTGCTCCATATATTAATAAATAAATATGCGCGGAGCGCAGGCGAGCTGCTGCCGCTGCTGCTGCTGCTGCTGTTGTTGTCGAGAGCCCGACACGCTCGCCGCGCGCGCATGCACCGCCGTACGTCTATGTCTTCCATACATCATATCGATAAGAAAGCTGAATCGATGAGCGCCTGCTTTACTCGCCTCACGTGTGCGTGTATTTCGGTTTGCTTCATCTCACCCGGTGTAGTGTGTGTGTGTGCAATACCTTACAGTCCGCCGCGGAATACTCGGTATTGCAGCGCAGCTATATGTAGAGCGCCGCTCGCGCAGCGGAGAGATTAAGGGAGGGCGAAAGGGAGGAAGCCAGAGGGAAGGAGTGAGAGAGAGAGAGAGAGTGGGTGGAAAGAGGGCGAAAGGGGCTCGCGATTAGATCCGAGCTGACTGTAAGTGTGCATAGCGGACGAATTTAAATTTATCCCGCTGAAGCGTTATCGCATGCACCGCACAGCCTTCTACTTTTTTACCCTCCTCTCTCTCTCTCTCTCTCACCCTTTCTCCCTCTCCCTCGCCCTCCCCGTCCCGGGCTCGCCTGCCTGCCTGCAGCGCTCGTTTTTATTCGTTTTCTCGATTTCTTTTTTGTAAGTTAGTTGTACAATTTATTTGCCAGCGTTAAATTTAGCGCCGGTGATACTCAGTGCACTCTGACACGCTATCGTCTCGAGTTTTAGTTACGTTACTTTCATGACGATTGCACTAACAGTCGGTGCGCCTTATCTAACAGAAATTAACTTTAGCTTTTTTTGTGCACTAGACACACTCGCACGTACACGTACACACACACACACACACACACACATGCGCGTGCGTGCGTGTGCGCAGTGCACATCCGCGGATTATGTGTAAAGTTTTTTTTTTAAATACATCGAATTGGAAAAGTTTATAATACGCGATACTCATCTCTACGCTGCAGTGCATTTTTCTGCTCGGATGACTGCGCGAGCGCGGAGCCGGGAGAAAAAGGGGTTAAGGATCGAGGGAGGGTGACCGAATCCAAGGCAAGAGACGACTACGACGACGACGACGACGACGACGACGCCAGAAGTAAGAAGGGAACGACTCGGGGCAAAGCGAGGGGGGGAGGGGGGGAGGTACGACGTCGTTAAACTTCTTGAAATTGGAATGCAAACAAACCCATTATCGTAAAATCAAATGGAAAGACAGAGAGCCGTTCTTTTTAAAGCATACGTCGCACGGTCGACGACAACGATGACGACGGCCACAAACAGACCTTCAACGCCACGGGCCTTCACGAAAAGTATGAAAAGTAATTAAATTCACGTTTGTTTCTGATTGCAATATAACGCAGCCATAATACGAGGCCGAGTGTAATTCAACTGCGGGTTATATAGGCTTATTGGGACGCGGATTTTTAGACAACTCGATAATTTATTGCGGAATATCGATGAATCATGTATATGCCGCACGCATTAGACTCGGGAGTTCATGGGCATTGAAACTTTGCCGGGGCATTTTAAAGACCGAATGGCACAAGTGCCGTGACGAAAAAGTTGAAAACGACGTATACACTCGCGGTGTCAGAGTTTCGTGCTACGGAGGGACGAATCAAACGTTTTGTCGTCTGCTGTGGGGAAAGGATAACAAAAAGTATCAGAGACAAGCCTTGTTAGCATTTTCACGCCCGTAAATTTATTCTCGCGATGGCAATTTTAAAATCAGCCACGTCCCAAGTTTCGTCGAGTTTTGTACGTCACACAATCCACAGACTACAATCTATTCGCCCCCCCCCCCCTCCTCGCGAGCTTAAGCGAAGGTGTAAACCTATACATTCACGTGAAATGAACGATGTAGGGGCGATTGAATATCAAAGTGGGTTAATAAACGATTTCCATCAATGCACTGTCTGATACTCTCGGGAAACCAATCGGGAAGCATCACGCGATCAACGCACACGCAACTACGTATCGCACGCATTTACTGATTTCTCGGACTCGTCAATTATATAAAGCTGATTTTCTCATTTCATGTAATGACTCTTAATTGTATGCGCGCATTCACATAATTCCTATAGCCAACAAAATTACGGCTAAAGATAACTAGTGAGAATTAAAAGAAGTTTAATTAAATTAACCTGAGGCCAAAGTACGCAATTAGAATGGAAGAAATCGACGTTTCTTCATGCTGGTGTGCGTGTTTTACTGTGGGAGATATAAATGAAACGTACTTCGTTTCGGGTATGTAATTTTTATCGAGTAATACGAAATAAATATATCGCCGATGATTAATCTTCCTCATATAGAGAAGCCGAAACGATCGCACGCGACCCTCCGATGAACACGTGGCCTTTCCTTTTCCATTAGCGCCACCTGAACGAGAAATATAGGCGCGGCGCGTACGGAAGAAAACAGTACATCATTATTGATTGGTTCCGTAGAGTCATTCAGTGGAACATCCTAATTAGCCGACTTGATGGAAAGATCATCAGAGTGATATAATTGTCTTGCATTAGCGATGCGTTCAGAAGGAGATTCAATATTACCGCGCGTCGTTTGCTCTAATGAACTACTATGTATACAGAGAAGTGGAAAATTGCTTTTTTACGCAGGCGCAGCCATTGCTTATAAGCGCTGCAAAATTGCTTCGCGGAAAATATTTTGCAAATCAAATATTCCGACGCTTCGAGTGATGCGCTATTTTTTCATTTAATAGCTTATAACGTAGTACATTCGCGCACTTATAATAAGCCTTCGTAGCAGCAGCAGCAGCAGCAGCAGCAGCAGCAACGGCAGTAGCAGTTCTTTTTCGTTTACGCTCGGTTACGCGCAACGGCGGAGGAAAAGTAGCCGATCGGCAAGAGATATGATAAGTCGTCCGCGCTCTCGGCTTTCACCGATTTCTCTGAGTCTACTTACAAAGCTCGAAAAGGGACATTGGTTGTATGCCGCGGCTATGATATACATGCAATGAGCCTTCGACGATTCGTGAAAATCGCGGAAGAGATGCATCCGGTGAAATTGAAAGCATCCCGATCGCGCGCGTTATACACACGCTGGCGCGCGTAAACCGGTAGTTGGCGCACTTTTCTATATAACGATAATACACGTTGCACACACGGGCATACCATATATATAAATTTTTTTTCTGCTCGCAGGCTCGATGCACACATAGGCGTATAATGCGTTCCGCATGTCTGCCCATAAATCATTCGTATAACGCGAGCGCGAAACATCGCATATATATATATATAGCTGCCTGTTGCGATTGTTATGCTAACTACGCTTGTCCGGTGTATCTATACTTTTATGCAGCTAACGCTTCCTGTCAGAGCACCTGCTACGTCAAACCGTGTGCCTCGCAGTTCGGACGGGGTGCAACGCATTCGAGATCGCCACTGACGTATAGCTTGGCCAACTTGACGTATCTACGGCTAATCGATCGAGAGCTGTATATATACATATAGCGGGCCAAACGGAATATTGCGTGCCTCGCCAATTAAAGCGCCGCATTCGAATGCGAAGGATGCGCCCTTTCAAATCCCATCAATTGCCTCGTTTCCTCGAGTTCGCCTTTGCAAAACTTGTATATATATATATATATATATATATCCGTTGGATTAATATAGCCGAGGGCTCGGCCCGCATTATGCTCTGCACTCGCATTGTGCATGCGACTGCAGCGCGTTGTGCGCGATATGAAAATGCGTATAATACGTTTCGTTCCTCCGGTGTAATTGAGTGAAAATTCGTTTTTAATACTGGATTCCGCGAGCGCGTATATATATGTATACAACGACGACTATACTTTGTAGAAAGATTGTAAAATGCGCCTTTTTTTCCGGAACATCGCGTTTGTTAAAATGAAGGAAATAATGGCGCGCTGCTGCTAAGCCACGGTGCGCGGCGGCAGCATAATTTCATGTTTATATTGAAAACGCGCAGCTGGAACAAAGACTCGTAAATGAAATCGTAATGATGGTGCTCACATGAGGACAAGAAGCTTCGTTACGCTCGTTCACTTTTACGTCTGTAATTGGCTCGCGGTTTCTTCGTTTCAACTCGATGTAGACGGACGCCTCTTGCGTTGCGTGGTATACATTCTCTCTCTCTCTCTCTCTCTCGTTCGTGTGTTCTTCGTCGCCCCCTCAGGAAACTATGACTATAAAAATGCTCCTGGCGCGAGATACACAGGCGTCGTCGAGCTCCGCTGCGGCTGGCTCTCTCTCTCTCTCTCTCTCTCTCTCTCTCGAACAAACGACGACTCGGCGCTTTTAATTGTCGGACACCTGCTCGGTAGTTTCTTTCGCTTCGGGTGTATCGCCTATCTCTCTGCGATCGGAGAGCCGACACTATTTTTCATGCAAATTCCCGATATGGCCCTCTACGCCCGTCTTTCTCGCCGCGCGGCTAGTGCCAATCAATTACGCGCGTGTCTTCGAACTGTAAAACTCGCGAAGCTCTCGATGTCCGAATATGCTAATACATTTCGACGCTCAGCTCCGCAATTACGTATACAATGATTCTCCCCGGGCCGCCGTATTGACGCGATAGTTAAAAACCCACGCCACCGACTTCCAACGTTTCAACATCTCGCCCATTCGTCCGAGCAACCGTAAGAACTACACAAGCGGCTATTTGCCAAACCGATAGCATCTAAATGCAAATTGCAGGGAAGAGGGAGAGGAGAAGGAAAAAAAAGCGGCGGGGAACAGTGGGAGCAAAGGCGAGAGTCGGATAATGCATTGGTAAGTAATGTTTGCACCTTCGGATCGATCTCAATTCACCTTGGCATTCGACACGCCAGGAAGACAGATGCATCGGCTCGCATGTGTGTGTGTGTGCGCGAAAAAATCGACCAGCAGAGCAGTACGCGCAAGGAGCAGAGTCGTGTGAGAGAGTCCGAGTGAAACGGCGAATCATCGTGCCCGCGTGCGCGCCAAGTAAGCAAACGGCGCGTAAAAAAGTTAACTGGAAAATAATGGAGGGACCGTTTGTTCGGAGCTCGCGCGGTGGAAGAGAAAGAGCATAAGCCGAACGCGAGGATAGGAGAGTACTTGGACTTCCGGCGGATACGTGTCATTTTTGTCACGATCGGCGCGGCGGCCATTACCGACCGCTCGGCGCATCTTTATTTTCTTATCGATGGATGATCTGTGGTAACCGTCGTCATCGCGCTCACGCGCGCGTGACTTCGCACGGATAGCCGCGCCGCTTATATATATATATGTGTATGTGTGTGTGTGTGTATATAGTTGTGCGCTAAATATACTTGTGCACCCATAGGTGCGTACGTCGCCGCTTCGATTCTGTGGGAAAGATGATCGGAGCGTGACTTCCGACGATGATATACTTAACTATATCTATGTGACAAGTGTCGCACTATGCAGCGCTGGAGGAGCTGACGAGCGCCGATGCTTATTGAAAATAAGGCGAATTCGAAACGGTGTAAAATAGTCATTATGGCTCGCTCTGTCCCGTCTTATTTCTATCTTACGTTTATATAGACTAATGATTTTTCTCGGCAGAACGAACGGATTGGCTATGTGTAATTCGGTAGGCGTAGCGACTCACGCCTACTAATTATAATTCTAGACGTCGTTACGCGCACCGATGCCAACGTGTCGCTGTTTACGCGCGGCTCCTGTGTCGTGCAGCAGCAGCAGCAGCAGCAGCAGCGGCGACGAGTCGCGCGCTGGATAGCGCGAAGGCCAAGGAGAGAAAGGCAACACGTATATAACCAATCGAAGCGAGAAGAGGCAGCAGTGGGTGGAGGAGGAGCAGAGCGCGGGAGCCGAGCCAGCTCGCGGCTCTCTCTCTCTCTCTCTGCAGCGGGGAGACGAGTCGTCTTTTGCGGCAGCTCGGCCGAAGGTAATTACCCCCGGGGCAAGTGACAAAAAGTAGCGTCTTAATGCAAACGCGGCCGGCCGTAACTCGTTAATTACAGGCCGCAGGGGCCGATTGATCTTAGGTCAGTCTATAGGCGACTTATTGCCGCCGCCGCCGCGCGCGCGCCTCTTTGAGACTCTCTCTCACTCTCTCTCTCCCGATTGCGACTCCTCTTTTCGACTCTTTTGAGGAAAAAAACTAATTGGATGCTAGAGTAACCTCCCACTAATTTTCTTTTTTCGGCTCCTCTCCCGAGCGAAACCTGCTGGCGCTGGCGCTCCGGCGCTTTTATTTTTATTGACACTCGTAAAGGCCACTGTTTTCATTCGTCGATATATACACTCGTGTTCTCCACGGCGAGCACTAATGTCTTCGTTTTCGAGCTCTGTTATTACACGCGGCGGGACGCGCGAGCGAGAAAAAGAGAGAGAGAGAGAGAGAGCGGCGAGGGTCTCATCGAGCAAAAACTCTATTGGAAATTAAAACCACTTCGTTTTATCGCGCGAACGGCCACTTTCGATTCGCAAGCGTGTTTGCGTATTTTTAAAGTGCAAAAAGCCAAGAGCCGAAAGGTATATAAGAAGGAGAAAAAAAAACAATCGACTCTCGCTATCGATGCTAAAATTAAAACAAACTGCATAATTCGTATAGAGCGCCGAGGTGCGCGTAATGTAGACCGACAGGTGCAAAGTCGGGTCGCAAGGTGGACAATGCTGTATACGGAGCGCTCTCTCGGCCAAAGGCCTTTTAACAATTCAACGACGGCAAAATTTTTTCCCGGCCTACATAAACACACATTTCAGCCACGGAGACGTTGCGTCCGCTATATATATGTATACTGGCGCAGCTGAGTATATCGCGCAGTCGTCGTCGGTATACGGCTCTGCATATATATACACGTAAGCGCGCTTATACTCACTTATAAGCGAAATAACGTCGATGCGCGAGTCGGACGGCGGCGGCGAGCAATTTGCAAGGTGCAGCGCGTCACATTAGTCAAGGCACCTATCGCTGCTCGGCCATCGCGTAACGGTAATGCGCGGCTCTCGCGCGATTCGCCCGCTTCTCCTACGCTCCCTTCCTCCCTCCCTGCGCGCTCGTTCTTTTTATTTATCCCTCTCGCGGCTCGTCTAGCGCCTCTGTCGCGCGCAGCTCGCTACACTGCTGTATAAGCGCGATGACGTTAATGATCTGTTTAATTACCGAGCGACACGAAAAGCGGCACCGCGCGCACGCGGGAGTGTGTGCTGCTGCAACCGTGTAACTGCAATTTACATTAAAAAACGACGCTCTTTAGAAAGACGAACACACACTCTCTTTCTCTCTTGCTCTCGTAGGAACTGCAGCCATCAGATAAGATTGGATATAAATTTGTGACTTGTTGCTAATGAAACGACGGCGCGCACGCGCGCGTAAGGGAGAGCGAGAGGAGAGAGGCGTTCGGCGCCGAGAAGCCTTTAATTAAGAGCCGAGAAAAAAAGATTTTCGCCAGTATAACTTTGGAAAAAGTGTAAATAAAGCGAGAAGCTCGTTGGCCGAGATGATGGAGGAGACTGCGGCCGATCGTGCCGCGTTTTTTTTTTCGCATCGCGCAAAATTAATTCCAAGCGCGCGCTCGACCCCCCCGATCGATATAAATTAACTCGGGGCCCCCGATAAACGATCGCCGCGCAAGAATCTCCCGACAATAATGAAATATGAAGAAGTAGCCGCAGCAGCAGCCGCAGTAGTTGCATGTTTTAAAGGACTGCCTCGAAACGCGCGACAGTATACACATAATAAAAGCGGGCCCGATCGTGCGGTTCATGTAGGCGAGCCCGTTTATACGCTATCGCGCACACACACACACACACACAGACGCAGAGGGGGCCCCGCATTATTGATGGCGTATTGAAACGGTATGAGCGCGGTGATAAAACGCGTTCGGGGCCCGAGCGCCGCGGAGGTCCCCACTTAACGTCCCGGGTTATATATGACGGAGAATACGCGCGGGGCAGAAGCGGGAGGCCCGCGTCTTCTTCCTTTCGGGGTCCTCGGTGTATATTATTTTTCCCTTTCTTTCTCTCTCTCTCTTTTCACTCGCAGTTGCTGCCGCTGTTGCTGCTGCTGTATCGACTAGCTGCACGCCGGACTATCTTATCTGATAAGCGCTTGGCGCTCGCGGGTATAGCTCGTCGCCCTCGCCTGTATTTATAGTCGCGAAACTCTTCCGATCTCGCTCTAAGCGAATTTCGCCTATTGTGTGCCTCGGCGCGTCGTCCCGCGGGGCGATTTATACATTGGCCGCACGACTCATTCTTTCGCATAGCTCGCTCGCTGCGCGCGTTTCAGTACATCGCCTTTGATACAATAAAGATTTTTAAGGGGATGACTAATTGAGCCAGTGGCGAATACATCATTCGCTTTGAATTTATCGCGCGGGCATCGAGCGGGGGAATTAAAAATTACCGATGCCTTTTATCTTGGACGAACTCTCTCTTCTCTCTTCTCTCTGTGTCTCTGTCTCGCGGGAGTGGGGGGGGGGGGGGGGGAGAAAAAACGCGTTATTTATAGGTCGTTCGAGAATTACGAGCCTTCGGTTATCGTTATTTTTTTTATCACTATATGCTCGCGCGCCTCGTTTTTTCTCCTATATAACGACGATCGCTGCGTATACGCGGCTAATACGCGAAAAGAAAGAGAGAGAGAGAGAGAGAGAGAGAGCCATGTGTCTCGCGCGCGCGCAGAGTCTATATAAGCTAGAACGCGAAATTGTCAATAACTTCATTTGTTTATGGCCTCGTTAAGAGAGTAGCGGAGATCGAGCGCTGCAGCGGCGATCGTGTCTTCTCGTTCTTCTCGGCCGTGCGTCGCATCGAGAGCTGATAAATAACGTCGCGATGACGAACGCGCGTGATCCCTGGATTTATGCTCGCCCGGTCAATTTATCCGGCGGCTGTTTTGCGATGAGCGCCGCGCGCGAGTGCAGCTCTCGTCGCAACGCGTATAGTCTTTGTCCCTCGCAGCAGCTGTTTCGCGCGCGCGCGGCTTTGCGGCGAAAGGTCGCGAGGCCCGCGGGGATACACTGCAGAGTGTCTGCGTGAAGCTTTGCGGGGACAGCGGCGGCGGCGGCGGCGGCGGGGGGGCGGTCCGAGTAGGTTCGTAAATTAAGCAATTTGCTAATGATATTCTCACGTGACTCGTATTTTAGCCCCGCGAGTCTTTTAGTGCCGGCCGGCGCGACGTCGCCCGATGATCCGCCTCGCCGGCCGCCGCCGCCGCCGCCGTCGCCGCACGACAATGTATGCGTAAGCAAACCTCGCCGAACGTCTTCCCTGCGCAGACGAGAGAATCTCTTTTTCTTCTGCTCTCTCGCGCGCGAGCAGCTCTGGCTTCAAGGGCCGCCGTATATTTTACGTTTGAAGTCCGCATTTGCATAAATAGGGTAAAGCAACGGCCCGGACCCTTGGCCTCGTGAACCAGAAATTATCGCTGCGCTCGGCTTTATGGCTATCCCGCGCGCGCTGCGGCCGCTCCGCTATATTTATCGCCAACGTCTCAATAACGTTGCGGATTTCAATTGATCGATAAACATTTGGGGTTTATGCTCGAAAATCGCAGCTCTGTCTCGCGGCTCGCGTCTTCTATACTTCCCCGAAAAATTGAGGAAACTATAAATTTCTTTCGGAGGAGTGTATATACAGAGAAATATATACGCGCGGCGCGTCGCATAACCGTATAGAGTTTCCAAAGGCCGCGACAATGGCCCCGTCTGCGCATTTTAATTTTACACAAAGGCATTATCTCTGCGGACCGAATGTTTTCCCTTCTGCGCCGCGGCCCGGGGTATCGGAGCTTTTGTCTCGAGGATATACAATCTAATCAGGGTCGCCGCGCGCTCTCGCCGGATTATTTACCGTCATATTTCAGATTGGGATTTGTGAGTCGCTGCCGCGCAATAACGAGAGCCCGGCGCCCACTTCCTCCCCGCGTTAGTGCGCGCGCGCTCTAAACCGTATAACCTATTCCGCGCGCCTCGACTGTACAGTCCCCTCTTTTTAGCGAATCCCGAGCGTGTGCGCGCGCGGGAAGATGAGCCCTCGTTTTCGCTTCGAGCTCTCGTGCTCCGGGCTCTCTTTCTCTTTCTCTCTCTCTCTGCCTCTCCGTCCCTTCTTCGGGCGATCGCCCTTGAATATTAGTAATGTAGCCGTGTTCGCGCCAAAGTTACGCGACACGCGAATTTCCCGACGGCGGCGGCGGCGGCCGCATACACTTTCTCGTTGCGCGGGGGGGAAATTATTTTCGGACTGAAATTATCGGCGGTATAATTTCGGATGAGACGATGAATTAGAGCGCATTAGCGGGAACATCGCGGAGGGATACGCTGTAAGAGAGGAAGAGAGAGAAACTTTTTTAATTTGGGGATCACGATAGTGGCGACGAAAGAGAGTATATAAACGCGAGGACGCCGCGCGCACACGCGTGCGATGTCGGCAGGGAAAACCGGTAGAAAAGTTTGTGGTGTGTATGACGGCCAAATCGCGATGTCCTCTGATAAGTCGTCGTCGTCGCGCGGGCGGCTTTAATCCGCGCTTATATATTTTCGAAAAGTTATTCCAATTAGGGCGAGCGAGTTAATGGACTCTATCGTCGTCGGGGCGATTCCGTGACATTAGAACAAATACGCGTCGACGTGGACACGAGCGAGCGCACATGGCATGTATACGTATGTATTGTTTCTCTCCGAGTCGCTTTAGCTCGTCGCTCTGAGGTTCGCGTGTCGCGGCTATACCGACTCGAGGTCGAAGGTGAGGGTTAACGAATGAATTGCCGGATATTCACGGAGTACGCGCGCTACTACATGCCTTTGCGCATAAAGGAGTGAGAGAGAGAGAGAGAGAGAGAGCTCTGTGTGCCGAGCCCGCAAGACCCTCCCTTAATTAATATAGATTACTGCTGATTGTATATTTATCTATTAATTCAGATTAACGACGGGACAGTGCGTTCGCGCGAGCGCTGCAGCACGTTCAGTCTTCGACCGCTGCTGATTCGGCTTAATCAGTCGAAGGGTTGTAAATTGATTGATGTCGTTCGCTCGCTCGATCTCTCTCTCTCTTAATATCCTAATAACGTCTCGTCACGCTGTCTCACGGAATCGATCATTTCGCCAGCCGTGCTCATCTCTCGCGATTCTTCGCGACAGACAATGGCTCGGTGTACACTGCTGTAGCCCGACGCAGCCTCGCAGCTGTAGGCATCAAATCTATATGTACCACAGCTGAAGAAAGGAATGTAAGGATCGAGAGCGGGAGACTTTCTGATTGAATGGCTTCGCCGTAGGCACTCCCGACACCGAGTAGCGCTTTCTTTTCGCCCGCGTTTTCATTGTTTAATTCGCAAAAAAAAGAGGAAGATCTTCCGTATTCTCTGTCTCGCTCCTTCTTTGAGCATATACTATCCGACTACGCGTATATATATCCACACGTATATATAGCTGGTAGAGCTCGGTGTGCGAGTGGATATCTGAAATCCTCAATATTTTTAAAAGCTCGAGCAAGAAAGGAGGCGAGAGCTGCACGGGGGGGGGGGAAGGGGGAGGGGGCGGGCGAGCCGCACGAGATCGGAAAAAAGGGCAAGGGAGAAAGGGAGTGCAAGAGCGAGAGATCAAGAGTAGAAGAGAAGGGCCGTTGCGCTCCTCACCTTCAAAGGCGAGCTATATAGCTGCGCGGCGCTGCTCTCTCGCGAACGACGCGGCCATTAAAATACGAATAATAATTACGAGAGCTACGCCGGAATGATCAGTCCTCTTCTGATGGAGCGATCGTCCGTATCAGTCTCCCTCTTTCTCTCTCGTCCTCGGCTTTTTTTTTACATTTTTCCTCACCCGCGCGCTTTCGCCGCGCACCCCCTCCCCTCGCTTTTTCTCCTCCTTTTTTTTTATTATTTTGCGCGCGGCGTGCGCGCGGCTGAGTACGCGGGCGGTTCTGCCGCTCTCTGCGCTCCGGCTTTTTAGCGAATATGACGAGAGTCATTTTTACTGCCGGCGTGACAAAAGCAGAAGATACTCACGCTTCGATACTGCGTTTTTAATATGGCAAAGAGACGCGGGCGCGCGAGAGCTGACAGCGCGCCGAGAGAGGCTCGTCGCACACTGCGCTCTGCGCCCGACAATTGCTGTAAACATTATACTAATTGTTTTCATTCGTTTCATGCGCACACCCAGAGTCCTTTTTCATTTCTCAACGCGACGATATACGCTCGCATTATGTACACGCGTTCTGCGCGCTTCTCTCGCGCGAGAGCGAAGGAATCCCCTTCGAATAACTTTTGATACTCTATATATATAAAGCTCGGGCTATAGCACGTTTTTCTCAGCTACGCAAGAGCGACCGCAGAAAAAATTTCGTACCTCTCGGAGTATATAAGAGGAATTCTCGCGAATGTTTTACGCGGCAGAGAAATATAGACACGCGCTACGACTTTTCTCCGGGCGAGCCGGGGTATCGCTATAGCGCGGAGCGCGTCGAGCATAAACGTCAAACGCTATTGTGAAGTAATAATGGTGGATTTAACGTAATTGTGTCCGGTGGCAGTGCAGCGCAGCAGTATAGAGCAACAGTAGCGCAGTAGCAGGAGAGGCAATAGGAGCAACAGGAGCGCGGTGCAGTGTGCGCGACAAAGAGGAGCGCGAGCGCGCAAGAAGTGTCGCGCGCGCAAGGCCCCCGTGATTGCTCGTTAGCGTGGCCACGGCCCCGTGTCTGTCACGAAATCGCTGATTATCATCGTTCAAGGAAAGACCGCGACTACAGAGGACCGCTACGCGACTCTGCCCTTAACAACTCTTCACGCGCCCGCTGCTATATGCTATATATACTGCCGCGCGCATTCCCCGAGTCAGCTGACACGTCTATTTACTGTGTAATGCCCCCGACTTCGCGGGCTGCAACTCAATAGAATTCCATCTCGAGGAAAATACCCTTCGATTCTGCTCTTCGAGGGGATAAGACACTTTTAACACCTGAAAATAATGTATCAATAAATCGTTGACAATGTGTCAATAAATTGTTGATAATAATAGTTTTTCATATAAGACCGCTGTAGATTTATACTTAAAAAAGATAGTTTCACGTTTAATTCAAGTGTGCGCCAAATATCTATGTTTAAACATTTTTTACTACTGTTTATCGAATATACGAACAACATTTTTTAGCTAATAAACTGAATGAAAAATAATTGAATTCAACAAAAACTGAGTTGTTCTGCATTTGAATATATGAAATGTGATATAGTATTTTCTTTTGCATGGTAGTGAATATTTTCATCTAAAATCGTCAATTATTTAAAATGTTACATTTTTTTTTAGCAGACCACGTGACACGCTGTGGAGATGATCGAAGTCACGCACCGACGTACACACAGGTGAGGTGCTAATAACAACTACAGTTACAGTTTTAAACACTAAAAACAAAAAGTCTATTTTGCCTTATTAGAGGTAATGGCATTTATTTATTTTGGGAGGAAGGCACTTGCGTGGTAAAAGTTGGCTCGTAAAATTGTAGAAAGTACGCACATCAGTTGGTGAGATTACGATCATAGGAAATAGTCCAATATGAAAATCAACGAGAGCCATTGTCGACGGCAGCACAGGCCTGTAATAATTTGAGAGGTGAAACTTTTTGAGCGAGCGCGCGATTACCGTCTGCGTACACAGCAGTAGGAAATAATGGAAATGGTCGAATTATTCCTCCGTTGTGATTTGAATAATTACAGCGTGCGGCCGAGCGAGAATGGTTCACACTTGGAAAAAAAAGGGAGTACTTATGAACACAAAGCGAGAGCGCTATACGTATTATAGAGAAGTAGACATACTAGTGTAGGTGTCCGTCTGCGCGTATTGTATATGTACACAGACGTTCACGCGCATACGTATACACGAAGAGCCATGCAGAGCGAGACTCGGGCGTCGGGCAGCGGCATGAGCGGCTCATAATCGGCCGCGCGCGTTCACACATCAGCTGCGCATAGTCACGCACTTTAGCCGCACATCGGCGCGAGAGAAAGAGAGAGAGAGAGAGAGAGTGAGAGAAAGAGCTCCTGGGAGAGCGACACGCCGCGCGATTCCGACGACACGACTCGAACGCGGAATCATCAGGGAAGACGCTTATTATTTCAAGCTTCGGTTATTTCACATCCAGAGACTCCTAACGAGTCCCTCTCTCTCTCTCTCTCTCTTTCTTCCTCCCGTCCGCGCGCAGCTCGCTCGGCTTCTTTCTTCATTTCGCGCCGCGCTGCAGCGACTCTCCCGTCGGTATAGCTCTATAGCGCGCAGGATGATAAAAAGCCCGGGCTGCGAGTAGCATTAACACGTGCAGCGCGCGAATCCCGGAGTAGCCGATCCGGCCGGCGTATTTACTCTTCAACTCGTCGTCGCGCCGCGGCTGACCGCGATTAAGTTCGGCCGTCGCGAGAGTTTGCAGAAGAGCGAACGACGACGACGACGACGACGAGTTTCTCGTTCTTTCCCGCCTCTCGAGTCCAATGCTGTGTCCATCGCGAGACTGAGAGAGCAATTATTTCCGGCAAAAAGTCCCATCGGAAAGCTTTGTTTTACCAGTTGAATTGTATTTTCCTAGCCTCTCCCGTTCGCTCGCTCGCTCTCGCTATAGCTCGAGGAACATATGGCTCTCGCGCGCGCGAGAAAACGTTAGACGCTTTTTCAGAGCGAGAACGCACTGCGCTACACACTATATATATATATTCGCATGAGCGTAACCGTTTCAACCGGCAATTAAAATAATACGCGATCGCTAATTTCGCCGAGAGGATAGCGAAGTTACTATGTACGCGGCCGCTATACTTTTCCGAGTTTTCTCAAGCGGAACCGCGCAGCGATCTGTCGTACAGTCGTCGCCGCCGCCGCCGCCGCGGCGCGCCCGCCTCGCGGGAAGTGCTTCCGTAAAAAAAGAAAGGCGCTCGTGTAGCCTAGAAAAAGAAACCGACTGACAAATTGAATAGGCGGTACACACACACACACACACACACACACACTTACACGCGCATACGTGTGTATTACATTCTCGTGCAGCGCGGGCTCCGAGGAATTGAAGTTTTTCGCTCATTGTCGGGAGCGATTCGAAAGGGTTACCATATATTCTCTGTCCTCCTCGCTCGCGTGTAATGAGGCATCGGCGGCAGCTCGTGTAATGCATAGGATTACATCGAGTCTTCCCATGTAAAGTCAGCGCCCCGACATCGGTCATTATACCTCCTCGCAGAGCATAGGCCTAGCTCTCTCTCTCTCTCGCTCGCGCGACAGTAATTATTAATAAAGCGAGCATCGCAGCGTGTCACGTATCTCGCGGGCATTGTTGAGCTGTCTCTCTCTCTCTCTCTCGTCTCCGCGTTTTCCCGATGCCATAACGCTCGTTGTTTTTTTTTTTTTTTTTTTCATGTCGCCGCCCTCGCACGCGGATCAACAGACACGCGTCTACGTGCGTTGGTGCAAGAGAGACGGCGAGATTCGATGAGAGCGGATGCAGCCGGGGGACTGCAGCAGCGAGAGTTGCGTGCAGGCATTGTTGATTCCTGCGGCGCGCTCGAGCGCTTCGCGCGCGACAGATAAGCCTATACATGCGCTATGCGCGCGTTGTAGTTCACGTCTCTATAGACGCGAGCGCCCGTGTACATACGACTTGTTCCGCTTTATTTTTTCTTTCCTCCATGCTTCTTCGTCTTCTTCAGCTGCCTCGATTTCCCTCCTCCTCCTCCCCCGCTCCGCAACGCTCGCGCGCACTCGCGACGAGTGCATTCGTAAGTATGAGAGGAGAACACACGGAGAGGTTAGGGAACAGGTCGGGCTATCCAACTCTGTACTCTCGAATGTCAGGAGAAACCATAACGTTATAATTTATCGTCGCGCGCTCCATTGTGGCCGTCTTTTGCGGAGGCGGTGTGACGGATCGGCGAGGAAGAGACTCGCACACAGACACAGAAACGGACGACGCGAGAGAGGGCTCCTCTCCTTCTTCTTCTTCGTCTTCTCTTCTCCGCTGCGCCGTCGTACTTCTTCTTTTGCTGCACAGCTCGCCTCCTGGCCTGCTGCTGTTGCCGCCACCGCTGCTGCTGCTGCTTCTTCTTCTTCTTTGGGACTGACTCAGTTCGCAGCGCGTTCTCCTTTCCACCGAGATTCTCGACATTCATTCGTAACACGAGTCTTATTTATAATGTCAAACGCGATGAATTTCGCCGGCTGCTCCTTCGGCCGAGCCTGTAAGTGGTTTGTTTTTTTAAAGAAAGCTCATTGTCCTCTTGTCGCGCGGTTATTAATAGTCCGAGGGTGGAGGGGTTACGTTGGAGGGGCGCTGCATATCGGGCACACCGCCGGCCGACTATTGGGCGAGACGCTTCGTCGCTCGTAAATTCCGGCCCAATTTTCGGATTTCACGAGAGCGATAAAGTCGTATACGAGCTTCGTAGATCTGTGTAGAGGCGCGCGTATCTGCGTATACGGATACACGGAAAATATACATAATAAGCCGAGCACGTATTTTCTATTATGAAAGAGAAGAATTAGTTGGTTATAGCATTGTAATGTACGAGTATATATATCGCAGCTGAGAAAGAGCGCTCATTGTGGAGCAGTCGTGTGCAGTGGCAGTCTGCGCCGCTCGTGGGAAATAATTTTCTCAGCCTATCGTTCAGCAATTGTATAATTTTTATTCCGCGATGTATAATGAAAGTGTTGACGAAAGACAGCCGCTCGTACACGTAATTTTCTTCGCGGAACATTACGCAGCCCCTCATTTGAAGACGCGCGAGGCAGCGAGAGAGAGAGAGAGAGAGAGAGAGAGAGATAGACTAAAGAAAGTCGAAGAGCACCGGGTAAAAGGGAAAAGTGCTAGTGTATATGTGCGGCCGCGCGCCACAGTAGCCGAACTGGTGTCGGCGGTGAACACGCTTGGCTGCAGAAAATAATAGAGAGTTTCGGAAAAAAGGGTTAACCGCCGGTAGCGCCGAGCAGTATGTAGCAGTAGCAGTAGTAGCAGTAGCAGTAGTAGCAGCGACATGCGCGTATAGCAAGTGGGTATATTAACGAGTGCGCGCTCCTCCCGCGTATATACAGAGTGCACACCGGATGAGAGCATACGTTAGGTCGCATTATCAAGAATAGTCGTTTGTCTGCAGTTGCAGAGTCCGATCGTCCCACGCATCGACGGCCGAACTGTCTGTGTGCGTGAGCGCTCGCTTTACTCTCTCTCTCTCTGTCTCGTAATAGCCGTGGCCGTTGCCGTTGCCGCCGATGCTACAGCGAATGAGTGAAGCTCTCTCTCTCTCTCTCTCGGTGGACGCAAATTCCTGCGGTCATCGCATTCGGAGTTATTGGAGAACGCTCCGAGCGTAACGGCCATAGCCCGAACCACATACGGTTATGGCTCCGAAAGAACTATCGCCGCGCGCGTCTCTGCGCTCCGCTGTTGCTGCTGCTGCTGCTGCTGCTGCACGTTCTACACCTATAGTTATTGCCGGTGCTCTGTGCATTCGGCGTTTCGCATTATTGCCACGGCTTATATCCCGAGCACACGCTGTACTGCTCGCGTCGTCCCCCCACCCCATCCTCCGTCGCTAGCATGTATACACGGAACGTTACATGCTATTGCCGAAACGCTGCGCAGTTATTTTTCACTGCGCGCGAGGACGCGAGCCATCGAAAGCTCGGAAATTCCCCGCGGCTCTCTGATTTCTCGGGCATTTTGCAAATTGCTCCGCGCGGCGGCTACTCGAGCTCTCGCGGCGAGAGGAAAAAAGCTTCTTCGAGCCCGATTCAATTGCGGCCGCCGCGCTCGCGTCCGTCTGCAGTATATACACGCGCTGATATGCGCGCATATTCCGCTGATGCAGCGCGTCTATATTTTGAAAAGTTAATAAAGACGCCAGGCCAGACGCTATTAAGATTCCATAAGAGGCTTCTCGCATGAAATAATCGCTTCGACCGGGTATAATCATAACAAGTCGTTTAAGTAATAACAATATTTAATTAACATGGAATGCGTCGTATCCCGCGAGCGAGCTACGAGCGACGAGCTAACGCACGAGCGGAGTCACTTGCGTGTATGCAAGTAAATTCCCATCGCTTAATTTATGTATGTGCCCGTGGACTTAGGTATATACACGCGTGTATACGTGTGAATACGTGCGCGCGCGCGCCCGTGTGTAGAGGTGCGCTGCTGCAGTGCAGTGCGCTTCGAGGCGGTCGTCTCCCGTGCAGTATGTGTGTGTGTGTGTGTGTGCGTTGAAAGGAGCGAGAGAGGGACGGAGTCATGCTAGCGCGCGGTGGGGCTATCAAGCGCGACCGCAGATCGTGACTTCTGTGGGAAAGGCAAAGAAAACTACGAAATAATGGCTTATAGCGCATCCTCGCGATTTTACGATGTGTAATCGTAACGTTTCCACTTGCGATTCCAATGCAATCATTTCCTCGTGAAATTATGGTCGTTGAGAAATTGCGCGCAGCTCCTATACGGATTCAGGGAAAATGTCGTTGAGAATTGTAAACGGCTCTCAGACGCGTTATAGTCGCTGTACACCGGAGCGGTGGTACATACGCGCGCGCGCGGGTCTTTTTATATTCCCAGCGACAATTTCACCTTAGATCGTCTCGCTTAGTTCTCTCGCGCTATGGCTATACTCGGTCGCGCTGTGTATATAAGCGAGATACTCGGATAGTGTCCAAGTTTTTGTTAATCAAGCGAGCAACAATTTCCGCCGTCGGTTCGCGCGTGTATCCGCGAACGACGCGGCGGCATCAGCCACAGTCACGCGGGCACACGTGTGCTGTACACGGCTAAAGTTGCCCTCAAAATGCGCGCGTAGTACAAGAGAGCGGCGCGCGTCGAGCCGAAAGCAAGAGAGCCCCGTCGCTGCAGCTGGAGCGCGCGAGAGTGGACCTCGTATAGCCATCAAAGCGATCACCCGAGGCTTCCTTAGGCAACTTCTTGCATACCGTCGTCGATATTAAATGACAAAGGCAAAGGCATACCTAGGCGTAGTTAGAAGGGGTTACGGGAAATTCTGGCGATGCGATGCGGGCGCACCGACGACACGCAAACATCCCGGCAACGAGAATACGCCCCCTCCCCACCCCCCCTCGCCCCTAATCTCTGCAGTCTCCCTCTCTCGCGCTACCGTTCCTTTTTCCGACAGAGACGGCAGAGAGACAGCAGCGAGCCTCATTCTTCTTGCGAGCTCGCGCGACCTATCGGCATTTCGCGGGCAGAATGTTTTAAATACTGCGCCTCCGGGCTCGGCTCTATACTGCGGGTATACACTCCACCTCCGCAGATTCTGGAAGCTAATGCAAAATCCCTCTCGATAAAGGGTGAAAAAGTTTAAAGAAGCCAGTGCCGAGCCGCAAGCGCGCCTTTGATGTTGCGCCTCTCGGCTGCTGCTGCTGCTGCGAATGCTTCGAGCTCTCGCTCGGCTTCTCAAAAATCACGCGTGTCCCGCTCCACCCCCCCCCCCTGTGGAATGATATTCTTTTTCTTTCGACGTGAAAATTCATTTATTCATTGTTTCAGCCAGCTGTATACCCTCGTCCCGCAAAGACGCCAAGTCGCTAAAGTTTACGCCGTGCGCGAGTCATCTTTTAAATTTGCATCTTATGCCGCTCTCGGCTCGATAGTGTTTAGTTCAATTCAATTTGCGCGTATGCGGCTTCATTACCAAGTCCCGAATTCCGGGTGTACATGCAGTAGGTGCGCCGAGGAAAAAGAGAAAGCGTCTGGGGAAAAAATTGGACGAGAGAAGTGCGCGCAGGGAACTCGGTATTCCTGTTTTATCTGGGGTGTAGGTATTCAATGAGACGGAATTTCACGAATATAAGGGTGGTGTGGGCGTGCCGGAGCAACACACACGCACATCACGTATACACACACACACACACACATGCGCTCGGCGAACGACTCGCTGCTGCATATTCTTCTCTCTATCTCTCGTTCTCCGCATGTGTCTCTGTACGTGTGTGCGCGATTGCGTGCGTGTGTGTGTGTTGCCATTACCATGAACATATAAAGGAGCGCAGTACACGCCGGCAGTGAGAAACCGGGACAGGCAGATATCGACTTTTGACTATTTGATGAGACTCGTGACGCAGAATGGCGAATTCCCAGAGGAGCGCTGCACTCCGCCTTTTCTTTCAATACCACTACTGTACCGCGTGCACAATGATCCTCCCCGGATAATGATTTACATTTGCCACGCGATGTTTTGCATGAATTTTTCAGACCCTTGCGTCTCGTCTCTCGTATTATACATATAGCAGACGCGGTAATTTTCAATGTTTATAGTGCACAGACGACAGAATTCACCTACGAACGCACCGTCTGTCAATGTAGACGCGTAAGTCTCGTAACGGCCGTTACGAACATCTTGACTCTCGGGAATATGCTTATCAGCTCGATATGCATCAACCTGTTTTGTATTTATATAAACGTCTCCGATGTGTGTATATACCTGTGTATACATACGTATAGAGGAGATCCGTTCGCAGGGAGGAGAAAGCATACGTACGCGCTTGTAAAGCAATTAAATACGAACTTATCAATTTCTCAGGAAACACCTGGCGGAACTGCGTTGGTCAAGCTGCAAGTGATTAGGGCTGCAGCGCACAGTCGAGCCCATTGTTTCTCGGCTTCGTGAAAGACGCTGGCCGATATCTCCTTCTCCTGCACTTGCTCCCCCTATCCTCCCGCGCTGCGGCTGCAGTCGCTCAGCCGACTGTGTGTACACACGCAACCTGCTTGTATGTGTGCGTGTGCGTGTGTGTGTGTACGAGCGTGTGCAAGTGCAAACGAAACTCTGTAAGCTTTGATGTAAACGATATCCCCCCGGTTCTTTGAAGCCCGGCGCTGTGCCAGTCGATTGTGCACCTTGGGACTCGTGCTTAACAGCCGACGCGGGAAACACAGCAGAGGAGAGAGTGAGAGAGCGAGAGAGAGAGAGAGAGAGAAAGAAAAAGGAAATACGGAATATATATTGTCGATGCTTGAAAGAAGGCGCGACTTTTACGAGCGAGGCGCACTGTGTGCGTGCACCGATGAATGAAATAAAGGCGTCGGGACTTTCAAGAGACTTCTTCTTCAGACTTCTCCTCGCGCGTGTGTACACTATATAAGTATACCTCCCTCGTTTCTCTCTCTCTCTCTCTCTCTCTCCTCGCTCACTCGCTCTCTCGACGCGTCTCGCTTTAATCTTTATTGATTGAGGAAAAAAGTCCTGCCATATGGCGGATAGTCGCTTGCGCGTTATTGTGCCTTTTCTCGCGCTCATTGTGCCACGATTTTTCTGTTTGTATACCGCCAATTGAGGCTCAAATTATAACGTAACGTTCCCCCCATCGGATGCGATTCTTGAAAGTTTTAATCCTTTTCTGTTGCGGCAGTCGCCGCGACCTGTTGTTAAGTGCGGGTATAATACATTCGTGTGACACGGCTCGAATGTCGTCAATAACTGCTATTAATATCGCCGTTTACGTGTGTCTCGGGATGGGACGTTCAATGAGAGAAATCGTAAAAAAAGTGTTGTAATTTGAGCCAAAAAAAAAACACAGGAAAAAAAATCTGGTTGCTCGGTAATTGAAAATGAGGAATGAAAGGCTCGTACACGGAAAGCCAAACAATCTATCCAAGCGTATTTGTCAGCTCTCCCCGGCTCTCTTCACAGGCTATTGATTCCCAATTTCAATGAAAATGGCCAGGGTTTGCTCGCTCTACTTTTTTTTTACGAGGATACACTTGTTGAACGCACTCGGGTTTTTTGTGCGCGCGAGGTGATCGCTGACGCCCCTGGAACATCGGAGGGGGACGAGAAAATTCTCCCTTTTCTACTCGCTTTCTATATCGACAGGGAACGTTTTTTTTTATCCCCGTTCTCTTTCACTCGTCAACGGCAGCTTTGTGCACAGCCAACGACAGGACTGTGGTCAGGGGTGATTTTTATGGAGCGCGCGTTCGGGGTGAATGACATGTAAATGTGCTCTTACGCGAGAACCAATAATTTGTCACGCAATTTCACAGTAATGGTAATTAATTTATTTAATTTGGCTTACATTGTTGCGTTTTACGTTTTAAATTGCACTATAGTCCAGGTAAGAAGGAATTGCAAAAATAAAATTTAGCGGGGATGCTGGGCGCGGGTGAAAAAACGTGCGACTGCACCGATAGTAGAGCGAGAGAAAAGGGACATGTTTATTTAGGAAAAAGTAAGGAAAAAGCCCGTAGCCCCTATCGGTCCGAAGCGAATTCGAGGGTGGTGGTGGTGGTGGTGGTGGTAGCGGTGGCGTCTATTTAAATAAGGAGGGACCCTGATATAAAAGGGTTGGCCGCGGAATTAGAGAGGAGACCAGCGGCGCGCGCCTGCGATTATTATACCCGAGTCGGCAGAACGACTATGGCACAGGCGTATATATACGTGTATATACGGGGGTGGACGCAGGACACACAGCGAGAGAGCGAGAGAGACGACCGCAGTCCAGCTCTTTTTCCCGAGCGGCAGGAATACAAGCGAAGGAGAGCAAATGAAGGCCTCGGCCAAAAGAACGCGATTGCCTTTTCCCGTATGCGAGAGCTCCTGGCCGCAGCAGCGGAATGAAGGTCTTGTCCGCTGTCTCCGACCCCCCCGGACACACGATGGGGAATCATTTTCGCGGTCCGCTGCTGCCCCTGACGAGCAGCCACTAGCCGGAGAGAGCCAAACGAGAGGAGGAGAGGGAGACGGAGCGAGGGGCTATAGGATCGCTTGTTTTTGCGGCCATTTCCGACGGCCCGTTAAGCCCGTGTAAAGTCGGCCTTCTTTATTGCTTCATACTGATTCGCGCGCTCGCGAGAGAGATAGAGAGAGAGAGAGAGAGCGAGAGAGACACGTAGACTATACTCCCGCACTAGCCCCGTGGTCCGTGCCACCCCCCGCGCCTTCTCCGGCTGAATTGCGGCCCTCTCCTGTCATTTGCATATTAAGGACATAAAAATGCATATTACCGAAGAAAGAAAGGAACTGGAGATTAAAAGGAGAAAAAATAAAGGCGGGAGCCACCGTCGCCACGGCCGCCACAGCGTTGAAAGGAAAAAAGAAAGGCGAAAAAGCAAAGCCATTCAGACAATCATTCGGCATCCTACGCGAGCGCTGTACACTTGATTTTTTTTCTCCGCTTCGACAACGGGGAAAATTCCGCGCTCGCGCATTAAAGGAAAAAATAGAGGGGGCAAAATTGAAAGAAGGACGGAGAATAATTGCTGAGATATACTGGCTGGAAATGCTGCTGCTGCTGCTGCTACTCGCTGCATGCTGGATGGCAAAACGCTCGCGCGAGCGCGAGAGAGCTTTTCTTCCATTCTTTACTTTTCCGTTCGGTTCGCTGAATTAGCTGCTGCTGCCGCCGCCGCCGCTGCACAAGCGCGAGCGCTCGAAGCTCAAAACGAGGCTCTTTGACGCTCGAGTACGTTCTCTCTCTCGCTCATAACTGCTGCTACTGCTATGCCACTGCTGCTTCCAAAGGGCTCGAAAAAGAGAGCGCCGAGAGAGAGAGAGAGAGAGAAAATTGCGCGCGCCGGGAATATGTCGCGTTACGATTAATTATTACCGGGACGCGAGAGCGAGAGCCAAACACAGTCCGCGGTCGCACGAGAGCGAGCGAGAGAGCTAAATCCTGAGGGTTGCTGTTGCGCCCTGTATATACCTTTACGTATACGTACGAATTCCGGCTGCCTTTCCACGGCCCCGCGCCAGTATTTACCAGAAGTTATCGAAGCGCGAGAGACGGAGAATTAAAGGAAGCCCGAAGTAGCGAGCGCAGAGGCGCGGCGGCTGCGGGGGATGGGATGAGCCCGCTGCAATGAAAGGGGGCGAGTGAGAGAGGTGAGAGCCAAGTGAAACTGATGGCACAGAACCACCCGCAGACTGTCCGTATATATATCTGTATATAGCCTTCTCTCCTTCGCTTTCGAAGAAGGCGAAGGAGCAAGACTTTCCTCTTTCGATTCTCGAGATTCGCCAGATATTCCCGGCGTAATTACTAATAAGTTTTCGACACGAAATGAGGTGAGGAAAAGAGAGGGTTAATCCGAAAGTACGACCAAACGGCATCGGGAGCCAACTGCTGCCGCCGCCGTCGCTTCGAACCCCCAACCCTCCGATTTCGACGATAAAGACGAACGAGGGGACGCGCCGGCCGAGGCAGCGAGCAGAAGGCTCGGAAACCAGTTAAAGATTTGCGATGTCTTTCGATCCCCGCCCGAGATATTCGTAATTACTGTTTGTGTTTCTCTCTGGCGCTGCGCTCCCAGTATTTATTCGTGCCATCGGTCCGACCACCCCTTTCCTCGACTTTCCTCCTTTTACTTCTTTCGCACTTGCGGCTCTCTCCGAGCTCTCTCTCCCTCTCTCTGATCCTCTCGCCCCGCTATATATATAGAGACGAGTCCTCCTTTTTTCTCATCCCGCTGCCGACACTCGCGCCCTTTAAAGACAGCCCAGTCCTCCTTTCCTCCTCGAATTTCTCTGCGATGCTGGTACGGCTTTCTCGCCGAGAGAGAACGAGAGAAAGAGCCAACCCCCCTCGAACTCGAGAGACTCGCTGAAATTGCTCCTTTCTCGATCGCTTATCGCATAACGCTAAAGGATTGGACTGGCCCGCCGACTCGGACGAGAGTGAGAGATAGAGCAGTAAGAAGGCTCCTTGTAAATCCGTTCAATCCCCTCGGCTTAAGGCGAAAATCGTGTCAAGTATCGTCTTGTTGGCTTTTTCTCTCTCTCTTTTCCCTCGCGCCCCCCGCCCCTCTTCCGGATTACTTCGATATTGCGTGGCACTGCTGCGGCCATTTAATTGCGCGCATGAATATTGAAAGTCCGCTAGTGCTGATATCGAGAGAGAGAGAGAGAGAGAGAGAGAGAGAGAGAGAGAGCGAAAGAGAGAGACAGCTGCAGGGCCGTTATTGAAATGGAAAACACCAGCGGACTTACCAGGCGGTGTAATTACAGTTAAGAGTTTTCGCCCGGAGCCATTTGTATGCAAAATCGCGGCGGTGCGGCGCGCGCAACTTTGCCTCGTCGCGCTGTAATGACGAAGGAGCCTACACTTCTTTTCGAATATTAACGCAGTCGAGGAATTGATACGAGGGTTGGGGGGGGGGGGGGTGCGCGGCGATAAAAAGGAGCCTCCTTGCTTCTGCGAGCCGCGTGATAATTGTAATGAACGCCTTGAGACTGCGCGAGCCCATCTGCGTCCCTCCGCCGCCGGCCTGAATCCCTTCCAAATGAAAGAGACACACTCTTTCCTCCGGACAGCCCCCATGTCTCTCGCGCTCTCTTCTCTTCTCCTTCTTCTTCTTCTGCTTCCTCGGCTTCTTCCGTCCTTGTCGGCGCTGCTGTTGCCGCTGCTCCGCGTGTAAGCACGAAATACGCACGAGTCCTTAAGTACCAAACTTGTACGAATTGATTTAAGTGCTGAATGCTAAATCAACGAAATACACGGGAAAGGGAGCAGAGCGACAGCTTCGGAAAATTTACGAGTCCTCAGCTCGGTTGGGGGGGTATGCCCTCTCTTTCTCTCAGCTCTCTCGGCTCTCTCTCTCTCTCTCCCGCTCTCCCGCTCTTTCTCCCAGCAGCTCGTGCAGCATCGGCGCCAGACTCACTCTGTATTGTTAAATTTTATTATGCTTTACTCTCTGCACTTCGACTTAGACACGCGACGACTTGTTCTCTCGGCTCTTTTGTTTCGATTAGAAAAATCGTAATCGCGCGCAGCGTTAAATTTAATCGTCCTAAGCGCGCAACAAAGCGTTTTACTTTTTTTATATTTAGTGCGGGGGAAAAGATTTGAATTCTTTTTACCATCTCCCACGTGAGCATTGCCGTCGCACGCAATTTGATTTCCCATCGGTAATGCATTTTCCTATAACTGCCCGCAGTCGCAAGCGTTCGCCTTGAAAGCACATCGCTCGGCAGCGCGTTGTATCTGCCTCTCGACTCTCTCGTACATATATATTTACGTGTATTTTGATGTTTTTTTCACACATCTCTTCACGAGTAGTATATATACCGTATACACAGCTGTATATACGTTGGCGCGTATACCGCGTATACCCGGCGAAAGAACTGCGCGCTGCAAGCATATACGATGATTATCGCATGAGGCGTGCGTTCAAAGTAAGACTGAAGTCTAATTGAAACGGACTTCGAACATGCTCGCTTCGCTGAAGTACAAATTAGCGGTGTGTACGCGAAGATGCGGTAAAACTTTCTCGAGCCGTATTTAACGATAACTGCAGTATTCACCCGTACACCACGCACTGCACCTCCGCTTTTATTGTGCCGCTGAGTTAAAGTCGATTATTTCGTCTTTTGTCTTAAAGTTGTGCGCGGCACACTGACGTTGTCGAAAGAAACTTTACCACACACATACTCTCTGCCAATGTGTTTTCAAAACACGATTTGCAAGTTTGCACTTTTTTGCGGAGCCATTCGCCTGCCTCGTTTCGCACGCATTATATACATTTATATATCCAGTCAAATGTGCCCGGAGGCAAAGCGCTATATATATATTACGCGTAAACAAGCCGAAAGAGAGCGTTGAATCTTTGAAAATAAAAGATCCCTCGCCTCTCTCGCGCGCGCTCATTGTCTGCGCCGCGACGAGGAGATTCCCATCAACTCCCGTGGAAAGTTTCGACTTGAACCAGATTTCAACGGCGCGCAGACGAAATTCACCGCTAAGTATAGCTACTTTTAGTGTAATGTCAATCATCGCCACTTCTTTGTGTCGCCACCGCCGCCGCCGTTACCGCAGTGGTTGACACAAAAAATCTCGTCCCCGTCACATCGTAAATCAGCACGTACGATCTAGTGTATTTTTATTCTCAAATTATGAATTCCAGCCGAGAGCGCGCGTGAGCACAATCGAGTGAAAAAAGAAACGCGCGCGCCTTATATTGCCGCGTACGCACATTATATTTTACCGGACTCTCGACACTATACGTATATACTGGCACACTGTACAGCCGACCCCTTTGAACCGCTCGCGGACGGCTCACACGCGCTGCTTTCCAAAGCGAATTCAAGGAACTAGCTGCTGCCGGTGCCGTTGCTGCTCCTGCTGCTCCTGCTGCTGCTGCTGCTGCTGCTGCTGCTGCTCGTTCGAATCGACTTTCGGAAATTTCGGACTCGCGCGGCCAGGATTTTTCGTGTCACGTAGCGACGATTGCCGACGGACCCGAGGTCCTCGGATTGTATGCGCGGAACATTATTAAATTAAAATATTTCTCGGAAACTTCATTTCTTACAGAACGCGCGCGTATAATATCGGCGAAATAACGCGCGGCCCGAGATTTATACGGGGAACGTGAGTTTTTAATTTATTTCCAAAAGTCCTGGGCTCGTTCCCGCCGTGTCGTCTCTTTAATCGGGAGAGGACAATCTGCGCGGGCACGACACGTCAGCTCGGGCAATGTAAACAAACGATTCCTTACCGGCTTCGTCGGGGCGTAAATTTATTGCACGCACCTATAAGGTGAGATAAAAATTTCTAGTCGTCGTGTTCGCTGCCGGATCATTAGCTCATTGCTGTATATCGACTCGGCGATTCCAGGGTTTCTCTCGAACTAGTCCTCGCCTATATGTATAGATGGCAAAAAAGCCTAAGTGTCAGTGGCAGTAGTATATACACATAGGCCGGTGGGAGCGAGTCACGCGTGCTCCGGTAGCCGGGAATATTTATACATCGGGGAATATCGCCGCTCGAACGAGTCGCGCGACAAGTCTCGCCTCTAGATTTCCGCGTAACGCACACACCTGTGTGCAGCAGCTTTCGCTCGGCTTGATATTTGTCTGAGGCGCGTGTAAACTCGTTGGGCAATGACGATGACTTGATGCTTATGAGCTCCCTCTCGCTCTCTCTCTCTCTCTCTCTCGCTCCTTCTGCGGCTTTTTCTCCTCGTTCCTCCTTTTTTCGAAGCAGATCGTATCGGAGTTTCGAGAACACGCGTACTGTGTGAGAACAAGCGGCTAATGAAGAGCGCTCGCGCTCGACGCTCGCACTCCCGAGAATTACTCCCGAATCGCCGTTTGATTGTATTTTTAATAATTAATTTTTGCAATAAACTCGTCATTCGCCCGATGAAGGATAAGCGCAGCCCGTGTTTCCTGCTATTGCTGCGTAAATTCTCCGTAGCGTCTTACAGTATTACAGTGTTTTTGGACTTTTAATTATTGCATTATGCGCGACGCGCGACGCAAGTCGGCTGTGCGGCCCGAAAAATTTGTTAAAAAACGCTCGCTCGAACAGCTGCCGCGCATACGCTAAGCGACAAAATTACGAATACGGCCGCACTAATTGCAAATGCAGCCGGAATCAGTGCACCACGTGCACAAATGACTTTGCTAAAACGCTTCGAAGAACACACGTATAATAGCCGATCGTATCGTCTGTTCAGTTATCAAGCCATTAATTTCTCGGGCGAAATTGTTTCAATTTCGAAAACCGCAATGTGTACGATTAATTCCCGAGGATTCGAAAAGAAAAAGGAAGAAACCGGAGAAAACACAGCACACATAGAGGAGCAGAGCGAGTATAGGCCTTATATGGGACTCGTCGCATGTCAGTGTATAAATCCAGGCGTCGAAAGAAACTGTCTTGCGGCGACGTTAATTTGTGAACGATTACGGGCACCTGGCGCATCATGGCGCGCCTCAAATGACAGGGAAGTGCGGCGGTCGTAAGTTGCGCGGGAAGAGCACAAAGCGAGCTATATACACAGAGCGAGAGACGGCGAGAGCTGTACAGCAGTGGCTAGACGCGACTCGAGAATCGCGCATTCTTTCTTGGACTCGGGCCGCCCGTCGCGTCTTCGCAGCTCTATACTCGTCGCGTGAACGGACTCATTCTGCCAATCTCGCTGGTTTCTCCATACTTCTCTCCAACCTTTTTTCCGTGCGAACCTCGACTTTTATTACTTAATTTTATTAATTAAATCGGACGGCTCTTTCGAATCGACTATGCGCGCAGCTCGTAAACGTCGCCTCTCTCGCACGACTTCCATGTACGCGTCGCGGCGAAATGCTGAAATTCAAGCAAATAAACGCGTCGCGACTGCGATTCGCGCATAAGTAATTGAGGAAGCCCTATAGCCGCGCTCGAAGATTCAGCCAGCTGACGTCAATTGCAGCTCCGAATTCGGTGTATATACACGTCCCAGCCAGTCGTGCGCGGGAATCGATAAAAAAAAATAATCAGCTGTCAGCGAGAAGGTGCGCGGTGTAGAGCACGAGCTGTTGTACGTTTATCATCGATATACTGTTCGCGAAGCTCGTGTACACGGTTGTATACGCATTAGCGGAGTCAACGCAAACTTATCGGACGATAAGCCGTGAAATAGAGTTGGATATACGTATAGTTGCCATGGCGATCGCGTTTATTTCCGTCTAATGACGATAATCCCGGCGCTATAAGATTGAGATCTTAATGCGGCGAGCGCGTAAACTGCTTATAATTATTATCCTATTTCCAGGAATACCTTTTACTGCCAATAATAATCAGAAATATAATTTCCTGCCTGGCCGCCGGGCCAATAAAATCAATGCGTAACGAGGCGGAATGCGCGGCCGCGCGGCCGCAGTCGTGTACGTATATATATACAATAATACGCGTACGGAACGAAAGTTGGGCAAAAGCGCGCGCGCGCGAGAGGCGAGAGAGACGCTCGTTATACGGACGCGCTCGGAGCGCCTGGGGGCCGCGGCGCGCGCTCGCGTATTTATCCTGTCGTCGAAATGATCTTGAACGGCAACAGATTCTTGGATTTCATGGCGACGATCGGGCGTAAAGTCGAGCGAACGACACACACACACACACACACACACACTCTACTGCGCGCATGGTCACCGTGCGCGCCACGACGACGACTACGACGGCGACGACGACGAATGCGATTAATTAATTTTACTCCGGCCGAGACACTTAGTTTCCGTTCGTTTAAGCTCGTTAATACGTTTCTCTCTCTCCTACTCACTCGTGCGCGTCCCCGCCCCCGCTGCAGCCGGCGTTGCCGTCGTCGTGTCGCGTTCTTTTCGAGCTCGCCGGGGTCCTCCTCCCCGCGCGACTGCCGCCGCCGCCGCAGCCGCCTTTATATACTTCGAAGATTCAACGCTCCTCTCGCGCTCTTCGCCGCTCTATACTCGCGCTGCGCTCTTCCACGAAGTCTATTTCCAAGTGACTTCAAAAACTGCATAAAACACGCCCCGCGCCGCATGATACACTCAAAGGGCTATCGGGCTGCTGACATAGTGTTTCTGCATTTTGCCGCCTAATTACGTTGTATGGCCATTTACAGCAGTACGTGTCGACGCCGTAGCCGCCGTTACGCAATATCAGCGGCGTCCAATAAGTACATCGAGAGTATAACGGGTTGACGGCGCGGCCGCGAGAATATATACAAGCGAGGAATTAAAAAGAGACTTTGGTTCTCGCTGACAGGTTGATGAAGAGCGAGTCGCGTGCGCAGCAGCAGCAGCAGCTAGTCTACATAGTGTGATATTCCAGCTGCGTTATTACTCAGGTGCGCGCGTCGAGGTGTACTAATGAAATTAAGAGAATAAGGTAGCCTCGAATAAAGCGGCCTAACCGTGGGAAGTAATTCGCGCTCGCGGCGGGTCAAGAAGGTATAAGCTCGCGCGTCCCCCCCCGCGTTCGCCGCCTATTCCTCCTCCTGCGGACTTTTGTGTATGTCCGGTGTATTTCCTCGACATCATATCGCGTTCTTCGGAGTGGCTCGTAAAAGTCTGCGCGCTGCTCGCATTCGCGCGCCCCGACGATCATTGTCGAGATTAAGGAAACGAGCGGGGACTACCACTGCTATACTCGCGCAGGCTCTCGAGTTGCTTGGGAGCGCGAGCGAGCGAGCGAGCAGCCTTTAAGACTCGCCGAGGATTTACGCGTATCGCGCACTCATCGCCGCGCGAGGACGTCCACGGACTTTTCAAGCAGCGCGACGGCTATTAAAATTCGCGATTGACGCAACTCCAATCCTTATACCTTTTTCCCTTAACTGCCTTGTATTAAACGACCGCGAATGGCTTTTCTTTGATTTGCAATTTTAATTAGTCGATATGGCTATGCTCTCTCTCTCTCTCTCTCTCTCTCCCGTCGCCGTCCCGCTTGCGCACGACATCGCATTCGCGAGAGCTCGGGTCTTTTTGCCGATCGATACTTTTATTTTCCCCGACATCAAACTATACTCTCCTTTCGGAATAACGTCAGCGGACTTTATAGCACCACAAATCTCTTTCGAGTCCAGCCAGCGGTGTACGTTTTTGGCGATCATAAACCGAAGGTATTTCATTTTTTCCAATCTTCCTCATCTCAATATTTTTTACCGCCTATAAATTAAATACATTTTTATCTTAATTATTTTATTGAGTCTCTTATTTTTTCCAATTTAGTCAATTATTTACTGCCGATCTCGTATTATTGATATTTCCATTAAAACTTTGGGCATTTCATTCGCGGGCCTTGCAATAATAGCGCATTCTTTCTCTTATCGACTATTTAAACGAGCTGCGGTAGCGCTAGTGATTTGCGATTGATTTTTTAAAATTGATTCCGTGTGCCTTTGTTTCTTTTTTCAAATAACTTATACGATCGTAAATAAGCGTTAAAATGCAAGATGTACACTCATTAGGAAATTAATGAACGGAAAAAGGCAGTTAATTACTTCGAAACAAGATTTCAAGATTAATCCGAACAGCATCAACTTATTTTACGAGGTCACAAATTTCCGTTCTACAGAAGAAAAAGAGCAGATCGAGCTGAAATGACCATCGAGTCTATTCTCAGCCCAAATTAATGCACGAAATTAATGCACGAAAAATCGCGTTTCAATTCTATTATTAAAAATAAGCCGAAAGCGCGCAATTCTCGCTCGCTTTAGAACTGAATAGCAATTCATCGAAGGCGAGAGTAGCGCGTGTACTCGCCGAAATTACCGAAACTAATTAATTCACGAGCGTCGCGGATGCGCAGAAATAACATGAAAATAGATTGCGCAATGCTGATGCGAGAGTGCGCGCACGAGTTGCCTCTTCGAGATATTCAGCGCAGGATATAAAATTAATAGTGATCTAGATTTCTAAATTGTGGAGAATGCGGCAATTGCGAGTCGTGGGAGTGCGCGCCGAGCGATATATATACATGAAATTTCATATCTTCGACGCGGAGAAACGCGGCCAGAAAGAGAAAGGACGACGAGAGAGAGAGAGAGAGAGAGAGAGAGAGAGAGAGAGAGAGGAAGAAAAGGGGGAGGGAAGAGAGAAAATAATAGCGAAGAGAAGAACGAAACGCATATAGCAAATGCCATTCCTGACCCGAGGCGGTTCCATGCGTTCATTGCATTATTGTTTGCTACGATCATTAGTACTCGAGGCCTCTTTAAAACCAGAAAATTAAAAGCGCCACTATTAAAGTACGATATTCGTTTTTGTTTAACAAATTATTGCTAGCTTATGTACAGCATCTTACTCATAAAATTTTATGTTGCGTAATAAATCGTGCATATCGTCGCTTGCATATCACGCATTTCTCGCATTAGACGCGAGCATTACTTATACTCATTTACGAAAAGGCTCTTCTGTGTGGTTTCACAGTGGGAGATGGGGGGGGGGGGAGAAGGAGAGAGAGCGAGAGAGAAAGATGATCATCGCGTCTATCGGGAAGCTTTTACCCAGATTTAACTTTCTATCGATCCGTGGAAAAAAAAATTTGATATTTCTCCCAACTTTATCTACACTTTAATGAATCAAAATGCTGAATCTTCAGTATTTTACTCACGATATTTATCTTTTCTATCCATTAGTGCTTCACAATTTGAAACGCAAATGATTCAATTCTCGTGAAAATACATCTACTAGTTATTAAGCGTTCAGAGTGAAAAATGCGAATGACGTTTCGAGTTCAATTAGTGACGCATCTGCAGCGTAGAAATCCTTCTTTAACTAATTGCAAGTTTTGCGCTCCAATAACATCATCGTTTTTCACATCGCGCTTCATTCCTATACCGAGCGCAAAGTTCTTGACGATACTTTTTGCTTTTTCACGCTCATTGACGTTGCAGGCCGCGGTGTCGGGTAATTGGTTGGTTCAAAACAAAAAGAGCCCGAGCCGTTCATAAGGGTCGCTATAAAACAATAAATACCATACTATCACAGCGTTGCCGCAGCGGGGATTCGCCGCTTTCCTCTTTATTTTCTCCTATTCCATTTAACAGTCTTTCGTTAAGATTCAACATTTACTTTGAGCAATGCATCGTAGCTTCGTTATTGCACTTGGTAAAGCTTTGGATTGAAAGCTGAAAGAATTAAGACGGAAGAATTAAAAACATGAGTAACTTGGCAAACACATGACTGACAATTGTGATAACAAGCATGACTTTTATATAATTAGTAATGGAGACTTTTCTTTATTGACACGTAAGAGTTCGTATGTGTTTGATTAGTCGAAGGGACTGAGTATTCAGAGTGACAAAAAGAAAAAAAAATGCGTGAAAGAGAATGGCGATGAAGAAGACGAAGGAATCGTGCTTAAGAAAAAGACAAATACAGGATATATATAAGATATCCCATTAATTAAAGTGCTCCAGATGTTCGGAATTACTTTGTCTCTGTTCAACGTTTCTACCTCGGCCTTCCTCTCTATTTCACACCAAGTATCAAAAGACTGAAATAAGACTGAAAAATAATGATTTTTCGTCATTCAAGAAATAGATGATTCTTAATAATTAACTTAATTATTTAAACTTTGAATTGACGCTGTTATTATATAGAAAATGGACAGTATAGTAGAATAACATTTATTAATCTTACTTTGCCGCTGAATCTGTTTTGATAATATATCTACAACAAGATAACCTTATCATCCATTGCAAATAATAAATGTTATCGCGTGCAGCAAAGTGGATACAAGTGCAGGGACATTTTTATATTTTAGTTGCTCGTCTGCACTCGCTTAGATTACTTCGATTATTCAAGTTTTAGCATTAAAATAATTAATTATGGATATTGCAAATAAAGTTATAATTATTACTGGCGGAGTTGGTGGCATGGGATTCGAGACTGCTAAAGCCTTACTGAATCTCGGAGCTAAGGTTAAGTGTCGTGTGCTAATGTGCGATATGATTCTATTAAATAATAGTTTGTGAGGTTTAACCTAATACTAAAATTTTGCAGTTTGTAGCGTTGTTTGATTTAGCGGAATCTGACGGCGAAAGTGCCATTGCAAAATTGGATCAAGAATTCGGCAATGGACGGGCGGGTTTTTATCCGGGTGATATTGTTATTGATAGTGAATTTGAAGGTAAAGTAAGATGTTGCATAAGAAATCATTTCTATTTTATATATAAAATACGATTTGTTGTTCTGAAAACACGCTTTTATATCTAATAGATAACTTTAATCGCATAACGAAATACCACGGCAGTATTGATATTTTAATAAACAACGCAGGAATTGCCAATGAACAAAATATCGAACGACTTGTAAATGTTAATGTAGTAAGTTTCATTTATAATGCGATAATATTTTGAATGTATCTTTTATATCTTTCTTTATGTGCATTAATAAATCTGTTTTTAGAAAGCCGTCTTAAGTTCAAGTTTATTAGCGCTAAATCACATGGGAAAGCATAAAGGCGGTAACGGAGGAGTGATTGTTAACGTAAATGCTATTCTTGGACTCATCGATTGTCCAATTTTACCATTTTATAGCGCTACAAAGCATGCTATTATCGGCTTTACAAGATGTATGAAGGTAGCTGATAGTTAATTATTTTTTTACATGACAATAAAAGATGGAGTGATTGATAGGCCAATTTGTTAATCAGGAGAACTTTGCAATAACTGGTGTTCGAGTCATGTCAGTATGTCCAGGTGTGACTAAGACGAATCTAATCAAAGAAATTCCTAACCACATTTTAGATTTTGTTACTGATAACTTAAAAGACAAAGCTTTAAATGAGGTGCCTGTGCAATCGTAAGTGTTTCAAAAAATATTATTTACATGGATCCAGCACTATACCCGTACCAAGTCGTATAGTTGTGTTTAATAAACCTACTTTCTTTCAAGGCCTAAAACAGTTGGATCTGCTATAACTGAAATTATTCAAAAAGGAGAATGCGGTGCTGTGTGGGTCGTGGAAAACGATAAAAAACCTTTGGCCATTAAACCAGGCGATCATTATATTAAAATGGGTACTCCCGTTAACAAGTGAGGCGCATGGCATGAATTTTTGAATTTCAATTAGCTGACACAGGTACTTACGTTAGCAAATTATTTGACTCTTAATTTAACAAAAGTTTTGTAAAATTTTCAACTTTTTAGCATAATGACACAACGTCCTACATGTGCACAATGCGTGCAAATATGTCCGGCGGCCAAGGATGCATTTTATAGGTCCGATGCCTTTTATAGTCGGCGAGTGGATGATGTTCGGTCGAGCTGTTCTAAAGAAACTACTTGGCCCAAAGGATGAGGAATCCTGCGCAATTAAAGGCTTATTGCTTGCATATCTCCGAATCGATCCACCATTAAATGTCTGCGTGTGTATAAGTGTATAAGCTAACACGGCAGTAAAAACTTCTGCAGCTAATCAACGACAAGTTTTTATCGTTAGATGCATTATATTTTTAACCAATAACAGAATGTTTTATTTATTGACACTTTTCTGCGTTTGGTAATACAAATTGTTGATTTTATAATTGAAGTAAATTCACTTGTAAAAGTGTGTGCGTGTGAGTCGGATTTACTTTGAGAAGAGCAAGGGAGATAAATATGGTCGTTCAACCGTAAAAAAAGTTCCCTATTGAATCCGAGTGGAGGGAAGACGGGAATCGGCTGATTTTATGAGTTTATGAGTTACTTTTACGAAGTTGTCGATTAGATTAGTGCCGTGCACACAGCATTCGCGCTGGCAGCATATAAGAAAAAATTCTCGCGGCTTTATATGCCACCTTTCGGGATTTTACAGCCTTGTGAATGGCTTCAATTGATATTTGTGATTTTATTGATCCCTCTAGGCTGATCCCTCGCTTTCTAAAAATAATTCGACCTCATAAACTCGAGACTCGTATATATAAATTCACGCGGCGCGCTGCTGCACGAATGCGTGTGCGCCTTTTAAATTTCACAAAGACGAAGAAGATATGGGGGGAGGTGGGGGAGCGGATGTTCATGAGGAGATAAAAGCGCGGCAATAATAAGTTGGTTTCGGCGAAATTTTTATGACAAATGAGCGGAAAAGACAGAACGGAAAGATAACAAAGTGCAAGTGCAGTAAGTGCGAGAGGCTGCAACAAATCAGACATTCAATTTTTCAGTAGGGCTCCGCAGGACGAGACGAATGGTCTTGTTTCTCGTATAGTGCGTGGGTGCATTTCGGCAGCGACCAATCATGTCTGATAGACGCGTAATTCATCCTCTCTCTCTTCCCTCGTGCGCGCATGGCTCGCCGGCTCCGCTCTGCGGCCGGGCGCACACGCTGCGCGCCGCCGCCACCGCCGCCGCCGCCTCGTAATCTATAGTATACTCCGATCGAGGAATTTCGGCTGCCTTCGTCGATTTTCCTTGCTAATTCTGCCATAATTCCCTCTCCCAAAACGGACGCCGTCTAGCCTTCTGCTGCTGCTGCTGCTGCTGCTGCAACTGCTGCCGCAGCTCAGAATAAGCCTGACTTCGTCCGCTTCTATTTTCTCGGCTGCAAACTTCGTCTTCCCTCTTCACCTGCTTTAGCTTTAAGATATAACGGGAAATCTTGTCTCGGTCCAGCGCTTCGGAACTTGGTACTTCTCGTTACGTACTTCACGGTGCATTTGTTGTTGATGCTATTCCTACCCTGCAGCGGTGGGTTGTAAATTGTATTCTTCTTCTCGCGCGGCTGCTGCGGCGGCGGCGGTGCAGTAGGTCTGCAAATCGCTCTTTATCCGGTGCGTCTTTCTCCTCTCTCTCTCTCTCGCTCTTTCTCTCTCTCCCTTTCCATTCGTCGCTCGCGTGATTCGTGACTTTATTTGCAGGGGACACGTACGGCGTTTGAGCGAGCTCTGCGGGTAGACGCTCGCATGTGGAGCGGAGAGTCTGTGTCGGGCAAGATAATGCGTCCACCTACAAACCAATCTATTAGGCGCCGCATCTGTCGCTCAGAGTCTCTCTGACTGCTCACTCGGATCGAGGCCCTACTCACGCTTGCGCAGCTTTATGCACCGGCCACTCGCTTTTTCTCCGCATACACACTCACCGGAAGCTGCGCGAGCGTCGTCGCGACTGCAGCAGCACTCCGCAGCTCTCGCCCACGTGCTATACAGTATCGCTCTGATCGCAATAATGCAGACATCCGCGCGCAGCGCACGAGCGCGGGTGAGAGCAATTTTTCGCATATTTTTCAATCAAACCTTTCGTCGCGCCGTCCTTCCCGCTCAATTAAGCCAGCAAACGACACTTTTCTCTTTGCCACGAAAAAGCCCGATTATTACCACGAGACGCGGAGCGGAGAGGGAGGCATACACGACTGATGCCGACGACGAGAGCAGCGCGTTCAAGAGGATACATATAAAGTTTGAATTTTTCAATTATCTCATTGGCAATTGGCGCGCTGCTAAGCTCATTTACGAAATTATCACTATACGGCAGAGTGTACACGAGCGGCTCTCTCGCTCGCTCGCTCGCGCGCGCGCGCGACATAATGCATAGTGATGATGATATGAAGACATCGCTTAAATTCATCATTCTCAATTCTCGTAAACAGGCAGTTATAAATTATTCAGGCCGAAGAGTACAGTGGCGTGTGTGTGTGTGTGTGTGTGTGTGTGTGGCGACGACGGGCATCACGTTGGGATGACCTAAGCGGTCGGCCGTATAGTTGCTCGCTAACTGCCGGCAAATTAGCCAATTGAGGGCTTCGAGTATCCGCGGATATCTTATTACACACACTCGACCAATGGCGCCCGACCTTAAACGCCTATCTCGTCGCAAGCTGCCGCGAACGATCCTCTTCCTCCTCTGCCGTCGCGCGCTCGCCCGGCTCGTGTATATATATATATATACGCTACGTATATACATACCACTCGGCGCTCTCTGCAACGAGAACTGCGGATCATTATCCGTCGCCGCCGCTCTTGCAACTTCTGCGGCCTTCGGTGTCGATTCCTCGCTCGTTAATCCTCATATCCTCCGATTGGCCTTTTCGCCTCATCGGCCACCAGTCAATCATGTAACTGCTGCCGCGCCGAGAATGCTGCAGTACGTGAGCTACTGCCGCTGCTGCCGCTGCCGCTGCCGTGGGTAGTTTGTGCATACTGCACTATATTGCAGTTGCGAGCCGCAATCGCCAGAAATAGAGGCGCGGACCGGCAGCTATTGAAAATGAAATAACAGAGCCGCGTGTAACGAATGCGCGCGGTAGTTTCGCGAGACGTCCCTCGCATTCTGCAAAGTATATAACCCAGTTGTCGAGGCAAAAGAGCGAAAAACGATATCGCGGCGGCGGTAGTCTCGTCGCTCCGCGCATCCACATGTCTATATAATCTTCTCGTTGTCGCCGCGGCGCTCGAGCGAGCGACAATGTCTGCGCCCGCTGTCTTCTCCGTGTACTCGCTGCGCTAATAAGTGCGCGCGCGCTTCAGCTCCTCCGTAATGAGAGAATGGCTCGGGAGTCTCGCGGCTGGTCTCGCGCTCGCGCGCGTACCTTGCTCTGTACGCTGATGCGCGTACTTACACGCACTTGCGTCCGTGAGAGAGTTGACCGGAACGATTATAAAGACGACGCGCCCGGGGAGAGCTGATGCGCGCCGCGGCGGTTCCTTCGCGCGCGACGCCCGAGACGAAGACAGCGCGATCGTCCTCCGTGAAACCGGTGCGGCCAAGCAAATTTATATTCTCTCGCTCTCTGCAGTGTGTGTACGTATGGAAGTGCTACTGCGCTGCTGCTTCAGCTGCTGCTGCTGCTGCTGGCTCTTCACCGCGTCCGGCCGTATCATTACTCCCTTTCACGATCCTCGTTAGCGCGCTCGCGCATAAACGACTTGGATATCCTAATAAGCGCGCGAGCGGAGGCGCGAGTCTGCGGTGGCAAAGCGTGCGCTGCTCTCGCTCTCGCGCCGCGCACATCAGGTAGCGCCTCGAAAAACGACGTGTCGTCCGAGCCAGTTATACGCGCGCGTATATCGCCGCGGCGTATATATATATCCCGCAGCCGACGGGATACAAAGACTCGCCTGCTCGTATATACGCAAAGAACTCTATACTCTTCTCGGTTGCTCCAATCTCCGTCGCACACACCGCAGCGGCAGCTTTGACGAAATCAGCCGAGGCGCACCGACGCTTCTCTCACACACATACACTGCAGCTTGATTATTAGTAGACTTTTATGCAGCTGCCTTGATTATCTTTTTCGCATTCGCACAAGAGTTTATAAGAGCTCTGCAGCGCCTCTCTCAGCGAGACGTGTTTATGGTTATTCTCGGACACGTTCCGAGAGCTCCTCTTCGAGCTGTTTCTCCTAGTCGTTATTGTCCTCTCTCCTGTGTACCGTCCCTCGCGATCATAATCGACCAAGTTAATATAGATGCACGAGTTTCTTTTACCTGCGACTTTGCGCGTTTGTACGTGGGCATTTGTACTTAAATTTTTAACACCTTTCAGAGAAACTTTCAATTTTTGTTTTCTGTCCTTAAAGTATAGATGAGTATTTCCATGCACGAGATCGAAATTTTGTTACTCGTAATAAAATAGTTCAACCTTGCCGTAAACATTTATACGGTTTTAGAAGGTAATAAGGCTTTCCTGCTGGTAAATATAAAAAATATCCGCAAATTCATACCGAAAAAAAAGTTAAAATCAATTGCCATAGAGGCTTCAAATATTCCTAAGCCTCGAAAAATTTAAGAAAAATTCCAATTGAGAAGCCTTAATTATCAAAACAGTGGATGAACTTTTATTCCGAAATATTATACGCTTCAACCGAGGATGAAAAATATTTACATCGAGCGCACGGCTTTTTTTTTATTGAAATTGAAAAATAGGACAGAGGCAGTACACCGAAACAATGGGCTACTGCAAGAGCGGCGAAGGATGAAGACGAAGAAAAGCTGGACGGGAACATCTGACGGAAAGACGGAGCGTTACTCCGGATTTTTGGACGATTGCCTCGTTGGCCGCGGGGACGATTCGCGAATCGATTAAAGTTCCGCAGTTTCGTGAAAAACAGACGTGCGCTGCAGCGCATAACTCGCAAAACGACCCTTTTGTACTATTAATGCGCCGAATATGCACAGCGCAGAGCCGCAAATGTTGAGAACTCGTCGTGGCGCATAGGAAAATATCGGGCAGCCAAGCTTGCAAAGACTGCGCGGTCCGGACCACGACATCGTCGACGCATACGTAGACGAGACCGAGGAGGAGAGCACTAGGTATCGCGCACTACGTTTGCGCTTGCCGTCGCCGCTGCTTCTATCCGCGCACGTTTCGTAATGCGTCGTAACTCGAAGCTACGCCGCTGTTGCTGCGGTACAGCAAGCCACCTCGCGGCTTCTTCACGGCTTATACGGCTCGCGGATTTATTCGCTCGCGTTCCCATTATATCTCGTTCGAAAATAAAGAAGAGTTTTCGCTTTAATTATTCGTAAACGTTATAGTGCGCGCGCGCGCGTGCACAGCGCACAAATCCGCGTGTATTCTATAATAATATAAGATCGTAATGCGCGCGAGTGGCAAACATTTTCTTATGAAATATGGAGTCATTATTAAAAGAATCTCGTTAAAATTATGCACGATTCTTTGAAAGAGGAACGAGAATTTTATACGTGCGGCTCTGCGCGAGAGAGGCGACAGAGCCGGAATATTAAAAAAAGAAAAAAACAAGAAAAAATAAAGCACGATCGTAGCCTGTCGACACGTATATAATGCACAAAGAATTTTAATATTCATCAAATGAATCGCGAAAAACCAGCGCGCGTGGCTTTGCATTTCGAAGTTGGCGCGCGCGCGCGCGTGGGCGGCGGCGGCGTGTAGTGTAATATAGCTGCGACGACCGCGCATCCCCTCGATGCGCGATTATCGTTGAAAAACTCGAAATGCGGAGTGTGCGCGCGCGAATTGCGCATCGCGTGTACTATACCTGTATATAGTATAGTATATAGATGTATACAAGACATCGCGCGCGGGCAAGAACCGCGAAGCACGCACGGTCGACAATAATCAGTTGTATGTATACTTGCAGAGAGTAAGTCACGTCGATTAAGGAGAGATACATCGAATAAGGAAGGCGTGTATGAAAAAGAAAAAAAAACTCGCGTCTGCGTGTGCGTCTGGTTCCCAGAGCCCACTTCGACTGCTCCCGCGAAAGAAGCGGGGAATAAAACATTTCCCACAGATCAAAGTAACCTGCGCTGCGCTGTGCGCGACCATACGCGTAAATTATACACGCGTCTTGGTATAGCGCGCCTGCTACTGCTACTGCTGCTGCTGCTGCTACGACGTGTGCGGAGGAGAGAGAGAGAGAGAAAGAGCGCATAAGCCGGAAAGAGACCGCTTGTATGAAAAAAACAGTTATATAGTCATCGCCGCGTCGCGCATCCGGCGCGCGGTGGGTGTCGGGAAGGCGAACTCGGGAGATACATGACTTGGAGAGTATCGAGAAAAAGAGATGAATGGAGAGCGTACGTCGACGGTGGCAAATTAGTTAGCGATGTTTATATAGAGGTGTGCGCAGTAGCGGTGACAGATAGGAAAAAGTAGATATGCACGCCGCTTGGGCACGGCTGTCTTGGTGGCGGAGCGTAATCGTGACGGACGCGGTAATCGCCGAGCGCATTACCAGTGGCGAGAGTCCACCTCGTCATACACCTCGCTCTCTCTCTCTCTCTCTTTCTCGCTCTTTCTCTCTCTTTCTCTCTCTCTCTCGGCCATTTGGCTGCGGTGAGATGCTTCGGGCCGGCATCAAAGGAAAATAACGTCACAATTTACCGATGTACTTTCTCGTGTTTTCGCGGGATCCCGGCAAATCTTCGCGATGAGAGTGGCTATAACGCTCATTCTCTCGCTCTCCTCTCTGTTTGAGCGCCGCCTCTCGTCCCTTTGCTTATTTCGCTTCTCTCTCACTCTCTCTCTCTGCCTCTGTACTCTCGCGCACCGGCGCAAAGTCATATTTAATCTCTTTCCCTCGCACCTCGCCGTGTCCTAGCTCTTTCTCACGGGCCACAGTGCAAAGCACGACTTACCGCTCGCGCTCGCGCGCGACGATTTTAGTCCGCGCTCGGAAAAATCTCTTGGAAGTAGCGTGTGATGTGTATAAAAGCGGCGAGTTCGTGATATATATATATATAAACGTTGGCGCCGATCAGTCATAATTTTTTTCTTCTTTTCCGACCCCGGAACCGAAGAGCAATTACAGCCAAGAAAGTTTCGTCTCCGCGATGACAAAGAAAAGTCGGCTGCCGGTGTCGTTCGCCGTATATTCACGGGCACGCGGCGGGTCGCGCTATATAATAGAATCTCGAGCGAGAGAAGAGAAAGACGAAAATGGGCCGACGAAAGGCTCTCATTACGCTATTAATAACGGCCGGTGTGCTGCAACGACGCGCGAAAAAAAAAAGATCTCCCAGAGGCAACTGACTGCGGGCAATCCGTTTCCTCGTCGACGGCTCGTGTGGGCGTCAGGGGGAGAAAAAGAGAGGAAGGGGGGGGAGAGACCGTCGAATAATCCGTCGGTGCAGTAGCGCATCGACCAAGTGTTGTTAGCTTGCATCGGCGGTGGCGGCGGCGACGGCGGCGGCGGAAGAAAGGTGGGGGAGTGCGAAAGAGAGAAAGCCGCATACCATATCTAATAGTGAAATAACTCAAATAATTCAGCAGGAGTTATGCGAATGCCTTATCGTCTTGACGCTTTGAATTACCCGCCCCGACGATGCGCTGAGGACGCCGCTACGCTGGTGCAGACCAAGAGGACGACGACGACCGAGAGACTACAAGACCACGACGTTGGCGTCGACGTCGACGGCGTAGAAGCGAGTGTATATAGCAGAGCACTGGGCGCGCGCGTAGATAGCGAGGATTTTCTCGGCACTGCAGCACACGCGTGCACTCGTATATTTTTAGAGTGATGTATGCCTTCGTTTGATTTCGAAGATTGCGCGTGCATTTCCTTTCTCCCCATTCTCTCATCTCACGCTGCGCATAGAAGCGGCGTGTCCCATCTCCGCGAGATTCTCTATCACCTTCCACACTGTAATGGAGCACACATATACGCGCTCGCGGGGCAGCGTTAACGGGATCTGGTTACGAGGCCTCGTGTGTTTTCGGATTCTTGCGCGAAACTCGTGCTATAGCCCCCTCCCTCTTTTATCGGATTCACGTATTATTCTCTCGCGGGATGCGCGCGCGCCTGACGACGTCCGCCTCAGATTTCTCAGAACGTTTCGCCGAGATAATTTCCAGCCTTTATTTTTCGTTTACTTCTTCACCGTTCCCCCGCATCAACAACACACTCGGCGATTCCCACAATTTGCATTTTCACACTTGTGCACGCGCAAGCGAGCAAGCAAGCCCAGCCTGAGTGCATCTCTCCAGCTGGGCACAAAGAAAACGCGACGAACACGAGATTGACATAACAATAAACACATACATACACACACACACACGACCAAGAGAGAGAGAGGGAGAGAGGTAACACAGGTGGTAATAAAGTCGAGCCGAGAAAAATGCTGCGATTGTTTACACACCTGGTATAATTGGTCTCGCGGTTGCGATGCCGTTTTCGCGAGAGAGAGAGAGAGAGAGAGAGAGAGAGAGAGAGAGAGAGCCTACCATCGGAGGAGAATAGAACCTGCTCAGAAGCACTACTGCGAGAGCTGCGTGTGTACATGTGTGCGAAGGAGCAAAAGAAGAAAGGCTCCTCTCGGCGGCAAGTAGACCATGTCCCCCGCCGCTTCTTCCATTCGTCGAGACGGCATATAGATGTTAAACTTGAGTACTCGAGGAAAACAGGAAAACACATCGCGCGGCAAATGAAACAACGCGAGAGCGCACGAGCGTTTGTGTATTACAACGATGCTCGGTTATATGGACTCTCCGAGGCTCGTTAGGCGTTGGATATTTGCAGAAATAATTGCAATTATCGATGAGCTCCGATGAGCTGGCGCCGCAGTGCGAGAGGGAAAGATTCGATTGTGCGTGCGTACACTTACTTCTATAGTGAAATCGGAGCCGAGGACGGTCTCGTCGTTAAGAATGGATAAGCGGACTCTCGCGCGTCGGAAATCAAATTAACCGTATAAATATTCCGCGCTCGAATATATATACTATATAGCTCTCGGCTTTTAACACAATGTTGCGGATTATACATTTAAAAGAAAAACGTTTACATTATTGGAATATTATGCACGTGATTATGCGCCGCTGTTAAATGTTGTAACGACCGTATTAAGAGAACAACAGGCCGCACATAGGCGTCTCAGCGATTTCCCGTCGTTACGCTTTATCGTCGCAAATATACACCGAGCTGATGTATGCATTAGCGCGGTTGGATATAATTTAATTTTTCCCCGAGCGCATTAGTTTGGGTCTATGCATTTCTTAACTTAAAAATTCAAGAAAAATCGCTCGTCACAGGCTACTGGTCGTATAAGTGCGCTGAGCGCGCGCAGTTTTTCTTTCTGCCCTGCGAATCGCTATCGCGTTAGTCTGAGGTGAAGTGCGCATGTTTAAAAAAAAATAATAATAATCTAGCTCGCAGTGAGCGAGAGAAAAAAATACATTAAACATGCATCGGAGGTGCAGTGTATATCGCGGTGTGTGGCTTGGCGAGGGAAACGCTGTCGTATCGCTGTAAGAGAGTAAATAATGCATAAACAAATCGTACCATGTCGGGGCGCACATGAGCGCAGGGTCGAAAAATCCAATGAGATATACATATATAGACTGGCAAGGCAGTCGGCGTATACGCATGTATATTCAGAATTATTTTAATTGGCGGCTTAATAGTGCGAATTATTCGCGCCGCTGCCAGTAAATTACGCCTCGCGCATCGATTTCAGTTCGGCTCGGCGTTCTCTCTCTCGCTAGCGCAAGCAGTTTATGATTCGCGGCGTCGGTGCCGAGCGTAGCTCGTCATTAAAGTTGTCTGCAAGTGCGCGCGCGCGCGCGTTCTGTCTTATATACTTCCGATGCGCGCGAGGGATCGGGAAAACTCGGCCGGGTAGATCGCCGATAAATGGCTGCAACTCGCCCGCGGCAGAACTTGCGGGCGATTCGCTCGCGATCTTGATGCGCGGCGGCTCGCGCGCTTCAGCGCCCGCCGACGGGGCCCTTCTTCCTCTCTCTCTCTCTCTCTCTCTCTCTCTTTCTCTCGCTCGCCGTACACTGGCTCTCTTTCTTTTTCATTACGCATTAACGCGCAGCCAGTGGAACTACCCGCGGAATAATTTAGCGTCGAGCGCGATCCCGATGCGCGGCCCCGCGCTTGCGTGCGAGGAAAACCGCCAGCTGCGCCCGAGTCCTCTGATGTGCAAATACACACGTATAGGTATATGTACGCGTGTATTGCGTGCGTGCGCTGCGCTGCGGACTGCACGTCTCTCTCTCTCTCTCTCTCTCTCTCTCTCTCTCGCTCACTCGTTCTCCCGATACACGATACTATATATGCGCACGCATTAAAACGTGTGCGAGAATGCGACTGACATGGGAATCGGAGTAATTTAATACTTCGAACGGAAACTGCGTCTTTGAATTTTAAAAGCGCGCGTCGCGCCGGCTCACCATTAATGGGGGAAAACCTTATTGATTTTATCAGATTCATTAGCTGTTAACCGTACGGCGCTGTAGGCTCATTTCAATGATATTAACTTTTATCGCGCGCTCCTATACCAGCTCTCTCTGACTCTCTCCCGCGACGTACAACCGATCCCTAATTGACTTTAATGGTCGCGCGCGAGCGCTCACTGCTAAAGTATAAAGCAGACCGTGCGATAACTCGGGGTATTATTATCGGGGCTGTTTTTAAACTCGAATAAATCAGCGTCGGGAGAGACTTTTTCTTCTGAATTATCGCCGCCCGATATTCCGCCTCGACGAGCTGTGTGTGTGTGTGTGCGTGTGTGCGCGGCCAAAATAAGAATCGCAGTAGCGCAGTGTGCGGCGCTCGTTGAAACGCGATTGCCCTCGTCCCCGCGACGGACAGTCTGGCGACGCGGGAGCTGTTTTGCACGGTATATTAATTTAATTCTTTGGATACTCGATAGATGAGGGGGTGGGGGTGGGGGGAGGGGCTGGCGGCGGCGGCTTGCGAAAGAGGGGGTGGATGAGTCCGCGCGCGCGCGAGCTGGCTTTGAATATTCATAGGAAAGAGGGAATAGAGATCGGCCGTAATAGAATTTAAATTAAGTAAGGGCTGGGCTGTATATAGTGTGCTGCTTCGCCTTGGACTCGCGAGAGCGACTGCAACGGCCTGGCATAGAGTTACGTAATTCCGTAATGCGAGGCCTGCAGCGCACAGTGTCTGTACATGTTGTATACCTATATCGCGCGGAAAATCTTTCGCTCCTCTCGACGCTCGTCGGCAGCAAAACAAACTTTAATCGATTAATTCGCGCTGCCAATTTTATATTCTGCCCTCGCCGCTGCGGCCGGGCTTCTCAGCTAGCTCTCATCTCAATAATATTCCCGCGGCGGTGTGAGACGTCTCTGCAGCGCGGCGAAGACCGGGGGGACGAGTAGCTGCTGCTGCTGCTGCAGTTATATAGCGCACGTCGTATCGCGGAGACGGATATTTCATGCCACTCCGCTTTCTCAGCTTATTACGCGAGAATTTTGTTTGTTTTACGCGATAATAATTACAGCGCCGCGCTCGGCGCGTAAAGAGCGCGATTCGAAGAAACGTACGGCAGTCAATTAATTCCGCTTTACATGCGCGCGTATACAGCGTATATAGTGTGCGCGCACTCGCGAGAGCTTCCATTTCCCAACGTGTGTGTCTGCTACTACTTGGCGTTATAGCGCAGCGCCTGGCACTCGAGACATCTGTAATCATAATGATCGCGCGGAGTGTTAATCTTCCCGTTAACTCGGCCGAGGTGTTTAACCTTGTTAACTAGCTCGCGCTCTCTTCGCGCTCTTACCGATGCGGCGGCCCCCCGAGAACTGGCGGCGCGCACACGCAGGTGTCGCGACGCGATGCGACGCACACACACGGACACGCGGGTAAATACATTATACCTAAGTGGTTTTGCTCTGTTTCGGGGGAGCCATTTCGACGTGGAAAATCGCTCGGGCTATCAACGCTTTCTTCTCTCTGTCACACGCGCAGGAGGTATTATAGGCAACTCTCAGGAGTTCACACGCGACGCGTAGCGCGCAGTGACAATGTAAGACGCGGTGCTCCCGTTACTTTTCTCTCTCTCTCTCGCTCTCTCGTATTTCGGCCAGTCGTGCGTGCGTTTCGTAAGGTGCCGCTGGATTATTTTCAGGTCGGAAATTTTTGGCGCGTATATTATAGAGCGCGAGCGCGAGCTGTCGCGCAGCGTCAGCGGCTAATAGCCCCGAGGGGGAGTCAACAGCTCTCTCCTTTTAATTCCCTCGCAGTGTGCGCGCGCTGTGTGTGTGTGTATTTATATACCTATATACGATAGTATCGTACAGAGTGTCCGAAAGCGCGTTGGTCCGTGCGAGCGAGCGATGCCCGGCGATGCGTGCGGAGCAGTAGTAGGCTGCTACTACCGCGGCGTATACACGGCGTTATATGTAGCAGTGTAGAGGATCGTTTGCCCGAGCGACAGCGCGCCGAGCGTTGACGTAAGCCCCGAGCCGGTCACACCTGACGTATCCAGACGGATTTCTGCCTCCGTGACTGCCGTGTCGAGTCATCGCTTCGCGGCTCGTTCCGAACTCATTCGCCAAAGCCGTGTGTGCGTATGCGTGTACGTGTGCGTGTGTGTGTGCGAGCCATCCCATCCAACGAGAAATGCAGATCCTAATGTCAGAGAGTTTTGGGGGAAACGCCATTGACCATCACTTTCGGCGACGAGTCTAGCGCTCGCCCGCCGCTGCGTGTCGTATAAGCGCCTAGAATATATAGCAATGGCTCTGGAGCATAAAGTACAGATGAAAAGTTTATTTGCTCCGCCAGATATCCGCGTGTGTGCATGTGTGGATGTGTGTGCGTACGTGTAAAATTAGTTGCACTCGAGCTATCTATATCTATTTACAATTTTAATTTTAATTGGAAAAATTCATATAGCCGCAGTCCATTAAACGTATAATACGTGCGAGAGAGCTGCTGTAACGCGTGTGTATGTGTAGCGGAAGCTCATCGACACTTTTGCATTGATTAATACTGTTCGAGCAATGTTCCGCGCTGAGACTTCCTGAAAACGGTTGTAATTACACAGTTGGCCAAATGATGACGCAAATACGGCTCGGCTGAAAAACTCGCTGCTTTTGCGGCGGTGTGTATAATACATATAGAGGAAGAAGCTCGTGTTCGCGCGCGTATAGCATCCCAGAAGAAATCGCCGCGTATAAGATGTAAATTGCGCTCGAATAAAGTTAAACAATTAAACGTAGAAAATTAACGGCTCGTTAAGAGCCCCCTATTTATGAGCATTAAAAGCGCCGCACAGTCGAGCGCGCATTCGCGAGGAATCTTTGTTTATTATGCGCGGCTCATACAAATTTGATAATTTTACAAGTCGTTTCTCTCGACGTGCAGTATTATATATATATATATGAGCTCGGCCGCGGATCGGGCTCTGGCGCAGCTCAAGCGAAGGAGAGCAACCAGATCGCCGTCGCGGATAAGCAAAATAAAAGTTATACTCCTCATTGTTCGCACGGCGGCGTCTAATTACGACCACGTGTGCGTGTGTGTGTGTGTGTGTGAGTCTGTGCGCGCACTCGCGTCGATAAGCCAGCTCGATGCACTCATGCAGCTCTGAATCTGAGAGTGTGCTGCAGTATATGACCGTAGGAAACTACTCCGTATAGTCTGCGCTCGCTCTAATATATATGTATATTGTGCTCTGTTCTGCTCTCCGAAGAAAAAGATAGAAAGAGAGGGGGGGAGAGAGGAGAGAAAACTCGGCTCTCTGTGGAAGTTCACCTGGCCAAGCTTGGCAATTAGCACAGCCGGTAATTAGTCGTGCTCTTGTTAATCCGAATCGATCAAATAATTATCTATACGCGCGCGCTGCTGGAAAAAGTTGCTCCAGCCAAGCTTTTGCTTGTTTGTTTATTAAAGAGTATCTCGAGAGCCGAGAGAGGTAGAGAGAAAGACTTATAAGCTACGCGAATCCTGCAATTATAATTAATAAGTCGATGATAAATTGCCTTTCGCCGTTTATACCATAGTTATTTATTTATCCGACCTGAAATTCAAAAACAATTCATTCCGTTCGTACACGCGCACGGGCTGGTAATCAATGCAGTTTACGCGGGACTCGTCTCGGACCCGCGGCTATATTTTTCTAGCTGTCTTAGCGCGCGCTGATGAAGCGCACGAGATAATAGGTAAACATATTACTCACTTTCCTTTGTTTCCATCGCGGCGGCGGTGCGCGCGCGCGACGTGCTCTGCTCTCGGGAGCGAGACGCGAACGACTTCAGAGGTCCCGCGAAGCCTGACCGCGAGATTTATTAATGTTTCAGCGATGATACGTGGCGCAGCGTCTTGCCCTTCACCTTGACGTGCCCGTCATCATTGTCGGTGCTGCACTTGATTCCGAGAATTTTGCAAAGTTCAGGCCCTGAGCTCTCTCCTCTCTTGCGCCGCTCTCTTGCTCGCGGCTGGACATCGGCGCGGCTCGCAAAAAAAAATGAAAAAAAAAACGAGCAACTGGCGGGAATGGGATAGGCCGAATGCAACGTGTGCGTCGAGTGATTTAGTGGGACTCGTCATGTAAAACGGGACACACAGTACTGCGCACGCACGGCTATATGGCAAAGGGATAGAGCGAGCGAGAGCCGAGAGCAGAGAGCGAGAGAGAGAAAACGACTGCACAAGAGGGCGCTGATTATCACCCGAGATTGTTCGCGTATACAAAGAAGACGGAGGAGGCTGGAGAGAAAGAGACGTACATCCCTCGCGAAAGGCGCAGCTCTCATAGTCGTCTCGAGGCGCATCTCGAGATTCAGATATTTTTTTACGACTTCTGCTCTTCTCTCCTTCTCTCTCTCTCTCTCTCTGTCTTTCCATCTTTTCTCCTCGGCCTCCCGCCCCCCCCCCTCCCCCTCATCCTCGTCGCACTCTTTCCTCTTGTTCGCTGCAAGTTCGTGCCTGGACTGCCGGATCAGAAAAGAGAGCAGCTCATAGGTCGAGAGAGAGAGAGAGAGAGAGCGCGAGTGAGCTCGGTAGCGACCGCAGGTCGATTGGATTATCGCAGGACATCTAAAAAATGAAAAGCAGAGAGAGACGAATGGCCGGTAGATAAAGCCTGAAGGGCTCGTAAAGAATAAGTGAGGAATCGTTTCTCCCTCCCCGTCTTTGTTTTCCTCCTTGTTTATGCACTCGACAATTTTTGAGCTCGCCTTTTCGGAATAAACGAAAGTGCAATCTTGCCGGGATATTCCTTAACCATTTGGCCGTATCGCGCCGGTACGATCTGGAGCTTGAATATTAAAAAAATGTCGTCGTGTAGCGCAGCGAGCGAGCGCAGAGCGTTGCCGGGGAGATTAAAGTAACTAACCGAGAGCTGCTCAGTTTAGTGCGCCCATAAAGGACCGATAGCAATTGTCCGTAGCGTATCTGCAAGTTCCATTTCGATGCTTCGACCGTATATAGGTGTGCGCACCGTGTATACTCCCTCGCCTGCGGAGGAGCAGAAAATAGCACGGCAGTGCGGCGGCGGTGCTGCGAGTATACAGCCGAGTTAGCCCGGCCGGCGCTTTACATAGTTACATGTATAAATTGCGGTCTATATCGGTAATTTTGTTTGCCAGCGTCGCGCGCGCCCGCAGTTCCAAACTGCGCGCGCCCCGCGCGGCCGAGCGCGCGAGCCCGGAAAAATTGAAAGTTTAAAAATTCTCCGAATTAAATTAGTCGCCGAAGCGCGTGTGAGCGAGCCAGCGGCGGAGCTTCGGCTACTGCGACCCTTTTTTTTCGAGGAACGTTCGAGGAACGGATATGGCGCTCGATCCACTTAAAAGGGAAGCGGCGTATAGCGCGATGCTGGCCTCGCGCGCGCGCGCGCGCATTTGCATAATTAGAGAAAGCCCCCGCGTAACCTCGATAGAGCACCGCGTTCTCGCTCTGTCTCTCGTATACTTGTAGTATTAGTACTAGTTGTGTGCCAGGCATTTTGCCGGCTCTGTGGGGCTCGAAAAAGTTTGATTATAAAGTTCCGGGCGATGATGTGTCACTGCACGCGCGCGACGAGTACGGTACTGTATAGATGGCTGCGGAGAAATTTCATTTTGCGAAAAGCGTCGCTCGGCTCGCACCTATTTCCGATGCGGTGTGTATAAGGGTCAGAGAGCAGTCTATACGTATACATATATATATAATATATATATATATAAGCTGATGCGGAGGCACTGCTGGCTTGCGCGTATTTCAGAGAGCAAGCGCGCAGAGGAACGATCGCACGTCAGCCGCGCCTCAGCGGAGATTGAGTTCGACTCATCTCGAAATGCTCGCTGCGAGTGTATACCATTCCAAGGTATGTACGTGTACGTATATATATACATGTATATACACGGAGGCTGCAGGTGTATGTATATATACGTACATGTATATACAGTCGAGAGGGAGAGAGAGAGAGAGAGCTAGATACATAAACAGGGACGGAAGGAAGAGGCAGCGGGAGAGGATAGCTGAGCAGGAGCGGCGCTGGCTGTGTACGTTTTCGTGTATATCTATTTGCCGACACAGATAAACACAGATAAACACGGATAGAGTCGGACCCCCTCACGAGAGAGAGAGAGAGAGAGGGAGAAAACGAGAGAGCATCTCTCTCCCATGTATACTTGTGGTAGGGAGCGAGAGAGAGCTAGCGAGTGTTCTTATAGTGGAACTTATTGATCCAACAAAACTCATTTCAAGATACAGTGCAAAGTCTCCAAGATACTGCTCCTACTTCTCTGTCTTTCGCCGTCTTCGTCTCTCGAACTCTCCCTCTCTCGCTGTAGAACGACTCTCTCTCTCTCTCTCTCGCTCGCTTCTCTATAGCCGATCTATCCGGCTGCCACCGCCGCCGCTGCTGCTGCTGCTGTTCTTTCTCGCTCTCGTGAGCCGGTATACTGCCGTCGGCATTGCAGCTTCTCTTTCTCTCCGCGGCTCACGGCAGCAGCAGCCGCCGCCGCCGCCACCCCCTCTATATAGCCGATTGCAGCACCATCCGCCAGCAGCAGCGTCTTTCCCTCCCTCTCTACGCTACTCCCTCTTGCCGCTGCTCCTGTGCTTCTTCCTTTAACTCCCGTATCGTATCCAAGGCGCTCACTCGAACCTCTGCTCTCTTTCGAGCGAACGTACGAGCTTCTCTCTCCCTCTCTATCTCCCTATACATATATCGGCTATATAGACATATCTCTTGCTCTCGTGGGCTGCGCCGCGCAGTCGCGAGTACAGACGCACTTAATGCGCTTGTACAGAACCAACGGGAATAAGGATATTAACTAAGAGAAGGTGCGACAGAGAGATATTACGTATTTGCAGACTTTCCTGCCGTAGCCAGACTGCCGAACCTTCGCGCAGGCGATGTTGATTTTCCGATCGCATAAGCGTTGGCTGCCACTGCTGCCTCTCTCGCACTCTCTCCCTCTCTGTGCGCGAACCCCTTTAAACCGATCGTCCGGAGTACTTATAAGCGCAAGATTCGAACTGCGAGAAGCACTCGAACACGCGCGACGGGAAAACTAAGGAGAGAAAGCAAAAAAAAAAAAAAAACAAACGGTGCGACATATCTTGTAAACACGCAATCTGTAACGAGATCGTAAGCCCGCAAACGAGCTTTCCGCCCGAGCTTAGGAAAAGTTAATAATTAGAGTCGACGCGTGACCTTGTACTACGACTGGCTGATCTTCGCTCTCGCTCGCTCTTGAGTAGAGCAACGGCGGCGGCGGCGGCGGCGGCAGCAGCGGCGCTCGGCACAGTCCCTCGCTCTCGGCGCTCTATGCTCAACGAGCTTTCTCTCTCGAACGCGCAGTCGAAAAGCCAAAGTTTGCCGCGCGAGCCACGCCGCGACGGCGGCGGCAGCGGTGGCGGCGGCGGAGGCGGCGGCACAGTACTGGAAGCAATTTCGGCAGCTCGCGCGCACTCTCCCCCCCCCCCCCTCATCCGGTTTTACGCACCCGCCGAAGGAAAGTGCATAAAGCTCTCGCTTTCCAGTGTCCTCTCGCTCTCTTTTTGCGTCCTTCTTCTCGGTCGCAGCGTGCGAAGCCTCGACCTTTTTGCCGACGACGCGATCTAGCCGGCTCTAAAGAAGTAGCCGCTCTTTTCTTCTTCCTCGCTATCTCCTTCCTCCACCCCCACTGCCTTTTATTGATCTTGCTTTGATGAGAAATTCTTCTTGCTTCTTCTCGAAAACTATCGTAATTTTCGATGCTTTATTGATTAGCTCGTTTCGTTTGTTAGGAGACGCTCGATTTTTTCTAGCACCGTGCAAGAGCCACGATCTTTATTGTTTACGAACAACAGAATTACGTCAAAATTGCGGATCGAATTTCGTACTAAAAAAATGTAAACAGAAGCGAAAAACGCGGAAAATTCCGATATGGCTCCAAGTATGCAGGAAGAATAGCTGCAGCGCGGTATAGAGTGAGGGGAAAGACGGGGATGCAGCGGCAGAGTAAAATGGCGAAGGTAGGAGAGGAAATCAAAAGCCAAATCGAAAGAAAGAGATATCGAGTCGTTCCGCGGGTGGGGTGTATAGGTAGGAGCGAGCGACGGTGGCGGCGGCGGCGGCGGCGGCGAAGGGATGTATAGGTGAGTCTCTCGAATAGAGAGAGAGAGAGCGAGAGCAGAAGAGCAGTGGGTGGTGGTAGCTGCGTGGCGCAAGACGCGAGAGGAAAAGAGAGAAAGCAGCAGGGTGCGCGAGGAAGGGGTGGTGGCTGTGCTACACGCCGGTAGGGGCGGAAGGCCGCGAATGTCGGAGGGAAAAGAGGGAAAGAGAGAGAGAGAGAGAGAGAGAACGCGCGCGCGCGCTCTCTCTTCGGCGGATGCGCGCAAGGCGAACGAGCGAGAAAGAAAGACGAAGCAGCAGCAGCGGCAGGAGGTGGAGGAGAGGGAAAGCAGAAGAGAGAGAGAGAGAGAGAGTGAGAGAGAGGTGAAAGGGGGAGCGGGAAAGTCGGAGGAGATAGATAGATGTATGTGGGAGGGCCGCTCGATACAGCCCCAGCAAAACCTCATCCTCCAGCCAAAGCCAAGCATCGCATCGCGAGGTTAAAGTGAGAAAAGTCAACCCAGTCACTCGACGAGTCCTTCCACACTGCTGCTGGTGGTGGTGGTGCTGCTGCTGCTGCATCGAGACCGCCGTATATACCTCCTCGTATCCCGGCACTTTTGCTCGGGTCAAGGACCTCCTGCGCCCCTCACGCACCTATCCTTTTTATTTTTCTCCCCGCGAGCAGTCTCTTTTCTATACATCTCTAGCCAGAGCTGCGATAGCTTCGGTTGCTCGATATCACACGCCTCTTCGGACCCGCGACCTTTTCGAAAACGAGCTGCTCGTCACCTGTTGACCTGCGCCACGACGAGCCTGAAAATTTAATTCCCCAGAATGAACAGTCGCTGCATCTCGGATTCGGCGCTTAATCAGACGCTTTTATACTTTTCAGACCAGCAACTTTCCGGGGACTGCACACAACGACGCAACAGGATCCGGACGGGGAGCGATCGCGTACTCGACGACATTGCAGGCGCAAGTGGTACAACAATGCACACTTTGGAGCACGGCTGATAATCGCGCGCGAGAAAAGTCGTAGATCACGGAGGCAGAGAGTGCAGTCGGTGGGGAGGGTGGGAGGGAGGAAAATGAAAAAAGATCAGCGACGAGCTAGTGAGACAAGTCGAGCACTCGTGGGAGGTGTATATATAGAGAGCTGCAGCAGCGCGAGCAGTAGCAGAGAGAGAGTGAGAGAGAGGGAGTCGGCCTTTTATCGAGAGACTTTTAAGCCCACTTTCCCGAGTTGGCTGGCTTTCAAAATTCAAGTCGAGGGAGTGAGCGGGCGCGCGCTCGCGAGTCAGAGACAGACACAGTGCCTGCTGCAGCAACGCCGGCTTGTCACTTGGCTGGTTATCCAGGCACTTCCATGCCCGGCCGCGCGGATACGAGTGCATAAACATGCGAGCGGGTGGCATTCTAGCTAAAGAGTACCTTTATCTCCGGCGAGCCGCCGCTTCTCTCTCTCTCTCTATATATATATGCCATACCAGCCTCGCACTTTCGCGCGTGTATAGCCGCGTGCCCCAGTACACGCACTATGCAGGCCCAAAGACTTTCTGCGTTTCTCTCGCTCGTTCGCTCTCTCTCTCTCTCTCGCTCCTTCGCACTCGCACATAGAGCGGCTATACGTGGAGCGAGCTGGAAGCTCGCTCGCTCGCTCGCTCACGTAGGTTACTCCTTTCTGCCGGCGGCGGAGGATATTGTGATTTTAGCGTCTGTGTAATTATGGAAATTAGCGACATGGAAAGCCTAGGATAAAAGGGTTGATTATAATCCAGGCGTTGGAGAGAGAGAGAGAGTCTGCGCCGCTCGAGAGCCGAGGGGCGGAAGGGGGGAGGGGTGGAGGGAGGAGGAGGGAACGAGAGGGGAGAGAACGTCTCTCGTAGCACATGACCATAGATTAAAATGCTCCTTCTGCACTGTCGCGTTCGCGCAAGCCTGTCCGTCCTCCCTTTTCGCTCTCGCGCGCGTTATCTGCATATTCTATATCCTGCGTGCTGCAGAGGCGGCCGCCGCCTATCCCGGAATGACGATGATATTATAGGATCAGGTTGCTATATCTCCAGAGCTACTGACGGCCGCTCACCGAAAAGGAGGCAGAAAAAGTGCAGGCCGAGAGGGAGCGGTGCGCTGTACCCTCCTCATCCCCTCCTCCCCCTCCCCCATCCACCCTGAAGAACGCGCAGCGTGATTCGAAGCGACGTGAAACAAAATCCCGGCTCGTGGTTATAGAGGGATCGCCGCCGCCGTCGAGAGACGGAGTAGCTTTTCTTTTCCTCCTTCCAGCGGCAGGGCGCAAGGATATCCGTCATCCGCCGGCAAATTATCTTCTATTTTCGCGCATATATTTGCATATACGCGACGACGACTGCCTCGCGTATTATCGAAAATGAAAAACCAAAGCGCGCGCGCGAGCTTTAATGGATTTAAGGAGAGACGCGCGGGGCAGCGTATAGCGAGAGAGAGAGGTATTTCCGCTTTTGTTCAAATATCAAACGCGAAATTACAAGCGCTATTGAATAAAAGTCCGCGGGCGGTGGATTGGGTTACTATACGATCCGTATATAGCGCGCGCGCGGCGGCGGCTTATCCGCGAGCGAGTTCCATATAATTTTTTATCAAGCCGCGCTGCAAAAACGCGAAAGTTTTTCGAGGAAAAATTGCCTGCCAGAACGGATATCGCCGATTGCGCAGATATATAGAAGCTGCCACAGCAGCAGCAGCGGCAGCGGCAACGGCGGCGGCGTCTGCTGCTGCTGTGTGCGCGGGAGGAAGAGAAGGAAGAAAAAGCGTATACGTGTAGCAGTAGTAGTAGTGGTAGTGGCAGCAGCAAGGAAAAGAGAGAAAGAGGAGGCTTGCACCTTTTTCCTCCGTGCTCTCTCGCTCGCGCGCGCCGCGCTACCCCTTCGGGCAGATCGGCTCCCTCTTCCTCTCGCTCGCTTTCCTTTTTTCTCCTCCACGGCGGCGGCGGCGGCGGCGAGATAGATCCCTCCTCTGACGCTCGGTCTCCCTCCGGCCGACTCCTCGTCCCTCATCGATTCCTCCCTCTCGCCGCCGCCGCGAGCGTTCGGCCGGCGCTCTCTCACACGGTGGCGACACGCTCGCGCTCCCCGTTTTTTCCTATCAGGCCATTGGGCACGGCCCGGGAGTAGAGCGAGAGCGAGAGCGAGAGCAGAGCAGCCGCCCCCACTTCTCTCTCGGCCGGCGTCGCGCTCCTCGCTCGCTCGCTCGCGCGCGCAGGAACCTATGCTCGCTGATCGGCTATCGAGTATATCGGCTCGCGCTCCCATTGGCTGGCCCGCGGCCCCTGGCTCCCGGTCACGACTGATTTGTTACGTAAAAACGTCGATAGCTTCTATACTACCGCCCCCACGCGATGCTGCTGCTGCTGCTGCTGCTGCAGCGAGAGAACGGCGCGCGCGTCGAGCCACCCACCTCCCCCTCGAACGACGTCGCGCGCTCTGCTCTGCTCTGCTCTGCCGCGCGCTACTATGCTCTCGCGCGACAGCGGAGGGAAGGAGGCAAGAGAGAGAGAGAGAGAGAGAGGACGATAGCTACTGCCGCTGCTGCTGGTGCACACTCCTCTTTTTTATCGGCGCTCTGCGCCAGCTCGCTCCCGTTCGTTCAAGCGGGAATAACGCTTTGACGAAGAAATGGCCGTCCCCGACGTCGACCTCGTCAGCGAGGAACGACCTCCGACTTTTTTCGCTCGTCGTGCTTCCTCCTCGTCTTCTCTCTCGCTCTCTCTCTCTCTCTCTCTCTCTCTCTCTCTCTCTGCTTCTTCCTTCCTCCTCTTCTTTTTCTTCTTTTATTTCGAGCGTGCGCTGCTCTGATCTTCCTCCCTAGCCACCCACTCGCTGCGCTCTCCCACTGCCGCTGCCGCTGCTGCTGCTGGCATTCTGTATACGGCCGCTGGATAAGACGTGTAGCCAGATCGATCTCGTCTTACGTATAGTCTCACATTCTTTTCTTAATTAAACTTTTCACGCTTCTTCTTCTTTTCCCTCGCCGAGGCGAGAGAGAGAGAGAGAGAGCCTCGCTCGCAGGGTAACCTCCCTTGATGAAACGTCCGCGCTTTGAATGTCGAATTTATCTCTATAATAATACGACTGCGCCAGTCGCTGCCGCGCGGCTCGTCGCTCCGCGTATATCAAATCAGGCGCGACACGCGCGCTGATATTTTTCCATTCGGATCTGGAACCGAAAAAAAAAATAAAATAAAATAAATAAGGATGAAGAAAGCTGTAGCTCGTGCGTAGTCTTTGTGAGACTTTGTGACATTAACCCGGATAGCGATAACTTTGCCGAAGCAACGCGCAAGATGCGCGCTGCGCATCATATTTTCACGTCTTTACAAAATACAGCCCGTAAAAAGTGGGAAAAATATTTTCCTTTCGGTATAAAAAAAAAAGGTAAAGGATCACGCGTGATAAATCAGACGCGCGCGCCGTAGTCCACACGGCGACGGAATGGGAAAAGTAGGACCTAAATAAGAGAAAAGGATCCGTGAGAGCGAGCGCGTCAGTTGTGGAATTGAGATTCGACTCGGTCCTCTCTCTCACTCTCTCGCTGTACAGGAGAGTATATCTCGGCGCCGAGGCGTACAATATATCGCGTGTGTGGCGTTCGCCTTTGAAATTTCGAGAGACGACGAATGATAGTTCGGCGATAAAGGTGCTCGCTCGCGCAGTTTGACGCAGAGTTGCTCTCTCTCTCTCTCTCTCTCTCTCTCTCACTGGTCTCTCGAAGAAAAGTCCACTCGGCAGCGGCATATACGGTGTGTATATAACGCGTCCGATACCGGCACCGCCGCGACGAGCCGGCGCGATATATAGAACGGGTGGGCGACTCCCGTGTGTGTGCATTGTGCGCGCCGTCGTTGAGCGGGAAAGAGCGAGAAAGTGCAGTGAATGGCTCGGGCGCCATTTAGCGCTGCTGCCCCTTTCCCCGGACGAAGTTTCCCGGCAGCAACGAAACCTATTGTGAAAATATCTACGCCGCTCTCTCTCTCTCTTGCTCCGTCCGGCGCGCTGTGCAATGAGGTACGGCCGGCCTCGAGAAAAGGGACACGTACGAGCTATACGCCCGATTCTGTCTTCGCCGAGTTATGTGTCGCTGCGTATATAGAAATGGTCGCGTGAGAACCGTGGAAATATATCGCGACGCGTTCGCCTCGATGAGGACAAAAAGAAAAAGTGGAAGTATAGCTGCTGCGATTCTTTGGAAATCACGCTTTGGTTGTATCCTCGACTCATTTTATTGCGCGCCCACGGCATTATTAATTTTCGCAAATACAGCTATACGTCCGGGATCGCGAAGAGAGCGCGTGACGTTTTGATCTTCAATTTGTGTAGGCGAGCCGACAATCATAGGGATTCCCGCCGCAGATACGCGCCGCCGTGCGTGCAGGAGCTAATAGGAGAAAAATGCAAAGAGGATTTTCTCGTAATTTTCAAAGTGGAGTTCGAGCCAGATGGGGGGAAATGGTGTATCAAAGCGCGCAGAGCTTTATCTGGCCGGAGGTAGAACAATTGATTTTTCCGCGGCAGTGTTCGAAGCAATGGCGGAGCCATTCGTACACACGGCAGCTTTACAACAATGGAATAAGAGAAAGAATGGGACAGAGAGAGAGAGCGCGCGCGAGAGAAAGGTATAAGAGGCGTGGAGCGGAGAGGAAGAGAGAAAATGGCAAAGTCGGATATAGAGTGAGAGAGAGAGATGGGATATGCGGGTGCACGCGAGAGCGAGAGAGAAAAGCTCGTGCGGCTGCAGCAGAGAGAGAGAGATAGAGAGAGAGAGAGAGAGAGAGCGAAAGAGCTGCCGCGTAAGCCCGAACGCGCAGACTCAATATCGCCGAACCGAACCCTCCGATAGGTCGAGGTTCGACTTCGAGGGGAGGGAATAGATTTCCAATCGCGCGAGGGTGGTCCTCCTCTCCTCGCTTCCTCGTTCGCTCCCTCTCTCTCTCTCGCGTTGTCTGCCGAGCTGGCTCGCTCTCTCTCTCTCTGCACTCCCTGCGTCCCTGTCTCGCATGCCTGCCCCGCGCTATACATATATAGGCGAGAGGCGATCGCTGCCGGCTGTAGGTGGACCGACGCATTCCACGCACCTCCATATCGAACTGAATTCGCTCTCTCCCACCCGTTTGATACGCGCATCCCGCTGGCGCCCCACCGACCTGTGTGGAAGGGAGCCGGCGAGCGCGCACACGGCGGATCGAGGACAGAGAGGAACAGAGAGGACGAGGAGCGCGCGCGACGAAGAGAGAGAGAGAAAACGAAACGAGATGCCGCGACTCTATTGACCAGGCTTCGATGCGCGCATCTGGGCGTAACCCATTCGCCCGTTCGGTCGCAGCTCGTTCGCCTTCCTCTTCCACCTCGTCGTTCGTAAAAGAATGACCGGGGCTGCCGCCGCCGCTGCCGCCGCCGCCGCCGTCGCTCTCTCGGGGAGAGAGGGAGAGGGAGAGGGAGAGCCCGAGAGGAGAGGAGAGAGAGCCGCGCCTGCGAATTGTCGTCGCGGAAAAATCGAACGCGGATAAACCGAAGCGCGTCGAGCGTGTAGTCGCCCCCCTTCGTTCGCTCTCCACCGCTTTGCCACCGCCAGCACTCTCACGTTCGCCATTATTGCTACCAGCGTCCTCCATTTCGATGCCTCCTGGTAACCCCCGGCTGTCGTGTCCTTTCCACTCGCGACTTTCCGCGCGCTCACTCTCTCTCTCTCTCGCACGGCTTCGCCGTCATTCCCGCAGCGAATTGTATCGACGGAACGCCATGGCGAGTGGAGAAAAATTCGGATCGATACCCTCGGTCGGATAAATAAAGCTCGCACCGGGGGGATAGGGGGTGTCTCTCTCCCCCGAGGAAAGATCGTCTCTTAAGAAGCGAGTACACACGCGCGAAGGAGACGCACAGAGAGAGAGAGGGAGAGAGGGAGAGAGAGAGATGCAGCACCGGCGGTGGCGTCTAGCTGGCTCATAGATCACCGAAGCTCGTCGCAACTTTCAGCGCGGATGAGTTGTTGGAGCGATTTAGGCGTTACCGCGCGCGCGAGCGCGAGCGAGAGAGAGAGAGAGAGCGAGAGCGAGAATGGCCTCGTCTCTCCGTAAACACACGCTCGCTCACACACGCGCGCACATACAAGTCCTCTCGAGGCCTTTTTCCCCGTTCTTCTTCCTTCAAGCTTTTCTACTCTCTCTCTCTCTCCCTCACACTTTGTCTCGCCCGAGGCTGGCGGAGCTGCAGCCGCCGCGACGCGGTATTTACACGTCTGCGTCCGCGCGCGAGCCAGCGAAACAAAGAATTATTGTTTTGTATGCCCTTGTGGCTGGCAGAGGATTTTCCAGTTCACAAACTAAGTTAAAGTTCGCGCTCTCGCAATGATGAGGACGCAGTGGGGCGTGAGAGCGAGAGAGAGAGAGCGCAGCAGCTCTCGAGGATCGAAGCTAGGAAAACTCTCCCCGCGCGCGCCGAGATAAAGCCGGCTAGTAGTAGTAGCAGCAGTAGTAGACGCCCGCGACGACTCTCTCTATATACCTACTCCACTCGAAACTGCGCGCAGTGCTTTTCCCGCTTTAAATTTTTTTTTTAACCCCCCCGCGCCCGCCCGCTGTATATACTTGCCGCGCGGCCTCGCGCCGCTACAGCGTCACGCGCGCGAGCGCCCGTTAAAAAATAGTAAAAACCTGACACTTGATCTTTGGACGATTGGCGCTGACGACATAAAACGCGAGAACGAATTTTACTTTTTGCAAATTACATTTTTCTTTACGCCGCTCTCCGAGTGCAGCGACGACTGTCGCGAACGCGCGCAGCGAAGGGGGGGGGGGGTGCGGGAGAAAGAGAGTTTTTGCGCCGTCGTGCGTCTCCTTCCCTCATTATTCCGTGTTCCAACGTGTAGCTTACAGAGCGCCGACAATATGCGGAATTATGTGAGCAGATTTACACGAGTTACAGCAGCAGCAGCGGCAGCAGTGGCAGCGAGCGACTCCGCGTGTCCTCCGCAGGTATAACGTAGCTGGGCAGTCGCGGGAGGAGGGGGGGGGGGGAGAGTCGTCGCGGAGAAACAAGAGACGGGTTAGTGCAAGCGAGCCGCCAAATGGAAGAAAAAACAGCAGAAGAGAGAGAGAGAGAGAGATACACGCATACACAGACGCAAGAGCGACCGCCGCCATTGTGCTTTTTTCTCCTCCGAGCGTGAATACTCGCGTATATAAATCGCCCCGACGGACCAGCCGCGCGACGACGACTCCGCAGAGAGAGAGAGAGAGAGAGAGAGAGAGAGAGAGGGACACACTGCTTGGAGGACAGACCCTCCGCGAGAGCGAATGAATATCTCGCCGAGCTCTCGTGGATTAGATTAGCCGTGAGTTATAACCTCGCGGAGGAAGCCGCTGCTGCTTCTTCCGCTGAGCTTCTATGTGTAATTTCCGATTAAAGAATTGATGAGACGAGGAGAGAGAGAGAGAGAGAGAGAGAGAGAGAGAGAGAGAAAAAATTTATCCTACTCGTGCGCGAGGATAGCTTTCGGAGAACAAAAATCCGTTTCCATGCGCTTTCTATATCTCGACTATTTCTCATCAGCAAGTTTTAATTGTACTTTTCCGGATAAAGAAATTCCCATATACGGATATTGGTTTTCCACGAGACAGTCGGTGTGTGTGTGTGTGCGTGCGTGCGCTGCATCGGGTTTCGCGTATAAAAATATCGTTTCAGCTATATACGCCCCGGCGCTGCAGCGGCAAACGCGAATTACTTTCACTAGCACGTGCCGTACAAGCTTTTCGGCGATATTATTATGGCGGCTGCGGCAAAGTGCACGTATACGTGTATATATGCGTCTCTCTGCAATATGTGATCCGAATGCAGGGATCTGCCCTCTGCATATTGGAAAGTTCAAAGGGCATATGGAAAAGTTGCTTGTACGAGCGCAAAAGCTCGAGTCGCCGAGTCGAGTGCCGCGCGCTCTGCGGTTCGAGCCATTGGGTCCTATACACGCGCAGTTTTTGCCGATTTGCCTTTTTTTTTGCCCCCCGACGATTTGCCACTGGTACACGTATGGCAGTTGCTCTTATTTCCTTCGCGCGTATATTTCCAGCGTGGAATATTTGAAAAGTTCGCAGAGTTCGATGCATACTGGCTTCAATTGGACGTGTCTGGCACGAGCTGGTCTCGTACTACTTGAGGAGAAAATTCCGTAGAGTATAAAATTGCGCGGGATTGGAGGTAAAAAATGCAGACGACTCGTCGCGCGCTGCAGTGTGGCAGAGGAGGAGAAGAGGCGAGAGGAGGAAAAGAGTGGCAGAGTCAATCGAGAGCCGCGCGACGTCTTCGTGTACGAGGTGGAGTGTGCCACCTTCCATGTCTCTTGTATAGGATGACGGTGGTAGCGGTGGCGGCGGCGGCGGCGGCGGCGGCGACGGGTGGGGCTGGGGGTGGCCGGTCGGTCGTATTGATCTCGCGACTCTTGCTTTTCTCAACTTTTTATCCGACAGAATCAACCGACCGACCGCCTCCGGAGGCAACTCGCTACGTCGCCAGTGGCAACTTTATCCTCGTTTCTTCGTGGATTCTTCGCGGGGAGGAAAAACGAGCTATAACGGCTCGAGAGCCAATGTAAGCTGCGCCCGGCTGAACAACTGCATTTTATTTCCGAGGCGAGTTTACTCGTTTGATTCTTGCCGTTTGTTATACGCTTCTGTATATACATGCGCGATCTGTACCGCATATCGCGGGGATAAATACTCGGCGATGACTTTGAATTTGGAGCATATCGCGCGTGAAATCGGGCTGAAAACAAATTGAATCCGCTCGCGCGCAGAGTCGTTGAAAGGGAATAGGGAAAACGTAATTTACGCAATGTACATAGGTATGCAGGTGTACGGGATGATATGCGCGTACGTATATGAAAATACGTACATATCGCCGGTAATTCCTCGGATAAACGAAACTTTTCGCCGGGATAAAGTTGTTTTCCAAAGCTCGAAAAATCTCGTTGAGCTCGGCAGCTGCATTCGCGAGCGCGAGCGCGGGGCGAGCTTTAATAATTTAATCATACATTTCATTCGCAGGGGAAAGAAATCCCGCGACTTACATCCGCTTTGCCGCTTTCTGTCTGCGCCGAAGAGGCAACGCTCTCTTTTTTGCTTACGCTACAAAACTCGCGAAACTTGTAGCTCGGATGCTCGTCACAAAAGGGAAGCAGCGTATGAGCGAGGTGTATGCAACTAGGACGGAAAATTAAAATTCAGTTTCGCCGAGCGTCGACGAGGCGGATTGAAGCTCTACTCCCTCTCTCTCTCATTTTCCATCCGACGAGATCTCGCCGCTCGCGCGCGTATATTTATTTGTCTGTGCAAGCGAGCGCCGCGCAGCGAGAGGGAGAGCGTACGGATCCTCATCTTGCTCCGTCTACGCGTTCGTCATCGCGTCCTTGCTCTCTCTCTCTCTCTAACGCGCGACTCCTTCTTTTCGAGAGAAAGCAAGACGCTCTCTGCTCTACCGCCATCTCTTTTCGACGCCGGAATTTCCGCGCGTCGCGTCTATATGTATATACGGCTCGTCGCTCAATTTCTACTGTATTCCAGCGTTTTCTCGAAATTAATATATTTCCTCATATACTTTGCATATTATTGCAATATTCCGTAGCTGTTACTCGTTTCTATTACCGGGACAAGCTCGAGTCGGTGGGAGGATGTTCTCTTTCCGACGAGTGGCTTATATTTCTTTTCTTCTTCTCGCGAACGCGCTCGTCGCGACTCGAGAGTGTTGAGAGAAGGAAGGGGGGTGCGTGGGGGGAATTTAAACGCGCTTACAGCTTTAAGCGTCGCGCTATCCCGAAATTGTAGGAAAATTAAAATGATCAATTGTACACAAGTTGAGCGAAACGGCGCTATACGGGTGTTATCGTATTTAGTACCCGCAGTATACACATCAGCTGAATTTCATTCGTGAAAGTTTCCGCGAGTTCAAATAAGTTTCCATCCGCAAACTTTTCGTTTATTTTTAATAAAATAGCATAGACTGTACGCTATGTATCCCCCGAGCAGCGAATAGTATTGTCATATTGTTTGTTCGTCCAATTCGGCAATTGCAAATATACACTCGGGTGCATAAAATTTAATTGATTCGGGAGGTATAGTATACACGAGTAGTGCGCTGGTGCGGGCCGTAACTTCGAATTATAGAAATTGAATCGGAGACGGTAGAGAGAGAGAGAGAGAGGCGACAAGTCGTCAGTCCATAACGATTCATGGTAATAAAACGCAATTTTAAAGATTACATCCCCCGTCTTGGGGGGTGGGGGAGGGGGGTTCGGCGTGGGCGCTTTTGCGCGAGTAAAGTTCCGCCGGGCGAAGCAGGAGAGAGAGAGCTAACAGCTGAGTGCGATTCGAAGCCATCCAATCAGCGGGACAGTTTAATTTAAAGCTGCGTGCCAGCCCGCACGGACTACGCTGGCTCGATCGCTATTTGCATCTGCTAAGTGATAAGTAAACCCCGCAGACATATATCCGACCGGCGGCGATAAGCGGGAAATAAATCGCAAAACTTTAAGTAGTTATAAATCTATACTTACCGCCGTAAAGCGACCGACTTAACGATATAGAGAGGGAGGGGGGAGGGAGGGAGAGATAGATAGACAATCGCTGCCGAGCACGAGAGAGAGAGAGAGAGAGAGAGAGAGAGAGAGAATCGCAGTACTCGTATACCCTCGCGCGCGGCTCGGAGGGAAAAGGAAAAGTGAGATTATGAATATAAGGCGAGAGGAGAAAGAAAGTTGCGTAAGGTGTGGGGGGTCTCTCGGTGTATAAGTAAGTATGAGCGAGCGGAGCCAGCGCGCGAGAGCTGCGAAGCGCGCAGGAGCAAACGTAGCAGAGGAGGCATAAAATATAATTGCATCGGATGGCGTCACTGGGCTGCACGCCCTCGGCGCTAATAGCGCTACGCTCTCGCATTTTAATGTCTAAATTATGTTCGCATTGAAGATTGACGAGAATAGGCTCGCTGCTGCTACTGCTATACTGCTGATGCTGCTCTCCTTCTCTCGTCTCCCCCCCCCCCTCTACGCGCGCGCTCGCAAATAATAATAATATTATATGTATCGATTTGGCAAAGGTACTGCTCTACGAGTAATAGGGCGCGCCCTTCTTTCGTTCTGCGGACTTCTTTGACGTCCGGTCTGGAATTCGGCGGAATATTCTCCGGCAAACTCGTCGCTCTACATGGAGTGTTGTTTCAGCGTCGAACGCCATGTTATTACTTTTTTCTCCGCCGATCTCTTTCGAGTCACAGATCTGCTTTTCGCCGTTTCGAACGATGTTTGTTCGGGGCTGTGGCGCGAGCAATAAAAACATTAATTAACGGCTCGACATGACGATTCGACGAAACCTTTCGAATTCGTCATGCCGAAGGAAAACATTTCTTTTTCCACGAAAGATTTGGGGGAAAGAGAGGAGAAAAAAGAATCGAAGACACAGCGATGAGATGGAAAGGCTCTCGTGTGCGCATGTATATGCGAAGCGGAGAGACGGAGAGACGCGAGACGCAGAGCACATCGGAGATCTTTGACTTAAATATAGAAACTCGTTTGACTACGCTTTGTTCGATCAGCCCGGAGAATGCGAGAGACGCGCAAAGCGAGTGAAGAAGAAGAGCCGCGCGCGAGAGGGGGATAAATAGAGAAAAAGGCGCGCGTGCGACGGAGAATATACGGATTTACGAATGGTGACGTACGCATATGTGCTTAAACGGAAAGAGAGTAATGATGGGACAGCAGCAGCAGCAGCAGCAGCAGCAGTAGCAGCAGCCGAGGGAGAGACGAATACTTACGAGATTAACCTCCCACCGTGATATTATTAAAAGACAGAGAGTGAGAGCGAGAGAGAAACAAACACTGTACGCGAAAGAGGATTGTAAAAGCAAGCTTTATTTTAATTAAAAGAGATAATCTAGAAAAAGTGATGGTCGCAGGAGGAGGAGGAGGAGGAGGAGGAAAATTTTTTCGAATGAATCGCTATCTTTTTTATTGCAAATGCAGAATAATTACAGTTTTTTCCACCGGAGCAAAACGCGAATAATTAATGGAATTTTCAATGCGCTCGGTTCCTGCAGATACAGCCGCCAACGCAACATCGCGCATTTTCGAAATGTCTTCAATTATTATTTATAACCGACGAGTATTCAACGATGTTAATGCAATAAAAAAAAACGGTAATATTTATCTAGAGAGATGCGCGTATTTTATATACAGTGCGCGCGCGCAGTATGTGTGCAGTTATATACAACAGCTGAGAGAGATCAACGGAAAATCAAAGCTCGCGCAAACAAGTTATTTAATAAATGATTTCCCACGGAAATAAAATGCACCTGCGTATTATACGTATTAATTTATCGTAGCGCGAAGATAAAGTTAGGCGGCTTTTGTATAATTCATATATTGTTTCGCAAATGAATTGAGCGCGCGCAACTCCTTTATGGGAGCTTTCATAATAAAATGTGATTATATATACTTTTGCAGCGCGAAGTGGAGCAGCCGCAATAATAATACACGATTACAGTGCGCGTTCGCGCGGCAACGATAGTCATTCGATAAAAACGAACTTAGACGCGAGACATTGCGAAAATGGAGACATTGCACAGCGAACAAGTGGCAGTGTAGCGCAGCCTGGAAAAAGACGTTTCGATTGGCGGTCCGCGCCGCTGCTGTCTCCCTTTTTGTCTCTCGCTGTCTCGCTCTCCTCTCCGTGCGCTCGGGCATTTGTTTAATTAGCTCACGAACGGCAAGTTTCACAGAAGAGACGTCCGTCCGTCAGCTCGTTCTCGTCGCAAGACTACACACACGGCGGCGGCGGCGGCGGCGGCGCTGCGAAGCCGCGCTTCTCTCCTTGCTTCGGGGCGGCGTAATAGACTCTCGCGCCTCCAAATGGATTTCGAGATTTATGCTAACACGCCGCATTTGTTCGCCGCAGTCGCGGATTATACGTGCGCGTGTCTAAAGCCCCCACCGCCGTCGCGTCGCTAGTTCTCTTTCTCTCTCGGCGTGCACGTATATATACGCGTATATAGACGCGCACACCCACACGCGCGCGCTCTCTTTGCGGTGGCCCTTTTAATACTTGCGCAATATTTTCGAGCCCGGACTCACACCACGAAACTGAGAGAGCTTAAGCCGAACCGTAACCGCGCTCGTGCTCCCCCCCCTCCCCCTGCCCCTCCACCGCCGTCTCTCTCTCTCTCTCGCACAAGCAATTTTCATTCAGTAGTATACACGGCTCTTTGTGTGTACACCGCTCTCTCTCTCTCTCTCTCTGTGCACTGCGCGCTCACGCTTCCTTCCTTTTCGATTCTTTTATACTCGCGTCTGCGAGAACAATAATTACTCATTATGGAAATCGATTTTCCTTTTCTTCGCGCGGCCGCACGCGCGCTGCGACGAATGCGCTGCTCGCGCAAAAGCCTCCGGGAAAAAAATTATTCCCGCCTCAAAGAGCGTGCTTTATTTACCTTACGCCCGAAGGACGCGCCGAGAGAGAGGGAAAGAGAGCACACCGCGGATAGGGCGGACGAGATTAATTTGCGGCGAAAGATAGCGAAGAACAATCACTCGAAGAGCCGGGCTTCTTTCTCTCTCCCGCGGCTCTGGCGCGTGCGCGATTCGATTGTGTCTCGCTCGCGTAACAAATGTATTTTCTGGTACACTCGAATGAGAGAGAAAGAGAGAGAGAGAGGAGAGAGAATGGCATGCTCAAGACATCAGCCTCGGGCAACGCTTTGTCCTCGCTGCGTATATATCCGCAAAATATATCTATATTGTTGTTCTTGCAATTAGTCATTCGACAAGCGACGCCTCGTAAATGAAGAGAAATCTATGTTAATGACCCGCTCGTTTGGCGTTATTTTCAGAGCGCGACCCTAAGCGACGAGCGCTCTTCTGCCGAGCGCGCTGCGGAAACGGTGCGCGCGAGAGAAAGAGCGAGGCGCGAGAAATTGGCCGAAAAAAATGGATTTGAAGAGGCAAACGCGACGCAGCTCTTAGAGCGAGAGAGAGAGAGAGAGAGACGGAAAAGAGAGTAAAGAGGAGACAAGAAAGTTTCCGAGCGCCGCGCGGCGGTAAATCAAAGCTTTATTTAGAGCTCTTTCGAAAACAAAGATTAGCGCATCAAGTATAAAAGGAACGTATTTCATCGGAGCGCATTTCGAACGCGCGCCGCTATTAAACATCTAGCAGTTGAGACGGCCGCCGGGTTACGAATCGCCTCTTTCTCTCTGCCAATTTAAACGAGCTCGTACACGTATAGCCAAGCCACTTAACGGCGCGCGTCCATCGTTCCTGCGGCAATTATTTTGCCAAAAACAAGCGCCGAAGCCTCAATAATTCAATTAAAGTCCCGAAATAGCGGGGACACCCTATACCGGGGGGAAAATCCCCGAAGCCGAGCGGGAGATAAATCGTCGCCTGCGCGCGATCGCTTCTTGAGCTCGCGCGCGAGAGAGAGAGAGCTTAAACCGACGACCTGTATACTTACACGTGCGGCTTATAAATATATCGACAAATCAAAGAATACGCGAGGAGCCGCTAAGCGCGAGCAGCGATCATCCACTTCAAAGTTTCCGCATACGTTCGAAAATCGATGTTAAACGATATGACCGAGTATATCTTTAGCGCGTCGTCCGCGACGTTCCTCCACATTAGCGATCGGTATGTCGCAGCAGAGTACAGTTGGCCGCAGCCTTAGCTGCGAGGAAGAGAGACAGAAAGAGCGAGAGAAAGAGAGCAACAACGGATGCTGCACGATGCGGCGATCTGGCCCAATTTATCACTAATGCGCGACGCCCACCGTGCGAGTGAGACGGGACGACTGAGCGACGGTGATAAAGCAAGAAGCCCCTGCTGCAACTCGCTCGTGTAAGAAAACACAAATACGCAGAGAAAGAGAGAGAGAGAGAGAGAGAGTGATGCTCGTCGAGCACCTCGAAAGTCGAAAATAGCGACGTTCGAGGCTTGAGCGAGTTCGCGCGCGCGATGAGATGACGACCAGAAGGAAAGCAGAGGCGGTGCACTCCGTTTCGCTGCTGCTTCTGCACTTTCGAGCTGTCAATCGTTTAATTAAGGACTTGACTATGCGCTCCCTGTCTCTCTCTCTCTCTCTCTCCTCTTTCTTGCTACCTCTCCGGGTCGCGCTCGCTCGAGCATCGATTTTCTCTCGCGGCGACGACGACGATTTTTGGGAGAAGAGATCCCACATTCGACTGTCCAAGCAGTTCTGCTGGCACACTCATACCGAGCCGTACACTCGTTACAGATTGAACGTCGTTTCGGAATAGTCGCGTTCGAAGTGTTAATGCACAGTACGACGGCGCGATTAGAAGGAAAAATTCCAATCGTGTTTCGCAAATTTTTCATATTTTTCCCGGAGAGAAGAGCCGTATAACTTGTCGGCACATTAGCCGCGACTTTAGCACAACTTGGCAGACTTGTTTCAGCGAGAGCCTCTCCTGTACCGAATAGAGACGCAAGAAGCTCAGCGTCTTTTTTTCTCTCGCCATCCTTCCATTCATTCTTCCCGCTATTTTCATTCAAATTTCTCGGCGCTGCTGCTTAGCAGCTTTCATTCAGCCTTCGAGAATCAAATTTTCCTTTCTCTCGGGCCTCTCTCGCAAGATCGCGCAGCCGCGGCGTCATTGCCCATTAATTTTTTCCGATCGTCCCGGGCGTCGACGAAGAAGGCAGAAAATTTTTCCTCAAAGAAACAAATTAGCGGCGGGACTCTCGGGCGCTGTGCGCCGTACACGCGAGCGCCAATTAGTCCAATAAGTCAAGTGGATCGTTGGCGAGATTCGCGTTTTATATCAGCTCTTTCGTTTGTGCCTGACGTGCGCATTATACTGCACGTGCGCGCGCGCGCGTGTGATCTAGCTGCGGCACTTTGTGTCAGTGGGAAATTTAATAAGATGGAAAATAGCCTGTCTAATGAAAGGTATGCGGCGGACAGATTGAAAAAGCTGCATTTCACGCTTAGGAATATGTTTGCGTCCATCAGGCGGGCTTGTATAGAAGCCCGTCGCGAAAGCTCGTCGCGCGAGAGAGAGAGAGAGAGAGAGAGCATTCCAGGAATAGGCTGTCACGAGCGGTGCCAATGCAGCCACTAACCTATAACTTATTTCACGTATCGTTTGACGTGATGCATTCGATCCAATAATATCTGCGCGCGAGAGCGGCGGTCGCGCCCGACGTGTGCGGATCTTGTGCAGCGCGACGAAATTCATAACGCGCTCGCCTCCTCTCATCTCTTTCTCTTTCTCTCCCTGGTCCCTCTATAACCCTCTCGTGCGAGCGCGTATACACGCGCGCGTATGTGCAGCGAGTCTCGGGCCGAGCGCGATTCGATCTAGACGATTAAGTGTCTTCGCGCGCTCGCGCGAGCCGCAGCGACGCAGAAATTAATGTGCACTTTATTTTCGCACTTTCTGCCAGAGTCACACGGAGACACACACGGGGAGAGAGAGAGAGAGAGAGACAGACGCACAGCAAGAGGGAGGGGCATATGCACATAACGCTGCGACTCCTAAATATCCGCTCTAGCGTGGCCCCGACTCGACTCACTCTCTCTCTCTCTCTCTTTCTCGGATCAAAGAAGTTCGAGGATTATGGTGGAAGAGCCGCGCGAGCCTCTGACAGCTGCTTCCTCCTGCGATTTCGCAGCGCGCGCGTATACAACATACCTTGTTATGCATCCGCCGCCGCTGCGCCAATTTTATTATCAATCCCCCGAGATCGCCCGCGTATATAGTACGCGTCATTGCCGGATTTTATTATTTGCGCGACGCCTCCGCTCTTTCTCTCTCTCGCAGACTCTCGGGCTCTTTTTACATTCGCGCGCACGCTCTCTTTCGGTGCGCGGGCTTTTATTAGCGAAGGCGGCGCGGGTGGCTTGATACACGCGCGTATAAATAACGCACACCTCTCTCTCTCTCTCTTTCTCCCTCTCACTCTTCCTCTCGCTATAGAACGATTCTATTTCAAAGAAAATGCGAAAATCCAATTTCCCGGCCGAGTAAACACACAAAGGAAGACGTAGGATAGCGGGCAGTGACTTGCTTTCTCTCTCTCTCTCTCTTACTCGCTCTCCGCAGAAAGTCAGCCGCGGCGGCTGAAAATCGCATTACGATGCCAAGTGTTTTGAAAGCGACTATATACGCGGCAAGTGCGCGACAGATTCTTCTCTAACATATTATTTACATAGCTGCGGGTGGAATTTTGGCACGTGCGGCCTCGACAATAGACAATCATATTTCCACTTCAGATGGTTACAACCTCGCGATGCTTCTCGGTAGTCGTGTGGCACCAACGGCCGAACAGTGCGCTGACTGCTCTCGCTTGCGTATCGGTCATACACCCGCCGTCGCGAGGAACGAGCTTATACTATTACTGTTGTTACACTCTCGCGACCGTATTATGTCTACGGGGTCGAAACACAGCAGCCTGCTGCATGCGTTATGTACGCGTATACGGAAAAACGAGGAGCGCGTTTCCCGCTCGCGTATACATGCCTCCTTATGCGACTTATATCGCCGCGCAGCCCATCATCCTCGCGGCCCCCTCGCGACCGCGACGAGCGATCCCTATAATTTTCGGCGCTGCGCATGCGAGCTTCGTGTGCGTTCCGCAAGAGGAGCAGCGCCACGCGAGCTCGCCCTTTTCTAATTCCCGAGATAACAAGACGCCTCGTCTCCGCTGCGCCGAGCGAATGACGCGTCTTTCGACTGCGCGCTCTCCGCTCTTTTTCTGCTCTTTCTCGGCTCCGCAGTACTTATAGTAGTGCAACACCCGCCTGCGCGACTTATCCGTCAACGCGTCGTGCGGCGAAGGACCCGGCGGATCGACGAATAGCCACTTCGCGAATAATCGCCGGCGCATTTTTTATTAGTCGCTCGCGCTCTGACTCACTGCTGCAGCTCGGCAATATTTATTAAGCCGGCGGATTCCAAGCCCTCGCGCTAAATCTCGAATTCCCCGCGCGGTGAGTGGCGCCCGCCGCTTCGACGATAAATTCACGCCTAATGCAAACGTCGTCGTCGTCCCGGCAATGCGCTTCGAGAACACGGCTTTCCACTATTTTCCATTTTCGCGCGGAGCTGCTCTTTGTGCGCGGGAAAGCCGCCCGCCGCGAGCGAGCGAGGAAGACAATAAAAATTTAAGCGCGCGCCTGCAAACGAAATTAAATAAAAAGAAAAGGGTCCCGGAAACGGATCCCAAATCCGGGCTGCGCTCGGCTCTCTTACTTTTCGAAAATCCCCCAATTTCCCGCGTACGCCAGGCTCTCTCTCGTCGCATAGGGGCCTTCGCTTTTACGAGGTAGGCTCGAATCTTTCGCCGAGGCGATCCGTTCGGCTTCTTTACGCGGCCGACGTAGCTCGGCTGACTTTTACAGCTCCCCGATTCCGCGCGGCTATACGACGACGTCGACGACGACGGGGACGGGGACGACGAGGACTCCGGATGCGATTCAACGATTTAACGAGAGGGCAGCGAGCCGCGGCGGTGGCCGACATTTACGAGCGCACTCGCGAGCTTGGCAATGAAGTCGCGGATCGACGACTGGCTTGATTCGAAAGTGCACTCTCTTCGGACGACAGCCGCTGTCGTCGCGAGCGACACTTAGCGCGCGTACGGGCTTCGATCCTCCATTTTCCCGAGCTTACATCGGGCCGCGATGAGCTTGCGACGCCTCGCATTTTTCTCCTTTTGTTCCTCGCTTCCCCGCAGCTGCGCAATATGGCTCTCGTCACTCGTCCGCGGCGCGTAGCTCGTGCAATCTCTAGCCTCGGATCATCGGGCTCCGCATATAATACGGCCGTTCATCTTTTATCCTCGTGTTCGGCAGAAATGCTGATTTGAAATTGCGATTCGAATAGTTCGCCCGTCTCGGTGCGCGGTGCGCGCTTGCTTGCGCGCGCGAGAGAGCCATAAATACTCGCGGAAACTTTCCTGGAAGAACGGAGAGGAATGAGCATCTTAAAAAGACAATAAGTGATTGTTCCCGGCAATGACAGCAAACTAATGACACAATTAGTGGTGTAAAGTTTGATGTAGCGTCGCAAACGACTTCGGTTTCGAAGAGCAGCTCAGCGCGCGCGAGATCGGAGCGGGAAATCCATCCACGACATTAATCCTCGAGGCGTCCGAATCAAAAGGGTCGCGTTAATTGGTCGCATTCTGACTTCAGCTTCTCTCTCTCTCTCTCTCTCTGTCTCTTTCTCTGTCTCTCCTTCGCAATGCACTGCAGCTTTCTTCCGTCCTTCAGAAGCATAACCAAAGCGTTCATGACTCCAGCTATTCCTGGAGATCGGCGAGCATCGCATCGCATCGAGAGCTGCCTCGGGAAAGAAAAAGAGTGAGAGCAAAGAAGAGAGAGCGGCGGGAGGGGGGGAGGAGAAGGGGAGACGCAAGGCAGGTTGCCCACGAAGGGAAAGAGCGCGGCGCGCGAGCGCTACTAACGACCCCCGGGGAAAAGACGAATCGGTTCTCTAAATAAAATGACTCGGTTATTCATCGGAGTATTTGTAAGCGTCCGAACGCGGCTGTATATATTTCTTCGCGCCTGGGCTCTGAGAAAGAAAGAAAGGAAGGAAGAAAGAGAGGCTTCTTCGTCCGCTTCATTCTTTTATCCGCTCGCTCGCTCGCCTCGCGATGCCTTTGTCCGCGGCGCGCGAGAGAGAGACCCGGCTAAAGAGACGCGCGCGCGCGCGAGAGGGAGAAAGAGTGAGCTCATAGCCGTCACGCTCGATCGGTCTTCTTTTCCACGGAATTTCGTTGACTTGCCTATACCTTCGGGCGAAGCGAACTTTGTGCCCGCGCCGCGTCGTCGTCGTCGTCGTCGTCCTCGTCGTCGCCGTCGTCCTGCTCCAGAAATAATAATAAAAAAGCACAGCGCGCGCGCGCGACCGAAAAGAGAAATAATTACCGCGCGCTCTGCGGTGGCGCGCGCACGACGTAACAGGAAAGTTGGGTCACTTTGAATTCCTCTTTGTGTGCGCGATACTCATTAGCCATTGTCGCCCGGGTAGGATAGATAGATACCTTTTATTCATCTCGGCGACGGCGCTGGCGGCAAAAAAAGAAATCAGATACAAATTATTAAATAATTATACGGAATTAAACGAAACATTGTCGGAATGCATCAATAAATTTCGGACGAAGCGACTTATTTGCACAAGCTGGTGTGCAGGAATAAACGTAGGTTTTTTCGGAACTAGAGCGATGTGTCTTTCCTGGTGGTTTAAACGCGTGGCAGGACTAGGGTCCCCCGTTTTTCCTATTGGAAGGGTCAAAGGCCCCGAATCGCATTTTCACGTCTGTCAAGTTAAGATCTTTGACGATATTTTCGTTCAAACGTTAAAAAAATGTTTTGGGAAGGGTATTACAAAAATTAAAAAAAAAGAAAAAGAACAATTGAATTAAAAATATCATAATTAGCATGTGCAATTATGCGCGAGTTCAAAATATGACAAAGTATTTTGTATAACTTTGTCAATTTGGCATCTTCTCCGTATCTCGTGGAGAAAAAAAAATAATTGCAGCTCTGACTGACAGTCTGTCTCCAAGATGTTGCCGCTGCGACTACGAAAAGCCTGTAATCAATCAACAGGACTGGGAATGTTTGCGTATACGCGATACACTTCACAGAGAGCGAGCAGCACATATGGATGAAGATCTCACTAATGCACGCTGCGACGCTAAAAAGCAAAACAATCGTATTGAGGCCGAGCAGTCGGAGAAAGACAGAATAGGACATTTCCATTTTCGTGGTAAGCGGCCTCTCTTGAGAATCCGCAATTTCGTAAAGCCGTCAGTCGAGCTCTCTCCGACGGGTCTGCTTTGCGTCCGCGATCGGTCTCGACGTCGTCTTTGCGGAGCCACCTGTCCGCGCTAGATGTCGTTAACTGGTATATTAACGGACGCGTAATTACTTGGGAAGATCCTGCGGCAAATAAACGAGCTTAATTGACTCGGAAATAAACTCGGTCCAGTCCGCTCGCTCGCTCTCTAAGACGCGCGACAAAGCCAAAAAGACGGCCTGGAAAATGACGGGGGCAGAGGCAGAGAAAGAGCGAGAGAAAGAGAGAGTGAGAGAGAGAGAGAGACAGGAGCTCTGAAGGGGTTAAGCGAGTTGAGACGAGCGCTGCGCGAGGGAGCGCGACGTAAAGTATTGGATAAACAGAAGTGAGACGTCGGTGCGCGGGATCTAAAAGAGAGAGAGAGTCCGCGGTAAAATTGGCACTTTACGAATGAAGCGCGCATGCTTCGATTCAATAACAGAACGAATATGGCTCGCGATTACAACGAGTGCAAACGAGAAATGAGGGGGAGGGGAATCGTCAAAGGAGCCGCCGCGAGGAGGATATGGCTCGCGCTTTGAGCGCCTCATCGATAAACATACGCTCCCCCGAGACGCGTCAAACTCGATCCCTCTCTCCACAAAGCGAGACTCCGCGGGAATATACGAAAAAGGAGGAATGGAAAAAAGAGGACAGCGATTCTCGCGGAGCTTGCGCGAGCGCTACGCGAGAGCCAAAAGAGAGGAAAAAGGGGGGAGGTTTGAGCGTTCGTGCCATGTGCTCGCATACCGTAGGTTTTGACTTATGCCAAAACGATCCGGCTTTGTGTCTGCGGCGCGTTCCCGAGAATCGGTCCGCTGCAGGCGGCGAAGCTCTCTCTCTCTCTCTCGCGCGCACAGGAGACAAGCTTGAGCGGAGCTTATTTTGAAAGCGGCGGTGAGCGGCAGTATAGCGGCGGCGGCGGCCAGCAGCTTAGGCCTCGGCTCGGCGCTAACTTTCGCGCGTATACGCATCGAAATGAGCCATTGCTCGCCAGACTCAAGTGCACGCGGAGAAAGAGAGAGAGTAGTATTATAGCTCAACGATGAAAATACATAAATACACGGTGCGAGAGAGGTGCTCGTACACGACACACCCACCTCGTCAGCGGCGGGCGAGAGAGGGGGGCGGCGGGGGGTGGGCAAAGCGGGAGCCGAGAGCGGTGTCGCGAGTCCAGCTAAATATAAGCGACCGTAAATATAGATGGTATTTACAAGACGAAAATATTCGAGTGCTGTGTAGCTCGTTGTACGGAGAGTCCGAGGAACACAGCCGCGGGCCCTTGTTGTTGCCGGCAGCCGCGCGCGACAGAACGATAACACTCCGAGTCTCGGCTCGTGCACCCGCGCGCGCGCTTGCAGAGAGCTCGAGACGGCGGCGGCCGTTTCGAAAATCGCAGCCTATCCCCGTCGACTATTGTGCGCGCGGGTGCACGAGACGTGTATTCGAAGATCGCGAGGGCGCGCGCGCGCCTGCGGTGCAGTTTAGTTTCTGTTTTTCCTCGCGGAGCCGACGACGCGAGAGCACACACGCGCGCACACGCGCGGTACAGCGCGCGGAACGTTATTTATGATTTATCGTGACAGAAGCCTGTCTCGGTAATACGAGAACAACGAAACGCATTCCCGGACGACGCGCGCGTAGCTTTCTATACGCCGCTATAGGAGAGCCGCCGCTTGTTTCCTCATATAGCTCCCCGGAGAAATAGATTTTCCTCAAAGCAATTTACATTCTAATGTGCTGAAAAATATGTATTACGCCCCCTACGTATTACGCCATCGAATTCGCCGCCGACACGTATGCGCTCGTGTTCGCTGCTGCAGCAGCGTCGTCGTCGTCGCTCTCTCTCTCGACAACCGACGAGCGGAGCGTCGCGAGATTAAGCTCATTCCGCGCAGGCCTCCTGATTGCGAATATCCGTTGGCCTGCCAGCAGCCGCCGTACGATGGGAGAGCCGAAAAATTGATTGCCCGGCAATTAAAATTAAAAAGCATATTGGCACGCCAGGCCATTGATTGGAGAGAGGGAATGAGAGCCGAAGCCGTGTCTGATTGACGTTAAACGCAGCGGGCACGACGCTCGCTCATGCCTCTCCACCCTTAAACGACTTCTCTCCTCGTCGAAGCACGACTTATGGTCGGCGCAATAAGGCTGCCTACTTGCAACCGATTCATCTTAGCAGATCAAAAGCCGCTTCTCGGAAATCGTCGGTGCTCACGGCGGCCAGTGTGCTTCTGGGCTACTCGCGAGACGTAGAAATAGATTAATGGCCTCGTGAATCATCGTGTCGATTTGAGGCGCAGCCGTCGCTCGTCATCGACTCCGACGGGCCCGGCTCTCCGCGCAGCAGCAGCAGCAGCAGCAACTACCGTGCAAAACTCTTTAAGGGCCGGCTATACTCGCATCCAGACGATTTCCGCTGCGGCGAACGCTGACGGCTGCGCGCAAGCGGATATATTATAAGGAAAAATGGAGGTGGCATATATGCGAACTGGCATAATTATTCGCTTTAGAATTTATACAAATCGAATCGCCCTTTGATTATAATCACAGAGACTTATGGGAGTAGTGGAATATAATAAGACTATTACGTTTTTCGCAAATATCCTAAACTGATACTTAGAAATAATCGGCTCTTATACTATAGGAATCAACTCGCAACAACGCAGCTTTACTGTAGATTGCAAGATTATTACATTGATGATTTTTAGCACGGAATTAGCAAATTTTTCAATAACCAAGACGTTCTCGAAGCGACAAACAAGTTTGTTTTTTTAAGTTATAATTATCGAGAATTATTATCTAGTAATAAATAGAAAAAAACCAATCAACTGTATTTTTTTTTGTATGTTCTGTGTTCTGTTATAAATTTATACTAAGAGGAATTTATATAATTAGGTGGATATACTGTGATAATTATATTAAAAACAAAAGTATCCTAAATACTAGAATACTAATTTTTTTCCAGAATAGATATTTCTTACTATTCCTTTATGGACGCGAGTTAATTTCTTGGTTCTTGGTAAATACCTATGTCAACTCCACACGAGATGATTAATCACAATTACTGCACTGTCTTGATATTTCAGTCGTGTATTAATTTTCCTCCATTTAGAAATTAAGAAAATAATTCAGAATTTTTAATGAAAAAAAAAAACAATAAATAAATGAAAATAAATTTGTAAAAAAATGTAAGTTTTTGTTATTTGTGCTTCGCGCAGTTTTCGCAGTCTAAAGGAGCGTTGTTACCACGTCTTGTATACGAAAAGATTTATTGCCTCGCAAATTTATAGGTGTTCAGATGGTCCGTCTGCGTTTAAGAGAGTGGGAAGAGCAAGCGCAGTGGACAACGTCTGTCTGTAGTTTGCAACAATTTCCTTCGTTATAATGATAATACACTAAACGTTTGTCTTCGTATAAAACGTTCCATTACGCGCAAAGTTGTAAGTTACAACGAACAAGAGTGTAATGTAGTTTTTGCCGCTAAAACCGATTCGCATAATGAAAGCCCGGCTTGTGCCGAAGTAAAGGATTTCTGCGGCAAAGGGAGTCGTCCGCTCCGCGGTGGTCCGAGTTTACGAAAATAATTTTCTGTCCCCCCCACCTCCCCCCCCCCTCTCAACAGAAGCGCGAGCGCGCGAGTGATAAAATGCGTGCGCGAAAAATTCGGAGCCCGAGTGGTGGCGGCGGCGGCAGAGATGGAGATAAAGCATATACGCGTATACGTAAGCTTTAGCGGAGAAACAAAATACCAGGGACGGAATGAAGAGGGGCAAAAAGGGAAGAGTTGAGCTTTGCGCGCGCGCGCGCGCCGCCGAGCGGAGATTAGATTTGACAATAGATTAGCCCCGTATTTATGGCTCAGAATCAGAAAACAAGATAAGAATGTGTTGGATTGAAGTTGAAATATACCTTTTTTCTTCTTCATTCGGATTTTTGCGAGATCTGAATTAATTACTGTATATATACGCGGCGCGCGAGCCATCAGCGGCGGCGCGGCTAAATTTGGAAGAGGTTCGCTAATTCGCCTAATCTAAGCCGGTGGACGTTGATGAATCGGAGAAGTGGGTCGATCGTTGAAAATAATTTGTGAGAGCGGACGACTTGACGCGCCGGCGGTATATAGGTGAGGCTCGCTCAAAGATGCTCCAAATTTTTCGTAGACGAGAGAGAGGCATAGAGAGAGAGAGATATGGGAACTCTCGTGCAGCTTCGGCTAATTCAGCGCGGCGATAGGGCAGAATTAGCGTAATGCTGCAGAAGCCGCCGACACGGCGTTTGATTAGATCGGCCCTGATGAGCGATTTGCTTTAGCAAGTTCGAGGAGGCCAGAGAGCTCGAGTCTACTGAGCTCGCGAGAGTCTGGCCAGGGTGGCCAGGCTCGTTTCACAGAATTGATTAGATTCAGTTATTAATATTCCCTTCTATCCCTCACTTCATTTCCGGCCTTGGTTAACTCGGCGCTAATAGCGTGACGACGAGCAGCTCTCTTCGCGCCGTCGGAAACTGCCAGCCGCATCGGGAATCGTTGAGGAGAGGAGAGAGAGAGAGAGAGGGAGAGAGAGAACGAGAGAAAGCTGCCGCGCCACTGGTGCTTTTGATGCTTCGCTGCTGTTGATGCAAAATCTTCCCATTATCTCTTTCTCATTTGCTCCTCCACTCGTCTCTTACGTGTACCAGTTCGTATCACTTGATCCTCAATAAATTGTTTTATTACTGGAGCGGATGATATAAATATTTCATGCGCGCTCAGCTTGAATGAACATATCCTCACCGGAAGCACGTGTAATTGCTTTTGACCATTGTATTTGCGGATACTTCGCGTCGTGCTCGTTTTTTTAATATTCACACCGCAACCTGATTTTCCAGATCGAGCTGCATACGTTAATGAAGACATTATATTTATCAGTGAGTATGCATTCCTCGGCTAATTTGCTTCAACATGTCATTTCGAGTATATACTTAAAATTAAATGCAGATCAGGCGAGCATTAAATATTGTATCGCTATTATTACGTGCGGGCAATCGCAACTAGTGCGAAGTACAACAAGTATAATTTATTGCAACGCCATGAGAAGCTGAAAAAAATGGGAACGTCGAATAATTTCGGCTCGTTTTTCTTAACAAACGCATTACGGCGTGCGCGCGCGCGCGTTCGAGAGCAGTCGCGCGAGTAATCGTCGGGAGAGGATTCCAACTGCATCGGTGCGACGTCGAGTCTCGAATATGGTGCACGCGAGCCGACGAACGGGGGCCAGGAAGATCGTCAGCGGGAGTTAGTCGTCGGTAGCCAAAGCAAACACGACCGGGCGCGCGTTTTACAGAGAGAGAGAGAGAGTGGGAGAGAGAGTCGGTCGGCGAAGCTCAGAGAGATCTCGCAGACCGACAAAAAACTCGCCGCGCGCACAGTATACATATAGGTATAGCTATACAGTGTCGGCGCACGGCGGCCAACGCCACCGCGCGCTGATGCAGCATCTCGGGTATCGCGCGCGAAACGCGTGTATCACACATGCTGCGAGTCCGATCTCTCCTCTCCCCCCCCCCCCTCACTTATATGTGTGTATACTCGACGCGCGGTCGCCGCGGCGCGCGCTTCTCGCACTCGGCGAAATTACCCTTATCCGATATATACTTCGATATTATGTCGGATGATTTTTACGAGCGAATATAACTTTGGAGTTTTTTGCTTGCGGAATTACTTTCTCCGTGGTATATAATAACGTTCGGGCGGTATATAATATGGGCGTTCTATGGACTCTCGCGTATCGTTACACACGTACTCTTTGGCTTTAAGTGAGGCGCGCATATTTTGGATTCCGTCCAGAAACAATCAAAACAGATTTTACGCACGCGGATCGAATTCGCGGAGTTGAAATCGTTCGAGTTTCATCACCGGACATCGATGCGTGCATTCGCGTTGTTTGTTTTCAAGTGCCGGCCGTGTGTGTGTATATATTGAGAGCAAATAAGCGCGGAAGCGCGCGGGCGGACTTGGTTTCCTGAGGAAATAAGTATAAAACGCGAATGCTTCGTAAAATTCGTAAAAGCACAAGTTTATTTTCTCGGAAGAGTTGTTCGAATGATCAAAGCGATCAAAATTTCAAGCGGTATATAAGAGCCTCCATTAAAGACTTTCGTTCAGTCCCATTCGTCTGGGCGTATTTATAGTTTAATTTGTAGCATAGAGTGTCGTTGAGGGTCGCGAGTATATTTACTTGCCCGCCGCTCGACTTTAGCAATCTCCGGAATTGTGTGGAAACCTATTCCGTTCCTCCTGCCGCCATGTTCATGCGAAGTAAGGAATTTTTACGAGCCCATTAGAAGCGCATCGCCAGACCCCACAATTTCGCTCGTGCAAAATCTAATACGAACAAAGAAAAAAGACAACAGAACGAACCCTCATTATTCCGCGAGATATCAATCGAGTTGATAAACTGTATTTGCGGAAATGCCGCGGCTCCACCCGCGCTCACGGCTGCTTTATTGTATCGCATCCCTCGTTTTGTTTACACCGCGCGTTCTCGCTATTTTGTCTGCGCCCCCCCCCCCCTCCCCATCGGGAAGAAAAATAAAACGAGATCCAGCGAAACTAATACGCGCAGCGGCATCTAGTTCGTTAAAATACCACGAGGAAATGCGTTATAAATAGGTCCTGGAGGAAGATATAAGTTAGTGCGCGGGTTTTAGTGTGCGGCTTTAACTCAACTCCTGAATAATTCGGGAATTCACGCGAAATTTGGAACCACTCATTTGGTACTTTGAGCCTCGCATTGTAAATCACGGGTTTACGATCGCCTATAGAGCCTAGGCGAAAAGTCCATTCCCGTCGCGCGCGCGCGCGCTCGTCGTTTTTCATCTTCGTTTTTCGGCTACCGCGAATAAACACACGGCTCGTTGGAGAAAATTTACCCGCGGCCCGCCGGCCAATGAATCATCCCGGGAGCCCGCTCGAAACTCGCAATGATACGCGCTTTAAAGTACAGGCGAGAAGAGGCCCTTTCCGATAAACATTATTCGACCGCGGCGTTGATTGAATGACTGCGCGCGATCGTAAAAGCTCGCGAGCACGTGTGCGCGGAGATGCGGCGGGACCCGCCCGTGCCGATCTATAGGATCAACGCTCCAGTGCTCGAGCGCGAAATTTAGACTGCTCGTGACTATGGCCATCAGTAATTTCAACACGCGGCCGTTATCTGTCACCGAACGCTTTTTTCCCATTCTTTCTTTTGTGTAACGCCGCTTCTCTTTTGTATACGCATGTATGAGCGCATGAGGTCGCGCTTACTCAGATAAAACGTTATTTTTTTATTCGTTTCGTGCTTTTGTGCTGCATTATTATTTGGGCGACGAATAAAGCGCGGTAATTGCAGTAATTGTTAACGTGCGGCTTTCACAAATTTTAGTTATTGAATGGAACGTCAATTACCAAACAATCAGAATATTGCCATTGTCAATGCGACACTACATTCTACGATGGAACTTTGACGATAGTCCGAATGTGCTATTAATTTGTAGTTAGTTATTTTTTTTAGAAATCATGTGAGTAGAAACCAGTTGAGTGATTGCTAAAGATTAGAATAATTTTTTATGGGATTATTTCAATAAATTCTGTATAATACCATTATATTAATTTATTAATGATGAAAATCATTGGACATTTTAATATTTTAAAACATGTTGACACTTCATGGTACAAGTGTTTTCATTGCTAATTAGTCAGTAACTGTCCAAAAAACTTGTTTACGTGCGTCGATCCTTTACGATTATCGACGACACTCACTGAAACCTATAAGCAATTACATCTACAGAAGCGGTGGCCTCCGAAAGGTCTCGTTTGTTATCGGGAGATAAGAGCCGCGGTGGTAAAGTGGCCCTTTCTACGCCGGCCTTCTTCCTCGCGTGCGCAACGTCTCACTTTCATCTCAGTCCCGCGCGAAAGCCGAGACTAGCGCGGCATCTCGTCTCTTTCTCTCTCGCGCGCGAGGGAGGGACGCGCCAACCCCTACAGTCGTCGCCCTACTCCCTATTTCGCTTATATTCGTCTGCAGCGCAGTTCGCACTGCAGCGAAGGCGAGACCGCAACCGCCCGAGATATACGTGTGGAAGAGTAAATACGTAGGGAGAGAGAGAGAGAGAGAGAGCGTAGGGGGTGTGCGCGACTATACGCGTCGGTGTGTTTGCGCGCGTGCAAAGTAACGAGAAAGTTGGCTGCTCCTGCTGCTGTGCCCCGTGTACTCTCGCAAAGAACACTGTACATATAACACATATAATTATAATGAATTTTACCTGGGATATGCCGCGCCCGCGCGCTCGAGATTATATTTCGTCTGCTGCACTCCGAGAAAAAAGACACTCTCGCGCTCCATACGATCGTCCGTGTGTGCGTATATGTGTGTGTGTACCTAGCCGCGAGAGAAAGGAAATCCTCCTGAATTATCAAACATGAACCCTGTATGAATAAACAATAGTCCCACTTACTTTATGTATCTTGTGGCATTAGTACATGTGAACGCGGAAAGCGCGAATGTCAAAAAGATGGAGAGTCGCGAAAATATCGCGGTCCGCCAGAAAGAGAGAGAGAGAGGGAGGGAGGGAGAAGCTCGACTAGACTATATATGTGTGTGTGTGTGTGTGTGTGCGTACAGCTCTGGTGAGAATCCGCTCACGTATCGCTGCGGTGTGAGGAGCGAGCGAGAGGAAAAAGATAGAGGAATCGGGAAGGGAAGCCTGCAGCAGCCGAGCCAAAGATTGGCTCGAGTCCAATAGACATCTTAAGTATAATCTAACGATATTTCCACCATCGCTATTTGCTTTTCCTCCTTCTCTCACTTTCCGCGAAGCTATATATATGTATAAAGAGAGAGAGAGAGAGAGAGAGAGAGAGGCAGCGGACGCGAGTCGAATCCTCGCTCGCACAGCCGAAAACTTCGATATTGCAATGGCGAAACTTCCGATGGAAATTCTGCTCACTCTCTCCCTCTCTCTACTGCAAAGTGCATCGAAGAACTCGCTGCCTGCCGCACCGTCGCCGCCCCCCTTCCCCGTACTGCCACTGTAGCTGAATTTCCTTCTTTCTTGTTTCCGGAAAACAAGTTATCAAAGTCCCTTTCAATTCCATATATACCAGCTGTTATGATTCGCCTGCTTTGTTATTTCGCAAATATACGCGATTTGCTACTAATTTACGATGCGCCTGCTTTACTGCTGCACAGTATAATTTGCGAACGTTCCCGAAGAATTTTAATGTCGAGTCGGCTCTGTACTCGCGAGCACATATATATATACATATCACGAGAGCTCCCGTAAATCGAGACACGAAATTACGAGATACTGGATATAATCAGTACGGTATTTATGCAACTCGTATACTTTTTACGCGGCTCCCTATCTTCCCGGCTCGATCTCGCTCTCTCTCTTCCCCTCTCTTTTATTAAGCGTTTATTGCAATTGTCCGTACATACAATTTTTTTTTTAGAAATCTCGAAAGAGCCTGCATTCGTTTGTTTGCACTCGCCTGCGCGGTGATTCCGAAGAGAAAAAGAGAGAGAGAGATAGAGGGGGAGAGTAAAAAATATAACGATTTCGTTCCGGTTCGTTCTGTTCAATATGCAGAGAGCGACATTCGCGTATAGAGCACGTCTCGGATATAAAAAAAAAAACGCGAGAGAGGCAGAAATACTGCGGCGAGGAAAAAATGTCCGGCGCAGGAGGAAAAAAGGAGGAGGAGAGGCCGGGGATTTTTATATAAAAAGCTATAACGTGGGAGGACAAAATCATTTGGGAGATCCGTCAGCGCAGTACTTATATATAAGCGCTGCGCGTATACGTATACATGGAGAAACGAAGTATAGCTATCCTTCGGCGCTTATCTTTTTCGGTCATCGATTCTCGCGAGGCTCTCGAGGCCATTTCGAACATTGTACGAGCGGCGGCGGGTCACTCTCTGATACGTGTCTGCATCGAGAGCCGCGCGCTCACGTAACGAGAGGCTATATTAATAAATAACAACGAGCGCTGCATTGTTGAGAGAAAGAGAGGGATAACGAGCGCGGCGCGCGGCTCGATATAATGCACGCTCGGCTATTGCGAGCCTTACGTTTTGGAAAAGGCAGTCCTCCGCACCTCTCGCCGGCTCGTGCGCGCACGTAATACAGTCGCATCGATCCGAGGAGTGTGTAATCGCAAATATTTCGTGACTTATCCCGAAAAGCCGCGGCTAGGACCAATCTTCGCTTTTAGTTTTGCACTCGGATTCCATCACGAGACTCGTTGAGAGAGAGAGAGAGAGAGCGTGCGTGGGCGCGTCTTTTACATATATCCTTTAATCTAATAATCGCGCGAATAACGTGGAAATAACGCGGCGACGCGGCGTCAAATTTTACGAGGCACCCATCCCGTGGGGCGGGGGGAGAGGGGGAGGGAGGCGCTGAAAATTCCGGCGGCCGCCAGCGCACTCACGCATTACACATCGAGTTTTCTTTTCGCAGCAGCGGGCAGCGTAGGTGTACGCGCGTATACTTACGTATATATGTATATAATGAAATGAAACTGCTCTCGACAATGATCGCGCGTGTCCGCGTGGCGTCGCGTTGGCGCAGCTCGGCTTTTATTTTTCCCGCGCATTCCTTTATATATACATGCGTCGCCTACGCGCGGTCGCACCAGCGCCTTTTCTCTCTCATCTCCCCTTTTTCCTTTCTTTCCATCCGGATTTTCGTCCCTCTCTCGCTCGTGTTCCTTTGCGCCGGGCTGCTACTCGCTGGCGTCTCGTCGTTTCGTCAAGAGCGGAAAGAGAGCGAGCGAGAGAGAAACGAGATCGTGTGCAGCGTAAAGGCGGTGCAAATAAAGAGACGAGAGTGCGGCAGCGGCGGCGGCGGCGGCGGCGGCGGCGACGGAGGCACAGTCAGCTAAGTACGCTGTAATTAAACGGTAGGTGAAGGAGAGTTTCGTTGATGAGGGCCTCGACGATTTAAGCCTATTCCAGGGAGAGGGAGCAAGAGCGAAAAGGCAGAAGGGGGCGGGGGCGGAGGGGAGGGGGGGGGGAGAGAACACGAGGGCGAATACGCGTATTCGCGTATAGTGAGCGGCGCATACCGCGCACTTGACCCGCACGCGCACAGACAGCGATGTCGTATGTGCTCTGCCGGCAGAGCAAAAGCGAGTATTAACCCGTCAGTCGATGGGGCGCGCGACGAGCGTGGCGCGCACTCTTAAAATGTTATGACGTGGAACTCGTGATTTCATGCAACATTTAATCACTGTATCGGTATAAATATAACACCGGCGGGGGCAGCTTCCTCGAATCGCGTTAAATCGCGCGAAGGGGAGGGGGTGGTGGCACTCGATTGGAGTCGAGAGAGAGAGACACGTGAGCTTTTAATAACAGAAAGGGGGAAAAAATTGCCTCTCGCATTCGCGTATAGGTGTAAATTTGAAAAAAAAAAGAGGGCAGTGTATGCGTGGGCTAAGGGCGGATAAGCCGGTATATAAGGGAGTGCGAGAGAGGAAGGGAGGGTCGTCGGCATCGCGTACCAATTACAACAGACAACTATTGTGCGGCTCTCATTAAACGACGCCAACAAATTCGATTACTCGCGCTGCTTCCAAATTTCGGCGCGAGCGCACACACTAATACGAGGCGGTAAACGTCGCACTATCGCTGCAGGCGGCGGCGGCGACGCGCTATATAGCGCGGCTGCATCAGCCTGCAGGAGTGTGTGCGAGAGAGAAACGCGGAAGAGAGCGAGAGAAGTAGAAAGAGTGGGGGAGCGGGGGAGAGGGGCTGCAGGGAGAGAGAGAGAGAGAGAATACGCTCCCGAGACCATTTTCCCCGGGTCGAAGCACTCGGATGCCTCGGCGAATTTATTTTACGACTAAACAGAAAATTAGTGAACGTTTCGGGTTTGCGGTGTTCGGGCCGCCTCTCCGCCCTCCCGCAGTCCCGTTTCTCTAGCTCTCGCTCTCTCGCTGCTGCTGGTGCGCGCTCGCTCTCTTTCCATGGCTTCGAAGAACGCCCGGAATGCCGGCTCGAATAGCTTAGCGGCTGGATCGCTCGCGCTGCCGATTCGGAAATTAATCGAGCTGAAACTGCAGTCAACCGCGAGCAGCTCCTTCGCATTTTTTATCCTTCTCAATTTTCGACCTTCGCGCACTCGCGTCTGTATTTAGCTCCTACAATCGACAAGTCGTCTGTCGTCGCAGCGCGGCCACAACGCGTCGTTTATCCTAATTGTGAGCGAGAGAGCTGTGCTGCGCACGCGGAGAGGTAAATTTTTTTTCTCCGAATCACAGAGAGCCGCGAGCGATTTACAATTTAATTTTCGGCCCGAGTAATTTTTAGCCCTCAGTGCGGCTCGGCTACGGTGCGGTGCCGTGTGCCGAGCGGCGAAAAAGCGCAACAACCCAAGCCCCCGTTTTGGCGTCCGCGCCGCCGACCATAGCTCTAATGGTTATGCTCGTCATTATCGCCTTGTCGTGTTAAGCTCGCATTACAACGCAACGGAACTGCGAGCCGGCAAATGCAGTCGCACACGTATAGCAGATCCAAAATAAAATAGCTAAACAACCCTGGGTTCTGCGCTGCAGGCGCGATGCGTATCGTTTACATGGCGATCGCAATGTGTGCAGTAATGCTAGACGAAATGTGCTCTCTCTGCGCTCTCTCTCTCTCCCCCCCCCTCTGCCATACAATGCCGTATCCGACGATCCCCGCGGGTTGTTACTGAAAATTCGTTCCGGGGATTCCGAGTAAAAAATATTTTTCCGCGTTGCCAAACCCGCTCACGTATATATATATAGCGCTGCGCGCGTAGCGTAATAAAATATTTTGTTGCGGCGTAAAATTAAGTATACATAAGAGTGCGTAGATGGAAGAGGGAAAAAAATGATTTTACATTGATTGTTCTCGAAGCCGCGCGGGCGCGGGCGACCGGGCGTTGTGTGCGACGATTACGTCCAGTAGTAAGAGTCAGCGTGGCGGGGCGCGTATACAGTTAGGTATATAGGGCCGTAAAGTTTCATTCGCCGTTTGATGGGGGGGGGGGAGGTTGGAATAAGGGGTTGGTCATTCAAAGAAATTCGCGAACAAGTCGCTCATAAAAGCTTCTAAAACGGGGGCAATCGTGAAAACAAGAAGCCGGGGGCCGTTCGATGCTCCTCGCGCGCGAAAAGTTTAATGACTTTTTGTTAATTAAGGACCGAATGCGAGGCCGCAGAGCTTAACGGCGGTCTACGGTCAGCGCACGGCTGTTTCTACGTGCGGCGGGGCTCTGATGCGCGGGCGTCCGTGTACACAACTATATACGCGAGCGCAGACTGACCCTATGTGCAGGACATCTCGCGAGTGAAAGAGAGACAGAGTTTCACGTTTGCCATTTGCGTACGTGGAGGCCGAAATACACGCGAAACAATTTGCCAGTCGATAAATTTTTATAGAAGGGCGAATACGTCGGAGGGAAACGGCGCGGCTCGAGGGATGGAGAGAGATGCCGCGCGCGTGTAGAGGGAGAGGATGGGTGTATATACGGACTGCATGCGCGGCTCATGCCGAGGGTGAGGGGGGGACGAGCGACACACGTTCCAGTGGCCAAACGGAATTGAATCGATGTATTTATGTGCCGTTTACAGGCCGGAAGGGTTAGAGAGTCGGCACTCGCCGGTAATCGCACTATCGTTGACGTTTGTCGGCTGCATATCGCTCTCTCGCTCTGCCCCGAAAAATCGAGCCTGCACTTTACAGGCCGAATCGCTCGTCGCCCTCTGTTTTCGCGACACTCTCTTTTTTTCTCTCCTCTCTCTCTCGTCCGATTCTTTTTTTTTTTTTTTTTTTTGCCCCCCACGGTGCGCGGCCATCACCGCGCGCTACTGCTGCTGCTCGGCTGTCCCTTCGTGTTCAGGCTCCCACTTTTAACGTGTGTTTGACAAACAGGAAGCTTTGATTTTTTTTGGCTCTCGCACGCGCGCGCGCGCGCGCTCTGTTTATCCTCCCGCGCGTTCTCTCCTACTCTTCTTTTCACGCTGTTTTTCACGAGTTTATTTTAAAGATGACAATGCCAAATTTCGTTATCGCGTATGTACCCCTCGCGGCCCTTCCCCCCCGCGTGTCCCCGTCGTCGCTTCGGCCACGCCTGGCTGTTTATCAAAACAATCGGAGCAAACAATTTAATCCCTCTCCCCCTCTCTCTCTCTCTCTCTCACTCCGCGCGTAATAACGAATATTACTCACGCAGCGAGAAATCTCGGTGGAAAAAAAATTTTTCAACAATGCGCCGCACACACCCGCTTAAAATTGAGATTTGATATACGCTGAAAAATCCGGCATTTGAAATGGAAGCTCTCGCAGTCGGTGCGGGCGTCGCGACGTCGTTTACCCGTCGAAAGACAGAAGGGAAATACCGGTGAAGGAGTAAGAAAAGCGGGAAATACTCGGGGGGTCGCGCGCGCGCGCGCGCAGGCAAGGTGTATCTTTTGTAAAGCGCCAGCTCTTGAGACGCGACGGCTGAATGTGGGTGTACAGGGTGTACGCGTGTGTGTGTGTATACTATGTACAGTACAGGCGAAACGGCGGGCTTGGGAGTAAGACGGAAAATCGAATGAGTGCAGGGAAGAGGAGCTCTCTCTCTCTCTCTCTCTCGCGCGCATAGGTCTCGAGGTATATACGCGCGTCTAGATCGAGCAAAGCGAATGAGGAAGAGCTAGCCGCTCGCGTAGAATCGCTCGTCTCTCGCGCGCGCGCGTTCGAGAAAGGCTGGGAAAGTGGAAATAGGAAACAAGCGGGGGTGGAAGCTCGGAGGCGGCGGCGGCGGCGGCGGCGGCGCTGGCGGGGCTGAAGAGGCAATATAGGAGAAAGCTTATTATTGGAGTTCGCCGCTCGCAGCTCAGCTCTCTCTCTCTCTCTCTCTCTTTCCTTCTCCCTCTCTCTCCCTCTCCCTGCAGTGCGCGAGAGAACAAAATACAGCAGGCGAGCAGTGATTGCTGTTTCCAATTGAACCTCCGCCATGCGCCTTGCACGCTTCACCTGAATGAACGAGCTAGCGGAAAATAATCAAGCTACGCCCGGAGCAACTATCCCACTTCTATACTGCTGCCGCTGCCGCTGCTGCTGCTGCTGCAGCTCGCCTGTCCCCGGCAACGAACGAATAATGAACGAACGCGTGTATCGGGCGCTTCTCGTTCTTCCTCTCTCCCTCTCTCTCTCTCTCCCTCTTTCGCTGTGCAGAGAGCGCTTGTCGCCGACGTCTATATATTTCAGAAGCGAAGCCGCGCTGTTCTTTGCCGGCTTTGAGCTCGCTGTGCAGCGAGCGAGCGCGCGCTCTTCTTTATTGTCTTTATACCGAACTTTTTCCTCCCGGCCCGCTCCTGCACTCCAGGTCGCTTGAAAAATGATTGCTCTCAGTTTGCCGTGATTAACTTTTCAGTTGATCGAGAAGCGGCTTTATTTGAGCGATGTAGCCGTAATAGCGCGCCAGTAGTAGCAGCCGGCTCGGTCGGACCGAGAAAGAAGCGGGAGCTTCGACTCGCGCGGCGCAAGTGGCCGAGTGTAAGGGGGTGGGGGAGGGGCGCGAATAAGAAGCGGGTGACGGCGGCGGCGGCTGTCGAGTGACAGAGAGAGAGAGAGAGAGAAAGTTCCTATTCGCCTGCACAAGAGGAAAGTAGTCATCCGTTGCAGTGCGCTGCAACTAATGAGACATCGCTAAAGGGCACGGGGGCTCCTAGCTCTATATATGCTACACGTACAGCGAGGAGCGCACACACGCGACACGACCGAACGATATATAATACACTCGAGCCTCTGAATATATATATGTGCGTCGTTGTGTGTGTGTGTGTGTATGAGCGAGCCTACGACTACGACGACGACGACGACGTCTGCGACGACTACGACGACAACTACGATGACGAGCGCTAGAAGGGGGGAGAGAGTGAGAGAGAGAAGAGACTGCACCTACGCGCAGCCAGCCGAAGAGAGAAGGCACAATTAAAACTGACGCTCCTAATGGCAAGTCAAACGCCGACGGGCTCGAGAGATTCTTGACTTTCCAATGAAGCGATTGTTTCATATTCCTCGGCGTAGTTCTCCCAACTTCGTGTACCCAGCCTCCCCGTCTCGCTCTTTCTCTTCCCATCTCTCTCTCTCTCTCACTCGGCCACCCTCCTTTCTATCGGAGTTTCTCCAGGCTTCTCCTCGCGCTGTACCGCTCTCTGCTGTGTGTTATAGTCTCGGGAGCCGTTCCCGATTCTTCTCTTACGTCCCGCATTCGCAATCACCCCCGCGCGCCTCGCCTCTATGCCCTATACTGCACACTCCGGCTCTATTCTCCCGTGTCTATATGATTTACTCCTCCTCCTCGACGTCGTCGTCGTCGTCGTCGTCCTCGTCATCGCGACTTGACATGCAATCGCTTAGAAAGAGGACGTGGCAGAAATGTGTCGCGCGTATAACGAAGCTCCGCCGCGACGACTGTACGCAGTCGTCTTGTACAATACTCGAGGCTGGCCGCCGTTAACGAACTATTCGCCTCAATTACTCGGAGCAACTCGGGCTCGATTCACAAACTTTTTCCTCCACCCCCCCACGGGAGGGACGTGCTGGACTTTTTATCCGATAATTTCGTTCGGACTATAATTGAAGTTTTCGTCACTTTGAGCGGCGCAACTTGCGACTCGGCTATGGAATTTTCCTCGCTTCAGTTGCTCCTAGATTTTACGCTCGACTCGTGTACTTTAGCGAGAGCCATTTAAAGGCAAATGCGGGTTCGAGGCAGCAAAGCAGCGGCGGCAGCAGCAACAAAGGCTCGCGGGGGGTTGGGGCGGAGGGGAGGTCAAGACGTATGAAAAATTTGTGAAAACGGAAAAAAGGAAGGAGGCGAAGCGAAGGGAAAAAGGACGCGAAGACGATGGCCGTGCGGATGAGAGGGAGAGTAGAGGGCGAGGCTAAGGGGGAATAAAGCTCGGGCTACGACTTTGCTCAAACAAAGCGCAAACAGTGGGACAGTTTAGAATGCAGCGCCGTACTTCTTAATTGCAAAGGTATCGCTTTTGTACTTCCGCATAATAACCTCCTTGCCCAGCTCCAAACCATTAGCCCCGGCAAATGAAGTGGGGAGGGGGGTAGAGAGGAAAAGAAGCCAGTCGCCGCCGTCTACTTGTTCCCGCGGCGCTTTACTTTTAGCCGAGCTGCTGCTGCTGCCGCTGCTGCAGGGACTGCTGCAGCGGCAGCAGTATAGCAGCAGCCGACGGTTCATCATCCCATCATCATCCCGCGGCGGCGAATCTTCGCGGTGGCGCCGGCAGAATGTATGCGCGAGCTCGCTCGGATATTGCTGAAAAAAGAAGGAAGAGAGTGGGTATATACCGTGCGCCCCGGCAGCCGGAGAGTGGTCGGTTCGCGATTGTTTTCACGGTAGGAGTAGAAAAATTTTTCTTTTCCCATCGCGCTGCAGGTCCGACTAATGAGGAGCAAATCTCGAGATAACTGCGGGAGCACGCGCGTTACGAACGAGGAAGACGCCGTCGGCCGGAAAAAGTGCGGGAACATTGTCTACACGCGCGGCCGAGGGATATTACCGAGCGCGCGGCTCGAGCAAACATCTGGCTAGCCTCTCGCTGCAATTTTCAAACGCGCTCTCGCTCGCTCCCTCTCTGCATCTTCGATGCTAATTCACTATTCTTCGCCGGGGCGCTGAGTGCCCGCGCCGCAGCTTGCGCGTGGATTAGAAAAATTTGCTCATCCATTACGCGGCGGCTCGATAATGAAGACCAAGCGAGAGAATAGCTCTGGAATTTCATTTTTGAGAAACGAGACGCGCTTGCCTTTTTTTCAGCGGATTTATAACGAGAGATCCTCGCCTGATATGCGTATATGTAAGCGCGCGCGCGCGCGCAGTAGAGCTTCATTGTCGATAAAAGAAATCAGCGCTAATCCGGTCTGGACAAAAAAGAAAAATAATCAAAGGGAGAAAATTGTCGGTACAGGAGGGACAAAGAAGTAAAAAAGTTCGCAGTCCATTCTCTCGGCGACGTGTTTCTCTCCCGCAGCAGCGATTCACGCGGACTTGCGCTCGTCGCGCAAAGCCCGATTACGAACTTCAATTATACGGGAGTCTATTTTCCACTTGGCTGATGCAGCGGCGCCGGCGCAGAATGTGTTACTCTCTCTCTGTCTCTCTCACTCTCTGTGTACGTATATGTATACCTGTATAGACATGTATATATATACGTATAATACGACACGACGCTGACTTCTCGCACTTTTCGCGTCGCGTCGTATATGCAGTTCGGATTCGTGCTGCAGCGACTTCCGTCATCACATTGTACACGACGCCGTCTCTGCTGTTGCTGCCGCTGCTGCTGCTGCTGCTGCTTTACAATTACTAAAGTCTGAAGATCCCGAGTGCCCTCGACCGCGCGGTGTATTACCTCGGGCGACCTTCGCGTTATATTCTTTCCTCGGCTCTCTCCTTTCTTATTTTCTTCTTTATTCACATTTGTTCTCTTTTGATTTCTCAACTCTTTTTTTTTCCTTCAACCCCCGTACTCCCCTCATTTTTTTTCACGTTGTCGCTAGCTCCTCGTCGACGACGACGACGACGACGGCGGCGGCGGCGGCGACGCCGCGAGTTCTTTTTCCTGTCATCAAAGTAGCGTGAGACGTGACGTTTCTTGCTTTTTGAGATAGTATATTTTTAGAAATACGTGTATTTGGTCGGCCGACGGAAAATGAAGCCCGGAGAAACTTTTAATTAAACTTCGAATGCGCATGTCTGAATATTAATAAACGGAGAGAGCCGCGGTGGCATTCACGTCTCAGTTCTGGTCGAGGTTCTGGTATTTCTTATTCCCTTTCGCTATATGGCGCACACACAGCACGCACGAACATTTAGGATGCGATGCATTAATTTCTCCTACAACTTCCACACTCGCGAATGTAAAAGGGATAGGAGTTAAAAGTGTATTGCGTCACTATACGCGTTTTCCGTTCGAAAATAAGCGCCACATCCATCTGCATTGCTGCATGTGCAGGAGCTGCGCCAATCCAGGAAGGTAGTAAATACGTCTTTCTCTCTCTCTCTTTCTCTCTATCTCTTTCTCGGTATACGCGAGCGCAAGGGTGCTTCTACTTAACAAGCTTTCGCGTATTGTGAGGAAGACTGCTTAAAAGGAAACCAAAAATGGGGACAAGTAGCCGGGGAAGTAGTATGTATGTAACAGCAGCAGCAGCAGCAGCAGCAGCAGCCAGCCAGCAGTGGCTGCCGTTGCATAGCAGTCGAGGCTTGAAGAAGGGGCCGGATGAGAAGGCGAGGTGTGAGAATCAGCGGGATCAACGTGACACCTCCGGGCGCCCTCTCGTATCGCGTGCGCACGTTTTTTCCTACTTTTTTTTTTCCTTCTTTCTCAGGCCAGCCAGCCGCCCCCCGACGAGTGCCGCGCAAACAATAACAAACAGCACTAATGAGACTCTTCAATACGTGCAACCAGCCGTGAGTGTCGCTGCTCAAAATTCCCAGTCATCTTTTATTAGGGAAGCTTCAAATTTTCAGCCGCGCTCCCGCGTGTCTCTCCCGCGCATATCGGCGAGACTCGAGTGTGCTGTTGTTGTCGCGCGCGTCTATAGTCGACTGGCGCGCGGCAGGATCGACGGGAATACGTGCGCGGAAGAAGCTCGCTCCAGACGCAGCTTCGTTTAGCCGCGAGCGAATTCCGAGAAATTTCCTGCGGCTTCGCGAGTAGATTAATTTCCCGCAATTAGGGGAAATACATGTAAATATAATGCACGGCTCCGCGCAGTTGAACAATTTTTAAAACAAAAAGAGACTGCCGCATAATCTTCGTGACTCGCAAGTAGAGCTTATTATCGAGGAATTTTTTTTCTAAAGATACTCGAGCCCGGAGAGAGAGAGAGAGAAAGAGCGAGAGCAGCTCGAGAAAGGCAAGTTTGGAGACAAGTAAAGTCGGTAGCTTTTCTCGAAGGAAAAAGCAACTAATTGGTTCCCCGGAATATGGGACTTTCGTGCAGTGCAGCAAACAAGCCTATCCGGGTGAAGGAGGCAGGGGGGAGGGGTGAGGAGTGGCGCAGTCGAAGGGGGATGGGGGCGGGGAGGGGAGGGGAGGGAAAACGAAGACGAGAAGAATCTTCTAGTATCTAGAATTCTGGAGCGGGCCGTTGCCGTCGCACTACCAGCAGTAGCGTGTATATAGCGTCGAGTGTGTGCCGTGCCGCTGCTGCCGCTCGGAAAAAGATAGTTGGAGCACTCCAAAGATAAAAGGACAAGTTTCTTTTTTTAGAGAATGCAAACGTAGAAATTAGAGCATGTCGCGTGTATGCGCCGACCGAGTCGCACGTACTGTGTATACTTCACTTTGTGCATATACACATACGACTGCTTTTCGTCGTTTCCTCCATTTTTCTATTTTTTTTTTTTTCAAATATTTGAATTTCCCGCGCTTGTGCAGTTATCCGACGCACTGCACTGCACATAAAACACGGAGCTTATTGTTTACTGCCACGCAGGCGTTGCAGCGTCTTGCCGGAATGTATACACAGCCTTCGATCGGCCGGCCGTCGCTCGCACCTCATTGTCGCTGACCAAGAAGCAATTTAGAGCGATTTATCGCGAGAAGTAGCTGCGCATTATGGATCGCTTAATGCGCGGATAGACTTAACAATACACAAAGGCGGCAGCAGGCGCCGCTCTGCATCGGCGAAGCTATACCGAAGAGCGAGAGAGAGAGAGAGAGAGGGCGCAAAGAGGGTGGGAGTTAATAGGACCTCATTGTTACGGGGAGGAAATTCGATAATCGCTCGGCACACACCGAAGTGTGAGCGAGTAGGATGGGAGGGGGCGGGGGGGAGCTGCGCTGCAGAGGGAAACGCGCGCGCGCGCGCGCGAGCTGCTTCGGGGGCGAACCTTAGAGAGAACTTTGACTAAACGCCAGGCACGCTTCCTTAACCTCCCATTAATCAATATTATATCGCCCAAAACGCTCCTTTGTTTATTGACTCGAGCCACTAATAGCTTTTCAGCGGGCTGTCACTCTCCGTTTTTCGCCGGCGTCTCTCTCCTCTCTCTCTCTCTCTCTTTCTCTCGCACCGGGGGCTTGAAAGGACTGCGCGCTACTGCGCTGCGAATGTGTGCGCGCGTCGGAGCGATTTTCGCGCTCTCACCGATCGACGCTCATTACGCCGGAATAAAGCTTTGCTCGCGCCTCGGTCCATATACGGCTAATTACCGTATCGGCTTTTGTTGTATGGCACTGCGTACTACTCCCGGCAGACTCCTTCTCGTGCCGCGTGTAGTTCTATATATGTGTGCGCCTTCAATCCCAGACTGCAGGCGCAGCCATCATCAACAAATCGACAGTAGCGCACTGTGCAGAGGTACAGCGGGATCAGCCAATTGACGTCATGCTTTTAATCTAGTTGTTGATTACGCTGTTCGCGAATATTACATCTCCCCGCAGCAGCCTGCAGCTATCTCTTGGCACATACTTGCACTGTATATATGTATATATACAAGCCGTGCAGAGAGAGAGAGAGAGCATCGACAGCGAGTATATACGTCACGTCACTATACAATTTCAAATTACGCGAAGGCGAACGCGAAAGCTGGGATGTGATTCGCTGCCGCCGTTGCAAATTACAAATTGGCGAGTAGGCGGCTCACGTCCTGCGCATCCCGCGTTGCCACGAATTTCGCGGTAGATCCAGAGGAATTTAAATGCTATCGCCCATGCATATGGCTCTTTCTCTCCGCTCTCTCTCTCTCTCTCTCTCCCCCTTTCGCGCGTCGTGCCTGTCGAAAGAAACCGGAGAAACAAAGCAGCGCGAGTTGCGCGAGCAGGCGCAGCAGCAGCCAGCAGACGCGCTAATTGCAAATTAATTATTACCCGGGCTTTGAGTTAATTGTGCCGAGCGCAGCAACAGCAGCGGCATAGCAGCAGCAGCTGAAGCATTCCGTTTAATGATTTTTCTCTATCCCGACAAATAAACGCCCCTCTCTCTCTCTCTTTCTCTCGTGGTGGGCTCACCCGCGCCTTCCTATATACGTATGTATATTCATGAGGCCGCGTGCTCTTTTCAATTAACGAACAGAGTTTTTGACGCCTTGGCTATAAGAGCGCGAGGCGAAAGAGCGCGCGCGCAATGAAAATTGTGATTATCGTAATAGCTCGGAATTTTCGCGCGCGAGCGTGTTTTTGGGGCTCCATTTCGGCGAGATGAGATGAGGACTCGCTCGTCTCTCGCCAGCAGCTCCCGGCTCCGGGGTGTCGAAAGGAAGCGAAATACGAACTCTCGCGCGCGCGCGGCGATGAACGAAAATTAAATATTGCCAAATTCGGGACAATTGTGGATGTAAACGTACAATCTCGTATTTAATTATGCGAGGAGGGGGGGAGGGGTATACGCGGGGGGCGAGCACTCGGTGCCGACCGATGTGGAGACAGAACGAGAGGAGCTGCAGTATGCCCGGCAAAAGTGCAGCGCTAATGACAGTAATACCGTTTTCGAGCGCGAAGAGCAGCACCGCAAAACGGCTCGCGCGAACAATAATAAAATGTGAACTGCCGAGCCGAGAGGCTGCTGCTGCTGCTGCTGCTACTGCTGTTGTTGCCACTGCCACTGCGACTTTTTCGCTCTCTGGCGCGCCACGTGCAATGCCGTCGCCGTTGCGCAACGCGGCTGACTTACAGACAGTAAGAGAGAGAGAGAGAGAGAGGGATCTTCCTGATCCCACACTCGCGGATTCAACGAGCAGTTTGCCGTTTGAAAATTTCCTATTGTCTGGCTACTTTATTTGTGTGAATCGCTTGATTGTGCCACATCGAGATCTATTTGCTTTTCTTTTTCTTGTACATGCGCGCGAGCCTATTTTGCGTTATTTGCAAACTTGACGTTGCCACAGAACTGCTGCCGGAACATTAAAGTAACTGCGCCGCCGCTGATGCGCGGCTTGCCTCATTGCGAATTGTGTACAACTATTCGTTCAAACGATTTTAGCGAATGGAGCGCGCAAAATTTTTCCCGCTAAAAGGTCCCATAAATTCGCCAGGTATATATATACATATATACACGTGTATACGCGCGTTGCTGCGCGTATACGCGTACACGTATACACACATCGAAATAGAAATAAATTATCCGGCAGCGAGTGAAACGCGAAATACGTCGTATATTTTTTAACGTAAGAAGGGATCGAGAGCAGAGCGCGCATTGGGAAGAGGAAAAGTGCGCTCGCCGGGAGAAGCGGGCGTGAGTACAAAAATATACAATTTCTTCCTCGTGACGTAGCTATACAGAGTGTTCTCTCTTTCTCTCGCTCTCGCTCTCTCTTCTCTCTCTCTCTTCTACGCGAGCGCGCGAGTCGGAAAATTAGCATCGATAAATTTTCCGTCGCGTCGGCAGCGGCATCTCGCCCGCGGAATGACACGATGATGCATAGGCGACTGCTTTAAGAATTATTTATTATTTATTGCGACGAAGCAGCGGCGGCACAGCAGCGGCAGCTGAACTGCAACACGGCGGCGGCGGCTGCGGCGCTATACTCTGCGGCTACACACCTAAGTCCCGCGGTAGCTCTTCTCTCGCAGAGCTGCTGCTGCTGCTGCTGCTGCCGCCGCCGCTGCATACTCGTTGGCGAGTAAACGGGCCGGAAAAGAAGATTTTCATGGATGAAGGAAGGAAAAATGGTTGCCCCCGGATGGATTCGCGCCTTGTAATGGAAAAGGAGACGTTTCGTTTTTTACGACACGTGCATATACACTATATAACGCTGAAATGCGCGCGTATACAGCACGATGATACTCCCAGTTTCGCAAGGATATATCAATGGGGAGCGCGGGCTATTACGCTTACGGTAAACAATTTCATTTAAATAGTTGGCTGCTCACACACGTCGGAATTGCGACAGGCGTCATAATGTCATCATTAATATCATATCGAGATAAACCGCCGCGCGCGAATAATAGCGGCGCGGCACTATACGTATAGCGAGCTGTTGGGCAATTCATAGTCGAAATTCGAGGTGCGGGCAGTTTGAGTAACTGGAGTAGCAATTTTGCGGGATGAAGTGGCTGCGCGTTCCCTCACGTTCGCGCGCGCAGACGACTCTTCTCTCTCGCTCCCGCGGCTCTTTCTCGCGGCCCAGTGCAGCAAGTCTCGCAACTCGGGCCCGCTGCAATTATACCTGTCTGCCTGTCGAACGCGGCAGCTGCGCGTGGGGCTGCTGTTCTCTCTTTCTCGCTGACGACACGACGAAAATTGTCATTACGGCGCTAGAGCGTCGAGCGAGATAGAGACAGAGCGAGCTGACAATTATCGCGGCGGTGTGCGAGCGTTTGCGCGATTGCAATTTGCGCCGCGCGCCGGCCGCCCGAAAACGCTTTGAGGATTACTCAATGGATCTTAATCTTGTAAGTTTTAAGTACGTCTCGGAGAGGCGACGCGCTGTGTAGCAGAGTGGCGCATCAGCGGACTCGTCGGCGGCGGCGACGACGACTGCGCAAAGTCAATTCGCGCGCTTAAAAGCGGCCTTTAGCCCCCGCGCTTCTCGCTCCCTTGCCTCTCGCGCGTTTTATTGCGCCCTACTCATCATTAGCGGCATTAACTCTTCCTTTCGGATTCTCTCCCCCCCCGCGGCCGCGGCGGCGCATCCCCTGTAATGCTCGAATTGCAGCAGCAGCCGCCGCGCGTGTATTCAATGAGAGCTGCCGGGAGATTGGCCCTCCAATAAATACGGCATTCTCGCCCGCGTCCCGGACGATTTTTCATTTCGGCCGACTGCATCGCTCTCCTCTGCGCGCGCTTTCTGGCGCGAGCTATAATACACACGTAGTATAGAGTCGAGAGCGCTGCCGCCACCGCGCGTGACTTATATCATCGCTGTTCCCCGGCGATTCGCGAGCTCTCTTATAAAGTCCCGGCTCTTATATTCGAGACTCCACGGCGCACTTACACTTTAGCTGCCAGGACGGGCGCGTGTGAGAGATACGACTGTCTACGATTCGGCGGGCTATAACTTATTTTATTTACGAGCCTCGCAGAGAGTGAGAGGGAGAGCTGCAGCGTGTGTATTAGGGCTCGAGGCCCATCTCGACGCGGGGAATATGAATATGTAAGGCATTTCGCTGATTGAAATTTTCGCCGGGGCTTGTTTTTCGCGCATTCGCGCGCGGCATTATTTACATCTCTGTTTTCCCGGGATTTTTCTAATGAAATAATCTCTCCTGAGTCGTGCGGGGGGGAGGAAAAGGCGAGGCGATAGCCGGGCGGGCGACGAGTAGGTAACCGATGTGAGCTGCGAGCGCTATACTGCAGCGGCCCAAGCCGGGGGCAACAATTTCAACTTGCATTATCAAGCGGTACAGCTGCGCGAGGTGGTGAGTTTCGCTTTCGGAATGTAAACTCGTGTCCGCGCGTGGCTCCCGCTTAGACCGGGGCGAGCTTAGCTGTATACGCTGGGCGCGCGAAAATCTCGTCTTCTGCCGTGCGTCGCTTATTGCAACGGCCCGCGCGCGATGTGTATACGCGCGGGGAGAGTCCATCCGCAATAAACTACAATCGCAAATTACGGAGTCAAATAGTTTCGGCTCCCTCTCGGAATGTCGCAATTTCGACTCCTGCCGACGGAGGCAAAGGGAGAGGATATACACACTGTGCCGCCGCCGACGCTGTATGTATATATACGTATACATACACACGCGAGGGGGTTAGCGCAAGAAGATAGTTTGCATCGAGAAACGACGCGGGCCCCGGATGTTCATTCGCTCAGCAAGATTCCCTCTCTAACGCCGAGAAGGAGGAAGAAGAAAGCCGAGGCGAATAAGGCGCCGGAGAGGGAGAGAGAGAGAGTGAGAGCAGCAGTAGCAAGGAAAGCCCGAACTCTAATGAACTTACAATAATTGCCAGCCATTGATCTATGGACCGAAGAGCTGGATAAACGCTGCTGCTGCTGCTGCTGCTGCTGCTGCTACTGGCTCCGCGTGTATACCATTACGCGAGAGCGCGACTCTCCCCCTTCGGCTACTATATCCTCGTATTTCTCCGCACTGTGCTCTGCCTGTTCTCTCTCTCTCTCTCTCTCTCTCTCTCGAGTCTAAGGTTTCGCGCAAACATGCTGAAACGAGATTTCGCTTGAAGAATTTATGCGCTCCTCTCTCTCTCTCTCTCTCTCTCCGCCACGACGCTCTTTTCTTAATCGCTCTCCGGCTCGATAATTATCCCTATATACCTCTCTCACTCTCTCTTGCTCTCTCGCAGCAGCTCTGCCCGAGATTAATCTTTTTTAGATTTACTTGTGCATGACGTTGCTATACTCACTCACTTGTGCGCCTCAGCTCGCCGCAGCGAGCCCTGATTTGCTTCTTTGTTTCGACGAGCCGTGTAGAGCGAATTAATGCACTGGAGACGTCAATAATTCTGCACAACACAATTACCTCTCCCGCGGCTGAATCGTCTTGAATTGAGTATCTTGCGCTTTAAACCGGCCGGCCAGACGCGTGTGAGTAATTAAAGCGAGCGACTGTCACATCCGGCGACCCACGCAACAAGGGTGCGGCCCAGCATAATCGAGCTCTCTTTCAGCTGCTGTGTCGTCGGACGACAGCAGCAGCAGCAGCAGCAGCGGCGGCGGCGGCGGCAGCAACAGCAGCAGCCCCACAGGGTCACGTCAATCCGCTTCGCTGACGATGTGTATTTTTTTTTTCCCTCCTCTCTTTTTTTCGCTCGCTGGCGCGTTTCCCAGTTCGATCTCGCTAATTGAAAAATCCTCGCGTCGCGCTTCGATTCACTTCTTTTTTTCTCTCTACGTATACGCGCGCGCGCGTGCCGTTATTACGTATATATACAGAGTGTGCAGTGCGCGTCGAGAACGTTTTTCGGAGAATTCGCGTTAAAGTTTCGGAGCTGCAGCGCTTTAAAGGGACGGAGGAAGAGTACAATAGCCCCCGTCGCCGGCCGGCCGGCCGTGTGTTCCGCTCTCGGCTAATAAATAATTAAAACTTTTGTTTCGAAGGTGGCGCCGCCGATGCGCGCACGCGGCGGTGGCGTCGTCGTCGTCGTCCCACGCCGTTGAATAATCGCGCTTTACAAATTAAGGTTATGCTTCACCTTAAAAGATTCGCTCGGCATCTGTTTCTAATTACCCGCTAATGGCTATAACGCGCGCCGCACGCCCGTAAGACATTCGTTACCATTACCTTCTCTCTCTCTCTCCACGCTCTCTATTTCTCTTTATGTCAAAACTCCTCTTCAAATCATTCATCAGGACTTTTTCTGACGTCCGAGTAGCGCGCATCAACGTCCAATGCGAAGAAAAAACCGGCTTAATTAAATTTATCTAATTGATCGCGCACGGACGACGCGCGGAGAGTGTTATACGCGTGCCAAGGTTCGTTGCGCTCTTTCTCTCGTTGATCGCTAATTATTGCCCCCGATGTATTCTACGAGGTAAGCAATTTATTCGTAAACAAAGCCCCGGTTAATCGCGCTCGATCAAAAGAGTAAGCTGAGACGCGAGAGCGGTTCTAAGAAGGCGACTCGGCCCGGGTCAAAGATGAATAGGTCAGCTTTGGCAGTCGTTAAACGGCCGGCGGGCTAGACTCGCGGAGCTTGCGGACGGAGAAAAGATGCAGGGGTTATCCAAGGGCGACAAAGGAAAGAGGTAAAATACCGCTAAGCCAGCCTGTTAAGTCGGGGCTAAGAAGGGGTTCAGCTGCCGTTATCTCGTGCGAGGCAAACCCCGAGAGCTGCGCGCGCGCGCGCGCGAGGCGAGAGACCGTCTGTAAATCACGGATTTCTTTTAACAGGCATTAATTGTTTTTGCGATAGCGGGAATTCCGCGAGCTTACCGATTTCGACGAGCCGCACTGCTTAGCGCCGCTAGTGTGCGCGCAGCCCCCCCTCCCCCCACCACTGCTTTATTTCACCCCGAGACTTACAACGTCGTCGATCCAGGTCGTCGGTACTATTTGCATTCGCGATAGCATCTTGAATTATTCGCTTGCAAAGCTTATGCAAATAAGCGATAACTGCCATTTATTTATCGAGCCTACTGTTCAATTCGTGTGGAAAATTCGTTGGATATCGCGTCTCTCGCGAGCCTACACCATCTATATTTGTATATACGAGGCGGGGGCGCGCGCATATAACGAGTTAATTGAAGAGGGCCTAGTGATTCGGGTAATTGGTTCGGAATTATCGGAACATGTTTACCGCCGCGACTGGTTCCCCATCCAATATACGTTTTCCCGTTCGAACTTTCTCTTCGGCGAGTGGAAGTCTTAATTCGGCAATTAGCCTAATGGAATGTATATAACAATTAGAAGTCGCGAGGTTCGTGCAGCGCGTGCAAACGCCACTATAGCGTCGCCGCCGCCGCCGCCGCCGCGGCGAGGCGGAGGGAGAGGGTAGTGTAAAACTGAAAAGAGGGGGCGCCGAAGAAAGTGGTAGGAGGTTACTTACCCTCTTACGCTCCTCATTATAGGCGTCGGCTTGTAAGGACGGAAGGAACGAATGAAGGAACCCAAAGGGCGACCGAAGAGAGAAAGAGAGAGAGGCCCGTATCTTGTAATTACCAGCTGATAATTTATGTTTATGCGGCGGCCGCCGTAGGAGCTGCTGCTGCTGCTGCTGCTGCTGCCGAGTCGGCTTACTGCTTACCCCTTTTCCCTCCTTCGCGAAAGCGCGCGTATATAGTTCGAACGAGGGGGTGTGAGCGAAGTGTATTACTACACATTCTTACGGCCCCGAATAAGGAACCGAGAGAGAGAGAGAGAGAGAGAGAGAGGGACCCGGGGGGGACCCCGCCGTCGACGGTGCGGCGTCGCGCGGGACTGCCGTCGTTGTACATCCTTAAAGCCTGGCATCCATTACTTCCGTCGAAATTTACTGCCGTTTTCGCACGTTACCAGAAGTTAATGGCCCTGCGGGAACGACGCGACGAATTTTCAGGCGCGAGCGAACCGAGTTATTGCGCGACCAGCGACGCACATTTTCGATTGTTTTAACTGCGCCGCCGCCGCCGCCGCTGCTGGATTTTAATGTATTGCGTCGTTATATACACACACACACACGCGCGTACGAGATGCTGCTGCCTCTGTGCGCGCCCCGCGCCGCCTGTATGCCGCGCGTGAATGATCGTTGCCGGGAATCGGCCGAATTTCATTTACCGTAACGACGCGGATTGTTTTTCACCTAAAATCATTCGGCGGCCTTCTGCTTCCACCTGTAATTATTATGCAATCATCGCGTTCAACGAGTTCGAGCGCATTAAAGGACAGCCGCGCTGCGTAATATCTGTTATTACGCGAACCCGTTGATCGCCAGCGAAAGAATCAGCCGATTGCTTTAAGTCATTTGTCTCCAGACGCGCAGTGTGTGAGAAAGAGCCCACGTTACGTATATATATATATAAGCCGCGCGCACACGCGCGCGCAGCGAGAAGACTCACAGAAGGTAAGGTCATCAGAGCCGCTTCCTGCGGGCAAGGAAATATAAAAGTTCCCTGAAACAGAACAAATGAGCGACTATTAAATTCGTAAAGGCCGGGCCCCATTCGATGAGCCGCCGCGGCGTTGATGATCCGGAAACGTCGCGCAGCGCCTTCGAGAAAATCGACTTTTAATTAGACTTAAATCGAAATCGTGCATCACATTGACATGCGCTCTCGGGAAGACCGCCTCGGAGTCAATTGTGCAAGAAGCAGCCGCGTGCGAGTCGATCCCGCGGCGACGATGCTTGCGCGCCGCGCGAAGACGCGAACGGCTATGGGCCCGACAGTGCAATCGAGTTGGGACTTCATCGTCCGGAACTAATGGCGATTGTCAATTAGGAGGCACCGGCCGAAACGAGCCCGGGTATTAATTATCGATGGGTGGTATACCTGCTCCGGATATCTCCTGCCACTCTTCTGTGGGCCCTCCTTTCAAGCGCGACGAGTGCCGCCGCCGCCGCCTGCGATCGTTCCGTCGCGCGCATCCAAGCGTGAACTTTTACTTACGATATTTGAATTTGATTTTTTCCCCGAGATAACCGTCATTGCCACCTGGTCTGTACGACCAATGCGATTACTAGCGCTAGATAGAAATTTAAAGAGAGGATAATATTGAATATTTTAGATTCGCCCGATAAAAGGTCGGGCTATATACGAATGAGTGGATTTCAGGCGAGGTGCATATCATTAAACCTCCCACAATAGCATCGAACTGAGCAATGGAATAGCGAGTCAATGGGGTCTAAATTTAGATTTTATATATATACTTTATTTCTATTTCAATCGAATTCCCCGTTATTGTGTAGGTATCGTTATCTTTCATTTGAATATTTGAATAACGCGTATTGCTATAGATTGAAATCTCTTTAAAATCGGCAGTTAGAAGTGTCGAGAAATGTTCAACTTCAAATTTTTTTATATTTCTTTCATTTTTTCAAGTAAACGTGAAAAACATTTGAACAAAAGTTTTAAAAGGTGAATTAATTTGTTTTAACAGAAAACACCATTATTTCTATAAGAGTTCAAACAAAACATCTATATTTCACCAACATCAAAGCATGCAAAAATCACAGTAATTTAAAAAATACTTTTTCTTAAATCTGCACTGAAAACGGAGAAAAATTATGCACATCTACAGAACTTTTAAAAAATAACCGATATTCATAATTTTTTTTCATATCCCCTTTCCTCGTATAACTTTTAACGCAAGTGATTTTTTCAACAAATTCATTTTTAAATCAAAACTCTTTTTATTTCTTTATCTTATTATAGTCGAGGCATCATTTAATTATGTAACGATCCTGTAAGTAAATATGCTTCTCAAAATCTCGCAAAAACGGTTTTGATTATAAAACTAGTTTGTATCACGTGCAAAAGAAGAAACTTTAATTTAAAAAAAAAGATCTGCTACGAGCAAGTCAGTTCGAGAATAAAACGACTAAAGTTAGCCTGAATTTTACAGAGACTTTTTTGCAAATTTCCACTTTCCATCTGTTTTGTCTTTGAGTGACTATATCTCGAATCTTGTTCACCAGAATATAAGCGTATTTACTGTTTTTTCAGAATAGCATTTTCGAAGCAACATCACAGGATCTATACAATGGCATAGTGGCTTATAAAATGCTGCGAGAAAGTTGGTTCGATAAAAAAAACCGGCTAAGGCTAGATTTAAATTTTCCAGACACTTTTCCGAGAATTTCCATACTTCACATGCTGATCTTTGAGAGGCGAATTCAACCGAATTTATATATGATATAGGCATACATTCAGATATAGCAGGTTTCTCTTATACGCTTGCCTTCGAGTGCAGCAAAATAAAATAGATCCGAAAAAAAACTCCCTCTCTGGAATTGACGCCTTTTTGATGCTTGTACGTGTCGATTTGAAATTAATGCTCTAGTAAACGTAAATACATTAGTAGTATACTACTATACGCAAGAAACAATTTATACGAACTGATGCATGAAGCATACAAAAAAAAATCAACACCCGATCAATTGATCCCCCGTAAGAGCCGATAAAAATCGATGACAGCGTGCATCGGTGCCGGTAATTCAGCACAGTTCCTTAATTTGCAATGAAAGGGTATCAGGCAGGAAAATCGCAATTGCGATGAATAGCGAGCGAGCATCGGAAAGAGAGAAGAGAGCTGCTCTCCCTATATATATATAACGCACGAGTGCAGTGGAGCCGCACAGCGATTGTCATAGGTATTGGCATTATGTACACGTGCGCAAGAGCGAAGTATATACAGCGAGCCTCCTATAGCACGTATATATACGCGATCGCGCGAGTCCGCTCCGTATGTCGTGCGCAGTCACCCTTGTCGCCGCGCGCACGCAAGTCCCCGTGTAACTCGAAATAAGTGTGCAGCGTAAGCAAGCAAAAGTGGGGATCGCGGACACACACGCACGCGTGATATCGGCGGCGGCCAGTGTGTGTGCTCCTGAGGGCGCGACCCGCCTGTATATATGTATACGTGCTTCGTAGACGTCTATGCGTATATACACCATGTAGGTATATATAGACGCGCGGATATACACGTGCGTATAGCAGTTCGGAAAGGAAACGTCGGAGACGCGCTCGTTCGCGCAGATGTCGGTGAAATTCCGTTCGAGGAGTCACTCGAGCGACGCCGCGCGCGCATAAGTGGACAAGGCTATTCACTTGGGCCTCTTCTTCCTTTATTGCCATTTCTACTTTGCGCTCGTACATATATAGATATGTGCCGCGCAGCTCGTCGCGCGGTTTGTTTTCAGAATTTCGTCGCGCGAGTGACTCTTGAGGAGAGAGAAAGAGTGCGGCGCGGGAGACCTTCGTGTCGAACGAGCAATGCTCTTTGTACGCGACGAGCCTCCTCCTCGAGTGCCTATATCTACACTCGATGTTTCGCGTCCGTGAATTCTCACGACGAGGGAGAGAGAGAGAGAGAGCTTGATATTTTGTTTGTACGCGCGGTCGCTCCTTCAAAACCGCAGCTTAATCACACTGGTCATAACCCAGAGGAGACAGAGAGCAAATCTTTCGAGAGATGCGTATATATATATAGAGAGAGAGACGTACGGCCGGTGTGCATCAAAAAATTTTCCCGCAAGATCTTCGAGGCAGTCTGCAACGTCGCGCGACTCTCGCTAACGAGATCTAGCGAGACACGTCGGGACGAAGCCTGTCATTACATTTCGATTAAGAGGCAGTAAAATTTCAATAATGGTCATTAAGGAGCGGACGTTATACGCGCGCAAAGAAGGGGTGCGCGCGCGCGCGCGGGCCAAAAAAGAAAAGACGAGCCTCGAGACGAGGGAAGAAAGGATGCGAGGCATAGGAAGGAAGGAAGGAAGGAAGGAAGGGGCGGACTATACGTATAGGGATAGCTGTGTGTATGGAGTGCAGGAGCGAGAGCGCCCAAAAAGGAAGGGGGGCGCGAGAGAGAGAGAAAGAGGGCCGCCGAGCTGAAAAAGTGTAAAGTGAAGGAGCGTCAGGTGCGGCAGATGCAGTCGCGCGCGGCGCCTTGTATATATACCTCGATACCAATCGTTCGCCGATATTCACCCCTTGTATAAATACATCGGCGCTGGAGTATAGGAGCCTCTATACAATATCGGTGTCGAACCGTTCGCCTGCCCAGCGCACATTATATAGCTCGCTCGCACACACACACACGCTCGCTCGCTCGCTCGCTATATCTTCTATCTGCATCTGCTAACACAACTCGTCCATAAAGATGACTATCTTCTCGCTTCTGTGAGCTTATATTCCTTGGAAGGAAGCTTTATATGCGTTCTCATAAACGGTTTCCGGCTTGACTTTTCAATTTAGTCTCGCGCGCTGCAGTCGCCATTTATAGAGAGAGAGAGAGAGAGAGCGTAAGCGCGCATTGAAAAACTCGATAATTAAAGCACCGAGAGCGCGCGCAACACGCTCGCGCAGCTTTATTATTCGCCGTAAGAGTGCGAGCGTTGCTGTACACGCGCGTGTACGTACACAGCGCGATAGCTTGAGCTTCGAAGGCCTATAAGCGTTTTACAGAACACGCAACTATTCCTCGAACGTTATTAATGTATATATGCACAACACTACGCGAGATACGCCGCATCGAACCAATGCGCGTCGCGCAAGTTCTGGAAAACGATCGAATTTAAAATGCGCCGCGCACCTCTCGCGCAGCTGCTCGCATGTATAACTCTCGCTCTAAGGTACACTATATGCAGCGCGATAACTCGCGGCTCGTGATTCCTTCTAATTGTTCTTTCGCTCGCGCTGACGGAGCTCCAGCAGCGGCAGCGGCGCGCACCGAGAGAGCCGCAGAGACGTTGCCGCGAGGCTAGTGCGAATCCGAGCGTTAGCTCTCCGGCAGCTCGCTCGTGTTTATCTTGCGAATGCGAAACAGTACGCGCGGGGCCGGGCAGAAGCACAGCATTGTGTTATAATTTACTTACCGATGTTGTAATTACAATTTTCGAGCCGGCGCGCGCCGCCTCGGCTCAAAACAGGTATAAGCGAGCGAAGCCGCTATATGTATATACTATATATATACTTCGTTCCTTCGCTCACTTGCCGGCCGGCGGTGTTTACTCAGGCCGGCATAATATTCAATTCCAATTCGTCCAGTATTAAGCTTGCATGCCGGGGCTGCGCGAGCGCTACACGCCGCCTTCACCTTTGCCACCGGCACTGCCGTGTGCTATCAAACGCGCTCTCTCTCTCTCTCTCTCTCTCGCGAGGCGCAGCTATACGGAGAGCCGAGGCGCCCATCGAGTTTCCTTCGGGCTATACCAACCAAGCCGCAGACCGAACGAGCGAGAGAGAGAGAGAGAAAGAGAGAGCACTATACACCGCGAGTTCCCAGGTATATGCACGCGGCGGCAGCGGCGGCGGCCGTGTGCTATATGTTTTGCCGTTTCGCCCTTTTGCTTTCCCTTGGAGTTTTGCTTTCTGCATGCAGCTTACACACTGTACTGCTCCGCGGAGAGCAGCGGCCAACTCCGCCGCGTGCGTGGGCGCGGGAGTTTACATATTTCTCCGGATTTATAATTAAACTCATCCGCGCAGTCGGATATGTGATGCGGTGCGTGTGTTCCTCGCCTTCGATTTGAAATTCGGAGTGTAACTTTTTCTGTTTTTTTTTCTCCCCCCCCTTTTTTTTAGCCGATACGGCCTGCAATTTGCAAGCCAATAAAACGAGGCGAAAGCCACCGCGAGTATATTTTACCCGATTTCTGTGTGAACATAGCCTCGTCGAAAATGCCTTTTTTCCTCGCTTCGTCGCTCTCTTATACCACTCTCGCGCTCCTTCTCACTCGGGGCATAAGAGAATGAGCAATAAAATTGAGGCAAGGGTTCGCCCGTGGCAATGATACGATGGCCCTTAGGTGTAAATCATTACCGCTCTCGGGCGAAGCCGAGCTTTTATCCAAGGCCGACAATATATCCGAATAACTTTGGTTTCTTTTGCGGCGAGAGAGAGAGAGAGAGAGAGAGAGAGAGTGGGTGAGCAGCGTTCGCGAAACCGAGAGAAAGAGAGAGACGCAGCGAGCATCATATGTAGTAGATTACCACGTTGAGTTATGATAATTTCCGAGGGAGGACGCTCAAGTACACGTCGTGCAATAATCAAACACGGCGCCGAGTCTCGATTTCTCTCTTTCCCTCTTTCTCTCTCTCTCTCGCTCTCGCAGTATATACGTATATATAGCAACTCTGCAACCAGCAGCAGCCGGCGGCTCACACAATTCCTCTACCATACCCGAAGCCCGAGGCGTATAATAATTTCGCCGCTCGTCCGCGGAATAAGGCTCTCTCTCTCTCGCTCTCTCGATTAAGGAGTCGCGCGCGCAGGCGCCTTTATGCATCTCGGAAAACCTTCCCGCACTTTGCTCGCGCCCTTGAACTTGGCTCTCACCTATACCTCCAGCGCGGCTGCACTATTTTAATTACTCTCGCGCCCCCCCCCCTCTCCTGCCACCCTAACTTTCGCGCCGCACTTCTCGCCGCGCGCGTGCAGCGCGCAAGAATCTCCCGAAAACAATGAATTCACCCGCGCTCGCGGCAATGTCCGCGCAATTAGTCGGAATTTCCTAGCGCCAGTTAATTATTACGTTTAATGCTCATAACCGAGGCGTTAACAAAAAAATACTGCCAGAGGCGGCGGGAGTGTGTGTGAGAGAGAGAGAGAGTCTAGGCAGCTGCGCGCTGTATATAGAAGAGGAAAAGAGCGGAGGAAAAAGGCTGCTTTTGAATGAGAACCGAAGACGATGAACTCGTCGTCGTCGTCGCGCGCGCGAAGGGAAAAATACCTCGCCTCGTCGGTGGAAATCTTCATTATACGGCGCGCGCTCGTAAAGTTCGCTCGAAGCCAAACACATCCAATTTCCCCGGCGTCGTTCAATCGCGTCCCGCGCGCGTCTCTGCGCAGCCCGTCGTTTATATAGACTCGGCGGCGCGACGTCATTCGCGGAAACGGAAGAATAGTCGCCGAAGGAAGGGAGCCGCTCCGAAAAGAGAGCACGAGCTAAACGGACGTTTAACGAGTTTTCGCCGCGCCGCCAAAGAATTACGTGACTATATACGTGTGTATATATCCGCGGCCGCGGCGGGCAGCGGCGGCGGCTGCTGCAGCAGCATCAGAATCCCAGGCTCCGATATCGAGGCCGCGGCAGGCGCGTAGGAGAGAGAGAAAGGAGAGCAAAGAGCGAGAGAAGGACGGACGGAAGGAAGCCGAGCGAGCCAATGGAACCGATGAAACCAATGCGCCTGGCTCGCCACTTTATTCCCGGCGGCCAATCGTGTTAAATCGCTTGCGCGCGAGGAGCCAGCTCTGCCCTCCCGTCCTCCCGTTTACGTGCTGTATATACACCGCTGATCTCTGTATGTATACCTATATACATCAGCAGACCTCTGTATATACCTGTGTGCGCAGTGTCGTGTGGCCGATGCAACTTTGGCGCGGACTCGAGGAATGGGGTCGAGAGCATATATATAGCCATCCGTATAGCCGCGGCTATGATAAAGGGACCAGTCGTACCTATATATATATACACGTGTGCGTGCGAGTATGCTCTTATCGAGGATTGGAGAAAAAGAAGCCGCGCGCGCACAGCTAGGACTTTGGACCGAGCGAGTTATCTTCCCCCGAGGCTCTTTCTTCCCGACCCGCCGAGCCGAGCTTTTTATATTACGCCCGAGCGTTCTCTTTTTTACGATGTTTTTCGACTCGCCGCCGCGGCGCGCGCGCGTATAGCGATTTTTCCGGGACAGCCAACTTTCTCAAAGTTCAATATTTAGACTGCAGGCGCGCTGCGCTGTGCACTGCAGCTGTTTACTTTTATTTACAAAAACGAGCGCGCAGCCTGTGTTTTCAGGACAAATGATGTGTGCTCCGCTATATTTGTATTATTAAAATCGTCCCCTCCCCCCGCTCCCCGATGCCCTGGAATTATGCGTGAATTAATAATTTTCCCCACCCCGCAACGCGCATCCCATGCGCAGACTTTCACACCCACAGCGTAAACACACACCTTCAGCGGGCCGGGCTATACTTCGTTCGAAATGAGCGAATGTATTCCCGCGTTAATTAAAAATTTTTTCGCTAAACACGCGCGTATATCGCTTTGATTATTTTGCATTTCTGCGCATTTAACTTTGAGCGTGATGGGCCCATAGACACTGGTACACAGCCCGTTCGATCCGCGCAGCTCGCAACTCGCTTTATCTCTCTCGCCGACGCGATCTCTATATATGCAGCTATATAGTGTACACGACGAGGAAGCCCAGATTGCAGAGGTGGTGCGGGTGGTAGCACAGCAGCAGCAGCAGCAGCAGTAGCTCTCTATTTCTCTCTCGTCCTAGCGAAAGGAGGGAAAGAGGAAGACAGAGAAAGTATGGGCTCTCTCTCTCTCTCTCTCTCTCTCTCTCTCTCTGTGAACGCGCTTGCGAGTCGATAGCGAAAAAGAGAGGGAGGTGCGCCGAGAGGGACGAAGAGAGGAGCCACACCGCTGGCTCAGTGCATCGCGCTATATCAGCTCCTGTGTATAGGTAGAGAGAAAGAGCGGAGTAATGGAAGCTGAAGTAGATATTGTATGGCATTATACCGGTGAACTTTTCGCGGCGGAACATTGCGATATTGGTTTCGCCAGGAGCTGTGCGATTGGCTGGGCTTTTTCATTGCTCGCACGTATACGTATACAGGCCGGGAGTTGTTCACTCTTTTTCTTTCTCTCTCTCTCTCTTTCGGTTCAGCGTGCACGCAATATCGCTCGACCTCGGACTCCATATCGGCAGCAGCTCTCTCTTCCTCTATATAATCATTTATTGTATACGCGAGATCGTTTTAGTGCAACCTCTGCCACCGCGTGTATTACACATATTTTCTTTTTTTTTTTTTTCGGCTCACCGTCATTGCTGCGCCGAAAACAAAAGGGGAAAAAAACATAGTCCTTGGTAAAGTAGATTGAGCTCTTTGGCACGGGTTTCAGCCGAATAAAGGAATCAGAACTCATTACTCCCGCGCGCACACGCGCGCGCGCGAGTAAGAACACGACTGTCATTACCAAGTCAGCTGCGCTCGCCGGCGGAGCGTAAAGTGTCAGCAAGTCGCGCGTGTCACTATAGCGAGCTCTAGCAGTGACTCTTTTTGTCCCTCACTCTCTGTGCGTATACATGTACTGCACGCACACACATAAACTCCGCGCAGATACAACAACAGCAGCAGCAGCAGCAGCTGAGAGTCGTACTCGCGCGGGTCTATATCGACAGTGCATTACGCAGCCCGCCGGTTTCCAAGCCGACTATCGCCTCTTTCCATTGTGTGTTCCATTGTTGCGCACGCGGCAGCCCGCTCGTTCGGCTGCCAATACCCGCACGTATTAGCAGCAGCTAACACGGCTCTCTACGGCTCATTGTAAAGGCAGCTCGCGTTATATACCTGCCAGCCAGCAGATATCTATTTCCGCTATTTCCCCGGGCCCGGCGCGCGAGGCAGCAGCCCATTTTCTTCCTCTCGGCTGCTGCTGCTGCTGCTACTGCTACTGCTGTCGCTGCTGTTTTCTCCCGTCGAGACTGCACACCGCGCGCGCCCAGTATATTGCACGCACTCTCCTCGCCTATATAACGTCTGCACATGTGCTGCTGTATACGTACACTCTCTTTTCACGCAGGTGCACGACGGATGCGCGCACGTGCGCGCAAGCCTATATGTACAGCGCCGATACGCGCGCACCTTTACCTCGATTCTTCATCGACAAGGTCGAGAGCATCGGCGTAATATATAGATTGCACGATCGACGTCGCGGGCCATTTAAAAGATCTTTAAACCGTTCGTACGGCCGTGCGTGTTGTATATATACTTATATACGGCTGAAAATTGGTGCGCACCGCGCGTAAACGCGGCCTAAAAGCTCAATTTTTTTTTTTTTTTTGAGCAGGGGGAGGCACACAGAGAGGCGCAGCAGATGAGAGAGGCGCGGGTTTTTCATAGTTACGATCTTTGTTTTTGCTGGGACTCGCGCGCTCGTTTGTACGTCGTCGCTAGAAAGAGAGAGAGAGAGAGAGGGAGAAAGAGGCGCGTGTGTAAAAGCCGCGGAGACGAAGGATCGTGTGCCAACTGCGAGCGCGCGAGTCAACAACCTGCGGGCATTAACGGCCATTGTTTCCTCCGTCGTGCAGAACCAAAAGAGAGAAGGACACAGACAGGCATCGGAGCGACGACGACGAGAGAACGACAGAAAAAGAGAGCGCGCCCGACGATAAATTTCGAGCGGAAGCGACGGGCGGCCGTTTCGGTTTGTCGCTCAGACTTTTCGTGGAAACGATAGCAGCGGCAACAGCAACAGCAGCAGCGGTAAAATGTTTCTGCGCTATACTCGTCCCTATGGGTGTATGTAAGGCCGCCTCGATAGTGTCGTCGAGAACGAGCGACTGCTAATTCCTCTCTCGGCCATTCTTCGGCCGCGATCTATATACACCTTTTCCCTTCGTCCACATAGCTGTGTACACGTATATATGCTCGCAGTGTATGGAGAGCAGGGCATAATACACACTCGCGGCCCGACACTATATGCACTATACTGCGAGTGTGTGCACTGCTGCACATGTGCCGTTGGCGCGCGCGATCTCTATCTTCGCGCTTCATATACCTTAATTGGGCGTTGTCGGCTACTGGCGGCCGATGGAATTAATTCGCGATCGGTCAGGCGAGATGCCGTTACGACACGTTGCGCCGTATTCTTAATGAGCGGCTTATAGATGCGCGCCGGGATATGCAATAGTTTCTTCGTCCGAGAGAGGCCTTGAGAGTCTCTCACTCTGCTAACGTGCGCGTACAACAAACTGCCTACACATGCACGAAATTGCGGATCGTCGGATTTTATTATCAATAATTTGCCGTAAAGCAAATTGCCTACACGTTTCTTCCTTCTCCTATTATATCGGCCGCGCGGCAGCTCCCGCGCGCGGGTTAATGAAGACAAAAGGAAAGGAAAAAAGAACACGCGCGTCTGCAGAACCGCACCGCGAGCGCACACGATGTAACCCGTGCACGTATAGAGTATACGCGTATCGAAGCTGATGCCGCGGCGCATCACGCGCACGTATACACACGCGCATATGTACGTATACGAGCGAACAGAGTGGAGCAGTCGAGGGAGTATATTTGGTGCACGGTACGAGGGATACGGAGAATGCAGTAATGACAGGAAAGCGCACAGTCGAACAGATATACTCGCTCGGATAGGCACTATATAGCAGGCACCAGCACACAGAGAGTGAGGACGGATTCCCCATTCGGTGATCTTTCGCTTTGTGACTGACTGGCTGGCTGGCTGGGCTGACTGCTCTGCCGCTGCGTGGACTCGCTGACAGAGAGATACAGATAGATACAGAGAGAGATGAGAAGAAGAAGAGAGCTCGCGACTCTGCGTTACGAGCCTTCTGCCTTTGCACACCTAGCCTTCTATGTACGCACGCGGTATCTACATGTGCATATGTAGCTCTCTGCAGCCTGTGTGTGTGTCTCTCTCTCTCTCTCTGTAAAACCCGAGCGTTTTAAGCTCTCAAAGCTCTCCTTTGCGCGCGGCGCTCTCAACGCGAGCTCGATCGACTATATACGTATGCGTATATACGGCGGCGAATCACAGCCGACGACGAGGCTTTTACCGAGGACACGAAAAAAAACTATATGAAAGTACCCACTATATAGACGCGAGTCGAACTTTAAAAGCGAAATAGCATTGTCATCCGTGTGCCCGCGCGCGCGCGTTCGCGTTCGAATTTCAGGTGCTCGCTCGCCGTTTTTTCCCCTGAAAGTCACTCGAGGAGTATTAACGGACTTGTACATTTTCGACGCGCGGCTGCAGGTATATTGAGAAAAAGTGCTCGACTCTTTGAATTGCCGTCCCCCTTTTTCCAGTTTTTTTTTGCGATAGCCGCGCGATTTTAGCGACGAGAGAGATAAAGAGCTCGAATTCACGAATAACAATGTGTTTTCGATTATCGATTGCTAGTCTCATTGCCGATTCTCGATAAAATAAAAAAACTGTGCGAAAGGTGTATTATCGAGGATAGCCCGCGAGTGAGCAAACGATTTGAATGAGCGACGCCGGCGACAAAGCATCCACGCGTGGACGACAACTCAACTGTCTGCGCAGGCTGTAATTACAATGCGCTCGTCTCAGGGGCACTCGCTCGCTCACTTATTCACTTACCCGCTCCGCGAGTTGCGCACTTACTTCGCCGAGCGCGCTCGCATGTATTATATATGTATATCGTATATAAAGTTATACATCCCACGCACGCGCGCGCGTATATGTACTGGAGCTATTCCCCTTTCGACGCGGCGGCGCTGAGGAAAGAACGAATCCCTCGCGCTCGGATCGGAAAACGATTTGATACGATTTCAAAATGCGCGAGCGACCCAGAGCGAGAGTATAGCGTTTCGTCAATCCGACGTAATTAGGCAGTGATTCATGCTCGCGACCGTGTACACGTATATATATATGAGCGACGAGTGTCGAGTTTCCGGTAAGTCTATACATGCATTGCGCAGCGGTCATCAGAAAAAAGTCAAACAACAAAAGCAGGATTGTACATATAGCGCGTACACGAGCGACTGAGTGAGAGAGAGAGAGAGAGAAGCTCGCGCTTCGGAACGGTAAACCATATCGCTTAGTGCAACACGGGTTATTCGAATATAATATGTATCGGGGCATTCCGTCTGCGCGGCGTGCGCGTCTAACTATGCGCTCTCTCACGCGCTTTAATAATTTCCTGCGTTGGCACTTTTTCCTCGGCTCGCGCGCGCGCGAGCGCTCGCGTCGACGACTGACTATATACGCGCCGTCTCATCTTTTTATTGTTGCTGCGTTGTCTATGTACGGGAGGAGAGAACGTGTGAGCGCGCTTGCGTCCGTGCGCGCGCGTGCGTCTGCACGGCGAGTTCGACGAGGCCAGCTAGGCGTGACGACGACTCGAAGCTCGGCTCGAGAAAACAGAAATTATCGCGCGAACATCGAATATAAGTATGCCGGTAATTTCCCGCCGCCGCGAGCAGCGGGCATGAAGCCACCGCGGCTTATATGCTGTATACATATATACATATATATATTAGGAGCGTTGAGCTATGTAAGTATACGAGCGCGCACAGGTGTGTGTGTGAGTGAGCCCTTCTCGACGAGCTCTCCCTATATATGCAAGCGCAGCTCTATATACAGCTCTCTTTCTCCGTCTGCACGAAAGATGGCATCTCGCCCAGGACGTTCCTTTCTTGCGGCTTATTTTCATTTCGTTACTTCCTTTCGATTATCTCGCTTCGGCCTCTATTAATCAGCCCGACAGTCGCGCGGAGAGTCTCGAGTCCGCGCAGCGGCGGCTCTTAATGACGCGAGCACGTCGCTCGGCTTCGTAATAAGATCGACCATAAAGATCACCCGTGAGCGTCTGATTTCTCGGCGAAATCACGAAAGCCTCTATGTGCGCGCACTCCACTGCCAGACGAGCCTGCCTCTTCTCTCTCTCTCTCTCTCCTCTCTTTCTTTCTCCTCCTCGCTCTCTTCCGAGGAGTTCGCGAACAATGCCGGAATAATAAACGCGAGAGAGAGAGAGAGAGCACCGTCTGCGCTTTGCTCTTTTATATCGCACCGCTGCTACTGCACTCGATTGGTTTTTCTTGCCTTTTTCTCCGGGCCCATAGTAGAAATCCCCGAGATCTAGCTCTATCATACCGCTCACAGTTTTTTTTTTCCAACGACGCGCGAGCGGAGCGCTCCGCGTTTATGCGGCCATCGGCCGCGCGCCGCATTTAAATGCAGGCTCGTGAAAAATCTCGGCTTCGCGCCGATTTCCTCGCCGAGCCGTGTATATATAAGACACACGACGCGAGAGCGCCGCGCAGCCTTGTACTCACCTTGCGCTGCTGAACTGTGTGCGAGCGCGCCGTATAAGCCATATAGACACTCTCGTATCCGGTGGCCAACGGCGATTAATAACTCAGCGAGCGGCGGGGCCCTATTAATGCCGCATTGTTCAGAGACGCGTGACGAGGGCGGCGAGGCCTTCTCGCGAGCGCACTTGTCTCCCTCGACGTTTTTTTTTTCCACGGTAACTCTCGCGATGTACTTATGCAGTGCACAGCGGCGTGCGACGAGAGGAAGGTATGAGGTGGGCCGAACAGGTGCTGCCACCTCGGGCACAACGGCTAATATCGCCCCCGGAGAATCGAATCGAACCGATTGATCGATGACTCGCGTACTCGATGTAGAAACGCACGTTTATTCGTTCGTCAACTCGGATCTACATTCGTTGGCACAAGTATAGCACGCTATCGGAGCGACTATTCCGTCTTGCGCGGCGCCCTCATATCAGCCGTCTATAAGTGCGTGTACATCGGGCGCACACGAGCCCGCGCCTCATTTGCATTTGCACACCGATGTCTGCGCGCCCATATGGGACGCAATCGATCGATACACTTTCCGTATACCAATATTTTAAATTTCTCACTCGTCGCCTACTGCTCTCTGGCGTTTTATTTGGAAACGATTTCTTCTGTATACTGTACGTTCTTTTTTATTAAGCTGCTTAACAATTATACTCGTTGCTATCGGATCACTCGCTGTGGAATACGGTGAAATTAAAAAAGCCGCTCGAATATTCTATACGCAATTAACATTTTTCAATTTTATACCGCACTAATTCTGCGTTAATGTTTCTGTAACATGGCATTCCGTTTTCCGACATTCATAAAAAAATTCTTCTCATTCAGAGCATATGCCTGTTATTAAGCGTGAATTAAGTGTTTCCCATATTAAGAAAAATTTGATTAAGATCCCCGCGATAGAAGAACAAATTGTTGCTACTCGCATCTCTGAATTTATGAGGTGCAGCGACTATCGTTCACTCTGCTGCCCTCCATGCACAAAGAGTGGTATCCGAAATAAATTAAAACTGCCGCGTCACAGCAACGAGTACTTACGTAAGAAAAAAAATGATTCCGTATACCCAGCCATTAATTTGCAAAGCATTTCGCGGAATGACGTCAGACTACTTTGTCTCGAGGTATAAATACCTCTTGTTACAATTTTAATCAGTCATTCAGCGAAATACATCCGAGTCGTGCACGTAATTTCCCGCATCGAAGGATCGAGTTTTCGAAAGGATGAAGTTTCTCACATCTGTCCTCACCTGCTTTGTTATTCATACGGTTAGTATACCGTTTTCAGCGTAACAAATATTTTCTCGAATAATTAAGCGAAATTCACACGTTATAGGCGCTCGTCAGGTGTGCACCCTTTACCGATGAATCGTCTGATCCGGATTTAAATGACAGCATTGATTTATGCGCTGCAGAAGTTGGCTTATTAGTCGGTAATGCATTTATTCGTTGATCAATGTTATAATTTTCAAAATGTTCGGCGTTTTGACCAACTTTAATAATGCAGAGGAAGCTAGAAGAAGTTTTACTATGCCGATAGAAGCTCCTGGAAATTGCGTCGTAGCATGCGTATGGAAAAAAATTGGACTGGTAAGATTCGTTACATTTTTTTTTTAATTGAACAATGACATCGTAATAATATACGCGTAATAATGCATTTAAAGATGGAATTAGATGGTAAGATCATTAAAGAAGAAATGATATCCACTCTCCATCCAACTCTTAAGCAAATGCCAGATATAACTCCCATCCGTGAAGATAATTTTTATCATTGCGTTGACGACGGTAAAGTAGAAACTGTATTGCTTTAAAAAATATATTGTTTAAAGTGATACTTATATTTCATATATTTCAGCAAATGATTACGAAGGGGGCTGCATAGTAGTTTCAGAGTATTTCAAGTGCATAGTACGAGATTTATTTAACCAACTTTCCGAGTGAAGATAATGAAAGGCTTCAAAATGACTGACTTACGTAAGTCGGAAAGTAAAATAAACGTTGAACGCATTGATCGGATTTTCATATGTATATGTAAATCTGTCATCTTGATTTTTACGTCTACCGTGAAATTAATAATTATGCACTCGAGAATTGTGATTCACTATAGTCCGCATTAAATTCAGTTTTGCGGCTTAGAATTTCAAATCGTCAGTGGGATGACGGATAGTTGGAGCATCTCTCTTTTCCTTTTGGAGCGAGTTTGTTCTCACGCGTTAACAACCCTTATGCTAATTTATCTACCTTCGTGAATATCGCTAACGATGCGCGCCTGACTTTAATACAAAGCAACTAGTCGCAAACACTCACTTTTACCGAATGGCAATGTTGTAAATAGAACAACATATTATGTTTTTCTTAACAATTTTTTTAAACAAAATAAAAATTTATGTAAACTGAACATGCTGAAATGCGCATATTTTTTTAGAATATGAAACCCATATCTACGATAAATTTTCTTACAATTATCTTTTTTTATTTAAACTTTTTCAAGCCTTGATTGAGACTTATACAACTGTTAGTTAATAGATAGAATTTTACGTAGAAAATTTGTAAATTTGTACTTATGAATTTTAATTATTTTAAATAAAAATGTATGCACATATCTACATTCTTTTATACTTAGTTTCACAATGATATTGCTGATATTTAGTATGAAATTTTCATCAGTTGTTATCGTATATTTCATGTTGTCATTGGATTTGACTCAAATCTGATAACTAGTGATACTGTAGTTGAGAACATTAATAAACATGTTGATCCTTTTGGTTTGTTTCAATTTCCTCCACGTACACCCAATGTTTTCGAAGTTTTAGAGCTCGTCACTATAAAAATATAGTTATCAACGAATCGATAACTAGACAACGCTACACGACAATCCAACGAAATTGGATAATTTATGAATTAAAAATCACTCGAAGAAGAACGCCGAAGACAAGATTAACTGATGCTTATACGAAGGGTCGAGAATATCGATACTTTGAATGGCGATCGTCAAATCCCCGGCTTCCGTTCACACAGTGCTCGTGGATTCTCTTGCTCCTTCCACAGCCCCGAACGCGAAGAGCGAAGAAACCAATAAATCTGGATCGGTCCGACTGCGTCACGTGTGTGTGGCTACTAAGATGCTTATACCCGTCGCTTCCTCCCTCTCTTTTCCCCTTTCTCCTCCGTTACGCATATCCATTTCCACGGCGCGACTGCCGATTTCTCTCTCCTCCAGCTCGGGTTCCTATATTATAATATAGCACTCTTCCTTTTTTCACTTGCATTTGTATACAGCCGTAAATACACGCATATGATACACATGTACGCATATATATATATAGGTTCCCATCGAACTTCCCGCCGCAACAAAACTCAAATCTAACTTATTTACATATCTGGCAATGGTGGCGCTGGCGACATTACCATATTCCACGCGTATACCTATATAAACCCGCGCGCGAGCTCCACGGATATATACGTGCCAACGCATGCGAGGCAAATAAGAGTATATATGCGAAGGTACGAACGCACTCGACTCTGTGAGTATACGAGAGTGGGGGATGAAGACCCGCTGAAATGAAGAAAGGTTGTTAAAAAAAAACTCGCTCAGCTCGCGCGCACAAGGGCTGCTATGCGCTGCAGCCTCGTCGATACGTATATATAGTCACGTATTTGTTGTTAGCTCCACGTCGCGGGCACCACGCTTTTTTTTTATCGCCGAAACAGTTAACGTCCCCGTTCCTTCTTCCCGCATCGATCGAAGAGCTCTCGGAGAAAGGAGAGCCACCTTTTCGTTCCGTTCGTGTCGCTGCACTGCGCAGTCATTGGCCTTTGTCCGCCCTTTAGCTGCCATAAACTTCAGCTGCAATGAGAAAGGAGAAAAAAAACCGGCTGATCGAAGAAAAAAAAACTCGAAGAGACGGAAAAAAAAACCCGATTACGATTGGCGCAATATGGACCGCGGCGCGCGCGCGCAGTTGCGCTCGTCGAGGATCCTTGATTCGCTTTGAGAAAAAAGGTCGTGCTCTGCGGTGTGCTTACGCGCGTATTATGCATATAGAGAGACACAGAGAGAGAGCGGGAGATCTAAGCATTGGGATGACGGCGGCGAGCAGAGGGGGAGCTCGCTTTTATTGAGCCAGGTGGAGGGACAGGCCAAGGTCGGCTCTTCTCTGTCTTTCGATCAAGCCGCGCGCTGAAGAAAAGGGTTGCGGATCGATGAGTGCCGGATTAGCATTACGAGCTTGGATCTCTCTCGGCTTTTCTCTCGCTCTTAATGTGCGCATATTTAAACAAATTCAGTGCCACTTCCGATATGTGAGAACCAACGAGTGATCCGAGAGCGCATACATGGGAGGACGATATACATCAAAAGAAGACTCGCTTCTGCTGCTGCAGATGGCACAAAGATTCACCTCCTATGGGAATGCAAAATTTACACATGCCAAAAGCTATTTTATTATTCTCTGATCTGAGAATGCTGCTGATGCTTTTAAAATCTGCTCGTCGGCGATTACGATCCGATTCGCATAGAATCACCGCCACCATTAAATGCGCTTATAAAGTCGCTCGCGCGCACTATATTTATTAACTCCATTAAATTTCGAATAAAGGAGTCGCCTCGCTCTGAAAATAGTGCGGAGAAAAGCACCGAAAGATACTATTTGTTGATAAAACAGCGCCGAGACAAGGAAATTGAAGCCCGTGAACTCTTTTGACCTCTCTGTTGGCGGGCACAAAAGCATCCTCGATTCTATAAAAAAAAAAAGAAAAAGAAAAGGAAAAAAGAAGCAACGCACACAGTTCGTCCATAAAAATTGATTTACTCGTTCTCCCACGCAGTGACGAGTTTTCATGAGTTACCCTTTTATCGCGGAGCGAGCCCGAAGTTCAACGCTCCCAATACAAGGCGCGCGCTACTCTTCCGAGCGCGCAATACAGTTCGATGAGCGTCGAAAGTTTGTATATAAGGGGCCTCTCGAAGAGAAAAGTCAATGCGCCGGGGGCCGGCGGACAATGCGTAAAAGAGGCATATATGAGGGACAGAAGGAGAAGCTATGCCTATAGGCATTGTTCGCGCGCTCTATGTGACGCCCGCGCGCGCGCGATAGAAATCGAGAGCGGAAAAGTCGCTGCGCGCAGGTAAAGCTTCCAGTTTCCATTGTCGCGCGGGGCCGAGTGTCTGACGCTGCGTGGCTCTCTGCGCCACGGCGCGTAACTGCGGGAGAAAGACGGAGCGAACTGGCCCCGTCCGCCGCTCTCTATCTATATATATATTATATATATATATTATATATATATATATATATATATATATATGTGTATGCAGCACCTACATACACACACATCTGTGGCTGTGTGGCTGTGTGGGTGCGTGTGTGTGGATCAGAAGAAATGCGTGTTGGCGCGTTTTGGACGAAAAGCGATATCCATTCAGGCTCTCCTCGTCGTTGTCGTCGAGCCTCGGCGACGTCCGCGAGAGAGAGAGAGAAGACGCCGTGGAACTGGAAACGTGAGACGATGCCGCCACCGCCGCAGCATTTCCAACAAAGCCCTGACACAGGTAGAAACACTTCTAAGAGTCCACACCGCGAAGACGAATTCAGTCCGCCACGTATCTTTACACTGTGCGTCTTGCCATCCGCTCCGTGTCATCTTATTCTGCTTCCAGTTGCCAGTTTCATACCGAACGAGCCCGACTTGAAGGATATCGTTACGCGCCGCTCGGCTCCGGGTCAAGAAACCCCTTAGTTTTCCACTTTTGCAACATCTTCTTATTGTAATTCTATTCGCGGGTATATAACGGACGTATGTATGCGTATATATGCGACATAGAAAAAACAAATATACTCGCCATTTGTATTAATCAGCTGCGTGTGTGTATATACGTAAATAAAAATGTAAAGCAACAGCGGCAGACACTTGAGGCCAATCTACGGGGTTCGCCGAATCAATGATGCCCGCAGATAGGATTTTAATGAATCCCCATCGAGTGTTTATTATCCGATTGTGTTTTCAGCGCTGCTGCGCCTTTGGAGACTTCCACAAGTGACAATGAGAGCAGGTCGCGCTATTGATCATATTGAGCGCGGCTGTTCCAATAATACAGGCGCGCATGTGTACGACTCACACGCATCACATATGTATCGGGAGGAGAGGCACAATCGAAGGCCACTTGAGTTGGCGAGAGATTGGCGGTGACACCCGTGAAAAAAATAACACATTAGCCGAGAGCAGTGTCGACCCGCTGGGAATAAGCTTTACACACAGTGGATCTCCGCGCACATAAAGGCATTAGCAATATTTTATCCCTTAATTTATTATTCCTTCTCTGCTGCGAAGGGCTGCTGCTGCTGTTGATTCCAGCGCTGCATCCGAAAACTCGGCGACGCATATCCGCGGGAGCGACAGAGATAGAGAGAGAGAGAGAGAGAAGGCGAGCAGCAGAGCCACGACGGGCTGCACAGAGGTGAAAGGAGCGTGTGTGTATATATACGTTTGAGCTCGACTCGTCGTCGGCTGCGCTATAGCGAGAATGCACGTACGATGCAAATTTCTTCGTATGCAAATTGTCCGGGAGGTATGCAAATGCCTCGAACATGTGTTCGTCTTCGAACCCTTCTTCTGCCCTCCTCGGGATATTCGAGCTCCCTTCCCGCTGGCTCACGCTCTATCCCTTCCCCCCGCAGGTTAGAAGCGCGCGAGCTATAGCTGTGTAGCCCACCCTACGCCCTTTCGAAGATGATCGGAACGCGGGCTAGTTTGCATATCTTGGATATTTCCTCTCATTGTACATCGGAAGCATTGTCATAGCCGCCGCCGCCGCCGCTTTCACGTGATCCTTTGCTCTGCGCGGCTTCCGATATACTCGATGCAAACCATTAATCCGAGTCCTCCTTTATATCAGACGAGTGGATTGACAGATAGCTCCAAGTGTTCCCAGGATACGCGGCTTCCGAGCCTCCGGGCAGCTAACTTTACACACACGCGCAGACGCTGCACACAAACGCTTAGAAATTGCGGCCAAGCGGCTGCTATACGCGTTCGCTCGAGATTTCCTGATCGAAAGCACGCTTTATTCGTCTAATATATGTGTTTAACTGTATGTACAGTTTCTTTTCCAAAGTCGGCGAAGGGAACGAGAAGGGACAGCCGCAGAGACGCGAACTTTCAAATGAAACAAAAAAGCAAAGAACAGTTATTTCGTTCAAAGTGAAATTGTCGCGCACAGAGAGGCGATTCTAATTCGATCCAAGTGACACGGCGAGAGAGGAATCGCGAGACGCACTGTACCCGAGGCGCAAGAGCAACAAAAGCCGATCTGCGCCGTCTCTTTGCACACGCGCCGAGAATAAAGATGAAAGCGACAGAAAAAGAGCAAAAGTGTCGAGTAGAGAGAGAGCCGCGCAGCAAACACGATATCGAATCGAGTTAACGAACTTTGCGCGGCTTAATGAAGCTTCGACCAGAAAGGAAACGCGAGTATAAGCCGCAGCGCGCGGTCGAGAGAAGAAAGTATAGTGGAAAGAGACGGAGAAAAGGGCGGAGGACGTGAGAAAGCAACCCTGCCCCGCTACTGCTGCTGCTGCTGCTGCTCGAAAGCTTCGCAACAGCCGTTTCGTCCTGTACATTTGATTCTCGTCGCGCACGTTGCCGCTCGCGATTAGCATATCGAAATTGCGAAATAATCGAGCGCGAATCGAAGTTACACTCGTCCGAGGACTGGCCGCTCGGAAAACCAGTATTATAGACGCTCGATGCCGCATTGTTTGGAACCAGTTCACGCCCGATACTCCCATGAAGGAGCTCGCATACGTATATGTATATATAATATATATGTATACCGTTTTAGCATACTCGCTCATCGCCCCACTAGCCGAGAGAGAAAGAGAGAGAGAAGGAGAGATGAGACTCCCTTAAGACGAGATTCATAATTATCGCAGAGAGCCAGCTCGCGTTCGTTTGCATTGATTATTAAACGCCTCTTCTACACATTGTCGTGCGATCTCGCTCCGATGCACAATACGCGGCTGCCAAAGGGAGCAGCGGAGAGAGAGCGAGTAGTACACTGCGTATGAGAAAAGGAGCTTTTAATGCGCGTCGCGCGCATACGATTATAGACGCGCGCTTACAATTCGTGTCGCTCTTTCTCTCTCTCTCTCTGTCTCTCCGCGATCCTCGCGTTTCGCGGGGCGCGCATGAGAACGGCATGTGCGACGCGCGCGCGCGTTTGTTTGAATTACATATTTGCGATTACGACGAACGGCTTACATGGGAATTTACTAAATATACACGAGGCTCAACGATTCACTCGAAATGAAAAAGGAGTAAATTACACAAGCGCAAGTCGCGTGATTGTTTAGCGGACGAGAATGCTTATTTACGCTCGCGAGCGCGCGAAATGTTCTCCCCCCCCCCCTCCTCTCGTCCTCTCTCTCGCGCTCGGGCTTTAGCTTCGCGAATTAGCGGATCGTCATCGTCCGAGTCGTCGCTGCTGCCGTTGCTACTGCCGCTCTGCGCTGCAGTAATAAGCGGCGGCAGCGTTTCGTCAGGCGGAACAATTTGTTTAACCGCAGCGCAACTCGCGAGCACCAATTGTTTTGCAATATACCGAGCGTGCGCGCGCGCGCTGAAATGATTGCCCGAAAACGGCACACCGTCGTAGCAGTCGAGTACCTATATATCTCTCGGTAAGTGCACGCTAGAACGCTTCATCCTTTTTGCCCGCGCGCGAGCTCTCGATATACGTAAATGGATGTAAGCCCTGCGAGTTTGTTAATCGTTTCAATTATTTTTCACAATATCGTTTATCCCTCCCTGATGCGCTTTGGACGAAGTATCAAAGTACATATACGAGCTCGAAAAACAGACTTAACGTATTCACGCATATATGGGAATCGAAAATTTTATTTTTAAACGAGTCCATACGCAACTCGACTGACAAGTTTATTTAAAATGTTATGCATATTTTAAAGTACCTACGTAATTATAAAATATCCTCCACATATATTATCTCTCTCTCTCTCTATTAACTTCTTTTGACAAACGCTTTCACTGCACATTACGCGACAGCATCAGCGTTTTCGGCACGATGAAATGCGCGAGATTTTAAAAACCGGCACAATGACCATCTTATCCTCTCTCTCTCTCCATCTCTCATTGTCATTGCAAAGATGGCCGACCAGCCGCATTAACACAAAGCGTGAATATTCGGAAGATCGATCGAGCTAAACTTGTTGCGCACGAATGTGCGGCTGATGCGCGCTCGCGCCGCTCGCAGCGCATGATTTATGTCGTTATCGCGTTTTTAATTAGCATAAGAAAAATTAAACGTCGATGCGGCTTTTAGCGCGCCTCGCGCGTATTATACGTGCTGCAGAGCGCGCGCGCACACACACACACAGCGCCCGCAGAGCCCGGGGAATTTTCACACATAACTCACTGTCGGCACATCACGAAGGGGTGCAGCGCACAAACACTCGAGCCGCGGCCAACGCTGTAACGCTATGGGGCCGTACGCAGCGAGCAGCGAGAGAGGGAGAGAGAAAGAGAGCGAGGAAATCGCCTCGATTCGAGATGCGTACATCATCACAATGACAATCGCGTCCGCCAGTCGCGCTGTGTACGCCTCGATACAGCTACGAGAGAGAGAGAAAGAGAGAGACGCTAAACCGGAAACAGAATTGCACGCTAATACTTTGCGATTTTCGAGCGCCAAGCTTCGAGGCGGCTCGAGCGTTGATGTTTATTAATACGGAGTTTGCTTTCCCAGCGCTTTCGGCTTAATCGATGCTTCGAGTGTATAATACGTATACGCGAAGAAACCGGATCTGACTTTACGAATTTCTACTCAGCTACTTACATATTAGACACCGTTGTATTATGTTTCTTCTATGTTATGAAAATTTTTTACTCGCTCTTTCGATGCGGATGCCTGAGCAGTGGATTAACGGAAAATTTATTTACATTCAAATTATTCTAGGTTTCAGGTGACGCCCTGCTGTTCCGTGAGTACAATTTTCGTTTACGAAATTATTTTGCGATATTTGCGCATCGGAGAAACGACACGATGAATGGTAAGTATAATATCACTAAAAATTATTTTTACCTTTATTATCGTTAAAAATCTATACTTATGCCGGCGTTTTGTGAGTACGCTGATTTATATATATTACATGCAAAAATCTTTTTACATTACATTTTGTATACTCTACTTTAGTAGACTTTTTTTATTTTAATTCTAATTCTCGTAAACGCTATACATTGACGCTTCCGCTTGAGGAGCCGAAAGAGTCGCGAGTTTGCGTGGCGCGAGCGCGCTGCACGCCATTGGAATTATCGCCGAAACGCAATATGTTTACGGAAATTACGTGCCGAAGTGCGTACACGCACCTTTCGTTACAAAAGGTGCGTACGCGCGCCTGTTTATTATTTTTATTATTATAAGCGCGCGCGCGCGCGCGTACAGGCCAAACACACACGACGCACGAACACACTGTCCGTTAAAAATCGAATATAAAATTATATTCGTCGAGCGCTTCGATGTTCCTGATCCATGACGGTTCGCCTACCTTTATTTATTAATTGTCCTTTTTTTTCGTTTCCATTATTTCTGCAACATCAACGGATTCGGCTTAACGACGTAATTGACTACACTCGCGCGATTGTTCGTTCGACGCGGCCGTAAAGAGAATTGGAAACTTACTGACCCATTTCGACGCCACCGACGTTCGATGTTATCTTTAAAAAAAAAATATTTGATTCGGAATTGCGTGAGCGTTTCAGCATAGAGGAGAAAAATAGAATGAAACCGACAAATGAAACGTGCTTCAATTAATTCTAATTGCGTGCTGTCTGTGTGTGCGTGCGCCCGTGTATGCGTACCAGCGCGCAAATGAAAGGAATGGAAAATCATTAGTCGAGCACACCATCAAATGGTTGTATGAATAATAAAGTAGTGAAAATCATTAATTATTGCAAGAGATTATCGCTTCGCATTCGCATCGTGTACGCGTGATATACATCGATGAAGGATGTATCGGTGGGATGTAGCAGCGAGCTCGGTATCGAACACTCGTATATATATAAATTATCTCAGGAGTTGCAGCACGCTGCCTTGTATTCTGCGAATATGAAGTGATATCGCTTGTATAATCGTCTATTCCCTCTATGACTCTGACGCGGTGTTAAGTGTCGCGCGTAATGCGAAATACGATTCCATGGACATCCTGGCCTACATCGCCAGTCGTTATGATCGTCGAGTCGTAGAACTGCTGCACATACTATATAACCACTTGGATGCCACAGTTCGGTAGTCCGCTGTAACGCGATAATAATGCGTGGCTCAAACTTTTTGCGCCTCCTCCTAGAAGTAAGCTTCGCAATAGCTAAATTTTTAAGTGCGCGTTTGAAATCATACGATATCGATTCAAATTATTCGATTTCAGCACTTTGGTTCGTTGATTAATCACTCTAAATTTAAACTGTTTTATTTTTTTTCGAATTATTTTTGCATTATTTGATTCAGTTTTTTTAAAGTTTTTTTTAAAAACTAATAGTTAATTGATTTTCGAAAAAAATGTTATACGGTTGCCCTCCAAATAAACCCTCTGTTTAACCTGAATTTATTATTTAATTAAAATAAGCGATCAACACGAGTACTATTTACATGAGGTGTAACCCAACCCTTCAAGAAAGAACTAATCTATCTAATCAGCAGAATCTTTACTAACTTCAGAACAATACGATCAGAAAAGAGTTAAGAGATAATTATGTTCATCGTTGTCAATTTATTATTACAAGTTTACAATAAAAAGTGTTTATAATTATGAATTTAGTATATTGTTTGCAAACATAAGAGTAACTTGCACCCAAACATTTAAAGCAATCACTTGCATTAAAGAATTTTAGAGCGTTATTTAATTTATTCAAATGCTTGGATTAACAAATATTTGATTCCCATTGACGAAAATTCCACCGATACGTTTAAGGTTAGAAAAAGTAATGGCCCACGCGGAAATAAGAAGTTCTGGAAGAAGCAATATAATTCGGTTCATCGCTATTTGCTAATCTCCGATACTGATTGCGAGGTAAAATACACGTTATTTATGTTTACGTTATTTGTACATCGGAAATTTACTCACACACGCGTGTGCGTAAGCACACGTCCTCGACGCTTATTTTCCTGCGTGAATGCACGCTCGATTTACAAACTTCTCGGCGAGTTCTAAGAAATTTGCAAACGGTATACAAGCAACGCGGCGGAAAGAGGCCGGAGGAGGGAGAGAAAATCCAAAGTTCAAAGAGCCAAAAAAGAGGCCATCGCCTGTCGAAATCAAACAATAATCGCGTCTCCCGCGACGGATTCCCGAGAAATCGAAAGTAACAATAATATGTGGAAAATGAAGTTTCGCGGCTTGCGCGCGGTGTGTATTCCGAGCAATGTCACTACCGCATTTTGACCGTGAATATCTCGCACAGCGCCGCTGCAGGTTCTCCTGCGCATATATACATGTGTATATATATATATATATATATATATATATATACTTTATATATATATATATATATGTGTGTGTGTATGTGTGTGTGTATGTATGTATACCCAACACGGACTCTCGCGCCCCGACACACACTCGCACGCACATACACACACGTTCGTACACACCAAGGCGAATGCAGCTCACGCGTCGCCTGCACATAAGAGCCTCAATCTCGATTTAATCGTTGCCGCTACCCGCTTCCTCTCTCTCTCTCTCTCTCTCTCTCTCTCGTAGTCGCGTATAGTCGTACACCGAGTCCTGCGGGAGTTGAGCCGGAAGTGCTTATGCTGGATCTCTATACTCGAAGCCGAACGCATATCGGCCTTTCATTTATTCGGGCTGCCTTTCGATTTTAAATGCTCTGTCTTTCTATTTTCGCCCGATGCATTGTGCCGGTGTATGCGTGAGTGTACACTTAGATGGCCGTATTTGAATTATAAAGGGCCGAGAATAAATCGATTTGTAACACGAGAGACGCGACATCGGCGATTCGTTGCGTAAGAGCGTAACGGAGCAACGCAGTGCCCGTTTACTATACCTTACATTTCGACTCGACTAAGTCGACAGCGAGGTAAGTGAAATTGTTTCCGCAAGTTCTCGATTCTTCTGTTTCTGTCCTGCGTCAAAAATAATCCACGACAAATCAATTGCGTGGCCGGCAAAATTTCGAGCGTACAATAAAAAGCTCTGGAATATCGGCGCAGCTGTATTTAAAATCGTTACAAGAGGCATTTTTCTCGCCGTCATTAGACGAGTAATTTTTTAAGTAACGAGGTTTTTTTTGTAATGACTAGGCCATTCGAGGACTTTACAGATAAGTTCGGTGGGGAAAAAGTAGGGAGCCGTGCGCGACACAGTCCGATCGCGCGGATGTGTTGGTGCTGGCGGCGCAGTAGTGGGGATGCAGGGAGAGGGGTTATGAGAACCTGCGCCCAAGTAGCGGCACTCTGGACGCATGCCCGCGCTCGCCCCTACCACCATCCCACTACACATCCGAGCTTTGACTCTTGATGAGATCGCAATGAGAAATGTCATTCCATTCATGTTGATGCCATTACCGCTAATCAATATTGATTGAGTCTACAGCATGTGTAGGTGCGTGTTTACGTTTATTTTTTTTTTTATTCGCGTGAAAATTAAATATTCTTTATTTTATTCCGGCGAGATTTTGTACCGCTGCGTTGGAATGCAATAAATGTTTGAGAAGGCAATGGTTACTCTGGATGTATACACCATTTTTTAAAGTGTTGAGTCAGCACGTTTCGTCTGACACAGTGTTTTAAAATTAGAATATCGGGTCTTCCCACGGTAGAAGGGTTAATCTGTAGAGGGGATAATTTATTACGTGAATCTATTATGAATATCTGGTGTTTGAATAATATCACGTCTCGTTTAGAGTTACCGCACACATGTTTTTCGTAAAGTTATTTATGTTGATGCTTAATTTGCATAATTTGTTTGTTTATTATTTCGGATTATATATTGATTATTCTTATAATCGTATTGGAGCATGTTCAATATTGCGTACATGATTTCTACCAATGTCAACGTACCTCCAAAGCTTCAATTTTTATACAGCCCTTGCAAATATTATCTCGACATAAACCATATGCTCAAAGATTCATTGTTTATCAAAGTTTGATGTATGCACGCTTCGGCATCGAATTACGGCTCGGCAACTTTTTTGTAAACTTTAAATTACAGTACTGCATTTTTCATGAATTCCGAATAGCTCGTTACGTCAACGACTCGTGATTATCAGCCGTTGTAAATAATAATCAATTTTTTGTTTTTCGCAGTGATCGCAGTATTGCTGCACGAGTATATAACCGACAGATGTAAGCCGCCGAGCTACGCTTTAAAAGTAAAAATGTTGGTTACGGAAGAATACATCCGCAGACTTTGTTTACACGGCAGCACGCAATCGCACCCCAGCGCAGAATCCGAGAAATCATCTCGAGAAAGAAAAGTAAGTCCTCGCAATCGATGCCCCAAAACAGCAAACAAACAAAGAATCCCCGTGCAGCGAGACTGTCCAGTGCACACCCCACTTGGACCACATGTAGACAGCAATCCGTATAGGGCAACATATGCTCGATGGGGTGCCGGCGCGCTCGTGTACAGTCCGTACATAAGCCGGTGGCGCGTGCGGTCGGAGCCCGACGCTGCTGCAGTCACCCTCTTTTCCGATCACATCCCGTTGAAGTCACCGATACTTCCAATAGGCGCGAGAGCCACTCGGCCGCGCGCAGCATCCCCCGATCAGCGCATCGAGTCCCCCGGGGGTGAGGCATCAGCGATAGCCGAGCGATCGAGCCGCCGCTATATAGAGCGAAAGCGAGAGAGAGAGAGAGAGAGAGCGGAACTCCGGCGACGCGCGGGGGAGGACTGGAGAATCGCGGAGAAAATCGAGAGCGCGGGGTGGGGGGCGGCGGCGGCGGCGGCGACGGCGGGCGGCAGCGCACGGGGTGGGGGATGCCACCCCCGCCCGGCGCGAGTTGCGCGGTGGGCTTGCGCGCCCCCGCTCCGGAGCCCCGGCGATTCGCGCGACTACCGCCCGGCGGCGCCACGCTACGGTCGCCGCTCGCGCTTTCTCTCCGCGGCGCCCTGCCGAATTTTCGTCCTCGAGTCGGCCGCGATTTTCGCGGCTGCTCGCGTTTCTCGCTGTTATCGCGGCACGGGGAGGGCCGACCGCCGGGCCGTGCACTCGAGCGAGAAGCCGCGGGCCCGGGGCCCGAGCGAGCCGCGCCGGAATCGGGCCGAGCGGCCGGGGGAAAGGGCCGCGCGCGGCGGACAATACTTTTGCCGCGGGGTGGCGGAAAGTGCGTAAAGCGGCACTCGCCGAGGGATGACTGCCGAGGGCTGCAGCCTGCGCGCTCGAGTTTAGTCTCGGTCAGAACACAGGCCTAGCAGGAGCCCGCCGAGAGAGCAGCCAGCAGCAGCACACGCAGCTCTCGCGGCTCCCTCGCTCCCTTTCACGCTCTCACCTCGCATCTCTCGCGTTCGTACTACTGTGCAGCCGCGCGGGCACTTGGCCACTCGCTGCACACGCTACACACACACAGGCACACTCCGCACATCTGGCCTACGCACTCGCTCGTTCGCGCATACACTGACAGGTGCGCGCGTGTGTGTACGACGTACGTGTAGCTCAGCGCCTGGAGGACCTGTCGCTCTCGAGAGCAGAAGAGAGTTGCGGCCGGTGCAGCGGACGAGATCCAGGATCCCGAGCGACCAGCAGCAGCCGACCAGCCGCAGTAGGTAGTTCGCATACATCACACGTATACGCGTACCGAGAGGAGCCGAGGTCTCGCTCGCAGAGGCGAATATTCACCCGTATCCTCGCGCTAGAGAGACGGAGACAGGCTTGTATGTATAGTGAATGACAGTGCGCGACACCAGTCGAGAAATGTAAAGGGAAAGAGCGAGAAAAGGGAAAACCTTGAGCGCGCCGAAGCAGAGCAGCGGCAGCGTGCAGGCGGCGTAGTGAGAGGCGAGAATTGGTCCCGGGACCTGCGACAACGTTTCTCGCGCGTATACACGCATATACCATGTACAATTGTACGGCAGTGAATATTGTGCTCTGTGACAAGTATTAAGGCGAATATCAAATATTTCATTTCGTGCGCGATGTACATATTGTATTCGTGCAAGTTGAAGGTTTTTCCCCTGCTCGCAGCGTATACGTATATATACGCGTGTACAGGCGCGCGTGTAACTTAGCCGTGCAGATCGGAGAGCGCGAGAGACAGATACAAAGAGCCCGAGACAGACAGAGAGAGAGAGAGACATGATTTATTTTTTACCTCTCGGCCTCGAGTCATTATAAAAGTCCTCTCCGCGCGTCGTTGTTGTTACATTCGAAGCTTCATTCGTGACTGCGCTGGAGAGTTTGTCTGTTTTCGATTCGCCGCGGCAGCGCTTGCGGTAAACATTTTCTGACGCTCCGGAATTTATAATTAAATTGATCAAGTGCCACGCGAAAATAATATTTTTACATTTTTACCGCGTGTTGTAGGGGCCGGTCTCGGATTCCGAGAATCCTTCCGAGAAGTTTACAAAAAAAAAAAAAAAAAAAGAAAAAAAGAAACGAAATGAAAAGAAAAGAAAAAATTGCGCCCGCGCGACGGATAAGATCAAAGAATTGTATCAGAACCGTTTATTTTCATTCCCGGCGTCGTGAAATCGTTAGCAGCGTAAACGTCTCTTTACGACTCCTCGCGCGGAGCATCTTCGTACACGCGCCCGTCAAAGATTCCGCGAGCTCGAGTTGCGTAATTAGACGAGTGGCCACATTTATTAGCGAGTCGCGCTCGCTCGTGCGCTGAATAAGCAAGCCTCGCGCGGAGACAAAAAAGGAAAAAAAGAAAAGAGATCGTAATAATGTGACACGATAGACGAGCCGAGAAAAAATGCCGAAAGTGATCGCTCTCTCTCTCTCTCTCCCTCTCTCTCTCTCTTTCTCTCTCGACGGGAGAGAGGAGATAGTCTCGCGTATCGGCGATCGGTGAAAATACACATGTAGCAATGTCCTCCGGGCGCGCTGCAGAGGAGCGTATACGAGGCAGTCGCTTCTTATATGTGGCTCACGTAGAAGCCGCCGCGGCTCGCGCTCACTTTGAACGCGCATTATTACAACGAGCGCGAGAGAGAGAGACTGTACACGGCGATCGCGCTCTCGGACGACAGACGGAGTTTTCAGGTGGATCGCGGGCGATTTTATCGGCTTTCGTGACTCGAAAGGGAATTGCGATGAATCACGGATATATACATACGACGTACAGACTGCTACGACAAATTCACCTGGAAATCGGAAGATCAAAGGGAGCTCGAGCTCGCCTCTACGTGCGCGCGCGCGCCTCGACCTCTTCGTGTATCGCTTTTTTAAAATCAATTTTCGGGACGATGCAAATACGCGCGTATATGACAGTTTTTCGTAACGAGTCAGCTCATATCTTTTCTCTCTCTCTCTCTCTCTATCTCTCCGCTGGCTGTCCGCGGATCCGAGCTCTGCCTGGATGTAAAAATATTTCTTTTTCGAATTAATTTTTAGCGTACACGCGCATACAGAGACGGGTATACACTCGACCACTATATCGTATAAGTCGTCGTTACAGACGAGCGTCTCGCACTTTGGGAATATTTGTCACGGCTCGCGTTTATTGCGCGGGATTCAGAGTCGAAACACGGCTGACGGCTACGTGACCATAGCTCGTCGCGAATATTCTTGATTGTCTCGTATAGTCGAGGACGGATACTCTAGCATTTATCTCGTGCCACGCGGAGTTTGAGAGCACACGGGGAGGGAGGGAGAAAGAGAGTATATAGCGGTCAACCAACTTCTCTCTCGTTGCCTAGTCCGGCATAAAGAGCCAAGAGCCTTTGTCCAGATAATGCTGCGGAGAAGTCCGCGCGTGATAACGAGTGTCGCGGACTTTTCCGTTCGCCGTAAAGTAGAAACGCGCGCTCGACTATTCGCCCGGCAGTATATACTAATGCGTCAACTTGAACTTAATACTCGGGCGCGTGCGTCTAGAAATTTAATTTTTAATCACCGCGATATTTCATGAAACGCGCGCGCCGCGACGACAGAGCCCTCGAGTCCGCGACGCCGCGAGTATTTATTTTTCTGCCGTCTGTGCGTTCGAGCAAAACGATAAACAAACCGTAATTGCTCGGTAAATCCGAAAAATTTTGACAGAAGAGACACCGGACGTTTCGATGAGCGCTGCGCGCGGCGCGGCCGGGACAATTAACGAATTATTTAAAATTACACAATAATTTCCCCTCGTTACCCGCTCGAGCGATAGCCGTCGTGCGCGCTGCGCACTTTATCTTCGAAACAATTAAACGCAGAGGAAAAAACTCGCATCTGACAAGAAAGAGAGAAGTCGCGCGAGCGCGGAGTGTGCGGCAGCAGCCCCCCGTCTCTTTCTTCTCATGGCTCTCGCGCTCGCTCCTGTCGCTCTCTCTCTCTCTCTCTCTCTATCTTATCCGGGGCTTCGCTCTCGGAAAAATTCGCTTACGCGAAAGCGCATCGCTGCAGTGTGTATACAAGAGTACGAGAGAAAGAGAGAGCGAAGCTGCTGCAACAGAGCAGCAGTGTGAGAGAGAGAGAGCGAGAGAGCAGCAGAAGACTCGAAGGGATCAAGAGGCGCGCGCGCACACACAGACACAGAGTCGTGTCCCTGAGCGCGGCTCTTGAACTTGGCCGGCGTGCAGCGTACGCGCGCGCGCTATATAGCACTCTCTCTCTCTCTCTCTCTCTCTCTCTCTGCCGCTCTCGCTGATGATGCCCCGTGCGCGCATCATTCGCCCGAGATATTGTTACAATCGCGAATAGAAGTCTACGGCTATAATACGAGTCCTCCTCCGCCGCGGCTATAATACACTCGCTCGGCAGCTCGCTCGTCTGCTTTATCGCGAAAGGGGTATTGAGTAGCGTGTGACTGCGCCAACCGGCTCTCCCATCATCAGCGGAATTTCAGGCCCGACGACGACGACGACGTCCGTGGAGAGCCAATCCGCACGGTTGTGTAGCGCGGCGCGCTCGCGCCTCCGTAATTGTTTTGCGTGCGAAAAATCACGCCGCTGGATTCCCGGAATCGGCCGTGGCGACACGCTCGACTTTCCGCTCGCCAGGCTCGTTCACTCCGCCGCTGCACACTGCAGCGGTGGAGTGCAGTATAGCGGCGCGACGACCGAGCTTCGCCTGATAAAAAAAAAAAGAAGAAGGGGGGCTGCTGGCTCTTCGGCTTCTTCGCTTTTTCTTTCCTTTATCTGCGCCGGTCGAAGACGTATACACTGCGGGAATCGCTTTCTTTTTCATATTTATAAAACTCGCCGCGCGCTCGCCGGAAAATACGAGTAGCCTACGCCGCGATTGTACGAACGAGAAAAACTATCCGGGGCGGCGCTCTTTTGTTTTGCGTAATCGAAATTTTAGATGATTCGCATTATCGGATCCCCGGCCCCCGTCATTGTTTCGTTCCGCTAATCACTGATATTTCACTCGCGCGCGCGCGCGCCTCTTTCGCGTGTTGTGTAAAAGAAAAAAAAACGCGCCACTATAGGCTAGTTATTATATTTAGCGGTGCGGGCTTTTGAAAAAGCCCGAATCACCGCGCGGCGAGAGAGCGAGATATAGCTGCGAAGCTCTTGCGTAAAAGTGAGGCAAAGTTAATGGCAAGGTTCGACGAGTCGTTTACGAGGATAATTCGCGTGGTTTGCGCTTACAAAGCCATATTTTAGAGTTCAAGAAGGAGCTCGGCTCGCAGTCTCGCTTGCTCTCGTTGCTGCTGCTGCTGCTGCTGCTGCTCCCTCGGAATAGACCAATTTGAACGGGGAAAGTTGGACTGCTGCAGACGCGCGGCTCCGCGGCGCTGCAGCGGCATAGAGCAGACGCGCGGGCGTCTAGGCGTTGACAAACTAATCCTCGCGCACTATACCGGGTGATCGTAAAGCAGCGCCGACAGCCCGTTGTCGTGTACTTTCGTGGGCGTTACCCAGCGATAAATATCGGTCACGATGTATTCATAACGCGCGGATGCCTATACACACAGACGCGCGCGTATATACACACACACATACACACACGCATACGCGCATACACGTGTATATATATACGTACGACGCTCGTCCTTTATTATATGCTGCTGCGACGCAGGAACGTGCCGGGAATCAATGAGCGCGAGAGCAGCCTTCGTCTTCTCGATCTTGGAATAAAAAGTCAACTTTCAGATATACTCAGCGCGACCCGAGCGCCCGAGTAAAGTATTGTCCTTTGTTGATGCGCGGCGACTGCTCTCTCCGGCTCATTGATATTCGCATCTAATTACCTTTGACTTTCTTTTATATGTCGAGCACTCCTATATACATTCTTTTCCCGGCCAACGACGAATTCAAATTTTTCTCCCCCCCCCCCCCCTCCTTTCTCGACTCTCTCGCTCTTTCTTTTCCCTCGAATTCCGTTGTTTACTCCGTCACACTCCTATATACACACGTGTAATGTCGCGTACAAAGAGGGCAAATATAATTCAATGCATAATGCAGCCCATATCATCGTTTATAAATACGATGCCGTAATTCAGATATGCGTATTCACGAATCGATCGGGCGTTTGCATGTGAAACGATATCAAACTTCCTGGCACCTGTGTCAAACGTACGAACGAACTATAGATCTACACGCTCCATCCGGGTTGTATCTCTCTGCGTCTATAGGTGTGTATCGACGACTAGTCGCGATGTTCCATTGGATAGGTAAAAATAAAAAAAAAACATCTTGCTTGTCAATACAGTCAACCCTTTTACGCCGGCTATTATCCGCACGCTCCGCGCGCGCTCTTGTATCTTATTTTTTATTTAACGGAAATACAATGCAAGGGAGATATAATAAAGGCGAAAATTGACGACCTTATGTCTCGTTGCTCATTTGCATTCACTGCAGCGGTTTCGCATTAATAATGAGTTTGTCACTGTCGACAACGTAATGACAAAGTATCATTGTAATTTTTTCATTCCTACTTTTTGCCGGACACATAGTTCGTGCAGGCGAGTGTAATTTGCGAATAATACGAGAGATTGGAGTTGTCTCCGAGATATATGCATACACATTTTAAATTTTAAAGCGCGAAAATAAATAATTTGCAGCGGAGCGTCAAGAGTGTTACTATGCTAATCAATAAAACAAATGGTACACACGCGCATTCTCTTTCTAGGAATAAACTCGTATATATTTTAGCTTCAACCCATTAAAACTTTAGCCAACTTCGCTTGTACGTAGCGCATGGACAATGACAGCGTTTCGAAATCAAAGAAAAATTGATTTGAGAATACGCGGTAAACTTGAGCGTCTCGGAGCTATATATTCATGGAACTTACAAAGTTTAATGTGTAATGTCATGCTGAAAGACTTTTGTATCACGGCTCGCTCGGCTCGAACACACACTTACACACTGCGCATATGCTATAATTATCTCTGCCTTGGTATGCACAAACAGAACTAAGATATACTCTCGACTGGTCAATCTCTGTCACTGGGGGATCTCGTATTTTCAGCATATCTCCCGAGATAAATAGCGCGAGTCCAGGGAAACGGGGAATTTTTCGTGCTCTCCGCAGAGCCGATGTCGTTATTGGTCGCTGAGAATTTTCCCGCGAGCGCCCATCCGCGGAGATTCCGCAGCAGCAGCAGCAGCAGCAGCAGCAGCTCCAGCGCGCCGAAGAAAAAAGTAACCCCCACCGGGCGAAGTAGGGGTACAAAGGAGAAGAGTAGGTATATAGAGCCGTGCCGAGCGAGAGAGAGAGAGAGAGAAAGCGCGCGGAGATACGCGAGGAAGGAGCGAGCGAGAAAGCTGCAGCAGCGGCGCGTCATAACTTATCCCGTCGAAGGGCGACCGATTCGCTTGAGCGCGCATCGCGAGTCGTAACGGGCGTTCGAGAAAAACTAGCGATTGGCAGGATGGGGTTGGAAAAGGGCGGGAGGCGCCGCTCGGGGAGTTGAAAATACGAGATCTCCTCACCGTTGGGTACCACCTCGCCAGCCTCCGCCGTTTCTTCCTCGCAGCTTGGTGTGCGCGCCGCGGCACAGTGCCCGCAAGTGCACACAGAGCTGCACGGCTCCCCACCAGCGCGACCCCGGCCCCCACCCCGGCCCAGCTCGGGCGTATTGGCCGACCGCCGGGTGGGGCAGCGCGCGCCGCGATTCGCTCCTGGGGGGGCTGGCCTACCCCCACCGCGAGACCTCGGCTCCGCCCATCCCCACCACCCGAGTATCGCCCTCCTCCAGTCAATGCATCGGTCCTCCGGTAGCTCTTAGTTTCAGGTTAGGAGCCTGCTAGGACGGGTCTCTCTCTCACTCTCTGGGAAGAGCGTCCGCTTGTGTCGAGGCAAACTCACTCGCTCAGCTCGCAGCGCAGCGGATGGTCTACGTACGCGCAGCAGCAGCAGCACCTCGTCATTCGACCCGATCATCAGCCGCGTGACGTTCTGCATTGATGGGACCTAATTCACCGGCGGCTGCAGCAGCGGCGATTGCGTCAACAGGCCGTTGATTCGCGCCACTGCAGGAGAGAGGACGGAGTCGTGCTTCGTGACGTACACAACAAACGGAGGAGCGAAAAAGCGAAAAGTGTTCGGGATGCAGAGGCGAGCGTAGTGCAAAGAACGTAACTCGTGTGATGAGATCACGCTTGCAGTGAGAGAAGACTGTCACGATCGGAGAGCTGTATCGCAGCAAGGGCTCGCTGAGGATCGGGAACGGCCGGTTATCAAAGTGTCGATCGATGTACCTGGAAGTGAGAATAATCCGAGTGAATTCGCGAGTGATCGGGCTCGAGTGATATTCGGCTGGATTGTTGAGAGAAAATACTCATCGCCGATGAGTCGTGGCAATGCCGCGTTTCCGGGTACGTTCGCGATACCGGTACCTCTCCACTTCTGTGATTGTTGTGCAAAGTTCTTAGAGGTTTGAAAATCCGCATCGAGCGATTAGCGACACTTTGGCGCGAGAGCAGCAGAAGCAGCAGCAGCAGCACAGCGACAGCCGAGAGAGAGAGAGCTGTAGCCAGTAGTTTCGCTAATCGGAAAAGAGACTCTGGAGTCGCGATCCGGTGGTCGCGATTCTGTCGCGAAAGGAGCGAAGGACGGAAAGAAGACGGGGGTGACCGGCGGCGGAGTGGTTTCGGGCACGCCGGGTAAGCACGAAGCCGTCAAAGTGGCTTCGTCACTGGGGCTCCAGGGGCCTGCTGCGCCGATCGGGGCCCAGTTACTCCAGGCTTCAGCCGCGGCGGTGGCCGGTCCAGTCGCCTCCTCGGAGGCCGTCGATCATGCGAGCGCGACCGTTTACCACGCTAACCTGCTAACCGGGACCAGTGGCAACGTGCAAGCGGCCCTCCAGCAGCCGGCCGCCGCGCTACTCTCCTCGTTCAACCCGGTGGCCGCCCTCGCCAGCATGCAGGCCGAAGCCAGCTCCCTCGACCTCCAGACCATGCAGAACATGGAGTGGCTCTTCAAGAAGGAGCGCATCTACCTGCTCGCGCAGTTCTGGCAACAGGTAAGCCCGAAAACGCTCCTCTACTTCCACCTCGTATTTTCCTCGGCGCGCAGTGCGTGTACAGTGCCAGTGACGTTTTGACAGCTCGCGGCCTAGACTCCCCCTCGAGAAGGCATCGCGCGACTCCGTCAGTGATCGATCGGCCATCGGGGATTTATCCCATACGAGAAGCTCTCGTCATTTTCTCTCTCTACGTGAATTCAGCTCGAAAATCTCTCGCAGCGCGCTCGTATAATTAATGCGCGTAAAAAACAAAAATAACAGTGCACCGCCATAAAGCGCAGCGTGTGACATCTCGCGCACGCCTATATACGCGCGCGCGCGAGTCTTGCCGACTTATAAAAAGATGCTGCTCCGCGAGTGTATAATTAGAAAGCATCCGAGACATGTCATCGTTCGCGCGTCTGGAATACCGCGACTCGATTTTTCACTTATACACATCCGTTATTGAGCGTATGGAGGTAGCGAGACCGTTCGATCAGCGATTCGAAGCGTCGATAAAAACGAGCGAGACTGCCGCGCAGTTTGATACACCGAGGGGGAGAAAAACAAGTCGGCCGCGCCGTGCGAACGCGTCACTCGCTCGGGTATGAAGCAATTAAACGCTATTCACCGCTTAATAGACAGATAATTAGCGAAAAGCCAGCTCGGCTGTATCCCGCGATTTGGCGAGCGGAGAGATAGTACGCGTGTGTGTAATCCGACAGTGCAGTATATAGCGGCGTCGAGTGTGTCTCGCGCGCCTAAGAAATTCACGCGAGTATCCGTACGTGCATCAATAATCGCGAGCTCTCGCGTACAAGTGAAAAGAGACGTGTGCGCGACTATGTATAGTGTATGTACACACACACAAGTGTATTAAAGCCGGAATATCGAACGAGTCGATGAACCTTGAGAAAGGATTCACCAGTCTCTCTTTCTCCGCGCGCGACGAGTCCGTAAAACGCTCGTCGGTGTATTCTCGGAACAAGCGGTGCTCTCCAATCGGCGGTATTTTCCAAAAACGAGCGTGCTCGCGAGAGGAATTAAGCCGGGCTTGAATTATTGACGTCCAAGTGGGCGCCAGCACACACACACACACTCTAATACACACGCGTACGTCTGTATATATGTATATATAGATATATCGATGAATCCTAACGCGTTTAACAGCTTGTACAGATACTCGTGTGCATATAAGCGGCTCGCGTGTTTAATTGACAGCTCGGGAATATAAGGGCGGTGCTACTGCTCTGCCTGATCGCGCACGTCGCTCGAGAATATTTGACAAGGGTTGGGAGAGAGAGAGAGTATAGCGAGCCTCTGGTGCGCGCGTTAAACAGAGAGAGAGAGAGAGAGAGAGAGAGAGAGAGAGAGAACACCGAATCGGGAAAAGGATTTCGAGCTGAATATTTCAAGCAGCTCGAGCAGGAAATTTCCTCATTCTGTTTCGTCATTAATGCTCGGATCAGTGTTCCCAGGCTATATATCTCGTGCAGATTCGTGTTTATATCGGAAAGGCGACTATATAGGTATAATATTGTGCAGGTGCTACAGCGCTGTGCACGCGCGCGCGGGGCTCTCATCGAATTTTCCCCATCCGGCCTTTGATTCGCCGATTTTTGCCTCCCGTGTACACGGTGAAGCGGCTGCTCAGCGCGCGATTCCTTATTAATCGACTATATTTCAAAGCGTCATTAACTTATCGCCGCGATATCTTTCCCTCGAACGGTGGCAACTCGATAAGGGTTCAATGCGATTAGCCGTTTCTGCAGGATCCCGAAGTGACAAATCGAGTCGCGGGGATAGTACATTTAATTCGTAACCGTCTTCGATAACTCGATTTTCGCGATAAATCCCTTTAGCGGCGCGTTCGAGAGATCAGTCTGAATAATTGGCCCGAAAGCAGCTGCGCCGCGGTAAACGCGCGCTGCTCTTTTCGATCGCGGCGCGGGCTCTAATTGAACAGCGCGCGCGCTGGCTCCCGCGGAATAATCATTTCATTTCCTGATTGACGTTTTGACGGCAAATTGCCGCTTTTCTATTTTAATTATTTAAAAAGACCGACTAGCTCTCGGCTCCCCGCGCGCGAGCCGGCGAAGCACTTTGCAATCGATTTCGCGTTAAAGACTCTACACGCTCTCAAGGCGCGTATATTGTTAACGAGCATCCGCAACGAGAGAGCGTGAGCGAGAGAGAGAGAGAGAGAGATGTCATAATTAGAGAAAAAGGCGCCGCTAAATTATTGAGCGTCGAGCTAGCGAGGTAAAAAGTACAAAGCCGCGTGTGCACTACCTATAGATATAGAAAGGGGAGTAGAGGAAGAGAGAGAGAGAGAGGCATCGGAGGCAGAGGCGATTAAGGATTAAAGCGCGACGTGGATGATGGCGCGCGCTAGTATGCGCGCAGGTAACCCGAGGATATAGAAGGTCGGAGGTCCTTGGGTAATTGCTGGTCGGTCAGATTCTCGGTCAGTCGAGCGATTCTGCGGGGGTTGATCGCGCGCGCGCGCGCGCGCCTGCGAGGGTGAGGAAAGGAGCGGCCGAGAATCCGGCTTGGAAGTTTCTCTCTCTCTCTCACTCTCGCTCGCTCTCCTCGGCCGGCGAGCCACGTGAAAGCGCGCGCAAGCTCGCAGTACTTGGCCGAGAAAGAGAGAGAGAGAGAGAGCTTGCTCGGAGGATATAGTTCGAACAATTTCGGGACGGCACGCGCGCGAGCCAGAGAAACAGAGACGGAGAGAGTCGACCAACTTGCGGCCAAGTGGCCGGGCGTCTAGTGGCAACAATTGTCACGCCTCGACGTCTACCGTTTTCGCTCTTGCGTCGCCCTTAGTAAACTATAGCGGAACATCAAACGCTCCCCACCCCCCCCCCCTTGACGACTCCTCTCGCGCGAAGTCACAGCGTTGTTTTCTTCCGCCGACAATTTGTTTGCTACTCGCATTTCTCTCTATACGCCGTGCGCGACTGCACGCGTGCGCGCGACTGTGCAAGAAAGAGAGGGAGAGAGAGAGAGAGAGTGAGGAGAGTTAAATTAATCGAAATAAAACTGTTTGACAAGTTGGAAATAGCAAACAATGAGCGCGTTGAATTCAGCTGACAGAAACGTCAGCTCGCTTATAACGCCGGCTGTACGCGACAATATTAAGCGATCGCGACGCAACACGTGCGCGCGCGCGCGCGCGCGGCGGTATGATATCGGCCGACTGTATACCTGTTTCCAATAAAATAAGCTCGCTTAATAACGCGCAAACTAGTCCGGGCAGCGCGCGAGAGGCGCGAGAGCTTACGTTAAATAACTAAAGCGGCCTGCATTACGCGCCGCTATACACATGCTCTCTCGCTCTCCTTCTCGTGTAGACCGCGCGCGCACACATCGTACACCCACACGTATAACACATATAGCACACAGGGACGTCCTGCGCCGCATAGTTTCACGATTATCCCTCCGTCCTGCTTCCGCCTCATGGTTCTCTCTCGCTATGTGTATTACACTGTATACACATGCGACTCGCGGCTCGACGTCGCGCGCGAGCTCTGAAATTCGAATGCGGTATATGTATTTCGATTTATTAGCGAAACGACCTTGCCTCCCTATATATCTTCCTCCGATATACATCTGGCGCTTGACGAATTCGAGAGAGAGAGAGAGAGACTTTTGCTCGCGGCCTCTAGCGCCAATTAAAATCCATATACATATTTATGGGATTCGTGTGTGCCGAGGCCCCGCCGCTAGAAATACAATACACAGAGAAATTCTCTCTCTCGCGCGCGCGCGCGCGCCAGCTCGTCCACAATGAGAAATCTGTTTGGAAAACAGGCAGTGATTCATGCTTCGATTCACGAGCTTCGAGCTCTCGAGAGACGAAAATTCAGAAGCGCGCGCGGCCGTCCTCCTCCTCGTAAAGACAGATAAAGAAAAGTCGTGAGAGAGGCTGCTGCTGCTGCTGCGCTGCTGCTGCTGCTGCTGCTGCTGCGGGCGAGTCGATGGCCCATACGCGCGACTTCGAGAATGTATTGGTTTCTATAAATATTGCGACACCGAACGAATTCCGAGAAGGAAAAAGAAAGATCGTCGCCTCTCGCCGTCTTCGTCGTCATCGTCGTCGTCGTCGTAGTGTAGTCGTCGTCGTCGTAGTCGTCGTCGTCGCAGTCGTCGTCGTCGTGGGTGAGAGAAAGCAAGAAAGAGATATAGAGAGGGACAGTCGTCGCAGCTCGCCGCAGAGAGAAAATAAAAGAGCGCCTCGGATGCAGATGCGATTTGGCATAGAGTGTCATTGCTCTCTTGAGCGGAGCCGGTATATATACGGTATATATCTGGCCATTTCTCCTTTTATATATACACGGCGTGCCCGCGGAGCTCTCTCTCTCTCTCTCTCTCTCTCTCTCTCTCTCTCTCGCCGCGCCGCGAGCGCTGCACCGATTTTTTACTCATAGACGGAATAAGGAAGGAGGGGGGGGGGAGAATGCGCGTGCGTCCTTGCGAGATTGATTTACTTCATCGGCGAATTATACGAGGTCAACCGGCGAACCCCGTCCGTTAGCCAGAATCGAGACGTTCGTCGATTATCAATGAGAGACCGGCGCCTTCTGCGCATTACTTATTTGCTACTCCTTTCTTTTTTGTCCATGCCTGTCGTCTCTATTTCAATCTTTTCTCTATTCCACATCTCTATAGCATTTTGCTTATGGATTCAGGCAGCGATATCCTCGCAATTAGTTGTAACCGTATCCCGAGTACGACCAGCTTAAACTTTCAAATGATATTCTCCGCGTGTTTTATGCACATTTTAAAGAAAATGTATTTCTAGTGTAAAAGACGAGCGCTTTAACATAATCATGTGCAATCTTACTCCGGTATATAGAAACTGACAGAACAGGTAATCTGCTTGGATTGTACATTTTCCTGGAATTTTTCCTCTACACGTATGTACAGGATAAATTAAATTACAAAGTATATTATTATCCGATCCAGTATATCGTACAATAAAAAAAATAAAGAAATAACAGCCGTCCTTATAAAGTAAAGTCCGCGCAGTAGCCTTTCTCTTTTATGAAGAGGCAAACATCGTCTCGACGCGTCTAAAATTACAAAAGTTCGATCCCATCGATAAAAACAGTCGGGCTTCCGGTGGAGCTATAGACGCGTTCAAGAGATGATTCGGCATATGTAAAGAGCGAAGACGGTCAGACAGACAGATGATTCGTCTCGAGCGAGCCAAGGATGATCCTATATACACGTACAGCGTGTATTATATAGAGGACAAAAGTTTTGCCACCAGTGCGCCGATGCCTCCTCGTCTCTCCCCCCCCCCCCCTCGATTCCCCTCGCGCCTCGCGACCGGCGGGGAAATTCCCCCCACCAGCTCGCCGAGAGCCGAAGGGTTACCGCAGTGGTGGGGGGGCCACATATACGACGGCAGCGGCGCAGCGCTCGCGGGAACTTGTCGAAATCCCCGTGAGGCGGCGGCACTTCCCAATCTTCCGCGCGAGAGCGCGATCCAGACGGATTGAGTCACGCGGACCGACCGCGGCCAGACGACGAGCGAGAGAGAAAGAGAAAGAGTTTACGAGAGAGACGGAGCTGCCCTGCGCGTGCTGTAGCTCTCATCTGCGCGTTCAACCCAATTACGAAAACAAACGGTGTTATACGAGCCGAAAAAATTGTGATTCGCTTGGATCTCCCGCGCGAGTCGCTCGATAAACAAATTCGAGATTATCGACTGCGGCGCGAATTTCAAATATCATATCTAATCCACCAATGCGTCGTCGACACTCCATTCACACCCGTTTCGACGATTTGCATGTATGGGAGTTCGATCGAGACGAGCAATTAGACGCAAATATAGGAGATTAATAATGGGATACACGCACGCGTGCGATATGCCTACACCTCGAAATTGTGTATATACAGCTGATGCTTAGGTTCGAGACTGCCTTGCCGCTGGTCTGCTCTAGAATCGGTTTAGACCTCCAGGCGAGACTCTGTTTAGAGCTTTACGACGTGCGAGTGGATATGATTAGAGCTCCCCGAGTTTGCTCGAGTCAGCTGCGAGTTGGGATAGCGAATCGTGTGCGGTGTGTATATGCATATACGTATACATATACATATACATATATATACGTTCCTCTCTCGCTGCGCGTTCGGATCACGTGTGCACCTACACACATGCCGAGCGCGGCGTATACACACTCGACTCGCTTGCCGCTGCTGACTCTGCTGCGGGTTACGCTCGCACGCTATACATGCAGCGCCTTTATTGTTTTTTATTTTCCCCTTTGTCCGCGCGGGCTCGATAATAATATAACACAAGTGACAACAAAGCAGAAAAGCTATAAACACGTTATTCGTCATAAATACGTATTTGAGAGCGGAGCGCGACGAGGCCTTATATTTACGAAAGCGCTGATATTAGTGCGCCGTTTGCGAAATAGGACTTGAACTAATAGAGCAATTTGCGGCTTGTGTCGCACTCGGGATTCATTATGTGTACAGGCGCTCGATGATGATGATGATGCTGCTGCTGCTGACGATGGGCGCAAGAGAGTCGGAATCGAATTTTTCATCATCCGTCGGCGAAAGGGAAGTTGGTGCACTCGCGCGGGAGTTTCGAAAAAATGTGTACTCAAGATACATCGCAAGAGCCACTCGAAACGAACGGTCCGCGCGGTGACAAAGTCTCTTTCTCTCCTCCGCCGCATCTTCGGATCCTTTATATGCGTCGAGTCGCGATGCTCGTCGCGGGGGGAAAAAACAAAACTCGAAGCTCATATATAGCATCGGTATAGCAACGCTCGCGCGCACCGCACAAAGAGCCAAAGCGATCGCTTTACTTTTGACTTTGGTCTCTTTGGTATATAGTCGCTAGAGCGTCTATTAATAATACGCACGCGTTCTTTCTCCCTCTCTCGCGTATATAGCGCACGCGATCCTTGCACATGTGCTCGGAGCAGCGGCGGCAGCGGCAGCAGTATCGAATCTCGAGATCGTTGGCAAGTAGGATTATACCGCGGTGATTTTAGTCATTCGCTCTTATTTTTCCATTTTCCTCTCCTCGCCTCCGAAGCGCAGCTCGGCATCAGCGGCGACGCACTTTCTACGGCACGGGGCTTAGAGCCCCTCCCGATACTCGGCCGTGGCGGCTGCACTTTTGGATAATATACCGACGTATAAGACGCGCGATTATTAATTCCCAGTCGTGGCGTTATTTCTGAAATAAGTGATTTAGTTGGCGGAGCGCGAGTAGCTCTCTCTCTCTCTTTCTCTGCCTTTCCTTTTTCTCTCTCTCTCTCACTCTCTTTCTGTCTCTTTCACTGCTCTTCGCTTCCTCCGCCGCTCTCCGCGTGTGTCTCTCTCTCTCTCTCGGCCCCAGACTCTCTGATTCACCCACACTCCCAAAATATATCCAAATGTGCACGCGGGGAGCTGAGAGAGCAGAGCGGAGCGGAGGCGCGCAAGAGAAGAGAAGAGAAAGTGAGATAGGCGAGCGAGCGAGCGTCTCGCTACTTAAGAGTCCATTTACTGCCGCGTCGTCCGCGCGGAAATCAAACGCTCCTCTCTTAGCCGAGCGCGCAGCAGCTAGCTCTCTCTCTCTCTCGCGAGCGCGAGATGCACTTGCGCGCAGTTTATGGGACGCGAAAATGGGCCCTGCAACTGCCCTCGCCGTCAACGCGCGACAGAGTGATTATGCACTCGTCGGCCATTTATTCCTGTACCAACTCATTAGACATCATTATTATAGAAACAGCCGTCGCGCGCGAGAGAGAGAGAGAGCTGCACATACGCGCTGCAGAAAGAGAAAGAGAGAAAGAGACTAAGGATACTTTGCGCGGCTCTCAGCCCTATACGCCTTTGTTTACTTTGGCCCCGAGCTCCGACAAACACTTTAATTCGTGAAGCTCGCCTCTGTGTCTAGTTGCATAACAAAAGAGACGGGCGAGCGAGCGAACGAGAGAGAGAGAGAGAGAGAACGTTGACGGAGACGGGAGAAAAATACTTACGCGTGTAGATTGATCGGTGCATCTGATTAATTGCCGCACAATGCGGGGGACCCAGAGAGGTTTTCTCGTTACGTAAAGCCAGTCCAACGGGCTCGTCGTCGCGACGCGGGCTTCTTCCTATTGCAATACAAATAGCGTCTCCTCTCGGTTTCCCGAGACCGGAGAGAAAGACCTGGAAACGTCGGTCTCGGTTCGATCGCTCGCTGCACTGCCGCATATATAGTGTATACAGCGGTGAAAGCTACACAGCTCATTGGAGCCGATGGCGACCGGTCGCTCGCAGCTCTGCGGCTACTTGTGTCTCTATATAATAGACGCGTGTGCTCCGCATCGATCTGTATACGATACAGGCGCTTTCTCGCCGCGGTAAACTGCGCGAAGCCAAATTTTTCGGGCCCGCTCAAGCGAGTTTCTTAATGCTTTTATTAGGAATCGATAAATCCTCTCTGTCTCTCGCTTTACGATCGCGCGCGCGCGCGCGCGAGTGTGACGCATGTCCCGGGCTAACTTCACACGTACGTATCGTATATAATACGCTCTGCAGCGTGTTATTTGGTTCGCAGAATATCGAGAGAAGGTTTTATATCTGTGAGAAATGTGGCACTTTACGACTCGCTAATGTTTTGCTTTCAAAATAAATATTTCCCCAGTTCGGGCATATAACCATATACCTATATACGTGTACGCGCCAGCCCGCGGAGCTAGCCTCTATACGTATAATACGTATGTGCTGCAGCAGCCGGAGTCGATGGAGGGCGTGTCGAAAGCCATAAACTGCGGAGGTTAGCGGCGGCGGCAACGGCAGCACACGTGTGCACACACATACGTATATGTATATACGTACACGCGGGAGGCAGCAATACGGATGGAGCGACTCGCGCGGCCGGCGCTAATTCGCAGGTATAGAGAACGGAACGGCAAATTGCCGCTGACCACACATGAGTCGCGCCGTATAGCTGTCAGTGTCGCGCGCGCGATCGACGGATCAACAGCCGCATATCGAGGGAGAGAGAGAGAGAGAGAGTGACAAAAGCAATGGGCTGCCAGTCAAGCCGGTCGACACCGACGATGAGTAACCTGCTTTTGTAACGCCCGATAAGAGCGTGATACAACCATAACGAATATATCCAGCCCGCTCTGGAAATCATCACGGCTCTGTGTGTGTGTGTGTATGCGTGCGTGTGGGTATATATATCTATTCACGCGGCGTACAAACGAGCTTAATTAATTAATTCGTCTAATGAGAATTATTAGTCTGCTCGCGGCTATATACGTATATCGCTCTGCACCGCGGCGCGTACAATGTTTCGCACCGCGCAAGAGCGGATTGATAAATCGCCGAGTTCCCCGAACGTGCGAAAGAACGTCTCGCTTATATATAAGTACACACACACACACACACACACACACACATAGCGAAAGGAAAGAAAAAGTCGGTGCGATCGGTTAGAATCTGGCCTAGAAGCCGAGAGCGCGGCTTACGTTATAGACATCCATGCGGTATATACGTGTATTATGTATACCTATACACTCGCTGCTGCAGACATCGACCGCGCGTATATACACGTACGATTGTACGCGTGTGCGCGCGTATACATATAGTCGCCGCGTGTTGGAAGCAGTAGCGCGTGTGCGCAACAGATGCGCCCAGGCACGCGAGCTCGTGGGACGCGCGGGTCGCGAACTCACGTCCGGACCTTCCGGTCGCCCAGTCTATATACGTATATACAGTCCTACACACGCATACACAGTAGCACGAATATTTGGCAAGTAGACGCTGCTGTGCACCCTCCCCCCCTCCCCCTCTCCCTCCGTCGCTATGCGAATTCCTCACTGCTGCTGCTGCTCCTCGCTGCTTCTACATACATGCTCTCTTTCTCGATCTCAAGGACGATCGAGCGGTGCGTCGACGGTCCGCGCACGCGACACTTGCTCCATTGCCTCGCGAGCGTATGCGCACACGGCTATATTTATTATTTCCTTAATTATTGTTATGTCGATTCGAGTCGCGAGAAGCGGACACGGCTCTTCCGTGCCAGCTGCGATTTTTTTTTCTTCGCTGCATCTCATCTCATCCTTCTGACTTGGCGGGGCGAGGGGCGGAGGGGAGAGAAGAAATAGTGTACGAGCTACTCGGTGCGTATGCGCGGCGTGCGCGCGTGTGTACGGGCAGTAAAATTATTGCCAGGCCAGATAAAAGTCTAAACACACAATGATTTTTCAAATAAATTAGCTCTAATGTTACACTCGGACTTATCAGCGCGACGTTGAGTAATAGGACGCGGAATAAATTGTCCGGCGAGCTCGCTTGCGCGCGCGCGCGAGAGAGAGAGAGAGAGAAAGAGATTCGATCGATTCGAGTAGACCCCCACTGGAAATACCCCAATAAATTTCATTCAGCATTATCAATCTTTCTATTAAAAAAGAAACGGTGGAGAGAAAGAAAGAGAGAAAGAGAGAGAGAGAGAGATACGTCCCACGCGATCAATCGGTCGCTCGGGCGAAGGAGAAAAAAGAAGGTCGCCTCGGGTCGGCGCTCGGGGGGGGGGGGGGGAGAGAACTAAGTAGTCAAATCGGCGTCGCGTTATGTAAAAAGTCGCTATCGCGATCGCGAGAGTCGTTTTTATGGAAAGTTAGAGACGGCGTGCATCCGTCTCCTCCGTCTCTCCTTCTTTATATCTCTTTCATTGGAAGACTATTCAAAGGTCGCTTGGACCAGTTCCAAATTCCGAATGCTCGTCCGCGAGACGACCGAGCGCAAGAGAACGGGCTCTGTGTCTCCGCGAGCGAGTGTCGGAGTTGTGCTCGGGTGTATAGGCTCGAGAAAGAGTGTATCGGCCGGATGAAGCGTCCCGCTGCGATTTGTATTACGGAGATCCGCTGCCGCTATGCTGTTCTTTTTTCCTGCCGGGGAAATCCGAAGTCGCGCGGCGGCGCGTCGGAATAAAGTTTCGACGTGGAGCCCATCAGAGAGCTTTGTCCGCGGCGCGTTGTCGTCTTGTTTATACGCGGGCAGCTCAATAAAATTCGCGCGGAAAATTATCTCTCGTCTCGCGCCCGCGCGAGCAGCCGCCGCGACTGAAGCGTCGCATAATATATTTTTCGCGGACGCAGAACAAACAAGCTCTCGCGCGCACCGAGTGAAAACCACACGCGCGCGGCTGCAGCAGCAGCGTGCGGTGAAAAGTTTTTAAACGGGGATACTGCGCGATAGAGCGTCTACGATTATTGCAGTATGGTAGCGCGCTCGCTCGCTCGCGCGCATTGAGATGCACGGCGGAATAGTAAATTTATAGTAACGAAGTAATTTTCTTGAATAATTTAGTAGCGGTTGTACAGTCGGAGGATTATAATAAGTACATAGAGGCGAGTATAATCGAGATGAAATACAGCGCAGCTGTCAGGCCTGGCACTTTCCGTTTTTACGACTGCTGCAGCGCAGCGCAGCGCGCGCTTCCCATGAAAGGCGAGAGCGCGCGCGCCACGGAGAGCCCGCACAGCCTTGCAGCAGCAGCAGCAGCAGCAGCTCGCGCTTATTGTCTGTTTACTGGCTGCGCTCGCGATACCTACGAATTTATGTTCGACAATGTGCAATTACCACCGACAGATACCGCGGCTACTTTACATGATTAGCAGATATCCGTACGCATATACACGCGCGCGGGGCCGACTCGCTGTGCTGCATATATATATACACACTATACAGTGAGAGCTGCGCGAGCGCGCGTGCGTCTCGCTAAACGCTCGCGGAGAGTAGCTCCGGGAGCTGCTGTAGCCGAGGCGCATGGAAGAAAGCGTATATGTATATAAGCGCCAGAGCGCTCTCGAGGAGTTTGGTTTAGCGCGCTCCGGCTACGAGCAATTATGCAGGAAAGCCATAACTCGTCGCGCGGCTGGCATATCGGCGCCTAGACTACTGCCGATCTCGTTACACACACACACGCGCGCGCGCGTGTAATACGACGTATACACACCTCGCGCGCACGCGTCAAGTAATGGCTATTGAAAATCATTAAATCATGAATAGTCATCGTATATCGCCAATTAGTGCTCTCTCCCCTCCCCCCTCCCCTTTCTCTCTATCGCAGACGCACGAGGCGATGTATATTGTATATTGGCCCTCTCGGATGAATATTCAGCGAGAGAAGGAGAGAGACAGAGAGCTCGCACTCTCTCGGGCCAGTTGCTCTCCGAGCGAAGCACTCACTGCAATATCCACACATGCAGACGCGTGTATACTGCACGCACTGCTGTAGTATCGGAATCGTCACGCGAGTTTCTGCTCGGCTGCGGCCCTCCACTCTCGGCAGCTTGAGTGTGTGCTAATATTATCGATAGATCCCTCTTCCTGTTTCGCCGCCGCCGCCACCGACGTCGACGTGCACCGGCAATTTCCACGTCGGCAACTTTTCCTTTTACAGCTTCTCCCCCTCCTCACCCGCGTCCCGCTTATACACATATTTTCGTTTTATATTTTAATCGCTTGGCGCGCGCGCGCGCGCGCTCGCGAGCTTAAATTTAATGAATCCGCGAGACTATTATATATATACGCGTGCAGGGTATATATAATCACCGGTGTAAACGGCAAACTTTCCATAGATGTATATACGCGTGTACAACGTGCGAGAGACACACATCGCCTCGCGGCATAATTTCATCGCATGTACACATATACACACATCGGGGGGAATTATCGTCGGCAGCTGTCGTAGCTTGACGAGTGCGTTCCTCCGGTTTTATTTTGGACACACGGCGCTGAGGCGGCCGCCGGCCGATTGTGTGCAGCGCGCAGTACGTTATACACATGAGCGTCGCGCCGGGGACTTTGTATTACTTAGTCGCCGGCTGATAATTTGTCGTCGCTGTGTGTATACGTGTATACGCACTCAGCGCCGAAACGCAAACGCGAACGGAAGAACGGATTGATAACTCGCCGGATGTCGGGCGGTGCGGCTTACTATCCTCGCCTCGCCGAGCGATAGCCTCTGAAAATAAGTTATCGATACGCACGCTGCTCGCTTACGAATTATTTTGTTTATTTTCGTGAAAAAAGAAATGGAAGCGAAAAAAGGCGCTACACAGGCTGCATAATTATACATCGCTCTCGGTGCACACATACGCCACTCGGAAAATATCAATCCGGTCCGCGAGCGCTGCATATATATAGCGACGAGGGGATAATACCCGGGCAATTTTCCAGTCAGCCGCAATCTCCCGCGAATCTGTCGGAGTATAGCTGTTGCGCTGGTGAAACCGCGAGATCTCGGGGATGGACGGGTGGAAAAGGATTGTTGTTGCAGCTGGGAGTCGCAGAAGAAGCTGTTTACGCGCAAAGGCTATATGTAGATGTGCGGGGCACTAGGAGCCGCGCGGCTTCAGTTCATCAATCGAAGTCGGCAACCGGATCGTTCCGCATGGAATCGGCCCGAGCGGCGGAAAAGGAACTCGCTATCGCGCTCGCGCTCGCGTCTCTGGGCGAACGATGTGTTGCGCGTCGCTCGACCGGCTCCGGTTTACATGTGTAAATTCATCCGGATGTGACGCTGACGCCGAGCAGTGGCAGTCAATCGTCGGCGGCGGGCCGAGATTTCGAGAGATTTTCGTTCCCATCGGCCGCCCCGCAAGTAGACAAACACGCAGCTTATATAGACGCATGGCATCGCAGGCATGCGCGCGGGGGGGGGGGGGGGTGATGTGTGCGTACATACGCATGTGCGACAAGCTACACTGCTATATGCGCGCGATCCGCTGCTGCTCTTCGGGATTTTTAAATTGTATCTATTGGCTGGTAGCGATTGAAAGTAATTGAATGAAGCGGTCGGCCGGTTATTTACGAACGTTTAAGCCTCCGAGCCAACTATCTGTCCATTCATTCGTCTGTCCCTTCATTCATTCATCATTCACTCGGAGAGCGAGCGAGCGAGTAGCCGCTCTGGTGTACGGGCGCTGCATGTATAGCAGTAGTAAAGGCCCATTCAATTGATCGGTGATTGTCTAAATTATAAGATTGCCATACAATGGCTCTCATCTCGACCTATTGGGGTCCCGCGTTCGACGCGCGCGAGCGCACGCGGCCGCCGCCGCCGCAAGCAAACGCGCAGCTCCTCCGCAGCCACCGCCGCCGCTACTACTGCTACTACTACTCTCTCTACAGTATGCGCTCGTTACGTCACCACTTTATAGGACCGGATCGTAAGCGCGAATGCGTTACGCGCGGATAGGTATAATGCCAACGCCCACCTATGGTCCCCCACATGCGTATATAGCACCTCTCTAATAAGGAGCCTGCCATCAAATCCTCGCCGTGCACCCTTCTCAGCCCTGATGCGCGACTCGCGCCGCGTGTAAGCGAGTTTTCGTCTCCCCCCCCCCCCCCAGCCCCTATAATCCGATTCCACTGGCGCTGCACTGCGGATTAGCCGATGATCATCCAGCTCGCTCTCTCGCAGTCTCTCGGCTCTGGAACGCGTCGCGTTAGTCCGTGCCGATTTTTCCGCCGTCAAGGACGCGGAGTCGCGCGAGACTGCGGCTGCGTCGGGAGTGCAGCGTAATTCAAAAGTTAGGTCCTCCCCTGGCTCGCTCATCGCATCAGTCGTCGCGCGTGCGTCCTCGCACGGAAAAGTTAAGGTGTCGTCCGGGAGTATAGGTCTAATCCGCGAAACAGGCTTAATTGTCGCTAGCATTTAAACGAGATAACGCGTATATGGTCGTATCGTGTCCGGCTAACTAAGGTCGGCGCCGCGAAATCGGTTTACCATAGCGCTCGCAGTCCGATTCCTCCGTACAAGTACGCGCATGTGTGTATACGCGGCGCGCACGCGTCTCTCGCGCGGAACTTTATCGCGGGCTATGGGCTTAGAGCTTTGAAATGGGATATCGGTAGCTCCCTCTCTCTCTCTTGCTGCAGCGCTCGCTTATAACATTGCCATTAACGTCACACTCCTCTGCGCGGAGCGAGTAGCGCGGAAGGAAGGAGTAGCGGGACACGTTCTCCCGAACGCGATTTGGCTTTTAGGATCTCTGCTGCTCAATTTCCGAGGATGTATATAGCTGTTGCGCGTATACATATATACCTATATGGGAGGAAGGGAGAGAGAGGGAGGGAGGCGAAGGACTCTTTGGAAAATTGGAAAGGACAATTGGCGCGCGAGGTCTATTTTGCGCGCAAAGCCGATTACCTCTCGGCGATGGCTCGCTGCACTAAAATACGTATTCGCTTCGGCACTTGCGGATATTCCCCTTCCTCGCCGCGGATTCGAGGAGAGAGAGAGAGAGAGAGACTGCGCATATTATAACGCACGCTGTAAAGCAAAGTGATTCGGCGACGCGCTCCGCTATAACTTGACGCGCTCTCCCGGTCTAGCTACGAGTTATCTCCTGTAATTGTGTGTGTGCGCGCGCGTGTGTGTGCACATGTGTGGTCGATAGCGAGACTATAGACGTTAACGGCCGAGCCGTAAACGCCGCGCCGCTGCGCTACTGCTGCTACGTATATACACGCGCACGTGCAGCGCTTCCTTCGCCGCAATGATTTTTCCCATTAATACGCGCACGTACTTGCGAGGCGGCTCTCGCGCGTAATTAGCGGCTCGCACAGTTTTCTCCGAAATTTCGTCGAAAACTGGAGCAAAGCTGGAAAAGAAAAGACGGCGCTATATGTATTGTGACGTATGTACATGCACGTAAGAGGCGCTTCTGCCGCGGGGAAGTTCATCGATACGAGACATCTTGCGGTCGCGCGATCGGGCCCGCCGCGCGCTACTACAACAATTATTCGCGATGTTTCTGTAACGGGCCGCGCATACGTATACGCTCCGTATAGAGCCCGACTCGTCGTCGAGACAATGCCGCGGAGAGCAGCTCCGACTCTCTCTCTCGCTCACTCTGGCAACATTTGTCAGACAAGGGCGGCCCGCACGGCCGGCGGCGCAACGGCGTGCAGATGGCACCGGCGCACACACACACACTCGGCGAAAACAGGTGTATCGCTGCAGCCTCTATGGCCTGCCAAAACGCCACACCAAATATAAACCGTCTGCAGGGCAGCAGCGGCGAGCCATTTCTTTTAACTGTTCGGCCACTGCAGCGCTCGCCCCGGCAGGCTATCGCCTCGTTCAGCTCTTATTATCTTTCGTTTCCCTTTCTTGGCCGCAAACGGCCATTGTGTGCTATAGCGAATCATTAGCCGGTGCTGTACGCGCGCGCGATGTGCGATAATTCTTCGACGCACCGGCGAGCGTCGCGCACGCACGCTATATACAGCTGTGTAATGCGTCGAAAATAGAAGAGGGCCGAAGAGCTCGAATTTATAACGCGTCTCGTGCGTCTATAACGGGAGGATATTTTTTTTCCGATTACAATTGGAAGCGTAAAATCGGCGGGTACATTCTAATACTTCTGCGTGTACGCTCTGAGAGAGCGAGAGGCGCGCGAGAGGCGGCGCAAGAGAGCCGAGAATTATGAAAAAGCCGCGTCGAAAGCGAGCGAGAGAAGAAAAACAATCGACTTATCGATCGGGACATCGGAGCGCCGCAGCGATTGTTTCCAACTGTGCCGCGGCACTTGATTTTCTAATAATAACAGACTGCGCGCGGGAGGATGTATCCCACGCAGTTGCGTCGTTACGTGAGCGTTACACAGCAGCAGTAGCAGCAGCGGCAGCAGCAGCAGTAGCAACAGTATATAGTGACGGCACAGCCGTGTCGGAGTAGAGCAGGTGACGAGGTTTGTCGTATCGCATTAACACTCGGGAGCTGCGCTCGCTGCAGCTGGGCATATGTATATATACATAACGGCGTGCGAACCCTTTTCTCTCTCCACGCAGTGTATATAGTATACACGGCAATGCACGTAAATACAAAGTCTTCATCGCCTCGGGGGCCTGCTCCCGTGGCCCACCAGCATCGACGAGACGTTTTTGCGCAAGTCCCCGGTCTTCTTGCACTGCGCCTATATATATACGCTACACTGACTCGTGTGTTCTCGCGTCATTTGCGAAACGCGCGCGCGCGCGAGCTGCTTTCTATTTCCAACTTTAGCGCGCGCGGCTGCGGTGGCGGCGGGTAATTATATTTGATGGATTCAGCGCGAGCTCGCGACTCACAGCACACACAAAGTAATTAACGCGACGCTTTTTCTCGCAAACTCGCGCGCGAGCGCGCGGCGTTTATTACGGCTGAAAAATCGTCGAAGAGAGCATAAACACACCGGCGGCGGGCTGATCTCGTAACGGTTGAATGCAAATTGCAAAAAAATTACACGCTGTACAGAGCGCGCGCGCGAGAGAGAGAGAGAGAGAGAGCGCCTATAGAAATGCAAATGCGCCGTTCGCCAACCTGCGCGAGCGCGCGGGGCTGTATATGTGTATAAGAGCCGGCGGTGGCCGCGGCGGGCCGGCACTGCGGACCTACTCGAGCGAGGAAAGAAAAGAGTGCGCGAGAGAAGGGCTCGGTCAGGCCGGAAAAGAAGACGCGCCGGGAGGAAGCAATAGACTCGCTCTCGCAGAAATCGGCGATATATTGCTTTCTCTCTCTCTCTCTCTCTCTCTCTCTCGGCCTTGGACTCGACTCGTCTCTCTCTCTCTCGCTCCGCCCGTGTGTTTCGGATTGGGACACACAATGGACGATGGCGTGCGGGCAGTGCGCGCGCTCCGGCTGCCGCTTCTCTGATAAGGAATATAAGAGCACCTCGAGCGTACTTCCGCTCTCTCGGACGACTTGCTTGCCAGCCGATGCACGTCCATCGCGCGCAGAGAGCCATAGTGTATATAGTATATAGCCACATACCAGCCCGCGCGCTGCACACAGCAACTCCTTCGCTCCCTTTACGATTTATTGATTTCTGACGAAACGCGTCCTTTGTCTCGGCCACGCATCGCGGATCACGACACCTCGGCTCGCTCGCTATACTTATATATAGCCGGTCGTTTTTTTCTCTCCGATCCCGTTCTCGCAACTCCCGCGCGAGGAGGCGATCACTGCATACGTATCCGCCGCCGTTAATTTTTCGGGAAAGCAGCTTATCTTAACGAGCGATGCGACCGATCCTCTCCGCGAGCCCGTCTTGTTTTTCAGCTTCCGAAAGACATAAAAGCCCGTGTAGCTCTCGAAGAGCCCGCGGGACGCACAGCGAGGGAAACACGGGATGTTCGAGTTTGTGCGTCTGCGCGCGTTTGGTTATTAGAAGGATAAAGGACAGAGAACACGCATGTCGCAGCTCGCATATATATAGGGGCGCGCAAGCGCTAAGCGCGCACTGATTTATACTTCCCACACGTCGAGGCGAGCGAGTTGATGGGGGGGAAATAAAAACCATCTCACCGAGAGAGAGGGAGGCCCTAAAGTACTTTACGAGTTTCGAATTAACAAATTTATCGCTCTCGTCTGTTGATTCTATTTCAATATAAGGCGACTACTGCGCGCAACAGCCAGCTCATATCTCTCTCGCGGCGTGTACAACGCTTCTAAACTCGTCGCTTCCACACGCGCGTACACTCGCCCGAGCATTGTGCGGCTCTGATTTTATAGCCCATCGCCGATTTTCATTCAAATGAGAATCGCTCGGCTATGCGCGCGTTAAACTTTCGCAGCTGATGAATCTCCTCCCCTGTGTCGCATTGCGAGAGGAGGTAGAGTAGGGGATAATCGCACATGGCGCGTTTTTGCACGTATACACGCAGTCTCCTGCGTGCGTTACACGTACCTGCAGACCGCAGAACCAGAATCCATCAATGCGCGCAGTAGGCTACGCGGAGCGAGCGAAAAGTCAGAGGTGAATCGGGACCCAATGCCGTCTCACGGATTAACAATTTATACACCTATGCCCGCTTCGAAGGGTGGAAATCCGAGGAAGGAAATCGGCCAATCGCCGGGGCGCAGCGCGATACATCAAACCGAGAGAACCAGAGAGGCCTATAGAGCGAAGGGAGGATCCTTTTTTTCCATCTCGCTTCTCTCTCACTCTCTCTCCCCGCGTATAAGTGTCGCGCGTGTAGTAGTCGCGTATACATGTGCCGCGCAGGGGAGCAGCCGTGCGCGCTCAATTTTAACGACACCCGATATGCAGATCGCCGAATCTATGCAAATTCCAAATGGTCCGCGCTGCGATGATGTATAGAAAACGCGCGGCGAGGACCAAGAATCAAAAAAGCGGGCGCGCATAGCGACGAAGGAGCGAGGGAAGAAGAGAATATTGGCCCCCCTGACAAACTGGTTCTCCGCTCGCTCGAATGCTAAGCGCGCGCATGTACGCGTATATACGTACATATATATACTTATACACATGCGCGGCGAAGAGGCGAACTTTCACACAGGAGAGCGAGAAACACGTTGTGGGCTTCCTTTCTCTCTCTCTCACTGCCGGCGTTGCTGTCAGCCCTATCGCGCGGCGCCGCGCTCATTTATACACGTCCCGATAATATATATCGGCTTCTTCGGCGGCTTTTTGCGCGTTTTATTGAGCTTCGGCTCTTTGTGCCCGACTGCGCCTCCCCTCGAGTATAGTTTCAAGGGTTGCCGTGTACTCGTCGCCGTGTACCGTAATGCTTGGACAAGGTATACGAGGAGAGCAGCCGACCACATTATCATTACACATCACACATGCGCACGCACACTTACGTATGTGTACAGGCAGACTAGGTCGTTTAGCCGCATGACGGATCGTCCTCCGCGTGTGAACCCCTCGATCCACTCGTTAAGATCCGAAACCAGTTTCGTGGATTTTCCTCGCGAGCGTATGCGAAATCGCGCCTCGAAATATGCGACTGGGGCTTTACGGGCGAGGCGAGCAACAAAAAAAGAAAAAAGAAACTTGATTAATCCAATATGCCCGCGTTCTCTGTATGAGAACCTGAATGAGAATTTGTCGATCCAATTTATAGCGACTGTTTATTACGTTGAGAAGCTGCTGCTGTTGCTGCTCCTGCTGCCTCTGCATTCATTCCTTTTACGTGTCAGCCAGCTTTATTCAAAACCGTTTCTTTCTTTTCTCTCTCTCTCTCTCTCTCCTCACTCGCCTCTCCCGCTCTCTCGAATCGAGTAAGTCAGGTTTATCAATTAACGGATCATAAACGCTCACCCAGATCCCCCCGCGTGTGGCAGCGAAAAGAGAAACGACCTCGCGCGCAAAGTTATTCAAAGTGAAGAAAGAAAAAAAATATTCTTCCCCTTGACCCTGTAGAGAAACAGAGACTGTCGGGTGCACGAGGTTAGCGGGACTCTGCAGCAGCAGCAGCAGCAGCAGCAGCAACAGTGGCGGCAGCACTTCAAAGTATACCGGCGCTAATTGGATTTACAATGAGTCGCAGGCTCCGCGCACGCCAGAACTTTCGTCGAGCAGCAACGCGCGCTCGTCTTGCGAGCAACTCGGAAAGAGCACAAGAGGGAGAGCGAGAGAGAGCAACCCCCCCGCGCACGCGGTGCAGAGAGCAGGCTATATAGCTGCTCCCAAATAAAGACCTTCCTTCCCGCAGACGGCACGATTACGTCGCTCGCTCGGCTCTCTCTCTCTCTCTCTCGAGGCGCAGTTAAGTGACGCGGATTTTTTCCTTCCTTCCTTCCTTCGCGGCGCCGCGCACTGGTCGAGATTCGCTCGCGTGAACGCGTCCGCTTAAGAGCTCCGTTTCCTTCGCGACCCGCTGTAGGGTCTTCTTCTTCCTCGTCTTCTTCGTCGTCTTCTTCTTCTTCTTCTCCGACGTAGGAAGCGAAGCCCGGAGGGTGAATATTGATGGAGCTCACGAGGGGCACTAAGTCTATGTAAAACCGATAATCCTCGCCTCGTCTTTACGAGGTTAAATTGATACTTGGGAAGCGGCGGCCTGCTCCATTTCTGCTTTCACTGCCCTTTTTTTCCTTATTTTTTGTTTTTTACTCGCTGCGAGAGACCATACGGGGAAAGAGCCTTGCCGTACTAGACGCATTATACGGTGCGCTCTCATAATATTTACGTGTTCGACATTTTTGCATCGCTGTTTCGAAGCACGCGCCCCGACACAGCCCGATAGCCCACTAACACAATGCCACGTATGCGATAATAGAGGCGCACGTCGCTATCGCGCGGAGAAAGAGACTGGCTCGATTACACGGAATCGGCTATCGGAGCACTTCGCGCGAAGTCCTCGAAACACAAGCAGGTGCTCAAAAGCCTCGTCCCTCTCTCGCTGCGCGTTTGTGTGCAGCGCGTGTCTTGCTGACGGACAATAAAATCGCATACACGGGCAGTATACAGTCCGTACGCGAAAGAAGCAGTCCTCGGCTCAAGTTCACTCCGAGCGACAGAGAGAGAGAGAGAGAGAGAGCTTAAAACACCATCTGCGCGAACGAACGCGCGGCGGCTGACGAGTCGAGTCGAGCCGAGCTGCCGAGCTGCGCTGCGTTGCTGCCGGGGAGGGAGAAAACGAGAGGGTCGACGCCGGTGCATTCTAACGCGTGATTATGCCACACATGCATGCCACCGCCACGCTCGTATTATATATACGCCGCGCGAGCGCGGAGGTCAGAAAGGATCTATGCCTCACTGCACCGCGGCAGTCATTACGGATGTATCTACCGACAGATCGCGAAAATGAAAAGTTCGATAAGAGCCGCTCGCGCGCGCGCGCGCTCTCTGTCAGCGTAATGTTTCTGTTTCCTCTTGTTTCGTGGAAAACAAAAAAAAAAGGAAGAAAAAAAAGAAAACAATCGCTCGCAGCCGAGTTTCCATCTCTGTTGTTAGCGCGCCGTCAGGCTTTATCGAATTTCTCAGCCATCAATTTTGTTGCGCGCGAGCGCGCTCTATATATATGCACCGCGCGCGCGCGTATGTGTGCACTGCACTTATCGCGCACTGCCGGCGATTCGAATCAGCGGCTATAGTGCAATAACTTTTGACGCGTGTTTTATACCTCCTTAAACCGGCGAAACTCGTGTATACTTTGATCGACGTGGAAATTAAACACGCCTTGCCGAGTGCGCGCACGCGTGGAAATCTCTTTAAAATCGGCAGTTACGGGCGCAATAAATGCTCGATTTTCGAAAAGGCTAGCGGCTGCTCGCACCTACCAGACCTGTTTTATTTTACTGATTATAGCCCGAGAGAGGCCAAAGTATAAAGCCGAGAAAACTGCCTTTCGATACGGTAGACGCGCAAAAAAAAGCGATTTTATGAATATTGTAAATTTAAAATATTCCTTTTATGATCGCTCTTGTATCGAAATCTACGCTTTCGTGAACTCGTGCGTTTTCCACGCACTTCAACGTCTTAAACTTGAAGATAAAAAAAAAACGTTGTTCCACGATAAGCACGAAGCGTCTGGGTAACCAAACAAAAACACTTTATCTTTATTTATTTATTTTATAATTTTCATAATCACTTTTTTCGATTGTAATAATCGTCTTAAGATGCAGCTGAAAAACATTCAAACAGCAAACTTTAGTGCAATCAAATTAAATCCCGTTAAGTGTGATCTCCCTTTCGGATAATCGACTGTATTTTTCTTCGCAACTCAAACTGCCAATTTTAAAGTGATTCGCACGTGCACGTGTCTCTTTTCGCGAATATCGGCTATTGAACGGAATCCGAGAGCGATATTGCGGATGGAGTGCGGCGCGGAGAAAAAGGAAACGGGAGGAAAAAGTGCGAAAATTATTATCCGGCTCGTCGAATTACGCTCGATCGGAGAGCTGCTGCTGTATATACGCTCCCTGCACGTATAGCAGTTCGGGAATAGACATCACCAGTTGCTGCAACTGCTCTCGCGCCCGTGTGTATATGTATATCTGGGTGTAGGGCGAGTTTCGTTTTTTATTCCTGCGGCGTGTGGACAGAGGGGATGAGAGTGGATCCGGAATATCCGGAGAATGAAAGAGAGCCGCGAGTAGGAGGACTCGTGTATGTGCATCGAGAAATAGAGGGATGAAAAAAGCATCGGGGCCGGGGGGGTTGCACGCCTCGACCACGTGCTCGCGCGTGCATTTTTTAAGCTCACCTGACCATCACGTCCATTCTCTCGCTCTTTCTCGTTTCGCTCCTTTTTTTTCTATCGTTCCATTCTCTCTCTCTCTCTGGCTTGTGTTCTGTTTCATTTGTGGGATAATCGGGGGGAACAACGGCGGCGCGCCGCGCGTGTACTGCACACACATACCCGCGCCTTGGCTAATCAGATTGCGACAGAGTCAATCTTTTTTTATTGCAAATAGTTAGCGCTCGTCGTTGCGTACGCCAAGGAAAAAAACAGCAATAACGTCTTAGCGGCTGTTGTGTTGTGTTTAATCGCGATCGTCGGCTCGCAAAGCCGAGAACAAACAATTCAGCTATATATACATATATACATAAAGTACACGAAATCAGACGCGGAGAGTGAAAGTCATGTGCTCCCATTGCCGCGCGAAGTTCTCACCCCTTTTTCGCAACTTCCGCTTGTGCAAAGGTCTCCCGCGCATGCATCGCTCTTATAATATATACACGTTACGCGCACACGTACACACACGTACGTATACGTTATAGACACACACGAGTCGGAGCGGAGGGAAAGCATCAGCTGATCAGCTGTGCACAGGGTTGCGCAGTGTGCAGCGCAAACAGGCTTTTCCGTAATGCAGCCCGGCTAACCCTGCAGTAGCAGCGCGCGGGTTTAATCTTTGAACGCGACGCCTCTATATACACTATATCGGCTATACTGTTGTTGCACGAGAGAAACAGCGGATACCACGCGCGGCGTATATTACGGAGGTGGGGTAGCAATTCGAACGCGCACGTACGTATACACACACACACACACACATATACGTGCATCACGCGGATCTCGAGTGGACGCGCGCGAGTCACGCACTCGTTCTCGATTTCGCGCTCGCCGAGTTTTCCTTCTCCTCGGGCGTTCCGCGCATTCTCTTCTCGGCCTTATCGCGAAGGCATATAACATCGCGCGAGTATCCCTTTGACGCGCGAGCTGCGCAGCGTCAATGGATTTTCAATTTTCTCGAGAAACAGGAGAGAAAAGCTGTGTAACGATCTTCCACGCGCGCCACGATCGCGTCGAATGGCTCATTGCTGATGCGCATAGCGGCCGCGTGTAATATCTGCAGAGCAGAGTATGTGTGCGCGTGTGTGTGTGTGTGTGTGTGTGTGCCGCCGTCGTTTTAAATCGGTGACTCGCGGGAAACGAGTAATTTCACGTTCTTAGCGCGCAGTGTCATCTGCCCGTGGCACGGTTTTACGTAACCCATCCGCGAGAGAGCTCGCTATACAGCGCTGCTGCGCCGCGGCACATCAACGCCTGTCGTCGCGCCGCCGACGCGCCTAACTTCAATCTGCCTGCCGCTTTGCTCTTTCTCGCTTCGCCCATATATTTCCACACACCGCGTATATAGACGGTCTAGCGCATTATATAGACGCTTCGGGATACCTATACATACAGGAGTCTGCCTATATGGTCCGCCTGTATGGACGAGCCGTTATTCACACCTACATTTCGGCGGCAGTCTTTCACGGGGCTGGAGATAAGAAGCTCGTAAATTTTATGCTTGGATACGTGTGTTGGACGAATAGACCGTGCACGTATATCTATATGGAGTCCATGGCTTTGAAAATCACGCGAGACCGTGTAGAAAATTGTACCGACGCTCGGGTCGTGATTTTTTTTTCTCTCTTTCTCTCTATCTCTCTCTTTCTCGCGCGTGCAAGAGCACGGCGTACATGCGTCAACTCGCGTGGCTTACGGCTCCTTACGAAATGGTTATATCAGCGTTCAAACAGATCTTACCGAATTTCACAAACAACGCGACGAGCAGCCGCGCGCAGTACACATCATACGCGTTTCGGGGCCGCACACGCTAGTTACTTTTTACAGTCTGCAAATATGTGATCATCCGTCCGCGGGCATAAATTCTTTCGTAATTATTGAAGTTCTACGAAGTATACGATAACGATTATCAAACGTCTCTCGGGCATATATAGCCTTTATGCGAATCGTAAGAATTTATTGCCCTCTGATTGTATTGTCGTGGCGGCGGCGTCGGCGGCGGTTATTTTCGAACTTTGGAATGCTCGTGCGCGCGACGCCTCAAAGATCAGATTCCAGCACGAAATCGGTATATTACATCGGTCTATTAGGAGCTGAAATCAGCACGTGTACACAGACGACTCTCGCGTCGGCGCGAGGAGCGAGGAGACGCGCGGGCTAATGAACAAATTGAAATATTGTTTACCCATCGCGGCGATGAAAGGATGTATTTCTTAACGAGCCAGCTGAACAACGGCGCACGCACGCACGCGCGCGATGTGTGCATACTCTCGGGCGCCCCGAGGCAGGAAAGTGCATAAGAGAGCGATTCGAGTGCAAAGTATCTCTCTCTCTCTTTCTCTCTGCTTCTCTGTAGTCGCCGCCGCCGCCACGCGGCAAAGGAGAACGAGTGTCTTGTAGCTCACGTCTGATTGTGCGCACGCGAGTATCATACGCATGTCCGCGTATCCGCATACGCTTCTATACATATACATGCACGCACGTATGAATGCACATATAATTCCGTATATAAAATAAGTGCATTGTACGCGGATGTGAGTCCTATATATACAGCCTCGAAAGTGAGCGAGAGAGTAAGAGAGTAGGCGTGGTTTGAAAAAGGGAGGCGGGGTCGCGGGCACGTTCTCTGGCTCTCTTTCTCACCCCACCAGAGAGAGAGAGAGAGAGAGAGAGAGAGAGAGAGAGAAAGAGAGAGAAATCAGTCTTCGCTGCAGCAGCAGCAAGAACGAGATAGCCGAGCCAAGGCATCGAACTCAGGAGCGCGAGTCCTTTATATACGTTCACGAGCACACACGGCTGCTGCACTTTAACTCGTCTCTGCAGCCGAGCGGGCGAGATGCTGCTGCTGCTGCTGCTGCAGCACACGGCACGTCAGTCGGTCCGAGCGCCGCACGACTCCGCGGTGTGTGTGCTGCCGAGCGCGAGCGCGCGCGTGTCTTATACCTATATATGCAATAAGTGCATGTACCGCAGTATAGAGTAATAAGCGATCGTGTATATACGTAGGTGCGAGTGCAACGAGTATATTACATGCTGCACACATGTGTAGACATAGCCAGCAGCGGCGGCAGAGAGTAGAGTGCAGGAGAGGAGAGGTGGACGTTGTTTGCTCGGCGCTGAGGTGAAAGGAGCGGAGAGGGAGGGGATCCCGTGAGGAGCACAGTGCACATACAGAGAAGTGGGAGAGAGAGAGAAAAACCTCGCTCGGCCAGACACGCAGAGCAAATATCAATCCTCGCCGCGGCCCCGCGACAGATACGGATAAGACGAGTCTGCGCGCGCCCCGGCCAATGATACTCGCGAGCTTTATCTCCGCGGATATATAGCCTTTATATATCGCCACGGCGAAAGTATTGACCGCCCCGCGGCTCAACGCACATGCATATATATATATATATATATACGTATAGTTGCTCGCCGGTGGTCACGGCGCTCACTCCACGTCGTCTCCCCCCCTTCTCTTCTTCTTCTCTCCTGCACTGCGTCTACGTGTTTGCCTTTGCATCTCTCTCTTGCCTCTGTACTTATATACATATTATACGCGTACACTGCGGCGTACACTGCACGCACGGCAGCGGGTACTAGAGGGAGAGAAATAGAGAGAGAGAGAGAGAGCGCGCAGTGTGCGCGAGGAGATTAAAAAGAGAGAAAGAAGGAAGCGAAAACAGCGCCATGGGGTATGTATGACGCTGCGCTGCCCACACGCTGACCGAATTTCGCCTACTCCGCAGTCATGGTAAGGGGGTTTGTTTTTGTTTCTCATCACCTATACACGTATATGTGCTGCGTGCATACTCGCGGCGTGCAACGCATTCCTCCTCGCACTAGGCGCGCGACTATACGTTAAATCGCCGGTGCGCTTGTATTATGCGTGTACACACGTATACGCTCATTTACGCTCACGAGCGACCGATGTGGATTTTCACGTGTATATAGGTATAGCTCTCCGCGTGATGTGCGCGCGTATATGTATGTATTTACGCGCGCGTCGTACATAATTGCCAGTCCGCGCGCATTTTTCCTCATATCACATTTCAATATTATTTAATAAGAGACAATTAAAAGCAAGTTGTAGAATTTTAAAATTATCACTTTTACACGTACGATGTATAACTGCCGCGTGTAATTGAATATGTTCATTACGGCCTCGGACAATTATACAAGAATTAAACTCGGTGTAGTAATTGTAAATTTTAATCAAAGTTTACAGTGCCTATAATTATAGTATAATCATTATTACTCTCTCCTCTCTCTCTCTCTCTCTCTTTCTTTCTCTCTCTAAATGCACACTGCAGTCTTTCTTTGCGCCGTGCGCTGCTTTTAATTGTTTGTTTGCCTCCCCGCCCTCCTCGCGGGTAATTAAATGCAAGACACTCGGGCGCAGAGGCGCGACGGCGCAAGGGACCAATGTATTTTCGTATACGCAAAATCCGAGTCGGGGCAGAAATTTGAAAAACAAGTTCGGAGAGCAGCGCATTAAGGAAATCATATTGAATGTTTCCGCTACTGTCGTCTGATGTCGCGTTGTAACGAAGCGTCGAGTGAGAGAAAGAGAGCGATATACATAATATATACACAAAGACCGAGTGCGAGAGCCGCGAGCACACACACACACACATGCACATAAACGGGGGATGGAGGGAACGCACGTCGAATCTGAAAGACACAGGGCATATCGGGCGAAGGAGCCAGGCATCATTTGGTTCTTCAGTCGGGTCGGGGCGCGCACTTGTTTGCGTAGCGGCGGGGCCACCGGAAATATTATACATTTTGTCGTTTAATGGCATATAAAGATCGTAGCAGGAGCAGTCCCCGCGCGGCGTCGACGGATGCATCGAATCCTGCGCACAGAAGCGCTTTGCTGCAGTTGCGCTCCCGAGAGCACGAAGCACACGCTGTATACAACTGCAATGGATCGCAGCGGGGGCGCCATAAAAATATTTTTAGATACGAGAAAGAACCTCTTTCTCTCGACTCGCGATGATCCCGAGTAGTCGGCGCGGAGAGAGAAAAAACAGAGACGGATCGGGGGGGAAGAAAAAAAAAGAAATAGAGAGAGAGAGGGGGGGGGTGGAGAGGAAGCGGTTCAAACACTCAGCGGCCGAGCGATCGGAACGTCGAACCGATGCGACTTGCGGGCCACGTGCAACCGATACGTCTCAGCTGCACCCTCCTCGGCGCGTTCGGATTTATTTTTTCTCGTTTCCCCTCCAGCCTCCTGCCCCTTCTCCACCTCCTCCTCGGTAGTGGTAGTAGTCGTCGTCGCCGTCGTCGTCGTCGTCTTGGCCGTTGCCGCCACCGCCTCGTCGCTCTTTACTGCTGCTCCATGCCAACTTTGTTATTCTTTTTACGACGTTTTGCCTCTTTTTCCCGAGAGCATCTCGCGCATACAGTCTCTCGCTTGGCCTTGTGTATACTTACTCTCGCGCTCGTTCCTCTTTCTTCGTGCTCCCGCTTTGTCTTTCATCCGCGCGTCTTCGTCGTTTCGATTTTTCTCGAACGGAAATAAAATGATCCGCTCAATTCGACGCCGAGCCGCGCGTCTTGTTTTCTCTTTATCTATCGTCGAAGGAGGGAAAGGGAGAGAGAGAGAGAGAGAAAGACGATTGGTTCCATGTGTAACAGCATTCGACTCTCATCTCTCGATTCCCCAGCTTGTCCACCTATTTCGAGAGCTGTCGGCGCGTGATTTTTTTTTCCTCTCTCTATATCGACATTCGGAACTTCAATACAACTATTTCCGCTCGGCTTCTCCTACGGTTTTCACAGCGCGCACTAGGATTTACGATTTCCTCCGTATTTTTAGCGGCGACGCGGGCCCCGCGTCGGATAAAAAAAATATTGTCGATACGTTATTAATAGATCGGTTAATGCTCAATGCAATGTCCCCTCGCGAGAAGTCTGTTATTTTTATCCAGGCGTGTCTGATCGCTTTGCTATAACGTCTCAATATCCACGTCGACGCGAGGCCGCAGCGGCAGCGCACGAATTTCAAGCTGTGTAATTTAAGAAGAGAGCGACACGCGTCTCGTTAACGTATTCGCGTGCACGTCTCATTCGCAGATGTTTCGAAAAAGGAGTCGCTCGGCTGCTTCCTCCCTTGTCGTCGTCGTTGCTGCTGCCGCCGTCGCCGCCGCCGTCGTCGTCGTCGTCGTGAATGGTAAAAAGCATCGGCGAATTATTCCTTGCATCTGCCCGTTCCGAGAGACTCCTCGGCTATACGGCATCGATTCTCGACGCCGGGCATTGTTTACGATTTTCACGCGCAATTGGCGTCGAATGAACCGAGTCCATAGATCGATCATTGGATTCTCCGCTAGGAAAAGACTGCCTTTTGTGCCTCTACCTTGTGTACGCGGGGACGCAAGTGTCGAGTCACGCCTTGCCGAACGGGGATGTCAAACAGATGTCTCGCTCGATTTTGAGTACTTGCGTATAGATATATATATATACCTATACGCCTCGTGATCTCGCGATCCGAGAGCATTTATAGAGGTATTAGATGAACGAGGAGATAATATTCTTTACATATTCAATTGGAAATACAATCATTCGATGGCCATTGTGCACCGTTTTTCTAATACTATAATTCGACGAATTGGGTATTGCCATTACAGAGACATTGTGTATTCGTATAAAGGAAACTTAACGACCCATATCCGACGAGCTAATAAGTTGAATATAATTACAATGAAATTCAATTACTTCTACTTCATTATTTTTTTTCTCCATCAATAATACAAATCTATCGTTTATTCCGTCGAAATTGATTATATAACACGCGATATATGAAGTTATTATGAGTCCCCGAGTAAAACAGTGAAAAGTTTATTCGGTCCGTTGGATTTCATTAAAATCAATGCGCGCGGCGCAGCGACGAAACAAAAAAAAAAGAGGAAGAAAAAAAGCGAGAGAGAGAGAGGGAATTCAACACCCAAGGCAAAAAATGTTTCCACAGGGCGGAACGCGACCGAGTCAATATACAGCCGATACACGCGCGCGCGCGGAGAGTGTACGTACCGCGGCACGTATGTACATGCGCGGCGTGTATTAAAAAAAAAAAGTGGCTCTCGGTCGCACGAGCTGCTGCATCGGCTCACCCTGTCAGTGCGTATGATTGGCTGTCGGCGTCTCGCCAGTGGACCGCGCTCGCCTGCAGTAGACTCTCTCTCTCTCTCTCTCTCTCTCTCTCTCTGGTCATTTCGCTCGGTTATGGGGGATTTGACACGCGACACATCGGAGCTTTGCACCTGACGCTAGTCGTCAGTGGTTTTCACGGTCAACGGAATAAAAAAAAAAGAGTTATAGGCTACTGTCCGAACAGCGTGTGTGCGCGGCCCCCGCACCCCACCCTCTCCATATATCGGCTGTTCTCCCGTCTCTGCCAATTGTCGCGCGCGCGCGTAACGCGCAGGTCGATTAAAAATCTTTATCGGCTAATAGAGGGAACATTTTTTTCCGCTTCGACGAGGAACCGTGCACAGCCCGTGTGCTACTACGCGGAATCACTCGCGATTAACGCAGGATAAAATATGTTTAACGAGTCTCGTGTGTTTACGCTTCGAACCCTTGCGTCGAACTCATCTGCTTACTCTCTGGGCCGAGCCTTTTTTTCACTTGGGTTACACAGGTCGAGAGTGAGAGAGAGAGAGAAATAGAGGGGAAAAAAGGGAAATATTTACTCATCGAGGCAATAAAACGAAAAATTCGTTAGACCATCTCCGCCGGAGGTCGTAAAAAAAAAGCAAAGCTTCTCTCTATCGCCGACAATATCCATATAGCTGTGTACGGAGCGAGTGGTAAAAAAAAAGAGGGGCAGGGGGGGAGGACAAGCCAGGCGCGCGGTATATTTATAAGAAACGAAATCGATGTTTGTTTTAAAATTGAAGGTACATCCGCTTCTCGCCGGAGCGATGCTCCGCTTACCCCTTTGGCATATGTATCGACTGCTGAGCGCCTCCTCTCCCACTCTCACAGAGATCGTTTTTCACGATGCAGCGCCAACGGGGTCGTTTTGAGATAACCCGAGACTTCTCTCTCTCTCTCTCTCTCTATCTCTGCGACGTAGACGACCTACAGATATATACATGTGTACGTACTGCAGCGCTGAATCGGAATGCACAGCGCGTATAGCGAAAACAATATGTGCGCGCTGCCGAAGGCGGCCACTGCTCGCCCCCCCGCGCCGATGTTTACCGAAGGAGGAAGCGAGAGGCAGGCATCGGTTGGCATGTGTTGTTTGATGTCGATTTGATGTTATGGTGTCGGCCCTGATCGGCTATAGCCCAGCCAAGAGGTAATCGCGCGCATTGTCCGCCTCTCTCGCTCTCAACCGGCGCTCCGCAGCGCGCGCGCGCGCGTACGTGCGAGTGAGGGACTGCCCCCGATGCGCAACGCAATAAGTATGCACGTCTCGTGTCGAGAGCCGCGCGCGCGAATCTTGAGCGGAGGAGAAGCCGCGCGGAGCCAGAGAGCTCGGCACGCCGGCAATCTAATCGAACGTATACGCGTTACATCCATTAATATTTCGTATACGTATACATATCTATATACTCGCGGTTTGTATCCCCAGCACGTCACACACTTAGCTTCGGACTGATTCGTAATAATGAAAGTCTCGTTGATAAATATACACGTCTCTTGCGTTACACTATACCGTTACGAAGACGAGATATTTCAATATGCGAATATGATCGATCTACACACGACTCGCTGCGCGCTCGTCGAGCGAGAATAATATATACGAGATAAGTCTTTGGGCGAAAATATGAGCGACGGGAATCGTTGGGACGTTTTTTTTAAATCAACCTTTTCTGCGACGACTCGTATGTGTATATAGCTATTGATAGTATTCGACGTCAATATACTCGGGAAGGGGGACTCTCGATAGCTGCCCCGTATCGGTGCACTGATAGTACTCGCTGCGATACGATTACGGTCCAGCGTGTGCTGCAGCCGGAAGACTAAACAGTCGATGCCCAATCGTAGTAGTCGAATAATGAGCTCGTTCGTGACATTTTTCCTGCTCTTTTATCGGTTCTCCGACGATAACAGCGTGAAACTTACGATTGTGTACACACAAAAATATGTTTATTAACGATGCCCCTATTTTTCTTTCTGTTCCAGGTGAGTCCGAAATTTCACGAGGCTTCGAAACAATCGGCAATGATCCAGGACGTAAGTTAGCACGCGTAAAAGATGCATTATTCTCATGTAGAGGTATAAGAGTCTTGAATGGAATTGACAAGGAAGGAATGCGAAGGGGGGTGGGTGGGGAAGAGGGAAAGAAACGTCGCTTCCGATGAACCAATTAACATATTTGAAACCAGAGATCCCAGCACGATGCAGAACGAGAGAAAGGAAAAGAGAGGGCTCTGAGGTAAAAGTGTATAGAGAAGAGAGAGAGAGAGAGAGGCGGTGACACGCGTGAAACCGGCAGTGCGGCGTAAAAAAGAAATTCCTCGCTGCGTCGAAGCAGCTTTTTTCGGCCAAAAAACAAGGAGTGGAGTTAAGAATTCTCTTGTTGCTCGTCCACGCGGGGCAAGTCGCTCAGCTCGTACGGCGACAAAGCCCCCCGAAGCATTGCACAACATCGCAACGCTATGCTCTCGAGAAAGAGCGTACGTATAGGAGAGAAGGAGGTATAGGAAGAAAAAAAAGAGGAGAAAACACGGCTGAAGCATAATATCGAGTGGCGCACGGAGAGAAAAAGAGAGAACGCAGCGTACATACCGGTGGTGGCGGCGGCGGCGGCGGCGACGACGCGCATGTCGCTCGCTCATTACCCCGTGGCGCGCGCGCGCGCGCGCGTTCGCATCTATATACACGCTGTACACACGTACGTGTAGGTACATTCGTTTCACACATCCGCTTCCGGCCTTGCGCATAATATAATAATCGCTCGAGCAGCTCGCACAATAGCCGGCAGTTCGCTCGCGCCGCCGATACACACATATATACATATATAAGAGTGCGCGCGCGCGAGAGAGCTGGCGAATCGCGGCGGCAATAATGCGCGCGAGGGAGAGAAAAGAATCTGCATTGAAGGGAAAAGAGAGAAGCCGAGGAATTCGATTAAAAAATGAGAGAGAGAGAGAGCGAGACCGAGTGCAGAATATTTTTGGGCCCGCGATATGTGTCATTCGCATGCGAGGGACGGAAAGAAAGGGGGCGAGGGGAGCCGCTCTGAAAAAGCGACAAAACGACAGAAAGGAGAGCGAGAGAGAGAGCTCTGCCGATGAATGCGAAAGAAGAGGGAAAAAACGGCGAGAACGCGGCGCGTATTTGTTTAATTATCAACGGTATATAGCGCATTAACTCGTTAATTGAGCGTCAGATGGCGGGCATTGTTGGCCGTTTGACACGCTTTGTACATCGATCTATAAAGAGTCCACATACGCAGCAGCAGCGGTGTATATAGGTCCAGACGTCGTAGTCGTCGTGTGGGAGTTTTGGCCGCTCTCCTTCTTCCTCTCCTTCTGCAGCGCGCATTCTTGCGTCTCCGCGGTATACGCGCGATGCTTCTAGGTTTACGCACGCGCGAATTCCGATCGCTCATATATATACGTATATATACAAGTATATACGTATGTATACGAGGCGCTTAGAAAAGCGGCACGCACGCACACACATCGCCGCAATTTACATGCGACTAATCACGCGGCAACGCACGCGTATATATAACGTACTATATACGTTCGTACGAGGCGCTAACGCCGACGAGAGAGAGAGAGAGAATGTTTGTGCGCGAAATAGAGGCGGGTGGAGGCGGGGAGGGGGGGCGGCGGCGGCGGCAGCCACATGCCTCGCTTTTGCCAGACAGTTCGCGGTGGCAGCGGCGGCTGCGGCGGCGGTACGCGTTAATCGTATGCACAAATTAGAACAATGAGTGCGTGCCATTATATTGGAGAGCCGGGGAACAACGCGAGCGAGGGCTTTGAATGACACTTCTATGCTTTCGGAATAGAAGCTCGCCTCACCCTCCTCCCTCTACTCTCTTTCGTATAGCTCTCTGTCCTTCTCCCGGGAATCCTTTGTGGAGATATTTCGGATTTGAGTGTGGTAGCATCCGCCGCGGCGAAGGTGAAAGACAGAGATGTCGGTCGTGACGCGCGACGGCAAGAAGGATTATACATCGTGCGCGCGCCTGTCCAAAATTATAACTCGGGGCGCGCGCCTATTAACGTTGCGAGCTCTCGATTAATCGGCATTGTATTAAACGCGCGCCGCGTGTTACACTCCGCGCCTCCGCGCAGAAGCTCTTCGATTTTCTCTCGTCGCGCGGCGGCTGGAATTTTTCTCGCGAGCCCACGATGTAATGTGCGCGCGGCTCGTTCGAGAGGTGTGCGTGCGCTCGCGTATTATAAGTATATTCAAGGGTCTTGTTATTAGACATCGTGATTGCACGCGAGATCGGATAATAAAAATATTAACAATTTTCTTAATTAACGCGAGCGAACACGCGACGAAACGATCGCAATCATCCGATAATTACTATCGGTGCGTCTCTTAATTAAGATGCACGCCGCGCGGAGCGCGCGTTGTTTATTTTCCCTCCGCGATGTATATATACCGACACGATACGTGCAGACAAACAGCTGCTGCAGAATGTGTGTATACTATACACATTTAACTTTATGTTGATTTTCAATGAGGTAACGAGACGCAGAGGCTGCTGCCTGCGCGGTATCGAGAGTCTCGACCGATCTAACGGAAGTCCTTCCTCTCGCTTGTTCTCCCTCTCTAGCTCTGTTCTCCGCTGTTTCTCGCCTCTCGCGCATCTCTCTCTCTCTCTCTCTCTCTCGTGACGGAAAACAGCCGCGGTGGCATCAGCTTCGCTGCTGACGATAGTAGTCTTCGATATTTACCGCGGCGGCGGCGGCCCAGCTCATTAATTATCGCGCCTCCCATTTCAGCGCGCGCTCGCTCGGCCTCTTGATTAGCGACGAGCGAGGCGCTGCCTTCGTTATTTTCGTTACTTACGGATTTTTTTTCCCCTCCCTAATTACTTTCATTTCACGGCGCGACTCCTCTTACGTACAAGCCATTATCGCTCTTTAGGTCTTCGCGCGCTTGTGTTCTCGCGCCTACGTTACATCGCGTCGGCGAGCGGCGCCCTTCGATTTTTCCTCGCATATACAATCGCGTATACAGTCTAAATCGGGCATTGTTTATGCCGACGCACGCCGCAATTAATTAGCGTTCTTATTGCAAAGGACGAGCGCGCGGCTCTCGGTCACTGCGCTTTGAGCTCGTCGGGGTGGGGGAGGAGGGAAGAAAAAAGAATTCGAGACAGCGCGGCGGGAAAGCTGAGCCCGCGTGGAAGGAAATGAAGACATGATAAAGGACGCGAAGGCTCCGGCTTTAAAAAGAAGCCGAGAGAGCTGCGCCCGAGATTCGACCGGTAATCGAACGAACGCGCTCGGCCTCTCGGAAAGATTCCTTTGTGATCATAGGATAGAGACGCCTGCTCTCGTTCTCTCTCTCTCTCTCTCCGCTATATACACGGTGGAAATTAGACGCTCGCGGGCGAGCTAAAATAATTAAAACGTCCCCGGGATAAAAGACAAAAGCGGCCGGTTTACCTATCCCCATCCGCCGCAGAAATACGACGTAAGGGTGAAAAAGGAGAGGCAGAAGAGATAGCGAGAGAAGAGATAAAAATCGCGTACGGGGGGCAGTGCTAGCTGGGGTGCAGTTTTCTCTCTGATAGCGAAGCGAGCGAAGAAAAACACGGGACTTGATCAAAGTGAAATACGCATTGCCAGCCATGTGGGTAATTATCGCGGACCTTTGCATTAACCCGCTTGCCTTCATCGCCGAGCTTCCTCCTCTGCGGCTCGAGCTATACCGCTACTGCTGCTACTGCTGCGAGCGGGCTATGTGCTATATATACTCTGCGCTTTCGCCCGAATATCTCCTTGCGCGCGGCGGCGGCGTACACCCTCTGCTCTCCGCAGCTTAATTCCTCTCTCGCGTATATATATACATTGAAACGCAGCCGTTACGGATGCAGGACCAAGTGTTTGCTAGTTTCGCTTTTTTGCCTGGACTGCAGATCTCTACCTCTGCGGAAAGGGAGAGGCTCTTTGCCTTTAATCGTAGAAATTGCCACTGAATTATATTCCGTTAAATACTGCCGAGTGGCGCGCCACTTCAAATTAGTATTTATCAGTATATCTAGATTCACATTTCTCGATTCGTTACTGTCAATCTTTTGCCCCCCGTCCCCCCTCCCCTCTTTTACCGAGCACTGCTGTCGTTCGTGATGCTTTGACGAAGAGAGCCGAAGCCGTCTAGTGCGAAGGAAAATAATTTAATTAATCTGATTGAGAAATGTTAATACCGCCCCGTCTCTTTCTCTTTCTCTCTCTCGCTCTCGCTCGTGAAATAATATCCAAATGAATTAATACCCGCCGCCGGGCGATTCACCAAGAGAGCGAGGGGTTAAGAAAGGAAAGAAGAGAGGAAGAGAGAGAGAGAGAGAAAGACGAAGCAGTGGAAATGCGCAGGAGCGTGGAATATGTACAGATACAGAATCCATTGGGCTGCACAGAGCGAGAGGGGCCTAATTAGCTAAGTAAAGCCGAGGCATTATCGCTTATTTTCAAGCCCTTCACTCCCAATCTCTCTCTCTCTCTCTCTCCCTCTCGACGTTATATACGTCTATACTCTCGTCCTCCACCCGATTTCCTCGCCTCTCTTTCACTCGATCATTTACCTTTCCTCCCCACCAACTGCACTCGCCTCTCTTTTATCCCGTCGCACCCTTTCTTTCGTCGGCTTCACTTCTATCTTTCGTCCCATCTTTCGCCTCATCCCTTAAATGCGTATTAACTTATTGCGAACTTTTGAGTTAGCGTATACACACACACGCGTCTCGCGCGCTCTCATTCAACGCGCGGCGTATCGCACGCGCGCGCTCCAATTGAAAAGTCTCTACACTTTTTTCCGGCAGCACGAAGCAGCAGCAGCAGCGGGAGCAGAGATAGGTTTGTAACGCCGCGGCGCGAAAGAGAGATGGAAAGTGCCGGGGTGAAGGTGGCTGATGGCGTATACGGACGACGGATAGCCGGGATTATCGGTGGACACATTGAAATCCACTTTTTCCACTCGTTCTCTCGGTCGCTCTTTGGCCCCGCAATGGACGGAGTATATGGAACGATATGTGGAATTGATAAACCGAGAGAGGCGAAGAGAGGATAAAGTAAAGGTTAATAAAAAAAAGGGGGGGGGGAGAACCGTGAGCGAAGTAGAGGCGCGAAAGTGAAAGGATGTTTTTTCGTGCGTAATTTTGTAAAAGCGTTATCGAACGCACGCGCACTTTGAAGTTGCCACGTCCGCGGGGGTGGGCTGAGATTCCTTCTTTTTTTTTTTGTTATTGCTCGTCGAGTGCGGGGGGGGGGCGGAAAAAATTTGTAATTTGGATTAAAAGAGAATTTTTCTTTTTTCTTTTTTTCACAAGCGCACTGAGTTTCGCCCGGTCGCGCGGCGAGAGTTTTTCTTCGGCCGCGGATGCGGGGGAGCGCAATAAAATCGCATTTGAGAAAAGCCTTTGACGAATGGATTTCTAATAATTTATAGAGATAATTAACCGAGTTCTCCTCGCGTTCGTGCGCTGCGCCGGCTCCTCTCCGCGCACCCTCTCTCATCCCTTTTTCGTGGCTGATGAGCGCGCAGCGAGACCCTTTGATTCGCAACGACGATCCTCTCAAATCACCAAGGCTTCATCGCGGAATTTTCAATTTCTTCTTTTTTTTCCAACCTCCTTCTCTCGCCCCCCCCCCCCCCCTCCAGCTCTCGATATCTCCGGGCTGGCTTTCATTAACGTAAGGACTGAGTGCACGAGAGTCGAGTTGTTTCCAAATAAACGAGAGGATCGCGAGGCTGCGCTGCAATTAACTTCTCGGCTGTAATCTCATTGTATGCGAAGATTGCGCACTAAATACCAATACAGCAATACGTTCGATCGATCTAATTTAAATTCCATTGAACTTCTCGCACAATGGATGTGCATCTTGGCGATGAATAGTCCTCGAGAGTGCACACGTTATTATAAGGTCTGTAAAATCGACTGCATCGCCACTGTGCGGCAGTTAAACAGTCAAGGAAAGAGCGAAAGAGGGCCGAGGCACGCAAAGAGAGAGAGAGCGAGAGAAAGAGAGTCGTGTAACTAATAGCTCAATGTTTTCCTTCCCCCCTCCGTATATAGCGCCATCGTCGTCAGCTCTAGATGAAAATCTTCGCTCGAGGATCGGCAGTAGTCGTCGTCATCGTCTTTGTCGGAAGGCTCTCGTGCGCACTGCTCCCGAACAATGAGCCGGGTAATAATTTAAAACACGGATAAAATCGATACGTAACCCCTTTCTCCGACGTCGTCGTTGTCGTCGTTGTCGCTGTCGTCGTCACGCACACACACACACACACACACACAGACTCGCTCGTAGCAAAGAGCGAGTCGTCGACTGATCCATTCTTGCATACACGCGACGATTTTTCTGTGTACATTCACAGCGAGAGAAAGAGAGAGAGAGAGAAAGAGAGACTCATGCCGCACGTGAGACCAGAAGTGCAAAACACACGCGGCGTGTCACGTGTGTGTAATGTACACACACAAAACCGGTATACGCGCACATGTATACACAAGCGCGGAGCGAACGACTCCTTACGTAAGTGTACGAGCGAGAGAGTGCTCTTTCATATCGCGAGACCGATATATAGTTTTGATCCCGACACAGCCGTGCTGCAGCAGCCCTTCTTTCTTTCTCTCTCTCTCTCGCTTGCTCCATATAGATGCATACGTATCTATACGTATATATACGTGCGCATAGCGCACATGTATATCGCCCCCCCCTCTTTTTGCGTGTCGAGCTTTCGCCTCTCTCTCTCTGGCGCATATGCGCCCTCGCTCTGTCTTTCTCGCGCGCCGCCCGCGCGACAACGATCAGCCGCCTACAAGCCCTACCCCGCGCTCGACACTGCATATGTAACAATCAGCGCCGCTGACTCATTGATTCGCTCGGCAAATACTCGTCGTCTGTGTCGCTGCGAATATATATATGTATATGTAGACGTGCGCGCGTTCGTATTATACGCGACACGAGGAATACTTTGGCGACGCTATACGCTCTAGCTTCTCGCGTTCGGTTGTTCTTTGTTTCCTCCTCGCTCGTCGGGTATCGCCAGATTATTCTCTCCTCCCACTCCTCGTCCTCCTCCTTGTATTTACGAGCATTTATTTTTCGGACGACGATATAATGACTCCGCGATCTCGGCTCGTCCGCGCCGCTCGTGTATTATACCTCCTCGACGCGGAGAGCTTTATCGGGACGATGAGACCTGAGTGCGCTGGACGTGCGATATGCATATAGTGAGTCATTTCGACGTTTTACGCTTATTTTTCAGTTTTTTTCTCTCCCGTCGTTCCTTTTGCGCAGCGATCGACTTTTACAATCATTTATTTTTCCAAAAATATACACGGCGTAATTTATGTCGCGTCGAAGACTTCCTTTAGCGTCACCGCGAGACTTCTTATCGGTCCTCCGCTCGTAAATCATCGCGAGCACTCGAGCGTATAGAGGCTGCGCGGCGCGCAGCTGCCGCTGCTGCTGCTGGCGTTGCTTCTTTTGTCGTCCTTGTAAATCAGAAATCAGTTTACGTGTCTCAATATTGTGCCACCTCGCATTTTCTGTCTCTTTCTGCGTATATATACCTGATGCCTTTTTCGCTCCTTCCCAACCGATTCTATCTTCGCCAGAACTTTCCATTGTGTCGCGCGCTGCAGATTGATCGCTTTTTATCGACTGCATTGTTGGATCGAAATTACGGAGCGCGTGTCTCGCCTATTATTTTTTTCCATTTTTTTCTCTCTCTCTCTCGTCACGACGTATATAGCGCGTGGCGCTCGCCGCCGTCGAATCATTTTTCTCAACGGTAATATATAATGCCGTATCTCGTCTGTATAGGCCAATTACGCAAATCCCCAAGTTTCGAGCTTCTGCGTAACCACAAATTTAATTCGAGGAAATTAGTGGAATTGAATTAACCGCAGCGGGAGTTTTCGTTGTATCAGGAAATAGACAATTTTCCAGTGTCGAGCTCAATTATCAGCGTTTCGTAATCGAGAGCCCGAAATTCCTACGGATATCCGCGTGCGGTGCATCTGAGAAAAAAAACGTGCACGCGCGCGCGCGCGCAAGCATTACTCCTTGTCGGCCAATCAAATCGCAATCGAGTCCGGCCGATCGAGCGATTTTCCACTCGATACCCGAGTATAGCGTACTTGCACGCGCGCAGCTGGAGGCGCTGCTCGAGTGGCAAAAAGACGGACGATCGCGCGCGCTCTGACCGGTTAATTACCGCGGGAAGAGACACGGCGGCGGCTGCGGCGGCGGCGGCGGCTCGGAGAAAGAGGGAGAGCCTTCCTAAGATTGAACGCCTATCGAGAGAAAGTAGCTGCTTCGGCGCGCGGGCAATCTCTTTGAAGAGGCGCGTATACCGGAGGCCGGATCGTCGAAAAGAAGCGCCGCGAGAGGAAGGAGTGGAAGCCGGCATTCGATTGGTCGCGGACCCGAGGCGGCACGCCACCGACAATTAATTTTTATTATCGGCTCGGGAATTCACGCGCTAATTGCGAGACAATGTGACCGGCTATTCTTCCTCTCTCTCTCATCTCCCTCTATATATATATTATAATTATCCTTGCCAAGCGCTCGTCGCTGATGCTCTTGCCGTCCGTACACAGTACGCTGCTGCCGCTGCCTGATGAAGTTGTGAAATTACGCCAAGGTTTTTTTGCCCGCGGCTGCTACTGTGTACACCGCGCCGTGCTGTAAAAGCCGCTTCTTCATGATTTTAAAATGCGCTTGCTTGAATTGAGTCGTGGTATTTTAAGTGCGCGTGAATATAGTTAGCTTGTTCGTGTGTGTATTTGTGTATAGTCCTCTCTGATTATGCTTGAAAGTATATAATGTGCACTTTGAGAGCGTGTATACAGTTAACGCGATATTTCTTTTGTTGATTGACACTTTGCTCTAGATTTAAAAGACGAGCGCCTGCCTCGAAATGCGCGCGGATCAAAGCTATTTTAAACATTGATAGGAAGTACTGATCGGGCGTACACGTCTACAGCGGGGAATAATCGTATTGACTTTTTAAACTCGCTTCGAAATAAATATCTTAGATGTAAATAAGAGCGCAGTGGTGGGGTATACGTATAATAAGTACGCCCTTTCCCATCAAGTCAGCATCACGAATTCATCGCTCTCGCTATCGAAGACTGCGCGCATATCGCACGGAGCGAGAGACAGTGTAAAACGATATCGCCTTTGTTTGTCGCGCTATCGCCTCCGTCGACTCGTTCATTTATTCATCGCGGTGCTTTTAGCGCACGCGAGCGAAAAGAGCTCTCGTGTATCGACTGCAAACACACAAGTACACACACAGCGATTAGCGAATTTATCTCGCTCGGCTTGCACCTTTTGCTTGCGAGATGACGCGAGCCAGAGAGCGAGAGAGAGAGAATACGATATAGTATACCTCTCTCGTAGAGGCAACAAAGTGGAGAGAGAGAGTGAGAGGGAGGCAGGAGGACTAGGACGAGTCAGGTGGAACGGATTGCAGCGTATAGCAGCCAGCGTGAGCTCCCTCAGCACGTGCGCATTAGTATTGCCGGCGAGAGAGAGCGAGTTTGACGTTTCAGTCAGCGGCGCGCAACACGTATATATATGTATATATACGAAACGCCTCGTCGCTATAATGTAGTATAGAAGAGGAGCGGCGGGCGCGCGCCACCTACACCCACCGCTACAGCCGTCCTCATTCAACATTCAGCATCCCCCCTCGATATCACACAAGTTCTGATTAGACGTGGAATTAATGATTCGAAAATCAATACAGGCTGCTCTCACACTCCCTTGGGTATTAAGACACTCGAGGCTCGCCCAATCAGACGGAGAATGGGCCCACCCGGCTTTCTGTCTGCTCGGCTCGGCTCTACCGCTACTCTCGCTCTACCGGCTCTGCCTTTGCCTCCCTGCAACTCCCCCTCCCCCCCCCCCCTCTTCCCCTCCACCCTCTCAACAGCCCGATCGACGAGCGCTCTCAGATCGGGAATGAAGATGAAGTCGGAGCGCGCCGGAGACACACTGCGACAATAACTGATATTTCATTAAAAGCGTCGACCAAGCGCCGCCGACGCGCTTTATCATCGTCCAATATATATTTCGCCAAACTTCGATCTTCGCAATAGTCTATATCGAGCGAGCACGCCGCGGGAGGATTTGCAAAGGGCATGATAATGAAACGCGCGCGACATCTGTCCTTGCGGCGAATTTTTTACGCGCAACGCTATTAAGCAAAGAGCATAAGCGCGAGGGGGAGGCGCGCGCGCGGGGATGATGAAGGAGGCGAAGACAAGCTCCGTTGAGAAGTAGGGTCTCCTCTTGTTCTCTCGACGCAGCAGTGGTATATAGCGGCAGCGGAGCGCAAAGCGATAGTATATCGAGAGAGAGAGCCGAGAAAAGGGGTAGAAAGCGGGCGCGCGCGCGGGCGGGAGAAAAGGTATGGGCTCGAAATCCGTCGGCGGCGGCGGCGGCGACGGCCGACTATTTTGTCACCAAACCCCTTCTTCGCTCTTTGATAACTAATTAGTGTTTTACCCCCTCCCAGCAGGCTCTTTTATCGTCCCAATCAGGGGTGAGGAGAGGAGGGGGGGGGGGGGGATCGTCGTTACGACGACAGAGGGAGACGGAAAATCAGATGAGGATAAAGCCAAAAAGAAGCAGAGCGAAACTGCTGCTGCCGCTGCTGCAAGAAGAAGCGAGGGAGTATAGATATAGAGCGGCGGGAGAGCGAGTTCAGATCGAGGGGATACTGGCTGCAGGACCACTACGTTGACTCGTTCGGAAGAACCCTTTCACGGAAGCACATCGACGTTTCCCAGCTCGCTCGCTCTCGCTCCAACCAAAAAGATTGGGAATCAAAGGATTTCGCCTGGGAGAGAGAGAGGAGAGAGAGAGAGAAAGCGAAGCGTCAAAAGTGCGATGGGGTTTCCAGAGCAAAACGAAGACGTCGAATCGCGCGCGCGCTGGGGGATGAGGGCTGTGTCGTCGTGTAGGTAAAGCGAGAGAAAGCTACTGCGGGATCTTTTTGCCTTCGAGGAGCGCAGAGTCCTTTAAAAAGCCTCGAGGACGAGAGCTACTTAATGCCTCTCCAGTGCCCTAACTTGCGATTTCCTCGTCATCCCATCATCGTTATAAGGCCTATAAAAATAAAGATCTTGTCTCTTATGCACCCTATCCGTGTACGCGTACCATATACGTATATATGGATGGCGCACTACCCGTTATCGCGAAATAATTAATATCAACTGGGCCCGGGAGCAACAAAAGATCCGACCTCGTGTGCCGCGCAGAGAAAGAGAAAGCGAGCGTAGAGCAGTCAAAGCAAACGAAGACAAAGATATCGGCATATTTCATGCGGGGTCGTCGCGGCGGCGGCGGCGGCGGCGGCGGCGAGAAGAACGAGGCGTCCCTCATGTTTTCCCTAACGAACGGGTGATGTTCCAAAATGAAATATCGAGGAACGTACGCGCGAGCGCTCTACGGGGGGATACACACTACTTTCATCGAAAATACCTGGGCGGCGCGTTGCACACCGCGCGCGCACATACAAGCTCCGAGTCGTAGGAACGGAGAGAGGCGCGCGCTCTCCCTCTCTGTAAAAAGGGGTAGAGAGACGCCATAAATATCGAGGCGATCTTATATTTTCATCACGGGGCCATCATATTAAAATTTATGTTATGATCAGAAGTGCGCTCGTATATATCAGAGGAAAGCGCGCGGGCGCGCGTGTATAGTGCGGAGGAGGAACACGGCGGCGACGGGGGGGCTCGTGTCGACGACTAGGCAGCGCTGTACGCGCGGGTGGTAATATTGTAATCTATGTGTGGAAGAATGCGAGAGGAGCCCGGAATGGAGACGGGCGAGCCAGCGCAGTAGCATCGAAGAAGAGGAGGAGGTGGAGGAGGAGGAGGAGGAGGAGGATGAAAAAGTGGCTTGAATGGCAAGCGGCCGTCGTCGCCGCGCGACGCTGTATGTGAGAGAGGTGGCGTCGGGGAGAGGGAGAGGGTGGTTTTCGTTGCAAGGGATGAAGCACTTCGGATGAAGGGGGTACCTACATACGGAAGAGAAAGGACAGGGTGTCGAACGCGCGCTCGGAAACAATGACGTCCATGGCAAATCCCTGGGCCTATTCCACCGCTTTTTTTTTCTACCGCGGGGTGCCATTAGAGCCCCGTGCCAGCCACCTATTGTTGCGCCCGACTTTTCGGTCTACCGATGTTTTCTCAATCCTAGTTCGGGAATATACGTGCATTATACGTTATATACCTGTCGCACACTTGCAGCCCATTAAATTTGTCTTACACCGAGCCATCTGCTGTCGCATAACGTTTTCATCCCGCGAGCCGCATATGTATCCGCACAGGACACGTGTAGCGCACTGTACACGTATACGAAGATGTGTCGCCTGGGGGAAATCGATCGGGGCCGCGCGGCTGCAAACAACGGAAAATTGCACGGGCATCGCTCGTCATTAGCTTTTCAATTTCCGCCCGTTCACGCTAGATGACGCGAAAATTCTTTATTCGGACGCACTCTGCTGCAGCCCTTAATTCGCTCGCGCTCTGCGTGTCTGTGTGTGTGTGTACTGCAGAAATCGCTACCGGCTAGATTTTTGACTCGGGGCGAGAGAGAGAGAGAGAGAGAGAGAGAGAGAGAGAGGTGGGAAACTCGCGGCGATGCACCGGTCGCAGCAGCGCGTGGGGCACAGTATTGTCGTCCATTGGACCGAGCGGAATCGAAATGGCAAAGCGGTATAAAATGGTAACGCGATTGTCCGCGGCAGTAGCCCGTGCGCGATTGCGAATTATTTCTCCTATGATTGTGCGACAGCAGCCGTTTGTATCGTCGCGTGTTCAGCGCCGCGCTTTCTGAATATAGAGTCTCGTCGCTCCGGTTGTTCATTCTGCGGCGCCAAACAATCGTGATCGATTCATGCAAATTTCAACAATTGGCCGAGCGCCCGCGCTCTCCTCCTCCTCCTCCTTCCGCTTTCCGACTCCCTGCTCGCGCTCCCTTTTGCCGATTGCGAATCTCTCGCGTCGCGATCCGCGCGCGCTCATTGTTTCGCTTTTTCACTTAATCCACAAGATCAAACAACAGAGAGCGAGCGAGAGAGTATCCAGCGCAGCTTTTGTCGTCGTTTGTTTGCATTGAATTTTTTTTTTCTTGCTTTTTCTTTTCCCTCCCAGTGTACGGAGCGAGTGAGAGAGAGAGAGAGAGCCATTCGTCAAGGCAAACTTTTTTCCGCGCGCGCACACGCGAGCGGCGGGCGAAAATACGATAGAAAGCGACGACGAGTATATGGGCGAGAGAGAGAGGCGTCGTGGCCGTTAGTCAAGCGGTTTTTGCGCGCTCGCGTCATCGTTCAGCGCAGGAAATCGACGACGACGCGTATACGCCGAGAAAGAGCTTTGCTCTCTATCTCTCTCTGCCTCTCTCTCTCTCTCCCGGTGCCAACAGACGGAGAGTTAAGAGAGTGTATTCTCTCATTGGGGTTATGTTGCCACTGTGTGTCCCCCTCAAATCGAGAGCTGCTGCTGCTGCTGCGGCTGCTGCTGCTGCTTGGTAGTTTCGTCGCTCCTCTCCATGAGCCAACTGATTTATCGTCGCCTGTCCTGGCGTGAGAATAAGCCTGCGCGCTCTAGACTCTCATCTTTGCCTATACTACACGGCGGCCGCCGCCACCGCCGGAAGTCTCTTCTCGCCGCACTGTCCACAAACTGCTAGTTTCTCGATGGAGTCCGTCGTCCGCGTGTCGTCGCGCGCCTCTCCGCATATTATATGAGCGTACAAGCATCGCCGATTGTCGAATAGTGCGCGCGAGTACATGCGGCAAGTGCAATAAGTATACATACATATATAACGTATACCGCCTTCTGCAAATACGTATATATACAATGTACAATTTGGACACTGTGCACGCGATGTAGAGAGTGCGCGGGAGACAAAGGCCCGCGGTGATGGAGATAAGATAAGGAGCAGCGGGGATTACAAGGCAAAGACGAAGGAGCCAGTAGGGGTGCAGCAGCGCGCTGAGAGAGAGACGATAAAGCTGAAAGTTGAAAGAACGCGCGCTACGCGGACGCTCGGTGTGTCTAATGATGTTTAAGAAGGGGCTTTAATTTTTCATTAGGAGCCGCTCTCGCGCGACATCAAAGAGGTTCCTTCATTCTCTAGCCCGCGGATATACGTAAGGGGGGTGGCGGCTCGGAATACACAAGCTTTCAAGCGCGGCGCAGTAGGGCTATTGTCGCGGCACTCGCGTCGCTCTCCCGCGCGTTCGATCTATTGACATTTCTTAAATATTGCCTCTCTCTCTCTCGCTCTCGGCTCTTGAAATGCTCTTTCATCCCGATAGGAGCGGGCTTCGCTGCAGCCTGGGTGCTCTGCTGTCTCCTCTCGCGGCGCGCACGTGGGAACACGTGTCGCGTAGACGTATATATATATGCCGAGATCGGCCTGGTGTGTCGTATAAACTTTACTACTCGAGGCTCTCGTCGGTCGATGAACCTTAGGAGAACAGATTTTCTTCCCCTCGTTAAAATCGAGTAACACATGTCGCACGCGTGCACACACACACACGCATGTAAGCTCTCGTGGAAGAGCAGTACTGCGTATATATACGTATATAGCGGGAGGATCAATTGGCCCGCTCTCTCCGGAGGAGCAATTGATTATCGTAATTTACATCTGGCGCTGCGTGCGTTACATCCAACTCTTTTACAGTACGCGTCTTTTCAGAATTTCCGTCTCTGATGCAGCGCGTAGTCTCTCTCTCTCTCTCATTCTCTCGGGGAGAAGAGCGCGCACGCGATGCTTTACGAGCGCACGAGTGTAGAGCTTGAATTAAAAAAGCTCGGGGAAGAAAAAAAAGCGAGTCGTAAAGAATTTTATGGGCCGAGCTATTATTGAATATCGGCTGTTTTATACACGTCGCCGCGGGCCCCGAGCGAGTGTGCACACTGTTTAGGTATGTATATAATGTACACATTGTACATAAATACAAGGGGATGTCGTGCGCGCGCGCGGCTGTATACGGAGAATAGACAGAGAGAGAGAGAGAGAGAGAGAGAGTAGTGTGTCGGATGCAAATATTCGAGAATGAGCGAGGCTTAGGCCCGGTCGATATCTTAATAATAAATACAGAAGAGGGGTTCACTCTCTGATGGCTGGTTGGTGTGAGATTGAACGGAGGGTGGCCGGGGTGGGTAAGGGGAGGGTGTGATTGGTGGCGGCGTCGTCGACGACGGAGCGCGCAAGTAGCGCAAGGGATCATTCGCACCTCGCGGTGTAATGAGAAAATTTGAAATATCGCGGCCGCCAGCTCGTGTCGAAAAAAAGTATACACAGAGAGAGAGAGAGAGAGAGCGGAGCCCGCAGTCATAACCGGCTGATCCGTTCCTCCCCCCACCCCCCACCCCTTCCTGCGCACACCCCCTCCCACGGGAGATTATAAGAGAGGGTGGAGTGTGCGCGCGCTGTATAAGGCATTTGCCTCTCAGTCTCCGCGTCTTTCTCTTTCTATCCATCTTGCTCTTTAGCAGTCGCGGGCGCGTTGCCGCTGCCGCTGCTGCTATAGCTGCTCTTCTCCCTTTGCCGCGCGCGCGCGCGCGCCGCGCCGTCCCTAACGTCGCATTTTCGTGGCGAGCCGCCAACGATACTTTTGCATATCTTGGCGCGCTCGAGAGCGAGGGTGTAGGTATATTTCGAATCAGCTCTCGCTCTTTGCTCTCTTGCTCTCTCGCTCGCGTGGCGACGCCTGAATTATCGTCGTTCTCCGAAGGCTCCTTTGTACTCGGAAATACGACGCAAATGCACATTATTTTCGATAATGACTCTCTCGCCGCGCTCCCTCGTCTCGCGCGGAGAGAAAGAGAGAGAGAGAGAGCTATCCTAAAAAAGCTTCAGCACTTGCTTCCTGATTTATTCGGCGCGGCGCGTTCATCGGTATATATACAGCTATCAGTTTAACTTATGCTAACTCGTCCGACCAATTATCGACTCGGCCATTACAGCGCGAGAATTTAAAATTCAAACGATTCGCCAGTGCAGGCTCTCCGTCGATCAGAGTTTAAGCGAATTACGAGCGCGTAATTTCCCGGCTGTTAATCAATCAATCGATTAATCATAATGACCGTGTAAAGAAGAGGTGGCAGTAAGACGTTGAGCTATAGCATAGCTGAAAGAGCGCGAGATAGCGGTCATGTAGCACGTGTATAAGGAAAGAAGGGGACACAGAGTGTGTAAGAAAAGATAGAGTCAAGGTTGAGGATTTCCCACCGTTGGGGCGCGGACGTGTGGCTGCTTTCTTTTTTTCAGCGTCTCGGTTTCTCTTTCTCTCTCGCTGATGGGCTGATGCTATAGCAGGAAGAATAAGAAACTCGACTATTTCTACAGATGTTGCTGCTGCTGCAGCAGCAGCCTCTTCTCTTTTTCTTCTCCGAGTTCCATCCCGCCTTTGCTTTGCCTCGGCGTCTCTCTCTCTCTCTCTCTCTCTCTCCGTTTCTCGAGAAGTCGGCCGAACGAAGACTCCCGTGAACTGCGCGCTCGGGCCGCGCGCGTCTTCGCTGCAGCTCGAGAATACGATTAAGTGGAATCCGAAGCGAAATTGATATCCTCTTTTGAATACGCTAATTGCCTTTGCCGCACATTAGCCGAATAACTCTTCCGAAGATGTCGCACACAGCCGGCTTATTCTCGAAATAGAAAATTAGCCTCCGCGGCTATTTTTGCAGGCGGCGGCCCACCGTACAATCTCATCGGCTACATCGTTATTATATTTTCGAAAAACAAATAATTAATACAGCGCGGAGCGTGCAAATATTTTCGCCTCGCGTGCGCGTGTGCGTATACGTATACGTGTGTACGTGTACGTGCGTGCGTGTTTGATCGCAGCCGAAGTATCTCGTAAACGTCGCCGCGGCGCGCGCTATTGCACCGCTTGTATATGCCGCTCGCGCATCGTCTATCGGTGCCAAGTTCAGCGTCGCAACAAATATTTGCCAACGAAAATAATTCAAAGCTTCAATCGCGATGCGCGGCATAATCATTATAATTGATATTCGCTCAACCGTGCCCTTGAGCGTCGATCACATGTATAAGCGCGCGACGCGTATATATATATAATACTCGAAGCCAGCGAGCGAGCGAAAGAGAGAAAGAGAGACAAACGCGCGTCCTGCTTAACATGCCAGTAGCAGCTGGCACATCGCAGTCGCTGTGCCGTCTCTCTCTCTCTCTCTCTCTCTCTCGTCAGCGAGCCGCCGCGCGATGCCATTCTTTATGTAACGAGCATGACTCTCTTTCGATGTACGCAAGCTTCTCCCTCGTTTTTCTCGAATTTTCATTTAATTTTTTATCGAGGATTATGCCTTCTGCACGAGCTGATAATCCAACGGTGAGACAACCTATTCGTACACACTGTCGTGTAAAGGGTAAATGCGCTGCAGCGATCGAAAATTAGTGATGTAGCATTAAATTATTTTTAAAACGCAGAAACGCGGCCGCGAGAACCGATGAAATTGATTTCGAACGCCGGCGGGTCGCGAGCGCAGACTATTTAGCCGATCGAGGTAATGCGTTTTCTCTCTCGGAGAGAGAAGATGACGAATCGTCGCGGCTGCTGCCGGTCGGTAGCTATAATATACACGGCTCTCCTAATCATATAGGTGCCCCGTTCGCCATATTCCCGCCGAGTCGACCTTCGCTCTGGTCGTTACTACTCTCCGCGCCGCGCGCGCTCTCGCGATAATGATCCCCGCGCGTCACGGAACAGCGGCCGATCTTTTCTCTCCGCTCGATTCTCGAATCGCTTTTATCTCTCGTCGCCTCCGTGCCGTTTCCGATCATTATTGCAGCCTTTCACAGCCATATCGAGCAAAAAAACAGCCGAAGAAAAAAGCACACGGCTCGAGTTTACAGCCTCTGCGGTATTGTGTATCGGGAGGGAGAGACGACGCGGCGAGTTTAATGACGACGTGTGTGTGTGTGTGTGTACGCGGCGAGCGATCGTATCCCGCGTTTTCCGCGAGGACTACTGCCAAGAGGAGGAGAGGACGGAAATTTTCCGAAAACAATAATTCCGAGAGGGAGAGAGAGAGCTCGGCGAAGTGATTAATCGGTTGAGCAATTTGACTGAGGCACTACCTTTACACCCGTTCAATCTGCTGTTTTATTCTCGAATGAGCGTACGACTGGACGTTTGTAGCTTGGCGAGCGGTAAAGCTACGATAACATCATCGTCGAGTTTGTAATGACAAACACATGGGCAAACGCGCGTTCGCGGGGTGCTGACGCCATAGTTCGTACTCTCCTCTCTCTCGCTCTTTCTCTCTTTCGCTCGCGCGCACAGCGGCAGTAGCAGCGAGCTATCGGCTTTTGATCTATACAGCGCGGCATATGTTTAGGTCATTAATTAGCATCTGGAACCAATTAAAGTAATTACGAATTCGGCAGTAAAATATCGTCCGGCGAACGACGCCGACGGGCCGCGTTCTCCTCGTTAATCTCACATCAATGTGTGTACCTATGCTCTCTCTCTCGCTCACGGCCCCACACACACACACACACACACACACACACACACGTGTATCTGCTATATTATGTCCGAGCTGCGCTCGCCCTTATTCGTCGGGCTCATTGCTCAATATCAAAAATCACGCGAATTTCGCCCCCCGCGCGTATGTATAAACTCGCGAATGCTCGCGATTTCTCCCGCGGCGCGGGCGGAGAGATTATCAAACCGGGCGATTTTTTTCGTAATAAATAATTACCGGCAGTCATTTGCCGTGTACTGCTGCGATCGTCACGTGGCCGTCTCGTTATATATTCGTCCGCTCTGCGAGCGCAGCGCACGCGTTAAACCGCACATTCGAAGCGAGCGCGCGACCAGCGATTTTCGCTTGCGATATCATCGCGCGAATTTCTGGCGATAAAAATAGAACACGAGGGAATATAGAAAAATAATAGAGAGCCGATGTAATTCACACTTGCGCGGCTATACTTGGACGATGCGCTCTGTGCGGTGTATAACGACGCGTGTGCGAATATGTGTGTGTGTGTGTGCGATGACTTCCGGCGGACGTCTTCGGCAAAAATGCGAGACGAGAGCATATAGGCTGCCCGAGAAGGAGAAGAGGGGGGGACGGGGGAAGAGAAAAAAGACAGAGCAGAGGGGAACAAAAAAAGTATAGCGTAATCCTGCCGAGTCGTAAAGATAAATCGGCGAGGAACACAAGCTGTCAGTTTCTCTTACGTCTTCATTGCTCCGGGGAGACCACGTGACAAAATATTCGCCGGATGCGGAACGCCGCGGCGGCCGCGCACCGACTATCGATACGAGTCAGTGTATTAGGAGTGCTGCGCGGAGAACACGCAGCTGTAGCAGCCGTGGTATTAGCCGCTCGTGCGCTCCGCGCGGATATGTATTTACGCTTCCCGTATCATTTCGTAATTATCGATAACATCGTCAAGGTTTTTTGCAGGAAACAATGGGTCATTACTATAGCCGCATTGGCGCACGATCATTGTGTGTCTCCTCGTGTACAGCGCGGCGCGCGTGTATACACGTGAACCCGCGCGAATGTCAAACTACTCTCGCTCTCTCTCTCTTTCCCTGCTCTATATTATGTACAGTGTACATACATTTACATCCCTTTCTCTATTTCGCTCTCTGTCCGCTTGTGTTTCTCGGTTCCGTGTGTACACACAGTTCACTACTCGTGTATACATGTATACGAAACGATCGGATCGAGCGCCCACATATTTGTATGATTCATAACGCCAACTGTCCGCGTGTAGTGTACGCGTTGTATACGTATACGTGCATATACATATACGTATATGTATATATGTATATAGAGAGTCCGGTGGAGATCGATACGCGCGAGCGCCATGAACGCCCTCGATCGAATCAAACTTTATATATACGCACGCGCGGCACGCGAGTTCCTGTCACCTTTGAATTATGCCGCATTAATTTATTCCTGAATTATTCACCGTTTTATCAGTTTGCCCTCGCCCTTTTCCCTTTCTCGACCTCAGCGGCCTGTATATGTATACGCGCGCGAGCGCGCGCTAGGCGAGATTTCCAAACGCTGATAGCTGCCGGTGTAAATCAATTTCGTGATTAGTCCGACCGCCGTATGGGAGAAATCGATCAGCTTTATTAAAAAAAGGGGGAAAAAACCGGTGGTGGCTCGCTCGCTCGTTTGCACGTTTTAACGTCAGAGCGAGCCTCGTCGTGGTGTTTGCTCTCTCTCTCTCTCTTTTTTTTCCTTCCAGAGAAATAATATCGGGACTATTTTTTTTTTCGTAACGCGCGGTTACTATGTACACGAGAGACAGAGAGAGAGAGAGAGAGAAAACCTCGTCGTTCATTCGCGATTGATTGCGTAAGGTAATTATCGCGTCGAGATTACGCGTCTCGATAAGATAAACGTCTCAAAGTATCAGAGTATATACCCAATCGTAACGTGTTTTACCGCTGCGCGCGCCTATTGTTACGCGCATAACATTCGCGAGAAAAGAAAACGTTATGTTTTTCTCACTTTCGTAAAGCGAGCGCGACGAAGTGTGGGTCTGTGTGCGCGTATGTGTGTGTGCGTGTGTCCGGTGCGAATTAGAGCCGATAAATGCCGCTCTCGCAGCTGGCTGCCAAAGGAATTAGCATTTATGAATGTCGACGGCGACGCATCGAGCGCGTCAAGTGCTTCGCGTGTGTGCTCGCGCGCGCAGAGACGACGCGCTGTACGCGGAGAGTCGGAGAGTAGAGTGGCAGGAAAGCACTTGATCTCGCTTTCGCCCGCGGAGGATCGATGCTCGCGTTGGTCAGTTAATCGCGCATTGTGTCCCACTCGAGCGAAGCACCGCGAGCCACGGCCCGAGAGTAAGAGAGGAGAAAAAGCGAAGGAGGGCGATAGCGCTGTAGATGCACGTATATATATATAGACGCAGCGATTGCCGCGCCGCGGGGGGATGAGCTTTCGCGCGCGCTTCCGATGAATGCAGCTATAGCCGCGGCGCGGAGCTCCTGTGCGCGGAAGAGAGAGGAGAGAAAGTATACGCGCGGATAGGGCTTAAAGAGAGCGCGCGCGCGTCGCGTGCAGGAGAGAAAAAGAACGAACGGGGCGCCGGGGCTACTTTGAATATAAAAGCATCTATAATTAATATCCGGCCGAGCAGAACAACGACGAGCCCACGAGCAATATTTATTAGATACTTTATGGGGAAAGTTTAAAAAGGTAATCCCCGCCTTTGGTGTACGCGCGAGAGCTGCTTTCTCGCTTCCCTCTCTCTCTCTCTCTCCCTTTTTCCTCTCTTATTCGGCGCGCGCGCGGCCGAGCTATCTTCCGCTCTTCTCTCTTCCTCGTTCTCCGCGCGATCTCCACGGCGGAACGTAGACAAAGCTCTCGCGCGCAGCGGCGGCTTTTTGTGAGCGAAAGGGGCGAAAAGCGTGGGAGCAAAAAAAAAAGAAGCTGCATAATTATAGGGCGTAGATTTTCAAATTCCCTTTCATGTCCTTCCTCCTCTCTCTCTCTCTCTCTCTCTCTCTCTCTCTCTCTTTCTCTCTCTCGGCCCCGCGATAAAATTGATACTTCCTATTGGGCAAAGGCTCTCTCTCACTCTCGGCCGCGACACACTCGGTTTGTCGGGGGGGCTTTTCCTCCTCTTCGGCCCCGATATACGTATATATAGGCGACGTGCGCGGCGCTCTGCGCACGCCATTGTTTTATTCATCCCGGCAATTCTTTTTTCCCCCGTATATTTATTCCATTGTTTGATTTTTTTCAAGCGCCTCGCGAGGCGCTGCCGCCGACCGGGGGAATGTGCGGTTTTTATTGATAATTTCAATTGCAGAGTGCTCCGCAAATAAAACCTCGCGTATCGATATAGATTGCGAAAACTTTAGCGCTCTCTCTCCCTCTCTATATCTATTTGTCGCGGCTCTTCATATAAAGGTCGTCGACGCGAAAAAACGAGCGCTCAAGCGCTGCACGGCACACACACACACCCACACAAAGACGCGATAAAGCAACATTTGCATTTAGCTTCTCTCAATCATACGCTCTGCCCCCGTTTCGTCTTTGCGGATTTCCTTGTACACCCTCGTTTGGAAATATCGCGCGCGCGGCTCTCGCGCCGGTAAACTTACACGGAGAGTGCAGGCAATAGCAAGAGCTTTATAATTAAACGATCGTATGCTATGTACGCTCTTATTCTATTTTCTGCGCCTTAGACCTTAATCCAGGCGAGAAACTAGGTGCTCCAAGGCGAAATTGATTGATTTTGTTTCGACACGGCGCGCTCGCGCTCGACTTGCGCTTAATTCCCGAATCGTCCCGCGCGAGAGCGAGAGGCGGAAAATTCAGGCGCGCAGTCATTGCGTCTGCGGCCGGATTAAAGGCCGCGCCGCTGCCGTTGCGGGCCACCCCTCGATTCCGTATTATACGATCGCTCGTATTATATATGAGCGGCGCGGCGACAATAACCGCGCCGAGTCATCGGTGCAGTTTGGCTATTTCGAGCTCTCGAAATTCCCTCTCTTTTCTCTCGAGAGAAGCCGCGCGCGCAAGAGTCGTTTGATCTCGATGCATGTACCCGCTAATTTACAAGGGGGCCCATAAAACACTCGGCCGCGATTTCTTTTGCCCGCTGGCGGTGTGTACATATCGTACGTGTGATTGACCGCTTCGTTTTCTTCTGTCCTTCGCAGAGGGCCAACTTAGCGGAAAAGGAGGTGTCCACGCTGAAGGAGAAGCTCGAGGCGACCGCTCGAGGGAATTCCAAGACTGAGGGACAGAAATTGTCCAAAAATGCAGCCGAGCAGACTCAAGACGCCAACAATCCGAGGCGGACGCCCAACAGCGATCACGAGCAGGAGCTGCAGGCCAAGGATAGAGAGGTGAGGATTGAATCTCGTAGCCGTACTAATAGCCTTTTCCTTACCCCGCGCCTCTATATCAGCTGCAGCCGAGCGCTATATTCGCGCTTGTCATCTATTTCACTCTCGATTAGCACTTCTAATTTTGCGCTCAGAAATATCGCGTTCCGACTCTACGAGCGCGTTTCACAACGCTCTCGCGACCGGTGCAAATACCGTCCGACCGACAAACAAACTCCGCGAATTTATTATGCCATCCTCTTTCCGGTACATTAGGCATTAATGGACTTTTATAAGCGATGGATTTCGATGCTCCGCGCACGAGAGCTTTTGAAAAATATGCACAAGTTTTTCTTGCCGCGGCTCGTACTTTTCCGCGCTTTTAATTAGCCGATCCGTCATCTTACAGTCGTAAAGTGTGTATAAACTGCGAATGTATAGCCGAAGCGCGCAGCGTCGACGACTCTCGACGTGTATACATAATTAACTCTTGCCTGCCTGCGCGCGCGCTCGTCGCTGCAGCGACGAAGCGCCAGTTGCGGGGCAGGAAAAAAAAATCAGTTATCGCCATTGGAAGCACTCGCTACGCGAGCGTCGATTATTTTGGAGAGCCCGCCGAGCAAGAGAGCTTTACGCGTGTACGCGCCCGTGTATGGAGCGCGAGAGGCTCGTTATGTAGGCAGTGTTCGGGCTTAATCGCGCCGGCACGTGGGACCCCCCGAGTAAAAGCCGTACCTACCGCGTTTACATATGTACCTCTCGTACGGGAACACACGCGTGTTTGTACCCTATACACACCGGCGCTTCGCTCCGCACTCGGTAATTCGACGGAGACCGAGAGAGAGGATCCGAGTGACCATCGGCTCTTTTTTTTTCACCCTATACACTCGTGCGCTAAACCCTCCCCGAGGGATCCGAGCGACGGGATTTGAAAAAGTCACCCCCGCACTACGGATTCTCGCGAGAAACCCCTCTAAATATACAAGGCAGACGCACGAACGCGAGAGAGCGAGGAATCATTGGACCCAAGGACTCGTGTCGTTTCTTCGCCGAGAGAGCGCGCAGGCACACGCTTCTCGCCAAGCTCTCCGTCTCTCTCATTCGCTCTCTCGCGTGTATGTCTGAGCAAAAAGAAAAGCACGGGTAGAATATAAGGCAAGAGAGCTTCGGCAGACACGTCGCCGTCGCGCAAGTGTGCGTGTAGTGCGAAATGACGCTTTTTCGCCTAACGCGCCGTTCATTAATCTCTGGGCGAAGTCGAACTCGCTCTCTCTCTCTCTCTCTCTCTCCCGTGGACGCGCTTTATATTTAGCGAAAGTCGCCGGCATCTCAAACTTTCGGAGCGTACGGGCCGTTAAAGCCGCGGAACGCATCGTCTCGCCGCTGCTTCTGCTGCTTCTGCTGCTGCCGTCGTCGTCGTCGTCGTCGTCGTCGTCGTCGTCGTGGTCGTCGTTGTCGTCGTGGTCGTCGTGTTGTTGTTCGTGAGTCGACTCTGCGAGCTGTATACTCCCGAGTCGTACTGTACTCCCCCACTGCAATCGCTGCTCGGAAAATATTCGCGCGCGTCTGCAGTAGCCAGAGAGCGGGAGAGAGACTGTCGCGCGTGATAACATTATCGTATATTTATCGGCAGGGTAAATAACCCGGCGGCTGCCGCGAGCGAAGCCAATTTGCCTGCGCGTGCAAAAATAACCGCGCGCGAGAGGGAGAGGTGGAAATGAGTAAGAGGAAACGCCACGGCATAGCAAGAAGCTGCGGCCGCGGAAACGACGGGGGAGCGGTATGCGTATACGTGCGCGACACGCACACACACACACGTACGCAGGCACACATAGACACACACACGCGCGCGCGCGTGACGTACGGTAAGCGGGGGCGGCCCTCTACAGCTATATACAATGACGTTGTGTCTTTGCCAATTTAACTCTCTCGCTCTCGTCTAGCGTTCCATCGGCCTCTAATCACTCCGATTGTTTATTTCTCTTTCGCGCGCACTCCGGAATTTTAAACGCAGTCACGCGCGACGATTAGCCTGATCGCCTGGTGCGAGAGAGAGGGAGAGAGAAATAGCTCGTCGACACCGCACTCGAGAGATCGTCGTCAAACAAAGCCGACAAGGCGCGAAAAGGAGCTGCCCGAACGATAAAAAGATCGGCCGAGAGGGGGAGGGAGAGGGGGAGTCGAGGGTTCAATAAGTATCCTCCTTAGAGCCAATATAACGTTTATTCTCCTTTTTCCTTCTCGCGCGCGCCGCCGACGACGACGAGGCTCTCTTTTTCCCGCGCGCGATGAAAGCTACTCGATGGAGAGAAATCGTTTGCTCTGTCGCTCTGCAAAGCCGATAATCGTCGCGAGCCGCCCTTCTCAACCCCTTTTGGCTTCGCTTCTGCGATCGTCGCGAGGTCCTCCAAGGACGACGACGACGACGGCGGCGGCGGCGGCGGCGGCGGCGATAAGCATTTGCTTCGCGGATATAATAATGTCTTTATTGGAAAGCGAGCGTTCGAGAGGAGAGACTCTGCCTCCGAGTCGTTAGCTCCCATTGTTCGGCGGAGCATCAAAGCAGAAGAGCAGAGAGAGAGAGAGAGAGAGAGAGAGAGAGAGAGAGAGAGAGAGACAGAAGGACGGAGAGAGGATGAAAAAGTTTCCGCCGGTGATGTTTCTTTGCTGTGCGCGCAAGCACAAGGAGAGGGAGAGCTGCGAGCGGCGCAGCCAACTTTATTGTCGCGGCACCATAGCCGATCGTATTTTAATTGACTGCGAGAGAGTAAACGCTTGTTCTACAGCGGGCCGCGCCGGCTAATGCTCGTGAGAAAAAAAAAGATGGGAGAGAAGCGAACGGTGCGACGAGCTTCCAGCGCGATAAAAGCGATATCGATGGATTCGCGCGCAGATGCAGCTGTGGAAAGTCGTTTGGAATTAATGGAACGGAATCCGTGGACTCTCTCTCTCTCTCTCTCTCTCTCTCTCTCTCGGCTATGGCTTTCGCGGAATTCGGTCTGTGCGTGTGTTGACTCTTCGGGCGCGAGCTAATTAAAGTAATCTCTCGAAATATTCAGCGCTAATTACGCCTAGCGAAGGGAGCTCATTTTTCAAAAGCTCCACTCGCTCCCCCGGCCGCGGAGAGTGAGAATAGCGTCGCAACGAGTACGCGGAAGAAGAAAGAGATGAGCAGGAAGAAAGGCCCGCGTGCAGCAGCGAGCGCTGGTGTATACGCGCGCAGTAGGCAGCGGGTAAATCGAGAGGCGAGAAAGCCGGCACAATGACCACTTCAAAGTATCAAAAGCTCGCTTTGAGACGCGAACGCGCTGTAATAATAAGAAGCGGCTCCGGCCATTGTGGCCGAGGCGACGTCCGCGTGTGTCGCGCGCGCGCGAGAGAAAAGATCGGAATTGCCAACCAACGCCGGGAGAGTCGAGCAGGCCTGCAAGCCTATACAGCGGATACGTAGGATCCAACCTGCAAATTAGTCGTGCGGCGCGCGCGCGCGCTCTTCGAAAAGAGAAGAGCTTTTTCCGGGGGCAGAGAAAGCAGCGGCGCGTGGACAGACACACCGTATAGCGTACGGCTGTACAAGCGGCAACGTATATAGCTATAGAGGGTAAGATAAAAGCGAGACTCGGCTGCCAAGGCAAATACGCACCGCGAGTGTTTCAAAACATGTTGGCTAATGTACCGAAGCTCAAGAAATAACCTCGGCTCTATGCGCCTGTGTATTACGCTTCGTATATACCGCTCACTCCCCCGCGCGCGGTGCATCCTTCGATTCTTCGCTGGAAACGAGCTGATCTTACGCGTTCTCTCAGTTATAAGTGGGCTTCGCGATTTGCGCGCGATCGATTGGATTACGCGAACGTCGGAGTCTCTTGCAAGCTGCCCGCCACTTTTTCCTCCTTCTCGACTCTATTTTTTGTTTCGTAATCGTTTCTCGGGTGAAAACAACGGTGAAATACGCTTACGCTGCGCATATTCGCAGGATATCGTATATACTCGTCAGCCATATTGCCGCGCGCGCGCGCGCGCGCGGCCGATACATTATTATACCGCGGACATTATTTGCTCTGATAGGAACGAGATTCCAGTTGATAATTCGCAGCGATAAGACGTGTATAGTCGCGCATACGCTCAGCCGCGTGTGTACTTGGAGTTCATAAATGCAGCAATAAATATAGAGAGCGAGAGGAAGCGAGACAGAAGGATATAACGGAGCGAAAGAAACGAGAGGTAGAGAGAGAAGGAGAGACGATAATTTCGGTTAGTCTGCTCTCGCGCAGTCGTTGGTCGATTTGGCAAATATTGGCGAGATGTAGAGAGAGAGAGAGAGCGCGATATAGTTCTCGATAGCGTCGAGGCGCCTAGTGTGCCATAAAGTCGATTAGTCGACAACCGAGTGGGTATTTATTACGCGTCGATAAGTGCCCGCGAGAGGCTTAATGCCTCTCTATATACTGCTCCGACTGCGGAGCTTACCCTGATTTGTGCACATTTTTCGTGCAGCAGCTCGCAATGCTTCTCTGCTTTTTGCGCAAGCCCCGAGATATTGCTCTCTAGCGCCATTAACTCGCCGCCTCTTCGTGCAGCTTTTTCGACTGTGCGTGTCCTATTTTTCTGGAAACGCTATTTATAAACGCTCGCGAATACATCCGAGAGAGAGAGAGAGAGAGAGGCGGGAGAGAGATATTGCGGCTCTCTTTACGTCGAGGAAATATTTGGCGAACCGCGCGCGGCCGAGCTTATTCTCGTCAATCGACAACGAGCGATAATTAAATTTAACGATATCATTTGGAATTACTCCAATACCATGTTTCAAAGTAAAAACGCGACGTTGCTGCGATCAAAGATGACAATTAATGCGCAGTTGGCTTACGTTATCAACGTAGATAAACGCTTTTATATGAAAATCGAAAAGATCGCGCGCGGCGTCAACGAATTCGCGCAGATAACGCGCCTACATACATGTGCGTACAGTCCGCGCGGCGCTTTCGCGCGCGAGAAATAATAAGTATACGCATGCACGACGGCTCCTCGAGCGCAGCCACATCGATCGGACCTTGAAAAGCCTGGCGTTATATTGTCATTGAGAGAACTTTAATTCGAGAGATTTTGTGTGCACGCGCTCGCTATCCGCGTATACGTATATACAGCGCGCATCACGAGAAAACTCGAGTGGAGGGAGGGGGGGGGGGGAGGAGAGAGAGAGAGAGCAGATCGCAGAGACAAAGGCGACCCAGATTTTCTTCCTCAGCCGCGAGGGAATTCGAACGACGTCTTCGACGATTTTTAGTACGAGCGATTGACGGAACGAGCCGCGACGACGCTTCTATTTATAAAGTCCGCGCGTCGACTCTCTCTCTCTCTCTCTCTCGTCGTCTCCCTCTCCTCTCATTTACTGGCATTGTGTCGAACGACAGACTAACGGCCCGCCAATGTATTTTATCTCTGTGTATACGACTCACTTTCGCGCAAATTCGAGAATAAGCGCGATATTGGCAGCAGCCCGAACGACGACGATTTGCTTTATTGTGCATACACCGGATCCAAAGCGATTTCGAGGCTCGCCTCTCGATACCCCGCGAGTCGGAGAATCGAGCGGCCGGTTCTGCGCGTTACATACTCGCAAATAAAAGAGCGCTCGAATAAGACACAGTTTTTAAGCTGCGGGCAAATAAAGAATCTCGGACGAATCGTAAAGCCGACGGGGTTGCACCGAGCTTGCGGTACGTGCCAAAATAATGCAAAGATATAGATTTTTCTGTATATCGAGCGAAATATGTCGAGCGAATCAAAAACTGTGAGAGCCAGAGACGTATATGTATATTATATATAAGCAGAAATATTTGCTCGCTTTCGCGCGCGTCCCTCCTTTTTTTCCGTCGAACGGTTGCTAAATTACTCCAGCCCGCGTATATGGACCGGGAGAAAGAGCCGGCAGTTTACAGGTTCCTCGTCCGAGCTCGAGCCAATATCGTTAGATATTCATTTCGTAAGTTTCAAGTAGAACAAAATATAGAAACTCACCGCCGCGGATAACTCTCTCTCTCTCCCCTCTCTCTCTCTCTCTCTGGAGCTTCCGCGCGTACAACCCCTTTTCGTTCGCAGAAATTTCTCTCTCTTTCTCTCCCGTACTCCCTGGTAATACGTACTTTTTTCCCTCGGACGCGGGCTTCCTCCGCCAGACTCTTCTTTTTTTTTACCTCTTTTGCTTCCTTTTTTTCGGCGCATCTCTTTCTCGCTCTCGAATCTGACTGCGCAGCTCTCTGTATTCTCTATCTCTCTCTGTCTCTCTGGTAATCCGGCAGAAAAGCGGAAGGTCCCTCTCGCCGTGTGTAACTCGCAAAATTGCATCTGTTGCGACGATGGACCATAGACGGACGTATATATCTATATGTCGATATATTATATCCCGGGTGCTTTTGTAAGGCCTCGCTTGCCGTCTCGTTAGAGACTATATGTATACTCTCCGACTACAGGGGAAATTGATTATTCTTTTCTTTTGGGCTTTTAATATTCCATTTTTTTTTACGTCTACGCGTGTGTAAAGTCACGTGTAGTGCTGCGTGAAGTGCTTTTTGATAAGTCCTTGATTGCTAATTTAAGCCCCGAGAAAACATGTAAGATTTATTTTCTCTTGTTAAACCGGCGTCTGCATACACACGGGAGCATACGTGAACAGCAACACGACATGAGGATTTTTTTTTATTGCGTATTTTGTAACACACGACTGAAATCGTACTCTGCTCTCGTCGCGCTTCCTTATCATTTTTTCAACATTTAGTTAATGCTAATCCTCTCCTCTTACATACGTTTGCTCTTTTATCACTGATTCACAGTCGAGAATCTGACAATCTATACGGACGCACTATCGTTTTCTTGGAATTTCAATTTTTACGAGTTTAAAATAGTATAGGCAGCTTGTTGTCGGGTGGTACACTCCTTCATCATTACAGCCCGCGTTATCAGGTGGGCTCTCGCACATCGCGACGTTCGCGTATCGCCATCTTTGAGCAACGCTGCAAATCGAAGATACCGTCTCGATCGGGCATTTATAGCTTCCGCGATATTTTCTTCGCTTTTCTTATCCGATCGTGTGTGTGTCGCACTATAAATAGAAATAAGCATCGCTCGTCTTTTTACAAGCGTCTACACGGTAAATAAATATAAATAATGCTCGCTTGACACAGCTTAAATTGCAACGCGCTAATACCGACTTTCACGATACTGAAATAAATCCCCCATTTTTTAAAAGCAACTTCCCCGTCAGACGCAAGCCGGCTCATCGATAACTCTCTCTCTCTCTCTTACTCTCTCTCGTTCTCTCCGGTTTTATTCGTACACATCAGCATACGTATTTTTCGGGTAATTCGCATTTCGAAGCTCCAAAAGTGCGGGGACTCGCACATAAAGAGAGGGAGAGAGACAGCTTTCGAGTAGCAGGAGGAGTTCGGGGCAGGGGGAGGAAGACGGCAAAGGGGCCGCTACACTCTCGTACGTACGAAAGCTCGCGAGCGCTCCATCATCGTCGACCGAAGAGTTAATTAGAAAATCTGAATAATTAGAAAGTTGCTTTTATGGATTCCAGGCGAGCTTCCTTGCGCCCCCGCGTATACACTGTACATCGTGCAGCAACATAACGGCTCTCTTCGTATTTTTTTTTTACCAAGCCGCAGATTAAAAATAAAAGAAGTAACCAGGGGAAAAAGACCACGAGAGTTTGTACATACGGATTCACGAATACGTGCGCATACGCGAGGTGGGCCAAGCTTTCGTACAACTCGCGGGAAGTTTAAAAGCCGAGGCTCTCTCTCTCTCGCTCTCTCTCTCTCTCTCTCTCTCGAGTAGTTGGAATCGATCGGTCGGCCTCCTCTCGAATAAGCGAGAGATGCGTATCTGGTCACGGCGGCCTAACGATTGTATCGCAATTACGGCTTTAAATATATTTCATCGGGCACGCGAGGGCCAAAGCTTCGAACGGCGGCGGCGGCGGCGGCGGGCGGCACACCACAATGGAACGAGCGCGCGCGGGGTGTGGAAGAAGGAGAAAAAAAACTTAGCGCGCGCGCGTCACCGCTCTCTGTGCGCCCCCCTCGAGCTTTTTTTCTTTCGTCGTAGGTATACGCGTTACGGTATTGTCCTTTATCGGCCCGTCGTCGCACTATTATATATAGATACAATATATATGCAGTGAACCAATTGTATCCCCGCGCCGCTTTCGATACACGCTCGGACTTTGAAATGGAGATATGAATATACATTGCATAAATTTCTCGAAAATCAAAACGTGCATGCAGCCCGCCGGCGAGCGGAGGAGAGCGGCGGATTCGTGATAAAATCTAATAATTGACTTTTTCGAGTAATTCGAGCAGTCGCTCGCCGTTTGTGTATGTATACTGTACGAGGGGGGGGGGGGAGGGGGTATCGGTATATAGAACTCGGTCGAACTATCTCGATGCCGTATATTTTCGCCCGACTTGTAAGCGCGCCGCGGCAAGCTCGCAATACATATATAAAAATGCATACGGCGCTTTAATATAACTCGTCGGAGCGAATCGCGCGCGGCATAAGGAAAATCGTTGGCAATCGAAAGTAATTTTAGCAAAGACGTCAGTGTATCGCTCGAGCGCGCGGCGGGCGCGCAGTATACACACAATCGCGTATAATATCCGCGAAAAGAAACAGGGCCAACGCGAGAACTACGTATATATATAATATACATATATATTTCGCATGTATTATATCGTTCGCGGCCGGTCTCTCTCTCTCGCTCGCGCTCGTTTTCTTTCTCTCCGCGTGTATGCTTCGTAAAATTATAGAGTCGCGAGGCCGATAAATCACGGCGCGTTTTAAAAAAGTGCCTATTCGCGCAGTTCTACTCTCTTGCGCGCGCGAGCTCGACCTCGGCTCGATCCCTCTATGTCTTTAATAGAAAAGTCGCGTGGCTCGCGTACTCACTTATTTTCTCTCCCCCCCCCCTCCCACCTCGCTCTCCCTCCCGCGCCTCCCCCCCCCCTCCCACCTTCCCCCCTGCCCCGCCGCAAAGCTTCGATTCGTCGACTCATCGATAGGCGATCTAGCGCTAATACCGAGTCAGCCTGGAATATACGCGGTTGCGTCGCAACCTTGTCGAGTCTACTTCATCGCTATAAAACATCACGAAGCGTATATAGCTCTCTCTCTCTGCGCGCTCGCTATATAATACGACGTCCAATTAATTTTTAGTAGTACGATCAGGTAGTAAAACGGCAATATGCAAATTCAGAGCGGGAGAGAGAGAGAGAGAGAATTCGCAGAATATAAAGGAGAATGAAAGCGAAGGAAAAAAAGAAATTCCAATCCGCGCGGGCAGAGGCGGCGGCGGCGGCGGCGGCGGCGGCGGGGGTATATATCCGGCAGTATACGCGTTCTAGTAAATCGGTGCCACGGCGCGATCCTCGAAGCTTGATAGCGTACTCGCGACTTCTTTTTCATACGCGCGGTGGTGGCGGGGGGGGGGTGGCAGTACGCCGGGGTGGTTCGGGGTGGAGGTGGGGGGGGGGGGTGTATCGTCGATAATCACGATAATAACAACACGACGTTTGAACGAGCGAACGCGAGCCGCGCATACTCGGGGAGGGGGAGGGAGGTCGATAAGAGCAAACGAGGCCGTCTTATATTACTTTGCTAATTCTTTTTTATGCGCGCATGAAAGTAAAGATCGTGCTCGTAAAGATTAAAGAGCACGGCCCGTCTTTATAGGAGTTTGCCGTTTCTTCGATACTCGCGTGCTTAATTATCAGCGGCCACACCGCACACGCTGCCGCGCGGCGCGAGGTCTGTATACCTCCCGTATATATATATAAGTATTACAGCGTGTCCGTCGCGAGCTTCAGAAATACATATTTAGGGGGTGTGCTGCTGCTGCTGCTGCTGCGGTTCTATATATACGTGCAAAAGGTACCTCGCGCCGAAGCTGCGGGGGGGGGGGGGCCTCGGCCGAGAAAAGTTAGAGCGAGAGTACATCGGCAAGTGGTTAATTATTAATTATTGCGAGAGAGAGAGAGAGAGAGAGAGAGAGAGTTCTCTCGAGAGTCTTGGTGCATGAAAAAAAAAAGAAGGGCCGACCGGGCGCGCGCAATGTAAGCCGAGAAGAACATGCACGAAATCAGCCGATAGCCAGAGGTAAATCCACTCTCTCTCTCACTCCCTCGAACGCGAAAATCTCGAAATTAATCCTCCTGGCGATGAAAGCTCTAACGAAGCCTCGTGAGCTTGCGCTTGCTTTATTGCGCGCGCGCCGAGAGAGAGAGAGAGAGGGAGCAAAGCGGCGAGAGCCAGACGAAAGGTTCAAGAGACGAATCGAGAGGAAAAAAGGAAGACACTCTCTGCCCCGGCGCGGCATGGGCAGAACAAGCGAAAACGGCCGGTAAAGGCGCCGGAGATACGAATACGCGAGCTGAGCGCTGCGAAAATTAGATTCATAACTTTTCCGCTGCTGCTGCCGCTGCCGCAGTATAGGAGAGGGAGATCCGCCGCTGCTGCTAGTTAAAAATTCCGTGTGCGAGTATCAATCCCCCGCTTCTTCTTCGTATACGTATATACCGTATATACATATATACGAACGCGAGCGCGGATACGTATACTTTCTCTTGGAAGTAGGAGAGCTGCCGGCAGCAGCAGCAGCAGCAGCAGCTGGATTATCTCGGTTTTTCCGCAAACGCGATTAAAGCCGAAACTCTTGCGCGCTCCGCTCTCCGACTCTCTCGCATATAAGCCTTTTACTCCGATAATTCGACGTTCGCGCGCGCGCGCGCGTCCGCGTGTCCCTCTCTATTACCTGGGCGCATTGATTCCACGCTCGGCTGCGCTAACTCTTTCATCGCCTACTCGCCCCGTACGTATACGCAGTGGTATACCTGTATACATCTCTCGCTCTTTCGCTCGCTTGACTTATAACTCGCCTTTATAATTGTTTGCTGAATCGTCGCTAAGTTATTCTCTCCTGCGCGCGTGTAGCTTTGGCGCGCGCGACGCCGCTGAAACCCGATCGGTTTATAGTCCTCTGCCTCTTATATTCTGCTTTTTCATCAATTTCCGCGATGAGAGGAGAGCAGCAGCTCCTTTCATCTTAAAAATAAATTACGCTCTAACCGCGCGCGCGCGCGCTAATCCGAGAGGAGCGATTTCAATTTCGAGCGACGCTTAAAATGAATAATTAAATGAATAATCCGCGTATATGCATGTACATTGACGGGGCGGCATAGCAGATTTTATTAATTCAGCTTCGATTTGATCTCTTTCTTATACCGCGCGTGTGCGGCGGAGCGCTTTGGGCTTCGCTTCGATACGTGTGGCACTTTTAATATCCTAATTGGACATCATTCATCCTCGCCGAATCCACTAGGGCAAAGAAATGCTCGCGAGCTCGGACATATTAAATCCCAATAGGGAAGTGCGTATCGAACCGGGGGCTGCAGCTGCTACTGCTGCTGCTGCTGCTGCTGCGGGGGAAAAAGTTCTGTCCACGTGAATTTCCTTAGACAATGGCAAGTTGGACAGGGATATCCGCTGCTTAAGGGACATTTTGTTATCGGCCCTGGGCCGCGCGCGAGCTTTCGGCTTCGCTCGTTCGTATATTCGCGATATTTAAAATTAATCCTTCCTTTGTGCCGCCTCGCTGTCGCTCTATGTATACGCCTATGTGCGCCCGCGTGTTCTGTCTGTCTTTTTATCGTGTGGCCCGATATGGAGTCGTATAAATTTTACTCCATTATATTCGTCCCTGAGCGCGTGGAGGGTCGTACTCGAGCGTAAGGGGGTTCCGCAAGCTCTGGCTTTTGCCTCCCAACCCTCCCTCCCCCCCCTCTTTTTGTCTCTCCTCGTTGCGGCTTCGACGACGGCGGAAATGCGCGCGCTCGCGCTGCAGACAGAGACGCGGCTTTCATTTGGAATCCTCAATCACCGTCGGTGATCAATCACAATTGAACTCGCGGTTACGGGAGAAAAAAAAAGTAACTGCGAGAGATCGAGAGAGAGAGACGGGAGAAATGGAGCGCAGTCGCCGCGCACGTGTAGAGAAAGAGAAGAGAAAGCTCTTGAAACACGGCCGCCGCGATGACTGAAAGTCGGAATGAAATTAAGGATGAATCATTCGAATCTGCTGATTATCGCCCCTCCGCGCGGCGCTGCGACGACGATTCGCGGACGCACTTGGCTGCGCGTCGCGCGAATACTCATCGTCACCCCGTCGCCGGATTAATCTTTCATCGCGCGTATACATATAACATGTAGCTATGAAAATCGATTGTTCCGCGAGTCTAGAGTCGTGCGTTTGTTAAACAATCGAAGCTTACGTTTGTAGCTCAGTGTATCGTTGCGCGCGCGGTGGTAAGCGGCGAAGATATCGCGCGGAGGGAGTCGCGAAAGAAGGAGAGTAGAGAAGGGAGGAGAAAAAGAAAGATAAAGAGCCCGACGGAGGAGGAGCATCGCGGTCCGGAGAGTTACCTTTTGATGCTACCCCCCTTGCAGCCCCTCCTCCTCCTCCTCCTCCTCCTCCTCCGCTCGAAGGATAATACACAAACCAAAGGATAATTCCCGATACGGGGACGAAATCCGAAGCGAGGGCAAAAAACTCTTATTTAAAAATGTATTTACCGTCTGGCTCGACGGCGCGGCGGCGAGAGCGAGAGAGCGAGAGAGAGAGAGACAAGGATCCTCGTCCGCAGCCGCGTGGAAAGTTCGCTTTACATCGAGCATCCAGCAGCGGGAGAAAAAGAGATCGGGCTTTGTGTTGCTGGCCCGGCTGTTATACGCCTCGTGGCTGGGGTAGCTTGTCGTCTATACACACATACACATACGCTGTATAACGTATACCGCACGCATGTTTGGCTGTGTACAGCCGCACATAGAGCAGCGACTGAGCGAGCTACTGTACATTTCATAAATTACACGTACTCGCGGCTCGCTCGGGCTCTGGCCGTAGCCCAGAAAGACTGCTCCCTCGGCTCGTGGACAAGACCGCGCGCCGGATAAACGCGCGCAAGAAACTATGCTTTCGGCTCGCCTATATATATACACGCGGAGTACGCGCATTGATACCGCTACTCCGCCGACGAGTCGACTGCAGCTCGCCCTCCTCCCCCCCGACTTATGTCGTCTGCGCGTGGAATTTCAGCAAAACCCATATACAGACTACACGCGGAGATACGACGCCGCGCGGTGCACACACTCTGTCGAAACGTAGGTGAAATTGTATAATGATTAAGGCAAACTTTGCTCGCCGCGATGCGCGGCCGTAAATATCCGTATATGTGCAGTGGGCCAACAAATCCTCTCCCTCTCGTTCTTCTTCCAGTCCCCCTCCGCGCCGATGTTGTCGATTTACGAATAGAGGGAATAACGCGATAATGCCGAACTCTGCGAGCTTTTTTTTCTCTCTCTCTCTCTCTCTCGCTCTCTCTCCCGCTGCGCCGCGTTCTTGCGGATCGCGCCGCGGTCAGCCACTATATATACATACGCGCTTCCGCAGCCCGCGCGTTCGAACTTTGCTCTCGTACTCTACTCATCCGTTTTTACCAAATTCGCCGCGTTGCGCTCTCCCGACCGCCCGGCTTTTTCGCCAATTAAAATTACTCCGTTTACTAATTTAATCAGCGTAACGCCGCGTCTATATGTACCCGCTGCGTTCACGGCATTGAAATAAGCTCCCGAAAAGTTACCCTCTCCCCGTACACGTTTTGCAAACTCATTAGTGCGTTCAACTGCATTAACGGAAATATTAGTGTAAGCTCGCTCTTGCGCCATATATATACACAGCGAGTGAGAGAGGGGGGAAGGAGGCTAGGTCGCAGCTACACGATTCACCGGGAGAAAGAGAGAGCGAGAGGAGAGAGCATCGTTAGGCGATCCGAGTTCTCCGCGCGGTATTGTAGAGGTGAGCGCGCATTATATACATTTCGGATAGATGGATGAAACGTAACTATCAAAGTTGGCAATCGCGTATATAGACGTCGACGGCAGCCGCGGTCGGTCGCGCCCGCGCGCGCTCTCCTTCGTCCCCCTTTTTCTCTTTCCCCGCTTTCTTTCCCTCCTTCGCTTCCTCTCTCTTTCTCTCTCTCTCACACACACACTCTCGCTTCCTCCCACTCAGAATTTGTATTATGGACGAGCTGCGCATATAATTAATTTAATTAAACGCGCTCGTGCTCGCGCTCACTCCGAAAATCGCGTCCTATTAGTTGGGCAACTTTTGCCACTCGCTGCTGCCGCCACCCGCGCCGTCGCTCTCTTACCCCCGCTGCACCTCTTGATTCTACATCTGCTCTATAGACGCGGCACTGCTGTATGTGTATACTCCTCGTTTTCGTTCGCTCTGCACTTGGCGTCCGTCGTTTGTTGCCCTCCGCCGGCGTCACGTACATTCGAAAAAGTTACCGGATTATCCCCCTCCCCGCGCAGCTCTCGTCGGCGCGGCTACACTGCGCCTCGTTACGCATTCAATTGGCGCAGACGACGCGAGCGTTAATTCGCTCCTCGGGCGCGCGCATAGTTCGATCGCGCGCTGTCCAACGCACGGGACGCAAGAAGGCGAGCCGCGCGTCTCTCCAAGGAGCGACGAGGGGCTCCTCCGGAAAGCGGGCAAAAAGTTTAATGCGATTGTTTGGGGATGCAGTGGGAGCGAGCGATCGAGATACAGCGGTCGAGAGAGCATATATACATACGCACGCAGTCTCTCGCCCCCCCTCTTGAAGGACAGTTCGTAAACGCCTCCGCGCGCGGCCGAGTGGCTTCGCGTGTATTTACAGCTGGACGTCGTGCCCGGCAAAGTTTGGCATACCGAGACGTCGTCGTGAGCGCAGGAAAACATTGTCTGGTCGAAACGGGAGCGGACAGCGGAAGCTGATGCGATACGACGTTGCGGGCGTTCGGCTGCGCGCTCTCTCCCTCTCCGCATCTACTCTTGTAACCCAGGGCTTCTCAAATCCTGTATACAGTGCTTGAACTTGACCACGCGCGTTATTGCGGCTTGGGAAACATTGTTCCTCAGTCTCGACGCTTTAATGCCCGCGAATCCGGTATACATAACTTTTCTCGCTCGGAATGTTCTATAATGAGTTTCGCGAGCCTCGCTTAATTCTCGATCGTCCCGACGAGCGAAACACTTTCCTCCCCTGCGCGTTTCTTCGAATAACTCTCTCGCGACGTCGCGTGCCGCGGCGATTTTTCGGCTATAAAATTCGAGCGAACCGCGCTCTCGGCGGCGATCGCGTCCGTCAGCTTGAGAATCACTGTCCGACTAAGCGATAGATAGGATTGGACTTGATTTCCGGCACGGTCAACCGCCCCCGCCGATAATGCAAGGGAACGGCGTATCGTTAGCTCGAGTAAACTCGAAAGGACGACGACTGGGCCGGGCTCGTCTCCGGGATTCTTGTTATGGACGAGCGGACGGACGTTTGGACCGTCGCAGATTGCGGCGAGCCCCCGAATCTCCGCAGTGTCTTTCTCTCTCTCTCTCTCTCTCTCTCGCCGTAGATGTGCTCTGGCCCTCCGGGCATTCCTCGCCTTTTGTCATCGACGCTGAAAGCCAATCTTTGCATACGCGACTAGTCGGCCGCTAAATTATCGATTTCCCCCCGCAATGCTCTCTTTTCACGAGACACGCAGCTCTCTCTCGCTCCTCTAATCTTCGATCGTTCGTCTCGCGTCCGACGACGATTTGGAAAGCGCGCCTTATCGAAATAAGGCTAATGAAAGGCGCGCGTTCTTTATATATTGCCGTATACTATATGCTATGCTGTACTGCGTGCGCGACCGCACATTGAACGATCTTACGTCAAGGTTCCAGAGAGCCGATAAGTGTATGAATTATATATTTCTCGTTCGGATCGTTCCGGATTTTTTGACTCGGTGCTAGATCAGTCTATACGTACAGCCGGGTATTATTGGTCGAAGCCCAGAGTAATCTTTATCTCGTTGATACGATACTCTTGCGTCGATGGTGTTTGTGCCTTCTATACACAGGCGTCAATGCCTGACATTTGACCCTTCGAATGTGGCCAAAATAGTTTATCGGTCTTCGAGAATACAAACAGAAAAAAAAAAATTTTTTTTTTGGAAGCAACGTCGCGCTGCTGCGTTACGAATCGATACAATGCCCGATCTTATGACTGTATACACCTTTTTATATTTTAACAAATCAAATGCAAGTGAGATAAGAGGCTTATCGCCTCGCAACATTTATCGACAAAGCTCCTTTCGTAAAACGTTGCACACTGTAGCGCGTACATCTTATTATTCAATAATTCCCCTAATAATTTATTGAAATCGCCGATAACGAGCGCCAAAGATTGAGCGCAGCGCAAGTGTATGTGTATATAGTGGATAGTTAGAGGTTATCTATCGCGTGTAATAAATAAGTTTACGCATTTTTGGCTAATCGCATGCCTACAGTCATTATCTCATTTGCTCCTACTCCCGGGGCGTTCGACTCTCCATGAAATGACTTACTGTGTTCGGCAGTCCAATAAAATTCGAAGACATTGAAGATAAAAGCGATTTGGGCGATCGTCGAGGCCCGGTTCATTCGGTCCCCGACTACCGAGAGCCGAGGTCATAATTCGCGCGTGTACAAAAAAAAAAAAAAAAATCCGAACCTCTCGCTCTCGCCGTGAAAATGTGCCGGTTGTAACGTCTCGAGTGTGAAAATCGCGGCGACGAGGATCCATCCCAAGTTGCCGCCGAATGGATCCGCCGAACGCGAGCTCCGATCGGCGCGGCGGCCGAGCGGCCGCCGTCCAGCCGACGACGACGAGCGGCTCCAGCAGTCAGGCGACGCTCGAATCTTGCCTGCGACTACGAGTAAGTTCCGGGAATTTAATTACGGCAATTAGAACGTAAAACTTTCCTTCCGCTCTCTCTTTTCTATATATACAGAGTCTTAGCCCTCGCGCGCGCGCGCGCGAGTCTAGTCGTCCGAACGAGTTCGATCAATCGCATCGTGGCACCCCCTCCGGGCGGTGGCGGAAGGAGGGGGGGGGGGGACTGCCGGCTCTGATTGACAGGGAAACTTTTCAATCACACCTCCGGCGCGTCATTTTCTTCGGGAATTAATTCGCAAAATCTCGCCCCGAAGATTCGCAATCAATGGCCCGCCGACGCGAGAGAGAGAGGGCCGGCGTTTAATTTTCCATTTGAAATTAACTCGATTTTGAGTTGTACGACTCCGCTCTGTGTATACACTTGCGGAGGACGAGGGACTTTAAAGTTCGTGGATAAGAGGGGGAGTGGTGAGTCAGTTGGGCGACACACACCGGTCACGCGTATAATATACGTATACACTGCTCGGGGAGAAAGGGAGGTAGAGAAATACATATTTATTTGAGAGCGCGCGCTATGTTTGATTGATTTAGTTGCTCTATTGCGGAGGGGACTTGGTCGCCGTCGCCGCCGCCGCCGCCGCCGCCGTCGTCGTCGTCGTCGTCGTCTTGCTTGTCGTCGCCGCGCGAAGCGGGGGCAATCTATCGATGGACGAGACGCGAACACGTGTACCCTCGGACGCTATAGACTGTCTTCTTGATGGAGGTGGGGAGGGGGAGATCGCGGGGGTCGGCGAAAGGCACACTGGTTTTACGTACGTGGCTCACGTGCATCACGTATGCGAATACGAATGAGACACGTCTGCGCTCAGAATCGAATTCAAATCTGAGGAATCTCTCGGCGGGCATTGCCGAGTCCTAATCATAAATCAGCTTTTCGCGCGACTGTGCGGCAGCGCGCGTATGTGTATACAGTGTATACACGTATATACGTATGTATATATACATAGTCTCGCAGAAATTCCTGCATATAAGTACGCGCGCGCCGCCGATTGATATGCATCAGTCTTTAGGAGAAAGACTTTTTTATTGCGATTCGGGACGCGTGTCGGGCTCTGAATTTTTCGCGGCAGCTCTTTCTCTTTCCCGGCCGTTCGATTATATTCTCGGGCTCCGCGCCGGGCAATGCGTTAATGCTCAATGAGCTGTCACCTCTATTCGCAGCTGTGCGCGACTACTTGCTCGATCGAGCGGCAGAACTTCGGAGGTCTTGCGGCTCGTACAATGAGCAACTATCATGCCTTCGTTTAAATAAACATGAACGACCGGCCGATCGCCACGTCATTGTGAGCATGCTCAAGCTCGCGGTGTGTTGCACACGCACACACATACGTACAAGTGAGCGAGCGCGTCGAGGGGAGAAAGAGAAAGAGAGAGAGAGAAAGAGAGAGCACTTGCACATGCTGGCGCCCGCGTTATATAGTCTATCGAGCGTTATAATAACGGATTGACTACTCGCTTATACACCGCCTCGGCTCAAACTCTCTCGCTCTCTCTCTTTCTGCCGCTACTTTATATATCCGCCATATAACTTATAGATCGCGCATTGGCTGATTGCCGACGCCGCGGTGCAGCGTTTTCTTTATTACAAATATAAACTCGCCCACAATAAAATCGCGGGCGATTCGCATATGTACAGCGCGCGTGTGCCTTCGCAGCTATACTGCGCGTATATAGTCGTCGGCAGCGCGATACTCTCTCGCCCGTACCGTTCGTTTCTTTTTACTTTCGGCGTATAAATAAATTACACTGCCCCGAGGCCTCGAGCCTTGATCTACAGCCCTCGCGCTGCGCTGATGAGGGGATCGACTCGACGCGGAATTAAAAATGAGAATCATCATCGGGGAGAAGGAGAGAGAGAGAGAGAGAGACGACTCCACGACCCTAATTGTATAAAAGCGAGCGTATACGCGCGTATACGAGAGACGGATGCGCTCGGCTCGAGATAAAATCGCTGTTCGGCCCGGCCGAAATATTGACGCGTCGTATCTTCCAAGAAGCCCGCACATGTGCGAATACGCGATCGTGTAACAATAATTACTCGCGAGCCCGCCCGAATAATTGATCCGGCGAACTGGAGAAAAAACGAGAAAATAAAAAAAATATTAGCCGTGCACACGCGCTCGGTGCGGTCGAGAAGAGCGTGCAAACAGCCGAAACAAGAGAGAAAACACCGGGTGCGCAGGTGGAAAGAGAGTTTAGATATCGCGTGACTCGCTACTTGTGTGTAATACATAACGGAGCGTGTGCGGGTGGCTCTACGTTGTGTATAACATATACGTATGTGTATATCGAGCGGCCAGCAAAGCCGCGTGGCGCGTTCATTAAAATTGAACGCGCGGAATTGAAATTCGAGAGTCCGGACGATCGACGATCGGCGCCAATTAAAGATTTTCGCTATATAGCTGCGCGCGCGCGCGTGTATCCGCAAGCCAGCGTCGCCTGCGAGACACACTACGCGGCACAGGGGGGGTGGAGGCCGCGGCGGTAGTGTAACGTTGCGGAAAATTAATCGTGTCCAATATACCAGAGGGGACTATACCTATCTAAGTTTTCCTGCCCCCAAGGCGCGCGCTGGCTGATGCCCTCGGCTCGTCGCGCGTCTCAGGAGCTGCGATCGTCGCCGCGCCGCGCTATATATACACGCGCTGAATTTGGAAGCCGCGGTAATTCTCGCTCGCGATTTTATGGGAATTTAAGAATAATTCAATTAGAGCCCAGGGATCACTCGGCGAGATATGCTAATTCGGGCCGGCGAGCGAAAAGAGTGCGGAAAGAGAAAAGGCTGCGAGGGAGCAAGAGGGAGAGAGAGAGAGAGAACACTAACTACGGGTTATAGGTCGCCGAGCGGCGAAGAAGCTTGCGAGGGAAAGCCAAGGCGTTCGGCTTCAATTTAAAAATCCAATCTTCAATAATCGTTTGCGCAGTATTTCCCCTCCCGCCTCCTGCAAGAGATCTTGGGCAAATATACGAGCCGCGCGCCGCTCGAGCGTATCAGAGCCCGGCCTCATTTTCATTCGGTCTGATTAAATTCATTAGTTTAATAGCCGAGTATCAATATCAAGCGAGCCGAGTGATTTCTTCCTCCTCCTTCCCGTCTTCGCGACGACGCAGTTTTTCTTTCTCTCGCGCGAAATCACCCTTGGGGACCTCCTCGCGCTCGTCGGGTCATAAAAGCCTAAAGGAGAGAGAGAGAGAGCGGCAGCTCCTAATAAAATTCCGAAAAAATTACTTGTTTAACCAAGCGACCGACCCCTCCGTTGATTGAGCTTGGAGAGGCTCTCTCTCTCTCTCTCTCTCTCGCTCGCTCTCTTTGATTTTTTCGTCAATCACTGCGGGCACTTTGCGCTCCCTCGACGTCGCGGGAGACACTCGCGACTTAATCCAAGAAGCGATAATATTTTGCCAGACAAATCGAACGGAACGTATAATGCACAGCGGAAAATTAAAATGCGGGAGACGCGAATAAAAGCGCGCGTGCGCGCGCAGGTTGCATCGCCCTTGGAGCTTGATAAAGCTCCCAGGTAAGCATTGGTTAGTCGGATTAAACTGAGATATTCTAATGGGCTAGGAGCGAAGTAGGCCCCCGGGGTGTCGTGACGGTTCTATCGGCCCCCTGTATCTTAACGGAAACTAATGCCTCGCGCCTGTAAAACTCAGGCCCGTAAAAATATATATTCCCGCTTGGCCAATACACGCGTATAGCGCGCGCTCGCCTCTATAGCCGTGCTGCAGAAAAAATTCGATTCTTTGCGCGAGCCCGGCAAATCGACTATGCAAATTGGACGCTCTTCTACATAGGTATACGCTCTTGTATAGTATAATATACGGTATAGAACGCGGCCGCGCAATTAACCGATTCCCCCCGTCGATTTCTTCAATTTCATCCGTGCGTCGTCCCTTGTTTTCTAATTCTTTCGCTCTCTCTCTCTCGGGCCAATTAAAAGATGCCCCCCTTCCCCCATCTCTCTCTCGCTGTATACGATCCCGTTAATCATTAACATTTCTCGAAAAATCCGTCCGCATTCTCCTCCCATCGGTGAGAGGTGTACGCTATACGCTTTATACACGCACAAGCGGCCGCGCGCGCGCGCGCTGCAGGTTATAAACGCGCGTGGAAACCGAGAGCGCGGGAAGATTCGAAATTCGCCGATCAGCGCGAGCGGAATATAGCGCGTCGCGTCACCTGTCCCTTTCACGACGTCGATATAAAGCCGCGCGGCGCGACGCCTGCACGATCCTCGCATGCCGACTCTGTACACGCACGCACTGCGCTATACACTTATATACACCGCTTGCAGCCAGCAGCGCCGAACAAGGGGCCGCGTTCCGTACGCGCGCGCGCGCGGGGGCTACAAAAAAATCTCTCGCGCCGCATTCTCCAAATGACACTAATCGCCTTCCTTTATCTTCCCACGGTTCGCGCGACCCGATAAAAAGCCCGGGAGCGGAACCAGCAACTGATCCCCCCTCCCCCTTCTCTTCCCTCCTCCCCTACTACGCTGCTCTCCCGCGACTGTGCGTCTGCGTCTATGTTTGTCGGATCGTGTCGAGCGCGAGAGAAACACGAGAGAGAGAGAGAGACTCGCCCACCACGGCGATTCGATAATTATTTCGACATTTCTCTAATAACTCCTCGTTGTTCGCGTACTACTCCGTCATATACTTTGGTCGCTCCCCCTTCGATCAGATTATGAAAATCATCGAACACTCGAGGGCAAGCACTGTCAATCGCCCTTATCCGTACGTATATACACTGCACTCATAGTAAAAACATTCTTAATTCAAAGCCTCGCGCAGAGAAGCAGTCAATGACCGATCGGTCAATCAGCGCCTATATGTACCGAGGATATTGGTAATTTCGTTCTCTCTCACACTCTCGCTTCACGTCTTTCTCAGCGCGCAGCTTATACTGCAGTATATATCTATATGGGAGAACTACGGCGGCGGCGGCGGCGGCGGCGGCGGCTGGCGGGCGACGGAACTCTCGAAAGCCACTGCGGGGTCATTGTAACCGATAGCTTCTCGAAGCCACCCGCATGTCGGCTACTGTACACCGAGGCGCGCACTGGCTCAATAACTTACGTATCGGAGAGAGCTTCTTCTGGCGGCGCTACCGCTGCCGTATTGAATCTCTCTCGCGTCGTGTCGTCCTGTTACAGAATCCGGGCATTATCGATAGGACGGGGCGACGCTGCTGTTGCAGCAGCGGCGGCGAGCGAGCATAAACGAGAGCATTATGTCGGAAAGCCGAGCGCAGTACTACGGGCTCTGTGTGTGAATGCGGCCCCCGAAGTGTAATCAATCACTCCCGAGGCCCCGCGTCCGCTAAGCGTTAACACGCTTAAGCGCTCCGCCGGCTCTGCGCAGCGCCGATGTGCTAAGTGCCGTATATATAACACTGCCCGCGCCGCAGCCGCAGTAGCTTCGATGCGCGGAGGATGGTCGTTCTCTTTCCCTCTCTCTATGCGTGTCTCTCTGTACACACATCGGATCGAGTGGAGAATCGAAGCCGAGCGTATTCTTCTCGCTTCTCTCGTCTTCTTTATTGCCGTCGTAGTCGTCGTCGTCGTCGTCGATTCTTTTGCCGGCGGAAGTTATTAATAAACCTCATGATTTTTCCATTCCATTCTCGCAAGCTGCCTGACCCTCTTTATTTCGTTGAGCGCGCGTAGTGTACGTTATATCTGGCTTTTATTGCATCGTTACTTCCATCGGGCTCTATGTGTATTTCTCAACATCGTTCGGATATACGTATACATATTGGATATGTGCTTCGCTTGAAAAGAACTTCTGTGCGCGCGATAATAATGTACAAGCTCACACTCCTTTTTTTTACATCGCTATAAGTATACACACTCTCGTATGTATAGTCGAATCAGGGAGGAGGAGGAGGGGGGGGGGCGGACACATCGACCGATTAGCGTCTACCCGCGAGATAAAAATGCAGTCCGCGGTGTCTCGACTTTCTATTTAAGCTCTTCCAATTCCAGCGTCGGCGGTAAATACATAAAATCGCGTCCGGCTTCTTTTTCCGCACTTGCTCGGGCGCGAGCTCATCGTCTCGCGATCGTAAAACCGTATTTATCCGCGCGCGCGCTCGCTTTTGTTTAGTTTTCTCGTTCACGTTCTTCCTATACACACAGAAACGCGTATACGTGCGCGTATAGGTGTACACCAGCTCGTGGATATACGTATCAGTCGTTGTCCTCTTCGGTGCGCGCGCGCGCGGGGATATGGAAGAAAGAGCGGGAAAAGTGTGATAGGACTCCGCGTTCTTCTCCCTTTTTACGGCCCGCGTGTGGCATTATAAATTCAAGCGATACTCCCGTCTATACTCCTTCCCTCTGTCTCTCTCTCTCTCTCTCTCTCTCTCTCTCTTTTCCTCTCCCGCGGGCTGTAAGCATCGCCGCCGCGGCTGATAAAAAAAAACGAGATGCCGCGCGCTCTCCCGCTTCTATTTATTATCAAATTTCTTTATGACTTTACAAGCCCGTCAGCGGCGCCTCCAACTGCAGCGCTTACAATGCCTCTCTCTCTCTCTCTCTCTCTCTCTCCCGTATATATGAGCGAGCACACATTTTCCAATCGTCGTGTGTCCCTCTCTCCTTCGCCGTGAACTGTGCTCTGGCTCGTTCGTAAAGCAATAAACGCGTGTAAACACACTCGCTCTCTATACTCGTCGGCGGCTTTTTCCCCAAACTTTTACTTCGTCCCTCTCCCCCTTCCTCCTTCACCTCCCGCCCCTTCCCTTCCCCGGTGAATTGCACCTGTTCCGCGGCGACTTCTGAGATTTTTACGAGGGCCGCGCCATCAAACACAGAGAGAGAGAGAGAGTACAGAGCGGCGAGATGGGGGGGAAAAAGGACTCGAGGAGCGATAAAACGCTCTTGTTCGCGCAAGATTAACGTCTGCGGTGGTATATAGCGCTGGGAGAGAACCGGAGCGAGCTGAGCGAGAGAGAGAGAGAGAGAAGAGCTCGCGGCAGTACTACAGGTTCATTAGTCCTCTTGTAACGCTCTCATCCTCGCGGTTCCATTGTATATCGAACCAATATCGATTTTCTCACCCCCAATTATACGCGCGCGCAACGGAGAGTAGCTAGGCGATGCAGTCGCGGGTAATGGCGCCCCCCCCCCCCCCGCACTCGATGATGCGCGCCTCGTTGTTTCCTTCTCGCTTATTTTTTTTTTTTTATTTCCGCGTACAGCATATCGCGTACACAGCTATAGAGCGCGCGAGGATTATTCAGCGTGACTCGATGGAATATCAAAGCGAGAGCAGTAGTCCGGAAATAAAAGAAAAAAAAAGAGGAGAGAGAACCCTCGATAACTCTTGCATCGAGTTGAACGAACGAGAGCGCCTATCGTGTCTGTTAATTTTTTCTTCCCCCAGCCCCTCTTCTTTTTTTGCATTCGCGGCGAGAACGCGCGGCGCGGTGTACCCGCGCAGTAATGAATTTGACGTTCGATGCGCGCGGCATCGAGAGCTCTATAGACACTCGTGTCCGCTCGTCGCGCAGTGCCAAACAACGCGTGTATATACGAGCGGGTATATGCTAATAAAAACCGATGCGAAAAACACTCGATAGTCGTCTTTTTTGCTCGCGTCCATTAAAATGCATCAGTTTTCAATAATCGAGCGAGCGAGAGCGTCCGAGCCGAATTGATTTCCACGAATAACAACGACGAGCTCTACCGTGCCGCCCGCTTGCGCGCCCCGCGGGAGGACAGATGTCAATTAATGATAGCGAACGATCTTCGCGCGCAGGGGGGGGGGGAGGTGGGTGGGGGTGAGAGAGAGAGAGAGAGCCCGGCGTGCAAGACAGGCCGCCACGGCGCGCGCGAAGCCAAGCAAAGCAAACTCGTGTCGAAGTAGCTCGCGCGCCCGCGTTCTCTGAATATACTCTGCATATACATATATATATACAAGTATACGTATATATATACACACAGCATACATATTCATCCGAACAGCCGTGTGTCCGTGTGCGTCTCGTCGCCTCACAGACGCACGTGTACACGCGGCCGAGCGGTAGAGCGCGCGCTATGTAGAGCTATATATATTTGAAAAAGTGATTGATAGGCCGATATAGCGGGGCGGGCGACACTCGCCGGTATCGATATTCGATGCTATGAAAATTTCATTATCGGTGTTATAATGATATAAAGGCGATGTCGCGTAGGACGAATGAGAGGCGAGGGTGACGCGCGGAGGGCTCGTCGTCGCCCCGGCCGAGCTGTCGATTAACTTCGTTAATTATTCGACGTTGCGCTCGCGCACACTCAGACACATGCGTATATACGTATACAGGCTCGGGTTCCGGGGCACAATCGCGGCGACGCGTCTCAATGCACTGCCCTCCCGCTATTTTCAATCGGGTTTTAATAATCGTCCTCGCGGGAGGGGGGGGGCGCCTGATTTACTTTTTCCGGCTCTTTTTGGCCCGGCGGACTTCGACTGCGGCCGAAAGTGCGTTTCGTTTGTCGATGCGACGAGCGATTGAAGTCTATAATATACATACGCGTATCAGTGCGATGTGCACGAGCTTAACGAGCGATGTATAGACGCGTTATGTAGACGCGATAATCGCGTCTAACCAGCTTGGTCGTGATAAATTTTTCATCGTTTCAATTTCAATTTGGATTTCATCAATTATGCACGTATATATACGAAAAGTATAATACTCGTCAATTAGTATATGAGTGTATATGCACACTCGCGGCGTCGTACACACGCTCGCGATATGTATATGTGCACGATATGGTCCCGATCCACAGCGTGTTGTACAAGCTCTCGAGTGTATACAATTCTTGTGAATATGTAAGATCAATGAATGATTAATTAACTCGTATAATTGCGGAAGCAATGAGACTAATGATATGTTTTGTTTTTGTTTTTCAGGTGAGTTGAGCTTCGTCAAGCATACCTTCTCTCCCCTATTTAATAGATGCTAAGGAGCGAAGTGTATTTCGTGAGTATATAAGATGCTTTTCGAAATTACGAATTCATGCGCCCGGAGTTCCTCTCTCTCTTTCTCTCTGTCTCTCGCTCTTCAAGCTCTCGTGAGTCTCGATAATAATTAATATCGCAATTACCTATCGACGAACTGAGCTCTCCCTCTCTCCATATCTCTCTCTATATAACCGGCGTACCGGCAAGTTTAAGGGCATCTTGTTAAACATTAAAGTCGCGCAAGATGCCCCGGCGAGAATCGCACTGTGCAGCCCGCGTACGCGCGCCTGTGTGTGTACATAAAGACAAAATAAAAGCAGCGACGTATAATATCGCATATATGAAAAATCGTGCAGCCGCGTGCGGTGTGCGGATCAATATAGCGACGTTAATTAAAGATGCGCGATAGGTGTGCTGCGGGGCGCTCGCGCGCGGCATAATTTAATACAGCGCCGCATATTTCGAATGGGCTCTCTCTCTCTCTCTCTCTCTCTCTCTCTCTCTCTCGACAACAGAAATATGAAAATCCAGCGCCGTTGTTAATTGACATTCGATCTGACAGTCGTCAAATTGATTAGCGAAAAACGAGTTAGAATCGATTGCGGCGCTGTGTTCAGCGCGACGCGCGCGCCGACGGTAAAATATACCGGCAAATAATTAACAAGATCGTTAAGCGAGTCCTAATGAATAGCTGCTAGAGGTTAATCGGAAAAACAAGCCGGAGACGCGGAATTTCGAAGGAGCGTGCGAGGGGGGTTGTAGGGGGAGGGCGGCTAATACAGTAATCAAACCCCCTTTGAAAGTTCCACGCAGTCTGGCCATATAGCTTCTGTGCGCGAAAGGGACGCGGTATAGTCTAAGGATACGAGCGGCCGCAAGGGAGCCCATCGAAACACATCGAAGCGGGAAGGATGGCTCGTGTTGTTTCTATCTCTCTCGGCATGCAAATTTCGACGGTCGCCTTAGTGTACGCGCACATCTCTCTCTCTCTCGCTCTCCACATACACAGAGAGGAGAGCCTCAGGCCGCGGGAATCAAATCGATAGCGGACTAAGTTATACCTATCAGTCCAATTGTCGGTGTGCGCGTCGTACTGAGGAGGAGGAGGAGGAGGAGGGGGGGAGGGAGAAGGGCCGTGGCCGAGAGAGCGGGAAGAAGGAGGCCAGAGTGAGGGTGTAACGGGCGCTAGGAGGGATGGTGTGTATGCGCGCGGCATATAGCTTAATCACCCTCCCGTGGCGCGCGCGCGCGCGTTCTTCAAATCCCTCCCCTCTCGATCGACTGCTTGCCTTCCTGCCGAACGGCAGCAGCAGCAGTAGCAGTAGCAGCAGCAGCAGCAGCAGCCCCTCTGACCGCGCGTCAAGCCGAGCTGGCTTCTCTCCTCTTCCTGAAGGAGTGACTGGCCGCGCGCAGCTACTCCGATAATCAATAATTATACTGAAATAAAGAGAGCGAGGGGGACGGGGGGGGGGGTGCAAGCTAGAATTCTCCGCGATGCTGAAAGCTCGAAACGCGAGGATTGCGCCGAGCTAAGATAACGAGGGCGGATGTCAATTTGTCCGGATAGGGGAGGGACGAGATACATCTGTACACACGTATACAACATTCGAAGTAGCCGCGCGTCGAAGGCTCAACTGATTTCGATCGTTTTCCGATATCTGCTCGACTGTACGCCTGCACCACTCCTCACGCTCCTCGTCAATGGGTCAGCACAGCGCGACGATTATTCGATCGGCATTCCCGATACTTTTCACGCGCTGCGCAGCTCCCTATACTCGCAAGCTCTTATATCGAACAAGTTCCCAGCTGATTAGCTATACATGCTTGCGGTCCGCTTGCTCGCGCAAGTAAATGGAAAGTTTCGAGCAGAGGAGGGAGGGGAGGGGGGGGGGGAGTGGAGGTCCCTCTGCATCTTTGATAAGGTATCTATCGGAGCCGTAAGTTCGCGCGAAAGTTCGCCGCGCGGCGCGCGAGTATCGAGTTTAGAATCTGCGTAACTACGGGATGCTGCGCTATATATACTCCGTTGCCGCTCTATACACACGCATCCTCGTTGCTCCAGAGCCGTATTATATACTTATATCACGCACACACGCACACCAGAGCGCTTACGGCCGAGAGGGAATAATTAATTTTTCAAACAACTCGAGCCGCCCGATTGGCGCTAGGCGCCGCACGGTAGATTCCGTTAATTAAACCGTATATAATTAGTCGCTATATAAGTTTCGACTCGCGAACGCGCCGCGATGGTATAGAAGAAAATTCTTCGAGAGAGAGAGGGAGAGCGAGAAATGACGGAGTATAAATCATCCGCGTGGTGATGCGCATCGTCGAAGAGGACAAAAGAATCGTACATAATACAAAGAGAGAGAGAGAAAGGGGGAAGGGGGGGGGGGTTGCCGAGGTTCGCGGACTTGGAAGAGTTTTCGAGCGACGAGTATATATACAGCAGCAGCAGCAGCAGCAACGCCGGTGTCAGAGAGCAGTCGAAGAAGGTGGGGTTGATCGATGCAAAACCCGCTGAAAGTCGCGTGTCGCGCCGTCCTCCCCGCCTAATTAATCACCGTAGTATCCAATATGGCCAGGTCCCTTGGTCTCTCGCGACACGACACGTTTCCTTGCCCTTATATCTATACTGAACGAAAATAAATCGCGCTATCTAAATCAAGCTCGACGACGACATTGAACAACGAGCCCCGATCGATCCGTTAGAGCTTCTGCGCTTCTCTCTTTATCTCCTCTGCGCGCCTCTCTTTCTCGCTCGCTCGCTCTTTGCGCGCTCCTCCCTTACGTATATAATACATATATATTTCTCGTTGTCACGTAGCAGAGCGCTTCCGCGAGGGAGAATACGAGAGAATACATATACGAAAAATCGGAAAGTGACCGCACATCGGAAGCGCGCGTCTTGGGGTAAACAACGACCTGCAGCCGCGCAAGAAGCTCGCCGCTGCGCGGCACTATAGTCCCGCGTCTATATACTCTCGCGGCTTGAATGAAGTAAGCGAGCAAGTAAGGAAGGGAGGGAGGGAGGGAGGGCGTGCGAAAGAGCGAGAGGGTGGGCGTCTGCTTTGCCACTTTGGAAACTCTTGTGAAGTAGCGGGAATTCCGGGCCGCAATCCCCGTAAGCGGGTCAGAAACTTCTTTCGACCCTTCCTTCCTTCCTCTTCCTCTTCCTTGCGCTCGCGCGCGGCAAGGCGCAAGCTTGCCCGAGGTTAGGGAAGTGCGTTTGTGTCTATTTCTTATTACCGGAGAGAGAGAGAGAGCTGCCGCGCGGGAGATGCTTTTGCGCGCGACCTCTCTTTTTTCCGATCCTCGATTCCGGTTCGCCACTTTCCCGCTCTTTCCACTTTGTCTTTCTTTCTCTCTCTGAAAAGACACGACCACCGCGACTCTCCTATAGAGGGGCTGGATTACTTTGTTGCGGCTTTCTTCCTCGAGGGGATCGACCGTGTTTTCCGTCGTTCTCCCTCCCGCTCCGCCTGCATAACGCGCGTTTATTTGTTTTTTTCTTTCTCGCGCGTAAACCGCGCGCCTCGGCTGTGTATACGTAAATCTATGGCTCATTAAATACAGCGTCGCGCAGCTATACTGAAAAAGATAAAAGATAATTGTGCGAAATTTAGAGTGATTGATTTTTTCGTTGCGTGCAGCGGCCGGGGGGTAGTTCTGTACGGAGTGAGGCCAGGAGGACGTGCACGTCGACAGAGAAATCAATCCGCTGTCAAAACGCTGAGGGGGGGGAAATTCGATCTTAACGAGCGATGCAGCCGCGAGACTGTGTGCAGTGCAAGTACATACACCTATACGTCTGTGTCTATGTGTGTATGTGTGTGTGTGTGTATACACACTATACACGTACACATACTTACGGGGCGCACGAAATTTTCGTGCCGACTGCACACGGCATTCAGAAGCAATTTAGCGATTACCGATGCTCCCGATTGCTCGCGAGACTATTGACGAAGCAGCAGCAGCAGCAGCAGCAGCAGCAGCAGTAGCGCCTCTCCTCTTTCCATCGTCCACAGTTCAGTGGTTTCTCGTGTTCAACTTTCACTCTGTAATTTCTCCGCGGCCAATACGGGCGGCTACTCTTCCATACGCTCGTGCGATTGCATTCGATATGGAATTGTGAACAGCTCGGGCAGTGCTTTCTTTTTTTCGTCCCTTTTTCTACATTTAAAGCCGCGTTCGATGATCACTTGTTTATTCGGCTGAAATCGCTGCGGGGGGAATTACTCACGCGTCAGGCAACAATAACAAGCAATAAAAGCTTCGCCGCGGCGTTTTTCCCTTTCGCGTGACGTGCGCAAAAACGCTTTTATATACAGACGTCAGGTTACGTAGAGAGAGAGAGAGAGAGAGAAAGAGAAAGAGAAAGAGAGCGAGAGGGCGCCGCGGCGACAATAAAGCGAAGCAAGAGCGCGCGAGCTTGCGGAACGTCGGCATGAATTCGTATTGACACTTGTCTCCGAGATTTGCATTGTACATACATTGCGTATAACGGTAACACGTGACGATAGCCTGTACAAGAGGGCAATTGATTCAATCGAGCGCGAACGTCGACGTCGGGGCGGAGGAAGCGGTGCATCTCTCTCTCTCTCTATAGGCGTATTCATCGATTTGCACTGCGTGTTAACGTATACGTATTCGTGTGTGTGTGTGTGTGTATTTGAAAAGCACGGCTTTCGAACCGATCGATGCCCGCTCGATGCATTATCCACCCGAGAGCCGCGGCTCCGCGGACTTAACGCGTAATATCGATTCCGCAGTCACGTGAAGCCGAACGTTGTCCATAGTTGCGGAAAGTACACGACGACCCTCCGCGTCTCTCTCTCTCTCTCTCTCTCTCTCTCTCTCTCTCTCTCTCTCTCTCTCTCTGCGCTATGCGCTCGAAACTTTCTTATTGTTTCTCGCTTTCGAGCAGCGCGGAGACACGTGTCATTGTTGTCGTTCTTAAAATTACGGGTTGCCGCGGTAGATTTTATAATTCGACGCTGCTGCTACTGTAATATGTATACGTATACTGCCGAACCCGATGTGCCCGTGCTTGTGTGTCTGCGCGCGCGTGTGTGATATATACACATGCAACGAAACGAAAAGATAATAAACGGGCTTGGCGCGCGCTCGCCGAGCCGATCGATAATTTAAGGAACGTACCCCCGAAAAATCGTGAGTAACCCGAGATTACGCTCCACCCTCTCTGCCCGTCTACATACACGCATTATACATACGCGCGCCCGGCTCTTCCTCAAAGGGTTGCTGCGGCGCTAGGCTGCCTCCATAGGCCCGCCGCACACTGTACACGGAATCGCATTCTCCGTCCCCTTAACGAGTCCACTCGAAGCTCGAAAGCCGAACTGGAGCGATATTAAAATTAGAGAGACGGCGGCGGCTCCGGTCGCGGCGGCTGCGGGAGGAGGGGGGAGGGGTAGGAGGAGGTCGGCAGGTATACGCACACATGCGAGACGCCGCCGCGGCAATATTTCGAGTGCGGGCCGTAGAGAAAGGGCGAGAGATGGAAAGCGCGAGTGGAAGATTGAGGGAGAGTCGAATTCAAGCCGAGCCGTTACGCTGTGCTCCGCGCGCGCGCGCATATAGACACACGAGGGTGGCTCCGCGATAAGGGCAACGGTCTCTCTCTCTCTCACTCTCTCCCTGAGACAACGCTACTGCCGCCGGCAGATCAATGCGGCGAAAGGGTTGAAAACTGCGCGCCGCGAGGGGATCGACGTCAGTCGAACTGATCGGCCGATAGGGAAATTTCGTTAGAGTTTTGAGCGTGTACACAGGACATCGTATGTGTGTGTGTATGTATATAGGAGGAGGGAGGTGGGAGCCGGCCTGTAAAAGTACGATGCGTCACGCGCCGCCGACGCCGCGGCCGCCGTAGTCGTATACTACTGAGAGCGGTAAATCTCGTTTCAGACAACTCGCCATTAGCCGAGCGCGGCCGTAACAAGAGCCACTGCCACTGCTGCTGCTGCTGTTGCTTCCAATGAAAACACGAGCCGATATTTATTATTGCTAAGCTGCGGGCAGCCTCCGACGCGACCTTTCCCTCCGCAGTATATGCTTATATATGCGGCGCGTATATGTGCAGGTGATGGGGCGCGCGCGAGAGGAAGATTGGAGGAGCATCTGCTATCAATTCTTTCTCGCACGCGCGCAAGCACTCCAATACTACACTTTTGAATATAATTAGCTATCGATTTTCCTTCAGCCGTGTGATGTTAAAATGCAATCGTAAGCCGCGCCGGCTATATTTTAATTAATCTCTTATAATTATTTGCTTTATTTGCGCGGCGCATTTACTCTCTCTTTCTCTCCCTCTCTCTCTCTCTCTCTCTCTCTCGCGGATGGCGAAGCCCCGCCGCCGCCGCCGCCACCGTCAATTGGCAGCTGCTTCAATTACAATAATTTATTCTCCATCTGACATAATGAAAGCTCGACTTGTGAAACTTAATTAATGGCGTTTAATAATTCCTCGAAAGTACGTATCCCACATCTGAAATCGAACGCGCGGAATAAAGTCCACCGTTATATAGAAGTGGCGAATGTCGGCTAATGAAGCGGGATTTATACGGAGAGTCGTCGGAGAGGGAGAGACTGGGAGAGAGAGAGAGAAAGAGGGACGGCGGGGAAGAGGGGAGGACAAGTCAGATCGTCTATAACTAATATCATAAGCAAACTTACGTACTGCACTCGCGCGCGCGTTCGATTCTTCGATCGGCCGCGCCGAACGAGGCCGAGGTTCGTTATTCAAGGCGCAAATGATAAAAGAGAGCCGGGGCTCGTCGAATAAAGACCTACTGCTACGCGAGAAGCCCTCGCGCGCACACAGAGAGAGAGAGAGAGAGAGAGGGCCGAGCATAAAAAGGGTTATTGCGCCAAGGGGATCCGCGCCAAAAGGAAGACAAGTCGGCGGAACGGCGCCAGACATGGAAGCACACGTCAGAGTATTAACGAAATTTTAACCAATCAATGAGAAGTTCATTAGCCCGATATACCCGCGCGCCGTCCATCCTTCTCGCCACTTTTGCCTACTATACGTACACATCCGCATAGCTATATCCTAGTAGTAGTAGTATAAGTGGTAGTGGTATAGGCTCTCGTCGGAGGCGCGCCAACCCTCGAACATAGTCTTACAATGAGAGGATTGCCAGTCGACGATAGTACAACGCACAGTCGGCCTCCGCACGACTTTAAATTTTAACGCTCTAAAGTTCCCGATCCGACGCGGAGACCGTTGTTATTATTATTTTTTTCCTTTATTTTCATAAACTATTAACAGCTCGCCGCCGCTATGCGGGAGAGATATCGGGAAAATCAATGCGTCGCGCGAATATGAATTAATTAGGAGGAAAAAAAGAAAGCGGCTCGCGCGATCCTCGATTAAAGAGACGCACATTAAAATTTTTAACGAACGCAATCGCGAGTAGCCTCTCTCACTCACTCTCTCTCTCTCTTGGGGAGAATTAGCTTCTCCACTCCTCGTTCGTCTCGGCGCACGTGTGCGTGTGTGTACTCGTCGTCTCTGTCTGTCGAAAGGGGCCGCTGCCGTCACATTAGTTATTCCCTCGGCCGAAAGCGCGGGATTCTCACGAATACGTTTTTTGCGCTGTCATTTGTCTCCAATATCTCTCACCGCCCGCACTCTGACGTCCCGGCTTGCACACATATATATACACACTCGCGCGTGTACGTATATACGGGAGAGAGAGACAGAGAGAAAGACAGAGAAAAAGAGAGTCCCTTTCCTTCCCCCTCCCTCCCGCCCCCGGCTCTCTCTCTCTTCATATCGTGTATACACACACACGCATACGCGGCTCTCTCGGATGTATCGAATATAAGCTGCGCCGGCAAAAAGAGTCGAAACGCAAAGGGGGATCGCCTAAGTGTCGTCATGGCGTCGTCGTCGCCGTAGTCTCTCTCTCTCGGCCACGTTGCCAATCTGCCTCCGCGCCGCGCAGATATAATGCGCCCTTTACATCGCGTATCCCGTTGATCCTGATACATTGGATGAAATATTAATTATAATAGTTGATCCGAGCGAGCTCTCTCAGCATCGCCTATACGTATACGAGAGCCACTTGCGCGTTTAATTAATGCTTCATCGTCAGCGGATTCTTGTGAGTATCGCGAGGGAAAACGCACAATGCCGGACCACTATCTCGCTCGCGTTGATTAGGTAAAAGTCACTCTCAAGGTAGCAGCTCTCGCGAGGAGAATTATGAATTATTGTATAGAAGCATTGCCGGACGATCGTGCGTATGTTAAGCATCGCACAGGCACGTGTGTGTCTGTGTACGTTATAAATGGCAACGCCGCGGGGCTTTTCTCCGCAGATGATGCGAATGAGACGGGCAGAGAAAGAGAGAGAGAGAGAGAGAGAGAGATAGACTGGCATGTGCGAAGAACGAACGAAAGCTGCGCGATGCGAGGGTGGTTAGCTGGAAGAGAGAGAGAGAGAAAGAAAGATTGCCATTTAAAACCGCGACGGCGCGCGGCTGCACGAGAGAAAAAGAGATTTGCGCTCGCCGCCAGCTTTGTTGCTTCGAAGGGGGTGCGGGGGGGGTTACGAAATGCGTCTCACCGTGCTCCTGACTCGTGTGCAAAAAGACGATGTATATACGAGTAATTAAAGCGTAGGTAACCACGGAAATCAAAAAACGACAGTGGCCAAGACGTAATTATGCATTCTTGAAATTAGCAAATAAATTGTTATTTTGCGCGGATATTTTTTGTTTTTACGATACACATGCAACTTTCAATGATTCCGTTCGCGCAGCTTTTTTTTGTTTAATTAACTTGCCCTCCGTTAGACGCGCGAACGAGAGACACGCAGTGTAGCAGTCGAAAATGTATACACATTCGCGCGGAAAAAGGAAGCGAAAAAGCTCTTGCAAATAAACTAGGCGGAAAGTTCGAAGGGTGGACTGTGTGTATGTGTGTGTCGAGCAGAAAATAATAATCTAACGCGAGACAATGGCTCACGGCATTCGATCATCTGATAATTAGCGCTATCGCGACTCTCGGATCCTGGAATTTCGCCGAGCGAATATCTCTCGCACTCTCTCTCTCTCTCTCTCTCTCTCTCTCTCTCTCTCTCCATTCGAACGTACTTTTCCCGTCGCCTCGTCACGAGACACTCCGCAGCAGCAGCAGCGCGAGCCAACTTTCTCATTAGTCGCGCGACAATGCAACAACGTTAGCGGTCTATATCTGCCGGAGTATAATAACGCGTGCCGGCTTCAGACGACGATCGCCGATTGTCGCGCCCGCGACTCCGTGTCTCTCTACGTGTATACGTATATACACAGAGATTCACCCTCTCTCTCTCTCTCTCTCTCCTATTCTTCGCGCGGAACCCCTCGCGGAAAGCACAGTTGAGCAGCGAGGGCTCTGTGTATACCTATACAGGTATATATAACGCGCGCAGTGCACCTGTAGCGACGAGCTTTATATGCATCACACGCGAATATCGGCGGCGCTCGCGTGCGCAAAAATCATCGTAAACGTCGGATTATCGAGCGCCGTTGCCAATAAGTGACGAGCTCGGGGCTATATATAAGCGCCATTGTCGACGATCCGCAAAAGCTGCTGATTATGAAATAAACGCTTGACACGACCCCATTGACTCCGCGGCTTTCAACTCGTCACTCTCTCGCGCGCGGCTCCGTACAGGCATATATACATATAAGCGCGTATCAACTATTTTCCCGTCGTTTTTTTTTCTCTTCTTTTCTCTCATTCTTTTATTACTTCCGACACGATAGGAGCAGAGTTGGAACACGTCGGTGGTATTATATATATAGAGAGCGCGCGGAGTCGAAATCGATAGATTTTTAATTAATGAAATTTCCGGCTGTCCGAATGATCGAGCGAGATATATAGCTGGGAGTAAGATTTTTTCTGAAAAAATTGGAAGCTCTCTATATCCTCCCGATGCGGCGCGCTATTATACGCGCCGCGAGTATATAGAGCCGCGGCGCGGCCGCCGGTATAAAGCGAGAGAGAGAGAGAGAGCGCCCGCTGCAGAGACGGCCATTGTTTCTCCCAGTCGGAGAATTACCACCGTAATTTTTTGCTCTCCTTGAAAGCGCGGTAACGGCGGCGAGGGGTGGGTGGTGGTGCGGTGTGCGCGCGGCTAAAAAGAGTAATATAGGTGAATCGCGGCGTCGGCCGCGCGCAGCCGAAAAAACGACGAAGAAGAAGCGAGTATAGGAGCTGGCCGGCGAAAGAGAGCTTTGGAGTAGCCGGTTGCCGGAGGAGGAGAGTGCGGCGAGAGGGGGTGGAGAGAGAGAGAGAGAGAGAGAGAGAGAGAAGCCGCACCGCAAATTTCACCCAATATTACGCACGCTCGGATGAATGTCTCGATGTCCCTGCGGTGCAGCAGCAGCAGCTTCCGCTTTTCCTTCTGCTGCCGCTCGCCATTCCGTTTCTCTCGTTTTAATATTTCTCCGCGCGAATGCCTCGACTAATATATGGCTTCTGGTGAAGCAGCAGCAGCAGCAGCAGCAGCAGTAGCAACGGATATAGGGAAAAGAGGGGCGAGAGAGAGAGAGAGAGAGCAGGGCTAGACTGGCCAGTGCAAGAGTATACGTATTCATACAGGCGCGCGCGCGCGTACTCGTCGTAATGCAAATCAGCGACGTATAGGTATATGGTGCGGTTAATATTAATTCTCGGACTCTCACATGCCTGATCGAGTTTCCCCGCTAGCGCCTCGACGCGTCTAGCGCTGCTCTCGCTCGCCTCTGTGTGTATATTTCTATACGCGTTCTCGGAAGTCGGATGCAATCGCCGGAATTTGCCTGCTTCCTCGCTTTCGCACCCACCCCCCTCCTCCCCCGCCCTTCCCCCCTGCTCACCCCATATATATCCATTTCCCAAGCCAATGCGTTTTACAAGCCCAACGAGCTCTTCCCCCTTCTCCATATCGTTACTCTTCCTCTTATATTCCCCCGCTATAGGCTATTCTCGTACTATGCTGCAGCGCACATTTCATTCGGCTATTACGCATTGTTGTACGAACTACTTATACACCTTACACGCATAAACACGTCACATGTGTGTAGATTCACAGAAGGAAAGAGCACATAAGACAGTTCGCTTCGGCGTATAATGCATATACATATGGAAGCGATAGTAGGCTCATAAGAGAACCTTTGAAAAAGTGGGTGAAGTCAGGCCGGTGTACTTGGACACGTGTCCAATCGATTTTACAACGCGGCGGCGGCGGCGAGCGCCGAGCGCATATCAGACAATCGGCTTCTTCGATTCTATAATGCGCGCCTCTCTCCTCTCTCGTGCATATACATACACACACGTATACAGCCCACGCGGCTATTATTATTCCGTGCATCGTCGCCGGCCATAAAACGCTCATAAGAATTATTCAGCCCTCGTGCACATTGATCGGAAAGAGCGGCGGCGGCGGCGCATCGACGCGGAGAACGGGCTAAAGAACGAGCGAGCGCGGGCGCGGCGTATGATTAACGAAAAATATTTCGGATCAGCGAGAAATAATTCAGAGCCGTATATACAGCGGTGCGCCGTTTCCATTATAAAGGCAATAACCTGGCGTCGCGTCTCTCTCTTTCTCTCTCTCTCTCTCCCTCGCTACAAGAGCGCGCGTCGGTCCTCTCATAATCTGATGTGTATTATACGACTGAGCGGTTGTACCGCTGGCGCCGCCGCCGCCGCCGCTGCCGACGCCGCTAAAAGAAAGAGAGAGAGCGAGCACATCCCCTCGCGTAATAAGCATAAATCCTCCGAGGCTTATCTGGAGTCGGCCAGAAGAACGCTAAAATAAAATATCACACGTTCTGGCTTCTCTCCTCCGCATCCCCTTTTCGCGCGCGGCTTCGCCTCTCTCTCTCTCTCTCTCTCACTCCTGCGCCGCGCGACGCGCTGTTCTTGTCGTTGTTGTAAAGCGTTACGTTACGAGCACACGCGTGTATTATTATGCCCTTACATATACCCCGAGCGCAATGTTTGCTTCCATACCTTTGCGCGCCCTCGGTTCCCCACGCGCGCGCGCGCGTACACATATATACACGCGGAAACGCTCACCACGCGCCTCCTCGCTCATTTTTCTCGCTCTCTTCTCGGCTCCCGCTTCCAGGAGGCTATGCGCGCATTGTTACCTGCTTTGGCGCGTGCTTTGGCTTTCTTTCGCTTCTGTGTGTATATACGAGCGCTCTCTCTCTCTCTCTCTCGTACTTACTCTTGAACGCGTACAAGTGCCGCGCGCACACAATCGAACGAGCGAGAGCGATACGGATCTATTGTACGGCTATACTGTATACGTTTTGAGCGTTATTGCGCGCCCTTTCGCGCCGCGAGAAAAAGTTCGCGAGAGCTTTTTCTCCGCCTGTGTGCGAAAAATGCGCGCTTTGAAGAAGTTGCGAGGCGGGCTGAGGGAAATTAAAAAAAAAATAAATAAATAAAACAAAAAAATTTCCGGCACCTGCGCAACTCCTCGCGCACGTGGCGTCGTCGCTTTCAAACTGTGCGATCGAGGACTGTACTTGCGTAAGACGTTGGAATAAATAGCGTGCCGGCGGCATCGGAAAGCCGCGTGTAATGAGGCGGATGACTCTATCGCGCGACAAAGGGTGTGTACCGCAGCTTCCTTGCCGGGAAAAAAAAGAAAGAAAGAAGTAGCGATCGGAAGGGGGGTGTCGCAGTCGAACGAAAATCCTCGTAGGCAAAGTAATAGTCGTGAATGGGGAGCAGAGAGAGAGAGGGGGGTGGGGGGAGTGGGGCGAGTAAGAAAGCGCTTGGAGGGTGAAGTGGAGAGAAGGGTTGCGAGTCCGATCAGTCATTAGACAAGTGGGTATTCGCATATATCGAGTTGTAAAATCGATAGGGGTGTCCGTTAGCCGTGTATCCTGTAAGGAAGCCAAAAGGGGGTGGTGGTGGGGATGAGATGCGAGGAGCGCGCACGCACACACACACTCGCACACAGCACCTCCTCTCCGTCTTTTCTCTTACCCCGTTCTCGCGAGCCATCGCCTCACGTAGTATTCCACCCCATCGCATCACGAGTCTCTCCCGACCTCCCCTCCCACCCTCCCGCTCACTCTCGCTTCCCATATTTCCCCTTCGACCCCTTTTGTTGCTCTCTCTCGCTCTCCTCCTCCGCCACCCGCTGCTTTCCACCCACAAGCCACAGCAGCAGCAGCAGCAGCAGCAACTCTCGCTGGCCGTCAAACCACCCTCGGGCCGAACTTTCTCTCGCTCACTCGCATCTCTCTCTCTCTCTCTCTCACTCTCTCACTCTCTCTCTCTCTCTCTCCTCTTCCTTTTCCATAGGCATCCTCCGAACGTATCCAGTCCTTGCATATTAATCCTACCCATAATTCCCACTTCCAGTTTCGGCAACCCTTCGGCTTTCTCTCTCGTCTCTCTGCCAGCCGCTGCTCTCGTTCGCTCAACAGAATATAAGCGGGAGAAAGAGTCGAGAGAGCGAGAGAGAAACTGGTCGAGCCAACGGCTATCGATTGGGCTTTCTTTCTGTGTGCGAGAGCAAGAGCGAGCGAGAGAGAGAGAGAGAGAACACCCGGCTTTTAATTGGCATTCTCCTGCGGCGAGAAGAGAAGCGAAGCGGAGCCGGCCGCGGGAGAAAGAGATGGGCGCGCGAGAGAACGCCAGAAATGAGATTAAGAGAGAAAGAGGGTGAACCACGCCGGAAAGAGAAAGCGAGGAGAGAGAGAGAGAGGAGAGAGAGAGCTGGCTCAGCCCAGGTATATCTGCCGATTTTCCTTTTCCCGCTAGCTGCTTTTTTCCGCACCCGCCGCCGCTTCTTTTATCTTCGCCGCGGCGGCGCGTACATTTTTATCCCCCACCCCCCGCAACACCAGCCATTATCCGAATTTCCAACCCTTATTGTGCTCGCGCCCTTGTCGCTGACCAGCGCGGAACATCAGACAGAGAGAGAGAGAGATACGCGAATATAATATAATATTCCCGCCCCCGCCGCACCGCGCCGTACACACAGCGCTGCGCGCACACTAAATTCGCCTGGTCCATATCCTCTCTCTCTCCCTTTCTTCTTGCTCTTCTGGATTTTTTTGTTGCGCAAAATGTCGTGGGCGGCTCCGCTGTACTTCTCTATGTGCTTTACGAGGGGGAGAGCTCTGCGAGCGCCTTTGTACTTGGGGAATTTCGCGAGTTTGAGAGAGAGAGAGAGACAGAGAGAGTAAGCTCGCGGCTGCCAATAAACGTCGGAACTTTGACGAGTCGTCGGCTCATATTCTGGGGGACTCGGGGGAGGGGATCGGGGGGGGGGGGGGAAGAGCGAGGCAAAAATTATGATTGACGCCTGTCGCCGTGTTTCCTTCGGAATAATCGATTCGCCTCTCTCGGAAAACAGCAGCCCCGCAGCGCGCGCCGCGGCTCCAATATGTATTCATAACGCTCGCTGTTTTATTTTTCGGTATCGCCAACGACGATTGCTCTCCCCCCCGCCTCCTCCCCGCGTTGTCTATTTGATGGAACGAAATTATTCAGCTCCATCGCTGCCGCCGCCGCCGCCGCCGCCGCTGCGTATGACTCGGTAAAAACAGTAATAGCACGCGCGCTCGCGTTATACGCCTGTATACGTGTGTGTGTGTGTATGTGGGGCTCGACGAGCTGAGAAGCGTCGTAAAATTAACGGCCATCGGACGTATACAGCACATAAGTGCCGGAGGGAGCGAGGAGGAGGCGACGCTGGCGATCCTAAAGTGAGAGAGAGAGAGAGAGAGAGAACGCGCGGCTGGAAGGAGAGAAAGAGAGAAGGCCACCGCCGAGCTCGCGCGGTTTTGCATATATACGTGCGCGCTACTCGTCCGCCGCCGCCGCCGCCACTGAGTAGTGTGCGTGAAGATTGATTATGCCGCGGGAGAAAATGTGATCAATAGCCGAGGCAAACAAAGCAACGGCCGCAGAACACACTCTGCGTGCTATATATATATATAGACGCGCGCCGAGAGCTGCCCGGCAAATAGCAAAAATCAGCCAAGAATTAGGCTCTTTTCACTCGCGACGAGCGTGAGGAGCGGCGCATTTTTTCGGGGCACAAAGCTTCTCGGCGACGCGACGATCAATCGCGCGCGCGCGCGAGCGCGACTTCCGGTTCTCGCTCGCGGTCACCTTACGATCGCTCGCGCCCTTTGTTTATCCGAATCGATTGTCCGCGCGGGGCCCGAGCTTTTTCACCCTCGCACAATTACAGAGCTCATTCAAATCTCTCTCTCTCTCTTCTACGTTTTATTGCTTCATTTCTCGCGCGCATTAAATCTCTCTCTCTCTCCATCTCATTCTCGGCTGTGTGTGTGCGAGTGTGTGTGTGTCGGTAATCGAATTAAGATCGCGCGCGCTGAGAAAAAAATTAATCCACCGGCCATACGATCTTCGCACTGCGAAGACTGCTCTCCCTTTCTCCTCTTCGCGCTCATTGTCGGAGCTGGCCGCGCAGTACTCCGCATTCTTTTTCGGGCTTTGTCGTCCACAATGGGCCGCGCGCGCGCGCTCGCGTCCACTAATGACGAATAAAATACAAGTGCCGCGGTCCCCGCCGCCTTAGAAGGAACCTTAGAAGCCCGCGGTGATGAACGATGAATGGCTCAGACACGTGAAATAGAAACGCGCCGATCAAGTGGATACGATATATATGTATACAGCGTGAATTCAGGCTCGCGTTTTGCGGGGGACGATGCATGCCTGTGCGAACTATAACGTGTGGTTATTGTAATTTTTGTGTAAGATTTGCCGCCGTCGGCTTTTATCCTGTGTATACATACTATATATAGTTATATATACGAATGTCCGCGTCGATGATTTATTTATATAACGCGACCGAGCGATCAGTGCACTCGCGTCGAATCAACGCGGTAATTGAATTTCGGTATACACACCAAGATAGACGATAATTCGAGGGAATAATTACGAAAATCTCGGAGGGGGCGAGATCTACTCGGAGCGGCGCATAAGTTTGAAAGGAAAAGCGATAGAAAGTGTGAACCCGCGCAGTGGCTTGGGCGCGCGATCGCACGGGGCGAGGGACGGGGTGACGACTAACGCTGCTGATCGAGGCATTATATGGGGGGGTCGTCGAACGCGGCGACACGAGGGTGTTAACTCCACCTGTCCTTAGCTCGTCTCGCCGGCAGCTCTCTCGCCGCGCGCCGGATCCCTTAACGATACTCGGTCGCCGGCGGTCGCTTGCGACACTAATGGCGGACGCGATTACGCGCGATCGCAGGGCAACTTTGGAAACTCGAATCGACCTATAGGCGGCTATAGCCGCGCGACGCCTATCGAACGCTCTCCCTATATATTCCCCTCCGGAATTCACCTTTACAATGAAATTCGTGCGCGCTGCTCTGATTGAAGAGGTACTTGCCACTGTACGTTACACGTGTATATATATATACGTGATATGTACACGTGCACCTAGATACGCGCTATCGATTAAGACACACACACACACACACACACACACACACACACACACACACACGTACACACCGTGTATACAAGGGAAAAAATACGTGTACGTGGCGGTAACCAGTTGAGACGAGGTTCGATTGCTCGATACGTTACACGATAAAACAGCGTCGAGGGAGCTGCGAAGAAAACCCGAAGCCGCGAGTGCGCGCGGCTACGCGTATATCAAGGATACTCCATTAGATACGAGTAGCCTTATATACACACAGAGCGGTTATAATTGCCAACATTGATTCGCCGTTATAACCGGCTTGATTTGCCTTAATTCCATTTCACACGCATGTGCGGCGGCGGCGGGCCACTTATGATGTATATGCGTACGTGTATGTATATAAACGCATTCGCGCGCCCGTCGACGCCGCGATCTATATACGTATATATACATCGTATGCAGACGGGACTGCGAAACGGAAAGGCGAACGGAAAAAACAAAGAGCGTATAGCGAAAGGGTGGAATGTGTACTAGTAGTCCGATCCTCTCGATTAACCTGTTTGCTCGCGTCGGTCGCTATCTCCCGATAACCGCGCGCAGCTTTTGCCTCTCTCGGATCTCCGCGCAAAAAACAATGCAGCTACATAGCGCAGCGCCGTATACGTACACGCGCTCACCGCACGGAAAAATCGAGCTTTAGGAGCTTTTCATCTCGCTCGTTATATACGCTCGCACTCCTTTCCGCGCCGCGTGCACATGTGCAACGCCGTAACACGTTGTACACATATAGATATAGGTATACGTGTATATGTACGTGCATATATAGAGACTAGCGCGCGCACGTGGAAAGGAGAGCACGAGTAGTGGGAAGACAAAGTACACGTGGACGGTTTTCGAGTGGTCGATAGCAATTGATCATGCAGCGACGAGCCCCTCCCCGCGCTCTCGCTCGCTAGTTGCTATATATCTGTGTGTGTGTATTGCACATAAGTATAACACGGTCTGTGTATACACGCAGACTATCGCACTCGCTTTTGTGTATATAGCATACCTGTAACCACTACGCGCTTGCATATCTATAGCGGGCGAGGGAATAAAGAAAGGTATACTCGATAACACGTGCCTCGTATATAACAGCCGGTCTTGCGAGCGTCATTAATAAAGTCACTCGCGCACAATATATGCATATAAGGGGACGAGAGAGATGCATCGATGAGCCGTTCGTAATGTATATTATACGGGCGATTGATCGGATCCCACGCGACAGGATAGTTGCCGTCGTGCAGACCGACTTATGTTTAATGCGCCCGTGAATCTTTAAGAAAGGCGACACAGCGGAACTAGTGCGCGCGCGCGCGCCGCAGTCTATTCAAACGGAAATAATTTCCCTTAGCGCGCGGATATACGTATTGCCCTGACTCTCTCTATATATACGTATCATTAATGGACAAGGAAATTGACGCGACGGAAATTAGTTGCGCATAATAATTCGCGGGATGTTTTATTCAAATGGGACGTCTCTTATATATATATACACTGCACCCCTGCGGAGGAGAGAAAAAGCCCTCGGCGTTTAAACCGCAGATATCGAGAATCCTTCAGCGTGAGAGAGCGAGAGAGTAGCGCAGCTTTTAATTTTACTCATCCGACTCTTGTGTACACCTTTTTTCTCCCTTCGAGCTTTTATTTTTACCAGCGTCAATATATAATAAAAGCAACGACCGCCGCGTGATGCGAGAGAGCTATACAGCCGTCGCGCGCGCGGTAAAAGCTCACCCGCGTGAACGACGCAGTTATTGGCCAGAATATTCTCGATACATGCTTTATTAAAAGGTACGATCGGAAACTTGTTTAGCACAGCTGTGGCGCCAATGAATTTTACGATTGATTACCAATGCGTCGTTCGTCCCCCGCCCCGCCCCGCCCCCCTGTCAACGAGTGTCTAAAGCGGGAGGCGCGCGCGTGAATTATTTAGCGCTCAAACGAGCGCAAAGATATTTGAATTATTGAGAGAATTCCAGTGCGAAATTCAGCGCCGTGCACACTGCAGTCACTCGTGAAATTCCAATGCAGGGCGGCGATATGCAGCCTCGCCAATGGACGCGACACACGTCCGCGCGCGAAGCGATTGTTATACACACAGACTATAGAGTACATATAGCTAGCAGCCATGTATACATTGTACACGCGAGCTTTTGCGCAGACATCGAAATTGAATCTCTTAATTATTTCTCTCTCCTCTCCTGCCCCCGCAGATCAGCCAGCTGATGGAGGAGGTGTCGAGGCTGCAGATGAGCCTGCAGCGATCGCAGGAGGCCAGCGCCCAGATGGCGGCTCGATTGGAGGAGGAGCTCGAGGGTCGCCGGCAGCACATCAACCGACTCGAGGCGAAGCTCGACCGGCAGAAGGACTACGACGAGCTGAAGCGCGAAATCAGCGTGCTGAGATCGGTCGACCTGTCGCAGATACCGACCGGCGAGTCCGGGAAGAGCCTCGAGCAGGTGCTCATCGAGCGCTCCAAGGCCCTGCAGCAGGCCGAGACCCTCAAGCCGCCCAGCACGCCCGACGCACTCGGTAAGTCGACGCTCACCCCTCTGCATCTTGGATACTACTAAAGCTTCTGAGCTCGCGCGCGCCGTAATTAATGATTAATCTGAATAATCGTAGTATAGTAGCTTTTCTTCCATCTGGTTGATGATCTTGCATCTCACGTGCGACGGTATCGCGCGATGCGATACGCGTCGCGAGTTGAATTTTTAACGTATATACTGTAGCCTGTAAGCACGCGTACGTCTAATGTCTATTCCTTATCTTAATGTGAATATAATTAACGAGCGCGTTGTTGTGATGAGAAAGATTGTGGAAATGGGTAAGAAGAAAGAAAGCTTTGCTAATTCCTGTGCTGCTGCTCTGATCTTCGGCCCTGACTCTCTCTCCGAGGCTCCGTCGTTCTGAGACTTGCTATCTCGGGCCAAACGATATACCTTTATTTGTGACACTGACTTAATCATAATCACCTATTATTATTGGTTTAACTTAATTTAATTTATTTTGTACAAAACTGGAATTTGAATGACAAAGATATAGCTATGATTTAATATATATTATATATACTCGAATAACCCCGCTTGCGGTTCAACTCGCACACTTACGTTCCTTTACATTTTATAATACTCTTTCCACTGATCTGATTGCTTGTTTTACTCTGTCTCTCACTCTCTCTCTCTCTCTCTCTCTCTCTATCTCTCTCTTTCTCTATTCTTTTTGTTAACGTCATGTATACTCTCTATCTCTTTCTCTCTTTAACGTTAATCCATTCTTTTTGTAACATCTCATAATCTTCTCCGTATTCACTCATTATCGCTCATTCTCTTTCGCCGCTGCCGCCGCCACCGCCGATGCCGGTCTCTTATAATACGCAGAGGCTTCATGTATACCGCCGAATTTTTCTTTACTCTCATCCCCCTTACCCCCCTCACAGCCCCCTCTGACTCTTTATCTCTCTCTCTCTGAACGCGCTGCTTAGGCTGCACTTTTTTCTCTCTAACTCTCCGACTCGTTTATTGACTCCACGAAGCCCCCCCCCCCCCCCCAGACTTTGCGCGCACATTTTTCGTGTGTACATATTACCTGCGAGTACGAAACAGCGCAGCCAAACACACTCGGTAAAACCTCTTTTCTCTCTTTCTCTCTCTCTCTCTCTCTTTCATTTTTTTCCAACCTCTACCTCTCTTTCTCTCTCTCTCTCTGTCTGTCTCTCTCTCTCTCTCTCTGTCTAAAGCTCCGAAAACCTTCCATTCGCAAGCACGAGGACGAGGACCGCCACGGCACGCAAATTTGTGGACGATATTCGCAATATTTGCTCCGGGTACCGCGGACCATTGTTTCGGGCACCGAGTTTATTATGAATCGATCCAAAGAGTGGGAGAGAGACCGAGGGAGATACTGCAACGTCACCCCGTTCCGATCCTCTCTGTCCCTGTGTGTATATATACGTAGCGCCATCCGCTACGATATCTATATGTATATATAATACACACGAACACCTAGACGCATACGTATACGCGTATCCTCTTTCGCAGTCTGGCCAGGCTGTCGAATTCGGGGCTATACCTCCCCGCACACACCGACTCTCTTTTCCTCCCCGCATCCCCCCCCCTCGCCCTCTCGGCCTCAGAAGCACACATAACAGTAGACTCCGAAAGCCAAATCTCCAAACGTCGAGAGCCCCGTGCGCGCGCTCCGCGATTCAACTCTCACTCTCCTATGCCCGCGAGTGTATATGATTTGCTCTTCAGAATGAAAACTTTTACTTTTATTGTGCCACTTGTCCCGATATGCGAGGACTTACATGGGCATTCTAGACCGCAATTGCTAAATTGATTGTCATACACAGACCGAGTTTTTGTTTTCCTTAAATCTTCAATCTTCGCGGTGTGTTCGTGTCTCTCTCTCTCTCTCTCCCTACCGAGTGAGATTCTTTTTTTGTTTCTCTGCAGTATCCATATACACACGTATTTTACTTATGCATTTTGAGTTTTGACGAATCACTGCAATTGAGCGAGGAAAAAAAAATGGAAGCATCGAAAGAGAGTGTCGGGGGCCACGAATGGTCTATATCCTCCCTTCTGTCGAATTAATAGAGAAGGTTTGAAAAGAAATCTGTTGCTGGTGTCGTGCTGACCGTGTGGCTCGTTCTGTTTGGCATTGCAGGTGGACTCACGTCACCCCTGCAGCGGGCCGCGACCGCTTCGCCGCACGGTGTGAGTGGCGGCGGCGGCGGCGCGGTGATCGCGCCACCCTCGTCCTCCCTCGTGCAGTCCTCCCAGTCGTGCTCGCAACAGCCAAGTCGCTCGACCTCGACGCCCTCGTCGTCGTCCGCGGCGGCTGCGGCTGCGGCGGCGGCGGCGGCCGCCTCGACCCCGACCTCCGCGAGCTCCTCGCTCCTCTTCCCACCGCCCCTGCAAAACGTCGAGACCTTCGGCTCGTTCCTCGGCGAGGAAATCGTGGCCAACTGGAGGCGATCTCTGGAGAGGTCGATCATGAGTCAGCAGCAGCAGCAACAACAGCAACAGCAACAGCCCGCCTCGACTGCCCAGGCCTCCACGCTCGGTCTCCATCCTCAGGCCTCGTCGGCACTGCCCGCTAGTCTAAATCACCTTCCGTCGCCAACAGATCCGATCTCGAGCTCGAGCACCCCGGCCAAGTCGAGCACGCCCCTCGGCAGTAGCGCCACCTCCTCGGCCCTCGACTCCGCGGAGAAGGCGACGACGCCGGTCTCCGGGCACGAGACCCCGGCGCCGCCCACGCCCTCCTCCACCACGGCCCTCACCTCGACCCCGAGCTCCATGCAGCTCCTGCAGTCGGTCCAGGCCACCAGCCTCCAGCCGCCGCCGCCGCCTCCGCTCAGCAGCAGCAGCAACAGCAGCAACTCGGATCAGCAGTCGCCGATGAACGGGCCCCTCGCCGCCGCCATAGCCGCGGCCGCCGCCAGCGCCAGCGCCAACCCGCCGCCCAAGAGCCCCGCCGACGCCGAGTCCGCCTGCCACAACAACAACAACAACAGCCACCACCTGGCCAACAACAACAACATCGGCCCCGCCGCAACCGCCGCCGAGCTCAGCGTCCTCGACAGCTTCAAGAGCCCCTTCCGCTTCGACGAGCGCTCGCACCCCTTCCGCTTCGGCGACGAGTTCGGCGCCGCGGGCATGGCCGGCCGCCTCGGCGAGTCCCTCATACCCAAGGGCGACCCCATGGAGGCGCGGCTCCAGGAGATGCTGCGCTACAACATGGACAAGTACGCCTCCCAGAATCTCGACACGCTCCACATCGCCAGGCGGGTGCGCGAGCTCCTCTCCATACACAACATTGGCCAGCGGCTCTTCGCCAAGTACGTCCTCGGACTGTCGCAGGGCACCGTCAGCGAGCTCCTCAGCAAGCCCAAGCCCTGGGACAAGCTCACGGAGAAGGGCCGCGACAGTTACCGTAAAATGCACGGCTGGGCCTGCGACGACAACGCTGTCATGCTGCTCAAATCCCTCATACCCAAGAAAGGTGAGTTCCGTTGTTCACGCTCTCTCTCACTCTCTCTCTCTCTCTCTCTCTCTATCTCTACTCTACTCTACTCTCTACTCTCTACTCTACTCTCTACTCTACGACACGCCTCCATGTCTACCAGTCTCTCTGTTGCCTCCTTGTTGTTCTTGTTGTACTACGTCTCTGTCTCTGCCCATCACGTGTCCTCTCCCTGGTCGCCGCGTCTCCTGCAGCGATCATGCGAGCAAGGATCGTTGTGGTTGTTGTTGTTGTTGTTGGTTTTTATACTTGTATTTACTGTACTGTATATTACTGCTACCACCACCACCACCACCACCAGCGTCACTGCTGTGTATACTACACCCGACATCGACGCATCGTATCGACGCTACATATATATAGCTCTCTGTATAATAATAACGACTCTATCGCCTCGCACTGCTAATTATGTATGTTACGCCGATTACTAACCAAACTGCGAGCTCTCGATTAACCGCATTGTATGCAGCCACTTCGTTCAAACTAATATCAGCCTCCTCTCTTTATTTGTATCTCCCCAAACCACCCGCCCGCACCACCCCCTCACGATCTCTTGTGTACAAAAAGTGTGAGCGCCGTTCACTCGGTATATATATATTATAATACGTCCATACCACAATGATATGGACTGCTATGCGAGGATAGCGATCTAAAACCAATGTGTGAACGTGAAATTAATGTATTTACATTCATAGACAGGAGTGAGATAAACAAAAACCAGATAGCAAGTAAACGAGTCAGCGAACTGTGTATTTAGTTATATACGTATACACGTAGATACAAATATACATATATCTATATAATAGTGTAGCACGTAAGAACGAGGTCGAGCTAATCAATATGCACAATACACAATAACAGACAGCTGCAAGAGAGAGAGGGCAAGCGAGTCTAAGGGAGGGAGAGAGAGAGAGAGAAGAGAAACATCCAAAAGCCATCGCGCAGAGCGCGCATATCGGGGGAGAACGTTCCTCTCAATCCAATCAGGCTATCGGTTCTCTCTCTCTCTCTCTCTCTCTCTCTCTCTCTCTCTCTCCGTCTCTCTGCGTCTGCATGCAGCGGCAGCGCCTATTGATTGCACAGCCTCGGCGCGCATTTGTCAGCCGTATAGTTTGCCCTAATAGCTCCTGGGAAATAGTCGAGACTCGCGCGCGTGGCTTTATTATCGCAGAAGAGGGTGCTATACGGGCTCTCGCTCGCTCGCTCGCCTCGCGCACAGATGCCGAAGCACGTCAGGATAGATTCCTCCGAGATTCCTCTCTCTCGCTCTCCGCGCGCACCGTCTACGTATATATATATACAAGCGCGCGTTAGAAGCTCGCTGCAGCGAGCTCTCTCTCTCTCTCTATGGAGCAAAACAAAGCTAAGTTCTCTCTCTCTCTCTCTCTCTCCGTCTGTCTCTGCGCGCGGTAGCTGCAGTTACGCCGCCGACGACGACGATCCTCTCAAGTAATTTACACTTTTGCCTGATTGCCCGCGCTCGCGCAGGAGATTATTGCCCGCGCGAGGACGGAAGTATCCCACGACTCGATCAACGCCTCGCGCTCACGATTCTTCGCGCTCCACTAATTCATCTTGATGTATATATAGCGTCGCGGCCGGTAGAGCTGTGCGCAGTGCAATGTGCGCGAGACAAATGAAAATTCGTTTCTCGCGTTGTACACGCGGAATCGCACGTGCATTGTACGTCGGATCGATTATGATTCCCTAGATGATTTTGGCCTTTCTTTCGAGAGCGGACGAGTCGCTGTGGAGAACGATCGCGCGACGAGCTCTGTACGATATACACTCGCGAGTGTATTAGTTCGAATCGTCGGGAATTGAAAATCGTCGGAGCTAACGAGTTTCGCGGCATGCAACGCGTCCGAGAAAATCACGGCCGATTATAGTGTGCGACGGCGGTACATATACGCGATATACAGGTGTATGCAGTGCGAGAGCCAAAGTTGTGAAGAGGGTCAAGGAGGACAGGAAGGAAGGACCGTAATGAGAGACCCTGGGCTCAAAAGGCCTAAACCGCGCGTTGATTCGCGTCTCTCTATCTCTCTCTACACAGCAGACGTATACGTGTTTATCGACCTCTGGCGTATATCGGATCGCTTATTAGATTCGTCGAGTGCAATATCTGCCGAAAGCGCGGGGGAAAATGTATGCGGATAAGATAAACGCTAGAGTTAACTACATCCCCTTGAAAGTCGGCTCGTTACGTGCGCTGCTTATTGTTATTACTATCATTATTACGCGACGTCGGATCAGGGGGGGGGGGGCGCGGTTTTTGTGTAAGGCTTAGGGCGTCTTCGCGGGCGCGGCGACGAGGCAATGCGGAATAAATATAACAGCGCGGCAAAACTTCGCTTCGCAACTTCCCTAATCAGCCGCAAGATTTACGAGCGCGGATCATCGCATCGACACAATGCCTGCGAGCCGAAACTTATTAATCACTTCGCTGCGCTCGTCATTAAAAGCAGCGGCCGCAACTCTTCGGAGACGTCGAATCGCGAATTGACCGCGCGGCGTATCTGCCGCACAAAAAAAAACATCCCTTCTTAGCGAGTTTCTTTCCCGATGCACGAGCGAAACGATTCAGCGCGCAGTCGCCGACGAACTATTTTCCTTAATTGCCACCTCTCCGTCGCTGTAAGGTCTCTCTCTCTCTCTCCTCCGCGCGCCAAAGACAGCGAAAAGAGCGAAGTATACGCGCGCGTGTTTCAGCGTCAATTACAGCGAAGCTGCGCCCCACTCGCTCGCTCGCCGCGTCGTTCATTAGCCGCGTGTCTTTCCTCTTTCTCGCGATTTTATTGCGACCGTATATATATAGCCGGCATACAGCGCGACGAATAACACGCGTAACTCGCGGTAACAATCGTCACTCTCGCGTATACGTATATACTGCACGGGCTTTCGCGACGACGCGATTGCATTCCCACGGAATTATATATCGCGAGCGAGTTTCGTGTACGGCGCGGCGCGTCGACGAGAACGCGCTGGAAGAGGCGGAGGAGGAGGAGGGCTCCGCGCCGATGATTTTACGACGGTATAATTGCCGCAAAACGTGATTTCCTCCGATGCTCGGGAGTTTCTTATCCTCCATATATATGCTAGTAGAAGCCGAGACGCGCGGAATGCAAAAAAAGGGTTGCGCGCGCGCAGCACCATTGTTCGGCGCTGACGAACGATCGACTGATTACTTACCTCGTTCTTTCTTTCGCGTTACTTTCCGACGACTGCGCCATTTTGTCTTTATTCTTACGACGAGTCCGCGTGTCTGCGCCTCGGGGTAATTGCGTCTCATTGTAATGCCTTCGCGCCGCGGTAGGTTTCCATTTTCTTTTCCCCTACTCCCCCCGATCTTACGCAGCGAGTAACTCGAACTATATATTTTCCACCGGTATATGTATATATAGAGATACGCGTATACCCGCAGGTCGTACACGCAGGCGCGGGTTCTCACGGTTTGAAAAATCCGACGAAAATCCAGATCCTCTTACATTGTTGCTCTCTGAAAGGAAAAAAAATTGTATCGTCAGCGATGATTACAATAATCGCGGCGGGCGCAAGCGAACGTTACATGTTCGGCGCGCGCAGCTCTTCTTTTTTTTTTCGTCATCCGCGCAGAGAGTCCCGCAACGAACCGTGACTCTTATAAATAATTATGTTGTTAATAAAGTTTCGTCATCCTGCGGAAATGAAAATCGGTGCCCTGAATCATCGAACAACGCGAGTTACAAGTATATAAGTATAGAAGAGTTCGCTCGACGCGCGAGCAGTCGAGCGTGATTCTCGCCGGGAAAGGCAAATAAATCCCGCAGCGCGGCTCCTTTCGCCACACGCGAATGGCTCACCTGCTGCCTCGATGCCGGCGAAATGTCTGTGTGTGTGTGTGAGAACCGCGAAAGCAAAAAAAAAATAGAGAAAAAAATATTGCCGATAAAGCGCAATGTGCAATGTTAGATACATCGCGCAAACTGATACGAGTATAAAGCAGGTGCTAACGGCTCAATACGTATATGTTTCTGTATCTATATATTATATATGAATTTCGAATCGTTCGTCTCGTTGAATATTACAAGCTTTTAAATAATTAGCGCCCGCTCCGTTGACATTGTGTATGAGCATCGCGAATCGCGCGCGAGACGCCGATCGATCATTATAACGTATACAATCCCAATTATGCGATCGCGCGCTTATACATGTTTTTATTGAAGATTAATAGCGCCGCATATCGGCCTTATATTTATATTAACCGCGCCGTTAATCGGATTCCGAGTAAATATTGACAAAATCATAATGCAACAGCGCGGCTTTAACGAACACGGCTATGCTCTCAGCGAAATACATAAAGACGTGTATAATAAATGCAGCTTGCACGTCCGCGACCTCGTGCGCGCGCGTCTGTATGTATAGCCTGCCGCGCCGACGTTTCGCGCGAATCGAAGGTCGATCGTTTCCAATAGGTTTATAGCGTACTCCTCGTACTCTCCGGCGCTGCTGGCACGGCGTCAAGCGTTGCGACAATGCGATATCACGCTCGCTCGCTCGTATTCATATATATATATATATATATAACGCCCGCCGCCGCCGTCGCCGGTCACTTTACATCCGAATTACGCGCGCATCGTCGGCGCTTCTGGCAGATATCGCGCAGCCCTCTCGCTCGCCCAATATCGGCCGTCCAATTATCCGCGAAATCAGACCGCTCTAAACTCCCGAACGATCCGCGCGTGTCTTACACGCGTGACCCATATCGCGCGTAAGGGGGATAATCAATTTTAACTTGAACGCGCGCGTAAGTCCGGATTGCGCAATGGAAGAGCTCGCGTATGATGTAGCGGCGGTGCTATTATTACTGAAAATTTCGTTTTTCGGAAGGTATATATATACGTGTACTCGCGCGGTAGTTTTCGGAAGTATCTAGAGTGTAGAGGACGGGAGCCAAGAGGCAAGTGGAATTCTGAAGAGTAATCAAAGACGGTCGATCGATGGCTGATTTGCCTGAGACTCGCGGTTGATTGGTCAATTAGATGGGAAACACGTATAGAGGAGAGAGAGGGGCAGGGGAGGGGGGGGGGGATTCGACACTTGTGCACTTTCACGTGTACAAGGGACGACCGCACAGCCTGCGCGACAGGGGCGAAAAGACGAAAGAGGAGGAACGACGGACCCTCTGCGCACAGAGAGCCCTGGCAAGGAGATATTTTAATTATCGCGAACGGGGGTATACGCGCGGCTCGAGTGTGTCGGATTCGCCTCGCGGCTGTATATCCGTTGGCGAGGGATATCGATTTTCGTCTTACACCTTAATTGCTATTACCTTCGATTCCGCGGATACTCGAATCTTTAATCCGTCCGTTAGGATATATAAACAAACACGATCGAATCCCAGGGAAAATCATGTTAGCGCTTCCTGTGTCTATGCTACTTTTGGTTATAACGGGCGAGAGAGGAAGGTTGATCCCGAGAGCTCTGCGCGCGTTAATTCCGATGCCTCTCAGTTTGGATAGAAATACGACGAGCGCGTATTCGCTCCGAAGACTGCAAAGAACATATAATAGACACTGCCATACAAAAGAAACATATGAATTATCGACCGAACACGAACACGCACAACGACGACCATTGTGAGAGTAGTGTGTGTGTGTATTTACAATTGCATCATATATATACATAGTCCTTAAGACCTAGTTGATAAGCCTCCGACGAAAAGCCAATTGAAGAACGCACCGCAAGTCGTGCCTCACCCGTAGAGTATGTTTCAGGCAAGGAGCAGGGCATGCCGCCTTTCGCGCGCGGTCCCCAGGACGCCGGAGCCGGCGGCAACGGCAACACCTGCAACAACAGCGGCCGCGACGGCGGCGGCGGCGGCGGCGGCGTCGGTGGCGGCAGCAGCGGCGTCGCCGCCGGAGCCGGACAGGACATCAGCGAGGAGCGGATCGCTCACATGCTCAGCGAGTCCGGTCACCTGCAGCTCAGCCGGCAGAGCGAGGCCGACACGTCGAACGACGCCGACAGCAAGAGCCCCAGCCGGCTGAACTGCCCGAGCCCGTTCGGCAAGGACCGCAGCATGGACAGCCAGAATCGCAGGCTCAAGAAGTACGAGAACGACGACATTCCCCAGGAGAAGGTGGCCAGGATCTACCAGGAGGAGCTGGCCAAGATAATGGGCCGGGATATGCGCGGACCCCGGGACTTTCCCTCCAGGTGAGACAGCCTCGCCGCGTTTCCGCGCGCGTCGCCAACTTTTTCCACAGCCGCAATTGTTAGACTCGCCGCGATATTTTCGCGGGATCTGACCCGGTGACGGGGAGAGCGCGAGATGCTCGGATACGATTAAAGCGGTTGATTTTTAATTTTACAATTATATACCTTTTCATTTTTTCATTTATCGCCTTTTTTTATACCGCGGTATATCGAATTCTGATGCGAAATGAATTTCGCTCGTCCCGACGGCGAAGCTTTCGTTGAAATCGGTAGCGCGTGAAAAGTTGTCAACTGTCCTCTCGAAAATTTACTTACCGCTTCCGATGAACTGGCGATTGGAAACTCGATTTGCCTTTTATTCAGCCCGCCGCCGCCAGCGCAGCGTGTATATACATATACAAAGAATACCGTAATAACCGTCATCGCTGAATTATTTAGTCCATCGCATTTATTACTCGAATGACTAGAGTTATCCGCGCAACTCCGTTTCGCATCTGGTTCGCGCGCTAATTTTTGACAAATCATCGATCGGCTTTTATTTCCGTCGCCGCGTATCTTTGTACAGCTCTCGCCTGATTTAGACTGGGGACTTTGACGCGACTTGTCGCTCGCATCGGGTGTTTCGCGTGCGCAAAGCCTTATTATCTATATGTGTACTGATAAGTCCAATCGATTCGAATGAGGACAGCATGGTGATCCCGATTGATCGTAGCGCGATGTTTCCCCACTTTTTCAGCGGGCAGAACCTCCAGGGCCAGGAGGACATCCGCATGGCACTGGACGCCTGGAAGCTGAACATCGCCCAGGGCATGCCCTACCCGCCGCAGCTGTCGAGTCTGCTGGCCCTCCAGCAGCACGCCTTCCAGCAGCACCACCTGGCGACGAACGGCGGCGCCGGCACGGGCTCCGCGGCCGTCGCGGCGGCCGCCGCCGCAGCGGCCGCCCAGGACCTCAGCATCAACAACATCCTCAGGAGCAAGATGATCAACGGCGTCTCCGAGGAGGAGAAGGAGAAGATGGAGGAGGCCATGAGGCACGCGGGCAGCGCGTTCTCCCTGGTGAAGCCGAAGCAGGAGCCGGCCGGCGCCCAGTCGACGCCCGGCGGCTCCAGCGCCAGCTCGCCCCTCGGCAACTCGATCCTGCCCCCGGCGATGACGCCCAGCGAGGAGTTCGCCGGCGCCGCCGCCGCCAGTCCCCTCCAGAGGATGGCCTCCATCACCAACAGCCTCATCAGCCAACCGTCCACGCCGACTCACCACTCGGCCAACCAGCGGCCGCTCAAGGCCGTCCTGCCCCCCATCACCCAGCAGCAGTTCGACATCTACAACAATCTCAACACCGAAGACATTGTCAAGAGGGTGAGGGCTTTTGTACGAACGAATTTCCTCCGAGATGCAAATTCAAATCTTACACACACTCGCGCGCGCTCTATAACATTTTATATCCTCGTCTATACATAATATATAGCTAATGCTCGAGAGAACTCGTCCGCGCTGACTGCAGCAGTGCGCAGCCGGTGTTGTTGGACTTTTCATTTGCACTCTAAACTTAACAAGCGCGGCCTCGTCGACGCGACGACTAACGATTCGCCGTCGCGGCGGCTTGTTTGACAGGTGAAGGAGCAGCTCTCGCAGTACTCGATCTCGCAGCGCCTGTTCGGCGAGTCCGTCCTGGGCCTGTCCCAGGGCTCGGTGTCGGATCTCCTGGCGCGGCCCAAGCCCTGGCACATGCTCACGCAGAAGGGCCGCGAGCCCTTCATCCGCATGAAGATGTTCCTCGAGGACGACAACGCCGTGCACAAGCTGGTCGCCAGCCAGTACAAAATCGCACCGGAAAAGCTCATGAGGACCGGCGGCTACGGCGGCCTGCCTCGTAAGTTTAACTCAGGTCAATATAGATGTTTTGTTACTTTATTTATACACGTAGCTCGGCAGCTCTTATATACATAGACAATATAGGCATACTATCATGGTCGTTCTCTTACTGTTCTACATGGCTGACATACATGGTGTTTACACTGCTCGAATTATGTGCGCTCCTTTTCCGTCCACGTACATCCGGAGCTTTGCAGCGCGAGAGGCATGCAAACAGTCACGAATTTGCATTCTTCCGCGTGAGAGCGCTGTTTGTCGTTTGTTTGTAATTCTGTCAAGTGCACTTTGAGCTTTGAACGTTTCAGCGATTGCGCAATAGCGATCGCATTTTTATTGCGACACTTGGCGCGCATAGAACTCGATGCTTCGTAAGAGAATGCGAAAGAGAGCTTCTGAACTATGTTTGAATTTTCGTGAGAGTGCGCCCCGACTAAAGAACACGCTTTGTCGTTATTTTAGCTTGCGGAACACCGATGAAACCCATGCCACCGACGAAGCTCGTTCAGGAGCAATTGCAGAATGCGGCGAAAGCTCAGGCAGCCGTGCAGGCGGCTGCTCAAGCGGCAGCGGCCGCCCAGCACCAGCAGGAGAGCCAATTGCAGCTCGGCCCGCCTCAGCAGAGCCCGCAGCATCCAGCGCATTCGCAGCCGTCGCCGATGATGCTGACTCCGCCTGGACCTATCCTCACGCACTCCCAGCTCAGCATGCAAGAGCTCCAGAAGAAGCAGCAGCAGCAGCAGCAGCAGCAGCAGCAGCAACAGCAGCAGCAGCAGCAACAGCACCAGGCAGCCGGACAGATAAGCCTCCACTCGCCGCACCATCAGATGACTCCGTCGCCTCTGCGCGCCCTCCACTCCCACGTCTCGCCCAGCGTCTACGAACTGGCGGCCCTCACTCCCGACATGGACACGCAGACGATCACGACGAAGATCAAGGAGGCTCTGCTGGCCAACAACATCGGCCAGAAGATCTTCGGCGAGGCGGTCCTCGGCCTGTCGCAGGGCTCCGTGAGCGAGCTCCTCAGCAAGCCCAAGCCCTGGCCCATGCTCAGCATCAAGGGGCGCGAGCCCTTCATCCGCATGCAGCTCTGGCTGTCCGATCCGCACAACGTCGACAAGCTTCAGTCCCTGAAGAACGAGCGGCGCGAGGCCAACAAGAGGCGGCGCAGCATCGGACCCGGACACGACAACAGCTCCGACACCTCGAGCAACGACACCGCCGAGTTCTACCACGCGGCCTCGCCCGGCCCCGGACCCGGACCCACCTCCGCCAAGAAGCAGCGCGTCCTCTTCAGCGAGGAGCAGAAGGAGGCCCTGCGGCTGGCCTTCGCGCTCGATCCCTACCCCAACGTCGCCACGATCGAGTTCCTCGCGAACGAGCTCGCCCTCTCCTCGCGGACCATCACCAACTGGTTCCACAATCACCGCATGAGACTGAAGCAGCAGCCGCCCCACGGACAGCCGGAGCCCCAGGCGGCCCGCGAACCCGCGCAGCCCTTCGACCCCGTGCAGTTCCGGCTGCTTCTCAACCAAAGACTGCTCGACATCCAGAAGGAGAGACTCGGCCTCGGCAACGTGCCGGCTCTCACCTACCCGCCCTACTTCAACCCGAACCTCGCCGCCCTCGTCGGCAACGCGCTCAAGGAGCAGTGCTCCGGCCTCGATCTCTCCATGGGCTCGCTGAAGCGCGAGCCCAACCAGGAGTTCGAGGACGAGGACGCCGAGGACGCGATGAGCAACCTCGGGAGCGAGGACTCCGAGGGCTCCGCGGCCAGCATAAAGCGCGAGCCGACCGAGACCCCGGCGCCGGCCAACAGCTCGACCTCGAGGTCGAACAGACGGAAGCCCGCCGCGCCCCAGTGGGTGAACCCCGAGTGGCAGGAGCCCGCGAGGACCGGCGACGAGGTCATCATCAACGGCGTCTGCGTCATGCAAACCGACGACTACGGCGTGAAGCGCGAGGCCGAGGAGACGGTGCGGGTCGAGCCGACGCCGGTCCAGGACCGCTACGAGGAGGACGCCCAGAGCGACGTGTCGTCCTCCGTTTCCGCGGCCAACGCGCCCGACCGCCAGAGCCTCTCGCCCAGTCCCAAGTCCGCGCAGAACAGCCCGGCCACCTCGCCCAGGCCGCCCTCGGCTCCGCAGCACGGGGCGCAGCAGCCCGCCGAGGACAGCCCCAAGGACGTCGTGAAGAACGAGCCCGAGGAGGCGTGGGACTACTAGAGAGAGATAAAGAGCTGAGCGCCGCTGTCGCCAGCGGCTCGGACTTCTTTTCCAAGTGTATTTATTCCAAAGCTGTGAGCTGGCCAAGCCAAGCCAAACGAGATCGGTCGATCAAAGACTGAGCATCGGTTGCATCCGCCTCTAAGGATGAGGATAATCGTAGTTAAGTTTTGTTTTCCTTTTTTTTTCCTTTTTTTTTTATTCTAATGTCAAAGCCAGCAATAGGATTCGGTGGGAGCCGAGTCCTGCCTATGATTAGGGCATTAACGTATAAAGAGAACACAAGTGAGAGCGCGAGAGCGAGAATGGACGCGACGACGATTACGGCGAATGGTTTGAGAGTAACCGAGCAAAATCAAAAGTTAGCGGAACTTCGGACGCGTCGCAGACGCGGACTTCGAGTCTCGCGGGGGCTCATCGAGACGAAGACGAGAAGTGCGAGCGACGACTGTACGCAAGAACAAAAGAGAGCGATAGTAGCGAAGATATTTAAAAGCGGTGGTGAATGAAAATTCTTAATCTAGTAATAAGGTATCGAAATTAGAGAGAATCCCTTCCGCCCGAGGCTACAGCCGCATACGAACTGTTTTAAATATAGAGGGGAAGAGAGCGGATTCTCTTGGCAAACAGTGCAATCTCCAAGTAACCAATTGTTAGATTGATTTTTAAATAAAAGCTAGGAAAGAAATGGTAAGAGAAATAGAAACGGGCTCTCGCCGTAAGCGCGAGTACAAGAGAAATTGCATAATTGTGATTAATGTTATTGTTTATATTGGTCCCAATTACCCATTGCGAAACCTCCTTTTTAGCCGTTAAGCTGTTGACGTTATTGCATATATTTCACTCTCGAGTTGCGTAAATATATATTTAAAAAAAAGGTATATACAATTGTCGATTTTTACGTTGTTAAAAAAAGAAAAAGGAAATAGCAAACACGAATGTGTCCAACCTTCTTTCCACTTCCCTTTTGCTTGAACGCTATTAATGCCGCGAGAGAGAAAGAGACGAGATCGATCGCGTCGATCGCATAGACACCGTTACCAATGTTAATTATTACTATTATTATTGTATTATTATCATTATTATTATTATTATTGTAATTATTATTATAATTATAATAATTATTATTGCTACTATTATAATTATTATTATTATTATTATATTACTATTACGTTTTGATTATTATAATTACTATTATATTGCAAAAGGAAAAGAAAATTGTACAGTAATTACTATTTTATTGATTATTCAACTTGCGATAAGCAAAAGGGCCTAGCCAAAATAAAAGAAGTTAGACGAATCGTCGATGTCTTATTTTCGTTTTTTGTATTTCTTAAAGAAAAATAATAAGCGAATGCAAGTGTAGTCGGTACGACGAAAATGCAAAATATTGCAATTGCAAGCAATCGAAATGTTGTATAAAATAAATTGTATTGTAGAATTCGTATCGAAAATTTTGAATTTTCATTATTATCATTGTCATTTGAACATATTATAATTATATTATTCATTATAAATTATTATTAATTATCATTATCTTAAGGGAAATGTGAAAAAAAAAGAAAAAAATGAAACGGCTTATGAAGCCGATGTGATAGAGCTTACGCGCTACGAGAGGCAGAAGGGACAGTCGCAGCGGTTCTCAACCGTAACTACACTTTGCAGACTTGCAAGGGCAACATAAATAGTCCACCAGATACGAAGTAGAAAAACAGAAAACTCCCGATACGCGAAAGCAGTTTTCTTCATATAAACTTCTACATTGTAAATATCTTTGTACATAAGCTAAAAATGAGAATACAGACACAAATACACAGCAAACTTGTATAAATAAATATTACTCTCTTATCGCAGTTAACTCCATAATATCGTATATGTGCGCACGATCAATAAAGGCAACAAAAAAATGATATATCGCGATAAATACGACCGAGGAACTTATAGATCCGCTTTTAGTAGCAACGCGATTCAAGAGAACGTTGCGAGCTACATGTCTGATCGGAATGAATGTATCGAGTATGAGAAAATAATATGAATGATCAAAGCAAACAGAAAATTTTGCTTCGATATTAAAATCAAACTTGCGTCTACCAGGTCAAGCTACGTTTAATCTTCGATTAACTTCTAGTCTGCAGTCGAAAGGAAAAGAGAGAAAACGTGTGAAAGGAAATTTTTTTCTATTTAAAATAACAGAGTGACTGAAAACAGTACCGATCTGACGGGCATTGAAAGTTATACTAATAGACCGGTGATTATTTTCATTGATTTTAATCGAGTTACGGATACGTATCTAGCTGCTATCATTTATTAAGAAATCCAGTCAAAATGCACTGAAGTTTCCAAGTATATAAACGAATGGCATAAAATCGACTTCATACATTTTTACTTGAATTTTTATACGAGAGGAGTATCTATAAGAACAAAAATTGACAAATGTTGATTGACGTTTCATTGCAGATAGATATTAAAAAATTCAGATGAACGTAGCTAAACTCGAAGAAAATTGATCTCTTAAATTAATTAAGTTCTTTATCTGCTTTTAAGGAAAGAATCTCTCGATTTATAGTCTTTTTGTTTTAATTTTATTGGTTATTAAATGTTTTAAACGTCGTTCAAAATTATGTCGACTGTACGAGAAGCATTCCGAAGTGTAAAAAAATTAAGATAATAACGCTACGTTAAAAAGTTCATTTCGAAAAAAAGTGTTTAAGATGAAATAGAAACTTCTGTGCTTCGTACTATCGACAGCCTTCACGAGAAGTGAATTATGTTTCGCTCCGGAAGTATTTGATCAGCGACGAATGATGGCCTATAATTTCTCATTCATCGAATCAGCACAACTACGTTTTTTGTAGATACTGGTATAGAACATAAATAGTTGATAGCTTTAATTATTTAAAGTGGGAATCGGATGAAGAGCGAATATTATAATGGCAAAGAATAATAGTTGGTGAAGTCTTGTAATATAAATAAAAATGAAAGATTCAATGAGAATCGATGTTCTCATGAAATTTTCGGCGCGTGAAAGTCGAAAATCGTATCATAACGAAAATAAGTGTCGTGCGTGTGAAATTCACTGACATTGAGTGAAGAGGTACGGAGAAAAAAATCATATCGTAAACCTAACAATGAATATTTTACAATATAAAAGATGTAGATAGAATATTCGAAAAAACAAAGTTATCGAAGTGCTTTGTTTTTTTAATTTTTTCCCAAAATTATCATCATTATTATTATGATTTTTCTTTCTTTTTTTTGTTTCATTTTCTGTTAAACAACGACAAGAAGCCGGTAGATAAGAAAATGAATAAAATGTTTAGAAATAATCGACAAAAATTAGAGCGAAGAGATAAAGACACAAGCGCACTGTCGTCTTTTCCAGTAGTGAAAATAATGTATCAAAGAAAAATCGAGTGCGATTTACCTGCAGTAATAAATAGTTTAATGATTTGTATTTCATTTTGAACTGTATTATATAGCTTAAAAGTTATCCTGTACATTGCATAAACACTATTGCACTATTGTTTTAAATTGTACGTTTATGATTATTATACGAAGATTAAAAGAAAATAAATAAGGTATACAAAATATTGAAATACATGAGAGATTTATTGTCTTTAGCTTGTAATGCTCTTTGGCAATTCAAAACATAAGAAAACAAAAATTAATATAGGAACCAAGACAAAATGCATTCATATCCTGTTCCAGTAAGGATCAGAATGAGAAGTCATCAACGGAAACTTATTTGTGCTTGTTGAGAATACGTTTCTGTATACAGTCGCAATACGAAGGAAAATCAAATATTTGAGAATTCTTTCATTGTATATACGTATACATATAAAATTATATTATTCATATCACTGTCTTCATTGAAAATTTCTAAATTAAAAAGCCTGTACTAAAAAAAACTGACAACTTTTTTATTTGAACTTCCTGTCCATGCTTTTGAACAAAATTATAGCAAGAGTTTTATAATTTATCATTTGTTTCCAACACAAGCAAAATTACTATAACTCGTTTATAAAATCGTGAATATTATTCAAGTAATATAAGTATTAATTACATGTAATTGTATATGTTAATAATGCCGGATCAGTTTTTTAAAAAGCGGATGTTACCTGCAGTCGTTAATGTACATCATTATGTGCAAAGCAACATATGGTAACGTTACCATCAGCTGGCTTGAACAAACTCTATTTTTCCTTATATCAATTAATTAGAAATGTAAGTTATCAGTGATAAATATTCAAATATTCACAGCATTTTTTGTAGAAGCCAAGAAATTAATTTAAGGGGAGACCATAGCCATACAAATTAAATCGGGTATTACATAACCTCAAAACTTGTATTCAATCATAAATAATAAGTATTCAAGTACTCTTGTTTACTGCACGAAAATGCAGTTTTTCGCAGTAGCTATTATAATTATTTATATTTAGTAAACCTCACTTTTATATAATTTTGTGTTATTTTTATAAACTATGAGAACTACGTCGCGAGGTGGAAGAGTAAAATGACCGTCACTTTTGATACTATTTTTAATAATAAATCTTTTTCATCAATTCTATCAATAAAAAAACCCCTTTTCCAAGGTAACCTATACAATAACGAATAGTTACCAATTCAATGTTTAACCTTTTGGAATAAATTATGAGTAAACAATAAAATCTACGGCCCGAGGTGGGGTCAAAATCGGTCACTTTGACTATGACATCCCCTTAATATAATAAAAAAAAATAGTATTAAAATAATAAAAATTTATTGCAGTAACACTGTTGAAAAATTCTTCATTTTGGTTCTATGAAAGGTATTTAAAAAAAATACGCCAGTCAAAATGTATAATTTAAATTTAATTGACAATATTAAATGTAAACAAAATTTCGATTTTCGCTCTCCAGATCTATTACAAACTTAATCATTATAAATAATAAAACATTGCTGTAAAATATTAATTTCTATTGGAATTGAAAATGTATTCTGAACATGCACATTCAATTATTTATAAAAATTCTGTTTTAATGTAAACATAGCTTTTACCAATTTCATTATTTAGTTGATGGTTTTTTCTTTGTAAATTTTATTATTTTGGCATCTTGCGAATCCGATTAAACATATGAAAGACTAATTAAACATGTGAAAACGCAGGATATCGGTCAATTCTTATTGCATGTATTTTAAATTTCTACAGAAAAATATAAAAATGGACAAGTACTTAAGTTCCCTTGTATCTTTCTGTAGAAAGTAATTTCTTTTTTTTTTAAATTATAAGTTGTTACAAAAAAATATTTTTGCATGTTTCTGTTACTGCTCATCAAAGATTCATTATAATGTTTTCTATATTTTTAAGTAATTCAGTGCGACATTCTTAGCAAGAATACCACAAAAACTCGTGTAGTTTTATGTCACGAACGATTAATCGACATTGACATATTGTTCATGTTAATTATTATCGTATAGTAGTAATTCGTATGTATTTTTTCATCACTGGCATTACATTCAACGATTGTTATTTTCACTTCGTTCCTTCGATTTACAAAAAGTTATTTATATCATACGAAAGTAAGAAAATACGAAACGACGCTGAGGAATCATAATCGAGTAATAAACATAAACAAATTTTTTTTTAAATTACACGATTAAGGGTATAGATGATGGTTTAGAACAAGGAAAACTCTTGGACGAAAATGTTGGAAAATAGTTTTAAGGAGTAGGTAAGTTGGAGGGACGTTAAGTTTACAGTAACTATTAATATTAAGGTAGCATTCGTACAGATGATTTTTTATATTATGAATAATTGTAAATTATTTTTCTTATCTGTTTTAGCAATTTTTTTAAAAAGTGAGCTGCGTGTGACCTTTCAGCTTTCTGTGTTCCAGTCAGAGGGATGTCAATACGTCGGATAACTGCAGTCCAATGGACTCACCAGAATCGCGTATGTGCTCTTGGCTTCTCTTAGCATAAGGATAAGTGTCAGGCTTTGTCCATTTTTTGGTAGCACTGTTGTTTGTTAGCTTTATGCTCAACGATTTTTTACAGTGCTTATGGCTTCCCTGAAATGTAACGAAACGAAGTCACATCAACTTACCAAATATTTTTCTAAAAGTTAAAGTGTATGTTGTGTAGGACTATGTTGTTGCTAAACTTGTAAACGCAGAATATCTATCAACATTTTACGAAAAGGACTGATTAACAGTGACAGATACAAAATTTTCGTAATGCAAACTACTATCACGCCACTACATTGATTACTATGAAATGATAATCGAACATTGTTAGTTAATAATATTTGCAGCAGTTGCACAGCATAAATCTGAACTTATGTCACACCTAGATATGTATTAGTGGATTAGGTATAGTCCTTTATTGCATTGTATTTATCGCATTCACTGCACTCAGACAGTATAGCTGCACGAAGCAATACTGAACTACTTGTGATACAAATAGACATTAATATAGATTGATAATAGTCAATACTGTAAAACAATAAACAGTGCTAATATCATAATGTACTAATATTTATAAATTTCAAAGCTTAAACATACCAGAATTAAATAAGTCTTTCCATGTAAATATTTCTTCATACCCTACATACATTCTTCCTGACTTTTTCTGACGCACCTAGCCACCTTTCTCTTGAATTCTGTATAACTCTCCCGCCATTCTTTCTGTAATAAAAATTAATTTTTCATATCTTTGTTATACATCTGTATTGAAATTTGAAACAGTAAAATTTGTAACTTACAGCAGCATCAACATTTGCAGGACTTTCATCATTTGGATCAGCAAGCATGCTAATCACACTGATTAAAATGGTTTCCACTGTATGAACTGGTAACCATCGTTCCGATGCTTTTTCATAGCCCCACTTATCGTCACCAGGCTCGTGTAAAATAGATATACAAACATCACCATTTTTTTCGACTGAAATAAAGAGAGATTTAACTTTTTATTTTAACCAAAATCTTGATTTAATTTCAATTTTTTAATTTTTCTTACTGTTTGGATGCCATATTTCTGTTATAAATTTCATGCGTGGTGGCCTAAGAGGGTATTCTTTCGGGAACTGTAGATGCGCTTTAAAAAATCCACCCTCGCTGGAAAATTATTAATATTTTAAAAATACAGAAAAATTTCTGTTTACACAGTTTTTATGTAGTATTCAAGGTTACAGAAGACTCACTATAATGTGTCCGGAGGTCCAATAATAAGCACCTCCCATCGATAAATATCATTGTCGTCTATGAGACCTGCTGAAAACCCTTCAACTGGGTTTTTATTCAGTTCTGCAACGTCGATAAATAATCGGGTAATCGTGTAATAATGATACAGAAAAAAAAAATGAGTTTTCGTCCTCAATAATTATTTTCACATTTTCAACTCAGAAGTGCTGATCGAAAAATCAATTTAGTGCGGGGCGATCGTGGGGCATATCATTTTTCTTTTTCGGCGTCGAGCCGCCCGGTGTCTGCATCGCTCCAGAGTTCTTTTCGCGAACCAAGCCACGAAACGAATATAGGAAGAGCAAGTCACGTATGCCAAGTTACAGTGAGCAGCATCTCGGGCCATTTGTGTATAAGGAGGAGACGAAAGCGAGCGAGAATCGCGAGCGTGCAAGGCGTAGGTGACACGCTCGTTGGCGCCGCGAAATTGGCCAGATGCCCGTCCCCGTCAGAGCCGTGCTATATACCTCCACCCCCCAGCCCAGCGTGTTCGGTTTCGAGGTTATGTTCGCGACGGCGTTATGCTCCCGGTGTGCGGCTCTCGTGGGCGCTTCCCGGCGTCGAGTCGCGAGAGCCCTTGCATCGCAGCTGCATGGCCTAAAGTTCGCGCGCCGCGCGCGGTTATTCGCACGACGGGCGCTCGGACAAAAGATGAGTCGTTGGCCGCGCGGAGAGGCTGACCTTCGGCGAAAAAGTATATAGCAGTCGTGGGGAGAGAGACAGAGAGAACGCAGAGAAGACGCAGGCAGGGAAGAGCGGAGAGAGAGAGAGAGAGCGCGCGCCTCTATAAATACTCAGCCGGTCGCGCGGAGGACCAGCCGGGGGATTGCGCGAGAGAGAGAGCTGCTATTATTTTCGGCCTCCGGTCGAAGAGCACAATGAGGATGCGGGCCCCGGGATACGGCAGACGGGGCTCCGAGGGCTCGCGAATTCGCGGATCGAGACGGGGGGCGCGCAAAAAAGGCACGGCTTGGCACGCTGTACGACAAGGAGAGAGCGAGTCCCGAGAGAGCGCGCTCGCTGAGACCCGCGAGAGGAAAGGAGGAAGGCAGCGGCTCAGGGCGAGCAGCGAGAGACGAGTTCCCCGGGGAGGGAAGCGCGAGGCCAGCCGATTCTCGGGACGTCCAGGAGGTGGCTGGGATTTGTAGGTTAAAGCGAGGGGCCGAGGTGGGCTCCGCTCGCAGCTCGTATTGATTTCTCGCGCGGCCCGATCGCGCAGAGAGCCGAGGGCCCGAGACTCCGAGGAGGAGCTCGGTGGGCTCGGCTCGGCGGGTGGAGGCCGCGAGCCGAGGCACGAGCAGATGGAAGCGAATCGAGCTGGCTGGACGTGATGCACTCGCGACGAAATGCGAGCCGATTAGCGCCTGGCTGGCTAGCTGGCTCGCGAGCTGGCTGGCTGGCTGGCTGAGCGGACACACAAGCTGTGGCTATACGCGCCGTGAAAATCCCAAGGCGAAAGCACCGCACTGCACTGTATTTTCGCAATCACTGGGGCTGCGTACCTGCTAGTTGTTTTCTTAGTAGAAGCGCCGACTGTGGTTCTGACATTAATAAAAGTTCCGTTAAATAAGACTAAGGTTGAAAAACAATACACTTTTGGCTTGACTGGAAAGATGGCTAGGTAACGTCGCGCGGAAACGTTCACTGCGCCTGCGCCACCTGCTTTTAAAACATATGTTCTTCCGTCGGCAGCACTGACTACAGTGCGAGACTAGAGAGCCCTCGAGCTTGTCTGGCCCTGGCTGAACCGGTCGCGGGCCGCGGGTCGCTTCGCTCGTCGCTGCAAATCGCGTTTCGCGAGATGAGTCACGGAGTCGCAAGGACTGGAAGAAGGGGAGAAGCCTCGGGCCGCCCGAGCTGTCTGAAGTCCAACGATGTGAAAGGCTCCGAGAGTGGGGGTAAAACGCGAAAACAATGGCTACCAAAGTCTTCTACAGTTGTCCGTCAGAGGCGCCGAATTATCGCGGCGCCACTTTTCCATTATTTCAAAATCGTAAACATTTTTATTTGGCTAATCGTCGCTCTTTCGTCTCAATTTCTTCCTTCAGCGGATTGTTGCTCACTCGAATTTTTATCGGAAAACGCTTTAACACGGTTGCATCGTCCTGCCGAATTGCATGAACTCTACAATATAAGTACACAGTTCATTTGTCAAACGATGCAGCTCTGAAATTCCACGATTTCTCTGTTCTCTGAAAATGCGCATAAGTATTACGCGATAACAATGACGATTTACCTTCTTTAATTAAAATTCATGTCCAATGTGCCGCGTGCACGTGGCCCTGCGCGTTTGTTGCAACACGCTCTGTTGTCAGTCGATATTTTTGTTTTGACTCGGAGAATCACTTAGTAACCAGGATAGCAACGCAGCCAGAGTGCAAACATGGCAGACTCGCTGAAAAAGCATGGGCTTTTTCTCGACGACTTAGCGAAAATTCGCGTACTCGAACCCGAACTTGCCTCGCAAAGTGACAAGTTGAGGGAGGAATGCCAAAATTTTGTATCTAGTAAGTAAATTTTGAGTAAAGGAGTAATTTCCTTGTCGCCTCGCCACTTTGTTATAGTCCAGCGCCGTAAAGCACATTCTAGAAGTTAATGCATTAATTTCAAATTGTACGTACAAATTTTTTCCTTTACTAACATTTACACCTTCGTACACAATTGCAGGAATAGGTGATTTTCACAAAGCTGCTGAAGAATTTATCAGAATAATGAGCCTTATGGCAGATCGAGTAGAGCAAGAAAAAATGCGCGCAATCGGTATGCGCAATTTGTTGCATTCCCTTACGAAAGAACACGACGCCGAAAAGCAACAATTGGAGGTACTGCGTTCTTTATAGATGCAACATTCAATTTTTTTTTTAAATATACAACACAAGATAATTGATTCGAAATTATTCCTTTAGGCATTAGTATTGGAAAAGCAAATGGAACTGGAAAGGTTGCGAGTTGAATATGAATCGTTGAAAAAAATTGAAATGGAACAACTGGAAACTATTGAACATTTGACATCAAATTAATTTTTTCACATAACCAGAATCTTTTAAAAATGTATAAATAAAAACAATTCACATGAACATCCATACAACCAAATGTATACAGAATTTTTAAAAATAAACCCGTCATATATACTATATATTTTCCTGTGGTTTTCACTAAAATTTGTTCTTGTCAAAATAAGTGCACTACTTTTGCATAAAATACTTTTATTTAAAAATTCTATGTGAACATGCAAATTGTTGAAAACTAAAGAAATGCAAGTTTTGTTCTTTTAAGTTGTATTATTATTTTGTCTATTTAAACAAAGTGTAGGTGTACATACATACAATATTCTTTCGATGTTTAGTCAGGTTTATTTTTTTTATTATTTTTCTTTTTGTTTTTCAAGAAGACCACCGCAAAAAATCTTGCAGAAGAAGTGAAATTGAAATTAAATGACCCTGAAGAAGGAAGGCACATTAGTAGAATCTTTAATTATCCCTCTTTTTTACGTATTCATATGAATTTTAAAATAAATGCAGATACATTTGCCTTGCAGAGTAAAGAGTACAGTGTAATACCTATACGTATAATATTGAAAACGCTATCATATGTAAGTGATTATATTATTTAAAATAGTAAATCGCTTCGTACTTTCAAAAGTCCTTATAAATAATCTAAAAAGGTTCATGAAAAATTTAAAAAGTTTTAACTAATTTTCATACTTGAAGCATAAATTAAAAGTTTTGAAATAGATTGAAACAGATTTTTATTGATTATTTACAAACAAACTTGAAAAATCGCAAAATTATTCTATTACTGAACATTAAAAAGAAAATTATATTAAATAAAAGTAATCGACATTTTCTTATTATGTAATAAAATGTGTTACAATACACTTTTATTGCATTTGGTATGTCATTTGTTTATTACATTAAATAAGTAGTAAAAAATTTTCCTTTTTTGTGAATATTAAATAAGTATCTTGCAATGAAGTTTGAAACATTCAGTATTCATAGTCAAAGTAAGAAATGTTATTTTTTTTTATATTATAAATATAATCAAAAACTTGAATTTTCAAATATTGATATTTGTACTATAGAAACAGGGCAGTTAGATTCGTATGACTAATAAAATTTTGTATCAAAGTGTGGCAAATTTTCTTTTTTAAAAAACGCAGATGGTTTACTTTTTTTACAATTACTGAAACAACGAACGCACTTTTTCATAATACAAATTGCTTTTTAATTTAAAAATTTACAACTTAGTGTCCAGAATCAATCGCAGTACTTTAGCAACTCTGAGACTATTGTCACGCATTCATACAACAATGTGACCAGGGGTTGAAAAATAAACTTTATTTAATACATTAAAAAATAAAAAATGGTCTTGTTTCAAATTACAAGTACAAATTCTACAGGCTAGTTTTATAAATATGTACATGTATATGCCTAGAAGAGCGACAATTTATGACATTAAAGAAGTGGTTCGTTTTATAAAAGACTTGATCATTTTGCATAATTAACTCGACTATAAAATAACTGAAAACACATGGGTGTAAAACTTAATTTACAAATCATGCAACCTTTGTAAAGTTGAGCTTAGATGTATATGGAGCAAATGGGATAATATTAAAAGAGATCAAATGTTCTCATAACGTCTTAACATAAATGATACACTTGAAAACGCTTTAGATGTCAAAAAATATAAAAATAAAAGTGCAAGGTTTACAAAATTTAGTCATTACAATTAAAATTATGCGTGGCTTAATTTAACAGAAACCGCTACAATTCATTATGTTAATGTTTACTAAAGTTTAAAGATTTTAAGCTATCTTACTTAGATTAAAATTGACGAATAATATATTCTAAAAAAATCAAAAAAATAAACATTACAAAACATCTTCCTATTTAACAAAAATAACTGAAGACACCTTGGCCAATTAAAAACTAAATTTTTCCTTATGGGGAACAGTTATTGTATACACTTTTAATGCATTTCACAATTTTGTTTGCATTAAACTACATGCAAACAACCATAAGTAGTATTCTTATTAACAAATGCTAGCTGTTTAGTGAAAAATACGTATGCAGTTAAAAAAAAGTATATCATCCTCATATGCTCCAAATGTCTATCAGTCCATCACCAATATTCAACGCTGATACATTCTTTTATACATAAAACTATAACATATGATAATAGCTGTGAATATAAGATGAATTCCCAGCTTTGCAAGTTTTATAATTTTACAAAAATTCACATTTAATGTAACAGCTCTCGTAGGTCAATTTTCATGTTTTTTCTTTACTTAGTCCAACGTTCTCAGCACGTTTCTGTTTTAAAACGCTTACATTCGTCTATCACATTGTCTTCGGTCTTTTCAGAGTTACATTCGGTCCCTTCGGCGGATGTACTTGGTGAGACTGGCCTTTTTTTGGCAACCGTTGTAACTTCTGCTGAGGTACCTTCGCCGTTTCCTGTCTTGGACGATTTGAACTGCACGATTATCGCTGTCATATTGTCGCATCCGGTACCATCACCTAGAGTATTTGGTGCTAAGCAATAATCGAAAAGCTAAAAAAGACATAATTCATTAGTAATGTTTACTTTTGTAGAAAAAATGACCAGATTTAACTTCAAATTTATCGCAATGAAACAATTATTACCTCTTCGCAAATCTTTGAAACATTTTTGTAACCACGTGAAAAAGCAGAACGTACGTAGTCAACGACATTTTGACTCGACATCAAGTTCCAAATGCCGTCGCATGCCAATACCATGAATTCGTCTTTTTCTAGATCTAGCGTAATGGTTTTAATATCTGGTAATGCTGATATCATTTGTTCATCTGCTGGTAGATCCTTATTTTTCTTATAAGCGTGGTCACCAAGCGCTCGCGATAAATTAAGTCCACCATTTACTCTACCATCAGCGGTAACTTTTCCACCAGCCTTAACAATGCGGTCCATTTCTGGTTGATCCTCTGGTTTGTGATCGAAACTTAATTCAATTGCTTTTCCATCTCGACAGAGCACGCATCGAGAATCTCCTGCATTAGCTACGTACAATTCATTTCCTCGAAGAAGAGCTACGACTGCAGTGCATCCACTGTCAGAACCAGGCTACAAAACAATACAATATTTTTTTATGAAATTAAATTATAATGACTTAATTATGTATTAAAATTAATGTTTTATTGACCTCTTCATCAAGAGACGGTATAGATTCATCTTCATCATCTTCATCATCATCTTCATCGTCATCCTCATCATCTTCTTCTTCATTACTATCATCATTTTCCACGTCTCCATCTTCGTCATCATCACTTTAAAAAAACATTAATTTTTGTTTTTAACACAACTCATATAAATACGTAAAAGTGAAATCTAATATTAATATACCTTTCTGGTTGTCCATCAAAATTTTCATCATTTTCATCATCATCATCTTCATCATCATCATCAGAATCATCCTCTGCTTGAGTTATTAAAGTTTTGTAAAGATTTACTAATTGATTTTTTTTGTGACCACTGCTACTGATTTTTTCTTGCTGCTCAGCTTCACCATTTTCTACTGGTGTACAAGAACTGCTACATTCATTATCACCTGCATTTTTACTACTGTCTGCAGCCTCAAAGCTCTTGTTTGGTTTTTCTCCATTTGTTTCTGCTTCATTTGGTGTGATAGTTGAATTAGAGGCTTTACTAGGAGATACTGTGTCACTAACATCCTCAGAACTGTCTGGCATTTCAGATGATTTTGCAGATTCTGAATCTGCAGAAGAACCCACCTGGGACGAACGAGGAACATCACCATTGCTTGTTGTGGAATCTAGTACTTGATCTGCTTCGCTACTGCCAGCTGTCTCGGCAGCTTTATGGTCTGCAGCTGAAGAGGATGATTCACAAGGCTGACTTGAACTACTTACATCTGTTTCATTACTATTCCATGATGTTGATGATGTTGAGCAGCCTGCACCAGATGATGAACAATCACCTTTGTCTTTATTCCTTCGACTGCGCAAATATGGACTTTGGAAATTCGACCGACTAGCACAACTGTCACTATTAATTTGTTTGAATTTGAGATTTCCTAATTCTGCAGAATATTTGGCCATTACTTGATCCAACGGCATTGCTGCTTCCATACGGAGATTATTAACATTTTCTTCAACATCTGTGCATGACAAGATAAAGTAATTTAATGAAAATTTATGAAACAAACAATAAAAGTTTATGACAATATTTCAACAAATATTTTGCATACCAGAATCTTCTCCCTTTTCTGCTTCATTATCAGATACCTTAGTTCCAGCTATATCCTTTAAGATACTAATAATTTCAGGTTTTGCTAATGTGGCGTCAAATCCCATGAAAGCATCAATTAAAGCTTGACAAATATCACCTTTTTTATACGCATCTGTATTTTTAATAAAATCTGGTAGATTTTTAGAACAATACGTAGCCACTTCATGCCCTCCATGACCATCGTAAACAGCAAACAATGAACAATCTTCATCAAAGTCAATGCAACAATTGTGAGCATCCTAAAAAAAAACAGAAGTAATGTTTCATTAGTTTATGAGGACAACTTATCGTATATTTTAAGGTAAGTCTAAGCAAGACAGGTTGCACACATAGATTTCCATAGAATACAAAGAAAAATTAAAATAAATTTCAAAAATTGTTGCAACAACGTAGCAAGTACGTATAATTCCAAAACAAAGGCTTCAATTGCCATGAAAAATTGACTAAAGTTGTCGTGAATTTCTGAACCGCAACACGTTTTCAGCTGAGTATCTGAGTACACCTCTCGCTATCATCAACATTTTGAGCGAAAACAATTGTTAACCAAGCAGCAAGACGTCGCGCGGTGTGCACGAGTAGAAGTGACGAAGGAGCGAACGAAGCCGGCACGAAGAAAAACGGGCAGAGAGTTGCTGCTACGCGTTTGGAGAAGACCGGCACACACGCGGGCGCAGTCACGAGAGAGAGAGAGCGAGACAGAGAGCCGCGATCGCCCCTCGAACAAATCCGGCTGCCGCGGAGAGCGCGCGAACGCACGCACGCGTGTATAGCCTATAAAAGCAGCAGCAGCAGCAGCAGCTCGCCGAGCTCGAGTTTGGAGATGAGAACAAGAAACTTATGGAATACTTGCCTCCTGACTCATGCGCCAACCCTGCATGGAACTCGCACCGACGACGAGGTTCTTGCCGACCTGGTCGCTGGACACCTTGTCGGTGATGGGCTGGGACAAGTAGGCCCCCATCTTCTTCTTCCTGCCTCTTCTCTCCTACTGCTCTCTCTGATGTGCGGCCTCTCACTCGTCGTCTCGCACTATCGCGCCCGCACTTTCAGAGGTGTGCAGCACACGCGACGACCGGCGACGGTTATTACCTTATAGTCTTCTTTCTCTCGTCTCCGCTCGGCTCGGCCTGTGTCGGTGTGCCTCCTCCTCCTCGCCGTCGTTGCCCCGAGAGAGAATCCCGAGAGAGCCTGTGATGGGCAGGAAAGTCGTGGTGCGAGAGAACGAGAGTGCTGCAGGTAGCTTGGGAGCCGGCGGCAGTGCGCGCACTGCACAGAATTTTTCGGAGCCAGAGACAATCCGTTCCTCTCCTCGTCCGTAGTGTGTGTCCTGCGTGCGACGACGAGGACTGTTGGCGCGCACGGAGTCGCTCTCTTTCTCTCTCTCTCTCTCTCTCTCTCGCTCTTGATCTCCCTCGCCAGTCGCCGTTGTATAGCAGTGCGTTACAGTAGAGACTCTCTTAGCAGCCGCTAGGTCGTCGTATTCCCGCCCCGGGAACTTGGGCGCGCGCGGGGCATCCGACACAACTAGATCACCACAGGCCGTCGCCGTTGCTCGCGCTGCTGCTGCTCTGTTACTGCTCCGCTCTCTGCTGATGTGCCTGCGATGCTGCGATCGGTGTGTGTGCGCTCGGCCGCGCGTGTGTATATGGGCTGCTCGTGCTGCACAGGCCGCGAGCTGCTCGATGCGGGCGAGAATAGCGAGAGGAGGGCTCACTCACTCTGCTCCGGGAGATAGCGCGTTCGTTTACTGACTGATGTCTACGTTATATATGTGTAACGTAACATGCGTTCGAAAGTGTGTGCGTGCGTGCATGCGCGAGTGTGTATTATAGGTGCACGAATCGAGGAAATGCACGGCAGCCCGATGGCCGCTCTATCCCTGTGTAGCGGTTTTCGTGCGCCGGCAGCGCCATTGGCGTCGCATCGCCGTATTCCGGCTTCCGCAGGCTTCGTCTGCAATAACGTCACCCGTACTGGCTTTCTTCTTCTCACCTACATATTCGAGATATTCAGATCCTTGCGATTATAACGCGCAAATTTTCATTTCAAAAATAGTTAGGGTATACCGCTGCTTTAACTTACCGCATGTATTTATAATGCAGCGTATTTTGCTAATTATTTTATTCGATACACCGGTCACACTACAGACTCTACCGCTGTTTAAAGTCAATGTATTGTCAATACATTATAAATTCTTACTTTTACTTTCTTTTATCACATGTCGCATATTCAATACTTATATACACGTAATTTATGGTTTTATCGAATTCGATCGTTTACCAGGTTTACCTTTTACCAATTATAATTACCAACCGCATCTTTCTGGCATGTCTAAATCATGTACCGTAAACTGGCGGCATCTACAGGCAATTCCATGATACTTCTTAGTATAAAGATGCATCTACATGAACTAAATGCTTCCATACACTGTGTATATTCTGTGCGCCAGTAGAACGAGGAATGATCTTTCGCATTGGTCGGACACCGTTTATCTTTAAACAATATAAAAATGTTTACTTTTGGAATGAAAACATGAAGTAATGTAAATTAAATATTTATTATTTTTCTCCACACGACGCATAAAGTAAGTACTTCACGACCACTGGGTGGAAAACAGCATACACCTAGTTTACGCTCCTCGTTCAAAAAAATAGTACATGCACTACGGAAGTAAGTAAAGAATTTCTCAAATCATATATATTTATCGTGATAACTAGACGCGATTTGACACACAGTTTACTTTCACTCCCCGGGTGCATAATACCGTAATGTATACTATTACGTAGAAATCTTTTCATAAGTTTGTTTTTGTATGCTAGCTGCCAGATGAATCTCATTATTTACTTTTAACTCTAACGATGGATTGATGATTATTTTATACGTATTTATTATATTATATTATGTATTACGTTATCTTTCTTGATAAACAACATTAAAATGATACCAAGTTCAGACGTTTGTAAATAAGTACTGAAGCAGAATTATAAAATGCCAATTAGATTTATGAACAAAAAATAAGAAATGAGCAAATATCTCAAGTAACCAATCAGTTTTAAAGTTTTAAATAATTAAACAGAAAAGGGTGAATCGGTATTTCTGAATAAAAATCCAATATCTCCACGATTTTTGTACATTTGTGTATGAGTATGATTTTTTTCGAATAAATTGTCAACGACGGTGATTTCTACTTTTTAATGAATAAGTTTAATTAATACACGTTTTAATAAATACTACATAAAAACGTTTTGAAAATCGTTTCGAATTTTTTTTTTTAAGTCAAAACTGTTCATTACCTTATCAAACTGACTCATAAAAAATATATATTTCATATATTTATATAAATAGTATCCAGCGATAATATCCTCATAATAATAGCCTGCCGTTCTCGATATTTTCATCTGAATTGATGAACTCTCGAAGAAACTCTGAAACGAATTAACTGCTATTCTAAAAATGCGATTCTGCATTTGGATATGCCCACTTTGAATTAAACTTCTTTTAAGGATGTATCCGCTCCTTTTTTCCATCGACCTTATAAGAGCACACGGCCTTCGCTACATACTAGATTGCATTTGAACTGCATATATGGATGTGGTTCCGACTTTCTTTCCCTTTTTCTTTCTTTTTTTTTTTTAATACGCTTTGCATTTCTTCGCGTGTACAGTCTCGCACCGTATAGAAGTAGGCGTTTTTTTCTTTCATTCGCCGGGGCAGTTCTTTTTTTTCGCTTCGCGTGCCAGACGCAAGTTTGTCTTGCTCCTTTATTTTGCAGCGACGACGAACCGTCGCTATGGAATGGACGTGATGAATTTTTTTTTCTCCTCGCAGTGTCGTGTCGGTACATCGTCGTCTGTTGATTAATCGTAAGTTTCTTTCTTCGGGCCATACGTCCTAGGCTCTTTTACTTTTCATCCTGTTCCCATTAATTCAGGCGGTTTAAAACTGTGCAACAGATGCAATACATCGTAATGGCCTTTTCTCGACTCACGCATAAGATAGGCAGGCGCGCAAACTATAGATGAGAAAATTTAACGATTCGAGCGGTGCTGTTAAGAAGTTTTGAAAAATGGACATTTTTTGATCGAGAACAGGTGAGAAATGAATTGTACAGCTTAACAGTATACGTTTACTTTGCAAATAGAATTTCGTTGCACATATGATTCAAAAAGTGAAATATTACGAAAAAGCCTCGAGTAGCTTCTTTGGAAATGAAACGGAGTACAACGGGAGGAAAAATTTGGACGGTCGGACATATCTCATTCTAATTGACACCCGAGCCGAAGTCGAATTCATGCTGAAGCGTATTGTACTATTTTTCTTCACACTATATAGCACCGAAATCACGCTTTTATCTCCAGATGTCCGGGAGGGAATGTAATACTTTTGTCGGAGCAAAAAAGAAATACCTCATTTTCCTCGTTTGTTGCATCGTAAACTGTTACATGACATGCAGCTCGGGGTACAGGTATAACGTTACTCGCGGAAGATAAATAATTTGTGCGGTGGATTAATAAATTTACTCCTGCGCGTATATATATGTGTGATGAAGAAGTATAAAAGTCTCGGAAATTACAGGCTGTTTTGCGTGCAGCGTCGAGAATCCTTTGACACAAAGTGCGGGCTGCGGGATCAAATTCTCATAAAATGTATGCGAACTGCTTTGTTGCATCAGCCTTGGCTCGAGCAAACTTGTTTCCGCTGCGTTTTGCATACGCGTGATGAAAGCGTAAATAGCGCTTTATGCGGCATACAAACCTATTACCATAAGCTTATATTATGAGCGCAACTTTGCAAAAAACAAATATTTCGCCGCGACACTACGCGGTGAAATAATGATGGTACTTAGCGAACTGATGCGTATCGAGATTATTTACATCGCTTCTGGTTTGAAGTTTAAAAGCTCTGGCACTGCGATACGTGCTTCGAAGATTGTATTCCGACAAATGATTGCTTTACTTTTTTTAACATAATCTTACACAATTATCTCGTACACTTTGCTCTGAATAGTTTTAAAAGCACTTAGGATTTACACGTGACTAAATGCGCGCGAATTAAACTTTACGCTTGCAATTTCGCAGCGCTCTTCCGTTTCGAAAGTCTCGCTTTAATGCAGCGTCAATTTTCCGTACCGATGAATTTCCCGCCGAGCAAATGGAATAAGCATCGATTTCCATATAAAATTCAAATCTACAGCGAGTCTATGTTTAATCATGAGGAAAGCCGAGAAACAAGCTCCGAAAAAGAAGAAAAACAAATAAATCGATGGAATTCCCGCAGCACGGGAGGCAAGCTCGCCGCCCGGCGAGTTCAAAATCCCCATCGAATAAAATCCTAATCGTCCCCCGCAGAAGCCTAGCCAGCCAGCCAGTCGAGGGAGAGCGAGAGAGGCAAAGCCAAAGCCGTCGCAAACCCCTTTCCGCAGCCTCGATAAAATGCGCAGCATCCCAGTAAAACCATGAGACGAGCAAAGCTTATATACATACACAGCCATGCGCGCAAGTGGTAACGTCCGAATACGGTCGGACGAGCGAGCGAGTGCGCACGCGGTCTTTTCTCCCTTGTATGTATACCCAGCTGTAGGGCGAGAAAAACGGTTTTCAATGGTGCAGCAGCAGCAGCAGCAGCAGTAGCAGTGGCAGTATTAGTACAGCTCAGTAGCAGTATAGCAGCAGCAGCAGCAGCAACAGTCGAAGAGAGGTGAGCGGAGAACCTACAACGAATGCGGCTAGAGGGGAAGGTGGTGGTGGTGGTGGTGGCGGCAGCAGCGGTGATGGTGGTGGTCCGCCACAGCGCTTATCGATTCGGCCGCCTCGCGCTCTCTCCCTCTCTCTTTGTCTTTACTCAGCTCAGCTTGGCTCGCACTGTATCTTCTATACTGCTGCTGCTACTGATGCTTTCTGAACACAGGTATATATACAGATCCAGCGCGCATTGGAGCTGCTGCTGCTGCGGCTGCTTGTTTTTTCAGAGGGTAGGAAATTGTGTCGCTTTTGTTTGAGTCGAGAGCCGGCCGAGTTTCATTTCGTCGAGTGTAAGGTTATATAGGGATTCTATGGGAGTCATTGATTTTCTGGAATTGAGGAGGAAATCGAGGCTAATTAATGAAATTTCTTCGGGCCACACGGCTTCCCGATTGAAACGCGCGTGCGAATCGAATTTCTCCTCGAGTGGTGGAAACGTTCGTTGGAAAAGGGTTTTTCCGATTTATCGCGGGCGATCGGGCATGATAGAAGCTGACCAGATGATTTGTAATGTTACACAAACTTGGGTGTAATTCGGCTCGCAGCGCCGAGTTTACAGAAAAATCTGGAAAGTTAGCGGCACTTTCAACCCCCATAAATTTTTTACTCCTGATTTCAGTGAAAATCGCGCGGAACATCCTGCAATTGAAAATTCTCGAAAGTGCTTTCAAATCCTCACAGCTCCGCGCGCACTAGTGTATCAGGATTTAAATATTAACAATGCGAGATGCGATGGTTTTATTAACTTTCGAGCTACGCGAGAGGCTTTTATGAGATTGTTCGGTTACTTTTTCATAATATTTGGCTACGCGTTAAAACGCAACGCGATTTTTCTCGCGAAAAAAAATCGAAAAATTCTGTCGCTGCTACCTATATTTCAACGATGATACATTAATGATGAATGACTTTTGAAAATTTTTTGAATATTTTACATCCTATTCCGTACCCAATACATTTTTTTTCAACTTCTGTTTTACCCCTCGCTAACGCGAAAGTTTCACCATCACTTTGGCTTCTCGAGCACGACAATAATATATAGAATTCATTAGTCAAATAACTTTTTCATCCCTTATTCTACCCCCCTCATTTTTTATTCTCACCTTGTCTGCGTTCTCTCTTCTCCACTTACCAATGAGTCGATATTTCATTTTTCTGCCTTTATTGTCGCCCTCTCGGCTGTCTTCCCCCTTTTTCTCCAGAATAACGAAAATCATTGTAACATCGACGTTCGCCCAGACATACTTAACACAATTTTTTAAGAACGCACTTCGCGACATTTTTAATAACATCCATAAAATGCATTACATTCGCGCGGCTTCTATACATACGATCTCAGCAGAGAATTTATGGGACACGCGTCTGTTCAGTATATATCTTCTTGACGCTGCAGTAAAAATCAGCTCCCGACAGACATTCGAAGAGGCGCATGAAAACGTTACAGCGTGAAAACATCGTAAAAGTAATGCACGCTATAAGTATAAAACAAAAATGCCGGATGCAGAGACGTACCATTATTTCCGCGAGCTCTTCAATTAACGAACTTTTAACTATATAGAATCCAAAGGGGTCCAAGCAGCTCCAAGTTGGCAGGCGCATACATATACATACAGTATATAGAGTAGAGTATCCCTGTCTCGCGCGCCCACATCCCGGGCGCATGCATAATTACGGCTCCGCGCAGCCGGCGAGTGCGGCGACAAGAAGAAAGTCAGCTCCGGCCTCTTCGCGGCTCTCCCTCTAATTATTTCTCCCCGCCTCGTTCTCCTCGAATCTTGCCGGCGGTTCCAACTGACCGCGCTCACGCTGCGAGCGAGCCCTCCACTTTAATCCTCTCCCGACCAAATTTTTCGAGCTTCGTCCGCGACAGCTGCATACACACACACGCTGTGTCAGCTGCGCCACCGTCATCTTTGAGACTAACGTATTATATACAGTGCGAACGCGGAGCGAGTTGTGCAGGCCAGTCACGCGCATGAATTAGAGCGATACTTCGCCTTTAAGTCGAGGCTTGCGAAAGGGAAGAGCTGCAGTCGAGAGAGAGCGAGGGTGAAAAGCAGCTTCCTTCAGCGGGTTTGCTCACTCCGGAATTTCGCGCGACCGAGTCACATAGTGCTCTAATTATCGTTACTTTATACGGCCTCTCTCTTTCTCTCTCTCTCTCTCTCTCTCTCTCTCTCTCTCTCTCTCTCTCTCTCTGCGAGGATACGCCACTGCGCGTGGAAACTTACTCGCGAGCGAGGAGGGAGGAAAGCTTGAATGCTGTCGCGCGGATTGAAACGACGAATGCTTCGCTTGTCTTTAACGCCGCGGTAGTTTTCATTAAATCTTGCGCTTTCAGAGGCCCCGGAGGGAAACGCTCTCTCGGATACGCCGGGCTCGCTTTTTTCTCCCGCGCGAAGCTTAATTTTCAGCGGGAAGCGAGAGAGGGAGAGTTTTTCGAAATAAAAGCACGAGTAACAGAGTGAGATCTGGCTGAGCGGGGCGTGTTCTTGCAAAACGTGATGGAGTAGCGAACGAAGAGCACTCGAAAAGGTATGTAAAAGACTAGAGAAACTTTTTTATGCGGCTTTTCATATTGCATACAAAGGATCCGGCTCTATATCGTGGCGCTAGATTGTCGAAATAACAGAATATTGAGGAATTCTTGCGGATGCGCTTGCTTTTATTATTTTCTTCCTGCAACGTTGACTTTGATGTTGCTGAAGATCAGGATTCTGCGCTTGGGTTGATAGCTCTTATATATATTATATATGCAATACCGGAGCGTGACTCATACGAATCAGATTCACTTTTTTTTAAGTACAATAGGAATTCAGCGCGCGCGATTCGGATCCTGTTTTGGACTCCATGTATATCGTAAACTATGAATTATGCTGCCATAATCAAATTTACTTAGCATCACTTTTTTAAAGAGGAACAAGGAACTTAGGTTATGTTTTGGTTTTATAAATATATATCAGTAATTGAACTATGAATATGGTAACCATAATCATGTTTACTTAGAAACCAATCAGAATCACGTATTAGATGCTTCACAACAAAGGCCATCACTTTTTTTAAAGAGGATACTTCGCGAGCGATTTGGGTTATGATTTGCACTCAATATATCAGTCATGAACTGTGAATCATGGTAACCATAGTCATGTTTACTTAGCAACCAATTAGAATTTCCTATTAAATGCTTCACAACAAAGGCCATCACTTTTTTTAGTGAGGAAAAAGATAATTCTATTTATGCAGCTTTCAAATACAATCAAAATTTGATATTCTGAAAATTTGTTCAAAACTTATTTCGCACTCCATCTTATATACGCCACCTCGTCGATCGATCTAATATTAATTCATCATATTCTTTCCTATCCCATCAACCCGAAACTTCCACCAGTCACATTGTTAATTCAGTTATCGATTTAGTCTTTTCAGCTGCTCAAAAACTTTTCCAACTTTTCCGTCGACAACCGAATTCATATAAACAAAGGCAAAATTCATAGCATTTTTTTTTTGTTTGAAGATAGAATCGATTTTGCTGAAAAACCAAGTTATGTATGTCCGGGATATCACATACGTACCGACAATACCTACCTTTGTGTATTCACGGTAAATCGAAGTCATCGAAGAGTTTCTTCCCTGTGCACTGGGTGTACGTATATGAAAATGAAGATCGTATCGGCATCGACACGTTTCGCCGCAGCAATTTTTACTTTTATCGACAAACCCATTGCGCAGGCTGCATAGTTAACTTAAAAACGTTTACGCTATAAGTGCATAGTAAATAATAATAATAATAATACGATAAATACACCAACATATTATTTTGTTAAATTCGAGCAAAGCAAAGTAAAAGCAAAGCAGTAAGCAAATTGCCGTCATTATAAAAGCATTAGTTCGTACTTCGATCGGAAACGGTAACGCAAAATATGTATTTTCCATAAAATATGTAACCCCTCAAAAATAACCGAGAATCGAAAATGCTAACGGCTATAGCGCGTGCATTGGCCCTTCGATTATATTTTAATATTGCCCTCCTTATAGATAAAGGCAAAAATCCGATATCCCAAAGATCCGAGAATGGCCTCCAAGGTATATAGCTTCGCTCCGGTGAATGTAGAGCAAGCAAAGAGAGCACAAGAAAGACAATCTCGGCATTCGCGCGCGTAACGCTCTAAAGCCGACAATCCGCGCGCGCGATCTTGCGTCTCTCTCATCTCTCCGGCCGTAGCGCGCACGACAGCCAAATTCCTCTCGCTCTCGAGGCTCCAAGATTATCTCCAGCGCCTCTCGTACGAACGCGAGTTTTGATCCCCTCTAAGATATCCACTTCTCTCCACATTTTTCTTCCTTCGCCGCGCGCGGGCTCGGCCCCCCCCCCCCCACCCCAACCCCACCTCCTATCGCTCGGCATATACGTATAGAGATATATCAGACAAAGCGTGCGCGCGAGATGTATAGCCGCGGAAGAGGCGGCGAGCTGCAAAATAATCGGACGCGATAAAAGCGCGACGCGTATACACGTATACATTATATATACGACGGCGACGCCGGCGTATAGTGCAGCGAGAAATGGGCCGTCGCGGTAATGAGAGAGGCGCAGAAAAATAGTCGCGCGAACACAGGCCGTCTATATACGTCTGCGTGCTCGTCTATATCTGCGCATTTGTCTGTGCGCGTTGTACTCTGGTGTGTTCGAGTGTGTGTGTGTGTGTGTGTGTGTGTGTGTGTGTGTGTGTGTGTGTGTGTGTGTGTGTGCATGTGTGCGTCGCTCTCGACTCGAGTGCGCGAAGGGTTGGATGGAACAAGGCGCCTCGGGTCGACTCTCAACCCATTATCGGACAAAGACGGGCGCTGGTGCTCGAGTAAACACGAAAAGCAAATCAGCATAGCGCAGCGACTGAAATCGCAATGCGCCGAGCCGGAGTTTATAAGCGTACTCGCTATACTGCGGCGCGCACTGCACCCATGTAAGAATGCACCTACGGCCCAGTACTGGCCCAATAATGGCAGACTCTGTATAGCATTACCGACAGCCAGTATACTTGCCCATTATTGGACCAGCATCGAAATGATAAGAACGGCCCAATATACTGTAGTAATTTACTGGTAAATCACTGGAGACCAGTACTGTGTCGTTAATGCAGAATAAAGAAAATGAAGTATAACACAAAATTTTATGTATATATTTTATAGAGAGAGAGGTGTATATCATAATAATACATGAATGATTTTTATTTTAATTATTTATTATTTATTATATTATTATTATATTTATTATATTACAAAAAATCTCTTAGTTTCTGTTCAATACTGAGCCAGTACTTTCGCGCAGGTATTATTCATACGAATATTTGACCTCCGTCTAAAGTCTGGTTATTGGACCAGTACATTTTTACGCAGTATTGACCCGTTCTTATCAAATCAGTACCGGATCATTAGTCTGCCAGTACTGGTAGACAATATACTGACCGACAGCACAGGGCCAAAATTGGGCCGTACTGTCAGTGCTGACAATTCTTGCAAGAGCACGCGGCGAGAAAGGATGCGGGATTGGAGAAACGAAGAGATCCCCGTTAACTATATACGTATATATACCTATATACATAGAGAAATAGAGCGGACGCTCCGAAGTAAAACGGAGATGAAGATATAGGGAGAGAAGGAGGAAAGCTTCTTCGTCGTCCTCCTCCTCGTCGTCTTCTTATCGCATGCGCGCGCAAAGTAGATGCAAGAAAAACGCGCGTCGAGCTACGGCGCTGCGGCGTAAGTAGATCGAGGCAGGAGCACGTCAGACGAGAGAAGCCCGGCTTTGAAGTCTTGCGCGCACAGCTGTCGAATCGCGCGCTTCCGCAGTCGCTGGAGACCCGCGGAAAAATGAGAAGACGGCGCAACGTGCGCCCTGAGCCTTCGGATTATATATGTATATGATGCATATATCCATCCTATTCCGGAAACAACTCACATGAGCAAGTCGCAAAATTTTTTCTTGATGACACACCTACCAGACCTGATTTTTCTCGTTCCTTAGGTCATTATCAAAGAGAAAAACCTCGCGTACACGGCCGATCGAAGGTTATACTTTTTTCCGGAGCAAAAATGACTCGAAAAATTGTTCATCTAAAATCATATTTGTTCTGATGAAGTTTTTAGAAAAGTCCGTAGTTTTCGAGAAAAAAATCTTTAAATTCTTGTTTTGTCAATTATTTCTCATTTTTTCGACTCGTTATTGTGCTCCGGAAAAAAGTATACCCTTCGATCGGCCATTTACGCGAGGTTTTTCTCTTTGAGAATGACCTAAGGAACGACAAATATTAGGTCTGGTAGGTGTGCCTTCAAACGAATTTTTTGCGACTTGCTCGGGTGCGTTGTTTCCGAAATAGGATGGATATGCACATATATTGTATATGTATATACATATACACGTGCCTAGATGCTGCGAGGAGCGCAGCAAAATTAAGGGGGCGAGGAAGCCGAGACGTAGGAGAGTTCGGGGCGAGGTGGGGAGAGAGGGGGAGAGAAAATAGCGCATCAGTTATGCGGGCAAAGTCGCAGCCGCGCGCGCGCGTGGTAACAGGAAATTCATTGAGGTTTCAGCGTCTCTGGGATAGTGGAAAGTGGAGAAGAGAAAGCAGGAAGCGAGAGTTTGTCATTTTTAGTCGGTGATACGTTCACCTCCACCGGCGCTCATATTTTTTATCTCTCGCACGTATATTTTTCGAGGAATTTCGGCTTGATGCGCTTTTCTTAAGGAGAGAGGAGCTTGCAGCGGACGGAAGCCGAACAAGAGAGTACGAGCGTCTTGCATGCTTTATAAAGACACACATTTGACTGACATAAGTATCAGCCGATTTATTTGCAAATCGGGAATCTTTCTTTTTTCTTCTCCAGTACACGACTATTTAGCTCTGCTCTGAACGCGCATTTTCTCAAAACCGCGAGTATAGTACTCGAGTTTGGAAACGAACTTGGAAAGTCTAAAAACTTGGTAAAACTAAAAGGAAGACGAGCTGGTGGCGATGCGGCGGCGGCGGCGGAAGAAGTTGAAGAGGAAAAAAAGGACGGAGAGTAGAGAAGGAGAATAAAGTACCGATAGAGATAACGACTATACGTGGGAAAAGACAGCCGGATAAAACGGGGGAAAAAGCCGTGGCACAAAGGGAAATCTGCAAGACAGCCGATACACATTCGCGAAAGATCGATAAACCCGATGAAAGGAAAGTCGGGGATAGCGAGAGAAAGAGAGAATCAAAAAGCATCGACGATACGTGGAAAAAAAGACGCAAGTAACTCACTTCTGAAAAATTAAAATCGGCAAGCTGTAGAGTAAAAGAATGAAATGACGAAACGCGTGCAGTGTACTATACGTACACGTATATGACCAGTTCTCATAGAAAAATGCACTTTTCGGGGGTCCAGAAATCGAAATTTTATTTTTAATGCTAGAGGTTTCGGGCCGATGAGATTTTCTTCTGTAAGCCAAAAGATAGTCAAAAGTGCTGAGACTAACCATATTTCTGAGTCATTTTACGTTTTTTTTTACAAAAAATTAATGCGTCGAAATATTGGAATAATGACAACTGCGAATGTTTCCGAGGCACAAATAAAATTTCACCACAATAAAGTACAACAAAAGAGCTTTAATTTAAGAAAAAATATGCTCAGATTCGATGCTCTGATCAAAAGTTATGTCTGTGTGACAAAAAAAAAGTAAATAAAAATTTTCTTTTTTTTCCGCATGCCTTCCCATGTTAAATTCTAATGTTCTATGTCTCACACGTTCCTCTGCATTTTTGACTATCTATCAGCTAACAGAAGAAAGTCTGATCGGTTCGAAACGTCTAGCGTGAAAAAACAATTTTCGATTTCCTGACCCCCGAAAAGTGCATTTTTCTATGAGAACTGGTCATATAACCGCAGGGCTGCGTATATCGGGCGAAGACAAAGCCATTCAACGAGAATCATGAATACGCGTAGGTATATAGCTATACATGAATGCATTTGTATATATATATCTAGGCGTATATACAGGTTGTACGATTGAGCCAGCCCAGCGCGCAATTTCGAAGAGCTCGCGTATAGACTCGGTTTTGCAGTACACACGTATACCTCTCGAGCAAAAGCTAAAACCATCGAAAACTTGCAAGACAAACAGACGCGGGGCGGGGAGGGGGGGGGGGAGGGGGAGAGGAGAAGCGCTGGAGAAGGAGCAAGTACAACTAAGTAAAGCACAAGTATGTATGAGAGTTGAAAAAAAAGGGAAAACAAGCGAGCGATATAGACTTAGCGCGCGAGAGAGAGAGAGATTCGGGGAATGCTCCTGCGCACAAGTTTCCGGCGGTCGCGCGTCCGCGGCGCGTAATACTACTACACGCTACGCGGCGGGCCGCGTCACATACTACAGCATACTACTACTGTAGAACTCGAGGGAGCGTAGAACCCGCGCTGCTGCACCCACATATACACGTATACCCCCCCCGCGCGTGTATATATATAGCCCCAGACGCTGGCGCGCGCGCAACTGGAAGCTTATAACGGCGCGGAGCTGCCGCCGCCGGAGGGGCTGCTGAGCACGCGCACGGATGCAGGGCTGACGAACGAAAGAGAGGCGGAGGTGCTCCCACGAGAGCGAGCGAGAGAGAGAGAGAGAGAGAGAGTCGTATAACACGAGAGCGCTCGGCGCCGCCGTGGCCAGTACACCGCGGAAGCTCGCACCGCTCGCTCGACTCCGAGCCTCCGCAGCGGCTCGGCGCCACTTCTCACTGGCTTCTCTCTCATCACTCACGCGCGCATCCTCTCTCTCCGTCTCTCCTCTCTCTCTCTCTCTCCCGCTAAATAGTCCGTCTGTCTCCTCTCTCCGGCAAAGCTCGCTCCCAAGCACGCTCGCAAGCTCCTCTCCCTCCGTGCAGTGCGTCGGCTGTCGCGATCTCTTCCTCTCTCTCTCTCTCTCCACGGCGAGATGCACAAGCAATAGAGAGCGGGAGAGCTGGTGCGCGAAGGAGTGTGCTCCCGCAGCGCGCGCGCGAGAAGGAGAGAACGCGTTCACGTGCTCGAGGCGCGTTTAACGCAGCGCGCGCGCGAGATCGCAGTGCGCGTGCAGTGGAGCAGTACTTCTGACTGTTGTACACCGTCGGCCTCGACGCTGCAGCATCCCCATGTCGAGGGCGCGATACAAATAGCCGTACGGTGTCCCCGTAGTGCGCGCGTGCGTCTATGCTGCGGCGCCCGGGCTCCTGGACGCGTCGCCCTCGTCCTCGTCCTCGCAGTCTCCGGCGAGAAGAGCAGCAGCAGCAGCAGCAGCAGCAGCGGCCAGGCGAGGGGGCGCCGGACTCCGGGCTGACGGGGCTGCCGTCGGCCGCAGCAGCCGCTCCTGCGCTTGCGCGCCAGCACCGCCACAGCGGCCTACTAACCCGACCTTGGCTCCGCCAGATCAGGTAAGGAGCGAAGCCACCGAGAGCCCCCTGCTTTCTCCGTGCTTCCTACTCTCTCTCTCTCTCTCTCTGGCTATCATCGCGCGCGCAGCTCGCGACACACATATATAGCAACGTGTTCCAGGACACAAAGTAGACACACTGACGGAGAGAGCATTGTGTTTTGACTGCGAAAGAAAGGGGGCAGGTGAGGAGGGGGGAGAGCCGAGGGCTGAAGCGTGATGTTGAGAGACAGCACGAGGCTCTGAAGAGGATTATTTCGTTAGGGCTTTCGAGAGTGCTGGGCTCCTGCTTTTACCAGGAGTGCGAGAGATAATTCGAGATTTCTTCTTCAATTTGTTTTTTTCCTAATTACCCAGCCTGCAGCTTTTGTATATATATACGAGAGCGAAGGCTATGTATACCCGTAGTCCGACACACCGTTACGGCCTTGCCGCAAAGGCATATAGAGCGCGGCGTTTAGAATTTACCGCGGGAACTGTTTTGATTAATTTGCGCGATAGAACGCGTAGAAAGTGAATTTTGATGCAAGAAAGTAATTAATGGAACACGCTCAAACTTTCAGGATAGCTATACCCTGTAAACTGTAACTTACTTTTTATCGAGCAAGCGGAGCGCGCTTGTGTTTATCGAGTTTAATTGCGATACGCTTATTTTTTTTTTTTGCTGAATTATCTTTCCTACCTCTAAACAGTAGTTTGAAATTATTTTGAGATCAGACAATTAGAGTTGATGGACTTTAGTTTTAATTACTTTGTACATCGATGTCTGTGCGGAATAACGTTCTGTCTCGGCTGATGCTCGAAAACGCTATTTCGAAGGAAAGTTTATTCTCGTATATAAATTATGTGTGCTATCTGCTTAAAACACGCTATTTTGTGAAGTTGTGTCATTATGAATTTACTCAGTGCGTACGAAATTTAATGTTATTGCAATAAACTTTCGTTTAAACTAGCGTTTGTCTGCTCGGATAGAATGTTGCTCCACTTCGACGTCGATATGTTCAATGTTGCTCTATACTTTTCGTGAGTTGCTCTCGACGAACATTCCTTACTTTGACAATTCAGTTAAAGCTATTTTCTATACGTTAAGAAAGTTTCCACCGCTCGAGGCACGTGTATGCATTTCATGTTCTTACGTTTTAGTTGATTTCTATTTGGACAATCAAAGAAAAGAATCTGGTATAACGATTAACATGGTGATAGACTTGTGTTTCGAAACCAATGATGATTGATGTTATTCTTATTTATGCGAGCATTCCGCGGTATAGCGGCTTTGGACTGGAAGTAAATGAAGGAAGCAAGATCGTATTGATGTCAGTAAGAGCACGATTACTTTTCGTTTAGATGGCACGTTTGACAGCTTTATTGAGAAATACTGTGAGAATGAATTCTTCTCTAAGTGGAATTTCAGATCGATGAAGGTAGTTTCCGCACTGAGTTTCGACATATTTTTTATCATTCAATCACAGATTTAAAAAGATTGCATTTTTTTAAATCAATGTCTATGCAAGGTTAATGAATAATTCTGCAATTGTCATAACGAGATTACTCTTTCAAGTGTATGTTTTAATTGAATTATGCGAGTGCTGTAGTTAAAATCGATGAAAAATAATTAAGGTAATTATCTTTAAGAAGGAATTTTTTTAAAATAACTTATTTCATTCATTATGATTTTACAATGTACGAAAAGTCAGATAAATACGAGAAAAGCACTTTGAAATATTACATTCTATGTATGTTTTACATTTTAAGATAAATTAAGGATTTAGGCAAAGCATGTAAGCATTATTCAACGACATGTATCTAGGAGTAGAAAATTGAAAATATATTTACGTAGGACGTGGTTTAAAAAAACAAACAAACAAACAAACAATATATCTGAGCAAGTAAACAAGATAACATTTTTTATTTAATATTTAATTATTTAATAATAACGTTAAATAATTTTTTACACGTAAGCACACATTATGTATTTCTTATGCGAGTATAACGTTCCGAATATGTGAAATTATCTTGTTCGCGAGCGCACTATTAAACTATCGTCGCCGACACGAATGCATTCTGCTGTCTGCATGTTACAGAGTAATCCTAAAGCAGATTAACCTTTGATGACAAACGACTACGAATTCGTTACGTAAAATATTTCAGTGCCCTGAATACTTATTTAGAATTTATCGCACAACTACTTATTACATTAGTGTTTACCGTCTTATCAATTTTAATAGAAGAACTATAAAAAAATATAATTTACACATAAAACAATGCACATTGTGTACTTAGATATTTAAAATATTGCTTAATATTTACTATAACCCAATTTCCCCTTGCTGCGCTGTAATACTGAACAGCCCGGTGGGACTTGACTCATTTACTGTAAATGCTGTAAGCGCTTCCTATAGCTGGAATTCCTTGGCCGATGCCATTTCCTCTCGAGTCGCCTCTCGAGAAACCGCATCGCTATAGATCTTCAAATTCCATCTCCTTCGCATAGCTATCTATAGCTGCCCTTCTTAGCGAAAATTCTGGATAGTGCTTGTGCTTCTTGTACATCAGCAGCTTTGAATTAGATCATCTATATATAACTGGCAAGTAGCTTTCTTGGCGACCTTGTTCAAAGTTAAGCGACTTGACACTGTCCCGTATAGTCCAGTTAGCTCGCAGTAAAATTCTTCATTCACCTGATGGAAAGAAAATTGCGAAGAAAGAAAAATCAATAGAGCAGCCAAGTACGCGAGGAAAGAAATATTCCGAAGAAAAAAAAAACAATAAATTATAATGTTCTACCCCCATGAAGTTTGACACGACACATTTTTACGGCTAAGTATCCCATATTTTCGCACTGTATCCCCGGCGTCTATTTTATGCCCTATAAAATACTCCTTTCAGGGTCGAAATAAACAGTCTAATCTAATCTCGTCCAAGGAGAAAGGGAACCAGTTTGGTCCTTGATTATTTGAAGGTTGGACGGGGGGGGGGGGGTACGCGCGCGGCAGATCGGACGTTACTTACCCTACCCCGCGAAAACACTCTGTTTTTTCGCTCTTTATTTGCTCGAATTCGGATTGTTTGACTAGGGGGTGTTGGGCTTTTGTCACGTCGGCCGGCTGGCCCCGGCTGCTGCTACCCTCTCTGACGAGCTCGGATTTTACGACTGACTTTTATGGCGTGCACTGTTTCTCTCTCTCGTTATCTCCATCTCTTTCCCTCTCACGCACCGCTATCTCATTCCTGGATTGGCGGATTTTACAGGTAGCTGGGGATTCACATGTTCCACGATGTATGTTTCTCGCTGTATCCCCCCCTCCCCCTCTTTAAGTCGTTTATGTCGTGCTCGCGCGTTATTTCACCCTCTTTTTTTTGCTTAGCGCTTTAATTTATATCGACTAATCACGTACGAGGGAATAATTAATGCGACGGATGAATGCCCCCTTAAAGGCGCAGATCCGACGGGAGATTAGATGGGATGGGAGATCTCTGAAATTTTTAAAAGCCTTAATTTGCCTACGGTGAGTTATTTCGATGAAGCGAGATATCAGTGAATATTAATATCAAACGGAACGTTTAGGAAGCACCTTATCTGATTATGGCAAAAGAAGAATTTTAAAGTAGGTATATGTTTTATCTTCTTTAAAGCTTGCGCAAGTTAAAATAAAATAACGAAAATACCGCAGCTGCGCATATTTCGCCATTTGACTTTCATAATTTTAAATATTCCCTCAACTTATTCTCGAGTCTACTGTTATCACCTTAATATTCTCTGTTAAATAATGTATGAAAGCGTGATACAGCTATACGCGATTAATGCCAAGTATATATTATGTTTCCTGAGAGTGAATAATAACATTACACAAAATGGCTTTGTGATTTACATGAAACGGGCGTTAGTTTATAATGCATCAACAGCTGTAAGTAGAACTTTCGAATTTCATGCTACTGGAGAAATTTGTTTGAATAAATTACGCTGTTGTTCGTTTACTTTCGCCCAAGTGATATAACTTACGTACACTACGACAATGAAATTTTTACTATGCTACGCAGCATTACGCAGAAGTGAAATAGGTCAATATAGAGATATCAAGCAGGTGTACATGGTTTTCAAAGAACTTGGCTCATAATTTTCCCTTCCAACGGGCTAAGGGAATTTTTTTCCAAGCTTAGCCAAGAAAAATGTCCGCGATAATGCAATGTACGCCAGCAAAGTATCGCAAAGTTAGAGCGCGAGAGCTTTCCCAATACTTTGGCCTCTCTCAATACCTCGAACTTTGTGGATAAAAGCCTATCCGAACGCGAATAAAAAAACTCGCACGCACAGAGGCTAGACACGTATTAATCTGCTTTATTCTGGCTAACCCTCGCACAATTTCCCAACAGCGCGAACTATAAACAGCTTTCATATGCTTCGGCAGAAGCATTTCTCTTTAGCTTCTCGCGATTTGAATATAGAATGAATTTTTTTAATTAAAATTTTCACGCAGGAAAAAAGAGAAAAATACAGAAAGGGAGAGGCCGAGAAACAGAGAGAGAGAGAGAGAGAGAGGAGAGAAGAGAGAGAGAGAAACTTTAATTGACCTAAGTTTAATTGCACTAGCACGTCCGGAGCTTTAATTACCGTCAGCCTGCGAGCTTGAACTTTGTTCCAAAATGCACTAAACCGCCATCGTCTTGTTAAGAGAGAGAGAGAGAGAGAGAGAGAGAGAAGAGGTGGGGTAGAGAAAGAGAGAGTCGGAGAAAATTTCGGTCGCTGTAGAAATATGAAACTATTAGTGATCTTGCCGACCGTCCATGAACTTGCCGACAATAAATCAGTTTTAGACATAAGAAGATTTTAATTTTACGCATCTATATCATCCGAGAATAAATTAATATTCGAATGATCTATTTTTGAAAGAAGCTTTCAGATTCCAACAGGTTTCAACAAAGTTATACTAAATTCAAATTATATCAATTAACCATGATACCGCAATTATTCAGCACGAGCTTCTTGAGGCATCGATTCCTCGTTGCCATTGATTTCACGTCCGTACTACGTCCAAGTCGCTAATGCGGGCGATACAATGGCTTGGCTGAGTACACCTCCTGCTCCGTATTCGATTCGTTAAGACGATGATGCACAGTATTCTCGGAGTGTAGGCGCGCTCTCTAATCAATATAATTGCAGACCACTGGACCAACGGTAGACTGCTCTTTGCGATCGTTATTTTCTCGTTAAGTGTATTTAAAGTGGGTACTATACAGTCTCTCACGTGACTTTACAGCGAAATTAGTTTGAAATATAATAACTTCTTTGTCCAAAGATTCCAATTAGCGGAGTTTCAGTTAAATCAAAGTTTCTAGGACAGATATTTGTGCCCTAATAACGTAAAAGTTGAAGAAAACAAATTAAACTGACGTTTTGAATAAATTTCAAAAGAAGCCCTTTCATCAGAAGCTTGTTCGAGCTTGCTGTAGTTTTTTTTTTTTTCGAAAAACGATCTATTTCTGTACAAAAGAAGTTGAAATTCTCATTACTATTACAAACAACTGTATACCTTGACGCAAACAACGAACGTAAATCTTTTTTCCTTATAACGCCGGTCTCTCATAAGTTACTCAAGATCCAAAATAATTTCATGCTGTCATTTCAGGCTTGGCAGAAAACCTTATGTGCAAAAAATAGGTGTATACAGTTCGGTTGCTCCATTTTCTTATTGGTTTCACGCACAACTATATCTATGTAGACAGGTTACAGTGGACGTTACGTTGAAAAATCAAGATTAATGGAATGCGAAGCTTGGCTACATATAGATCCGCGAGCACCGTACAAAAAGCGCCGCGAGATCCGAGCAAACGAACGCAAAGTTCCCCCGGGTTTTCGCAAATAATTGCGCGTCTCTCTTCCTTACGTCTCCCTCTGCAACTTGGCCGATGAGAATCTTTCAGCGGCTAACCGTCTCGCTCTCGTTACATAAATTAACACAAGCCGGCGTAGAGCTAATAGAAACTTCATTCGCTGACGATCCGTCTTCTTTGACGCCAGCCTCCCTAGCTTGGATCTTCATTTCGCGGTGAGGCGCGACAGAGGAACGCGGCTGCAGGGGAAAAAAGAGAAATCGTAGCCGTTTCTCGGTGACGCCCCCGCGAGAAGACAAATATTTCGGCAAAGTCAAATTTTCATTTCGGATCGAGTGTATCGCGTTGAATTAAAAATCTGTACGAAATATTTGCGCGTTTCGAGGAGGCGCGAACGCAAATCGTATTATTCATGAGAACGCCATTAAAATATCAGGAAAGCCAATCAGTCGATTTTCCTCTTGAATATCCGGCATTGAAAAGCTTCGTTACTTCGGTATTCAGCGTACATCCAAAAGAGATAAAAAAATACTCCATAAAAAAAAGAACTTGCTACTCGCTCTCATTAGCGATTCCAAGCACATCGTAAAATTTCAGCCTGCACACCCTCAATCCATGCATTTTTTTTTAATACACCCCCCCCCCCCTCGCGTCGTTCGCTTTTTCGTAAAATTTGAATTTCGAGGGGTATATATAGAAAACCGCGCGCGCGCGCGCGTGGGTGTGTAATATCAGAGTGTACGTAGGGGTTATCTCGAGCCTCCGGTGGCTAAGTAAATTCCAATGAGGGTTCGGCTTACGTGCATAAAGAGCTCTGCGTGATACGCTTTAATTTCCCGTCAATAATTACAAACTCCATTCGCGCCGCAACGGGCTTAACTATCTGTCAGCCGGTGCGCCTGATGCCGAGCGTGCGGCAAAGTTCACGTGCTATACAAAACGAGAGCAGACGCCGCGTACGTTAGGGGCGGTGTGCCGTTGCCTATTTTAATTACCGCGAAAAGCGCCTGTAAACAAATAATCCCCCGCTGCTGGTGCTGCTGCTGCTGCTGCTGCTGTTGTGCCGAGTACAGCTGCGAATGCGAATGAGGTTAACGGTTTATTTGTTCTGGAATGCTTTTGTGAAATCGTCAATCTCGTAATACAGCAAATAAAGTGATCAATGGGTGTATGAAGGGCTTCGCGAGTATAATCGCAATATCCGCGCGCGGTATATATATATACATTGTTGAAAAACTCGAAGCATATATTGTACTCGAAATGATCGATGGATTTTTGTCAATACAGGCGTCTTGTTGGCAACTTCGCGAAACGTTACGAAAGGTCGAGTTTTTCAAAGCGGAAACAATGGAGTTTTTTTCCCCCCGGCAAATTCTCGGTTAATGCTTAAACAAAACGAGTACATCTCCGACTCACGGCAAACTACGCTCCGCGACATCATCAGCATATACGAAAGTGCATTATTCGCGCGTACAATGAAGTGCCACGTCGCGTAACAATCGAGAGGGTAGACGAGCCATTTTCACCAGGACGATCAAATACACGCAGGCAATTACTAGACTCCGAGCTCGATTCCTCCCTCTACGCCAACTTGTCTGTTTGTACAATGTAAGGGCGAGAGAGAGAGAGATACTGAAAGAGATGAGAATCGTTAGTTTTGCTCCGCTTTCGCAAAATTAGCATTTGCTTTTGTGTGTCGACCTAGCGACTCGTTTGTTTACCGAGAGATAATAGTGTCGTCGCGTCGTGCATTTTGCTTTTTCGCCATCGTGCATGATTGAGTTGCGGAATCAGCATGCGCGTGGATCGATGCTTCGACTGTGTTAATTCGTTGCTTTTGCGGATGGGAATCCTGCGATTTGTAAATATTGGCAGTTTCGCTGATTTACACGAGCGTAAACGCCCGAACGTTACGTGTACCTGAGTATATAATTTGCTGGTGATCGCGGGCTATAATCACTTTTTAGGCCAAAGCAGTCGATAATTGATGGCTTTTTTTTAGCACGAGACATATTGCATATAGTTTAAGAAAAGGTACACAGAGTATTTAGCCTTCTCGTGTAACTACGTGTTCGTGCAAAATTCAACGTTTAAACGGCCTCATATATTAATTACGGGCATATATTTAATAAAGTGTAATTAAGTCTGATAAAGAGGTTTTACTGTTGAAATTAGCCAACGCGACGATATGCTAGCCTAAATTTAACGATCGATACACTGCATCTGTAATTAAGGAAGAGGCGCTCAAAGATTACAATCCTTTGTTTTTGCTAGTTTATCGATCGATTTATTAATACGTCGCAAACATATCTCGCAATTTAATTTATTAATCGCAGTTGTGCCGACTTTAATTTTACCGGGGATACACATGTGATTGCGTAATTCAGAACATATTCGATATCCATCTATCAATCCACAGCATTAAAACAAATGCATGTTCAATTCGAGTCGACTGAAATATGCATTCTAAATATGTACTCTAATCCTATTACAGTCGCTATAATCGAATCGATATGTTCCTTTATTAAAGCCTCGTAAATCAACAAGTCAAGGCGCGCTAATAACTCCAGTTTAATAACTTAATGAGGAATAAAATTCGAATAAATTCTCATTGTCCATCCCGACACCCCCCCTTATTCACCGTAAACATGAAACGAATAAAAAAATCCCTTATCACACACAATCTCGCAGAATGAAACCCCGACAATGAAGCTATTTTCGAAAACACTCCGACTATCACGCGGCGTCAAGGAGCCGCAACTCCCCCTAATACTGGATACACCATATACAATAGTCCACGTGCACAATTTTCTCCTATATTTCAAGACTGCCATAAAGCCTCCAACTAATTCATAAAACATCGTTTCCTCGATACATATATACACACCGATATACGGACGCAAAGTATTGTGTATACATATATACACAGGCATCCTATCTCCGCAGGACACGTGCAGCTCGTACATAACAGCGGCTGCTCCATTTTTCCCCGCGCGCGCGCGCACAGGCGAGGATAGGAGCGGCGAACGAACCTCTACCCCGTCTTCGGTGCGGCGTTTGCATGCACGCAACAGCATCGTCGTCGCGGCGCGTCACGCATCTCTCTCTCTCTCTCTCTCTCTCCTCGGCGGTCTCCCCCGTATTTACGAGCGCGTGCGCGGCTCTCCGGCGATTTCGTGCGAGTACACACTTGCAATTAGACGCCGTATGGGTATCGAGTGTATATATACTCGCACAACCCCCCCCCCCCCCCGCGGGACGGGATGAATATTCAATGACGCATCGTCGCGACGATCAGTGAGCGCAGCATCAGGCGCCTCTATATATATATATACGTTGCAGATGAAGGAATCTCATCGGCGCATCGTGTGTTATATACGTATCAGATCCAATCTGACGCGCTGCCGCGCGCAGACAGCTGCATTGGCGCATATAGTCGCGAGTTTCTCGCGACGAAACGTCTTGGAAGTGGAGTGCCAAGCGGTATTATATATACGAATGCGAAGACACCGCGTGAAAATTACGAACGACCACGACGTGTCTTCGTTCGCATATAGTGATGCATATATATGTACGAGTGTCAGTGGGTCAGCTCGATGATCGGAATGATAATGGAGCGCCCCGGAGCTCGCTGTATAAATATGGAGATTGTTTGAGAAGTGAAATTTATGGGCGAGATGGGCGAGGGTGTTTTCGTGGGGAGGGGAGGCCGGAAGAGAACGATGTAGATCGTAGTTTGCATTGGAAAAATATTTTGATGGAAGAGTTGTATTCGTATATTTTGATCGTAAACTTGGAGCTCGTTTCGACATAATAATACAGCGCATTGTGCGCTCAGCGAATGATAGGCAATTTCGTGATAGTTGGAAACACGTATTCTCCGATGCGAAGGACGCTCAATTGGCGCGCTAAAGAGACGCGATTATTTCGGTAGATATTTATCAAGGTGGCAATTTTTCTATTTTCATATTCTCCCGCATATAACTGTGTAGTAACAGAACGAGCGCATTGCTGCGAGCCATCGAAATTATATAGCGCTCATACACCGCCGCCGCCGCCCCCCCCCCCCCTCGCGCGCTCGATACTTTTTCTAGGACCGGAGTAATAAACACGAGAGCGCCTATCGATTTTACTTAAAATTCGACGTATTATCAAACAATATGCCAATTATCTCGTAAACGCGAGCTTGTTATCCGAGTTAATGGCTCAGGGCTCCGTGTGTTGTCAGTGAGGAAACATCTGTAGTTTAAAGCGAAGATTTTGCATAAATGCATGTACTCTCCCGCTCGCGCGTTACAAGGTAAAAACGAGAAAGTGAGAGAGAGAGACAGAGAGAGACCGACGAAAATAAAAAATTTCCTCCTCGATAAAAGTGAATAATATTTTTTGCGAGCCCGGTGACGTAAAACTTCCCCTCCCTCCGACACTACATCAGCGAATGTTTTTTCGCTGCAGCAAAGCGAATGGAATTATAAAAAGCACGCGTGCAAAAAGCCAAACACCCATTGCGCCCGGCAAAGAAATATATTTACGATACCGTTTACGCCACGACCTCTAAAATACGATCTTGCAAAAACAACTTTACCCTCGTCGAAAGGAGAACTATGGAATAAAACACTAAGCATGCGCTGCAGCGATCGCGTTTCAGCGAATATAAAAGCAACGCGCGCCTCGCCCGATCTGATCGATTACTCCAAAAAGTTCATAAATAATGTATATAAGCGCTTTGGGGGCAAGAGGAAAAAAGAAATGCCTCGGCAGAAGCAGCGCAAACTTTGCATAATGCATGAATATTCAGAAATAAATTAGCTCGGAAAAAGTCTGATCAAGCCGCGTCGAGAGTCGCATTTCGCTTCTCTCGCTCTCGCGCGATATATCCTACATGTATATATGTATGCCAACCCTATCCCTATGTAGCTCCGCGCGCCCGGCCTTAACATTATACATCTCTCTCCAATTCGCGCGCACGTAAAACAGCCGAGTCACTTGCTTTTTCCGTATTATCTTTCACCTACCAGCGCAAACTCGGACGTACGCTTCTCTCTTGTTATATTACAGGGGGTTTGGGTGGGGGGGGGGGGGCAAGCGACGCGTCGCCCCGGGCGTCGTCCGAGACGTGCTCGGCGTCGTCTGTACACATATATAACAGACTGCGTGTCGCCCCGAAACGCCTGACCACGCGCGGCTTTATCTACCCCTTCCCCCTCCCCCTGCCCCTCTCGCTTCGCAGACAAATGGAAAAAGTATACGTGCGCCGGCTATTATTAAGAGGTCGACGGCCCGCGCGCCGGACCTGAAATTCACGCATCGGGCTCACTACTCTCCTTTTAATTCGGGCAAGGAGCGAGAGGTCGCCGAGCTTTTATTTCGCTCGAAAAAGATTGGGCTCGAGCTATATACTGCAGTGTGTGTATATATATATATACGTATAGGACACGGGGAGTCGCTGAGAGATAAAGAGCGCTAGACTGTGCACGAATGCTCATTAGAGAAGCGCTAAGAAATCTGCAGCTTCTTTCGGCGGAGAGAGAGAGAGAGAGAGAGAGAAAAAGAAGTCTCTTGATTCAAGCGTATTTTTGAGAACGCTCCCGCGGAGAGCGGCGGATGCGTGTCTCGCGATGCAACTGGAACGCGCATAAATACTTTTTTGCCTGCGAATTGCAAACTAACAATTTGTCGACTTTGCTTTTTACGTTATAACTTGCGATACGACCGAAAGGTTGAATTTTAATTTTATGTTTATTTTATTACTTTGTTTACATAATGTGATGAAAAACTAGAAAATTATTTAAAAGAATATGAATTAATTTAAAATAAAGTAATTTAAAGAATATAAATTTTGATGTAAGGTATGTTCATATACGAGATACAAATTATAATGAGTCTTAAAGATCGATATTTGATAATTTTCATTTTGTTGGTATAGCACGCATGAAAATTGTAATATGTACTTGAAATTATTTCTTAGTTTATACATCATTTGTATCATATAGCTTCGTGAATTATTTCAAATAAATAAAAGCGAATGTAAAAATAAAATTCCATTTTTCAGTTTTCCACCGTTACAATTTTCTGACTATTAAACAAAAATCTTTGCTGTACCAAAACAATTCCAGAACAGCATGAAATCCAGTCTAATTCCGACAGTGTATAACCTTAATTGTTTCGTAAACAAAAGGTCCCCCCTTCAGTCCTACAGCAAATATCACACGTAGCATTTCCTTGCTAATCTCGTTTCGAGAGCGCACATAAAACTCTAGAGGCGGAAGCTCAATATCCGTGAGCCCTGTGGCTCTTATACGATACATTCGATACAGGATATAGCTTTTGCACTGCGCGCAACGCGCGCACGCAGTAAAGGGAGACTGGGAGAGAGAGAGAGAGAGAGAGAGAAGAAATCCTCTTCGAGATAAGCCAGGTCGCAATCCCGGCCACGTTTCCGCTGTTCATCATACAGCCGGTCGTTGCTTCGATATACATTTCCCCCTCAAAAATTTCTCCGCGATATGATTATATAGCCGTGTCGTTGTTCCGCCCCCCGCACTTCCGCGTTATCCCGAGCCTATATATATATGTACCATTATGGAGGACGAGCGAATCGGGATTTTATCCCTGCGTATCGAGCTGCGCGAAAAAGGTACGGGAGCCGACTTCCCATGGAAATGTCTTGGATGACGTGAAATTTCATTTGATACGCGCGAGAGGTAGTAACGTACAGGATTGTAATAACGTATTACAGGATGGGAGAGTCGGAGAGAGATAACTTGGAAGCTATCGTACATTAGGGATCCTCGTTGCTGTGCTACAATAAAGTTGTAATTGGATTTTTGTAAAAAGAGTCGGATTTGTCTTGGTCGCTTCGCTGCGGTCGTATTGGTTTTGTCGGTGAGTGTATTGATCTTACCGGGAATGGCAAGTTAATTTAACGTGGACGTAATTCCTACTTGCACGTGCGATATATTTTCCACTATTTTTTTGTTTTAAATCTCATCTCCGCTCAAAAGAGTTTCGAATTTTCGTGGTAATGATCGTGATGCGAAACAAATGCCAAGGGGATCATGCACTTTTTGTTCATGCAATTTAGTTTCCGGTGTATAGAAGTTAAAAATCTTCGCACGAAGATAGCGGGTGACCCGTAACATTTTTTTGGAAGCAAATTTTAATGTAAATGTCGCCACGTGTACAAACTGCGCAGAGCTCATGTTTACGAATTTCCACACAGAAAGGCAGAAGAATATAATAAATAGAAAATAAAGCAAAGCAATATATGCCGGGTATGCGCACATATAAACGAAGAAATGATATACGCGAAGTATATAATAAAAAAGAATTCGCAAAATTCCGTTCCTCGGCTAGAAGCACATACGCGCACACACATACACACTGCATTTCACAAAGGTAATTTAACTTTGCTTCTTGATTCATCGCCGGATATAGATCCTTCGGCAGCGCAGGAAATGCAGTCGTAATAGCAGCATAAACTCGAAGCTTGCGCGTCGCCGGAAGATAAGCAAATATTCATTCATCCGCGCGCGCGCTTATTGTATTCCTTACGAGCTTCCTTCCCTGCGCGGTGGCAGCCTTCCTCTCGCGTCTCTCGCTGGCGCGCTTGGCGGTCGGCGTTACGGAATACGAGCGTTGTAACGCTTGTCTTTATGCGCTTCTCTCGTATTTTCTTCAAAGTTGCCTTGATATCATCGCTTTTACAGCTTTTTCTTCAATATGGCTGAAACGCGCGGCTGGCGCTGCGCGTCCACAGCCGCGCGCGCACTTTTCCCCAACTTTATATCTCCGCACTCGAGGTCGTTGAGTAGTTTTTTTTTTCTTCTTTTAAGGGGCACGAATTAATACTTAAAATATAATAATTCGCGGGACTGCTTTTCTTTTTACGTTCGCCGCGCGACGATTACTTTAATTGACGAATGTCCCCGTATAAAATTATACGGTTATATACACGTTGTCGTTGATTCTCGGATTTCTAGTTCTACGTAGGTCAAAACGAGGTCCAACGCAATTACTCCACATAGTTTCGCGAAGTCAATATTGACGATTTGCTTTATCCGTCTTTCTCAAATAATTTTTCTAGACGTATACCATTCGCAGAAATCAATTCACCGCTCGTACGAAATTACGAGGCTCGTTCAATCGAGCAAACGTCAAGCAGCGAAGCGAAGAACAAGCGCAGCTCTCCGTTCGCCAGTGGTAATGCACCGAATGTGGTCAGACACACTCGATCGTCGAAAACTTGCAAAGTTATGTCGACTTTGGCCAAAAACTTGTGCAATTAGGCGGAAGAAAAGAAAAAACTCGCGGGAAAGCTTGACCATTAAAGATAGCATCGGCATCGATCGCCCGAGCTCTCGATAAGCTGCAGGACCGGGAACGTCGAAGGTCGGGCGAACAAAAGCTTTCAATTTCGAGCTGATTATACAAATGACCCTTTTGGCCCGAGAACTTTGCCACTAAAACAGCGATTCCACTCGCGCGCAAAGTTGAGCGCTCTGCGCGCCCGGCATCGCGCTGGAATTCAAATTTCCTCTCCCTTTTTCTCCCTCCTCCCCTCCCGTCCCTCCGCACCGTGTAATAACAGTAGCCGAGCGCTCTGCAATTATGCGGAGCGCGCACGCAAAGGAATCGCGGAGACTTCGGTGTTCGAGAATTCGCACGCCAGCCCCACGCGAATCTTCTAATTTCAAGCTGCCGAAAGCCACACGGCTGCGCTTATCGTATATACCTGTATACAGGCGAAAATAATTACGGGGTCAACGCATAAAGGGGGCGGGGGAGAACGGTACAGCCCCCGATTGAGCTCGCCTGCATATCGGATAGTGCACGCGCGTGCACGTGTGCACAATCGTCGAATCGATCGCGCGCGCGCGCATATACGAAAAAGAGAATATAATGCCTATAACTGCAGTGGCGCGGATCGCGGCGATTCCGAAGATGCGACGCGCAAGATCGAATAACGCGGAGATAACAAGGGCGAGCGCTCGGACCCGCGCGGCTGAATCCCATTGACCTCCATGTATATACTCCACTCTGTACCTCTCTTGTGCGCTCAAGGAGTTCTTAATCATCCTTGACCCCCTTTTTGCAGCACCTATCTCCGAGTGTCTCTCTCTCTCTCTCTCTCGCGCGCGCAGCATCTTCGCCGGCGGCACCTTCGCCCTCCTCCTCCTCCTCTCGCGCTGCGTATCTCTTTCTCCCCCCCCCCTCACCCCCGTTTATATATACGACTCTCGTGTGCACGTTTTTCACACCTCAGCGTACGTATACGCGTATACACACATCGCCGGTATAGAACAGCTGCTTCTGCTGCGTCGCTCATTCGTTTTGGCCGTGTACAAGAGTGTACGTAGCGAGAGCGTGAATCCGTGTGGGTGTGCGCTCCTGCATATACGCGCGCGTAACAGGCTTTTTAAGGGTCGGCACACGGCGAGTCCAGCCTTTGTCATGCCAGACGGAGCTGCTCTTGCTCTGGAGAGCTGCCTTGTTCGCACTCGTTTCTCCTTGTTTGCCGAGGAAGGACTTATTTCTGGCTGTATAAGTTGAAGCTTTCTCCTCGAGATGTTCAGCGCGCTTTAAGCCTGTTTATGCCTTTGTTATGCTTGACTAAATTTAAATACGGACTACTTTTACGCGCGCGCGCTTTTCTTTTATGTTTCAAAAAATAATATTCCGCGCGGACTTCGCGCGTTTTTTAGCTGCAGCTTTTACGCGCGGCAAATTTAATGTACACGCTGATATTCTATTATAAACACGCGCTGGAGAGTCATTCGGGAGATATACGCACGTATTCAAAAATTTATTAGTAGCGCACATGTATGCAGAAATAATAAACTTGCATTTTCGTAAAATCGGAAATAACTGCGACGTGTAGCGACGAATAAATCAAGCGCCAACGCCCGTTCCCCTGGAAATTATAAAAATGAACTCGCAGTCTACTCCCGAATTGAGCATTCGACAATCCCCGGTATAGTCCGGCTATAATACCGAATAATTGCTAAATAAATCGAGCATATTACGTAAACAAAAAATCACGAATTAATCAGTGACGACGGCGCGCGCGTATCTCTCTAATTAGCTGCATTTATTAATTAAAACTCGCGAGCGCGATCAATCGCAAGACTGTGCATTATCGTAAACTCATTTAAATCCGATCGGGGAGTGCGCGGGTATAAGAGGGGAGCGCTATAGGCGTCCTTTCAATCGAATCCGTATTGGCTCTAATTCAGCCACTACTATGCTGCAGCAGCAGCAGCAGCAGCAGCAGCGTAGGCCATTCACCCGTCGTCCCTCTTCGCTGCGGAATTAATTCGTTGGCGAGAAGAGGACGGCGAAATTGCCATTTGCCCGATTGACCCTTCGCTTTCTCTCCGCTACTTCTCGCTCTCTCTCTCTCTCTCTCTCTCTTTCTCTCTCTCGAGAAGGGGAGAAAAATAGTTTTGTCTTATCTCAAGCCTGTTTGGAAATTAGCGACCGAGTGCCTGGCATCTCTTCTCCCTGATGCCGCGTGAAACGTCACGGGAGAGCTGTGAATTCGCTTTTAATTGATTGTTTTGCTTTAGCTCGTTATACCAAGAGGGCGAGTATAGCCAAGTTTTATGACGCAGAGTGCGAATGGGATTTAGTCTCGGATTTAGTTGAGATTAGGCTTTGACGATCGAGAGATTTTCGTGATCCTTGCGCATTGTATGACAATAGCCCTTTTTACCCCGAAAGTACGACTTTTCGAGGCTTGGGTTATTACATGCAAATTTTCGTAAGCAATAAAGAATGTGATTTATGTAAAATGTAAATATATACATAAAAAAAACCATGAACTCTTATACATAAGCATTAATATCTTCATATCCATTTATTCTAACGCCCTCCCGTGGTGTATTTCAATAAAGGGAAACTTTTTTGCAAAGGATACACCGTAGTATTCTGCAGGACGACGGGCGAAAATCAGAATTAAATTCTAAAATTAAAATTCTGAAATCTGTATGTTCACCACGAGTTATCGACTATTTTTGGGACTAATAATTTTTTATTAAAACTTACTGTCCGGGAAAGTATATATGTCTCTACACTCAAAAACACCTTTTATTAAAATATTGTAAGTAATATTATACATCGACCTGATTATTGAAATTCTATTTTCATTTCTACAATCAACGTCAATGAAACTGGAACAATCAAAATTGATTATGTAATTTTAAAAATCAGTTTTCATTTCAGATTCCTAATGTGTATTCTCTGAAAGATTTTAGTTCAATTTAAAACAGTATCTGTTATTATTAATATCGATCTATTCGATTTATTATTAATTAAATTTAGTCCAGTCGGATTAACTTTTTGCATGGATGTTGATGCTAACAACGCAGAAACAAGTGGATTCGGTTCGAAATAGGCCCAATAATAAGTACTGTTCATGCGCCACTCCAGAAAGTTGTGCTTCAATAGTATATTACTACCCAAGGCCAGTAAGCGAGGTAGACAAACATGTGTTCTGAGGCTTTCTTATTGATTGGCCATGGTTTGTATACTATTTTTCTTCTCGACGTTGCCGGAAAGCGGCAACTTCAATTCGCGCAGCGGCCAGAAAGTTGACGCTTTCCGGCCGGAGGGAAGAAAAATAGTATACAAACCATGGCCAGTAAAAAATAAAGCCTCAGATCACATGTTTGTCTACCTCGGCTTCGCCTCGGCCGACAATTACGTGTGATCTGAGACATTTCTTATTTTACTGGCCTTGGGTAGTAATATACTATTTCTTCTCGACGTTGCCGGAAAGCGGCAACTTCAATTCGCGCAGCGGCCAGAAAATTGACGCTTTCCGACCGGAGGGGAGAAAAAGTTATTAACAAAAAAGTGCTAAAAATGCCGAAAAATACGAATTTTCTTTCAAATTTTGTTCATAATCTCAAAAAGTAACGGTTCTAAGCAAAAATATCTCAGAAATAAACTTCTTCGTTATGAAATTTGCTACAAAGTAGAAGAAGTCCGATAACGATAATTGCAAAATTGCGCTAATAATCGGGGTAGGAGTAAAAAACACAAAAAAAAAAATAAGCGCGTTTTTTCGTTTAAAAATTAACTGTGTTTAATATCAATCAATGTTAGTCATAATTCGTAAACAGCAAGTTTACTTCATCATTTATCAGTATACTTAATCGGAATCCTGTAAGTTAAATAGTTTTTGCAAAATTAAAAAGTTTATTTAAAATATCCCTTTTTTGCATGCCTCTACAAAAAAAGTCCCTCTACAGAAATTTAAAAAAATTCTTGGACGCATTGTGGCAAGCCTCAACAACAATGTACAGCATGAATTTTTCAAAAATTTTTATTTATAAAGGTACAGGAGCACTTTAATTGAAAAAAAAATTTTTTTAATTGTTAACTAAGCTTCTCACGGCTTGAAAAATAAACTTATTGAAAATTTACATCGTTTAAGCCCACATTTGATATGATACCTTTGATAGAACCTGAGAAAAACGGGTTTAAAGTCTGCGGTCCATAGCGTCATTTGTTTTATAGATATCGCCATTTTTCTTGCACCAATGGCGAGTGTAACTATGCAGTTATTAAAGTCTAAAAAGTAATTAGCGAAAAATGTATTCTTACTTATAGAAACGGCAGTTTTAGTTTTTAAAAAGTGTGCGCGAACCAAGCGAGGCAGCGGGCCGCGCCGCCGCTGCCGTCGGCCGCCGTGGTGGGGATAGAAATTTTCGAGTCGAGAAAATTCGAGCAAGGGACTTCAAACTCCGATCGCGTGAAAATTTTCAAGTATCTCAGCTTCTATTATACTTAAAACGATCATTTTTTTTTTCATTTCGTGTGCCGAAACGAAAGAAAAGTAATGGTGGCATCGGTTTTTAGGTACGGCATTTAGAATCATTGTTTTTTCAACTTTTTCTTCTGGAATGAAAAATATATGGTATATTGGCATTTATCATTGTTTTTATTTAAAGAAATATACCGATTTTTAGGAGAAAAAAGAAAATAATAATTATAACAATTTTTTTATAAAGGTAAGTATAATATTTATTGTAACTTAAATTTAAATTAACTTCGTTTTTTTTACACGGAACAACAAAATTTTCTGTATTCTTAGCGCTATTTTCTTCATTTTCATACTCGTCATCGCTGTACTTCGCAGTCACACATAATTCCATACATTCTTCTATCTGATTTAGTAAAACATCTTCAGCGTTTTCATTTAATTTTAAATCTATATCGCTCGCATCGACTGTATTAGAATTTTCACAAGTTTGGCCGCTACAATTTTTGCAGTATTCGGAACACTTAAAGCCGTGCTTAACGCAGCTACAAGTTTTGCCGCATTTTTTTGAACATTTACAACTTATGTATAAAAGTATCGAATCCGGAACTAGGGGTTGGGTGGTTTGTACGGGTTCTAAAACACCGTCTACTAATTTCCAACCCCATT